>CM072998.1:13166846-14591846 GCA_037038555.1 Rhynchonycteris naso | reverse complement strand
TAGGTTAAGAATATGAAAACTTAGGTATTTATATTTTCTCTTCATTTATTTTTTTGTTTGATGCTTTTCTTTCTTTATGAAGATTCAAATTTCAGACCTATATCTTTTTCTTACTTCTTGAAACACCTCTTTAACATTTGTTGTTGGCAGTCTATTGAATATGAATATCCTCAGTTTTTACTGCTTTGACAAAGTTTTTGTTTTTCTTTTACTTTTGAAGAGTTATTACAATGGATATTGAATTCTAGGTTGGTAGTGTTTTTCTTTCAGTGTTCTAAATATTTAATTTCACTGTATTCTTGCTTGCATATTCTCTGGTGGAAAGTCAGCTGTAGTTATTTTTCTTGTTCCTCTACAAGTAAGGTGTTTTTTTACTCTTATATCTTTTTTCAAGATTTTCTCTCTCTGTCTTTAGCTTTCTGCAGTTTGACTGTGATATATCTTGGTATAGATATTTTGGAATTTAACCTGCTTGGTGTTCTCTGAACTACTTTTATCTGTGGTTTGGTGTCCATCTATAATTTTGGAATATTCTTGGTGAATATTTTTTCAGCTTTATTCTCTATTTCTTCTGACACCCCAATTACATGTATAGTGCAGTCTTTGAAATTGTCCTAAAATATTTGCATATTCTATTATGATTTCAACATCTTTTGCTTGGCCTCTCAGCTTGAGAAGTTTCTATTTACCTATCTTGAACTTCACAAATTCTTTTCTGGGCCTTTTTGAATCTACTAATAAGCTTATTAAAGACATTCATTATATCTATTACTGTGTTTTTGATTTCTAGAATTTCATTTGGCTCTTCTTTAAAGCTTTTTTCTCTCTTAACATTACTCATCTATTTTTATATGTCATATGTTTTCTTTTACTCTAGAACCTTTACCATATTAATTGCAATTATTTTCTCTAATCACTCTAATATCTGTACCATATCTGAGTTCAGATTTGATTGTTGCTTTACCTATTTAGTAGTTTTTCTTGACATGCCTCATAATATTTTTTGTTGTTGAAAACCAGACATGTTGTGCCTGGTAATAGGAATGAAGGTAAACAGGTTTTTAGTGTAAGGGTTTATGTTATCCCAGCTAAGAGTTGGACTGCACTTAACATTTATTGTAGCTCTAGGTACAAGAGGCTTCAAATTCCTCTAGTGTCCTTGTTTCTGTTTCCTACTTGATTTTGGGTATATATATTCCTTCACAGAGAAATTCTGAGACTTACTGCTCTTTCTGTTGTAATCCACTGTTATTATATTGAAGCCCTCTTGATGTGAGGGAAGGTGTAGCTTAAAGGAGTGTGCTGTAATCTCTGATCTTTAGTTGGCGGGTCCCTGAATTGTGACCTTCATCAGTGGTATATCTTTTTATTCCTTTTGCTCTCTGTTCCCTTTCCTGACTGCAGCTTTCCCAATTAGTTTTGTAAAGCTTTGACCCCTCTTGACTATGGTTATGTTTCTTTTTTATTATTATTGGTTTGTTTTTCATTAGATGAGACAAAAAGTCTGGGGAAGGCTAGAGTGGGAAATCATTATTTTTCTCCCAGTTGGGATAATGTTTCAGAATTGAGCTCTGGCAAAGCCCTTTTATTCTGGAAACTAAGCCTTTTTATGGACAACACTGGTATATTTTATGTCTGTTACTCTTTCTTTTTATCTATAAAATCTATGGGATCTTTCCCAAATCCTTACTGAGAGAATCTGTTGGGGTTCCTAGAGAGAAACCCTGTGAATATTTGTGTAGGACTCTAAGATGATGGCCTGAGGAGATTCTTTCTCTCATGATAGTCCACCATCATTTTCCAATAACTCATCATAATCACCATTTAAGCATTTTTACCAGTTTATGGCTCAGTTTCTGCTCTAGGCAAGCAGTTCTTGGTTGCTATATTTTTCTAATGTGCCTATTTTTCCAGCTTACTGGGTGATGGTTCACCATACAAAATCAGACTTTTTTAATGGATCTAAGGAAGTCACTGATTTGCAATTGGCCTGGGTTTCTCTAGTTGTACAATGAAAGTGCTAACATGCTAGCTCTTTACACACTGAAGCTGAAACTATACACGTAAGTTTTGACTTTTAATTTAATGGAGAGAAGAGGTTATAAAATTTATGTTATTAATATATTTATCTGAGGAAAAAAACTATATTTCTTTCTTATACCTAATATCCAAATTACAAATGAATTAAAAATTGTAGTATACAATATTAGATAATTAAGTACTGGCAATAAACTTAAAGTTACATAAACATTTAAAAATTATATTGTAATTGAAACAGGCATTTCTAAATGCCTCACCAGATCTAGTCGAAGGCTGAAATGGTACATGATTAGATTCTCAGATTTGACTACCTATACATAAAAAAACATTGCTATTCCATATCCAACTAAAATAAAATAAATGGGAAAAATTCCACCTTAAGCAATGTTAAAGTGCAAATGCTGAGAAAAAAATATTTAAATCAACATATCAGTGGAAATTTTAATATTCTTGTCTCACAAAGGAAAACATTGTACAAATAAATAAGAAAGTGATAACCACTCATTTGTGCAAAAACAGGCTGTGGGTATAAAGAAAAGTACAAATGGCCGATAACCATTTGAACAATCATTTGAAAAGAAATAAAAATGAATAAGCTTTTATCTCTTGGGTAGTGGTTGGGGCTAGGCTAGTGCGCTTCTAAGTTAGTAAGAATTCATAGATAACAATGTATCAGTGTGAGTAACCAATTCTTTTAGAATTTGTTTCTAAATAAATAAGCTCTATGCCAGGGGTTCCCACACTTTTTTCAGCTTGCGAGCTACATACAAGATGACCAAGTCAAAATGATCTACCTACAATAAAAATGCAAAACATAAATTTATTTCTTCTATATTATCATTATTTAAGTTACTATTATTACTATTTAATATTGTGTATTCTTCTTTCACCTTTCTCCTTCTCAGCTCTCTTTTCGAAGGAAAGTCAATGTCATAGTTTTTATGAACAGTCCAAAAAAGCCGCTCCACATTTCCCTTCTTTGGAATAGCAATGGCACACAGAGAGATGAGGCAAACGCACTTAGAATATGACATAGTGAAAAAATCCCCTCCCATTCTGTATGAAAGTGGTAGGTTTTAGGATTCTTACTTGGACCAGCTACGACACTCATTTTTATACCCATTGTTGTATTTAGTTTAAATAAATTGAAGGCTAACTACGTAGCAATGTAACTGAACAAGTTAGAGCGGTTTAATGTGCATGCGTAGGGTGTCAAAAGTTCAGACGTCAGATTGGCTACCCTGTATGCCAATCAAAAGACAAATGTCTTTTTAATGTCATGTGATTTACCCACACTTCCTTCGTGATTGACCAGCAGATCGCGATCGAGGTATTGAGCACCCGTGCTGTAAAATATTTACCACTGCACTGTTTTTAGTATTTACATAATTCAAACAATCAAAAGTGGAATCGCTTGATACCTTGTGTGTTTAAGTATAGTGAATAGACTATTAATTATTCCTTATAAATGATCTCATAAGATTTAATTTTTGACCTGGAAAACTGTTCATGATATTTTTTAAGTGTAGAAAATACATCTAGGAGGTATTAAATAAAAATGAGAACTACGATTATCTGTAATCAATAAAATTACATAAAAGTATTGAATGCTTTTTGGGGTAGAATTACCTGTAATTTTATCCTCGAGGAAGAGATCTGTCTAATTCAAAGTTCTTGAAGAATAGATGGGAGGTTTTTACAGATAATTACGAATCCATTGTCAGAGCTGATTGAAAGAGGGCTGGACAAATATTTCAATGGAGTCCAATGGATTTTTTTTTTTGTCTTTTGATAGATTATTTTATAAATTTGAAATTAGAATCAAGTAGAGCTATCAGGTCATTTAGACTTAAGGACTGGAGCTATTATATTGGGTCACTATAATGAGCTGCATATCAGATAGGTAAGCCAAGGTAGGGCTAGTGATTAAACGTCATGGTCTAGTAGCTCAGAGAGTATAAAAGATCACACCACACCGGGAGGAGAAAGAACAAGAGTGAAGGCAAAAACTAGAGGTATTTTATGCTTGATTTTCACGTTCCCAGTGCATTTCTTAGGAGGAACGGCTAGATTTCTGCTATCGGAGTCTAATAGTATTTTTGTTAAATTATCTTTCCTCTGGCATGGGTTTGCCTGGATTTCTACACTTTGCAAACGAATAATCATAAGACATTTGTAAAAGAAGAATAACAAACACTTTTATAAATGCATGCTCTTTGACCTGGCAATTCCACATATGAGAATTTATTCAAAGAAAAGAATTAAAAACATGATAAAAAATTTTATTTCTGTAAATAGAAAGTTGTTTGTAAAAGCAGAATTTTAAAATATTCCAATGTATTATCCTTTGTGGATTTCTGAAACAGTCTACGAGTATGGTTCCATTTTGGTAAAAAACTGTAAAGCATGTATGTTCAAAACTTTGATGGTCTTTGGATTTTTCCATCTCATGTTCTACTCTTCAGTTCCCAATTCCTGCACTTTAGACTCTCAGATCTCCCCTTCATTTATACTGATTTACTTCCATAGTTTGCAATGAAAGTATTATTTTTCTTTAAAAACAAAACCTTTTCCTTCCTGACCCCTTGACAAGTGCTTATTCCTCCTTCAAAACTAAGACGTGGTGACGATCGCTCTGAGAACCGTTTCCCTGCCCACTCACATTGCGCTTTGCCTTTCTGCCTTCCACAGCTACCGGAGCTGCACGCGCACTGCATTTCCTCCTTTTATGTCTCTCTCTCTTTCCAGACTCTGTGCCGCTTAAACATCGGGTCCTGCTAGTGAGCCCTTAACACACCTTTAGAGAATTTAATAGAAGAGCGTGGGAGAGGGGGGCCTTTGGAAAACTTGCTTAACGAGCTCGGGTGGCTGAGCCGGGCAGACCAAAGCCCTCAGCAGAAGCAGCGGGCCCACTGAACAGTTTCCGTGAGAATTTGCCTGAGTGGCTCTGCTGGCAGAAGAGAGCTGTTCGCCCAGTGTCACGGGAACAACATACTAATAATATTCAGGGAACATGGTCATAGAATGGAAGCTCTGTGTTCTTCAAGCATTCCAGCTAGGGGGTCTAAGAACGCTTACATAATTTTATGTTAAAAGTTCTTTTTGTTTTATTTTGGATTTAGATGGGGAGGAGATTGTGAGCAAGTTAGAAATCTGAAGAAAAGAAGCATATTTTTTTTCCTCTTTATTCTTGTCTTTCATTGCTATCTTATGTTTTATTGTAATAGAGTATTTGAGGTCATCTTGCTGATAAGTTAATAGAGCAAAGTCATGATGAATAATGTTAGTGATACTGGCTCATCAGTGAAGAGCCCTGTCAACTGTTACCTTTAGCAGAGAGGGTCTCAAATTGCTAACCCTGGTTCTAATGTCAACATTATAAAAAATCAGGGAATTTCCTCAGATAGATTCATATAAGAAATAAGGACATCTTAGCATATATGAAACAGTATTTTTTTTAAAATAACTGATGACAGATGAACACACAGTGCTGTGAAAATGTCTACTCATTTGCTTGCTGCACCTTCTATTTCTTACCCGCTTGCTGAGCATGGGATTCTCTTGTTTCCTCTTCCTCCAGTTGTCTGAGTTGTTATTCACTTCTAGGTAATCGCAGCTTCAAAGGATCCCAGGGATATGGTGATAATAAAGGCAGAAACCCAAAGTGAGAGCCTGCTTGTTCTACTCCTGAAACCATTTTCAATCCCCACTGGTGTTAAACTCCATTTGGAGCATCTAAATGGAACAATGACAAGGTCTCTGAAATAGGCACTTGAGCTGAAGAGACTGGAAAAGAAAGAACTAAAGAAATGGTAGAACAGGTTGTATGGAATTATTGATTTTTTCAGCACCAGGGCAAAGACTGGCACATTCTTTTCAGTCAGAGTCTGCGGAGAAAATGCTGTCATGGGCTGACCTCACCCTTTCCCTTTCTTACACACAGACATACTTGACATTTCTGAACAGCTCCTCTAAACTGGAGCATGCCCTAGGAAGATGGCCAGAGCCTAGTTAAAAGATAAAGCATGAAGGTGACCTTTGTTAGGTTTTCACTTCTTTAAACCTAGCATAGGCAGCACCGGGGACGTGCTAGAGGAATAATATATTTTCAAGTGAGTGAATCTGTTTTATATTTCTGTCATTTTCAATACTGGGTTCAGCTTCTAACCCACATGAATGAACTTCAGGCTTGTTGCTGACTTCATGATGTTCCATTTGAACCCACCATTAAGTAGCATTTAAGCTTTTTTGAAAAATGGAAGCCAGTACTGATTCCGCCTTTTATACTGATTACAATTCAATTCCTTTCAAAGGAAGAGATTTTGCAGGAGAATTTCAATCAGGATTTATGTTGATTTGAATGGGCTGAATTATGGAAAAGAGTCCCCTTTGGTGACTTAATCAAAACAAGAGGTGTAAAGAAGTTTGACATGGTGTGGGGAGCTGAAAGCAATCGCAGAAAGCAGAGGTCCTGGGAAGTAGGGAAGTGAGAGTGACAATAACATGTCTGCTAATATATTTGAGGTAGAAATTAAATATCTTGTATCTGATTTTGCAATAAGAGTTTTTGATTACAGACAATATAAACCTTTGTAAATTGTACTGAGTATGGGTAAATAGTTCAAAACAGTTATTAGTTAAAAATATATGTAATGCATTTAATAATAAGCTTATAGCCTGACCAGGCGGTGGCACAGTGGATAGAGCGTCGGACTGGGATGCGAAAGACCCAGGTTCGAGACCCTGAGCTCGCCAGCTTGAGTGCGTAGGCCCATCTGGCTTGAGCAAAAGCTCATCAGCTTGGACCCAAGGTCACTGGCTCCAGTAAGGGGTTGCTCGGTCTGCTGAAGGCCCACGGTCAAGGCACATGTGAGAAAGCAATCAATGAACAACTATGGTGTTGCAAGGGCAACGAGAAACTAATGATTGATGCTTCTCACCTCTGTTCCTGTCTGTCTGTCCCTATCTATTCCTCTCTCTGACTCTCTCTCTCTGTCCTTGGGGAAAAAAATAATAATAAGCTTATATATTTTTAGAAACACACATATTGTGAGTCTGAATAAGATATCCAATAAATGAGAATGCTTTTTTTAGGCATGAGAATGTTAAAAGGGGGAATTTGAGTTTTTTCTATCTCGAACAGCACAAACTTGATAATTCAGTAAAAAAATTTCAGGAGACATTAAAAATGTATCCAGAATAATTTCAACTTTTCAACTTGTCAGTTGAAAAGATAATAAAAATAAAAGCACCTGACACAAACTGAATAATTGCCAACATTGACTGAGACTTAGCTCTGTTCCACATAATATTTCTAGTGCTTTACATAAACTATGTCATTTATTGGTAAAAAATGACACTGGAACCAGGAAATTAAGATAATAAGGATAATGTTTTATTTATTTAATTTAATTTTTTTTTTTTTTACAGGGACAGAGAGAGAGTCAGAGAGAGGGATAGATAGGGACAGACAGGAACAGCGAGAGATGAGAGGCATCAATCATCAGTTTTTCGTTGCAACACCTTAGTTGTTCATTGATTGCTTTCTCACATGTGCCTTGACCGTGGGCCTTCAGCAGACTGAGAAACCGCTAGCTGGAGCCAGCAACCTTGGGTCCAAGCTGGTGAGCTTTTTGCGCAAGCCAGTTGAGCCCGCGCTCAAGCTGGCGACCTTGGGGTCTCGAACCTGGGTCATCCGCATCCAAGTCCAATGCTCTGTCCACTGCACCACCACCTGGTCAGGCAAGAATAATGTTTAGGAGACCAGTGGGAGGCTCTCACAAAGACATCTTTATATCAAATTCATTGTGTCTAAAACCCATTGTCTTCCCTCTTGAGCATGCTTTCTTTTACATTCACTCAATTTCACTAGTCACTTTATTCATTTCCTCTTTCATTACCTATACCTTAGAATTATTTCTAACCTCTCTTTTGTTCTCCTTTTAACATCTAGTTCATTTAATCAGTCTGTTAGTTTCACCTTTGGAAATTGCAATAGAAATTTAAAAACTAATATAGGTGCTGTTTCTAGAAACTTTTTTAAATTTTCTTTTTATGTTATTCATTTTAGAGAGGAGACACACACAGAGAGAGAGAGAGAGAGAGAGAGAGAGAGAAAGAGAGAGAGAGAGAGAGAGAAAGAGAGAGAGAGAGAGAAAGGGGGGAGGAGCTGGAAGCATCAACTCCCATATGTGCCTTGACCAGACCAGTGCAGGGTTTTGAACTGGCGACCTCAGTGTTCCCAGGTCGACACGTTATCCACTGCGCCACCACAGGTCAGGCTGGAAACTTTATATAATGAGGTGAGAAGAAGAAAATGCACAGTGTTGACTTTATGCCATTGGACAGTCATGCTCTAAACTTTGAGATACTTTTTGCCTTTTAATAATCCTACATAAGGGGGATGATGCATTTTATTTAGTTTCACATTAAACATGAATAAATCCAGGCTCACCTAGGTTATTCAGTTGGCCAAGGTCTCACAGCTCTTAAGCAATAGATCCAAGATTCACTACAGAGTTTATGTAATTCCTAATAAATAATATAGCTTTATCAATATTCCAGACCAGGGGTCCCCAAACTTTTTACACAGGGGCCAGTTCACTGTCCCTCAGACCATTGGAGGGCTGCCACATACAGTACTCCATACACTGACCACCAGTGAAAGAGGTGCCCCTTCCGGAAGTGCGGCAGAGGCCGGATAAATGGCCTCAGGTGGCCGCAATTTGGCCCCCGGGCCGTAGTTTGGGACCTCTGTTCCAGACTATCAAATGATAGATTAGACAGTGATACAATTAGATTTTCTGATATGTCTTAGATGACTAATTTTATGCCACAAATCCACTTTAAAAACAAAATTAGAAATGGTTTTAAAATGTGCCTATCTGTCCTAAACTAGAATTGCCAGATATAATTCAGGGTGCCCTGTAATTTGGATTTCAGTTAAGCAATGGATATGTTTTTAGAATAAGTATTCCCATGCAATAATTAGACTATACTTATACTAAAGAAGTTACTATGTATTTATCTGAAATTTGGTTGAAATATGTCCCAAATATTGCATAATTGTACTAAAAATTAATTAGTTATTTATCTGAAATACATATTTAGTTGGGTGTCCTGTGTTTTCAATGACTGAATTTGGGTACCTAATACTAGGTACACTTATCTAGTCTTGTAAGGATGGCTTTGAGCAGGAGGCAGAATTTGGTAATCATCACTGTCTCAGTGTCATCAGCATCATACCTCATACCCATCGAGTGCTGTTTGAAACAGCTCATTTAATCCTCACCGTAGTCATATGACGTAGTTACTATTAATAACGCTATAGGACTGATGAGGAAGGTGAGACAAAATCATCGTTTAATAAAAATTAAAACAAATAACTTAAGATTTGTTGGATCTTAGATTATATGTGGATATTCAGGAGCCAGAAACATGATCCAACACCTAGGATAGATTCATTAAAAGTGCGCCTTTGAAACACCATTCATATATTTTTACATGTATTCATGGTATATTAAACAGTTGGTACTGTGCTGTAAATTAGCATGCATGAAACTAGGAAGAAGTCTAATAGCAAAAATTGAAGAAAAGGCCTTAGATGAAAATTGTGTGTGTGTGTATGAGTGTGTGTGTGTGTATAGCAGTATTTCATTATTTTCTTTGCCATTCAGAAGCAAGCCTCATCTCATTACATATATGCTATCTGTGAAGGCTATTTTTGGCATGTTTGAAACATTTACACTTGGGGGTTGTTATTTAACTTGAATGGAATGAATGGAATCTTCTCTTATACTTTTAAAGTATCCTCTCCTTTACTTTATAACCCATAAATTCTAATTCTCAAAGTTTTAATGATGTTTTATAGCATTCAGAAATATTCCAGTATTGTTAGATGATGAACACATTCACCTATCTCTGATTTAAAACTTAAATTTTTTTCCTTTTAATTGGATCTTACAGCATTAATCATTTTACTTTCCATTTTATTTTCTGCAATTTGCAGGTTTGGGTTGCTACTTCTTTCCTGATATAAAGTACAGTAGTTTATTAATTGTGATGATTTCCTACTTCAGTTGCTTCAGTTTCTTGAGCAATAAAGTAATGTTTATTGGACACTTTAAAGGCTAAAATTCTATTATGCTATGCATTTTACTTATGTCACTAAGAGTTGCTTGCAAAAATACTGCTTCTCTTTACTAAAAGTTATTTTAATGATTAACACACTCCCTTAATTTTGTCCTGTGGACATTTGCTTCTCTGTAGTTATACATAATTGGATTTTTTAAATTTAATGCAGACAAATGGAATAATAGAATTAATAGAAATTTTCAAGCAATCTTTTTATTTTTTTCTTTAGCATGAGTGAGGGAGAGAGAGAGACAGGGACAGCCAGACAGGAAGAGAGAGATGAGAAGCATCAATTCTTTGTTGAGGCACCTAAGTTGTTCTTTGATTGCAAGCATCTTTCTAAGGGTTGTATTTATTTGCATATCAAATGTGGCTTAATAGGCAGTTGGCTTTTTTCATGCAGCTGACTTTCAAGGCCTCTTTCAGAAGGGCACTCACCTCTCAAGTTCTTTCTTATTTCCCGGACTGTGATAGATTACAGTGCAAGCTGAGTGTTCTGGGGTGTCTAGTAAAAAGAAACAAAACGAAAACATTGACTAAAGAACTTTACCCTGACACCCACTTGACAAGACGTTGCTCTAAGTGTATACCTAAGATCCAGTATTTGCTTTACTCCAAGCTGACTTGCTTCTCTAGTTTACCTTGTTTAGGACACTAACAATGCCATTTTCCTTCCTGCATTGTGATCTCATGTTCAGTAACTTGGAGTAATCACTCCAGTGGACTAAAAGAGCTTTTTTGCTAGTAAAAATGGGAAGATTTCTTCTTTTTCTAGTGATACAATTTATTAAATCTGAATAAATACTTTCTTTCCTCTTGTGAGAGAGGAAGGTGGTTTCTTCCAATACTCTAGAATGAGGACACACTGTTACTTAGTACCTATTATATTCAAATGTCTAAAAAATATCACAGAGAAGAATAAATTTTCCAAGAAGACTTGGTTTGATCATTGAAGAGCAGAGTGAAACTGACATTTGGGAAACATCATTTGATGAGAAATAAATGGGTCTGTAGTTAGATATGAATTTAGTGCTGACTGTAATTAACTAGGTAGGATACTGGTTCAGCCAATCTCAAATTATAAAAATACAATTTCAAATGAATAGAAATGTCTAGAATGCTCAGTAGAGATGGTAAGGAAAATAACAGTTTGTTATAAGCAATGTAATCTTGGGCTTTGGGATTAAACATTACTGAGTTGCAATCTTGACTTAATTTCTTTTTGCCTTTGGCAAACTGCTTCAACTTTCTAAACCTCAGTTTTATTTACTGTATGAATGGTAACAGAAAACATATAGATCTAATACAAGCAAGGGTGCCCTCAGTTAAAATGTTGTAAAATATTTCTGGGATAGAGAAAACAACAGGGATAGAATAATTTATATAAAAAGACAAAATAGTTCTGCAAAAAAAACAAAATGGAATTACATGAGAACCCTATGTGTTACATGCATGAAAAGTAAGAGCACATTCAGAATATCATTAAACCTTGAATGAAAAATAAAATAAGAAACCTGCAGGGAAAACTGGGCATTTAGGTCAATGAGTGAAAGGACACTCAGATCACCTGGTCTAGAGTGGACATGCAGATGGGCCCCTTCACTTTGTACTACCTTTAGGGATAGCTGGGATGCTTCACAGATGCTAGACCCAGTGCTATACCGACAAATGAGCAGCTACCTTCCTAGAGATGTCCAGCAGTAAGACCGGGGAGCAGTGAAAGAAGCAGAGTATACTGAATGAATAATAAAAGGGGACTGACCTGTGGTGGCGCAGTGGATAAAGCATCGACCTGGAATGCTGAGGTTGCCAGTTTGAAACCCTGGGCTTGTGTGATCAAGGCATGTATGGGAGTTGATACTTCCTGCTCCTCTCCCTTCTCTCTCTCCTTCTTCTTTCCAAAATGAGTAAAGTCTTTAAAAGGGGGGAGGTAAGTAGGGGGTAATGTAAAAAGAGAACAAAGAGGAAAGCATTTTTGATCCAGAGAACTGTGTACTCAGCCTCCCCCACCTTCTGATAATGGAAAGCAGTCAGAAGCCTGTCTACTACCACTTCATAGTCATCTATTTTTTAATTGAATTTATTGGGGTCACATTGATTAACAAAATCATACAGACTTCAGGTACACAGTCTACAACACATGTCCATACACTGTATCGTGTGTTCACCCCCCAAGCCAAGTCTACATCCATCACCATTGATTCCCCCTATACCCTCTTCCACCTCCGCCCACTATTCTAAAGATACTCTTTAAACATGATAAATCAAGAAATAGAAGTCTAAGCAGGGTATTCAGTTGTACATATTAGAGAAATATATTACATGTACCGCTGTTCACCTCTTAAATTGCTTTTTTACACCTGGAGGATCCTGACTTACCGACTTCTCCTTGTCACCACAGTAAAACCCAACTCCCCAGCTTTCCTGGCAGCCAGGATGCTCAAAATGACTTCATTCTACTATGGTCTTGTGCCAACGTGAAGCATGGATTCAGAAGAGAGAAAGGCAGGGAAACCCTCTGCTGGGTAGAGGACTGGGGGGAGATAAAGAGCTTTCACAGACAAGAGGAGATACAGTAGCATCCGCCATGCCAGTGACTCGGGACTAGGGATTAACCCTGAACTAGACCAGCGGCTTAGTCTGGGAATTGTTTCTACATGGATGACTGTTAGTTGGTTTGTAAACGTCTCTGGGAATGAATTGTACTAATTTGAATTTTTAAATAAATTCATTTTCCAAATAAAGCATAAAAACATATTCTGTTTTTTTCACCAATGACCCCTACACGGTACTGTAATAGGTCTCAAGGAGCTCGGAACTGGAGCTTCGTTATCCTGCTATGGGGATGGGACTGTAACATGCAGTGGCAAATTGAGTCCCTGGGATTATGTATAAATGCTTGAAGAATGTCAGAAACACAGGGTGAACTGGTTATGTTTAACTGGCAATAAGTTAACAAGGCGAACACTTTAAAAACTCAATGCAGCCTAATCAGGCAGTGGTGTAGTGGATAGAGCGTCAGCCTGGGATCCTGACGTCCCATATTTGAAACCCTGAGGTTGCTGGTTGAGTGTGGGTTCACTGGCTTGAGTGTAGGATCATAGACATGACCCCATGGTCACTGGCTTGAGCCCAAAGGTCGCTAGGTTGAAGCCAAAGGACAGTGGCTTGAGCCCAAGGTAAAGGCACATATGAGAAAGTAATCAATGAACAACAAAGGAGCCACAACAAAGAGTTGATGCTTCTTATCTCTTTTCCTTTTTGCCTGTCTGTTCCTGTCTCTTCCTTTTTCTCTCTTAAAAAAAAAGAAAGAAAGTTCAGTGTAAAGTACAGTCTTTTTTTTTTTTTTTTTTTTTTTTTTTACAGGGACAGAGAGAGAGTCAGAGAGAGGGATAGATAGGGACAGACAGACAGGAATGGAGAGAGATGAGAAGCATCAATCGTCAGTTTTTTGTTGTGACACCTTAGTTGTTTATTGATTGCTTTCTCATATGTGCCTTGACCGCGGGCCTTCAGCAGACCAAAGTAACCCCTTGCTCAAGCCAGAGACCTTGGGTCCAAGCTGGCAAGGTTTTTGCTCAAGCCAGATGAGCCTGCGCTCAAGCTGGTGACCTCGGAGTCTCCAATCTGGGTCCTCCACATCCCAGTCCAATGCTCTATCCACTATGCCACTGCCTGTTCAAGCTAAAGTACAGTCTTAAAAATAAAAGAAAGCATAGAGGTTTTGTTACCATTCTATCCATTCTATATCATTTGCAGAGAAGGATGGTAATAAAAAAAAAATCAAAACCAGATTATGGTCAGGAAAGAGTGGGGGACTGATGACTAGAAAGGGGACATTTGTGAAGATTCAAATTAATTAGAACAACTAGAATTCCTGAGCCTGACCAAGCCTCCTTTATCAGCAGAAGTTGTCTCTGCTCCTTTGTTTGATGAAGCTGTTGAATATCCTATGACAATCTGGGAGGAGGAAGCCACTTTGTAAGAAGAAGCAATTTCTCCTAATGTGCTTTTCAACTATACTTCATTGCCTCCAAATTCTAGCATGCCCAAAGAATTCAATTACAGAGGCAAACCTTTGGAACAGCTGGTATAACAACAAGAAGGCAAAGATTTTGCTAATTTTTGCTATAAAAATTCTGGAAAATATATGTGGGAATGTTTCTTAAGATGCTCATCTTCCTTAGATCAGGAAAAGAGAAGCATGGCTTTTGGCTGGGTTGGATTGACCACAAGGCCACCCTCACCTGAAGTTCTGTGTTGCATTCAGCTGCTTAGACAGCTGGCAGTCCCTGGCTTGTGCAGGCTGTGGCTGCATTCTAGACCCCATACATAGATACCTACAACAAATGAAGTTGAGGTGCTGTTTATGCCTTGGTGTATTCAAAGGGTTTTTTTTTGACAGTGAAGAAATATACCAATATTGGAATGAACTAATCGGGTATAACTCATGCATCAGTTCCTTCTCTGTATCCCTAAGAGCACATTTTAGTAGAGCTGTGAATAAAGCGTTGGTGTTGGGATGAGTAATAGACAACGATAGGTATTCACGGTAGATCTGGATGATTGTAGGAATAAAGACCTAGAAATGGATCAGTCCAGGAAAATAGGGGCAATTTTAAACACAGGCTTTGAAGTTCATGTGTTCTGTAGCTTCTTCCCTTCTTCCCTTCTTCTCTAATGTTCCAATCATTTTGTCAACCTGGAGTTCTGTCCTCTGAAGCTTGAAGCCAAAAATGTAGCTTTCTGCCACTCTGAGCTGTCTAGTTTGGAGAGTGTCCAAAAAGATGCAGATGTGTAAATCTCAGCCAGCATGATTGTCCACTCAGTGTGACCTTATTTCTTGTTTTGGTAGAATTTTTGGTTGCCAACCAGCGCACTCAAATAGTTGTTTTTTAAAAAATATTTTATATAGGTTTTATGATTGTTATCTACAAAAAACTTAGTCTAAATGTTCTAGCTAGCAGCTTAAAGAAACAATTTTTGTGCTCAAAGTCTTAAGAATAAAGACAGAGCATAGCAGTAATGACTTATCTCTGTACCATGATGACTGAACCTTTGAGAATACTTGGTTACCTGAGATTAAATTTGATAACTGGAACCTAGAATCATCTGGAAACATTTTTACCTACATGAATTGTGATTGATGCATACTGTTATTTTAATTTCACTTAGGGTTGTTGATGGGAACACATATGTGTTCCAATGTGAGCTGGTCTTTCTAATAGCAAGGTGTGGTCTCAGCATAATCAGACCTTACTTGGTGGCTCAGGATTCCAAAAGTGAGTTTTTAAAGAACAAGTTGGAAGATGAATTACATTTTATGACCTAGAAGTGAGCAATGTCATTTCTATCACAGTCTACTGCTGCCATAATCTCTCCCACCCCAGGTTTTGAAAATATGGTTAGCATTAATGAGCTAAAACTGGTATACAATAAACTTTCCATATTTATACAAGTTGACAAATTTTGGCATATATAAATATAGATAAAAAGAGTAATAAAAGGAATAAAAATAATATTAAGTCTAAACTATTATTGAAAAAAAATGTAAAATTAAAATTAAAATAAAGAATAGTAGATATAGAACTCTTCAGGTATCCATTTCTTTTGAAGCTTTATTAAGATAACTGACATATAACATATATATTAAAGGCATAAAGTGTGATGATTTTAAACACATATATATCCTTCACCTCACATAATTATCATTTTTTATTTTCATTATTGTGGTACTAGAAATCTAATTTCTAGCAACTTTTAAGTATACAATACAGTATTGTTAACTATAGTCACCATGCTGTATGTTAGAGCCGAACTTACTCATCTCAAACTGGAAATTTGCACTCTCTTTGACCAACATCTCCTCACTACACTCACCCACCAAAACCTCTGACAGTCACTTTTCTACTCTGTTTCTCTGAGTGGTGCTTTTTTAGATTACATATATAATTACTTTTTAGATTACAGATATAATTCTTTTAGATTACACATATAATTCCATATAGATTCCAGATACAGTATTTGTATTTCACTGTTTGATTTATTTCAATTGGCAAAATGCCCTCAAGATTCACCCATGTTGTTAAAAGTGGCAGGCTTTTTCCTTTTATATGGCTGAATAGTATTCTGTTGTGTATATATACCCTTTTTAAAATCTATTCATCAGTTAGTCAACACTTAGGTTTTTCCTATGTCTTGGATACTGTGTATAATACTGCAATAAACATGGGTATTCAGGTACATCTTTAAGATCCTATTTCCATTTCCTTTAGATAAATACCCAAAAGTGGGATTGTATGTTTTAATATTTTGAGGAACCTGCATACTGTTTCCATGGCGACTATACCAATTTATATTTCTACGAATAGTAAATAAAGGATCTCTTGTTCATTGCAACTTTGCTAAACGCACTGATTAGTTCTAATAGTTTTTAGTGGATTTCTTATATATAAGACCATATTATGTGAGAATATATATATAGTTTCTTTATTCCTTTCCAACTGAGTTACTGTTTATTTTTCTTATCTAATGTTTGGTAACAACCTCTATGACAGTGTGTTGATTGGAATAGAAGTGATCAGAGTGGACATCTTTATCTTGTTCCTGATCTACAGGGGAAAGAATCTTTCACTGTTAAGTATGATGTTAACTATTTGGAATACAATTTTAATATTTTTTCTCCTAATTCTATTATTTGTGCCAGAGTAAAGTTTAATTGGTGTATTTTCTCCTTATTGTCGATGGCATGTTTCTGTTTCTCTTAGTGTACTATAACGCTGGGGAACAAAATTTGTTGCATCCACAAAAATACTTGTTCTTACATAATTTGAGTGTGCTGATCTCAAATCTGACATTAGTTTTTCTCTGTAAGCTACAGTTTTTTTGCAATTCAAAATTTTAGGTTTTCATCTTATTGTAAAATTTTCAACATTTAGTTTAACATAATGAAGTAGAATATCTTCTTGGTCATCATATTTGTGAAAATATAATAAATTATATAATGTAGTAAATACACTAATACATTAAAAGATATGATTGCATCAGAATTTGTCTACAATTTCAAAATAGAACATATTAAAAATTTATTTAAATCATAAAATTTGCACAAAACTTGTTTAAATTCTGTTCAGGCAAAAATTTGCGTTTGTAGCTCTTGTGTTTGTGTACTTGTTGAGGACAATCTCCTTTGATGCTTTAGCATTTGTCTGCTCATCACTAAAAGCTCCAAGATTTTTGGAAAGCTTATCAAGGTAACTGTTCAGGAAGTGAATCTTAATGCTCATGTTATATCCAATGTTGGGGAAAGCCAACAGCATCCTTTGAAACAGAAGTTCATAGTTTTTTGCCTTTTTTGTTGCCAAGAAAGTTTTTTGTAACTGCCACAAAAGACTACTGTGCTACTGTCTCCTCCTCATTCATCTTCCTGGCAAATTCTTTGTAACGTATGAGGGTTTGAATTTGAGGTCCATTGAATACACCTGCTTTTATCTTCTCGAAAGAAAAGGTAGGAAAAACAGAAATAATATGTTGAAAGCATTCACTTTCTCTATTCAAAGCCTGAACAAACTGCTTCATTAAGCCAAGTTTGATGTGAAGTTGGGGAAAAACGAACCTGTCTAGATTAACTACAGGTTCATTCAAAATATTTTCCATCCCTACTTCCAGAGCTTCATGTTTTGGTCACTCCTTCTGTATCCGGTGTTTCTCCTGAGATCGACTGTCCCACAAACACAGAAAGCAAGAATACTTCGTGAAACCTCTCTGTTGTTGTAGCAGGAAATTTACCATTTTAAGATCCACAGAAATGATCCAGTTATGCTCCTTATTCTTCAGTAAGTCGAGGACAATTTTTCTGTCATTATAATCTTCTCACAGATGAGTTGAATAACCAATTGGAACCACTGTATAAACTTTACTGTTGTATAGGAGAACGCATTTCAGACTCCCTTTAGAGCTGTCAATAAATAGCCGCCATTCTGTTGGACAGTGTAAGTGGTAACACCTAGCTTGCTGAAAAGATTACTGATATCATGAAATTAATCAAAGTGTTTGTTTTCATAAAAAAAGTCCACAAAAATTTGTTCACGCTTCCTGAAATGGGATACTTTAGCTGACATTAAAATACATTCTTTTCTTGGAGCCTGGAGGCTAATAACTCAGTTGCTTTCTTTGATAGGTCCAAATCTCTTACTAAGTCATTCAATTTGGGTTGTCTAAACTGCTGAGGGCTTAATGACTGCTTGGCATCAGAAGAAGACCCTTCAGATTCTACAACCATTTCCTATGCATCTTATCAAAATACACTTGATCACCATGTTCATTCACTTTCTTCATCCTTAGAAGAAATAAAAGCATTGAAAACTGGAACCGGGAGTGTCTCAGAGTGTGGGATGAGTCATATTGCTGAAGGAATATTAGGATATGTGATTATATGCAATTTTTTCTTGCCAATGTCCTTTATATAGATTAGACAGAAATAACAGTCACTGCTGTGGTCCTTAGGTTCACGTCAAACCATGGGAATACCAAAAGGCATTCCTTTGCGTTTTCCTTTTGTCTAGTCAAGAAGCATTTCCTCACAATTATGACACACAATATGAGGAATCCAATTCTTGTCTTGATCGCCAAGGGGAACTTGAAAATAGGCAATATATGCATGTGTTACAAATGATGAAATATTGCACCTTTGACCAAGTTTAAGTGTGTAACAGCCACATATATAATAGAAGGTGTCAAGACTATTTTTACATTTATGCCCACTCAAAGAAGCCATGATTCAATCTTAAAAGAAAACAAGAGGATTTTTTTAATGATTTTTTAAAATTAATTTTAATGGGGTGACATTAATAAATCAGGGTACATATGTTCAAAGAAAACATCTCCAGGTTATCTTATCATTCAATTATGTTGCATACCCATCACCCAAAGAAAAATTGTCCTCTGTCTCCTTCTATCTGGTTTTCTTTTTGCCCCTCCCCTCCCCCCTCTCCCACTCTCTCTTCCCTCCCCCCACCCTATAACCACCACAGTATTGTCCATGTCTCATAGTCTCACTTTTATGGATGTTTTTATCAGATAATAATTTTTTACATTTAAAAACAACTACAATGATGTAAAAGTGATGTCTGTAAAACATTAATTGCCTTGTGGTTATGTTCAAGCCAAGAGTCGTTGCCCTTTAACTCCAATTTAAAAACCAATGCATGCCATTAACTATAACAAAAAGAAATTAAAATTGCATAAAAACTAGAGCATGCATCAAAAAACAGATTTCAGATTTGGAATCAGTGATGCAGAACTATATAGAAAAAGTTCTAAAACTTCATGCAACAGAAAATGAAACAAAAAATTCCCCAGTGTAATTTTTGTTTCAATGACAGACATTGTAAATTTTACCTTTTGGGGCATTGATAATGTTCATAAATAGACTTGAGCTTTGTTCTGAGATAGTTAATTGATAGAGAAGAAATATGATATTATTGGGTGTTGTTTTTTAGGTTTGTCCTTTTGTCTAGGGCTATTTTAGCTTTATTCTCAAGACAAGACCCTTTTAAGTACCTTTATCAACCTCTAGCGAATTGTAAAGATTTCCAGTCTGGTTTGTGGGAATAAGCACTATTTTTACTCCTCTTTGTGCTTCAGCAGTTATTTCTGATGGTTCTTTCTCTGGCATTGCTTAGTCTTCTCATATAAGTGCATAAATCAGTAAGCAGTTGAGTATTCAAGGAGCATTTCTGAAGGTCTCTGGAGTTCTGTCTGTGCAGCTCTCTCCTTTCCAGTATTCTGTCCTGCAAACCCTAGCTGTCTTTGCTAATCCAGTCTTCCAGGTCTGTCTCCTCCACTGTGGGAAACTGCTGGTATTAACCAATATCTCCCTCCCTTGCAATTCAGCCTAGAAACCCTCTACAGTCAGAAAGTTGGGACATGTAAGGGCCCACCCATTTTTCCTCATTGCTTAGGAACCATTGTCCCTCATTGCTCAGTATCTAATATTTTGAAAAATACTGTTTTATATATTTTGCTTATATTTTAATTAACTCAGCCAGGAAAATAAATCTGGAAACTTTTACTCCATCTTGGCCAGAAATAGATATCTTTATGTACATTGAAGTTTGAGAATCATAATTTTATGTACACTTTGGAGCCTTTTGAGTTTACTACTCAATCAGTGGTTCTCATAGGCAAGTTACTAAACTAATTTGTGCCTCAGTTTCTTCACCTATAAAATGAAGTAATATCTAGTTTGTGAGTTTGTTGACTTTTAAGTGAGAAATCAGTAAAAAGGGTCTTTTATTTTATTGTATACTACCCTTTTTTGTTTAAATTCTTAATGTCAAGAATTGATGCATATATTAACATTTGATTTTAAAACCTAATGAAAGTCTTTCTAATCTAGTTCTGTACTTAATTCTAGACACTTAGTTGAAGTCAAAAGATTACATTTCTCATCTTCCCAAATGCTATACAATATGCCATAGACAACAAAACTTAAAGGATTATAAAATGTGGCTATGAAATAATAAGCAATATAGATTAGTTATAAATAGTTTTAATAATAATATTGATAATGATTAATTATTAAATAACTAAGGTAATAGAAGGGAATCTTTTTGTTAGGCTATCAGGTATTATGAATTATACCTTTTGGAATACTGAACAATTTTTTAAAATATTGTCTTGAGCTTTGTTCTGAGATAGTTAATTTATACAGAAAGAATATAATCCTTTTAAATCATATCTTAGCTCTCCTTCTGTCAACTGATATAAACAGTAATAAAATAGAAAACTTTATTGAATTATAGTAATAAAGATTCTCAGGACACTGTGTCAATATAGATCCTAAGAACTATTTTAAGTTTATTTAATTTCTTTTTTAAATTTGATTGAAAGAAAGATGGGAGAAGAGAGAGAGAGAGAGAGAGAGAGAGAGAGAGAGACATTGACTTGTTTCACTTATTTATGCATTCATTGGTTGATTCTTATATGTGCCTGACCTAGATATTAAACCAACAACCTTGGCATATTGAGACAACACTTCAATTAATTGAGCTCCTCAGCCAGGGCTGAGTTCATTTAATTTCTTTAAAATATAAAGATGGCATGAATAATTAAATGAAAATAATGTTACTTTCTAATTATACACAGGTGTAAAACATACAAAAATATCTTCTGTAAATAACCCAAATTTAAAAATAAATATTTTTTTTTTGAAAATTTAAGGCAAAATTTACTTTACCATATACTTGTAATAATAACATCATACTGGACTCCCCCTAAAAAATGCAATCTGAAGATGTTCTGATTGTTCATTTCTTATCTATTTTGGAAAAACTTTTGAATTAAAAGAATGAATTACTTCAAGAGTGATTATGTGTTGCACAAGATTTAATCAGTAGCAGTTAGCCAGTACACTGAAAATCTTTTATTTTCTGCTTTCTCTGATGTTTGATTGGAATGCTCGTAGTGACAAATACTAGGCAGAAGTGCTAATGACCTGCAAACCGCCTTGCAAATGTCAAACAATTAAAAATGATACTGGTTTTTATATTTTAGAGAATCAGATTGCCCCACTCTCAATATCAGGAATTAAATAGATGTATTAGCAAACAGATTTTTGTTTAATTGCAAGAGCAAGTCTACTTTTGAAGAAAGATTTGTTGGACATGTTCTGACAAAAGATGAACTCATGTTATATACATGAAGTAAAACTGTCTATCATACCCAATGTTAAGGCAAAATAAAAAAGCAGTCTGAACATGGTTTTTTTGTAAAAAGAAATGCTGTTCATATGTTATTCTCTAAGGGGAGCTAGCTGATTTCCCACGAAAGACACATACTTTTACTTTTATTGTTTGAATCTATGTGACATAATATTCAGAAATAGTTTAGTTTGATTTGGGCAAATGCATAAAGTCAGAAACATTTCATTTTTCACCACTTATTCTGAATATATGCCTGATGATTTCCTTCTGTTCTTATAAACTGGAGGCTTGCTGTGAGAGTATGACAAGTGAGTCACCAGGAGCCTGTGTGTGCAAATGATCGCTGTGGTCCCCTGTAGGAGTTGCTTAGCACAGATGAAATATACTCCAACATAGAAAGCTGCAGGGTCCTAGCAATCATAATGCAATCTGCAGTGTAACCTGCATGCCTACATTGGATTACTTGCTAATTTGTCTTTTATCCTGGACCTCAGAGTATTCACAATGGGTGTTTGGAAGATTACATAAGCAAGAAGGTGTTTTTTTGTGCTGTGTGTGTGATCATTGCAATAATTTACATTAAATTTGATCCATTTCTGTCTTCTGAAATATGTTGTCTACAGGTTATTCATATAGCAAGAGATGTCTGTGAATGGGATGATATGTATGACTTGGCGATGTGGTTTGCCTGATAATGCATAATTCAACAATATAATAACTAACTGTCTAAGCACCCAGAGCAGCACTGCCACTCATATTCTAAGTAATCAGTTGTCCTTACAACAATCCTCAATGAACCCTTTCAGACCCTGTTGAATAGGCAGACAGATCAGCATGATGCAGGCTCACAACATTAGTTACCTTCTAAATTTATCTTCCCTTCCCCCCCTTCCCCCAATAGACAACTACAGAAATAAATGTCCAAGTATCTTCTGCAATGCTCCACCTCCGCTGATGAAACTTCCTTTCACTCTTTTTAAAAATATTCCTGCACGAAGAATGCTTTTCATGTTTTGGATTTAGCATTATTCACTAGTGGGTAAGTTTGTAGTCAAAATAAAAAAGCACACGCACAAAAAAGATCTGTAAACTACATAGATCCGGAAGGGATCCAATTTTAATCCTAGGCTCCTAATAAAACCTGTAATAGAAAAACTGAGCTATACCATAAATTTCTTGTAGAATTCACCATCCAAATAAGATTATTTCCCCCTATTTTTGCTTCATTTCTGTGCTGAATGTCTTGGTTCAGAGAGAGATGATATCTACTGTAATAGATTTATAGCAGATATGATAGATAAATATGAATTGATGGTCTAGTGCTGTCTGTTATCTTTGATTTTAGATTTATGTGTTAGTTACAATTTTTTAAAGTAATTTTTTCTCCTATGAGACATATGATCATTGCTAAACCATCGTAGACATCTTGAAACACCGATGGTCTTCCATAGTAAACAGATTCCTGGTGAAACACTCTTTTCTGTGAAGAAGTAATAGCCACAAGCTAGAGTCAAATTTTTAGTTTTTCAGTCTAGATTTCTGCTACTGAGATAAAGTAGAAGGACTAATGAGTCTGTTTCTAACAATGAAAGGGGGCAATGAGTCTGTAGCTAATCATTATAGTCTAGAACAGTGATTCTCAAACTTTTTGAAGTCTGGGTGCATTTAAAATTCTACAAATAATTGTAGGCACACTATATACAGATTTCTGAGAAATATGTTAAAATAATTGTCAAATATTAAAGAAAAAAATATAAAGTCCAAGCGTGCTTTTATGGTAATTAAACAAAATAAATATGACAAAATTAAATTTATTCTGACATTAAAAAACATTTTTATGTTACATTTTTGTTATGCTTTTTAGAATTCATAAAAAAGAGGGGTTAAAAAAAAACAACATAAAAAGTTATTTTTTATAGATATAGATACATTCTTAGTAAGATTTAGTAAATATGGCAGGTCCCAGAGTGAATGTGTTAAGTTTTTTCATTCTTGTGTTTATGAGAAACATGAGCCTGATGTGTCCTAGTGATTTCTTCAATGTTTGGGCATATATTTGAAAGGTAAAATCTCATTTCCTCATCTAAACATTGAAGAATTCCTCTCTTTTTACTCTTAATTGTGTTGAGGGTAGAAAATTCTAATTCACATAAATAGGATGTTGAAAATTGTAGTAAAATGTTCACAGCTTTTTTTGATATTGCCACATATTCTTCTTTTATAGAAACCCAAAAGGCTTCAAGAGACAATTCCTTATGTTTAATCATCAATCCATGATCAACTGCCAGTTTTTCTTCTTCTGTTAATGTTAAACCAATATCACTTGAAGCTTCCATGAATGGGTTTCTAATTCAATCGTACTGTTCAGTGTTAAGTGATGAAAAATGTTATAAATTAAATTCTGCCCACCAGCCTTCAAGTCCTATTTTATTTACACTTTTGCTCACTTCCAGAATCATATTCTTCAATATCATCCTTCTTTTTGAGAAATCTATCCATTTTATTTGGGTGTATTTATTTAAAAATAATATAATGATGTGTTAATAATAAATATAATAATGATGTGATAATAAAAAGAGCAGTATTTCTGCAATTAAATGATATAATACAGTAAATATATTTATTTTTATATCTGGGCACATGCCATGAACCAGCACAGCTAGTAAGTTTAGGTCCTGAGTGGGAATGATGCGGAATTAAGAAAATACGTGGAATTAAGAAAATACGAGGTCTGGAGGGCCCTGTAATTGTCGCTGGCAAGAACAAAGCAGGCCCCCAAACTGCATCTTGCTTTATTTATAGTGCAAAGTGAGGCCATGAGCAAATCAATGGTCTCTGATCATGTTTCCAAGGCAACCCAAGAATTTCACCAAGTGCAGAAAACCCCCACCATACATATCATCTTAACTTTACACCAAACAAAGGATAGAAGAAACTTGCCTCCAGTCTTTCCGGGGAACATGGGGGGTAGTGTAAACAATCCAGCACCACAGTTTAACAGCCTTTTGCAACCTAATCAGGCAAGTGCGGTGGGGGGGGCAGACTGTCAGCTTACAGCCAATTTCCCACACCTCTGTTCCCCAAAAATCTAAACTCCAAAAAGCCTGCTGGTTTTTTGGTCCCCAACAGGCACATATTTCTCTGGAATACCATAGGGCGCACCTGGAAATCTTCTAAGGCGCACCAGTGCACTCTGGTGCACACTTTCAGAACCATTGGTTTAGAATAAAGCAAGAGCCAAATAAAATGCCAACTGAAATTATAATTAGGATGAAATCCCCTTTTAAAAGAAGATGTACTAGATCATTTACAAGCAAGCTTTGGGCACATGAAATTTTTCCAACTGCCCAAGTTCTGCCACAGAGATTTGAGCTCCCCAAACCAGTCCGTTGGACTTGCCACCTGGCAGCTTTGAACCCCACAGAGTCCTACCTTTTAATGCAAGTTACAAGTTAGAATTATAGTTTGAGAAATAAGAGGTGAATTTATAATAAACACAGGTGCTGCTCTTCAGTAGAGAATTGCTAGGAACTCTTTTATGACCATGCTGATGCTGTGACATATTAAGTGGACCTTGTCACTTTTTCATCTGGTCTAGACAACTGCTGGAGGCGGAACTCATTTAGGAAGTGGCACACACCGTGCGGCTGCTCCTCAATGTCTCATAAATAAAGAAGCGAATCACAGCTTCATTCTGCTTTATTAAACTCCATTTATGAGATTGTGTCGTTGTCCTCTTGGGCAATTGTCCACAGAGTATGTCTTTTAGGGAACTTGTTTTTGGACATAATCTGTTACAGATGAACTCAGTGTTAACAGGAAAATTGTGAAGAGCATATTGGGTTTTATTTGTTTGATTATATTTTATCTAAATGACTATGCTTAATAAAAAGCCCTTCCTTGGGAAGTGTAATGCCTGTTTGTCACAGAGGAGCTCTGCCAACTTGTTTAATCTCCCCTTTGGCATATTTATCCTGGAGTTTTTATCTCTAATATAAGCAATTTTGGTAGAATGATGTGCTTGGCGTACATCATTCAAATAATTTACTTAATGCTGTATTTGTGATTCACAGATAAAAGAGGAACATTAAAAGCAAGGTACTCTTTATTAGGTTTCTCTGTTTTTCCCAGTAGGGAATTTGATGCTTCATCAAATGAGATAGTAGTGAAAAAACAAAAGAATGTGTCTCTTTTTGTACATATCAAAGTATTTGAATTAACTTTTAATAGTTTTCAAATTCTAACTTAGTGTTTTCCTCTGAATCAAACATCTTGCTATAATAAGCTTGTTGTGTGAGGATTTCATTTTATTTTTTGCCTTGAGCCTGGCCTGGGTTATGTTCAAATCACTGTATAGATTAAATGACATTTTGCACATGTGATTTGTCTGTGAGATCCTTAATGTTAGGAAATTTTGATTTTTCTTGGCAGAAAGTTCTCATCTGTCATAATGCCACTGACTGATAAAACACATAAAAGCTACTATGTTTAATCATATCTGTGGTTTTCCAATATATTTGGTAGCAAAAGGATTCTGGTCCCTCTGCACTTGCAAAGCTCACAGTATAGAGCAGGCAAAGATGGGTATGTCCTTCACCAGGAAAACACTGAGAAACCCTTGAAGCATGCTGGTGTCTAACTAGCTCAGAAATAAATGTACACTAGCTTGAGTAGCCTTTAAAGGTCACCCATAATTCTTTTCCCCTCATTCCCACCATAGATTACTGTTGAGATGCAAATATGGGTTAAGAAAGACACACATTTTTGTGTAGACAAATGTCTGACTCTTTCCAAAAATTATGAACCTGTAAAATTTATTATTAAACTTGTATATTTAAATCAATAAAGCAGGACAAAATGTTTAACATTCTTTTAGCGTCTGAAATAAGCCATGTGTGTGAGACTCTAGATTTGAAAATGGAAAGATGGTTGGGAGTTGAGGTGAACAGATAGATGGAACTTTACAGGGCTGACATTGCATCATTTACTCTTGAACAACTGAGAGATCTAAGCATGTCTTTAATAGACTGCTTTTAGGAATGATGATCTTTGCTTCATTATTCTCAGAAGTACAGTTGCTGAAGTGGGCATTGCATCTATCTCCCAGAATTTGTTTCTGCCTAGACTTAATAGTTTTATCATGATTTAGTCTGAGGAGCATGCAGATCTTTGAAAGGTCTTTAAGACTTTAAATACTTCCCTTAGCACAACACCTGCACTTCTATTTCATAATAATACAGCAGTTTTGGGGAAATTACTAAGAAGTATATACTTCTTGCTATTTCTAATGTGTTTGCATGATGCTCACTTATCTCCTTTGACTAATCTTCTCCATAGTTTTTAAAGTTTGAAATGAGAACTAAAGGATTTAGGAAAATAAGTGGTATTTTAATCTCTTCAAGTTTAAGCTCCTGACAGAAATGGTAACTTAGCAACTACTATATAGATGTCAAATAACAAAATTTGTCTGTCCATGAATTTTGATTTCTAATAAAATGATAGAGTTGTGGCTAGAGACAGAGATATATTCTGTTGTGAAGAATTCACTTTGTAGCAATTTACGCCTGCTTTACTGAAAATAGAACAATTGGTAAGGCAGTCAGTCAGTGACTAGAAATTTTCAGGAGGAGACTGCAGAAAATTTAGTTTCAGAACACATAAGGAAGCGTTAAATTTTTGCAAAGGAAATGATCATGCTATATTAGATAACACTAATAAGTGCTGATATGAAATTCATGATGATATGTCAGTGGAAGAATATAATCATTTTTCAAAAGACTCTAATCTACAAGGAGCATGGCGTGGCAGATACTGATACATGTAGAATCTTGATGGGCAGGTCTGATTGAGAGACAGTGATGAGAGAAACCCAAGTGGGACTAAGTGGTATTGGGAGGTCATTCTAGAAATTGCATCGCTAGATGGAGGAGAAGCTTAATTATTTTTTAACACAGTTTACAAAGCAGAAAGAATATTATGCTGGTAGCCAACCTCAGACATTAATATCTCCTGGAAATCTGATGCTGCTAAAACTGAACACATGAGAGATGCTTACTGTTCTTCATAACAATTTTATTCCTTGGTTAGTGGAAACAATTATGGACACTTCTCTTCCATACTTAATTTATGTTAATGTAAACCTTTAGATTGTCTTCTTTCAGTTATTAATATATATTTCAGGTAACTTCATGGTTTTGCATGACTTGATAGCTCATTTTCTTTTTAGTGTTGTGTAATATTCCAATGTCTGGATATACCACAGTCTTATTTATCCAATTACCTGAAGAAGGGCATCTTGTTTGCTTCCAAGTTTTAACAATTATGAGTAAAGCTGCTATAAGCATCCATGTAAAGAATTTTGTGTGTCCATAAGATTTGTTTCTTTTTAAATTTTTATTTAATTAATTGTGTTTACATAGATTTTAAGATCACCCCGAATACATCCGCCCTCTCCCATATTCCCCTCAACATTTTCCTTGCCCCCCTCCCTAAAATGCCCTCCCCCCTTCCCTTCAGGTTTATCTCATCCTGTCATCCCCTTTCCCTCTGTCCTCTTTTCCTCTGGTTTCTTTGATCCCTCTTCTGTTTTAATTCTGTTCCTCAGTTCTAATTTTTCCTTGAATTCCTCAAATGAGTGAGGTCATATGATATTTTTCTTTCTCTGCCTAGCTTATTTTACTCAACATAATAGTTTCCAGGTCCCTCCATATTGTTGCAAAAGGTAATATTATTTTCTTTTTCATAGCCCCATAATATTCCATTGTATATATGTACCATAGCATTTTTTATTTTTATTTATTTATTTTTTTTACAGGGACAGAGAGAGAGTCAGAGAGAGAGATAGATAGGGACAGACAGACAGGAATGGAGAGAGATGAGAAGCATCAATTATTAGTTTTTCGTTGCCGTTGCGACATCTTAGTTGTTCATTGATTGATTTCTCACATGTGCTTTGACCGCGGGCCTTCAGCAGACCAAGCAACCCATTGCTGGAGCCAGCCACCTTGGGTCCAAGCTGGCGAGCTTTTGCTCAAGCCAGATGGGCCCATGTTCAAGCTGGCGAGCTTGGGATCTTGAACCTGGGTCTTCCTCTTTGCAGTCCAATGCTCAATCCACTGCGCCACCACCTGGTCAGGCTGTACCATAGCTTTTTAATCCACTTGTCCACTGACAGACACTTGGGCTGTTTCCAGATCTTTGCTATTGTGAACAATGCTGTCATAAACATGGAGGTGTATTTCTTTTTTTCAGTTGGTGATATAGTGTCCTTGATATATATTTCTATAAGTGGGATGGCTGGGTCAAAGGGAAGTTCCATTTCTAATTTTTTGAGCAATCTTCATACGGTTTTAATTGATGTAGGTAAATACCAAAGAGCGTCGTTGCGGGATCATATGGTAAAAGTATGTTTAGTTTTTATGAAACTGTTACATTGTTTCCAAAGTGGGTGTACCATTTTGCATTCCCAAGACTAATGAATGAGAGATCCTGCTTCTCCATGACCTCACCAGCATTTCATGTTCTCAGTGTTCTGGATTTACTAGTTGTAAATGGTTGTGTGTAGTCTTTTGTGCTCACTCGCAAATTGGTGCATAGTCCTCATTTTGAAGGTCATTTTTAAACTCAAAAAGGAGTCCTCTCTTTTTCAGATCAGCGTTAACTGGCTTACCCCTTCCACTGGGGTTTGAATGGTAAGACAGCAGTGTTCTTTAACTTGCCTCTTCTCCTGCCTCAAATAGTCTTATCTTGACCAAGTCCTGATAACTGATGCTAAGTCAACTGTATCCACCAGCACTCTGGGACTTCGGCAGATTTCCTTTAACTATGTTGGAAGCCTATTTGTGCTGTTATGTGTTTGCTTTGTGTGTGTGTGTGTGTGTACACGCGCACACACATGCACTTTGAAGACTTTTTTTCTCTTTCTTTTGAAATTTTTGGTTTTAAGGAAAATTTTGGATAGATTGAAAACCATTATCATTGTCATGATGTTGATAGAATTTTTGAAAGTGACTATTTAAGTTATTTTATGACAACTGTTCTTTTTGTCAACTGTTTTTATAGTAGTTATTTTATTTTATTTAAAAATTGTTTATTGATTAATTTTAAAGAGGTAGAGAGAGGAAGGGGAGGAGAGAGAAAAGAGGAAAGCATTCATCTGTTGTCCCACATAGTTGTGCATTCATTGGTTGCTTCCATATGTGCCCTGACTTGGGATCGAACCTGGGCAGATGCTCCAACTGACTGAGCTAACTGGCTCGGGTGTATAGTAATTATTTCAAAGTATGCTCTGTATTCAGAAATACATTTTTCCTCAGGGAAAGCACATTTTCCATTTATTTGGTCCTCTTCCAATGACAGGTCACTCGGGAATCTGGATATACTTAGTTACCCTCAAGGATTCAATCAATACTATCTCTTCTAGTTAGTAATTTGGGAATTGTATTGTCATTTATGCCTGAACTCTCTAAGCCAGATTTCTAAGTACTCTGTTTATCATTTTGCAATTTTCCATTTTAAAAACTTTATAAATAAGTAGGAAAACATTTTAAAAAGTAGGCAGAAATGTTTATTGGGCTTTTTAATTTCCTGTTAAAATTCTTTTTCTTTTTCCTTTTAATGTTTGACATTGTTGCAAGCTGTCCTTGCTTTAGAGAATATGGATTATTGCTGTTGATGAAAACTGCAACGATACATTAGTAAAGTCTTCTCAATTAGTTAAGATGCTCACTGTAACACTGCTGAGGCACAACACATGTCGTTACACTTAACTGGAACGAGGTGGACAGCAGGTGACGAGTTTATTCTGAAGGGTTAAAATACGGTTCCACTAGATACAATTTCTCTTCTACATTTTATTTATCATATACTTGTTTGTGTTTTATTAAACTATAGTTGACATACAATATTCTACTAGTTAGAGGTGGAGAACAGAAAGAGTTGCCATTTATATACCTTATTGGTGATTGCTAGGGTAAGTCTGTTAACCATTTGTCCCTGTACAAAGTATTGACTACATTCCCTGTGCTCTAGGTTTGCGAAATTTTGTGTGTGTGTATGTGTGTGTGTGTGTTTTCGTGATGCATTTGGACATTTGAGCCCTACAATTTTGCCTGAAGTCCTTAAGTATTAAACTGTCATTGTTTATTTTTTACTTTTGGAACTGTGAGTGTTCATTATTATCACTAAAGTGTAAGTTTACCATTAACTTGTAAATTAACTAAAACAGTGTCACATTGTAAATTCTTGGAGAGTTGTTAGTGTGTCTTATTTTTATCCAATTATATTTAGTGGAATATATTTTTATTTAGAGCTGTTCAAAACTCTTCTCCCCTCTTGCATTTATTTCTGCTTACCATCTCCTGATCACATTTAGAAAAGCTGTTTTTAATTGATCAGGTCTAGTCTACTGAGGAAACTGAACCATATTTTCAATGATGCGAATGTTAGAAATGTGTTTGACTCTGTTGGTTTGATTGCTATCTTTTTCCCTTTTGATTTTTACCCTTGAGTTTTCTTTTTTCTCCCCTTAATAGTAGCAAATGTAAAGCTAAACTATTCAATAAGGTAGCCAGTAGCCACATGTGGCTGTTGAATGCTTGAAATGTGACCAGTCCAAATTAAGATGTATTTTGAATGCTAAAAACTTGCTAGATTCCAAAGATGATGTGGAGAAAGAATGTTAAAATATCTCACGAAAGAAAGAGAATATTGGGATATGTTGATTTAAATACAATATACTATTAAAATTAACTTTACATATGACTTTTAATTTTTAATGTAGCTATTGGAAAGTTTTAATTTGTACAAATGGCCCACATTATTTTCTATTGGACAGTGTTGATCTGGAAGGGCAAGGAAGGCTACTTAGATTTGCACCTGAACAAAAGATATTCTCATTGTTTCAGTTACCTCAGCCCTGTTCATGTAAGATCATAAAGGGTTACAGACCCAATATATATCCAAAGGTGTCCCCTTCCTATGTTTTTATTGAAAATCTGTGGCCCTTCTAGGGTTACCAGAAGATGATGAGAGATCTGGCACCACAGGCATAAATAGCCTCATCATGTTATCATAAATATACAAAAAGCCATATGATGATGTTATGACCTTTCTACTTAATGGACAGGAGTTGAAATGAGAATTGATCAACTTAGAGATAGCAAACTCAGAGCATAATATGTGCAGTTAAATTTAAACTTTATTCAGTGTTAGTAACTCTTTGACATTATTAAAGACTCCATTATTAAGAACAAAGGTCACTTAAAGTAATCATTCAAGTCTCTACGTTATCTCACAATTTGAATAGAGCTTTCCAAGTCTAATAAATGGTGGTAGCATAGAAAATGAGTATTAATGATATTGCAAACCTATAATTCTATTTATACTCAATTTGTAAACTACCAACAATCTCAGAGTGTGAGGAAACAATAAACAACAGCAAAAAAGTAATTTTCCTTTCTTCTTAAACCAGCAACTTGCATGTCTAGTAGTGAGGGATACTTTATTGAATGAAAAGACAAGTACAATGTGATAATAAAAGTATCCAGTTTGTCACTTATACAGACCCTGGATTCATGCATTAAACTTTAGGATTTAGCTTTCCTTAAAGGGCATTTTAGGACTCATTTTAAAAGAAGTCTGATGCTTCCATGAAAAATAATGTGATAGGGCCATTAATAAGATACTTTTCAATTTGGAAAATAATCTGATATAGAGGAGGTCACATATTATTCATAAATGGTCCTACACATCTTCTACACTAAAAGGCATATCACTCGAAGATGCTGTATTTTGTTACAATGAACTAATAAACAGTATTGAAATCCCTGTCTCTCCTTAGAGAGTTGTTACTGGGTGTGTTCAATAAATGTTAGAATTTCTTTTAGGTTTTTAGGTTTCTTGACTAATATAAAAGCTTGCTTCAGATAACTGATGTGAAATTCCTTGCCTTCCCAAAATATGGAAAATCAAAGATATTTTTACAAGAGCATGATAAACTAGGTTTATTAGTCTGCGATCCAGTAAACTTCAGAAAAAATTTAAATTAAGGAAAATACACAAAAGAAACTTGGGTAAAACAGTGCTCCAAACAGTGTTTCAAACATTGCTTACTGCCCCTCTCTGGTTTATTTAGAAATGTACATGGGGTGTGGGGAGGATTGTTTCAGATTGTTTGTTTCTAGTAGCTATAGTGACTACAGGAAGCTACTGGTACATAGTGCCTGGAGGTTAAGGACACTGAACATGCTGCAGTGTGTGGGACAATCCCCCACTGCAACTCCATCAATGCTTCCACTGAGATGCATTGTGAATGAAGATTTCAACCTACGTTTTGGATTGGCTTTCATGTGACCTTCAAACTCTGCTCACACAGCCCTTGACAGCATTGAGCTTGTTTTACCACTGTGCCTCCCAATCGGCTTTATTACTTCTTTTTTGAAAAAATAATCTATGCTATGCCTTACCAGGTAATGGTGCAGTGGATAGAGCATCGCACTGGGATGCAGAGGACCCAGTTTCGAAACCCTACGGTCACTGGCTTGTGTGCGGGCTCATCTACCTTGAGCACTGGCTCACCAGCTTGAGTGTGAGGTCACTGGCTTGAGCATGAGACCATAGACATGACCCCGCAGTCTCTGGCTTTGGCCCAAGGTTGCTGGCTTGAGCAAGAGGTCACTTGCTCTCCTGTAGCCCCCTAGTCAAGGCACATATGAGAAAGCAATCAACGAACAACTTAGAAGCTGCAATGAAGAATTAATGCTTCTCATCTCTCGCCCTTCCTGTCTGTCTGTCCCTATTTGTGCCACTCTCTGACTCTCCCTTTGTCTCTGTCAAACAAAAAAACAATAAATCTAAACGTAATACAATAATAGAACCCTAATATTATTGCTTATGCAGAAATTATAATTGCCATTTTGGGGTCAAAGTGCATAAAACTGGGGATTGATAACAGGGTTTTAAAGGTAAATATTTTCACATGTATAATTTTAAACTGTTTATTCCTTTTTCTTCCTCCTCTCTTCTTCTTCCCTTGTTACCTTCATATTCCTTTTGCCACATAGAAGTCACTCAGAAAAACCCACTTTTTAGTAACTTATGTATAAAAGGACAATTTTCTGTTATTATACACTTATAAATATAAAAAGGGGTCTAATTATCCAAGAGTGATGTCAGACCCAGCCTTCTGGAAGACTATGTATTAGGTTGCTCGTTAGAAAATACACACTATGTAGCGAGGACACAGTGCCTTTCCTGCTATTTACCAAAATGCTAATCTTAGAGACCACACGGGGCTTGTCCCTCTCCTCATCCTTCCTTAGAAGTAGTGTGGGAATGGGAGGGTGAGTCTTCCTTTATTTTGATCCTCATCTAGAATCTTACCACAAATTCCATTTCTGTTGCTTGTAGCTAACATTCCCAACTCTAACCAACTCTAACATCTCCTAGAACTCCCTTGAGGTGATGTATTGATTATGAGACCTACAAGTTCATGTGCCGTTGTTCCCTTTGAGCCTCCTGGGCCCCCAGGCCTGATTGTAAGTTTTCTTGCCCTGGTCAGCAGCCCCCACAACCCCCAGTGGGAAGCCCTCCCCAACCTGGTTCCCTCTCAGCTATGCTCACCCAGTCCTTACCTAATGGGCTTTGGCTCCCTGCCAGTCTGAGTAATTAGCCAAGTAAATATACATCAGATATGAAGCTGTATTGCATATCTGTTGTGCTCTGGACATTGTACTAGATACAAGATATATTTAGAAAAATATCCACTGTCTCTATCCCACGGAAGCTCCCTGCCCAGTGGAATGCAGGGTCCTTTGTCTTCTGACCAGGCTGCATGAGTGCTTTCCCGGAGCTGGAGAGCTGAGTATTGTTCTGCGTGTGGATGGGGAGGAGCACAGCTAATCACGTGCCAACCTCTCTATGACAATAGCATATCCAGGTGATACAAATCTGCCCTCTTGTCAAAACCACACTCTAAATGTCCCTAAATTTTGCAAAGATACAAACATAAAGAATGTTCTTGAGGAATTCATTACATGTTTTTGAATACTGAAAGTATCATTTTTTTCACACATTTAAATTTTTTCCAATTTATAGAATGTATTGGTTAGAATAAGAATGAATTTTAATTATGTGTATCTGTTACAAATTTCATGATATACTCTGATATTTTAAACTTATTATGCCATTATAAAATTCATATTCTGGACTCATGTTTGCTTCTGCTTCTCCCTGCTAGCTTACATTAATTAAGCTACAAACAGAGATGAATGAGGCAGCCAGTGGATCAAGACTACTAGCATCACGTGAAGTAGAATAATAAATCAGTAACTATCGGAATAAATACAAATTTATAAATAGTTCAAGTGGTTAGATCCTGTCTGGTTTATGTACACATGAGAATAAAATATTTACATGTCACAGGCAGCTTCATACTGCCTACAGCAAAATCAATTGTTCTAGCAGGTGCTGGAAAAAAATCTATGGCATCATGTAGTTCAAAGCTGATACTAAAATCATAAATACAGTAATCAAATCTAAAAACGAAATAGCTTGAGAAAAAGCTATAGCACATGAGAACTAAAGTTAATTATTAATCTTATGAAGCTATTTATTATTCATTTATTTGTTCTTCCATCCATCCATCCATCCATCCATCCATCCATCCATCCATCCATCCATTCACCCATAAGAATTTCAGGTGAGGATACTAAAGTGTAGATATTTAGATATATATTTATAAATTAGCACACAACCTTTCCTAGCAGTATATTTCTTACCTACTTAGGTTGGACTTTCTATCTAATAATCCTAATATAAAATATAGCTAGTTTAAATTATAATATCTCTGACAGGTGTCTCATTCAAACCACAGTCACATTTTTCAATTGGCCTCATTACAAAATGCATTATTCTAGAGGGTCCTAACATATTTACCCACCTCTCCAGGTTCTTCTATAATGATACAAATTTTGTTCATGTGCTTGTAGGTGTGTGCAGTCAGTGGTCTTTTGCCCATTTTCTGTGGTACCTGAAGTTAGCCCAACTTCAAGGTAAATAACCTCCAACAATATTAGAAAGCTTGATTTTTATGTGAGCATCAGATAATAGAAGATGAATGTTATTGTTGAGAAAATTTTTATTATAGGAAGAATGCATCCTGTTTGACAGATAATTCATTTTATGCTTTCACACAGAAACTATATCCCAAGAGGTATGTTTCAAAGTCATCAAAAGTAGGAAATACTTTTTATATTTTTAACTGAAAAGAATAACAGTAATTAGCTCATTATTGGGGAAATGTGATAAAGAATATTAAAATTCAGTCAAAGCACAAGGTATCAATAATTTAAAATATGTATAATTTATGTAAAATAGTATAGAAATATAGATACATTTGATAAATGCAATTTAACATTAGTGCTTTGATAAATCATTCAGACATATGTATGCTGAAAGGATTACATTTATCTGTCTTAAATATGATAATTAAATTTCAATTCTTTATAAAAGAAATGTCAATTTTATGAAGTAAAATTCTTCAATCATTATAAACAGGAACAATATAAATGCTTCAGAAGAGAAATCTTGTGACTAGAAAGGAAAGTATTTGATTTATATGCCCTAGTTAGAGACTGTGAGGATTAATTCTCCCTTAAATACTTGAGAAAAAGTAGATAGAAATAACTCAAATTTCCCTTTAAAGATAGTATCAACAGTTTTGTATAATTATTTATTATAAACATCAACCTTAGAAAAATTTTATAGCATATTTTTCTTATTGGTTTTCAGTAATATGACTACTTTAAAGTCTATAAAGGGGTGAAAACAAGGATTTGTATCTCCCAAATGAGGCTTGTTATCTAGAGTCTTCCCAGTTCGGAAATGGGTTCTAGTATTTAAGAAAACTAATTTTGTCTAAATTATTTTTTGGTTGCTCTCTACGTTTGACATTCTCATTTGTTTTTTATATAGGTATTCTGCTTAATGAGCGCCCTGGTTCTATTCTAGGTGCTGGGAGATAAGAGGAAAGATCTCTGAAAAATAACCTTTAGGGAACTTCAACACATGAGGATAAGAAATATGAGAATAAGCAGCCAGTTAGGTAAATAGAGAATCAAGACAGGGTGCTTTCTCAGAAGCCTCTTGAATGAGAGAATTTTGAAAAAGAGATAGTGACCAAGTCTGTCAAATATTGCTGATGGGTGAATGAAGATGAGAATTGGCCATTAGATTTTGCAAACCAAAGGTCAATGATGACCGTGTAAAGCAGTTATTTGGTGTACTGATTAGAGGAAAATATGTTTAGAAGTTGATAAAGAGAGCCCCGGCTGGTTAGCTCAGTGGTAGAGCATTGGCTCGGGTGTGTGAATGCCTGGTCAGGGCACACAGAAGAAGCACCCATCTGCTTCTTCACCCCCTCCTCTCGATTCTCTCTCTCTTTCTCCTCTTGTAGCCATGGCTTGATTGGAGCGAGTTTGCTCTGGGCACTTAGGATGGTTCCATGGCCTCCACTTCAGGCGCTAAGAAAGAACTCAGTTGCTGAGCAACAGAGCAACGCCCCAGATGGGCAGAGCATCACCCCCTAGTGGGCTTGTTGGTAGATTGTGGTTGAGGTGCATGCGGGAGTCAGTCTTTCTGTCTCCCCTCCACTCACTAAATTAAAAAATAAAAAGTTGATAAAGAGAGAATGGAGAGAGAGGAATTAGAACCTGACTTGGAGTGGTGAACTCACAATGCAATATAAAGATGATGTGTAATAGAAATGTGCACCTGAAACCTGTATAATTTTATTAACCAGTATCACTCAATACAGACCATAAAAATAAACAAAAATAGTAAGTATAGATAGAAGCTTGGCTATAGAAGGGGGCCAAGACAAGCAGTCAGAGTGCACAAGTAGAGATAGTTTTAGATCAGAAATTTGGGTTCAAATGATTAAGAAGAAATGTATTATTTTAAGTGACATTTCAAAATGTTAAAGTATGGAACATGAGTTAATATAAAATCTCATCTCAGGGCAAAAATCATAGCCAAATAATCATTATGGAACACTGACTCCTTATATATTTTTGAAGGGGAATCGAAGAAAGGTTATTTTAGACAAAGAATAGATAGGAGGTAGGAGAAATATATTCACGTTATATCATTTCTCTTAGTGGTGTCACCCGGTAGCTGCCATTTAACTTGTGTGGGCCACAGTTTGGTTCAAATGTAATAAAATATATACTAGATCGGTGTTTCCTCAGTCAACTCTCTTGTCTGTAAAATTAAACTCTCAAGGATACTGGGAAAGAACAAAAAAGGGCAGGTGAGGATTCAAGTGGCAAACGCTTTTACTGAGACAGAGAGAATTGAGGGCAGGGAAGCCAGGTGGTGACATTAAAATAGATGCTCTCTGACATTTTGTTTGTGAGGGAAAAAGTAGGCTTCAGTTTCTTGCAGGTTAAATATATGTCTATCAATGGTAACATTTAAGGGGAAAGGTCTGATTGATTTTTCTGTCCTTACTGCAATGCAAACACAAAAACAAACAGTGATTATTTGATTGCTCTTCTCTCACATTCTAGGCAAATGATCCTACATTTTGTTATGAATGCCTTCAAAATGAACCCAAATTTGTTCATTTATCACTCACGCCTCCTTGACAAATCTGATCTAAGCCACCATTCCTCTTTACCTGGATGATTGCAATAGTGTCTTAACTACTGCCTCTTAATGAGTATGCATGTCCTAATAAGTTAGTAACCACATAAAATAAGAAAATGTAAAAAATGTTATTTTTTTTCATTCTTCACCAAAATTATGGATTATTAGGTGGGGTATGCACATCTTCTTATACTTAGAATCAAGTTGGACACTGCCACTTCATATCCTGTTTTATATCAATTTTCTTGCAGTACTTTCTTTTATCACAGGAGTCTCTGAAAATCCTGCTTCAAAAAGATATCGTGCATTGAAAGGCAGGTAGTCTGAACTAGCTGAAATCAAGAACAAGTTCAGCTAGTTCATGTGCCAATTCAAAGGAATTGAGGATTACTGTTTCCTTTGGATTCATTAGACCCCTGCTATTGTCTTTTCTGTATTATGCAGCATACTGAATTTTATAACGTGAATCTTATCCTCCAATTCTCTTTTTTTTATTTTATTTTATTTTTTATTAACCTCCAATTCTTGTTTCACGCTGCAGGCAGATTGTTCTTTGAAAAGCAGGAATTTGTTGTTGCTACTCTGTGTCTAATTTCTCAAAGACTTCTTACTCTCATGAGAGTGTTCAAATTCCTTACCTTTCATGATTTGATTTCTGCTTGCTTTCCAGGCTCATTGCTTATCAAGTTCCACCTTTTATAGGATTCTGGAGCATATTGGGTATTCTGCAGTTCTTCAAATGTTCCAAATTCTGGTCTTCTTTGTTTCTCTCTGAAACATATTTTTCACTTGGCTCCTATCTTATTATTTTTTAAAATTAATTAATTAATTTGTGTTAAGTGAGAGATGAGGAGGCAGACAAACAGAATCCACCTGCCAAGCCCCTACCAGGGATGCTCTGCCCTTATGGGGCTGCTGCTCCAGTGCTTGGCAACAAGCTGTTTTAGTGTCTGAGGTGAGGCCATGGAGCCATCTTCAGTGCCAAGGACCAAGTTGCTTGAACCATCTAAGCCATGCCTTCAAGATGGCAAGAGAGACAGAGAAAGAGAGAGAGAAGGGGATGGGTGGAGAAGCAGACTGTTGCTTCTCCTGTGTGCCCTGACCAGGAATTGAACCTGGGACTTCCACATGCTGGGCCAACACTCTACCCCTGAGCCAACCTGCCAAGGCCTCTATCTTATTTTTTATGTCTTTGCTTAGCTATTTCTTTCTCAAGAGAAAATTTTCAAATCACAGAAGCTACAGACACTGTTCTTATGCAATAACTTTATCTAATTGTAGAATTTTTGTAATATTATGATTAAATATTTAATTGCACATACATTTTATTTGTCTTGACTAGATTATGAGCTCTTTGAAAACAATGATTATTGATAGATAAAATGACTGCTCAGCTGCCATTCGGAGAACAGTGCAGGCCCAAAGGAGGAGGAAGGGCTTGAAACAGAACATTCTCATCCCCCACTGTGAAGTTGTAGTTAATTTGCTTGCTATTCTCTTTCTTAATGGCTTCCTGTCCTTTACTTTGAAAGTAGCAATAAGTTTACCTTTGCGGAATGTCAGGGAAAGCTTACATTAGGGAGGGACCTGACAATTAGGGGAGTTTAAATGACAATAGTTGTTTGTGGAAGCCTAGCCAAAAGCCCAGGGGTGCCATGACCCAGCTGTTCCTGGGAGACACCTGACCTCAGCTGTCTTGAAAATTTACCAAGGACAGCAGATAGGACCATGCTGATTAGGCCTGTGCTATATCAGAAGAACTTGCAAAGGAGGTGTTTCTGCAGCTGAATCCCCCTCCTCCTCCTCCTCATCAATTTAGTGACCAAGGTCACAAACTAAGATAGGCTAATCTTAGCATGTCCAAGTGCACCGGCCCCCATGCCAGCAAATAAATGCCTGCAGCAACCCCTGTATTTAATACTCTCCTGCAGCTTGGGGCTGATACCCTTTGTTGGTCTCAGCCCGCTTACACCCAGGCACTTTTAAAATAAATTTTTTTATGGAACACACTAGCTTCATGTTTCTGGTTTGGCTCACAGTTTCTGCCTTTCAATTATCTCATGATCATCTCTGTATTCCCTTTGAGTAGCATCATGATAGGGTCATAGTAAGTAATAAAAAAAAATTTATTAAATGAATGAATAAACATGAATCATAACAATATGCTTTGTCAAGGAGGAATAGCTGTCATATTAATGGTATAAATGATTATAATAATTCTTGTAATCATTGATAGAGTTGTTTAATATTTACTCCAGGAAACGTGTCTGTATTAAAGCAAAACCATGTGAATATCATTCAGTGCATTTTGGACAGCTATCCTTATATTTTTACCATTTGGCTTTACTGTTATGGAAAATCTGATGGGAATCAAATTTATATTTATAACAGACTATCTTAGTTATATACTCTTCTTAAGATACTTATCAGAGTATATACAGTTTTAGTATTTAGAAAAATTTTCTGTTTTTTAATAGATATAAACTGAATTTGAAGATACATACATTCATCTCAATATTTATTTTTTTTAAGCAAGGCTCAGATTTATTTTAAAATAGTTGATATATAGCCAGCAGCATTCAGGGGCTTTGGTGACATTTATCTGAATGCCTCTTAGTGGTGTGTGTGTGTGGAGGGGTGTAAATGGGAAGGTCAAATGGAGCAGGCTATGTAGAGAGAGCATTCGAGGTAACTAATTCCCTTACCTCATACAAGAAAGTCAGAGCTGGAGAATGAGAATGTGCTCTGCTTCCACTTGCGAGAGTGTATGACTTGTCTCCCAGGCAGAAGCCCACAGAAGGCTTTTTTCAGTGAAGGGCAAAGATGACTTCAGTACACTTATTGCCTTAAAGGTCCTGGCTTTCCCCTATTGCCTGCCTTATTTGAGAAGGTGAAATAAAAGTTGATGTGTTTATGTGAAGGCCGTGCCTAAGTGCATCTGGTCTCATTGTCTCTGACTTACTTACTGCCTTATATGCCATTTTCTCTTCTGCTCCTCTGAACCTCTACTGCCATCTCTATCTCAGAGACATCTAGAATGAACTGGGACTCTTTTTTAAAAAGCTTTTATATTTTATCTTATTTTTCTATTTTCCAGCTCTATTTAGGTGTGCTTGAGAAACTAAGAGTTGTATAGATTCGGTGTGTACAATGTGATTTCTTTTATTAATTTTAATGGGGTGACATTAATCAATCAGGGTACATAGTTTCAGAGAAAACATTACCAGGTTATTTTGACATTTCATTATGTTGCATACCCATCACCCAAAGTCATATAGTCTTCTGTCACCTTCTATCTGGTTTTCTTTGTGCCCCTTTTCTCCCCTCACCCCTTCCTTACCCTCCCCACCCCCGGTAACCACCACACTCTTGTCCATGTCCCTCAGTCTCATTTTTATGTCCCACCTATGTATAGAATCATATGGTCTTAGTTTTTTCCGATTTACTTATTTTGCTCAATATAATGTTATCAAGGTCCATCCATGTTGCTGTAAATGATCCGATGTCACCATTTCTTATGAGTGAGTAGTATTCCATAGTATATATGTACCACATCTTCTTTATCCAGTCATCTATTGAAGGGCTGTTTGATTGTTTCCATGTCTTGGCCACTGTGAACAATGCTGCAATGAACATGGGGCTGCATGTGTCTTTACTTAGCAGTGTTTTTAAGTTTTGGGGGTATATACCCAGCAGAGGAATCGCTGGGTCATATGGTAGCTCTATTTTTAATTTTTTGAGGAAACACCATACTTTCTTCCATAATGGCTGTACTACTTTACATTCCCACCAACAGTGGATGAGGGTTCCTTTTTCTCTATAGCCTCTCCAACATTTGTTATTACCTGTCTTGTTGATAATAGCTAATCTAACTGGTGTGAGGTGGTTTCTCATTATAGTTTTGATTTGCATTTCTCTAACAGCTATTGAAGATGAGCCTCTTTTCAAATATCTGTTGGCCATTTGTATTTCTTCCTGGGAGAAGTGTCTGTTCATGTCCTCTTCCCATTTTTTTATTAGATTGTTGCTTGTTTGTTGAGTTTTATGAGTTCTTTGTATATTTTGGATATTAAGCTCTTATCTGTGCTGTTGTTTGAAAATATCATCTCCCATCTTGTTGGCTGTCTATTTATTTTGTTGTCAGTTTCTCTTGCTATGCAAAAGCTTCTTAGTCTGATGAAGTCCCATTCATTTATCTTTGCCTTCACTTCCCTTGCCTTTAGAGTCAAATTCATAAAGTGCTCTTTGTAACCAAGGTCCATGAGTTTAGTACCTATGTTTTCTTCTATGTACTTTAATGTTTCAGGTCTTATATTTAGGTCTTTGATCCATTTTGAATTAATTTTAGTACAAGGGGACAAACTGTAGTTGAGTTTCATTCTTTTGCATGTGGCTTTCCAGTTTTCCCAGTATCGTTTGTTGAAGAGACTTTCTTTTCTCCATTGTGTGTTGTTGGCCCCTTTATCGAAAATTATTTGACGATATACATGTGGTTTTATTTCTGGGCTTTCTATTCTGTTCCATTGGTCTGAGTGTCTAATTTTCTGCCAATACCATGCTGTTTTGATTATCATGGCTCTATAATATAATTTGAAGCCAGGTATTATAATGCCCCCAGCTTCATTCTTTTTCCTTAGGATTGCTCTGGTTATTCAGGGTTTTTTATAGTTCCATATAAACCTGATGATTTTTTGTTCCATTTCTTTAAAACATGACATTGGAATTTTGATGGGAATTACATTAAATTTGTATATAGCTTTGGGTAATACAGTCATTTTTACTATATTTATTCTTCCTATCCAAGAACAAAGAATATTTTTTCATTTCATTATATCTTTTTCGATTTTCCCTAACAATGCTTTGTAGTTTTCATTATGTTGGTCCTTTACATTCTTTGTTATGTTTATTCCTAGATATCTTTTTGTTGTTGTTGTTGCTACCATGAAGGGGATTGTTATTTTGAGCTCGTTTTCTGATGTTTCATTGTTGGCATATAGGAAGGCAATGGACTCTTGTATGTTAATTTTGTATCCTGCGACCTTACTGTATTGGTATATTGTTTCTAGTAGTCTTTTTGTGGAGTCTTTGGGGTTTTTGATATACAGGATCATATCATCTTCAAAAAGTGAAACCTTTACTTCTTCTTTCCCAATATGAATGCCTTTTATTTCTTTCTCTTGTCTGATTGCTCTGGCTAGAACTTCCAGCACTACATTGAATAAGAGTGGAGAGAGTGGACAACCTTGTCTTGTTCCTGATTTTAGGGGAAAAGTTCTCAGTGTTATGCCATTTAATATGATGTTAGCTTATGGTTTATCATAGATGGCCTTTATTATATTGAGATATTTATCTTCTATACCCATTTTATAAAGTGTTTTAAACATAAAATGATGTATTTTATCAAATGTCTTTTCTGCATCTATTGATAAGATCATATGGTTTTGTTCTTTCTTTTGTTGATATGGTGTATTATGTTATGTGTATATTTAACCAGGCCCAGAAACTTGTTAGTGAAGTTTCTATACGAGGAGACCCAATGTGCCTTTCACTAAGAAGGGTGGAATGTGAGACCTTCTTTTTAAAGGCCCATCATGCATAGTGTTTTGTGTTTCTAGAACTTATTTTCTCTACAGGTGTTCAGCTGTTAAGAAGTTTGAAAAACACATAGGCTGAGAAGTGAGGTAGTGAGTGCAGAAAAATCTGCTAGCTCTTTTAATTAAGGGATTCATAATGTAAGCTCCCGGATGGACAGATTTTTTTTTCTTTTTTTCTTTTGACAGACACAGTGAGAGAGTCAGATAGGGACAGACAGACAGGAAGAGAGATGAGAAGTATCAATTGTTTGTTGCTGCTCCTTAATTGTTCATTGATTGCTTTCTCATATGTGCCTTGACCAGGAGGTTATAGCAGAGTGAGTGACCCCTTGCTCAAGCCAGTGACCCTGGGCTCAAGCCAGCGATCTTGGGCTTCAAGCCAGCGACCTTTGGGCTCAAGCCAGTGACCCCACACTCAAGTTGGTGAACCCAAGCTCACACTAGATGAACCTGTGTTCAAGCCCACAACATCGGGGTTTTGAACCTGGGTCCTCCGGGTACCGGTTCGACGATCTATCCACTGCACCAACACTTGGTCAGGCTGGGATGGGCTGTCAGTTTTGTCTTGTTTTTAATTGCTGTATCTGTAGCACCTAGAGAACATGGCCCCACACTTATAACTTCTCAGTAATTATATTTGGAATCAATGAGTTAACCTAAACCCAGATACACTTTGGCTGATGATGGCAGGAACATTTTTACATAGAGATGTAAAATGAGGTCAGCCCAGCTGTCCTCCTTTGACAATTCTTTCATTTGATGAGGAAACATGTGGGTGGCTTCCAGTGGAGAGCATGGTGTACTCTGCAGAGGCTGCACCAATGACCTCGTGGGCCCAACTGGTATAGAGTCTTAACCAACCTTACTTCTGGCAATGAGTATGACTTTGCATGGATAATTAAAAGTTCTCTATAAATACTTAAAACCCCATTATTTAGCTTATGTTTTCTTTGTCTTCATCCCTTTAATTATGAGAAATGATAGTGTATTACCCCCCAAACGCACACACACACACATACACACACACACCTTAAATACAAGTGTTACTGTTTAAGATCTGGCATTTCTCCACAGAATAATGTATTTAGTCTTTGACCATTATTTGTACACATAGCAGTTCTATTACTTCTGGAAGAAAATTGTTGCTAGGTTCCAAACATCCCATGCATCATTTTGGTTTAATGTGAAATCATTTGAGATACTGTGACAGGTCTAGCATCAAAAGATGGTAATGGAGAAAGAATTTCTAAATTGTCACTTAAAACAGAAACAGATGCTGGGTAAGGAATAAAGTCAAAGTCTAGCTTTTGAAACTGTATTCTAATTGCTCTTTTTTATTTTAAAGACAAAGGGGTGTGCATCTATGACTAGGGGTTATTAGTTTGAGAAATAAAGTTCATGAACTTCAGGAACTGCTCAAAAGCTTGCAAATGTAAAAGCAATGCTTACTGAATTATATAAGTAATCTCAATTAAAACTCATGATGGTAATACTGATTTACACAGAATTTGCCTCCAATAGTAACTGCCTTAGAGGAGAGGACAAAATAGTCAAGCCAGAGAAACATACATTATTATAGAGAAAATAGTTACATTAATTCTTTTATGTGTCTACACATATAAATCACATGGGTGAACTACAAATAATTAAAAGCTAGTTATTCTGAATATGTCTATTTAATTTCTATACTTATAAAATTTTTACATCTATGATTTGAAAATCTGTAATTTTCAATTTATCATTATCCCAAATATGAGGATTAAATCAAATGCATGTAATTCATGCTGGTATGATGACTTTGGCTGCACCTTCAGTATGCACTGGTTTAATTTACCATCTATTCAACCAGCATAATAGTGCAAACAAATTGTGATAATTTTTTTTTACCACTGAACTGGACATTTAAATAATGCAAATGTTTACAGATCTTTTCTAACCTCAGACTTGGCAAAGTTTATGCAATCTGATTGAACATTGCTAAAAAATTTAAAAAGACATTATAAGCTTGGCTGGGAAACTCAGCTGGTTAGAGTGATATCCCAATATGCCAAGGTTGCAGGTTTGATCCCTTTGACAGCCTATACAAGAGTCGACCAATGAATGCATCACTAAGTGGAACATTAGATCACTCTCTCTCTCTTTCATTCCCCCCTATCTAAAGTCAATGAATGAGAAAACAAATTAAAAAGATAGTATATTTAGAATGGGATGTTTGACTCTAGTTTTTGACATTTTCAAATAATGCTTAGCTTAGTTTGTGGGCTCAGTAGTTTCTAAATATCAATTTACATATACATCGTGTATTAATTCTGCACCAGTTTTAGCATAGAATCTATTATTTTTAAAATTGATTTCCCCCTATCAAGAACTTCATTTTTAACAAGAAGGTTAGGCTTCTAGACAATTGAGATCATAGTTATTTTAATGATATAATGAAGATGCTCACATTTTATTTATATAGTATAATTTTTAATATCTAAAAGGCTATCACATTTGTACTTCATTTATTCATCACTATATCATTTTTACACAGAAAGGGCAAGTATCCATATTTGGAATGAAATAAAATTTCATATATATAGCCAGTATCACTATTAACAGAAAAATGATATTTGATCAGATTAAGTAAAAATGAACCTGCATTGACTGTGTTCTGTATGTTCTACCTTTTATCCTGACGCTGTGAAGATGGGATGATACTTTCTGTTAAGATTTTACCTGGCTGAGTGATAGAACTGAGATTTACATAAATATGTTTATATATGTTTTTTGATGAAAATCTTTCTACAGGACATTTTTCTCTACTTCTGTTAAAGTTGTCATAGATGAACTTGGGTTATAACTTGGGGGATTCTTGCCATGCAGAGAAGTGGGTGATTGGGCTGTTTTTAGATTCCTAGAAATTGTACCGGAATGTGTGAACTTTTGTTGAGAATGCTTTGCGAAAGCACAGTATAAGATACCAAAAATGATTTTGGAGGTGGCCTTTTTGACCCTTTTAGATATATTATACTCATATAAAAAAACATTAATATTTCAACATTCTTTTTAAAATTCTTTTATTGACTATAAGGGTGACATTGGTTATTGGTTTCCAAAGAAGTGTTTTATTTTTTGTGGCAATATTGACTCTCATCTCATCTTCTAATTCTCCTCTTTTCACTCATCCCACAACTCTGATCCTTTCCACATCGTTCAGCGTGAGAGATGGGAAGGGTACAGGGATTTTGGGAACATTCAGGATACTTTCAGTCTGTTGGCCTGATGCATATAGTTGCAGCGGGTACACATTTCACAAACTTTGGTGTAAAAAAAAATGCAGATTTTTTTTCTATAACAATCTCATGTAATTCTAATAAACCCAGTCAGTTCCACTTCTTGGGATTGCATTTAAAATGGGAGAGTGTTATTAGAAAGGTCAATGTTTGGGGAAGCAAAAGCTTGCCTGACTCAGTCCATGCTCTTCATATCAGCATAGGATATGACACACATTTTTCTAGTCTGGTCCTTGGTTTCTTTTGTTAACCACTCTGCCCTATTCTACCAGGTTCTGAGTTTAGTACCTTTCACAAGACCACCCACTTTAAGGATGTAAGAACTCTTCTAACCCTGTGGATTTGTGTCTTTTCTTTCATTCTCATAACGGAGGCCTTTCATTTCCTTCAGGGAAGAAAAGTGATTTTCACTGTGACATACATTCTTCTTAATCTATTATTTATAAATAAACTTTATTTCTTGAGTCCCTCATGGTTCTAGTATTTGATCCTCAAAAAGGCTCGAAAACCTTTGCTTCCCATATGTAACATCTTTACAATAAGTTTTGAAAGCTTTTGTGGAATAAAGGCCACGAGTAGCCCTGCTGTAACCACACTTATCAAAGGCAAATAAAAAGTGCTACCTACAGGTAAAAGGTGTAAAGAATAGAAATAAATTATTTAGAGAAAATAGTTATACTATTTTATTGTTATGCTTGGTAAGTAAAGGGAAATTCTAAAAGAGAAATGATTTGCTGTAAGTTATAACATTTTTTTCTCTGGATGACTCAAAGTGGCTATGTTATAGCATATTTTAAAAAAGGATTATAAGGAGACTTTGAAAGAAGAATTCAACTCTTCTCTCACACAACTGATAGAATACCTAAGCATAGATTCAGCAAAGATATGAAAAAACTCCATCAACCAACAGGATATAATCAACATTTAGAACACACCAGCTATCTCACAATGACTTAAATTCCCAGCAAATATTTCCCAAAATAAACTGTGTCTTTGGCCATGAAACAAGCCACAACACTGAGCTCAATTGTATGATAATGAATGGGAAATAGTCTTGGTGGTGAGCATTATACAGCACATGCAGATGTTGATTAATAATGTTGCACACCTGAGATTTATATAATGTTATAAACTAATGTTGCCTGAATAAAATAAATTTAAAAATAAAAAAAACAAAATTAAAAATTGAAATTATACATAGTATGTTATCTATACATGAATAAAACTAGAAATCATTAATGAAAGATAGGAAAATTGCCAAACACTTGAAACCTAAACAAGACACTTCTAAGTAAGTGATGAACCCCAAAAAATGTCACCACAAAAGGAAAAATACATTGAACAGGTTGAAAATAAAAGTACAATATATGAAAGTTTGTGGACACAGGGGAAGCAATGCTGAAAGAGAAATTTATAACATACATTAGAAGAAGAAAAAATTGTAAAACAATAACCTAAGCCCCCAAGCAGCAAACTAAAAAAAGAATAGCAATACCCCAAACAAGAAGAAGAAAACAATAAAGATAAGAGTTTAAATCTAAAATATTGAAAACAACAAAATTATAAAGATATCAATAAAACCAAATAGATTATTTGAAGAGATCAATAAAAGTGTCACACCTCTAGCAGAATTCGCAAAGATAAAAAAAATGTAACAGATTATTTATATCAGAATGAAGTTAGACATATCATTAAACCCCTTGTACACTTACTTTCAAAAGACAGGAAGAAATGCTCCTAACAATTCTACACAAATAAATTTGGCCATTTAGATCAAATGCCCCAATTCTTCAAAAAAGTACAATGATCAAAATTTACTTACTACAAAATAGAAAATTTCAATAAATCTTTAATTTTAAAAGAAATTAAGTACAGAATTTAAAAATTGCTTCCAAAAAAATCTTATATTCTAATGGTTTCATGGAGAAGTCCACCAAATAATTAAAGGTGAATTAATAACAATTCTATACATCAGTAACAGAAAATAGAAAAATAAGAAATACTTCTGAATTTATTCTATGAGAAGACTATAACCAAAATACCAAAATTAGAAATGAACCAAGAAACTAAAGACCTTCATCAGTATTGATACAAAAATTATTGGTAATATGTTAACAATTATAAGTCAGCAATATATAAAAAATGATAGCCTGACCAGGTGGTGGCACAGCGGATAGAACATTAGACTGAGATGCGGAAGACCCAGGTTCAAGACCCCAAGGTTGCCACCTTGAGCACGGGCCCATCTGGCTTAAGCAAAAGCTCGCCAGCTTGAACCCAGTCACTGTCTCCAGCAAGGGTTTGCTCGGTCTGCTGAAGGCCTGCGGTCAAGGCACATGTAAGAAAGCAATCAATGAACAACTAAGGTGTCGCAACGGCAATGGGAAACTAATGATTGATGTTTCTCACCCCTCTTCGTTCCTGTCTCTGTCCCTATCTATCCCTCTCTCTGACTCTCTCTGTGTTCCTGTAAAAAAAAAGCAAAAATTATATACCATAACCAAGAGGTTTTTTTTCAGGGATTCAAGGCTGCATCAACATTCAAAAATCAAATAGTATAATCCACCATATTAACAGAATAAAACCAAAAATCACACAATCACCTTTATTGATGAAGAAAAAGCCTTGACAAAATTCAACATACTTTCTTCATTAAAAAAAAAACTCTCAGAAAACTAGAAATAAAGAGGGATGTCATCAACTTGATCAAGAACACATACAGAAAACCTACATATATTAATTAACAAGCTTAATGGTGAAAACTGCCAAACTAGAAATAAAGAGGTTTGTCATCAACTTGATCAAGAACACATACAGAAAACCTACATATATTAACAAGCTTAATGGTGGAAACTGAATAAATTCCCCTAATGTAGGAAGCAAGAGATAAAACTGACCTTATTTGTAGATGCTATAATGGTTTATATAGACAGTCACCAGAATTTATGGGAAAATTTACTTTTAAAATGAAAGGGAAAGCTTTAATTATTAGGTTAAAAGATCAACATGCAAAAATCTAGTGTATTTCTATATAGTACCAATGAAAACATGGAGACCAAAATTAAATTATAATACCATGCACAAATGCTCAAAAGAGAAAGAAATACTTAAGGGTAAATATAACAAAATATGTTTGGTAAAAAATAGTAACTTTGAGACAACCCACATAATGGGAGAATATATTTGCCAGAATGTCTGATAAAGGGTTAATAACCAAAATTTATAAAGAACTAAAACAACACCAGGAAGGTAAACAATCTAATTAAGAAGTGGTTAAAGGAATTGAATAGGCACTTCTTCAAAGAAGACATACAGATGGCCAATAGGCATATGAAAAAATGTTCAATGTCACTAATCACCAGAGAAATACAGATTAAAACCACAAGGAGCCTGACCAGGTGGTGGCACAGTGGATAGAGTGTCGGAATGGGATGTGGAGGACCCAGGTTCGAGACCCGAGGTCACCAGCTTGAGCATGGGCTCATCTGGCTTGAGCAAAAAGCTCGCCAGCTTGGATCCAAGGTTGCTGGCTTGAGCAATGGGTTACTTGGTCTGCTGAAGGCCTGAGGTCAAGGCCCATATGAGAAAGCAATCCATGAATAATTAAGGTGTCACAACTAAAAACAAATGATTGGTGCTTCTCATCTCTCTCTGTTCCTGTCTGTCTGTTCCTATCTATCCCTCTCTCTAACTCTCTCTCTGTCCCTGTAAAAAAAAAAAAAAAAAAGCACAAGGCGGTATTACCTCATACCTGTCAGAATGGTGCTCCTTAGCAAATCAACAGACAATAAAAGCTGGCAAAGGTGTGGAGAAAAGGAAACCTTCCTGCACTGCTGGTGGGAACGCAGACTTGTGCAGCCACTGTGGAAAACAGAATGGGGTTTCCTTACAAAATTAAAGATGGAACTTCCTTTTGACCCAGCTATCCCAAATAGGAATGTATTTAGGAATGTATCCTAAGAATCTCAAATCACTGATTCATAAGCAGCCCCATATTTACTGCAGCATGGTTTACAATAGTCAAGATCTGGAAACAGCCCAAGTGTCCATCAGTGGACGAGTGGATTAAAAGTTGTGGTACATATGCACAATGGAATACTATATGGCCACGAAAAAGAAGGAAATCTTACATTTTGTGACATCATGGATGGACCTAGAGATTATTATGCTAAGTGAAATAAGCCAGGCAGAGAAAGAAAAATATCGTAGGATCTCACTTATATGTGGAATCTAGTGAACAAAGTGAACTGAGGAGTGAAATAGAGGCAGAGGAGGGTCAAGGGAGCAGAGGGACAGCAGTTAAAGGGAAAGGGGATGAGGGGATGGGATCAGAGAAGGTGAAGGGATTATTAAAATTATGTATACACAACACATAGATACAGATATCAGGACAGCAAATCCCAGAGGAAAGGGGGGGAGGTAGTTATGGGGTGGGGGGCAGTGGGGGTGTAATGAGGGACACATGGGTGAGGGTGAGGGTGTTATATTGAGTGGGACACTTGAATGCATGTAAATGTGATAAATTAAAAATAATAATAATAACTGATGAAACTAAATAAATTGAGAATATTCCATGTTAATGAATTGGAGACTCAACAAAGTAAAAATGCAAAATTGATATAAAGGTTTAGTGTAATGCTTATCAAAATTCTTGCTGTATTTTTTGCTGATATAAATAATATTCTAAGATTTATAATAAACAAAAGAACTAGAGCACAACTCTACAAAAACAAAGGATAAAGTAGTAAGAATTAGGCTTCAAATTAAGGCTCATTATATTGCTCTAGTAATCAGGACTGCATGATTCTGGTGGGAGGGTAGACACATGGACCAACAGGACAGAATGAAGAAACCTTTAATAGGCCCATACAACAAGTCTACTTTTTTGTGAAAAAGGCATAAAAGCAGTTCAGTGGAGGAAATACAATCTTTTCAATAAATGGTGCTGGGACAATTGAATATCCACAGGCAAAGAAAAAGAAACCTCAACCCAAACTCCACTCCTATACAAAAATTTACTCAAATTTGGTCAAACATTTAAATGTAAAAGCCATGAAACATTTAGAAGTTAAACCTAATAACCTAAGAGAAAACCTTGGAACCCAGGAATTGGTGGAGAATTCGTAGACATGACAAGAAAATAAAATTTTTAATTAAAGTTCGTCCAAATTAAAAACTTCTGTGAAATACTGTTATTAGGATGAAAAGACAAGCTATAAACTGGGAGACAAATATCTGTGAAACACAGATCTGACAAAGGATTTGTATCTAGAAGTATGTAGAGGATTCACTAATCTCAGCATTAAATTAAAAAAGCAATCTGATTAGACTCAAAGGAACATGTCATCAAAGAGAATATATGGGTGGCAAACATGCGAATAAAAATATGCAATATCATAGCCTGTAGGGAGATGCAAATTAAAACCCCCCATGGTATTTGTACACATCTATTAGAATAGATAAAATTAAAAATGGTGATGATACCAAATGATGATGGGAATGCAGAGACACTGCTAGGGAAGAGATAAATATTATGCCCACTCTGGAAATCAGTTTGGAAGTTTCTCTTTAAAAATATGGTAAGTTTATTACCATATGACCCAGCAATTGCACTCCTGGGCATTTATCCCACACAAAACAGGTTTGGCGGTGCAATTTTGTGATTTATAAGAATTTTATTTCTCAGATATATTTGGTCTTCATCCAGGGTCCTGGCTCACATCTCCCAACCCCCTTGGAATTTCCTAAGTGATGAGAGCAACCATAGTGTCTCCTGTTATGTTAATGAGGTGACTTTTGGACCCACCAGAGGATGAGGGAGCCAACCATGTGGTTAGAGGATTGGAATGTTTAGTCCTACCGCCCTGATTTCCTGGGAGGGGAGAAGAACTTGAGGTTGAATCAATAACCAATGACTTAGTCACTATGACTAAGCAACCATAAAAACTCAATAGGAGGGCTCATAGACCACCCTCCTTAGTTTTTTTAAGACCTTCTAGTTGGAGAATGTTTTCACTACCCCCATCTTCACAATGACAGAAGCTCCTTCATGTAAGACCTCACCCTACATATCATTTCATCTGGCTCTTTATATGTTTAATAACCTTTGTTATAAATCAGTAATCTTGTGACTAAACCAGGTGGTTTTTTATTTTTTATTTTTGTGAGCCATTCTAATAAATGAATGAACCTAAAGAGGAGGTCATAGGAACCTCCAATTTATGGCCTGTCGTCAGAAGTCCAGGTAACAACCTGAGCTGTTACCGGTATATGAAGGAAAGGGAGGTTTTGTGGGTCTGAGCCCTCTTGGATTGTGTCAGATTGTGTCGAATTCTCAAACACCCTGCTGATGTCCCAGAATTGTTTGTAGGGAGCACATGTTGGAACGCTGGTCCTGGGATCACCAATTCAGGCGGTCATCAAAGTCGGCTCCTTTTGCACAGTATATGTTTGTGTACTTCCATCGTACGCACGATGCATTAATTAAAGTCTGAGGAATTTTAAGTAGGTACAGGGGACACCTTGGATTTTCACTTATGCCTCTGAAGCTATCGTCTAGGATGTCAGGAAGCTGTTCCACCTGAATGGAAAGAGACTGGAAGAAGCTGTGACCAGCCTCCCAGCTGGCTCAGAGCGCTGCTCTGCAGACTAGACCGGGAGTACAGGGTGCAGCCAGCAGGGGGAACTCACATCCCCTGGGGCCTATCCACAGTCACTGTTGCTACTGGAGAAACATGGCTTCCCTCTCCATCATACAAAGTGTGGTTTAATGCATCTGGATGGTAGAACCTAAGTTGTTTCTGGAACCCCGATGGCAAAGGGGTCTAAAAATTTATTACTTGCCTCTGGCCGCTGCAATAAAGGCTCTAACAAGCAGGGGTTGGAGGTGAATGCCAAGAAGTTACCTATTCAATCCACCCCTTTATTAAACATTCACTCACTCTTATTATCAATGTTTAATTTTATAAACAATGAAAATAAAAGCCTTATTGTGAGTCTGCTTTAAAAGGCAGCCATTCCGTGTACAGATTAAAATACGATTATACCTTCCCCCAGAGGAAATAAAAATTCAGTTATTACTCTTACATTTTCTAGGTGATTTCTCTATAGCACTCCAGATTTAGGATTTGGTGACCTAAAATATAAAAGACGAAGTATTGACTATACCTAACAATAGGAGAGCAGACAGTGTAGGAAGACTCCCATTTGAAAAAGAATAGCAGACACATAGTGGAACCTGGCGCTAAGCAATTATGGAGTTCTGCAGGGTGGAAATTGTGAAGATCTTCTCTGGCATGGGAGAAGTGTCTTGATCAACTCTGTTTCTACTTTATGGGAGGAAAATTGTCTATTGTTCTAATTGCTCCTAGGGGATTCTTCCTTATCCATTAGTTTTCCCTGAAGCATCTAATATGCACATTGGACATCAATACTCTTTGTAGATCTATGTATGCACTTCTCTATGTTGGTCCAAGTTTGGAGCCTTGAGGATGGTGTAAAGCTCATACAGTCACAAGCTTTCTCAGTCTATACCTGTGGTTTCTTTTTTCTTTTTTTTTTTTAGAGAGAGAGACAGACAGACAGATAGACAGGCAGGCAGGCAGGAAGGGAGACAGATGAGAAGCATCAACTCATAGTTGCAGCACTTTAGCTGTTCATTGATTGCTTTTTCATATGTGCCTTGACTGGGGGGCTTCGGCCAAGCCAGTGACCATGAGATCATGTCTATGACCCCATGCTCAAGCCAGCAACCTTGGGGTTTTGAACCTGTGTCCTCAGAATCCCAGGCTGACACTCTATTTACTGCAGTACTGCCTGGTCAGGCTACCTGTGGTTTCTTTTGCGAAAAGTTTCTCCCCTACCCAAACTCACTGGGTTCATACTGTATTTGGTTTTGGTCTGTTACCCTTGAGAGTAACCACACAAAGCAGAGCAGATGCTGCCTGTGTCTGTGGTACTGGCTTAGTATGGAGGATCCCACCCTGTGCAAGCATCTGTAGTCTTTGCTTGAGGACTTTCTCTTGGCCTTTGTGTGGGGGACAGATAAAAATGCCAGTGAGTGAATTACTCCAGGAGCAGATGGCATGAAGATTATGTAACCCAGACTGTTCCTCAGGTTGTGTCACTCTGAGCGTGCTCACACCATGTCACGGAGCTCACCAGCAGGCGGAACCTACTGTCCACAGCTACAACCTGCTTTTCTGACTTCTTTTCTTTATCTCTTTCTCTTATTCCTTTTTTTCTCTCTCTCTCTTTCTGTCACCCGCCCCCTCCCCAAATATCATAGTCTGTTCTGGAGGACCTAATTTAAGATACATATTTCTCAGTATTTTTTATATCCTTTACCTTCTCTGATGTAAGCACATCCTTTTGAGCTAAGTAGAAGCTGTGTTGAGGATATCAGAAACCATAAACTTGGGTGGGAAGGCAATGTGCTTACTCATTGCATAGGGTGGTCCTTCTGTTTGGCCAAGTCTTAATGAGCCTTTGTGTTTTTTTTTAACCTTTTCCGGACTTATCTCCTGTTTTTTAGGGGACAGAAGTAATTGGTTCATCTTCTAAGTTAGGGAGTCAACTTCTGAACTCTATTTCTCACCATTTCTCATTGTAAAACAACCATATTTTGCATGCCTTCAATTATATCTCCTTATTTCTTAAAAAAAATAGCCAGTATTGGTCTCTGCCACCAATAATCCTACCCTTTCTAACTAATAATTATCAAAATGCAAGCTCTCTTAGAAGTCAATAGGATCCTTTCTAATTTAGCCCACATAACAGGTATATAAAAAAGTTTATCATGACATAAAAAGGTTATCAGGTTTTTACATTTATTCACTTACCATCTGTTTCATATGTGTGGATTGTGGTAACACAAGACTTGTGAGCTGTATATTGGTTAGGGTACCTAGCCTTCTCCAGCCTGAGAACTAAGAGTAATTTAGTGATTTAAACAAGATGAGAGCTTCCTGTTTCAGGTAGGCAGGAACTTGGCCATACATGTTATTCAGCCATCCAGGCCAGATACCTCTGCTCTCTTGCTCATTCCTGTCCTAGCTAGCAGAAATGGGGAACCGGGTGTGGAGGAACCATGCTGGCTGCTATCTTGATGACCCCAGTCTCAGGTGGCCTATCTCACTTCTATTCACACTTTCTGGTTAGATTGGTCATAAGACCTCACCTATCTGCAAGAAAAGAGACTGGGAAATGTGGTCTATATGTGTGCTCACAAAGAATGGGAAAATAAATATTGTTGAACAGTTATCAGTCTCTGACAGAGACTGTCATTAAATCAAGATGCGGGAAGTACATAGAGAGGGACAGATGGTGATGGAGGGAGACTTGAATTGGGGTGGCGAACCCACAGTGCAATACACAGATGATGGATTGTAGAATTGTGCAACTCAAACCTATATAATTTTATTAACCAATGTTACCCCAGAAGAGTCAATAAAAATTTTTAAGACAAGATGGTATCATGCTGGATGAGGGTGGGTCCTACATCCAATGATGAGGGTTATTATAAGGAACAGAAAGGGAAAGGGCACAGCACACAGGGCAGGGGACTAGGGGAATAAAGACAAGCAAAGAATGAGGGCATGCCCCCATAAACAAGGAATGCCAAGGACTTTCAGTAGACACCAGAAGTTATGAGAGAGACATAGAACAATTTTCCCTCAGAGCCTCAGAAGGAACCAACCCTGCAGACAGCTTAATTTTGGATTTCTAACCTCCAAAACATGAAAGAATACATTACTGTTATTTTAAGCAAATAAATAATAATAAAAATAAATAATAATAATAAAATAATAGTAATAATAATACTGAATAGAGTGGTGGATTAGAAAGAAACAATTTGGTGACCAAAAAAGAAAACGAGAATGTCATCTCCATTTTTGTTTTGTAATAGCTGGGCGGTTCAGTTATCATAAACGTGTAAGACCAAGCCACAATGCAGAGAATTAAAATTAAGAAGATATTCTAAGAACAAAAAATATAAAAGGAATAATTATCTTTGAATTAAGAACAATACACTACCCAATCACAGGAACATTTAATAATGCAAATTTGAATATAACAAATATCAAATAATTACATATATTGCTACATGAATGAGCTTAGAAATCAAATGACAGATAGAGTAAATTTGAGTGCCTCTTTCTTTCTGGTGTCATTACCTGGATATCTTATCACTAGGTGAAGGTAAGTCTTTAGTTACAGTTTTGGACTTTGGACTATCAAAAGAAAAATTAATATGTATTCACAAACACACATACAAAAGGTTTAATTAATAAAATTATTAAATGAATAATTTTCAACAATTTTTTTTATATTGAATGTTAGATTTTAGAAATATTGATCAGAGCAAACTATTGAAAATATATTAGTATTCAGGAGAGTAATGGAGTTCTTAATTCTTCAGTCTTTTCTAATCATAGTTTCTTGACCAGCTATCTTTGTTATAAATACTCAAATTGATATCTTTATTTTTATCTGGTTTCAAAACTATTAATAAAAATGTGAAAGAAAATAATTGTTTCCAGAGTTACTCTTTTTGTAAGTATGTATATTTATTTTATATATCTTTCTATATTAAATATTTTCAATGTTTACATGGTTCAATAAATAGCAATCTCTATAAATGCAAGAGGGAATTAAGGCCATCAGTTAGGAGAACTTTGCATAACCAAAACCAAACCAGAAAAAGAACACATAAGATGATTATAGTCACACATTAACAAAGAAAAATGGGATTGTGTTGTTTTGTTAAATTTATATGAATATAATATGTGGTGTCATTTAGGAATGCAACTTTTCATGCTAAAGAGAGGCCATTATCTATTGGCCTGCAGCATGGGCAAGCTTAATGTGCAATTTCAGAATGATGCATTTAAATGTGGCAAGATCTATCCACAACCAGAACAGAACAAGGTCTTATGCTAGAAGACGTCACTGTTTCAGACAATTTTAGATTTTTATTTACAGCTCAAAATTAAGCCAATTTTTAAAAATATCCTTTAGATAAATAATAAATCTTAATTGCTGAGTAAGTGGGAAAGTGAACATTCACTGAAGAAGTGTCATTCTGGATGAAACATCTGTTTCGTTTTAGTGCATCATAAAAATGTTTTCTCTCAGTGTTGCTTTTCTTGAGTGTTTGAGTTAAACAATGCGCTAAGTGAATTAAGGTAAAAAATATAGTGGAAAATTTGAGTTTAGTTGTTAATCTGCATTATGGGATGGGATTCTTTATGGGATTTGCACATGTGCTTGCTCTTAGGCAGATTTGAGTATTTTAATTAACTGCAGCCCATTTCTATAGAAAGAATATAGGGTTCCTATGTGAAAAAGAGGTTCTTGCTGTTACATGACATCATAAACATAATTTGTTTCATAGAACTACTTTGCAAATCAGGGAAAACTCTGTTGTTCTATGGTACTTACCTAGGCTAATCTGGGGATTGTCTCTAAGGCACCCCCCATTATTTACAGCAATTTTATACTATATTTAGATAACAATATAATACACAGCCTGGATTTAGTAATTCTGTTGGCATTACTAAATATATAGCATAAATAGAATTAAAATTCCAAATAGAATCTTGTGAATTTCATTTTGGTGCCCTATTAGTCCAGGAGAACAGTGGTTCTTAGAATGTTTATTTTTTAAATTGAAATTTTAGTTTATAGATCCTACTTTTGCCTCCTAACAGAAGCATTATTTTAGTTGCTAAAAAGTCTTTTTATCATTATAAAAACCTATTTAGTTAAGATCTTGTTACAGAATTTCAATTGTCTTCTTTTGCTTTTGTTATCTAATTGATTTCCCTGTTAGTTTTTAACTATCTGATACTGAGAAAAAACAAATTTCTTTTTCATATGACAAAGGCATTCCTTCAAAAATGGAGAAGAGAATGGTGTAACTTCTTAGCTTATCATTATATTTTTTAAACTTATATAATGCAGAGATATTTAAAGTTTCTATGGTGACTTGTATAGTACATTACACATAGCAGGGTCTTATAACATTTTTGAAAAATATTGACAGGGTTTTTTTTTTTAATCCGCATAACATACAGTTAGAAACGTCACACACACTTGCTTCTTTATACACATAGCACATTATGGAAGACAGAAGTGAACAAGAAAATTCTCTTTATAGCTTAGTGAAAACTACAATAATATTGAATTTAAAGTTTCCTAAGAACAAATGCCATGCATTGATCACAGTCACATTCATAGAGAACATAGCATCATTCTCTATGATAAGTTCTAATGAAAATTAGTGTTTAGCAAATATTTTCTCTCAATTAACAAAAACAAAAGAGAATATTAAAGACAAGCTGCCCAGTAGAATGATTCTCTTTTCCTAGGATCTGTATCTAGGGTTTAAAATTCTTATAACAAATCAACTCCAAATTGGCAATGATTTGCTAATAGACACTTTTTATCGCCCAGGTGAGAGTCCAATGGGGGTGTTCATAATCATGGGAAGTTATCCTACTCATAGTGACTCTGGGACCTGGGTCTCTTTCTCCTCATTCCTTCTTGACACTTCTAGGGCCTCCACAGTCTCTGCATCCACCTAGCAGAAGATTAGAGAGTATGGGGAAGGCACAACATCTTCTTAGCCAGCTGAATACAGACACGATGCTCCTTACTGGTGGTAGCGACTGGGACTGATCTCATGGCTGTACCTAAATACAAGGAGAAGGAAGGGGAAGAAGAAGGGGGATTTTAAGCAGAAGGAATTAAAATCAAGCCAAGAAGGCACCACCGTGCCTGGTGTAACCTTAGAATGGCGAATAGGCTGCGTGTCTTCACTGTTTGTGTCTTCACTGTTCCCTGACAGAAAGTGTGTCACAGGGACTGGAGCGGAAGGATAAGGTAACACTAAAGTGTGAAAATCCTGAAAAGGGGGTGGAGGGATGCTTCTGGATCTAAACTTTAAAGAAAGTATTTATTTGTAGCCCTGTGGCGGATTGAAGTCATGCAGGTAGATGAGATTTAGGTAACTAGGCAGTTCGGATGTAAACCTCATGCACAGGGCACAGTAGTTCCTCATAAATTTGAAAAGTGGTGGAAGGCAGAGGAAGGCACGTTCTTAAGTCTGAGAGCTAGGCTCAGTGCAGCTCAGAAACCCCAACCCCTGGGAGGATAGAGATATCGAAAGGACATGACTGTGTCAAGCTAAATTTCAATGTTTTATTGTTATTAGTATTCTGTCCAGATCTTTGAAAAATGCACACATAATATTTAGTCTTTGGAAATATCATTTTGGCATCACCTACATGCTTTTCCCTCTTCCCCTCCATTTTTAGTTATGAAAAATAACATATCTATTACTTATTGTAAATAACCTATAAAGCAACAATGTGTCTTTTAAAAAATTTTTCTCCTGGTATATTTTACTTTTAGACTGAAACACTAATGTTTAGTCACAGAATAATCTAAAAAAATTAGGCTCATCTATAAACTAAAGCAACATTAGAATGTACCTTATATACAAGTTAGAGAATTTATGACAAATAAATGCAGTCATAACCATTAAGCATATATTAGTCTTAGTATATTAGTAAAGCGTATATTAGTCTTAGTATTGTTTCACTATTAAAAAGTTACTGATGGTCATGAAGGTGCTCTTTTAGTGAGCCCCAGTTCTTTGTAGGAAAAAGGTGAGAATGAAGCTACACACTAGAAATAAAATAATTTTACACCAAAATACTCTTATTCTAAATACAATCTAGACCTTTTTCACCCAGCCCCCCAACCTATATCCCTTAAAAAAGATAATAGGATTAATCAAAGAAAAGTTACAGACACAGACAACAGTGTGGGGATTGCAGGAGGGAAAGGGGGTTGGGGGAGCTGGCAGAGGGGAACAGGGAGGATAAATGGTGATGGGGAGAGACTTGACTTGGGTGGCGAGCACATTGAAGTATAAAAAGGATGCATTATAGAATTGTGCCCCTGCAACCTGTATCATTTTATTAACCAATGTCACCCCAATAAATTCAATAAAATATTAAAAACTGAAACAATTAATACAATCTGGAAGATAATGGTCCCTTTTTCACAACAATATAGTTAACAAGAATTAATTTTTCTAGCATGACATAGTATTAAAAAAACCTACCTTTACTTTGTTGTTTGGATAACTGGATAATCAATATTCGTGACAGCAATAAGTAATCTGAGTTGATTTTTATTTATTTTGTGAGCAATGAAATGTAGTGGTGAGAAAAAATGGAAACTTTCTCCCTGGCGGTTCAACAGCATTGAAAATGCTAGTTCTGAACAGTTCTCTGCAGCGAGGTAGCATAATCATCCCTGTGGGGGAAAATGAATATTGAAATAGTTTTCCTTTTTATTTTGGATTGTCATGGATGATAAAAATGTACCTTCAAGGAATGGACAGAAAAGGTACATAAATTGAATTATTATGACAAAATAAAATATCAGATCAATCAGAAAATCTAGATGAAATCCTGTTGTTCCATGAAAAGAAACAAATCTGTGTTTTTATATTTGTTGGTTAATGACAATTAATTTAGAAGAGAATCAAACTCACTTTATTTATGAAGATGAAAGAAGCATTTATATGCTTCATTTGGAACAATATGGCTTGCAAATAGCATATGCAGCCATATTATGTGCATATTCTGTGGAAATGACTCAGTGCTCCTCAGTTTCAAGTGCCGGGGAAGGTTTGCTTTTTACATTTTCCCTTTGGACAGCACAAAGACTCAGCTCTCTCCCTTGCTGGCAAATGAACCGACACCGTCATGCCTGTTATTGGTACTTTAAAAGTTGTTCTGCAAATTGAGTACACTAAAGAGCTATTTCTAAATAACAGAGCATTTCTAAAACTGTAAAATGCAGAACAAGTTATTATTTCTTCGGTAATGCTAGTTAATTTGCTATAGTTAGAAAACTTTTAGAATTGGATATTATTTTCATATATGAGATTGGCAAAAAATCAGAGACTTTGACAACACTCTCTGCTGGCATGCTGGTGTATTATTGGTTGGGGTGCAAGTTAATGAAACCTGTATAAGGGATCAATTTGGTCATATGCAAGAAACTTGTCACTGTTTACTCCTTGTCTCAGCAATCCCATTTCTATACATACAACTGAAAGATTCACCTCCAAAAGTATGAAAAACATGTGCAGGTTATTTATTTTTAGTCTGACATTATTTGTAAATATAAAAGATTGAGAAATAAAATTAATGTCTATCAATGTAGGGTACACACACAGACACACGTACGCCAAGTACACGCAAGGAATGGAAAAAGTGTTTTATTGTAGCAATCTGATTGGAGGACGTATTTGTAAGTGATCAAAGAAGGAATGCAGGTATTGTGTATATTGTGTAAGAGAAAGAATGTATATAAAACTAGACTGACGCCTGGATATGATAAACAAGGAATTAATGAAAATGATTGGTAGGGACAGAGTAGATGAACTTGGAAAGGAATCAAGACTTCTCTTAATATGCTTTTAAATAACGTTTTGATCTTTGAATCATGCAAATGATTTTACTTAGAAATTAAATTAAAGACAACAACACAACAAAAATTTAGAACAACAGCCAAAATTGAAAACATTACCAACAAAATCAGTACAACATTTTTAGAGACTAGAGTAGCGTGACCACATTGAACATCAGAGTGGCTTATGGGATTATTAATCATTATTCATAATTTAGAATTTATCCCCACCATCATGATATTGAAACCCTCAATAGATATTCTGTCTACACATAAAATTTCACTTCGTAGTTTTTCCTGAAACTGAGATGGCAGGTTACAGTACAGACTTTTTATATAGTTTTATTACACAATGGCTGTGGAAAGAGCACACTGTCCCTACTGTGTTCATAAGCTCTGACGAGCCCAAGTGACTGAATTGATGTTCTGATTGCCTTATTCATAATGCCTAGAGCTTGCCAAAGAGGTCACTGGAGAGAAGATAAATAGAAACTGATTATAGCACAGCCCAGGTGTGCAAATAAACATCATCATCTCATTTAAACATCCCAGTACCGTGGTTAGATGTCATGTTATTCATCTTTTGTAGGTGGCTCAGCAATCATCAGTCATATCCCAAGCAGAGCCAATCCTAGTTCTGCATTGATTGGGTCATCCAACAGATCCTCTGCCCACTTTCATCAAGCCTCTTCTATGCTCTGAGACCTACACTTCTCTAACATCAAATTCAAAAGTACTTGGACTGGCATTCCAACTTTCTGTTGTTCCCATTCTGCTTTCCTCCCCACCTCCCTGGAATGATTCCATTCTCAGGCCCGTCATACTTCTCTCCTCCACATGGCATGCTCATCATTCCCCTCTGTGCTCTCCCACGCTACTTTTCCACCATTACAAATCTGGTTTTTCTTCTTTGGATCTTAATAAGACTGCCTCTTATTACTTTCATGACGAGAGCTTCTAGCAATTTACTTGTCCCTTTATCTAAACCTTTGTAATACACACTTCAGTTTGTAATGTTAGAATACCTTGAAGTTTTCTTAAGGTGAAGAATATGTTTAAAATTAATCTCCTAAAAAAGAGTATAAAACTCCTATAAGCCTTCTTATATTTTGTAAGTGTTTCACATTTTAAAGAACTAGATGGTATTTGCTTATGAGCTACTAGAATGGAGTACAACATACCCAGTTGAAAGAAAAATATTGATATAAACATCTTGTGTCCTTTAGATCTCTATTAATTAGATTAAAACCCCATGCACATTGAAAAAATTATGTAATAGATTATTTAAATTAATATAATTTTTCCATAGTGAGGAATATCTTTTATATCTATCTAATATCAAGAGAAATTATAAAATAAAAAATACTCAAATCTTATTATCTAAATATTCATGAGAAATGTTTTTACTTTATTCAAAGTGATTTAAAAAAATAAAACTAAGTCTATCACCTGACAAAAGTCTTTCTGAATTTTCAAATGGGGCAAATGTGGAGGTTTGAAGAAGTCTTCCAGGATGCTGAGAAATAATTTTTTTCTGCTGCTTATCAGCTACCCAGTCTCTGGTATTTTGTTATTAACAGCCCAAAGAGACGCAGACATTTCCTAAGGGTCTGACATAGAGAAAATCCATTTCTAGGACAGTGTATAAAGAAAGAGGTCCAGAGAACTGTGCTTCAAATATTTATCGGGCAACCACAATAAAAAAAGAAAACATGTGATATCTTGTTGTTGACTTTTAAGGACTTTGATATAAAATGACAGTCAAATTGTTTTATCTATATTCAGAGGATGCCGAGAGAATATTTGTGAATAGAGAGTAAAATATAGAAAGTCTAAGTAACTTCTGGTTGCAGGGGCTGCATTTCAGACTTTTTAATGCAAGCCTTGTCAGTTTCATAGCCTTGCTCAAACTACCCTGTGAGTGCAGCTGATCCTTGTGGCTGGCATCATACTGTAGACTTTTTGCAACAAAACAACACTTGGTCAGGAACATCTAAATTGAAATGGATGACGATAATCAATATACTTGCTATGTGCAAAATAATCAGTTTTACTTTACCAGATTGCAGCATTGTCCTTATAAATGAAAATTTCCAATTCTAACAGTATAAGAGGTCATGTAGTTTAATTACTAGAGGAATATTGGTCAGTTTCCGTGATGCAAGATTAATAAGATCTGGAGACAATGTACAGCATGGTGGCAGTAGTTAACACTGTGTTGTCTACTTGACATTTGCTAAGAGGGTTCGTCTTAAGAGTTCTCACCACACACACACACACACACACACACACACACACACACACACACATATGGTAAGTGTGTGAGGTGATGGATATATTAATGAGCTTGAGTGTGGTGATTATTTCACAATGTATACATACGTCGAATCATTAATTTGTACACATTAAGTCTACATAATTTTTATTTGTCAATTATACCTCCATAAATTTGAAAAATATCAGAAATTAGAATTGCTAATAATATATTTCATTATGAATGGAAACATAAGGAAGACTAGTAGAATTTTGAATGGCAAGTTGTGCAAATAGTGGTTAAATAGTTTAGTGCTATAGTTTTATGACCATGTTCTACATGCCTTTGTTTGTATACATGGAAGGAAGCCAACTGATTTATGATAAGATCAATAGGCATATATTGAAAAACAAAATATTTATAGTACTGTATTATGCTCTATGGAAACAAATATAATAAGTTTAGCTTAAAAAGTTCAATGCATATCTATACCTTGTTATATATTATAGTCAATTTTTCCCCTGATGATATAAATAAGTCACTTAATTTTTGAATATTATTATTTTTTTCTGTTTTGTAATTGATAGGTTGAATTAGAGGGTCTTTAAAATCCCTTTAAATTTTAATCTAAAATTTAATTTTAACTTTCTAAAATTGAACATCTTTCCATGTCTTGATACAATCAGGAAATAATGGTGGAAAATAACCTATACAATGAATAAATAATAAGATCAATTACTGAGACTTTATATTTTTTATGTTTTAATAACTTGTGATGTGTTATCTAATAACATACAAAGACTACTTTTTGGCCTAGATATAAATAGTATTTTCTACTATCCTGCTTACCAAAAATAATAGATATGGGTTTATGAAATAATATTTGCTATGAAGCACCAATTAAAAAAATTGGCAATTATGAATAGTTTTGTAGGTTTTTTGTGAATATATATTTTTATTTCTCTTTATGAAATAAGTGAAGGTGGAATTGCAGGTTCTCGGAGCAGGTCAGTTTTACAATACAACTTTCTTTACAAAGTAATGCTACAATTTTGCACAAGCACCGAGAATACATGAGATTTCCAGATGCTGTGTTAGGTGTCATTCACTTTTCTCTTTGTTTTGTATATCTCCTTGTAGTTTAAATTTGCGTTTCCTTCACGATTAAGGATATTGAGTAATTTTTTTGGAAATATTTGGCCCTTTATAATCTTTTGAATGACTGCTAAGATCTTTTGTATGAGGTTGATCGCCCTTTTTAAAACCTTAATATTCAGAGCAGTTTTAGGTTTACAATAAAATTGAGAAAAAGATGCAGAGATTTTTCCTTGGACTCCATGCCCCCAGACATGCATAGCCTCCCCCACTGTCAACATCACTCATCAGAATGCTACATTTTTTACTGAGTATGAACCTTCACTGACACATCATAATTCCCCAGACGCCATAGTTTACCTTAGCATTCACTCACTGTGATGTATTCTATGGGTGTGGACCAATGTTCATTACTATATCATACAGAATACTTTACTGCCCTAAAAACTCTCTGTGCAGGACCTATTCACCTCTTCCTCCTCCCACCCCTGGCAACCACAGATCTTTTTATTGTCTCTATAGTTTTGCCTTTTCCCGAATGTCCTACAGTTGAAGGAAAACAGTATGTAGGCTTGCCAGATTGGCTTATTTCATTTAATAATATGCATTTAAGGTCCCTCCATGTTTTTCATAGCTTGATAGCTCATTTTTTCTAGTGCTGAATCATATTTCTTTATCTGGATAAATCACAGGTTATTTACCCACTCACCTACTGAAGGACATCTAGTTGCTTCCAAGTTTTAGCAATTATGAATAAAGCTGCTGTAAATATCTATGTGCAGATTCTTGTGTAGACCTATGTCTTTAACTCCTTTATGCAAATCTCAAGGGGAGTGATTGCTGAATCACATGGTAAGAGTTTATTTTTGTATGAAACAATCAAAATATCTTCCAAAGTCACTGAACCATTTTGCATTCCCACTAGGAATGGATGGGAGTTCTGGATGCTCCACATACTAAACAGCATCTAATGTTGTCATTGTTCTGGGTTTTGGCTCATTGTTGTTTTAATTTGCATTTTTATAATAACATATAGCATGGTACATTATTTTCATATGCTTATTTGCTGTCTGTATGTATTTCTGATGAGGTATCTGTCAAGGTATTTGGCCAGTTTTTTAATCAAGTTGTTTTTTTGTTGAGCTTTAAGAGTACTTTGTATATTTTGGATAGCAGTCCTTCATCAGACGTGTCTTCTGCAAATATTTTCTCAGTCTATGACTTGCCTTTTAATTCTATTGGCACTGTTTTTGTAACAGAGCAGAAATGTTTAATTTTAAGAGTCCAGCTAAGCAATGATTTTTTTCATGGATCATGTCTTTGATGTTGCTTTTAAAAAGGCATCACCATACCCAAAGGCATCTAGATTTTTTCTTATGTTATCTTTTAGGAATTTTATAGTTTCATATTTACATTTACATTTATGACCCAGTTTGAATTAAGTTTTGTGAAAGGCTTAAGGTCTGTGTCTAGATTAATTTTTCTCCCCCATGTCGACTTCTAGTTATTCCAAACTATTTGTTAGAGACTATGAGTTTCCTGCATCTGTAGTTCAGTGCTGGATATTAATTTAGTAAAATTCTCCTCTTTATTGTTTTGTATATTTCTTCTATACCATTATCTTTCTTCTTCTGGCAGTAGGATTTTGCCTATTTTGCACTTTTTGTATTGGGGCTCTGATTCTTGGATAGTTTTTTTTTTTTTTTTAATTTTTTAAAATATTTGAATCTTTAATCTCTTTTCTTTTTAGTTTTTGAGAATTCTATTGATGCATTCTGTAGTTCTGAGATTCTTTCCTCAGCCATGTCCAGTTTACCAATCTTTTTGATGGATATCTGAATCTTTACTGCAATGGATCATTTGCATACATTGTTTTATTCTAGCAACAAAAGTAATCATGTGTTAATATGAAGAAAAGGGCAGGTGATTACCTGCCACTGGAACAAAATGATCACTTCTGGTTGCCATAATAATTCATATTTTGATTAAAATCCCTCCAACCAAAGTTTGTATCCAGAAGACTTTCATCATTTATCATTAAGATACAGGGTACTCAATAATGGCTTATATTTATAGGACGTTGCTTTTTATTACATTTCATCCTAAACCAGTGGCTGGATTTTGCATTCCAAATATTTCTAAAAGTTCAATGTATTTGTTAAAATAATAAAAGGTTTGAAAAGTTTGAGGTCTTTCATTATTTTTATTTATGTAATTATTTTCTATTGACCTTGCTCTACTGGGTCTTGATTGTAGAGTGTGACCAGCCTGGCTTCTAACTCCAGCAAAAAGCAGCTGCTTGAAACTCAGTCAAGACTTGAATTTTCTAAGTTATATTTTCCTCATATGGAAAACAAGGTATAAGATGTTTATTTTGATGTTATAAACAATATATATACTTACCATGTTGTAGCTTAATAAGTCATAGTTCCAATCACAGGGTCTTGCAAAGTGGCTGGCTCAGGTTAGACATTCAACAAGTATTTATTAAATGGATAAACACACCATCGCCTTTGCTTGTGAAATCTATTACCCTGGTCTGAGCTACCTCTCTAATGACCTCTAAAGAGACTGGACCTCATTTTTTCCTTCTCCATTTCTAACCCATTCTTTACATAGTAGCCAAAGTGACATTGTGCAAGTGCAAATAGACCATGTCATTTCCCAGTCAGAACCATTCAATAACTTCCTTTTATGGTTAGAGTAAAATTGTCAATTTTTTGTCTCATGACCCAGAAGATGGAGTACCCAGGACACTACTTACTCCTCCTTCCAGTGGCCTGGCACACTCCACTCCTTGATGGTCACCCACTCCCATGTTGTCTGCTTTCACTTTCTGGACCTTTCCGCCCTCAGGCTGTAAGTTCTCTTTAACCTGGAATGCCCTTCCAGCCACTGTGCACCTAGCTTTCCCTTGCCCCTCCTCCAGTTCTTGTGTGAGAGGCGTCGCCGCAGACAGACGTTATAAGTCCCCACTCTCCCTCCCACTATTCTATCTCCCACTCCGCTGCTCTTCTCCCTCATGGAACTGAATGTGATGTAGTCCTTCTCAAGTTCCCCTACACCTATTAAAACAGATTGTCTGCTGATATGGCATAGGCCTGGTATTTTTAAAGGCCCCTCAGGTGCTTTATTAAATATCCCTGTTCTGTAAAGTCTAACCCCCCATTGATATTATTTGTTCTTGTTTCTTTTTGTTTTGTTTTGTTTCCCCTTTTTTTACAAGTGAGAGAAGGAAAGATACAGAGATAGACTCCTGCATACATCCTGACTGGGATCCACCCAGCAACCCCTATCTGGGGCTGATGCTCTGCCCCTCTGGGGCCATGCTCACAACTGAGCTATTTTTAGCACCTGAGGCTGAGGCTCCATGGAGCCATCCTCAGTGCCTGGGGTGATGCACTCAAACCAGTTGAGCCATGGCTGTGGGAGGGAAAGAAAGAGGCGTGTGTGGGGGAGGTGAAGAAGCTGATGGGCACTTCTCCTGTGTGCCTTGACCAGGAATTGAACCCAGGACATCCACACGCGGGGCTGATGCTCTACCACTGAGACAACTGGCCAGGGCCACATTTATTCTTCAATTATGTTGGGCAGTTTCTTCTGTGGTCATTCTATTTATTTATTTAATTTGGCTCTACATGTATTCTAGGCACAAGAACTCACTCTCTGCTACTGAATGTTTCACATTTTAGTCACCCTGCCAACATTATATTCTAGATATTTTTCTCTCTAAAAAATGTGCTGCTTTGTGTTAGGTTTAGCTCAAATGTTAGTATTTTAGTTCTCTCCTGATTTCCTAGAAAGGTAGGTCCTTTCTCACCTTCACATCAATTTCAGACATATCGTTCTTAAGGCTGAGTCACTGTTTCATGGTGTCAGAAGCTTCTAGAATGTTATGACCTTTCTTTGAGGTAAATAATACAGATCCGGTGCAGGTTCTTGGAAGGGACTCATGAAAGTAAGAAGCCTCAATGCCTTGGTTACCATCATGGTAAATGCATCCCCATACCCCTTACAGCAGTTCTCACATATTATTGATATTTGTTTAATCATCAGAATTTCTCAGTAGACTGATTTCTTGTTGGTTTCATTGCTGTGCTATTCTGCAGGTAACATAAAGCTAGTATAGAGTAAGTACTCAAAAATAATTTATTAAGTCACTGGATGTCTTCCTGAACCCTCCTACAAAGTGTCTTTACTGCAGCAATTAAAAGCAGATTTTGTTTTACCAAATATCCTCTTCTGTATAATAATTCCACCTTATTCTCTCTCATCTTTACTCTGCTGCTTACCCCACTTACCTCACCCTCTCGCTGCCATTGTAAGCATGGTCAGCCTCTTTTTATCCTTCATATTTAGCTCACTGGTGGGCAGAGTGATCTCAGTTTGGTTCATAAATCTGTGCATCAAAATCAGTTGGGCAACTGGTTACAAAGGCAGATAAATAAGCTCCCATCAGATTTTCTACATCAGAATCACTAAGGACAGAATCCAGGAATCTGTATTTTTAATAAGCCCCATTTATTACACACTCAAATATGAGAACTACTTCTTGAGATCTTTTCAGTTCACATCTTATCTCTTGTCAGAATATTTACTGAATTTCTCTAGTTCACAATGCTAATAATACCCTTCGCTAAACCGTTTCTCAGTGATTGTTTATGTTGTTAATCAGAAGTATACAACTCAATAGAAATTTGTATGGGATAGGACTACGTAAGTCTTATTCTCCCATTTACCCCAGGACTAGCACAATTCCTGACTTGAAATAGGAGTTCATCATGTTTGGATAAATGAATGAAGAAAAGAGAGGTCACCATTATCTGGGAGCAGGAGGGTTAGAAAACACCAAGTCAATAAGGAGGGAACTAGAGAAATGTGAAATCACCAAGACTTGCTATAAAATATTTGCCTTGGGGGGAATGAAGGAAGAGTTTGTAAGGAAATACATTTACTTCTGCGAAGAAAAGGTGTGAAGACTGAAGAAAATGATAGGGAAGAAGCAGGAGGCATTGTTTTATGCCCTTTTCAGAAAAATACTTGAAACAAAAAGTGCAAGAATACAGGATTCCTGAGTCAAAAGAAGGATTCAATTATACCCATATGTTTATTCAGATTTCTGGTGGCAAAAGGCCACTGGTCTTTAAACCATTATAGTTCTGCCCTGTTTAAATACAGACCACAGATCAATAACATTAACCAGGTAAACTTTGAATATCTAACAAATTTGAGTCATGTCAGACTGAACACTGACTTATAATCTTGGGTGAAACTATAAGAAACTCTATTTTGTTATTCAGCACTCAGTGGATAGGACTGAGTCAGGAGAGTGGGTTGAATCTAAAGAAAACATTATGTGGTATTCATGAAACCTGGATAACTAATTTGACATAGGTCTGCAGATGCCTCTCACCAAGAACAAGAATGGAGTTTCACATACCTCTCTTAGGCACTGCTCCGTACACTAATTTCATATTTTTAAGTGTTTCTGTTGGTAGAACAAATATGAAGAAAATGATTGATAGAAATTTAAGAACATAGAAATATTAGAAGAAGTGAAATACCTAAATTATTTGTGTTCACTAACTATAGAAGTCCAGGATAAGAAAATCATGGTCAGCTATTTGCAGTACGAGATGTGAATTATTCGGGAGAGAGTAAAAGTGATAAATCACTCTTCAAATAGCAATCTTCAAAATGTCCTTATATAATTTATTTTTATAAACTTGCTGGAGTAGTTATCAAATCTTCATGAATCACTTTAGAGAAGTAATTTCAGGGGATGCAAAGAGATATGTGATGGTAGAAGAGTAGAAAACTACAGCTATTAAATTCCTCCCAGACAACGCTGTCAGCCAGCTCCTGTTCCGTAGCTTCAAGGGCCAAGTGCCCTGGTGGAAATAATAGCTAACACATGAATGCACTCAGAATGTGGTCTCCCCACCTATTATGAGGTTAGGTTCTGCATCCAGCTCACTGACGTCTCCCCAGGGTCTACTTTACTACGTGGTGTATTATAATGGTTAAATGCTCAATAAAATATTTATTGATCTGAGGCCAATTTTTATAAGAGAGGCACAGACTATATTGAATCTGGGTTTGTTTGGAGTATTTTTTTTTTAAAAGTGTTTATTCTGTCTCTAAAAAAGTTATTTAAGTGAATACAAGAAGGATTCTTCAGTTCTGATATTACATATAACCTGGACTCCAGGCTGTTTTTTGTTCTTCCTGTAACCAGGACACCTCCAACTTAAACATGAGTTTAAATGTAAAAATATGAATGTACTCTTTTTACCATTGCATGTTCACTTGTGCATTTTATCAGTTTGACTTAGTAAATATTGATGACATATATCCTATACATAATTGTTATGTAAATTTCAAAGGTGAAAATCATGATACTAGACACCTCAGCAGCTAATGGAGGGAACAAATGCATAGAGAAATAATTTCAATGTAAGGCTGATGGCCAGATAGGGTAGAGTGGAAAATATATATAAACAACATGGTATTTTAGATGAGCTATTAGTTCTAATTCACGAAAACAAACTGTATTTGTAGTAAAACTGTAGGACGTAGGAAACAAGAGGAACTCAGTAAGTTTTAAAATCTAATATAATAGCTCTTGAAATATAAGAATCTGTTTACTTGTTTTAAGATAAAAACGAAGAGGTGGATGTATCATTTTCTGAGTGTTTGGAGGGTGATTTTGAGATACTTGAATTAAGCAAGCATTGAACTGATAATTTAAAGTTCTATTTTTACTTTAAAATCCAGATATGCACTCTTTCCCCTTGGATATCTGTGCTGTACCCAAGTTAGGTTTTTCCATGTGTAATTTAATTTATTATTCTTTAAACTACATTACAGTAACGTCACCTACTTTACTAAACCTCGTCACTACTCCTCCCTTTTACTTTTCCCTTTAAGCTCTGGAGTGGCAGCCACCGCTCACCATCTGCTTTCGTGATTCTTTGAACATATTTCTTGGCTATGCTCTAAGGTCAAGGACAAAATCCATGACTCCTTGTTCTTTTAACTTCTTTCACAGCATCTGGCTCAGGACTTCAGTTTCAGTCAGTATTAATTGAATGGTGTCCTTTGGGCTTGCTACGAATACTTTGTATTTGTAAATAATGACAAAGGCGGAATGTTTGCTTTTAAGTAATATGAAGGTGGAAATGGGAGTGGTAGGTTTAAAGTTTTCAGATGCCGAGTACTTGATTATGAATATTTATTCCATATGTTTTAAGTAAAGAAAATAAACCTTGGGTTTTGTTTTAAAATGACAGTAAACCCCTTCTCCCCAACCCTCGCACATACCGCCATTCATAGTTTCACTTTCTGCAGGGTTTCACCTTCAACCATGGTCTGAAAATATTAAATGAAAAGTGCCAGCAATGAACAGTAAGTTTCAAATTGTACACTGTTCTGAGCAATGTGGTGAAATTTGAGCCAGCCTGCCCTGTCCCTCTTGCACCATGAATCATCTCTCTGTCCAGCATGTCCTCATTGCCTACGTTACCCATCTGTGAGTCACTCGGTAGCCGTCTTTGTGATCAGATCAACTGTTTCTGCATGGCAGTGCTTATGTTCAAGTCACCCTCATTTTACTTAACAATGGCCCCAGAGTTTAAGAGGAGGGATACTGGCAATTCAGAAATGCCAAAGAGAACCTGTAAAGTATGTAGGGTTCAGTACTACCTATGGTTCAGACATCCATTGAAGATCTCGGAACGTATGCCCTGTGGACTGATGCATGTAATTCCTGTTTTCAGGAGTGCCTCAGCATTGTTTTTTTTTTTTTTTTGTTTTTTTTTTTTGCCAAATTTTTTAAAAATTAATTTTAATGGGGCGACACCAATAAATCAGGGTACATATGTTCAAAGAAAACATCTCCAGGTTATCTTATCATCCAATTATGTTGCATACCCATCACCCGAAGTCAAATTGTCCTCTGTCACCTTCTATCTGGTTTTCCCTGTGCCCCTCCCCTTCTCCCTATCCCACCCTCCCCTCCCTCCCCCCACCCCGTAACCACCACACTCTTGTCCATGTCTCATAGTCTCACTTTTATGTTCCACCTATGTATGAAATCATGCTGTTCTCAGTTTTTTTCTGTTTTACTTATTTCACTCCGTATAATGTTATCAAGATTCATCCATTTTGTTGTAAATGATCCGATGTCATCATTTCTTATGGCTGAGTAGTACTTCATAGTATATATGTACCATAGCTTTTTTTTTTTTTTTTTTTTTTTTTAATATATATTTTATTATTATTAATTCTAATGGGGTGACATCAATAAATCAGGGTACATATGTACAATGAAAACATCTCCAGGTTATCTTATCATTCAATTGTGTTGCATACCCATCACCAAAAGTCAAATTGTCCTCTGTCACCTTCAATCTGGTTTTCCCTGCGTCCCTCCCCTCCTCCCTATCCCATTCTTCCCTCCCTCCCCCCATCCCATAACCACCACTCTCTTGTCCATGTCTCATACCCTCACTTTCATGTCCCACCTATGTATGTAATCGTGCTGTTCTCAGTTTTTCTTTTTTTCTGATTTACTTATTTCACTCCGTATAATGTTATCAAGGTACATCCATTTTGTTATAAATGATCCGATGTCATCGTTTCTTATGGCTGAGTAGTATTCCATAGTATATATGTACCATAGCTTTTTAATCCACTCGTCTTCTGACGGACACTTGGGCTGGTTCCAGATCTTCGCTATTGTGAACAATGCTGCCACGAACATGGGGGCGCATTTCTTCTTTTCGAACAGTGCTATGGTGTTCTTAGGGTATATTCCTAAAAGTGGGATAGCTGGGTCAAAAGGCAGTTCGATTTTTAATTTTCTGAGGAATCTCCAAACTGTTTTCCACAGTGGCTGCACCAGTCTGCATTCCCACCAGCAGTGCAGAAGGGTTCCCTTTTCTCCACATCCTCGCCAGCACTTATTCTGTGTTGTTTTGCTGATAAGTGCCATTCTGACTGGTGTGAGGTGATATCTCATTGTGGTTTTAATTTGCATTTCTCTAATGATTAGTGATGTTGAGCATTTTTTCATATGCCTATTGGCCATCTGTATGTCCTCTTTGGAGAAATTTCTATTCATTTCTTTTGCCCATTTTTTGATTGGGTTGTTTGTCTTCCTGGTGTTGCTTTTTATAAGTTCTTTATAAATTTTAGTTATTAACCCCTTATCAGATGTGCTGTCAAATATGTTCTCCCATTGTGTGGTTTGTCTTTTTATTCTGTTCCTATTGTCTTTAGCTGTGCAAAAACTTTTTAGTTTGATATAGTCCCATTTGTTTATCTTGCCTTTTATTTCAGTTGCCCATGAAGATAAATCGGCAAATATACCGCTGCTACAGATGTCGGAGAGCTTGCTGCCTATGTTTTCTTCTAAGATGTTTATGGTTTCACGGCTTACATTTAAGTCTTTTATCCATTTTGAGTTTGTTTTTGTGAATGGTGTAAGTTGATGGTCTAGTTTCATTTTTTTGCAGGTAGATGTCCAATTTTCCCAACACCATTTGTTAAAGAGGCTGTCTTTACTCCATTGTATGTTCTTTCCTCCTTTGTCAAATATCAGTTGTCCATAAAGCTGTGGGTTTATTTCTGGGTTCTCTATTCTGTTCCATTGATCTATGTGCCTGTTCTTATGCCAGTACCAGGCTGTCTTGAGTATAATGGCCTTGTAGTAAACCTTGATATCATGAAGAGTGATACCTCCTGCTTTATTTTTTCTTTTTAAGATTGCTGAGGCTATTCGTGTTCTTTTTTGGTTCCATATAAATTTTTGGAATATGTGTTCTATATCTTTGAAGTATGTCATTGGTATTTTAATTGGTATTGCATTGAATTTATAAATTGCTTTGGGTAATATAGACATTTTAATGATGTTTATTCTTCCTAGCCATGAGCACGGTATGTGCTTCCACTTGTTTGTATCTTCCTTGATTTCTTTTATCAATGTTCTATAATTTTCCGAGTACAAGTCCTTAACCTCCTTGGTTAAATTTACTCCTAGGTACTTTATTTTTTTGGCTGCAATAGTGAAGGGGATTGTTTCCTTAATTTCTTTTGCTGATATTTCATTGTTGGTGTATAGAAATGCCTCTGATTTCTGAGTATTAATTTTATATCCTGCCACCTTGCTGAATTCATTTATCAGGTCCAGTAGTTTTTTGACTGAGACTTTAGGGTTTTCAATATACAATATCATATCATCTGCAAATAATGACAGTTTTACTTCTTCTTTTCCAATTTGTATGCCTTTTATTTCTTCTTCTTGTCTGATTGCTGTAGCTAGGACTTCCAGAACTATGTTGAATAAGAGTGGTGAAAGTGGGCAACCCTGCCTGGTTCCTGATCTTAAGGGGATTGCTTTTAATCTTTGTCCATTTAGTATGATGTTTGCTGTCGGTTTATCATAGATGGCCTTTATCATGTTAAGGAATGATCCCTGTATTCCCACTTTACTGAGAGTTTTGAGCATGAATGGGTGCTGGATTTTATCAAATGCCTTTTCTGCATCTATTGAAATTATCATGTGATTTTTGTCCTTCCTTTTGTTTATGTGGTGAATCACATTGATTGATTTGCGAATATTGAACCAGCCTTGCCTCTCCAGGATAAATCCCACTTGATCGTGGTGTATGATTTTTTTCATATATTGCTGGATCCGGTTGGCTAATATTTTGTTGAGAATTTTTGCGTCTAAATTCATCAAGGATATAGGCCTATAATTTTCTTTCTTTGTGTTGTCTTTGCCCGGTTTTGGGATCAGAATTATGCTCGCCTCATAAAAGGAGTTTGGAATTCTTCCTTCCTCTTGAATTTTTTGAAATAGCTTGAGGAGAATAGGAGTTAGTTCTTCTTTGAATTTTTGATAGAATTCACTTGTGAAACCATCAGGCCCAGGACTTTTCTTTTTTGGGAGTTTTTTGATAACTGTTTCGATCTCATTTGCTGTAATTGGTCTGTTTAGGTGTTCTGATTCTTCCAGATTGATTTTTGGAAGGTTATATGATTCAAGAAATTTGTCCATTTCACCAAGATTGTCTAATTTTTTGGCATATAGTTCTTCATAGTATTTTCTTACAATGCTTTGTATTTCTGTTGTGTCAGTTGTTATTTCTCCACTGTCCTTTCTAATTTTATTTATTTGAGTCCTCTCTCTTTTTTTCTTGGTGAGTCTAGTTAAAGGTTCATCAATCTTGTTTACCTTTTCAAAGAACCAGCTTCTTATTTCATTGATCCTCTGTATTGTTTCCTTAGCCTCTATGTCATTTATTTCTGCTCTGACCTTTATTATTTCCTTTCTTCTACTTGTCTTGGGTTTTATTTGTTGTTGTTTTTCTAGTTCTTTTAGATGCAGGGTCAAGTTGCTTATTTGAGCTTTTTCTAGCTTCTTATAATATGCCTGTAGTGCAATAAACTTCCCTCTCAGAACTGCTTTTGCTGTGTCCCATAAATTTTGAGTTGATGTATGCTCATTATCATTTGTTTTTAGAAACTTTTTTATTTCTTCTTTGATCTCATTGTTAATCCATTCATTATTTAATAACAAGCTATTTAGTTTCCAGGTGTTTGAGTATTTTTCAGTTTTTCTGTTGTGGTTAATTTCTAGTTTCATGGCATTGTGATCAGAGAAAATGCTTGATATGATTTCAATCTTCTTAAATTTATTGAGACCATTTTTGTGTCCTAACATGTGGTCTATCCTAGAAAACGTACCATGAGCGCTTGAGAAGAATGTATATTCTACTGCTTTAGGGTGAAAAGTTCTGAAGATATCTATTAAATCAAGTTGATCTAGTGTCTCCTTTAAGTCTGCTGTTTCTTTATTAATTTTCTTTCTTGAGGATCTATCCAGTGTTGTTAGAGGGGTATTGAAATCCCCTACTATGATAGTATTGCTGTTAATCTCGCCCTTTATATCCATCAAAGTCTGCTTTATGTATGTCGGAGCTCCTATATTTGGTGCATAGATATTTACAATAGTTATATCTTCCTGTTGAATTGTTCCCTTTATCATTATGTAGTGTCCTCTTTTATCTCTTACTACAGCCTTTGTTTTAAAGTCCATTTTGTCTGATATAAGTATTGCTACCCCTGCTTTTTTTTCATTTCCATTTGCATGAAATATTTTTTTCCATCCTTTTACCTTCAGTCTATGAATATCTTTTATTTTAAGGTGTGTCTCTTGTAGACAGCATATGTATGGGTCCTGTTTCTTTATCCATGCAGCTACCCTATGTCTTTTGATTGGATCATTTAATCCATTTACATTTAAGGTTATTATTGATATGTAGTTGTTTATTGCCATTTTATTCTTTAAAGCTGTATTCTTCTTTTGCTCTATTCTTTCCTCCCTTTAAACTGTTCACAAGAGGCCCCTTAGTATCTCTTGCAGAATTGGTTTGGTTTTTATGAATTCCTTGAGGCTTTCTTTTTCTGGGAAGCTCTTTATTTCTCCTTCAATTTTAAACGTTAGCCTTGCTGGATAAAGTAGTCTTGGTTGTAGGTTCTTGTTCTGCATTACTTTGATTATTTCTTGCCATTCCCTTCTGGCCTCAAGTGTTTCTGTTGAGAAGTCCGATGTCATCCTTATGGGGGCTCCTTTGTAGGTGATAGTCTTTTTTTCTCTAGCAGCTTTTAAAATTTTTTCTTTATCCATTAGCTTTGGTATTTTAACTATGATGTGTCTTGGTGTAGATTTTTTTGGGTTTCTCCTTAATGGAGTTCTGTGTGCTTCTTGAATGTGTGGAGTGTTTCCCAGCCTTAATTTAGGAAAGTTTTCTGCTATAATTTGATTGAACAAAGTTTCCATTTCCTGTCCTCTCTCCTCTTCTTCAGGCACCCCTATGATGCGAATGTTGTTTCTCTTCATGTTGTCACAAAGCTCCCTTAGAGTTTCCTCACATTTTTTAAGTCTCTTTTCCTTTTTCTTCTCTGCTTCTGTGCCTTTGTTTATTGTGTCCTCTAACTCGCTTATTCGATCCTCAGCGTCATCCATCCTGCTTTTAATTCCTTCCATTGTGGTCTTCAGTTCTGATACTGTATTTGTCATTTCTGTCTGATTCTTTTTTATTATTTCAATTTCATTTTTTATACTTGTTATCTCTTTATTTAGGTGTTGATAATGACTATCCATTGTTGCTCTAATTTCTTTGAACATCCTAACTATCATTATTCTAAATTCTGCTTCTGGTAATTTGGTTATATCTGGTTCATTCAGGTCCTTCTCTGGGGATTTCTCTTGATTCATTTGGTTTGCATTCCTCTGCCTACCCATTTTTTCTGTGTATAAGCAAGTTGTGGCCACTGGAGTCCAGTATGTGTTGCCTTTGTGTTCTCTAGGTGTGGTCTATCTGCAGGCCCCCCACCCCCTCTGCCGGTGCCTAGGGTGGTTGGGTATGAGCGTTGCCAGCGCCGGTCCACTGTGGCTTTTGCTGTGATTTCTGCCTCTCCTCCGTGGGAGGGGCTGTCACTGAAGCCACAAGATTAGCACCAAGGGTAGAGGCGAGCACCTTTCCTCAGCTGCGGACCCAGCCTATTTCCGGACTTCCGCCCAGAACCAGCAGTCGGAGCCTGCTCGCTACAGTTCCGCGGGTTAGGCGGGGCTTTTGACGTGCTCTCAGCTGTAAGCTTTTGCCCGTCAGGAGCTTTAGCCCCGCCCTCGAGGCCAGGGCCCTTTGCGCAGGGTCGGAAACCAAGATTTATTGGGGCGGGCGTGTTTGCTGGCTTCCGCCGAGCTGCGTACTTCCGCTCGTCCCGGACTCTACCCCGCCCCCGCGTTCGGAGCCCGCTCGTGCACGTATTAACGCTATCCGGGGTTTCTCCGGCCAGATGGGGATAGCAGCCGTGGGCTCAGCTGCGAGCCTCCGCCTGTCTCGGGGTCCACCCCGTTCCCGCGCTCGGAGCCCGCTCGCGCACGTATACTGGCCAACCGCGGTTTCTCCGGCGGACGGCGGGGGGGGGGGGGGCGGACTAGTATCGTCAGCTCAGCCACGAGCCCCTGCCCGTCCCTGGTCCTAGCCCGGTCCCCACGGTCAGGGCCGGCTTGCGCAGGGCCTGCCTATTCCTGGCCTCCCGCTTTGTCCCCGTAAGTGGGATTAAAGGCGGGCCCGCAGCTTCCGGACCGCTCTCGCGTTTACCCTCCGACCCTCTGGGCTAGACCGATCTCCCACCGGCTTGGCCTCTGCCCACGCCGACAGAACCGCCTTTCAGCGTCCTGCCGCCCCAAAACCTTAAGCAGCCCTCAGCAGCGTAGGAGGGGACCTAATACTCCACACTGTAGGCCTGGGAGCTCCCTCACTTGTTTCACAGCTCAATACTGTCCAAACGCCTCTTTTTGGCTCTGGGACTGCAGGCTGGGGCTTGGTTCCTGGGACCCAGGTCCCTCCCTCTTCGCCAAAATCTCCTCCCGCCCCGCGGGTCTCTCCGGGCTGCCGTTTGCTCCGGGGAGCTGGGCAGCCCTCTTCGCGTTTTTGCTATTCCTACCAGTCTCAATGTGGCTTCTTCTGTGTTCCTTGGTTGAAGAGTCCACTTAGTTTTGTTCAAAGTTGGTTTATCCAGGTGATGGTTCTTAAAATTGAGTTGTAATCCACTTTGGTTCTGGGAGTTGGAAGTTGGTACGTCCGCCTACTCCATCGCCATCTTGCTCCCCTCAGCATTGTTCTTATGTCATTGGTTAGCAAATAACATTTCTCTCATTTTATTAACATTTTGTGCAAACATTCTTTGACCAGATTCCATTTCAACTTTTATTTTTTGAGCTAAATTAATAATTTGTGCACTCCAACATGGAAGACTACTTCATTCATTATAGATATTTTATTCATATCCCTTTTAAATATTTCATATATGAAAAGTACAAAGCTAGCACACTACCTGGGTATTATATAAAGCAAGTAATCGTTATACCTTTCCAAAGCTTAGATCTACTCTGGTGTTGTGAAACAACAAAGATCTATCCACTTTGAAAAACCTGCAAAGATGTAAACCTTTGGATATGGTACACCAAATTATAGGGTAACTGTCCTCATAAAGTAGAACTCATCCTCAGGATAGAAAATAAGGCCCAATTTGGGTTTCATAAAGACATGCCACTTTTTTGATCTATGTACTCAGCTTGCAAACAAAACCCACAGCGGTACATTCATCTAGCCGAGAGGCCTTGGCCTATTTATTCAAGCCAACAGGCAGTCTCCCCTGCAGTACAATATAGCCTGGAGGCCCTGATAACTGTGAAAAATTACTCGTACATTTTCTCTGTACCAGACTAGTCATTGCCAAGGAAAGTTGTGTACCTATTTTGGCATTATCAGTCTGATCAGTTTAAATAGAAAAATTGCTTTTCAATTTTTTTCCAAAATCATTGAAACTGACATTTTAATCTAAGTAGTAACCTCAATGTTAGGGTGACATTCCAGAGCTACTGTCTCATGTCGTCATAATCCCCTCCCCCACTTTGATAAAGTGCCCTTGTACTGCCATGGTAAAGAGCAAATAGCCAATTCGCTACTTATATCAAAGGGTTTGCTCAATAAATTTCAGTGCAATAAACGTAAACCAGAAGAAAATGCATTTTTGCATATCCTACCTATCTTAAGAGAGTTACTAGGAAAGGATATATTAATGTTGATATTGATTATGTCTATTGTCTCTTTGATGTAATAATTTATTTTTATACAAGTGCCCCCAGTGAATACAGATACATCAGATGGAGATTTATGTGGGTTTTTTTTGAGAGATTTATGTTTTGATAAAAGAAATTCGGAGAGTTCAAAGCCTCCAACTTGGATAGATTTATTGCCACTGCAGCAGCGACTGTCTTCCTCTGATACTTTCTTACAAACAGGGACTCAGTGGGCCAAGTGATAAGAAGCAGAAGCTTTCGCACAGGTACCTGTCCTGGTTTAAGCGTGTTTGGTATTCGACTCCTGTTGCTAATCTTTACTTGCACTGCGCGTTATTGTTTATGGGGCTGCCATATCCATTTCTCTTTGCTATAAAACCGTGGCTATAATTTCTGAATCATTCCAAAAGATCTACTTGAGAACGTGTGCGCTATTACTCCTGCGAAAACTGCGGCTCTTTGGACATTGTTATTGCTTCTAGCGAAAATAATAGGGAGCGGAGATACTTTTAGTTCTAAGAACTGAGGAAGTGTGTTTCTCTTAGCGGAGACCTCATCAGCCGCCTAGTGGAAGTCAGTGACTGCTTTTCAGTAAGAAGATCTTCCCTAGGTGGAGCTACTGGACCTCTTGGATATGGAGATATTTGTCATTCCTTGCATTTTTGTTCAGGAAGGCCGCCCCTTTATTCCTTGCAGTTATGTGGGAAATAATAACGAGGGCTCTGCTCTCCTGTAATGAATCCATCAGGTAGACTGGGTCAGTTCCACCAGTCAATCAACGTGTGTCATTCTTTTTTTGGGGGACACTTCAAGGATTCTCTTTCCTGGTAAAGTGAAATCCGAATTTTTCTCATGGTGCATAGGCTTTATTTTATTTTATTTTATTTTTTACAGGGACAAAGAGAGAGAGAGTCAGAGAGAGGGATAGATAGGGACAGACAGACAGGAACGGAGAGAGATGAGAAGCATCAATTATTAGTTTTTCGTTGCCGTTGTGACACCATAGTTGTTCATTGATTGCTTTCTCACATATGTCTTGACGGCGGGCCTTCAGCAGACCGAGCAACCCCTTGCTGGAGCCAGCGACCTTGGGTCCAAGCTAGCGAGCTTTTGCTCAAGTCAAATGGACCCGCGCTCAAGCTAGCAACCTCGGGGTCTCGAACCTGGGTCTTCCGCATCCCAGTCTGACGCTCTATCCACTGTGCCACCGCCTGGTCAGGTCATGGTCCATAGGCTTTAAACAATTCAGCCCATGCCTTCTTCATTGACATCGTCTTTACCATTCTCGTCCTGCCAACTTATCCAGCCGGGATTTTTTTTTTTTTTCAGGCTTCTTTTATTTATTTTTTATTTTTATTTTGTTTTATTTTATTATTATTACTAATTTTTAATGGGGTGACACCAATAAATCAGGGTACATATGTACAATGAAAACATCTCCAGATTATCCCATCATTCAATTGTGTTGCATACCCGTCACCTAAAGTCAAATTGTCCTCTGTCACCTTCCATCTGGTTTTCCCTGTGCCCCTCCCCTCCTCCCTATCCCACCCTCCCCTCCTTCCCCCCCACCCCGTAATCACCACTCTCTTGTCTATGTCTCATAGTCTCACTTTTATGTCCCACCTATGTATGAAATCATGCTATTCTCAGTTTTTTTTTCTGATTTACTTATTTCACTCTGTATAATGTTATCAAGGTCCATCCATTTTGTTGTAAATGATCCGATGTCTGTGGAGAAAAGGGAACCCTTCTGCACCGCTGGTGGGAATGCAGACTGGTGCAGCCACTGTGGAAAACAGTTTGGAGATTCCTCAAAAAATTAAAAGTCGAACTGCCTTTTGACCCAGCTATCCCACTTATAGGAATATACCCTAAGAACCCCATAGCACTGTTTGAAAAGAAGAAATGCACCCCCATGTTCGTGGCAGCATTGTTCACAATAGCGAAGATCTGGAAACAGCCCAAGTATTCATCAGAAGACGAGTGGATTAAAAAGCTATGGTAGAGCTGGGATATTTTTGTTGTTGCTTTTTATCACCATAAAGCTTTCAGATGCTTTTCCTATGATTGCATTTGTTCTCTCAGGTGTTCAGGAAGCTGGTTTATTTCCCTCGCTTACATTTTAATTCAAATATTATTTCCTTAAGCAGGTCATTATTTATAAAACTAGCCCCCCTGAACCATCCCTTTAGTCACTTTGTATCTCTCTCTTTCTCTCTCTTTTTTTTTTTAGTGAGAAAGGGAGAGACAGGGACAGACAAACAAGGACAGACAGACATGAAGGGAGATGAGAAGCATCAATTCTTTGTTGCAGCTACGTAGTTGTTCATTGATTACTTTCTCATATGTGCCTTGACTCAGGAGCTTTAGCCAAGCCAATGACTCCTTGCTCAAGCCAGTGACCTTGGACTCAAGCCAGCGACCTTGGGCTTCAAGCCAGCTACCTTTGGACTCAAGCCAGTGACCATGGGGTCGTGTATATGATCCCGTGCTCAAGCCAGTCACGCCACACTCAAGCTGGTGAGCCTGCACTCAAGTTGGATAAGTTCGCATTCAGTTCAGTAACCTCAGGGTTTCGAACCTGGATCCTCAGTATCCCATACTGGCACTCTATCCACTGTGCCACCACCTGGTCAGTCTGTATCTCTTTTTTATGCTTAATTTTCTTCATAACATTTAATGCTATCGATAATAATCTGTAGGTATTTTTTAATTTCTCTCTTCCTTAAAACTCCAACACAAGAGCCCGATCAGAGTAGAGACCCTGTCTGTCCTATGCACTTCTCTACCTCCAATGTTTAAAATAAGGTTTGACTCCAGAGAAGATACCCAGAAAATTTTGTTAAAAAAAGAGACTCCCCCAATCTATTTATTGTAAATGCGTTTCTTGAGAAGAAAGAGATAAAAGGTACCCAGTTAAAAGATTCAAATTAGCTTTTGAAAATTAAAACATTACAATTATTCATCTTCTGAAACCCTTTTAGATGTCAGTTTGTTGGCATCCCTGAATCTTAAAAAAAAAAAAAAAAAAAAAAGACACTTTATGCATTGCCTTTAATAATATGTTTCTGTTGGAAAACCGGTTTGGACCATTGTTGGGAGTGTTGACTGTCAGTCTCCTGCAGTGGATGGCCAGTTTGGCTTCCATTCAAGAAGCAGATAATAAAAGAAGTCAATTTAACTTTCAAGATTCTGTTCATGAAGAAAAGGAGTTGGATAGAGAGCTATTCTTCCAGCGCTCTGTGCCAAGGCAGATGGTGAGAGAGGAAAGTAGGTTATGGAGTGCTCCGTGAAGAAAGCTCTCTGCCCGAGGCTCAAAACACTGTTTACTTCCACTGACCAGCTGCATTTTCTCATATTTTTTTCAACAGATATTTTTCTCTTTGGGGTCTGCATTCATCAACTGCTCTTCTTGGAGAGTTGATCTATCTGTATAACTATTTAGAAACAAAGCAGAAAACAAATCATACTTGCTTAACTAATACAGTATTGTAAAATGCACAGGACTCATCTTTTCTCAAGTGACTCAGAAAGATGACGCCAATACCCAATACAATTAATGGCCATCCTAAGGAACCACAGAATTTCATTCCTGATCAGATTGTCCAGCTAATCAGGACAATACGTTAGCACAAAGGCTTAAATATAGAACGAAGGGTTTCCCTTAGCCTGTATTTTCTACTAGCCAAAGGCAACTCACTGTATTTATAGTATGTTCTTTGCTCCTGTGAACCCTTATTCATTTCTTGTCTCGCTATCATGTTGCATCTTTTTTTCCCCCACCTAAATATGTGTGCTGCTCGGGATTCAGTTATTGCTGAATCCCGAGGAGCACACTGTGCTTTATCTTATGTGCTCCGCATCTCTGTGCCTTGTCAACTTACATGGTTTCCAATCATCTCTTAGAGTGTAACTCAGACCATGTCTTCTTCCTGGATCTCTCAGCTGAATTCCAATCTTGTCTTCTATGGATTTTTCTACATATTTATATTTATCATTTATTCTGAAAATCATCTGTCAGTTCACATTACTTTGTTTTTATAGCCTCAAGGGTAGTGAAACCATTTCTTATGTGATATCAAGTTTCTAAATTTGACCCCATATATGTGTATCACTTCCTATTCCCACCACCATAATAGGACTGACAATGCCTAGTTTGCAAATTTATTACTGATCTCTACTCATCTATTTATACCACTTCTCACCTCAGGAACTAGCTATGGCTTCATAAACTAGGATAAAATAAAAAGGCTACATAATTTCTATTAGTGGGTAAATTTGTGCTCAAGTTGGTGACCTCAGACTCTCAAACGTGGGTCCTCAGCATCCCAGGCCAATGCTCTATCCACTGTGCCACCGCCTGGTCAGGTTAATCATTGATTTCTTTAAGGGGCATTTTTAAGGTAAGTCACCTTAATCTGACTGATTTTGGGATTCAGACCTTAAATATTCTAAGTCCTTCCAAAATTTTATATTATTTCTTTACTAAAATATTTCTATTATAAACATGAACATTTAAGGTTTCAAGAACAATTTATAAATCTATTGTTTTGATTCCTTCTTTGGTTGATTTATGAATATCAATTAGCAAAATTATAAATAATACTTAATGAAATTTTTTATTATAAAAGCCATATATTCATAATCAGTCCTGTAAAAGTTCTTGAATAACTTTGAAATATCACCTTTAAGTAGTGTTATATCCATGTTATTTCAGTTTTATCTGAAGTATCTTAACTGTTAGTTTATAGAGAATGTATCATTTGGAATAGTTCCCTTCCAAAAATTACTGGAATATATATATAAAAAAAACATACCTTCTTGCTGTCATAATATTAATCTGGTTAACTTACTATAGTTTAATGATAATTTAATATTTGGCAAACAAATTTGATTAACTTGTCTCTGTCAAGCTACTAAATTCCATCTGAGGAGTCAGTCACAGAGCATAAGGTAATTAAATAGACAGGTAATCTTCTGATGTTGTTATCTGATACCTTCTCATGATACAGTTCTCTAACGCTTTTGCTTAGGTCATCATTAATATAGTACTTCTATCTATTTTAGCATCAATTAATTCCTAGATTTTTGGATTTCACAGTTCATTAAAATTTTACAATAAAAATTTGGGATACTAACACAAGGTTATCTAATTTTTAATTTCTAAAGTCAGATAGTAAAATTTAAATTAAACAAATTTCTCTCACCTAAAGTCACAATCAATGTCAATTATCTATCTATCTATCCATCTATGATCTATAATCTATATATCTTTATCTTTCTAATTTTACTATAAACTAGAAGACTATTGACATTCTTGGGAAGAGGAAATTCTCTTTGCTTTCTTTTACATTTACAATTAAAAAAAATTCTCACTAGCTGTGTCTTGTTTATTCTTCCAGCAATCAGTGTCCCACCTTTTTTTCTTTGGGAAAACTTTTTTGTCCTGCCAGTTTGCAGACTTCTTCTGCATGGTGCCTCTTATAGTTACAGTTAAAAAGATTTCATGTATAAACAATGTAACTAATTTATCACTAAGTGAGAAAATCTTGGTATTTCTGAAACATACAAAGCAGCTAAAATTGTCATAAAATAGGTAGCAAAAAAGTCTGATAAAATGTAATGTTCCAGAAATATTTAATTCTTTGGTTTGCATTGTAAGTATATATTCAAAATATATATCCAGATGGATAAGAATAAAAGCTTCAGTCATCTCAGTTTTCTTCAGTCTGTGTTTAAAAAGGCCAGTGTATCAGAATCATGTGGGACTGTTTATATGTATATGCAAATTTAGCTAGCCAAATTTTGATACTTCAAGTTTTCTTCAGTTGCCTTGAGGTAATTTACATGCTAAAGAGTCATGGGTACTTTTCTCTCCTTTATTTTGCAATGATGGAGACATTCAGACCAAGTTTTAGCACTCTTCCATTGAGTATGCTAGTCACCAAACTAATAATATAAATTCAGTAGCTGCCTCTTCTCTGTCTTTATAGCTCATTAGTTGTCTCTTAAAAGAATGATGCTAGAATATAATAAAGCTATTCACACATGTTTATGCCTATTAAAAGAGACTTAGTCACTTTGATCAGTTTTATTCACATGGCAACATATATCCAAGCATTTGAAAAGGACTTATTGTGCACCCTCTCTCTCAAAGATGGTACTCTATGATGAAAATAAAATGATAAATAAGATACTTAAAATAAGTATATTGATATTGATAAAACTTATATTTTAGAAAGAGAGATATACAATAAACACAGAAGGAGGTAGGAGGAAATAAATAGAATAGTTATTACTTGTGGGAGCTCTTTGAAGTGTATAATTAGGGAGCCCTAGTTTCTGTTGGATGGTGGAGGACAGCCTCTTTGCTGTACTAATGTGCGAGCTGAGATCGAGTGGATGAGAAGAAGCTAGACAGTCTGCCCTGGCAGAGGGAACAAAGGGTGCAGAGGTGCTGGGGAAAGACAGGGTGGGAACTGCCTGAAGTCCAGTGTGACCTGACATGGTAGGTGCAGAGGAGGGTGGACAAAAAGGAGGCTGAGGTGTGGAGTGGAAGATAGAATGGCACATTGAGCAGAGCCTTCAGGCTTGGAAAGAGTTTTCCCTGAAGATTTTGGCTCATTTTACTGAGTTTCTGACTGTGGAAACCGCTTCCAGAGCATTAGGTATATTGACTGGTTTTTTTCCCTTATGTTCACATACATGGAATTAATGTATATCAGACACTATTAATAGAGTAAAAAGAGACTTAGCATGCAGCAGCAAAGGCAGTTCAATGCATTCTGTCCCCAAGGATCACAACACACTTTCAACATAGACTGTTACACAAGGGTTAGTTTGCAAGAGCCCACAAACCACAGCTGAAGCCCTGTTTAATGATCAAGCATGATCCAGGCATGGAAATCTCGATTACAAAGCCCTCATGGATTATTTAAAGAGCTTACACTGGTTTGTTTAACCACAGAAATGCAAAATTTTCTAGAGTTTTAGAATTGCAGTTTCTTAAGGATGTTATTTGAGGGAGAAAGAATTATAATCAACAGTGTCTGAACAGAATTCTATGAAGGTAAGGCAGGTACCTTCCCTCCTCCTCCCCCATTCTCCTCCCCTCCCCTCCCTGCTTCCCTTCCCTTCCCTTCCCTTCCCTTCCTTCCCATTTCATAAAATGTACTTATTGGAGATTTTATACTTGATGAAAAAGGTTCAATATTTTACTAAGGCGTCATCAAGCAGAAATGGGTGAAATGTAGCTGTAGAAGAAAATCTCTCTATATTTGAAAATATAATATCACCAAAATATACTCAGTGTAGGATGGCAGCCTTCCTGCTCTGCTTCTCTGTCTCTCCACTACTGCTGCCTTCCTTGAACTTCAGCGGGACACACATGGCTGTGACTCCTCTCTCCAGGCACAGTGTGACAGTATGCACATAAGCATGGTTTAAGCTTGGCCTTCTCAAAGGACAGCTCAGACTGGATCTAACCAACTGGTGATGTTCATATCTGGGGGCTGAGAAGTATGTGGTTGATAGAACATGTGTTTATTGATATAGTCAGGAATCTGATTCAAAGCCCTATCATTGTAGGTCAATGGACAATTAGCACTCTCAAATTTGGTTCTAAAATCATAATCATAAAGGAAAAGAATTCTTTTTGGTATTTTGAATTTCAGGGTTGGAAGCTTGTTAGGAATTCCTTTTTACCTCTCAAACCAATATTCTTGCTGAGAAGCTGGAAGTATCAGAGACTAGTTTTCAAATACCTTTTTAATCCTGACCATATTTGTTTAAAAAGACACTCAGAAAAATATCCTCCTGTTATCTCCTCCTATTTTCTCTGCCATTAAATAATATGAGAACTTATCCTTGATTCAGAATTATTTCATTTTACATCCCATATATGCCGGAACAATGGATTAGTTATTTCACTTTGAGTCACGTAGTTCCCCCGAGTTCAGGTGTAATTGTCACAGGTAAAGGCTGTGCCATTGTGGAGGGCGTTTGCGTTTAACTTTGACAAGGTAGAGACTGGAGAGCCAGTCTGTGATCCAAATGACAAATCACTGAGGATGGCTTGCTGATGAATTAGCATGGCCACAAAAATAAACCCCAGGAAATTAGGACAAGAGACAGTGCGTTTCAGTGAGATAAGTATGAGTAAATGAAGAAATTCAGGTGCACATAGAAAAGCTAGGGTGTCCGGGTTCTTATGCGACCAGGTTTCCTCTCTCAGTCTCTCTCTCTCTCGCTCTCTCTCCTATTCTTGCCTTCACTACAGCTCCCACATGATCTAGGCAATATGATGTTCTCTCAAAATTCAACGTCACCCTTCAGGTAATGTCCTACTTCCCTATTCTCAAAGTTCCACATCTTCTAGTGCCGTGGATTTAGGAAATGTTTATTTGCTTTTTTCATTACCTAAATGGCTATTCATTCATAAACGATTTTTCCTACATGAATGATTCTCCTGCCAGCCATCTCCTAAGGGCCGTGGTGTATTGTACCTTTTCTTAGTAATTATATACAGTTATAACCAGTTTTCACACTGCATTGAACTTCTTTACTTTTCTGTATCTTCTTCTATTGAAGGGTGTGAAGGGTAGGGGCCATGTTAGAGGGGTTTAATGACTCTATCCATTATGTCTATGTAATAGAGTGCCTGGCCCATTGAAGATACAAATCAACATTTGTTTAATTAAAATTCTAAGGGATGAACTGTAGAAAATCTGGAAGATAAAAAGTAATGTAAAAGAAAATGAAACAGAGTTGGCAGTCTCACCATTCAGAAAACCTTAGTTAGAAAACCCATGAGCAACTTCATATTTTCCATGTGTATAGATGATGTGTTTGATTGTGTTACTGATACATTTTTGTGCCAGAGTTAATATTTATTTCTTTTAAAGATCACAAAAGATTTTTATTTTACATTAGCATCACCATCTTTGTTTCTTGAGACAATACATACACACACACATACATTGTCTTCTCTCTCTCTTACACAAATTTTGGGGTCCAATTTGTTCTATATATTTTGCATTGATTATTTTTTGTGTATTTTTTAAAACTCATTTTAATGAGGAGAGAGAGAGAGAAGGGAAGAGGGGGAGGAGCAGGCAGCATCAAGTCCCATGTGTACTTTGACCAGGCAAGTCCAGTGTTTTAAACCAGCAACCTCAGAGTTTCAGGTCAACACTTTATCCATTGTGTTAGCACAGGTCAGGCCTTTTCCTATTTATTTATTGTATTTTTCCGACGTGAGGAGAGGGGAGGGCAGAGAGACAGACTCTCACATGTGCTCGACCGGGATCCACCCAGCATACCCACCAGGGGATGATGCTTGACCTATCTGAGGTGTTGCTCCACTGCAACCAGAGGCATTCTAGCACCTGAGGTGGAGGCCATGGAGCCATCCTCAGCACCTGGGCCAACTTTGCTCCAATGGAGCCTCGGCTGCAAAAGGGGAAGAGAGAGACAGAAAGGGGAGGAGGAAGGGTAAAAAGCAGATGAGTGCCTCTCTGGTGTGCCCTGGTCGGGAATTGAACCCAGGACTTCCACACACCTGGCCGATGCTCTACCGCTGAGCCAACTGGCCAGGACCTTTTTTCTGTTTATTTTTAAAAATAAACAAGTTATTTTAAATCAAGTTATTCTTTCTAGGTTTTCAATTCATTCACCAAATTATCAGGAAGAGGAAGAGAGTTTTATCTGCTGACTCTGGTTAGTCATATACTTCTTGACTCATTATTTTAGAGATTGAGGTAGCAGCTTGGTCGCTGGTGGTTTTTATGTTCTGCTCAACCCTTTAGGTTATCTGGGTGTTGTGGGGAGAGTGAGTTTCTTGGATTTAGGATAGTTGGAGTTTTGGAACTTTACGTTTTCTGCCTTCTCAGCAATCCTTTTAAATAACACACAGATTTTGGGATAACAGTTCTTCCTTCTGTATCTTTTTATTTATTTTCTTTTCTCAAGCTGAGCTGCCAGTTTGCTGTGATTTAAACCCATAATAGCTTCAGATTTTTGTTTGGTTGTCTTTTTATTTTGTATGTACTTCTGTTTGTTTTACATTTTTTGGATGTGTTATACTTTTCTCTTTTTCTTTCTTCTTCCAAGATGTCAATCCTAGGTGATAACATTTCCCACATACTCTCATTGTTTGCTTTGGCCAAAGGTGGGGTGCCAACTTTTTCCCCCTAGCTAGTGCAGAAGTAATAGTTATCCTCTGTGAAGAAGTCTTTTGAGTGAAAGTTGACAGCTTCAGGATCTATGGCAACACATTAAGGAGTGTCCTGAATTTACCAAACCAGTTTACTCTGATGCACAAGTTTCCAGAATCAGGTTGTCCTAGATTTTCTTTTAATACTGAGAAAAAAAAAATGTTTAATTTTGATGACCTTTAGAACCCTTTAGTTCTTTTTATTTTTCAGAGACAGAGAGTCAGAGAGAGGGATAGACAGGAACAGACAGACAGGAATGCAGAGAAATGAGAAGCATCAATCACTAGTTTTTTGTTGTGACACCTTAGTTGTTCATTGATTGCTTTCTCATATGTGCCTTGAACGTGGGGCCACAGAAGACCGAGTAACCCCTTGCTCAAGCCAGCGAGCTTGGGTCCAAGCTGGTGAGTTTTGCTCAAACCAGATAAGCCTGCACTCAAGCTGGAGACCTCGGGGTCTCAAACCTGGATTCTCCGCATCCCAGTTTGACGCTCTATCCACTGCACCACTGCCTGGTCAGGCTTTAGTTCTTAAGTCAATAGAACATTCCTTACACTTTTATATTTTTTCTAGTATTTTCTGATCATCTGAACAGTATTTTACTTTAAATATTAATAATATTAACAAATTTTTAAGTAATTGAAAAGTATTTTTAGTTATCTGTTATATTTAGGATATTTTTAAGATAAAGGCCTTTAAAATTTTAAATAGTCAGATCTGGTATTTAAATAAAAAAATTTATTCTGTATTTGTAAGCTAAACTGACTTGTAAATTTTTTCTTTTTATTTTACAGTATTTCTATGTTTTTTTTTCATACCAGCATTGTGCTAGATTCACAAAGTGAATTAAGTAAAACTCCACCTTTGTGTATGTCTTAGAATGATTTCCATGGCAACAAAATTATCTGTTTCTTAAGTTCTAGAAAGAATATAAAGGCACTCACAGAACAATCAAATTTTCATTTCAAACTAGTTCTCTCAATTGACTACTGACCTGCTCCACTTTGAAGTTCCAAAAGCTTCTCATATCTATCATGATCAAGGTTGGGTCCATCTTTGAATGTCCTTGAGCCATGCTTTGTTCTGCCCCAAACACGCTACCTCTCAGTTTTCCGTACCAGCAGCACAGGTGTACGCTGACTCCGCCTTGTTCCTGACGCTGGTCCCTCTCCATGCCCTCACCTGTGCTACATGCTCAGACCCCTCAATTTCATGTTGTCTTTTCTGTTTCCATCTCACTTTTAGGCCGTCATCATCCCATTCAGCTTTCCAACAAGTCTTCTTTCCTCCATTCCTTATATCCCATCCGCACATGCTACCTTATATCACATCTCTGTACTATGTACTCTTGAACTAAAGTGGCCTGTTTCCCCTCACCTATTAAAACATTTCCTTGCCCCCTTTCCCTTAGAACAAAGTTCATCTTGTATAACTTTCATGATATTATACTTTCTTACCTTTCCAACAGACCCCACCTTATACTCTAGACTCCAACCACACACTGAAATACTCTGAGTTTTAGAACAAGCTCATTCCTTTTACGGCCATGGATGAGGCTCAGATCTTTTTACAGTCTGGAATATAAAACTTAGTCAGCCACAGATGGCCAGCTACACTCCCCTCACTATTTTTACCTTTTAAACATCTCTGATTTGATAATCATGTCTTAGCTCAGAGCCCTTCTTTTTCCAAGAGGCTATTCTTTGTAAAGTTGGGTTAGATACTCCCCTATGTATACAATATGTCATATCTATTCATGTATATTGCTGTCCATCATATTGCACTCTAATTGTTCACTTGTCTGTATGTCTCCTATGTAGAGAGAATACATACAATATCATTGTGTTTCCTTAAAGAAATACTTGTGAAATTTATTGGATAACAAACATTGTAATTTTACAATAGATTTTGCACACATTTCTATATCAATGAAGGTGCTTCTACAGGAGCATTTTACAGTGTGTTTCTGAGAATACCAAGTTTTGGAGGAATCCTCAGCAAATATTCACCAATTCTAGATGTACAATGACTAGCAGCATATTTAAAGTACCAAAAACTCCTGAAAATACAGAAATCATGTTAATATTTAAGTCGGGATTATGAAAATATATTTTAGAATAGGGCCTTTATCTCTTATATTATCTATTGTTAGCTTCAGAGTTAATTTAGAGGCTTGGATTTTAGGAAATGTTATTCATAAGATGCCTCTTATTCAGGCCTTATGTTGATATTATTTTATGTGATTATTTCTCTCTGGCATTTTTTTGAGATTTTTGTTTTTATTTTTCAGACTTTATAGCTTCTACAGTGTAAGCAAAATGCACAAGGTTGTACAATCATCTTTGACTAGTGGTTCTTACATTGACTCATTGAAATCTTTTAAATAGTACCATGTTTTAATTCAAAATATTTATGCATGTTGTACAAATAATAAGATTCATAGTTGAGGAAAGTATAAATAATATTTTCCCAACACTACTTCTTATATCAAAATTGTTAAAATTGTGTTTGAAAATTCACATATTTATATTAGAGCTTTTTCTGCTCAATAAAATTACTTAATCATTAAATGAGTTGCTGAGATGTTTCCAGGGAGGAATTTAATATCATGGTAAGTATTGGGAAGATTTAGTAACCATTTCTGGACACCTGAGCTAATCTGAAATGAAACAACCAGTGAAGTATGATAAAAATTTAATGAAATTTGATACAGCTAGCATAGTTCATTTGTTCTATTGTAATTAATTTATTTAATAAGGTTTTATACTTTTGCATGTGGCTTTCCAGTTTTCCCAGCACCATTTGTTGAAGAGGCTTTCTTTTCTCCATTGTGTGTTGTTGACCCCTTTATCAAAAATTATTTGACCATATATATGTGGTTTTATTTCTGGGACTTGACTACAGTTTGTCCCCTTGTACTAAAATTAATTCAAAATGTATCAAAGATCTAAATATAAGACCTGAAACAATAAACTACATAGAAGGAAACATAGGTACTAAACTCATGGACCTTGGTTAAAAAGAGCACTTTATGAATTTGACTCCAAAGGCAAGGGAAGTGAAGGCAAAGATAAATAAATGGGACTTCATCAGACTAAGAAGCTTTTGCACAGCAAGAGAAACTGACAACAAGACATATAGACAGCCAACTAAATGAGAGATGATATTTTCAAACAACAGCTCAGATAAGGGCTTAATATCCAAAATATACAAAAAACTCATAAAACTCAACAACAAACAAGCAAACAATCCAATAAAAAAATGAGAAGAGGACATGAACAGACACTTCTCCCAGGAAGAAATACAAATGTCCAACAGATATTTGAAAAGATGCTCATCTTCATTAGCTATTAGAGAAATGCAAATCAAAACTACAATGAGAGATACCACCTCACACCTGTTAGAATAGCTATTATCAACAAGACAGGTAATAACAAATGTTGGAGAGGCTGTGGAGAAAAAGGAACCCTCATTCACTGTTGATGGGACTGTAAAGTAGTACAACCACTATGGAAGAAAGTATGGTGTTTCCTCAAAAAATTAAAAATAGAGCTACCATATGACCCAGCAATCCCTCTACTGAGTATATACCCCCAAAACTCAAAAACATTGCTACATAAAGACACATGCAGCCCCATGTTCATTGCAGCATTGTTCACAGTGGCCAAGACATGGAAACAACAAAAAAGCCATTAAATAGATGATTGGATAAAGAAGATGTGGTACATATATACTATGGAATACTACTCAGCCATAAGAAATGATGACATCAGATCATTTACAACAACATGGATGGACCTTGATAGCATTATACCGAGTGAAATAAGTAAATCAGAAAAAACCAAGAACTATATGATTCCAAACATAGGTGGGACATAAAAATGAGACTCAGAGACACAGAAAAGAGTGTGGTGGTTACAGGAGGGGGGTGAAAGAAAGAGAGGGAGCGGGTGGGGGCTGGGAGGGGCAAAAAGAAACCCAGTAGAAGGTGACGGAAGACAATTTGACTTTGGGTGATGGGTATGCAACATAATGAAATGTCAAAATAACCTGGAGATGTTTTCTCTGAACATATCTACCCTGATTTATCAATGTCACCCCATTAAAGTTAATAAAAAAATCATAATTCAAAAAATGTAATATAAAAGAAAGGATTTATAGAACATATACTAAGTACTATGCTAGAAATTAAGAATATAGACTCAAATATTTGCTCTTCTAGTTAGGATATAGCTGAACAAAAGTAAGTATTACATTGATAATAAATGTTACCAAGTGAAAAATCTCAGGGGAAGAAGAATGATATAAAACAACAAACTTTAAAAATCTTTTAAAACTTCCTAATATTTTCATCTCAGAAATTCCTTATGCTCATAAAAGTTATTAAAGAACCCGTATAATTTTGTTTATATTTTTATATTTGCTTCTTTTTTCAGTCTTTTGCAAAATGTCTTTTGGGTTGAAAATATGAAGAAAATATGGTCTCACACAGATATGTATTTGAAAATAAAAAAATATTTAAGTAGCACTTGAAGAGAGTGGTTGATTTTTTTTGTGGATAGTACTCTGAATAAGTAGTAGTTTCTTAAAGGTTAGTTGCAACATGGAATCTGAAACCGTATCAATTAATTGTTTATACTGTTACATTAAAAAACAATGTTTAATCTTATACTTTGAATTGGCTCTTTTATCCAGATGTGATCTTGGAAAATATTGGTTTATTAAGTTATGTATATATTTCAAAAACATTTAATTATGAAGTATTAAAAATCACAGTTGTTAATGTCACCACCAATTTCATTAGAAAGTTTTTAACTATTTTTGGAACTATAAAGCTCACAGTGGTGGCAACATGATTTCCAAAATTCTAATTTTCAATTGAAAGCTTCAATGTTATCTTTGACAACAAAAATGTCCATTGTTTCCCTTGAAGTGACAGCTGCACTGTGTTGACATCTGAGAAAAATCTTTGCCAAATACTCAAATCTAAATAAACACAGTTTTCTGTCAGTCTTCGTTCTCTGTGATAAAAGCAGTGGGTTCAGTTCACAAGTTAAATAATGCTTTTCCTTCAACCACCTTCGCTTCCTGGACAGCAGAAGTATTTATACATAGATCACATTTTATCACACAAAACATTGAAAAATGTGAACTTAAGGGTTAAAATGTGATAAAATTAACTTAAAAAACTGCTTGTATGGATTGGGTCAACTACTTGAAATCAGGTCAGGAAGGCACTGTTGTAACTACCCTTTCTATTGTACCATATTAACAAATTTGAACATGTTAAAAGTAAAAATAAAACCCTAATATTATTATGAAAATAACTCTTGATAACCTCCTTTGTTCCTCTCATGGATCATGCAATTGGTGTGATCATACAATTGATATATCTTAACTATTCTAAATGCTTGAGGTAAGGCAAAAAATAAACATAATTTTAAACAGTGTTTTCTCTTGGTTGTAAATTGTGGTTAATATTTTGTCTTTCAAAAAATTTCTTTTCTTTTTAATTTGTGTTGTTGTCATGCAATATTGTATTAGTTTCAGGTACACAATATAATGACTCAACATTTCTGTATCTCTTGTTATGTGATCACTTCACTAAATCTGGTAATCATGTCACCGTGCAAACTTACCACAATAGTATTGATTATAGTCCCCTTCACCTTCTTCATCCATGCTCACTACCCCCGTCTGTGACAGCACTCAGTTTCACCTGTGTTTCTATGAGTCGTTTTTATTTACAACGGTCCTTGGGTTACTACAGTCTCGACATACAACATTTTGAGTTTACAATGCTCACTCCCATAAAAACATAAAAAAATTGAGATGTGAGTGTTTGGGCTTACACTGTTAATGTCGTACTTACAGACTACATGGGCGAACTAATTTGGTTGCACGCAGTGGAAGAATATGTGGTAACCTGGTGTATGAGTGAGGAAGTTGGTGTGACCCAGTACTCACGCTTACCTATGCCATTTTGGGCTGCTAGAAGCACAAGTGTTCCATCTATGTTAGGCTAGGGTGTGTTTCAACGTACACCAAAATTTAGGTTATGTCACTGTTGTAGGTACAGAATTGTGTCATAAGATAAGGACCTCCTGTATGTATTTTTTAGAGTTCACATGTAGTAAAACTATAGTATTTGTCTTTCTCTGTTTGACTTACTTTACTCTTGGTCCATCTATGTTGTTGTAAAAGGCAATATTTCATTCTTTATTCTTACTGAGTGGTATTATATATATGGCATTGTTATCCATTTATCCATTGATGGACACATAATCTTGGCTAACACAAATATGTTCAGTAAACATAGGATGAATTAAGATTTTTGAATTAGTGGTTTTTGTTTTTTACTTCTGGTAAATACACAGAAGTGGGATTGTTGGGTCATATGCTCTATTTTTAGTTTTTAAAGGACTGTTTATACTGTGTTCCATTGTGGCTGCACCAATTTTCAGTTCCATTAATAGTACATAAGTGTTCCTTTTTCTCCACATACTTGCCAATACTTGCTTATTGATTTATTGGTGAGGCCCTGACCAGTTGGCTTAGTGGATAGAGCATTGGCCTGGCTTGCGGACATCCCAGGTTTGATCCTGGGACAGGGCACACATGAGAAGCAACCATCTGCTTCTTCTATCTTCCCTGTCCCCCTTCCCTCTTCTTTCCCTCCTGTAGCCAGTGGCTTGATTGGTTTAAGCATTGGCCCAGGAGCTGAGGATAGCTCAGTTGATTCTAGAATCAGCCCCAGATGGGGTTGCCAGATGGATGCTGATTGTGTTGCATGCAGGAGTTTGTCTTTTTATCTCCCCTCATCTCACTTAAAAAAAAAATTGATAATAGCCATTCTGACAGGTATGAGGTGATAGCTATTTGTGGTTTTGCATTCCACTTATGATTAGTGATGTTGAGCATCTTTTCATATGTCTGTTGGCCAACTGTATGTATTTTTTGAAGAAATATCTCTTTGTGCCCTACTCTGAGTTTATATTACTTTCATGAAGAAGAATAGAATAGAATGCTTCAGATTCTTGGCTGTAAAATGATAGGCTTCTAAATAGAATGAGACAGAAGTTTAATAGAAGATTTTTCTTTAAATATGGAAGATATTTGGGCATATATTAGCTGAAAGTAAACTAATGTGGAGAAGAGTGGGTCTCAATATACAGGAGAGAGGGGTATCATTAACCAAAAACAAAAAACAAAAAAAAGTCCCAAGTGAAACAAAAGAAAATGAGACCATGGCATGTAACTAATTTATATAGACACACTATAATTCAGGAACATGGCTAGACAGGTGCGGCTGTTTACGTTCCTTTAAGATGGTCTTAAAGGAAATAAGTTTTGAAATGTTTGTTGAACACGTTTGTCAAAGAGAGAACTGGGGTATTGAACAGTCCTCAGGATAGATTATAAAGTGTGTGGGGTCGAGTACACACAAAAGCCAAACAGGGGTTTCTTGTCAAAAAAATGGATAAGAATTTCAAGATGACAACAGCAAATTACAAAGAGAAGGCTCTTCCGAGAGCAAGGCCCCCCTGAAGCTGCAGAGTCTGTGTACGCATGGACCAGCACTACCTCGAATAACTTAAAAGTATTTTCCTCCAGCAACATCATCTTTGCCAAATATGGGCTACATTTTCTGGCTTTTTTGGGCTTTCAATATAATTTAAAAAATATTGGCGTTTCATCTGTGGAAATGAAACTCTAGAGAATCAGCCTCTGGAAGGGCAGGGTACTTCCCAACTTGACGTGTTGTGTTTTTAAGTTTGCTCGTTAAATATTTTCTTCATTTCAAACCTGTGAAGTTAAGAATTGTCAGTCATTTTGGCATGTGTTTCATCAAAAACCACACACAGCACACTGAGTAAAACCAAGTAGAAGGATAAGTTTGCTGCAAGGGTTTTGACCTGCAAGCCAGAAAACTCAAGGTTTTTATTTCTGATTTGCAATTACTTTTGATTTGTTCTTAGGCCAAAGGCGTTTTATGGGGTAAGTGTGAAAGTTATTTGGCTTTTTCAGCTAATTGGTTACTTGGTGATATCTTCCTCATTTAAATCAGGGTAGCTGAATCTGGGGAACAGGAAAGTTCACAGATGACATTAACAGACTTGGTGTTTGGTAATTAATTGGTGTCTTTTATCGATTTCCCAGAAAAGCTGCAAGTTCTTGTAACTTACGTTAAGTACGGTTAAGTTTTGTTTTTCTTTAATGAGATTGCATTGTCTAATTCTATTTTTTCCCCCAATATAAGGGACTTTATTTTATTTGTGGCTCTACAGTTTTCCAAATATAACATTGAAAACTGCATCTTCCTATATAATAAGTGTTTGGTTGTCTAATGTCACTGAATATTTAGAAACATAATTTATGATTGAATAAGTGTGAAGATTTTCCAAAAATTAAAGCAATCCTATGATAGGTGTTCGATAATAAACAGAAAAAGAAAAACAAAAATGAAATTTACAAAAACTGGTCCTTTAATCTGTACATTGTACTTTCAACTTGGAAAAATTAGTTTTCACTTCCTTTTTCTTTTCCTTTAAAAAAGTGTTTGGAGTCTAGTCGTGTTGTCTTCTGGTGGCTCAGTTACAACATTTCTTTATTTCTAAAGACAGAAAGTCAATTGTATAAAATGATGATAAATGAAACAGGATCCTTAATGTTAATTTTATCCCTTTTTGGTATGTATGTAATGAACCACGTTAATGTTAATGGCAGGTATATTGTTCCTAGATACATTTTATTTAATAAGGTTATATTTTTTAAGTTCAAGAACAACGTTCATTTACTCCAATGATTTGTAATACTATTGTCTACTGTTTTATAACTGAATAGTACTTGTATGTGAACAATATACAAGTATTTAATACAACAAAGAAATTGGGACACTATCTAGAGGGTCTTTGAAATGACATGTGATGATACGTAGGTATTTCACAGTGGAAGAAAGTCTTGGGTTTCAGAGAGCCTATGTTCAATCGCTACTGATCTACTATCTATGTCTACATTTAAATTTTATTGTAATCAAACCATTCTGAAAAATCAGTATAGTATTGTTTAAGGTCTCAGTGTAAAAAGTGAATAACACATTTGTGAAATTAATTTTTGTTCTAACTAGATCTTCATTTACTTCATTGTGCATGAATTTTAACTAGTTTTAATTATAATTCATGGATTTGGGTGTATACAATTTATACTGAATCACTAATCAAGCACGGGTTAATTTTTCTAAAATATTTTATTTTTAATAAACAAACACCTACATAGTGCTTGTGATGTAATAGGCCCTCTAAGCATTTCATAAATATTAACTCATTTAATTCTCATGACAACCCTAGCACAAAGATACTGTTAAAAATCCCCATTTCATAAATGTAGCAAAAAGAGGCTAAGAAACAGAGTTCACAGGAACCAAACAGCAACTACTTGGTGCTACTGGAAGTCAGAATCATAGTTACCTTAGCAAGTGATATTATAAGAAGAGACTTGCTTGGGGGCCAATGTTATTCTTTTTCTGGGTGTGGGTGCTGGCTACTAAGTTTGTTCACCTTGAGAAAATATGTTGAGCTATATACACACGTAGGGTAACTACACTTTATTTATATCAGCATGTATATTTTTATATGTTATTCTTCAATAAAATGTCATGGAAGAGGAGGTCTAATGTATTGCTCAAGGTCACATAACTTATACATGGCTGGGCCAGGACTTGAATACAGGATTGCTTACATTCTTTACCACCGTAATGGTAGGATACTTTTTTGAGGTATCAATTGTTGTTTTGTTCTGAACTTTCTCTGTGGGCCATCCCTATTTCTCCATCTAGATAACAAGGTCCCTCGTATTGTTTTGTTTTAAGAGTCATTATACTTTTGAATCAAAATTTTAGGAAGAAAACAACTCTTTTCATTTTTTTTCTTGTATATGAAAACATAAGAACATTCCAGAAATAAGATATATAGAAGGGAGATAGAAGATATTACCTCTGAGTATAACAAAAGAGTAGAGATATTCTCAGATACTGGGGAGGCGTAAGGTTAGTAGATCGCATACAGTTTCTCTGTCAGAAGCAGTCTTCAGACATGGTGGAAAGATGTCAGTGTGGGTGGCTATTGGTGAAACTAAGGTGGCTGAAGTCACAATTCTGATATTCACAGCCTTTTTAAACATCCTGGAAACAAGGGAAGGAGAACTTAGGGGCTCCCAGAGACCACTCTGGCCTTGGCCAATGAGGTTGTCACCAGCGACACAGCTAGGAACATATAAAACACGTTTCTCTCACTCTCTAAGCTTTATTTAAACCTCTAGGTTATGTGAATCAATTGTACTGATTTTTGTCTTCAGTTTATTAAAAATAATTGCTTTGAGAGAAATTAGTGAGTAAAAAATGAAAAAAAAAGTTAAGTAGAGATATTTCTTATAACTATATACATAAAATATAGAAGAAAGAGATGGTTCATCTGAATCAAGAAATTTTTCTTTTCGGTTATTTTTCTAACACCCATGCCATGTTTAGCATGAAGTAGAAAAGAATTGTAAATGAATGACCACTGTATCTTGTTTTGAAGATTTAAAAAAGAAATTTCCATTTGTATACTTGGAGCAGGCCATTTGCATTGACCTGCTTGTTTTTTCAGTTTTATGCATACAATGGAATTTCTAAGCCTAAGTACAGATATCTGCGATTTAAAGTGGTTTTAAATTGGGAAGAGTTCAAAATTTCTGCAAGTCTTGACCATTTAATACTTTTGAAACATCTCCTGGTTCTGAGAATAGTTGAGAGCATATAATAATAGACTGCATCAGGGTTTGCGTAGTGAGGAAAAATAATAAGAGAGGACAAGAATCGGAGAATCTCTCAGGCTGCTCCTGTCACCAGGATTTCACTGGGACACTAGCAGGTGGGAAACCGTGCTAAAAGGGGGTTGTCACTCACAGCTATTGCAGATATCATGCCACTGCAGGCCTTTTGCCAAGTCTGTGCTTTGAGAATTGGAGCACTGGAGTCAGGGTAATAGCTGCTTTTTGTCATGGGAAGCTGGCAGGAGTAGCTTCTGGCTGAATTGAGAATTAATTATTGACCAAGTCCAGATCCAGAGTCACTTGATGTGCTGCTACATTCTCATTTTGACCCAGAGACGTAAAATCGAAAAAAGTAGAAAGCAGTGTGGATAGTGCTAGAAAGGCTTGAGATGCCTCTTGAAAGAGTCATTGCAACCCGGATCACAGTCGAGTGCTGCCTGGGCTTCAATGTTAAACTCTCTGGTAGCCAGGAGAGGTAATTTTTTGCTTGTTTGTTTGTCTGCTTCAAGGAGCCAAAGTCCTCGGTGAGTCAAAAAAGGACAACAACGGTGATTCGATTATCTGCCAGTGTTACCTTCTCTGATCCCAAATTGCTCACGGAGCCATTGCTCAGTCTTCCTGCCGGGCCTCTGACTCCTTAGCCTTCCTCTGGATCCCTGCGGTTATGATAAAACTGGCAACGCAAGAATTTAAAATGTCTTACTTTCTTCTGCAAGAAGCGCTTGGGATTCACATTGACTGGCAGGGCATTAGGCCTTGATAACCTCTTCTCCCCATGCAAATTCAGAATACACGAGAAGCACTATAACGGATAGAGGATTTTTATTATATTTTCCCCCTGGAAAATAAATTTAATGGTTTTCTATATAGGAAAATAATTTTTTAGAGATAAATTTTCCATGTGGGCATTTGCACAGGTTTACTGTTCAAACTATGATATACAAGATCAAAATAATTCAGGAATATGTTTTATGGGGCATAGCCCTAGGAGATAGAGTGGAAACCAAGATTAGTCATTAGGATATAATAGCAGGGGGATAGAAAAGAATAGAAGGTCTTTATACTGCTATTTAGAGGAAGAATAAGGCAACTCTAAATGCTTTATTTTATCTATATTCTGACAATACTTCACTGAACCTATTTTCACTGTGGTTACTGGCGAGTTTCTAAGAATTGTTATCTAATGGAATCTCTTTTTTTCCTTCTTTTTCTTTTACTTTTACAATTGCTTTCTTGGAGTGATTGACAGTATAGGCATTCTTTATCCTGCAATTCTTTTCTGTCTTCCTTCTCGTGCCCTCAATTTCTCTCGGCTCCCTTGTCATGCTCTGACTGCTCCCTCTGTTCTTTTTAAAATTATTGTTTTATTTTTTTATTAATTTTAATGGAGTGACATTGATAAATCAGGGTACATATGTTCAGATAAAACATTTCCAGGTTATTTTGACATTTGATTATGTTGCATATCCATTACCCAAAGTCAAATTGTCTTCCGTCACCTTCTATCTGGTTTTCTTTGTGCCCCTTCCTCTTGTTCCTCTCCCCGCTCCCAACCACCACACTCTTGTCCGTGTCTCTGAGTCTTTTTTTATACTCCCTCCTGTTCTTTAGAGGATTTATTTCTCTCCACCCACATTGTAAACAACACTGTTTCTGAGGATTAAAGCATAAGATTCCTTCCCCGTCTGTTTTTTCGCTTTACTAGGGCACTCCTGTTCATATCCACCCTTTCATCAACCAGTTTACAATGGTGAGCCCAGTGTATGTTTCTATCCAGCATTTTTCCATGCGCTCTTGAATTATCAATAAAACTACTATACCGTGTAGCCATCCCAGGTACCCTTCGGACTCTACCCCTAAACAAAGTCACTGGGCCTGACCTGTGGTGGCGCAGTGGATAAAAGCATCGACCTGGGAACACTGAGGTCGCCAGTTCAAAACCCTGCACTGGTCTGGTCAAGGCACATATGGGAGTTGATGCTTCCAGCTCCTCCCCTCTTTCTCTCTTTCTCTCTCTCTCTCTCACTCTGTGTCTCCTCTCTAAAATGAATAAAATAAAAAGAAATTAAAAAAAAAAGTCACTGACTTCCTCTTTGTTACTGAGATGCTTCTCCTTCTCTCTGGCATCTTATGAGATGTATGTCACCATGTAGGCCTGATAGTCATCTTCACTGTCATCTCTTTCTTCCCTCTCGTACTATGGCTGTGCATTGTCAATGCTGTTTACTTAAATGTCCTATTGGGTCCCATGTTTACCCTCTTTATCCCCATGGCCCTGTGCTTCCCATCTCCATGGCTTTCATGGTGTATAAAATATGATTTCAATTTTATTGCCATGGAGCATGCACATAGTAATGACCAGGCACAAAAAGAGTCATATAGTATGTTTATGTAAAATCAAATTTTGCTCTCTCATGCTTCTCTGCCATTATGTAAAAAAATAAAATAAAATTTCTTTCAGTTATTTTTAATCTTATATCAAACATTATCTTGAAAAAGAAAGCCTTCAAGACTTTACCAAGCTGACTTAGAAGGTCCCTTCTTCAGGCTGTATTAGCAGAAATTTGTCATGAATTTCTCCATGAGCCCCCTTATTGCATTGGTGTTCTCTGGCTTGCTTGCATGTGGTAAGCTACCTAAATTCAGGGACAAAATACATCATTTGGCTCCACTATAAAGCAAAGAGCCTGTGTGCAGTAAACGTATAGTTAGAAAAAAAAGAGTTGATACAATTTTTTATTAAACACAGAGTGTTTGTTATTAAATATGTAAGTAGGTACAGCACAGAACATTTACCTGGTACTGTGGCTGATGCAATGCTGTGAGAATACTCCAGCTCCCGAATCCTTCCTGGGAACACCTGGGAGAAAGCTCGCCTGCTATACGGAAGAGACTCAGCATCAACCAGGCAGCCTCCTGACCTTTTTTGGCCATTTGCCCTGCTGTGACATTCTATTGGCTGAACCCATGTGTATAAGCTAGCTTACTTTTGTAATAAAGTGGATTTGCGTCACTGAACCTTGTCCCCGGAGTTGGTTCTCGTGCGTCTCCATCAATCTCACCCCTAGGCGGGCCTTGTCCACAACTGGCACCTTGAACAGGGACCTAACCGGCATCTATGGGACGAATGAGTGATTTTTTGCAATGGGAAACCCTGTCCCTTATTCTCAAGCCCTGCACGCCCTATTGCAGAGTAGGCGAGTTGAAGTTTGTGAAAAGGATCTCTGTACTCACTGGGAGATTCTCTCTGGTCTCAATCCCTGGATTGAGGACGTGCCCCTCTGGGACCTGGATACTTGAGCCCAAACTCTCTGACACGTTCATTCGGCCAGAGTACATGAAGGACAAACCTTCCCTCTCAGCCTAACTCCTCCCTTATTGGCAATCCACGCCTGCTTGACCGGTGCTCCTGCTGAGGACCCTCCACCCGTCCCTAAGGTCCTACAGGCTACTCCTCTTTCAGAGGAGCCCCTACCTCTGTATTCACCTCCCCCTGTAGAGGAAGAAAAGGGTTGGGCCACCAAGTTTGATGGACTTGCAGCCAAGCGTGCAGAAACCATGCCATCAGCTCTGCCACCTGAAGAAGTGGAAACTGCTACTTCCGCATTCCCTGCCAGGGCTCAATGCCCCACCCCAGCCTCTCAGATGCCATTTTCTCCAACACGTGCTCCTGCTGTAGACCCAGAGCCAGCTTATACACCCCTATGTGTCAGCAAAGAGATATTTCCCATACAGCATTAGGACTAGAGTCCCCTCATCTTTTTCTGGTCAATATTAGCCCTACTTCTGCCTGACTGCAAGCTTGGTATCCACATGACCAAAATACAGTCGTTACTCTCAGAAAGGCCATCCAGGAAGATGGCCTTCACTCTCCCTATATTCAGCAATTACTTGAGAATATCCGTATTGATTTAAATTGCCCCCATGATTGGAAGACGTTAGCTTGAGCAGTCCTCACCATGGGAGACTTAATTCAATGGAAAGCCTTATACAATGAGCAGTGTGAAATAATAGGTGAAAGGAATCAAAGGGCTGGCATTAACCTCCCCTCTGAGGCCTTCAATGGAGAGGGGCAATTTGCCTCCCTCGTAGTACAGTCTACTGGACCCCCTCAGTATTTGGATCTAGTACACCTATGTGCTACTAGAGCATTTACCCAAACTAATGCTCATGGAAGGTCCTTAAAGCTTTCCAAATTGGTTCAGGGTACCAATGAAACTTTTTCAGATTTTCTAGGAAGGGTCCAAGAAGCTGTAATGTGTAAAGTTACGCACGCTGTTGTGGCCGATGCTCTAACTAAAGAATTGGTGTGGGGAGGTGCCAATGGAGAGTGTAGACAGGCAATAGGGCCAATTAGAGCTGTGCCCCTAGATTATTGGGTCCTTGCCTGCCGAGATGCAGGCAGCAACTCAGCGGCGGCCCTCGCTACCAGTCTTGCAGCCCAGTTAAGCAATTTCCATCAGGGGGGCCAACAGACACAAGGGACCTGCTTTGAATGCAAGGGCACAGGACATATTGCATTCCAGTACCCTAAGAAAAGGAAGGAAAGAATGATAAAAAACCACATTCTGTGTGCACTCGTTATAGAAAGGGATTTTTATAAGAAGCGAGATTGTCGCTCAACCACCACCGTGGATGGAAAGCCTCTAGAGTCTTTAAACAAGAAGCAGGGCAGCTCTCAGCCCCGCCCATAAGAGATCAACTCCACACAAGTCTATTGGACGTTACGCTTAACTAAAAATAAGGCCTTTCTGACCCTGCGAGTACAAGGCCACCCCATCCTTGGGCTCATAGACTCAGATGCTGATGTTTCTGTAATTAGGGAAGAGGATAAAAAGGAAGGCTGGGCCATGTGGCTCTCTTGTATAGGGAGTTAGTAGAGTGTGAGCAGTGCAATAAGCCATAGGGCCACTCCATTGGACAGATCCTGACGGGGTGACTAAAGTTTTCAGTCCTTTATTTATGACTGAATTGCCACATACACTTTGAGGACAGGATGTGCTGTCTTTACTCTGTGTCTCTATTAAAAGCCAGCCCCCCCCCCCCAATTCTAAAGGCCACTGCTCAATTAAAGACTTCAGATCCCATTAAACTTACACGGGATACTGACCAACCACTTTGGGTAGAACAACGGCTATTAACAGCCTCTAAATTAAAAAAAATTACACAAATGAGTTCAGCAACAATTAGAAGCCAAACATATTGAGCCTTCCACTAGTCCTCATAACTTGCCTGTTTTTGTAATTCAGAAAAAAAGCATCTGAAAAATGGAGATTCCTTCATGATTGAAGAGCCATTAATAGGCACATGGCAAATATGGGCACTTTACAACCAGGTTTGCCATATCCCTCTGCAGTGCTGTGGGCAGTCCATATCAAAATTAAAAATATCAAAAATTGTTTTTTCTCAATCCCCCTCCATCTGGAAGAAAAGCCTATTTTGCTCTTACTGTGCCCTCCACTAATCATGCCCTTCCAACTCAAAGGTATAAGTGGGCAGTCCTTCCACAAGGTATGAACAATAGCCCGCCATCTGCCAGCGGTATGTAGTCACCGCAATGCAAACCTTGCGGGAGCAATGCCTCATATACCATTATATGGATGACATATTAATAGCTCATGTTGATCCTATGGTGTTAGAGGAGTATTACGAGCATCTCCTAGCTAATCTGAATGCTCTGAATGCCATTGGACTTTCTGTAGCACCAGAAAAAGTACAAACCCTGCCTCCTTTTACTTTCTTAGGATACCACATAGAGGAGGAAATAACACCTGTTCCCCTATGCTTGCAGTCCCTCAGCAATGCTCTTTACATGAATTACAAGAGCTATGCGGTCAAATAAACTGGATACGTGAATACCTTCTATACCTACTGCTGAATTAGACCCCTTGTTCTCCCTCCTTGAGGGCGACACAGCCCACTAGCATCCGCCGTCTCACTACAGCAGCAAAGAGGATTATAATGGACATTAACACTGCTTTTCGGCTTTGTGTCGACGGACAGGCTAGACCGTACTCAGCCAATCCCAGCTATTGTCCTGGCCACAAAAGGCACTCCTTCCGGAGTCCTGTTTCAGAACAAACTTCTTTATTGGGTACACCTAGCATATAGTCATCTGTCTAAAATCACCCCCAGCAAGACAGCAATCTGCATTCTTGGCCGGAAGCTATGACACTCTCGTGTCACCCTGTATGGTTGAGAACCAGATGTACTCATCCTATCAATCCCTCTTGACCATATACTGTTTCTCCTTTCTGATGACCTAGAAATACAATCACTTGTAGCTGACTTTCCTGGTCAAATAAACAATCACCTACCCAATGATAAACTCCTGCAAACTCTGCAGAGAGTCCCATTACCCTCATTCCTATCCAGCCTCCACCCCTATCCCACATAGCATGCTTGCGTTCACCGACGCTAACTGCTCTCATTGGGGGATAGTATTCAAATCACCAACAGAAAGCACAAAGTTCCATAAATACAGTTATGCAGGGTCAGTACAAGTAGGCAAGCAACTAGCCATCTATTTTGCCCTATGTCTCTGGCAACAGGCTCTTATCAATATCTTCTCGGATAGTGCTTATGCAGTACAAACAGTTAAAGGTCTTGCCCATTCCACCTTCCAACCCAAGCAGACGTTACTTGATAAGGCCCTCAGACAGCTTAAAGAACTATTAGAGGAACGTCAACACCCTTGGTATATTCCACATTTTCGCTCTCACTCAGGCTTACCTGGTCCTCTTACAGCAGGCAATGCACAGGCGGATAACCTAGTTTTAACAGTTTCTCCTACTGAGCAAGCTAGGCAGCTGCACGCCCGATTTCATATGTCTGCCCATTCTCTTCATTCTCTCTTTCCCGATCTCACTCACACAGCCTGCAAACACCTTGTACGTGCATGTAAACAATGTGGGCCTTTACAACCCCTGGGCCCCCTACAACCACAAGGTGTCAACCCCAGGGGTCTACAGCCTAATGCTGTAAGGCAAGTAGATGTCACTCATGTTCCTCAATTTGGCAAACTTTGCTATGTACATGTAGTGGTAAACACCTTCTCCAGAGCCATTTCTGCCACGACCCTGGCCGGAGAGAGAACTAAACATGCAATTGTGCCCTTCGACAGGCCATGCTTTGCCTTGGTGTATCTTGGGAAATTAAAACTGACAATGGGACCTGTTATACCAGCAGCCAATTTAAAGCCTTTTGTTCTCAATGGCAAATCACACACCTGTTTTTCCAGAAAATAACCCACATCCAATTTGGATCTCAGGAAGGAACATATGGTCATTTAAGGTGACCCAAGAAGACCCCACCAACGACACCTCCAACACCTGTGAACCCCCCGGTTCAGGAGATGGCCAGCCTCAGCCTTGATGAATGGCTGCCTGGAGGAGGTCCCCAGCGCTCCAGGAGGAGAGCTCATAACCAACGTGCTCATAACATAACCTGAGGAGATATGAAGGTGCTAGCTGAACAGGCTCAAAGATTAGCCCCTGACGGACCCCCAGGTCCAGGCACTCTGTTCCTCCTCATGTGTGCCATTATCACACCGAGCTCTCTGGCATGAGGAGATCATCACGTCTGGGCGGCTGTTCCCCACCCTGGCATAATTATGTTGAAGTTAATAGCCCACAGTTTCCAGCAGTATATTCCAGTAACTGCTCCCTTAGTCTCCCTTGTGACAATAGTGGCCGGGAATCCCAACAGTGGAACGGCACTATATGGGATAACCTCAGTGACCCCATGCTACTTATGTTTACTAACACTGTCCCCTCAGAGGGGTGGGTCCTCCTTCGTAATCATACTATGGGGTACTTTGCTGAAAACGGTACTGCCAAGCAAGGCTCAGTACTTGGCCTACAAGTCCTCCTCCCCCTAGCTACCAACAACTGGGCCCGCCCCGCTAACCTTGCCTTCCCAGGGTCTCCTGTTTGCCTGTTCCTGAATGACGAACATCTAATTTTTTTTTTAAAATAATTTAATTTATTTTTATTTATTCATTTTAGAGAGGAGACACAGAGTGAGAGAGAGAAAGAGGAAGAGAGAAAGGGGGGAGGAGCTGGAAGCATCTACTCCCATATGTGCCTTGACCAGACCAGTGCAGGGTTTTGAACTGGCGACCTCAGTGTTCCCAGGTCAGCGCTTTATCCACTGCGCCACCACAGGTCAGCCTGTGGAACATCTAAGAACACTCCTGAAAGAAGGAATTCCCTGGAGAGACTGTTGCATTGCCTCTGGCTTGGATGCACAGACCATCAACCTCAGAGTTTAGCATCGAAAGCTGAGAAACGGAATGCAACCATATGCAGTACGCAGCCCACGGCAAGCCATCCGTTCCATGTTCGGACGTTGGGACCATTGTGGGAAGGGGGCGTGCATGGACCTACGTCCATTTTTTACAATAAAAAATGGAACTGTGTTTAATGGCACCTGGAAGGTCTCTGTAACATAATGGGAGGGAAATGACATCCCCACCCCTAGGAGGAATCCCCTGTTTAAGGCTCCCGTTCTATTTCCTAACTAGTAAGCTTGCCTCGTTGTTTAATACAGCTAACAATAGGTATTATGGTTTTAGTTCTACTAGGATTCTGTTGCATAATGCATAGCATTTAGAAGCTGCAACAGCAACAAGCAGTCATCAAGCAAGTTCAACTGACTTTAATTAAAAGAGAAGGGGGAGATGTAGGTAGAGCACAGAGCATTTACCTAATAGCTGTGGCTGATGCAATGCTGTGAGAATACTCCAGCTCCCGAATCCCTCCTGGGAACACCTAGGAAGGGAGCTTGCCAGCTATACAGAAGTGACTCAGTGCCAACCAGGCAGCCTCCTGACCTTTTTTGGCCACTTGCCCTGCTGTGACATTCTATTGGCTGAACCCATGTATATAAGCTAGCTTACTTTTATAATAAAGTGGATTTGCGTCACTGAACCTTGTCCCTGGAGTGGGGTCTTGTGCATCTTCGTAGTCCTCACCCCCAGGCTGGCCTTGTCCACATATATAGAAGTGTGTTTATATATGTTATTCAATGTAGGATAAGGAGATTTGTTTTGAAAATGAACTTTCAAAGATAGATTAAACCTTTTAAATAGAAATAGGAAGAGAGAAAATTTTCCAGATAAATTAGTGTAGACAGTGACACAGGATATGATTAGTGAATTATTTGATGGGGGCATATAAAAAAGAATTTAGGGAAGATTGTTAAGAAAACCATATCACAGAGGGCCTTAAATATGTCATGTTTTCTGTGGGTAAGAAAAACATAGTTTTGTACAGCCAGTTTTATAGAGAGGTGTTTGTTTTCATCTATTTCCTAAAGGCATTAGGAAATAGTTACAATACCCCCAAATCATTAGAAATACACAGTCCAGGAGTGGTTATTGGACATTTAAAATACTCTAATGAGAATTTCACCTTTTAAAGAGAGCAGTAGCAAATAGTTCCATTATCAGGTATCATGATCACCTCTACTCTTTTTTTAGTAGCATGAAGGATGCTAGAGATTTCTTTTATCAGTAAAATGTATTGCATTAGAGATACACAAAGGGCTTGATTAAATGAATGATACCTCTACTGTTGCACAGACAAGAGAAGAAGATTTAGGGAACCCAGCAGCCTATAATCCTTTGAACATATTCTTGGCTTAGGGCTTTCTTCTACCCTGCCCATTCTGTTACCTGACCCAACAACAAAGGTGACAAAATTATGTCGCTGCACTATTGTTCCATTTGCCTCAATCGAATCTTATATGGAAGGTCATAGTTGAGGGACCAAAATGGAAGAAATAACAGAGATTTTATTTTTCATATAACAAAAGGTCACATGATATTGTATGTACCAAGTTGCTGATATGTGTGTGTAGGGGCAGTGGTGGTCAAAATTAAGTCTGAGACTTGACTTCTTAATTTCCGGTTGTGTGATGGGGAAAGGCTACCTGTAGTTCTCAACCAAACCTATATTGGGGCTGGTAGTCCTCACTCTCCCAAATGAAAAAATGGAGAGAACCAAAGTGGGTTATGTCAGCCCATAGCACAGATTAAAGGGTTTCTATTTAATTTGTTAGAAAAAGAGAAATTGCTGAAATATTTGAATTAGCCAATTACTTCTTGGGAAGTACAGGATGTTTTCAAGTCAAGAAAAAGGATTCCTGTCTGGTAACAAAGTAGTTTCAACTCTTATTAAATTTGAACTTTTTCTGAATGTAAATATAAATCTAGATTCAATAAATTAGTGCTGTTGGATTATTCCAAATTCCTAAATATTTTTACTACTACTACTTTTAATAATAACTGTCACAATAAACAAATTTCAGAACAAGTATTTTAAGTGTTACCATTGATTTCTTATGACTTGAATGCATTCGTCATATCATTCACACGATGCAACTAATTACTGAGTAGTGTTCTTTGTTTGTTTGGGGCTTTAGCATTTAGCTTATTTAAGGCATTATTCTTCAAACTGTTGTGATGACAAAGGTTTTTAGATGTTTTTGTATTATACCTCATTCATCTCTGTTTTTATTTTGGTGTCTTTGCTGCTCCAAGTATATGTTTTATTGTCGAGTGAGGGCACTGGATACTTCAAACTTGGTGGTGGTGTTTTCTCTGATCCTTGGAAGATATTCCCAAAAGCTCCAATGTTTTGCAGAAGTCCATCTTCTATTTTGATACTTTCCTATGACAGCAGGAGTATTGGAAAGCCAAATTAATGAGAAGTAATGGGGGATGAGAATGGCTTTTCCAATTATATATTTTCCTCTCTGTGGTTTTGTTACATTTGATTAATGCAAAAGCTATCTCTTGTGGAGCAATGAATATACAGGCATGGATATACCTTTGAAATAATTAAAATTCAAGTAAAGTTGAAGCACAAACTTTTTTTGTTAAAGCTTCACAAAATTTCAATTTTGATTTTACTACTTTTTATTAAGCTTCAGATGCAGGAGGCATAGTCATACCTTTAATAACACCAAGGTATGTTATATATTTGTCCTAAATGTATCAACCTTCTGAGAAGAAAAGGTGTCTAAAAAAGATGTTAATTTTCTAGTCTCTGACAAGCTGTCTTCCAAATGACTATCCTGTGACAATAAATAGGTTTTGCTTGACATGTTTATTTACATACTATTTAATATACCTTGACTGGAAAAGAGACAAATAATGACTTGAATCAATGCTAGCTTACTTTGCTCTATGCAGATAAGAAGATAAACTCAAGGCCTCTAATGCTCAATGACACTAATATTTCACTAGTGAATGAGAACCGAAAGTTCTTCATGCTTTACTGTCCTTCTGGTGTTCGTTTAAGGGGAAAACTGTTCTTTCTTTTTCCTTTTGAAGTGAACAAAATAATTAAATTAATAGAGAATACCAGATGAGATAAACATCTGGAATTTACTGCACAAAAGCTTATCCTCTGATTTATAAATAAATTTATCAGAATATAATTATGGAAGATAATTTCCCCCTATTTTTATGTACCTTATTTTGAAAGAGTTATTCTAGGTTTGTAATCTTTTAGAATTCAGCCTTCTGTAGTTAAAGATCGGCCTAAGTATTTTAAAATGTGTACTATTTATTATTTTATTTTTTCATGAAATTGTCCTTTTAGTTACAAGATTGGTTTTCTGCATCAAAACAAAATGATCTGAGTAGATAGTTAAGTATAATATAATTTGGGACTTTGTGGAAGTAAATTTTATATTTTAAAATTCTTGGTTGGCAGCAATTTCAATATTGGCTGAACTATTTCTATAATAACAAAAGAATAGGACTTAAAAGATTTATTTTATAAATGATCAATATTCAATTACCATCTCCACTCAGCTTTACTTTTCAATGAATATATTAAAGAAAGGGGGTTCTGGGTCTCTATCACTTTATAAATTGTGAGGGTGTACAGTAACAACAATATTCACCACATAGATCTTATAACACTATCTTTAGACTCTGGATATAAACCTAATTGGCTAACTGAAGATCAGTAGGGTCAATACAGGTAATACAACCTCTTCTCCCACAGTAATTCTGTTATATCAGTGATACACCTTTTTACGAACCATCAGACTCATTAGTACTTTGTTCTCCTATATGGTCCTTGACATAGGAATAATCATGGAAAGAGCAATTGTAAAGTTAGAGAAAGTAAAAGTAGAACTAGCTATGCTTTTTGAGAACCTTAGATTTTGGTGAGGTATCAACTTTTATTTAGGTTTGAAAACCTGGTATAAATATTTACAAAGCAGTATATGTTTCTCAGTCAGTCCACACATAACGGTGGTTTCCTTTACTTCATACCTGAGAAATTTCACAATTCCCACAATGGGACCATCTTCACATATATGTTAGGTTGATGAAGACAAGTCACACCATTATTCCCTTGTGATTATTTGTGTCAGCACTCAAATATTTAGTGATCTTTTTCACTATAAAACCTATAAGGAGTTTGAGTAAATTCATGGAAAACCTTTCCTATTTAAAATTAGCTCAAGAAAGTATAGCATTAGTGTTTTGAAGAGCAACATTATGAAATTTTTAAGAGTTTTAACCTTATAATGATCTCAGTTCAAATGAACTGAAACTAAAACTCATAGGCAAACCAATAGAATACAACTCACTAAAAGACTAAATTTTAATTCAAAATGGGGCTCATTGTCAATTGGTGACCTCAGTTGAACTTTTTAGTTTTACCTTGCCACTTCATGCCAGGACTGAATCCCAGAGGCTGCCTTGGTTCACAACTGTGTGAGCTGTAAAGGTAAGTAAATTGGCCATGAAACCCGATCATTTTGTCCATTAAAGGAACAGTTCTCTGACTGCAATTACATTGTGAAAAAAAGAGTTCATGGCATTCATTCAAGAGGTCCAATCTAAATGAGTAGAGGCTCTCAGTCATTGGGGGACATTCTTTTGTTACTAAGTAGGCTTTGGAGACCCTACTTATCCAAAAGACAAAGCTTCCCTCTTGAGTTCTTGGGTGCATCTCCCCTTCAGCTCATAAAACGCCCACCAAAGGCGAAGACCCAACTTTATAGTGATCGAGGTAATCATGCCCGGCTTTTTTTTCTGCTACTCAGGGCCACAGATCAACATTTTGCTATGTACGTAACTGACAAGTGCAGGTGCTAAACTAGGAAAATTAAAACTGTGTGATAGACCCTGAAGAAATTCAGTAAAAGCTATCTTTCTAATGGCTTTGTCTACAACATGCAACACCAAGTACAAAATTCCTGGCATGATGCTGACATTGAGATGCCTGAGAAAATCTTTTGTTATTGTCCCAATTTAATAGTAGGGACCTATTTTCCCCCTCCCATCCCATACATCTCCATTTATTTAGTTGTACACGTAAAACATACCTACCTCCATATATCTCTCTTATATAGTTACGTGTACATTTTGAATCTTTACTGATACTTGGATTTGGTAATCAACTACAAGGCTCAGTTGATCAGCTTGCAGTTAGCTTGAAGCTTTGCAGGGGTATTAAAATCCTTTAAGCTCTCAGCTCTGCTTGCCTCTAGTAACTTAATACTGATGTTTGTAAATTACCACGTGTGTCATCTTCCTGTTCTGTAACCACATCAACATCCCACACAAGTTTTTTCTTTATTTGCTTTATAGGGAAATTTGCTCATTTTAAAGACATTTTCTTTAAACTTTTAAATAGAAAATAGAAACATATTTATAAATAGTAGAGTAATGTGGGTTTTTCCGTATATAAGATAAACTATTAATTTCTCTTGTGGTTCCTATGAAATAGTGGTAGCGGGTAGAACAAAAAGGGAGGTTGTTTTTATCTAATAGATTTTAGAAAGTATTACTTAGCAGACTTTTTCTATTTTTGTATTTGTATGCAAAATGTATTTAATTTATCTCATCTTTCCAGACCATAATACAATGTTTCTTTCAAATCTTTCTTTTTTAAGTATTGAGAAGTTTATATATATTCCTGAAGTTCATTAAGGGCCCTAAAACTATTTTCAAGTATAAAGAGTGGTTAAATACAATGAAAAAGAGTGATTTTTTCCTCATGTTATGAGAAAAATCTGTTGAAAGTCACCTTTTTAGTTTTGTAGAACATAAAAAATCAATACTTGATTATGTTTCTGCCAGTAAAGTGTTCATAAGAACACCTGTTTGCTACACAAAATATTTGTTACCTTATTTTGTTTTATTTTTGAAAATTGCTCTTTGGGTGTTATACATTCAACTGTGAAAAGACTGAACTGTTTAAAAGCGACTTTGCTTGTTAAACTGACTCAAAAGTTCAATATTATTATTTGTTTTCACACATGATAGGACTGAAACATTTCCAGGTCGCGAGTCAAATGCCTATAGAAGTAATTCCTAATTCTTAGAGCACTGAGTTATAAAGACCCAGACATTTCACATGAAAATACATAACATATGTAGCTCTAAGTTATATTCTAAAGCAGTTTACAGTGTCAATAATAGTTTGGAAGAAATATAAGCCCAATAATTATATTTTTTTGATATACACATAAAACAATATATCATTTTTGTGATATACTCCATCATGTTTTTATGTCTTCCCATAATTTTCCATCTATTACCCAATTCAGGGGGATTGTGGATATTATGTACCAAACTAAGGGTTGCATAGTCCCTAACAATGGGACTTTTAAATAAAAATTATTAAAGAGATATCAGTCATCATTTAGAATACATAAAGAATTCAAATATTTCAGTTAAAGAGCAAAGTAATTTTTATTGTTTAAGCAAAGAATTAGGCAGAAAAATTGGTATTTTATTAAATTTCAACATTATTTCAGTTTTTCTTGTCATACCTAGTGTAAGCCAGATATAATTAATACCTTTTAGATTATTTCTCTATCTCTATTGAAATGACTCTACATCATTTTAAATGCTCCCTCCAGTTCTGACTAGGAGACTTTAAGGACATCTCATGAACACATTTTTCCAGTTCAAATGTGCCATTTGACTCTTCGCTCATCTGATGTTCTAACTCAGACTTTCTGTGGGGATATTTGAATGGAAAGACACTAAAGCCAATAAAGAGTCATATAGACACTTTGCTGTGAGCTCCACCCCAAATGCCATTTTCAATCTCCTTCACAAAAGCCAATGAAGATGAGTAAATCCATTAAATATTCTTCAAATTATTTGTGTGTGTGTGTGTGTTGTGTGTGCGTGTGTGAAATATTTAGGGTTTTTAAAATAAATTTATTTATTTTTTTTACAGGGACAGAGAGAGAGTCAGAGAGAGGGATAGATAGGGACAGACAGACAGAACGGAGAGAGATGAGAAGCATCAATCATTAGTTTTTCGTTGCTGTTGCGACACCCTAGTTGTTCATTGATTGCTTTCTCACATGTGCCTTGACCGCAGGCCTTCAGCAGACCAAGTAACTCCTTGCTGGAGCCAGCGACCTTGGGTCCAAGCTGGTGAGCTTTTGCTCAAGCCAGATGGGCCCGCGCTCAAGCTGGTGACCTCGGGGTCTCGAACCTGGGTCCTCGGCATCCCAGTCCGATGCTGTATCCACTGCGTCACTGCCTAGTCAGGCTAATAAATATAATTTTTTAAAAAGCATCTTCATATGCAAACAAAGCCAATTTTAATTCTTCCTTTCTAACCAGGGTTCATTGTTTTATCCTTGCTAAATAGCTCTAGCTAGCATTTCTAGAACCATGTTGAGTAAAATGGGAAAGTGGGGATCCTTACCTTGTTCCTGACCATACAGGACAAGCTTTCTTCTTTTTTTAACCATTGAATGTGATATTAGCTACAGGCTTCTCATATAAGGCCTTTATTATGTTGCAGTACATTCCCTCTGTTTTCCTTCTGTTGAGAGTGTTTTTTTATAAATGTATATATTTTGTCAAATACTATATCTGCCTCTATTGAGATGATCAGATGAATTTTACCCTTCCTTTTGTTAATGTGGTATATCACATGTGTTAATATAGTGTTAAATTTGCTTTGCTAATACTTTATTGAATATTGTTACATCTATATTCATCAGCAATATTGGTCTACAATTTTCTTTTGTTGTAGTTTCCTTATCTGGCTTTAGTATTAGAGTAACAGTAGTAGTGACAATAGAACCAGTCACTTAATACATATTAAATTAAATGGTAAATATAATTATTATTACCATGATCGTTATATCTGTTGATAATAACTGGTTAATCTCTTCTTGAGAACAGTAACAAACACATGGACAAGGGAAAATGTTAGTCTCGACTCCATGTGCATCACAAATCAAAAACTCAGTGGAATATTCACTCTTTATGTCTATTTGAATAGTTAGTAAAGTTGTCTATTTAAAAGAGGAACACCTGGTGAAATCCTCAAACTCTAAATAAGTAAGCTCACTGGGTAATTTATTATTACTAGAAAGCACCATCATGGGAAGCTCATGCATTTTAATGGTAAAGTTGCATACTGGTCGATAAGGTACCCTCAATCTCTTAAATTTCAGCACCATTTCTGAGCTATCAGTCAGCCTTTACTGTGTAGTCAGTGCTGCAAAGAGCTCTTCACTAGAATTAATATGATTATGATAATAGAATCTTTAAGGGCTCAAGCAATACCTTTATGGCCACCGAACTAAATAAGATACTGAATTATAGAACCTTATGTAAAGACCATCAAAGATGCTTTCTTAACTCTCAGAATACTGATCCCCATATGTGTTTGGCAATGCATAACGGTGACTGGGTAAATTAATTATCTGGGAAAAGTTCTTATTTCAGTGTCTTTGCACAGCAGATTTTAATCTTACTAACTGCATGATTTGACATCAAATGATGAATTAATGAGGCTGCCTTTTAATAAATAGATAATTTTCTAAAATTTTACACCAAAATATTAAATTGGAAACTTATGAAATGATATGTAATATTATTATCCTGATGTGTATAAATTTTTTTTAAACTCTGTCTCCACTTTAATGGAGTTTTGAGGGATCCTATAGGAAGGGACCACAAAGTAAGAAAAGACTACCTATTTAGAATCAAAAGGCTTTTGATGGTCACTTTTTCTTCCATACACACTGTTTTTAAATGTATATGAAATATTTATTGAGTACTTATCACTATGTAAATAATGCTGCATATACTTACATGTATGTACTTGCACGTATGACATGAGAGTGACAGAGAAACCCAAAGTGGCGGTGAAGAGAAAGTGAGTGACATATGCCATTGTTACCCAAATTGTGAGAACCCAAATTGTTTCACTGTGTTAGAACATAAAATAATTTTAAATGATTTTAAATGATTGTTGTTGATCTACCTATGTTTTGGGGACAGGAGAGAGAGCTGAGTGAAAGAATGTTTTTATATCCTGTGCTAGTAGCTTGATTACTGACAGATGCTCAAAGTGGCAACTGATGTCTTTTTAAAAATAGGGACACATAAATGGGCATACTTATGAACAGCACTACCGCCAAATTGTTGTGGTCAGAAATTCTTCCTTTCTTCATTGTGAATAAACTATAGAAACAGGCTCAGTGTATCCTTAGGTTTGAGTTTGCACCTAACTTAATGACTCATAAGGGCTAAAAATCAAGCTTTCTATTGAAGGCCTCTTTTCCTGAGCGCGGTCTGAAGGAGACTGAAGTTTATCACAATACCTTTGTTGATCAGTTGAATGATCCACTCATTCATCATTTGTTTAGCTACAGAGTCATTTAGTAAATAAATGGAATAAGGCATTAAGATACAGTGCAGTCCGCGCGGATTGAGTCAATCGTCTATTCTTCACATTTTGAGTGCATACCGCATATCATATGCCAGGCACGGACTGTGATTGATAAGGTACACTCCCTTCCCTTCAAGCAGGTCACAGTCCAAAGTCAAACAGAAGACTGCAACATTAAAGATACTGAACCGTTGAGAGGAAAGTCACACATGATATGTTTTGAATAGTGCAGCGGGGGCCCGGTGGAAGGGAGGACTTACATTTTTGTGTGGCTCAGAAGAGACTTCAAAAAATGACAAAACGGTGTTATGTTTAGGGTAGAAGGAAGAGTCTGACAAAGGCAGAGAGACATTAAAGAACATTGCATCTGAGTAACCAGTAAAATAAAAAAGAAAGAATTTTAAATAATAGTACAGGGGACCTTGGGGTGTGACACAGTTCCATTTTTTTAAAATTTTTTTTTATTCATTTTAGAGAGGAGACACAGAGTGAGAGAGAGAGAGAGAGAGAGAGAGAGAGAGAGAGAGGAGGAGGAGGAGCTGGAAGCATCAACTCCCATATGTGCCTTGACCAGACCAGTGCAGGGTTTTGAACTGGCAACCTCAGTGTTACCAGGTCGATGCTTTATCCACTGTGCCACCACAGGTCAGGCGACACAGTTCCATTTTTAAGACAGTGACATAACCTGAATTTTGGTGAAAGTTGAAATACACTCCAGCCTAAGTCACGTACCTATCCTAACACAGTTATAAAACCTAATCTAGAATATAAAACCACAACCAAGCCGCAGTAAAAGGAAAAAGCATATATTGTACTGTACACTGTACTGTAGTAACAGAAAGAAAAGAGTGTTAAAAAATTTCTTATCTTTATTCCTGTGGTTGGCTTTCACACCGGAAGGCGCATTGCAAGGTGGTGGGAGAGAGTGACCTATTAGGAGGATGCTGGAGAGTCAGGACAACCTGCAGAAGGTGCTGGAAATACTGGGTCAGGTGAATCAGGGTTGCCTAAGGAACATGTACAACACTCATGTCTCAATTTTTTAAAGTTTTTATGGAGTGAGCGTCATAAACTCGAAATGTCATATGTTGAGATTGTTTTAACCCAAGGACCCCCTGTATATTGTCATCAAAATAGTCAAATAAATACACTTATTTTTATGAGTCAACTTTTTAATGAAGTTATTTTGGTGATAATTAAAATTTCAGATTTATTATCTGCCATTTTACCACTTAGAATGTGAAGGCTTTTTTTAAAAAAAAATTTTTGCCATACTCAACCAAAGACTGTTATTTAAGAAAAAAAAATTATACAAAATATTTAGTACTTCTCTCCTCTCTGGAATTCTGATTCATCAGAAGCAGAAACATACAGAGTTAATGAGTGATTACTCTCTTATTTTTCACAAATTTTTCCCACTGCCTATCAGAGAAATGACAGATTATTTGAAAGTATTTAACTCCTGGCTAAGAACAATGATGCATGGAAGTCTATTGACATAATCATGGGTTCAGTGTATAATCTTGGCCCAGCTTTACTCAACTAGATATACTCTCACCTCTCTGACAGGAGATAGGTAACAAAAAAGGAGATCTGACCCCCTGAATTACAGGGACATTGTCACTGGCCATAAAGCAAAGAGGGGAAAACAAGGAAAAGGAACTCTTTGCAATCACCAGCCCCCACAATGACCCTGGTTCTGTGGCCTTAACAAGCCAGACGTCACCCACCTAAAAACACAGTAAAGCAAGGAAAAATAGCAGTAATGTCGATCACCACATTGCTCATGGAGATGAAAAAAATCTAAGTAAAACAGTTTAAGCTTCTTTGCAAGAAGACGTTATATAAAAGCAGAACAAAATTATTAGTCATTTTAATGTGTTGAGAATTTTTACTGTTTGAGAAAGATACCTGTTTGAATTATGCTGGTCTTGCATTGTAGTCTGACCTTTGCTTTAGAACAAAGCAAATGTATTTTGAACGTCCCACTTCCTATTTTCTCTGAATACTGGGGATGTGTCTGTATCAACCAGCATCTCTGTACTTAGAGTTCCAAAGGGAGAGCCTGATATTGAATGGCTTTTGAATTCCATGACTGTAGGGGGCTGTGTTGAGGGATGTATTATTTATTACTTCTAGTGCCAGAGAAAAATCACAATAAAAAAGGCAAATGCTGAGCTAGAGAATAGAACCTCTTGGTCGGGTCAGTGGCTGCCTCAATCCCAGGGCAAACATTCTTATTATAATAACTCAGCAGTTCCACTCCCTTTGCTCTCTTAAGTAATAAAAGGCCAGCAAAATCATTACAGGTTCAACCCAAGAGCAAGGATTTCGAGGATGACAATCTGCTGTTCATTTCCCATAACTGCAAAGAGTTATGTTGGAGCCCTGAATAGTAAGACAGCATTGTAAATTTCTCAGAACTAGATTTCACCAATCTGTTTCCATAAGTGAAACTTCAGGTCCAAGTTCATGTAAATATATCCAGAGGGACACACATCACTCTTTCTATGGTAAAATATACTAATATGAGTAATGCTGCTGGGGGAAAAAAAAGGTTTTGTAGTAAGAAAATGTCTTATTTCAAAGAATCCAACTTAGAGTACTCGTAGGCATTCTCTGCCTATCTTCCTGCTTGAATTACATTGGAAAAATAACAAATAGCACAGGAAATGCCCCATATCTCTGCATTTAAGTTCCTCAAGATTTGACATTCACCCTCTTTTTATTGTCAATGATCAAATTTCTGTATTACCAGGCTCTTTATTTTTTCCCATTGTCTCCTTCCATCTTCCTTGCTAACTAACATATAGCAACTGCACAAATGTCATCACATTGACCCTTCCTGACTCAGGATAGCTTCATTCTGTTTCATTCAACCTTCTTCCATGACTGATCCCCTCAACCCTGTCCTCTCTCAAAGCACAGAGTCTCAGCATCTGTAAATCTTGAGATTTTTTTTTTTTTTAAATTAAGTGAGAGGAGGGAAGGCAGAGAGTCTCCTGCCCAAACATAGCTGAGATCCACCCAGCAAACCCCCAATGGGGTGATGCTCTGCCCATCTGGGGTTGTTGCTCTGTGGAAGGGGAAGAGAGAGAGAGAGAAGGGGGGAGGAGGGAGAAGCAGATGGGCTCTTCTCCTTTGTGTCCTGACCAGGAATCGAGCCTGGGACATCCACACGCTTGGCCGACACTCTACCACTGAGTCAGGGTTATTTTTAGATCTTTTACTATGTCCTTTCTTTCTTTATATAGGCATCCTTGTCCTTTACTGTCTCAGGAAGCTCTGGCTTTCTCATGACCTTCATTCACTCCGGTCATGTCTGTTCTCACCTCTCAGCTTTCCCTGGACTCCTAACCTTTCCCCACGGCTCCACCACCTTTCCCCACCTCTCCTGGAGACCGCAGTCAGTAAGAGTTTGCTCCGCAATGCTGTTTGCTTTCCTGCTCCTCTGTCCTTCCACACCCATGACTTGGCCACTTTTAAAAATGGAATCAAGTCCTCGGTGTCTGTGTTCCTGCGTCCTCTCGGGAAATGTCAGGTAACAAGGGTTACAGCCCCATGACACTTGTACAAGCTCCAGCCTACGCCGGCTTCTCATGACATTGTAGGGACTCCCAAATCTACTATTGAGACTTTTTTTTTCCCCTCCTGCTCCCCACACCATCTTTTCTTCATCCTTCCCTGTAGATGATTTCTGACATTAATCTAATATTTGAGAAATGATATTCCCCAGATTCCCTCAGGTTAAGCCCCAAATCTACATATATTCACTGTACTCTGATAATCAAGGGTTATGCTCAAAATATTTAACAATTAGGGAAGAACTGGCGACATACGACCAGAGTAAGGGCGCCTGTTTTGGGGGCCTTCTGCTGAGGCTGGGCGTGGGGGAGGGGTGGGTAACCGGCATTGGAGGGAGCATGGTGGTGGGTGTACTCAGAGTAGTAGCCTCGCAGCAACTACTGCGAAAGTATTTCCGTATTTTAAAAACAGCGATGGCCGTAATGGTGGTAATAGATGGCTGTTAGTCTTGTTGCACCTTCCCCTAATAGAGAAGAAGCCTCTCCTCTCTCCAAACCCACACATGCACACCGCACACTTCCATGCAGTCTCCCTCTTCCTCTGGGGTTGTTAATGTCCTCGCTTTCCTCCTCTGAGACCTAACTCTTAACAACCTATCCATAAACCTTGGATGCATCCTAAAAGTAATATTCATCAAACTACAAATTAGTGTACAGCCATTCATTTTTTATATCAGGATTTTTCTTTGTGCTTTTAAAAATTTTGTCTAGCTTCCTGGGGTCTTCCATTCAGCTGTATTGTGTAGTGATTATGCAATTTCTTACGCAGACATTATATTGAAATATCCCAAGCCAGAAAAGTCTCCACTGCTCACCACTCAAGCATTGTTCAGGATGAAAAGTACATTTGGCAATGCAGCATATTCACATGTTTTTCTAGGGTTCAGATTTTCACTGTGTTCTCTAGTATCTTCTGCATACACACAAAGTCTAGTTGTTCAATGATGCATTTGTTGTATCCCTTTCATATGTGTTTCTATGTCATTGGACCTTGTGAACCTTTCTCACTTCAACTATATCATCATTAAATGCTTAGCAGCTTTGTTGGTTTGGACTGCAAAATTCCTCAATGTCTAAAACTAACTCCCTTAATTTATGACTAGCAAAAATAGAAACATGGATATCTTTTAAATATGATAGTGTAAGCAAGATATTATTTTATTTAAATATTACATTTTATGTTTTACTTATCTATTTGAAGTGTGATTACAGTGTTCACTTTTCTCCAAGGAGCTACATTTGAGGCTGCATAGATGTATGAATTTACTTAGGACCACAAAAATGACCGCTTCCTTTGGAAACTGCATCTCATACATCTTTCAAACACATCTTCCTCTGTTTTGTCAAAATAACCCCCTTTGAGCAAAGGGCATGAAATCTTTATGTTTCTAAACTGTAACAATAGTGCTCAAAGCAGAGATGATACTAAATGTGTTTTTCTTTGGTGTCAGTCTTCACATCGTCTCTGTACAAAACTTTATTTTTAGTTATTTCACTCCTATTGCTAATGCTTTCCACTTACCAACAAAGAGACCCCTAATAGTATGTCCTGGTATTGTGATAGGATTTTAAGTGATGCTGGGACATATGTCCCAATTTTTGGCTCAGAAAACATGGTCTGCTAATTATTACTAAGTGTTGAAAATAGTTTTAAGTCTATGTGCTATTTAAGATTTTACTCTCTAGTAGCATACCAGTGAAGATCTACTTTCTTTTTTTTTTTCCTATGTCTCATTTTACTTATATCTAAATGAAAGATTTTTTTATTTAATTAGGTCAAAGCAATATGTCGCCTTTATCTGAGTGGAACGCATATGGAAATGTTCATACATAGTTTCAGAAAATGACCTATCATGGAGTTCTCCGTGAGAGTAAGGGGGGACACCATATTACTTATTCCGTGGGAGTAGGTAATACGGTGACAGAAAATGAGTTGACTTTGGGTGATGGGCACACAATGCAATCAACAGTACTAATGCCATGGAGATGTTCACCTGAAACCCATGTACTTTTATTGATCAATGTCACCCCATTAAATTTAATTTTTAAATAAAAACAATATATACATATATATATATGTACACACACACACACACACACACACACACACACACACATATATATATATATATATATATATATATATATATATATATATATATACATAACAGCCATAAAAAGGGACTATCATAAGGTTATCAGTATCATACATAATGTTTTTGACATAAATCAGTTGATTTTACATCCCCTAACGTCATAAGTTGACCTTACATATTTCTTCTGTATTATTTTTCTGAGTAAAACAGAAAAACAAAAAACAAACAAACAAAAAATAAGCTTTAGCAAGGTAGCAGTAAATGACTTTTTAAAAATTGCTTTTGAACAATTAACTTTTTCATTGTGTTATGAAAGCCAGTTATTGGTACATGAATATCTGTGTGTTTCCTTCTTTGATATTAAAGTAATCGCTAAGACATCTAGTGGTAATCTTCTGGCTAAATTCTCTGTAAACATTTCCCTATTCGATCAATTTCAGGGCCTTTCTCTTAAAAGGATTCCAAATAAACTACAGTAAATCATGCAGTTAGTTTTCCGATATTGCAAATATGCATGGGAATAGCAGTGAACAGTATGTTGAAAACAGTTCTCTGAAGCTCTGGAGAATAACATCAATTCTGAAGACATGCAGTAATGAGCTGCGCTGCACAGCTGAGATTAGGAAAGCTACTTTTGCTTGAGAACCATATTTGACAGTTTTTTTTTAGATTTACTTTTTATTGCAATATGGCAAAAAAATTTTTTTTTCCAAATATTAACCAAACTTCAATTAGAATGTTTGTACAAATTAGAATGTTTTGTACAAATACATCAAAATGCAGCAGAGGCCAATCAATGCAAATATGTTTTGTCTCAACCTAGTTAAACAAGAAATCCTTCTTGTAGAGCGAAGCAAAATGACAAAATTTACATTTAAGGCTCTTGCTTCATACATGTGTCTTTTAATAGCAATGATATTCAATTACTGTTGCTTTTCATATTTGACATCAATAAATTAGTAGAAAAAGAACTTTAATTTCTTATAATTACAGACACTTCATTCGTTCATTTTAGTTTTGGCCACTGACTTAGCTCCATACCACTCCCATGCTTTTTCTTCTTATTTTGTCTGACCAAAAACAGGAAAAAAAATCACACAATTTTAAAAACTGAAGGATAATGTGATTCAAGAAATTGCACATGTTAATATCTCTTTTTACCAGAAATTCCCTCCAATGCTTTCAAAGAGAACAGTTTGACATTTAAGAAAGGTGCAAACATTTACAATTTTAATTAAGAAATTAATGTTAAAACAAAATGTCAAACTCATTTCAATTCAGATAAAATACCAAACAATTCCAAAGTATAATAAATTTATAAGGAATGCTTTATAATGTTATTAATATCACTAAGTAACTTTAAATCAGCTTTCAAAGTATAATTCTGAGTTTACTGAAAACAAGTTCTTGATAATGTTAAAAACAGTCTGGTTGATCTAGTGTATATGTAAGTTATCAACAATATAGTGACCTGGCAAGAAAGTTTATTTTATTTAATTTGTTGTTACCAGCTCCCTACAATCTTTGGAGGTTTATTTATCCTGATGAAATATTTTAACAGTCATAACTATTCCATCATGCAGGATTCCAGATTATCACATATGCTTAGTACAGTGGTTCTTAACCTTTTTTGAGGTACCGAACCCACCAGTTTCATATGTGCATTCACCGAACCCTTCTTTTGTGAAAAATAAAATATGATTATTTTTCCAAATTCAAGACAAAGGTATATGTTTTTTTTACTGGTGCACAAAATGAGCCGTGCATGAACATCACCTTGCTCAAAGAACAAAACCAACAAAGTGCATGAACTCACAACAAATTACGGTATTTATTCTGACCTCCACAGCAGAGGCTTCTCCGAAGCCCTGAGACCGACTCATCGAACCCCTAGGGTTTGATAGAACCCAGGTTAAGAACCACTGGCTTAGTAAATGGTGAGATTACAATGTTATGACATTCAAAGTTATGTTCATAATCTTTACTACACATTACTATCATTACAAAATTTACTGTTTTAACTAGAGGCTGGTGAGGAAACCCAGACAAGCTAAAAATATCCAACTGAGCAAAGGGAGTGAGTATACCCTAAATTATCATTTTCTGGTTTTGTTTTCTTTATCAGTATCTTCTCATACTTCTTAAAGGGATAGGTATAAGAATTCTTTAGTAGCTAAACAATACATTTCTTAATCACCTACTTACTATATGTAAATGGATAGATAACTAGATTCTAAAATAAAATTTAGCAAATATAATATATCCAAGGATTTCAGTTAAAAAAGTTTTGCTCTCTAAGTTTATATCATAAAAAGAATCACCACAAAGAGTAATCAGCATTTCTAAACCACAGAAGAATCTTGATGCATGTGTGACTGCTTCATGTGTACCCAGGTTTGTTTTTGTTTTTCTTACGCTCTTACATCTGTGACCACATTGTTGTCGCAAGCAATGTTTTATTTGTTAGAGCATCATTTCAGAAAGTAGAACAACAGGATTGTTTTTTTTTTAGTTCGTGAATAAAATGTTTACTGAAAAGGGAGTATTTTCTGCTATGATAATTTTTCTGACCAGACAGAATCTAACAGTAAACATTTGTTTTACTCCAGATCCCCACAATAGGAAGACATCTGCCAAAATTGTGGTCATGAAAAGCATTTTCTCAGAAAGGGATAAGGACATAACCATGGATTTGATTGTATATACTAGTTCTGGCTTTGATCGTATATTCTAGTCTATCAAAATCACCAACCATCAGCCAAACTTTTTCTGCCTTCTAATTTTTTTTCCCTTGTATCTAATAAAATATCCTGGAGTTTTGGGAGGTGCAAAAAGCAATTGAAGACTTTATTACACAACTATTGGTTGTAAAATTATCATGAAGTGCCTTTCAAACCTTACATCACTGTCAACACATATTTCATTGTAGTCAAGATGAAAAATAAATTTTTACTAAAGTGTTGTTAGGAGAGAGACATGTGTTACTCGTTTTTTTAAATTTTCTTTTTTTTGTGGAGACAGAGATACATGTAGAGAGATAGAGACAGATGGGGACAGCCAGACAGGAAGGGAGAGAGATGAGAAGCATCAGTTTTTTGTTACAGCACCTTAGTTGTTCATTGATTTCTTTCTCATATGTGCCTTGACATGGAGAGGGAGGGTTTCAGCTGAGCCAGTGACACCTTGCTTAAGCCATCAACCTTGGGTTTTAAACCAGTGACCTTTGTGCTGAAGCCAGTGACCATGGGGTCATGTCTATAATCCCAAACTCAAGCCAGTGATGCGGTATACTAGCTGGTGAGCCCACGTTCAAGGTGTTTTGAACCTGGGTCCTTTATGTTCCAGGCAGATGCTCTATCCACTGTGCCACCACCTGGTCAGGTACCTGTGTTATTCTTTAGATTCTTTCTTGTTTAAGGAAATGCATGAATGATGCCACCTCTAAAAATTTGGGATTCTTTGAAATACAGATAAGAGAATAAAAAAATACATTTTCCCTATGATGTAAACTTTTAATTAAATAATTATAGTATACTTGTTTGGATCCTTATAACTATTTATAGCTTTTGAGGACCACTATTTCTAACATTAATAGTTGTATAGTAGAAAATCTAGGTACCTGGAAGGTCAAACGCTTATATCAGAGAAAATCCTAGAGTAGTAGAATAAAAAATCAAGATTAGAAAGAACTTTCATATTAAAATCCCATTAGTTTCTTAAATCTCTATTTGCACCCTTCTGCCCTATGTTTGCTGCTATAATAGGTTGAATATTTGCTGTCTCCTATATGTCTTATTCCATATTTGAGTATCTATGTCATCTTTTAATTGTATTCTATAAATTGAATTGGTGTATTTTAATGATGAAACACCTTACTGATCCCAATTCTACTTTATATAATTATGCGATATAAGCACAATCCCCTTTCTATACAATAGTATTTCATACATTTGAATGAAACTGATGGATTCCTGAAAGTTCTCTGTTATCTCCTCACTTATAGTTAGCCATCATTTCAACTTGGTCTCACTAAATAAAACTTCTCATTTCTGGTTCTCTTTGAGACTTGACCCAATGTACCACTTTAAATATAGAGCCCAGAATTAAATACAGTTCTCCATATTTTGTAAGAAAAAAAATCTATTCCTTGAAACAATGCCTTTGCTATAATTAGGATTTCAATAAGCTAGTCTATCTTTTGGTTTTGTGGAGTTATTTGAGTCTTTTATCTGTATGTTGACTTTCTCTGTAGTTGTTATGCTTATTATTTAAAGCAGACTATTAAAGTCTCCAAATATTTTTATTAGCCTTCGTATTTCTTTCTTTAATTCTGACATCACTTAATACCATCACTTTGGAGGTTAAGATTTCAATATATGAATTTTGGTGAGATGCATAATACATTCAGTACACAACAGAAATTTATGCAAACCTCAACTAACATCAAAATTTATGGCGAAACTGAATGTTTTTCCCCTCATGTGAAGAAAGCTAATTATATCCCCTCCCACCATTTCTATTCAACATTGTACTATAGATTATATGGGAAATGTTAGGAAATAAAAAGAGAAAAGAGCACCCAAATAGGAATAAAAAATGTAAATTTCAATTTTCAGGTGACATGATATTGTATATAGAAATTTCTATGAACAACCTAAAACACTGTTAGATAATAAACAAATTCAAGATTATAGAACAAAAATTAATTGTATTTCTATCTGTATATCAGTGAATAATCCAAAAAATAAGTTAGAAAACATATCTATTACAAATAAAATACATAAAAATAAATTTAATAAAAAGAGTTCAAGACTTGTACATCTAACACTATAAACACTGTTGAAAATATTAAAGATGATCTAAATAAAAGGAAATACATCTGTATTTAAGTATTGAAAGACTTAACATGGTTAATTTGGCAATATTACTTGAATTTATTGACAGATTCAAACAATTCATCTTAAAATACTAGCTTTTCTGTTCCAGACACTGACAAGCTGATTCTTCAATTTATGTGAAAATTTAAGGGACACAGAATAGCAAAATGATCAGGCAAAAAATTAAAGTTAGAAGGTTCATATTTGCCAATTCAAAATTTAACACAAAACTATCAAGACTTTCAAAAACAATCAGGACTATGGGGGACTACCATACAAATAAATATATATATATCAGTGGAATAGAGTTGAGTGTCTAGATATAAACATACACTGTAATGCTCAATTGATTTTCAACAGATGCCAAAGCATTTCAGTAGAGGAAAGCATAGCACTTTTTGCAAATTTGCTGTGGCAACTTGGTATCCACATGCAGAAAATGCAGTTGGATACCTACACCACATCAGAGGAAAAATTAACTTAAATAGAATGAAAGACTTAAATGTATGTATCAAAGCTATAAAATTACTGGAATAAAACATAAGTGTTTGTCTTCATTATCTTTGGTTAGACATTGATTTCTTAGATAAAATTAAAGCACAAGTAATTGATGAAAAAAATATACAAATTAGATTTTATCAAAATTAAAACTTTGTTTCAAAGAATACTATCCAGAAAGTAAAAAGACAACTGACATAATGGAAGAAAATATTTACAAATAATATATGTAATCGTAAGGGTAGTATTGAGAACATATGAAGAACAGTCATAAATCAAAAGCAAAAAGACAACCTAATTTAAAAATGGGTATAGGAGTAATTATTGCCTGAAAATAATAACACATTCTAATTTTCTTGTAGGAATAAAAAAAAAGTTAAAGGTTTGACTGAAGCTGGTCCTTGATTAATGAAATTATATTTGGCGGACAATGGTATCATTGAAAAGAAAAAGAAGAAGAAAATGGTTTGTTGAAATGCATTCAAATTTTAACATGGTAAGTAGAAAATTAAAAGGTTTAATTTGTTTATCTTCCAAAACTAGGTGCTTGGGTTAAATTATGGCAAAATGATTTAATTATAGCTTGTGAACAGAATAGTTCCTTGTCATCTTGTATGCCTCCAGAAAGTTTATCTTATTTTTTAAAATCATATTTCGGTATTTCACTTGTGTGAGTAGATGCATTTTGTAATGTAGTGAAGGAAACACATGTTAAAAAATGCAAAGGGTGTACATAGACGTTTCTTTTAAGAAGATATGCAAATGGCCCAAAAGCATGTGGAAAGATGCTCAACATTACTCTTGGAGGATGCTAATTAAAACCACACTGAGATGCTAGCTTAACTCCCCCTAAGATGGCTGTATTTAAAAAGACAAATAACATCACATGTGGAGAAGACCAAGAGAAATTGGAACCCTCTATATTGCTAGTGGGAATATAAAATTGTGTTCTTTTTTGAAAAAGTTAACACATGACCCAGAAATTCCACACCTAGACATACAGCCAAAAGAATTGAAAGCACATGTTTACATAAAACATGTATAAAAATATATACATGCATGTTCATAGCAGCCTTATTCGTAAGTGCCACAAAAATAAAAACAACTCAAATGTTCAACAGATGAATAAATAAACAAAATGTAGTTGAACCATCCTATATAATATTCAACCATAAAAAGAAATGAGGTATTAATTCATACTACAACATAAATTACCCTTGAAAACAGTATTCTAAATTAAACCCAAGACCAAAGGCCACATAGTATATGGTTCTACTTATATGAAATATCAAGAAGAGGCCAATCCAGAGACAGAAAGAAACAGAAAGATTAGTTGTTTCTGGGGTTGGGGGAGGCGCAAGTGGGGCGTGACTGATAGTATGGGTTTTCTATCTGGGAACATGAAAATATCCCGGGATTAGATAGAACTGATGGTTGCATGAATACATAAAAAGGCACTGAATTACACACTTTAAAAAGTTGAGTTTTATGGTATATGAGTCGTGTCTCCAAGCTGTCCTTGGTAATAGACCATTGTTGTATGGGTGTATTTAAGTATTCCTCCATGCCTGACTAATCTAAAACTATGAGCATCTGTGGGACTATTTCTTTCAGATGCACTTGCATTATAAATTGGGGCTGTGACAGACCCTGTATGTAAAGAAAGTCCCACCCTCCTTTTTTCTGTTTTGGTCCCTTGACATTTCTTCAGCGTCATTAAGTTCCACATTAGGGGAATGTTGCTGGTTTCTAGTATGCTTTGAAAGTTGTTCTTTTTAAAAAGGTTATAATGCCAACAATTACACAACTCTTGTATGGCATGCTTTATCCTTATGATGTTTCTGAATAACATGGATAAAGAGAGACATTTTATTATGGCCTTTTGAAAGAAAGGTTTATTTAGTAACTGACAAGGGCCCAAATTGAACACATAGTCCTACAGGTAGAGTGCAGTTTTATCTTCAGTGACACTATATAAACACAGTATAAGTTTTACTGTTGTAACATATTATACGTAAAATTATGTAAGATACATTTTACCCTATGTCCTCTCACCATATTAATAGTTTCAGTATAATGGACAAGAAAATATATGCTATTCTTACTTAATATTTGTAATATAAAGTAAAAACATAACAAGGTAGGTGGAAACCAATTTTATCAATCCTGTGCATTGCTGTGAATTTTAGTGAAGTGTCTAATGCAAGGAACAGTAAATTAACAAGAAAGAGCTGGACATGTTACAATCATTGTGATGATTTAATTTTTCCTCTACACCTATCATTATTATATTTACTTTTGATGTTGATACATTTCAAAATGTATACATCTGAATATTCCTGTCAGACTTTGCTAACATAAAATTATCCAAGGTTCTGAGGTCTGCTTCTTTAAATAGTCTTACATTTTAAATAGATACTTGGATGTTTTTTCTAATTAAATAAAAATATGCTTGACATAAAAATAGATCATCTAAACAAAATGCTTCAGGCAGTTAGATTAATTATTTTGCCTATGGAATGAGATGTGTCAAGGGCATAAAAGAACAAACTCTTACGCCTTGAGATATTTTACACACAGACACACAAATATATTTATTAATGAATGTTAATTGGGGACAAATTCTAAAATTTTCTCAGTTAAAAAGATTTTGTAAGTTTCAAAAATTTACTGAAATGAAATGTGTAAGCCAGAGTTCCCGATTATGGTGGAGTAACCCCGTGAGAACATAACGGTCTCTGCGAGACTAGATGTATAGCATTTCCAATTCATTGTCATCAAATGAAGTTGTGCTGAACAAATAGTATGAGGAAGAGTTGTAAAGGGCATGAGTTAACATGTCTAGGGCACTGTTAAAGAACCTCATCACCTAGAGTACTAAAGCTGCTTCCAAACATGGTCCTCACACTGTAGCCTAGTTGATCTTTTCTATTCTGCATACACCTGATAAATTAATCTTCCTAAAATACTTCTTTTGCAAGACCTGAACGATCTTAAAATAATAATCAAACTTTGCACATATGTAATATTTTTCATAGAAATTATCTTATCTAATCTTCACAATAGCCCTATGAGACAGGCAAGATAGGTATTATTACACCTTTAACAAAGAAGAAAAGCAGATGCTGAGATATAAAGTTACTTATCAACTGTAGTTCAGATACAAATTCGTTAAAGGTAAAAGTATGAAAAAAGACATATCAGGCTAGCAGCAACCAAAAGAAAGGCGCAGTAGCTATACTAACATCAAATGAAGTAGACATCAGAATAATAAACCTTAAGAAGTACATCTTATAATAATAAGATCTAAATTACCAAGAAGCCATAATGATCCCAAATGTATATGAATCTAAAAACAATTTAAAAATTTATAAAGCAAAACATGTCAGAAATGAAAAGAAAAAATAGTCAAATGTACAACTATCATAATGGAATTTAACATTTCTGTCTCAGTAACTTATAGAACAAATAAAAAAATATAAGCATATAAAAAATATAAAAAACATGGCCAACACATTTGAGCTAATTGCATTTATAATACATTCAATCCAATAGCAGAATAGTACATATTCTTTTCAAGTACACAAGGGTAATTCACCAAGGGACACCATATTTTATATTCTGGACCATAAAATAAGCCATATTAAATTTTTAAAAATTGAAATTAAATAAATTATTCTTCCTAGACCTCGTAGAATTAAACTGGAATTTGGTATTAGCAACACTGAAAATATTCAGAAATTAAACCTCAAACTTGTTAATTACCTATGGGTGAAAAAGAAGCCACAAGGAAAGTAAAGAATATTTTGGAGGAAACGAAAATAAAACACATTTCCAAATCTATGAGATGCTGCTAACGTAGAGCTTAGAGGTAAATATGTCGCATCAAATACTCTTAGAAAGAAAGTAAAGTCACCTAGTAATAATTAAGCTTCCATCTTAACCAGTTAATAGAAGACCATAAACCCAAAGCAAGCAGAGGAAAGAAAATAATAAAGATTAAATAATAAAATTGTAAACAAAATCAATACAGAAAAATCATGAAATCAATAATTGGTTCCTTGAAAAGATTAATATAATTAATAAATTGCTAACCAGACCAAATGAGTAAAAAAGAGAGAAAACAAACTATCAATATCAGGAATAAAAAAGGGGACAACTTGACAGACCATGAGGTCATATAAAAAAGACACTAAGGAATGTTTTATGTCTCTATGTCCTACAATTTCGATGAAATGGATAAATTCCTTAAAAGCTGCATACTATCAAAACTCACGAGGAAGAAACAAATAACTCAGATAGTCCTTGTGTATTAAAAAAATAAAAAAAAGATCTACAGTTTAAAACTTTCCAAAAGAGAAAACTCTATGCTTAGAGAACTTCGCTGGTAAATGCTTTTAAAAATGATTTACAGAAGAATTAATATAAATTCTACACAAACTTTCACTAAAAATAGAAGAGCAGTGGGTACTCACCAACTCAGTTTGGGGGCCGTAATTACCCTTCTACCAAACCAAAGATAGACCTTTTAAGATAAGCCAACTACAGACTATCGTATCATCCCTTTTGAGAATAGACACAAAGTTTGCCAAAACAATTTTATTAAGTAGAACCCAGTGACACATTATATTGATTTAAAAAAAAAATCTTAACAAAGTAGTTTGATTCTGTACATACAAGTTTCATTGAACAGTTGAAAAATCAAACAATGCAATTTGCCATATCAATTTACTAGAGAAGTAACACCATGTGATCATTTCAATAAATACAGAAAAAAAGTAACACTTCTTTATTATAAATACTCTCAACAAGCTCAGCATATCAGGGAACGTCTTCAACCTTACAATGGACATTTACAAACAACATATGATTAACAATAAATTCTATTTAGTGTTTTCCTGTTAAATGACATTTAGTTAGTTTCTAAGTTTTTTTTTTAATTTTTATTTTTATTTTATTCATTTTAGAGAGGAGACACACACACACAGAGAGAGAGAGAAAGAGAGAGAGAGAGAGAGAGAGAGAGAGAGAAAGGGGGGAGGTGCTGGAAGCATCAACTCCCATATGTGCCTTGACCAGACCAGTGCAGGGTTTTGAACTGGCGACCTCAGTGTTCCCAGGTCGACGCTTTATCCACTGCGCCACCACAGGTCAGGCTAGTTTTTAAGTTTTGATGATTATGAATAAAGTCTCTGTAAACATTTACACTTGGATTTTAGTGTATACACAAGTATTAACTTCTCATGGGTAAATACCTAGAAGTAGACTTCCTGGCACATATGATAAATGTATGCTTAACTTTTTTAGAAACTTCCGTTTTCCAGTTTGCGTTCCTGCCAGCCGTTTCTGAGCATCCAGTTGAGCATGCTCACTGGTAGACTATGAAGAACGATCCTGATCCTACCCTATCCACTGGCTCTCAGCATCTCCCAGATATCACTGCTTTGGGATTTGTACTCCCTCAGAGAGGGCAGGATCTTTATACCCTGGAGAAGGATGCCTGTGAAGTCTGGATTTCCTGAGGGGGTGTGGCACTGCTTGCTGGACTCTTAACGTTATTGCTAGTGGGTTTGAAGTCTTAGTTTCAGAATATGCTATATTCCTGTGCCCTCAGGTAACTCTGCTGCTTGCTCCTTAGTCATCTGATATATTTTCCTATACGGTGACTCCGACAGCATTTCATGTGTGTTATTAGATAATACGAGGAGATGTAGACACAACTGACAACTGGCCAATGCTTATAGTTCCAACAGCCTCCGCCTTCTCTTGAAACAGTCAATTTAAACTTCTCCCAGGTATCACCTGTGAAGGGCAGGTGGTCATTCTAAGAGTAACACTCCCCTCCCTCTAGAAGTGCTTGATGCTTTCCTAGGGCTTACCACGTGGTTATTGAATGAGAGCAAGAACTTATGCCACTCTTTTCAACTCTCTTCAGAAGGTGGAGTATCTTTACTCAAAGGTTAGTCTAGACTCCAAAGTGTAGAATATTCACAATCCCTGTTATTGCAGGTTTATAAGACCCTAGATAGTTATGCATATTCAAAACATTCACAGATACAACCAACGATGGCACAAAACACTGCTCCTTTCCCTTGTGGAGAAATTTGCTTTGCCCCATTTTGTGAAAACCTTAGAGGATTAAGTGAAGTATTATAAACATTACTGATTTGATCTGCCTTCTGGGGAAAATTATATGGCGGTTAGGAGTTCTCTTATATCTCTTTTTATGAAGCTAGACATATTCTCTTTCTTTTGAAATGTGCATCATTAGGATTATAATGGTGTATTAACATTTATCTAATAGAAGTTTTCTAATATTGCTGGAGACTTTTGAACTTAAAGCTTCTAATCATACAGATGTTAAAAACATACACTCAGTAGCAAAAAATATATTCTTCTCAGGATTATTTAATACGGCCCGAAACTTCTGAATCACTCATACATATGTACAATAGATATATTCAATAGCAAAAATATTGATATATTTTCCAGTACTAAAACATCCTATCATCTCAAAAAATGTGGTTGTTTATTTTTCTTTCCTTATTTTAGAAAGTAACAAAGACTTGTGAAATTCATGGAGGAGATGAAGAGATATGAATGGCAGTCTTTTTCATTCTTTTTAACTTCTTCATCAAAGGAGCTGAGAGTAATGCTGACCTTCCAGGCACTGTGGCCATTGAGTGCTTTCCTGGCAATGGGCACCTAAGTTATAGGTTATTGCGGCACAGGATTCTGTCTGTCTTTTCCTGACTAGCAGGTGGCAAGTCACAGGCAGAAGTGGAATGGGGTGGACAGGGCCAGTTTCTTAGTTTTCCCTCTTCAGTCTGTGTCCTCTGGTGATCTTCGTATTTGAAAACTGGTATTCCCAATTAAGTTGTAAGCTGCTTGAGAACAAGGCATTGGCTTCCCTGATTAGCCAAATGCAGTGACCATCAGATACTGGTTGAACTGAAATGACCTGGCAGGAATTTTACATCAGTTCCATTGCAGGGCACCAGATGGTGAAGTTATCCACCTTTATTTTCTCTAATGTAGAGACCTTTATCTGTCCACAGTTACTCATCAAATCTAATGGCCTTTCTCAGTTCTCATTCTCTTTACTCTCTTGACATTTTCTAGCACTGTTTTTCAGTTTCACCATCTTGTACTCTATCTTTTCTTGGCCTCCATGTAACATCATACCCACTGAACATTCATCTATCCAAAGAGCTGTTTCCTTTTGTCTCCTAAACATAGCTCTCCCCTAAGACTCCTTTCTTTAGATCATTGTGAAATAGTGGAAAGAATGCAGTTTTTCAAACCAGAGTTACTGCATTTGATTTTAGACTGTGTTGTTTTATTAGGGGGACCTACCTGAGCCTCAGTTCTTTTAACTTCACTCATTCCTTCTCCAATGCTCTTAATTTATGTAGACTCAAGTTTCTGACCCATGTCGTTTTTCCTCTCCCTGAAAAACTTATTTTAACATTTCTTGCAGGGCAACAAATTCTCTCAGTATTTGTTTGCTGGAGAAGATCTTTATTGTGCTTAATTTCTGATGGAAAATTTTGCAGGGTAAAGAATTCGATGTTGGTGAATACTTTTTCTCTCTACATTTAAAATATTTCATTCTACTCTCTTCATGCCTGCATAATTTCTGAGTAAAAATCAGATGTGATTTCCCCAACTCACTGCCTTATTTGGACTATATAAAAGACTATTCATTTAATTATTGTATGAGGAGAGAATTTCAGAAAGTGCAACAGACATTATTCTTTGTTAGGATAGATTAATAGAGATTACATTGTCATAAAATTCTGATTAACCTTCTGTGAGACACAAGATGAAATATGTTGGAGATGGTAACCACTATTTGAAATGAAACTACCAAGTCTGAGGGGCAGTGGACAAATGCTGGCTCTTAATTTCAAGAGAATGTTTTAGAAAGAAAAAAGATTGGAGGGAAAATAAATCAGGATGTATCACCTTGTACTGGTAATGTCAGTTGGGTATCAACCAATTTATTTATATTAATAAAGTAATATTTTTGTGCCCCTTTCCCCAATGTATGTGTAGGGGGTGTAGAAGAAGACAGAATACTGCTAGTAGCTATAGTGTCCCTTTCAGAGATGGACATGGAGCTGATAGGAAGTGAATGGATGATGTAACCACACCACATCAGGAACCACAGCTACCCACTTAAGTGACCATGTCAGCTTGATGTTCGGGAATCACATTAGGTTCTGGGGTATCCCAGGAAGAACAATATATGTGCAAAGAGGACAGCCACATGCTCCTTCAGAGAACATGTACAACAACCCAGGGCTCTTTATTTGGTGGAGGGAGGAGTATTTACCTTTTCACTTGGGGAAACTCAACCAGGAAACACAATTATATGTCTCTGGAAAATACATGCTAGTACCTAAGCCTCTACCAAGAATTAGCACTGTATAGTTCTTTGTATATGGTATATGCACATAAAGAATTGTTCATAATGAGGGTACTGAGGTAAGATTAGCTCAATTAGAAAAAGAACAAATGATATAATTTTTCAGGATATCTGCCAGGAACAGAAATATTGCCTAGGACACTGTTTACCTAGATTGTGCCAAAGTGCTATAGCAATAACCTAGACGTTATAGGTGAGAAAGAAAGAAAGAAAGAAAGAAAGAAAGAAAGAAAGAAAGAAAGAAAGAAAGAAAGAAAGAAAGAAAGAACAACTTTGAGAGCAGATGGAGAGATGTTTTAGTATGACAACAGGAATAAGAAAACTGGAAATGTTTGCTATAAACACATTCAGAACTCATTCCAGGGTATAATTACCACAGTACCTATATTTTATATGCATGCAAAGGAAAATGTTATAAAATTACAAAGTCATTAATTCAAATTTCACCAATGCAGGAAATAGTGACCCTAGTCACTACCGCTAGACCAATATATTTATGTTTCTCACATAATTTCCCAAGGGGATACTAGAAATTCAAGTTATATTTGCAGCAGGGGCTGGAAGCAGACAAAAAAAAAATTATTGCCAAGTGTAGTAATTGAAAATTTTTTAATGACGCAATAATAGATGCCCCGAAAATGGTTGATTACCTGGCTCACAGTTGATTATTCGCTGGCCAAATAACAACTCAGTGCTTGTTGCCAATTTAGTAGTATTAGACTTGACGGATTCATTCCGCTCCCCCAACCTGCGGACTTTTCTTTCTCCAGTTTAATGAGGAGTGGTGCATAGAAATAAGTCTTTAAAAACCATTGTAAAAATAAGCAATTCTGGGAATTTGTATAGTATCAAAATAAGCTTATCAGATTCAACAACAACAAAAATGCTTGCTGAAAATATTACACTGTTTGAACATGATTTAGAATTACAATGACATGTTGTCTATTTCATTTTCTACCTGAAACTTTTATATTAACACATCTAAGTCCCAGAAGCAGAATTTGCCCCCTTTCCATAATTATTTCTAATTATTTCTGTATATGTTTCGTGCATGCTAAATGTTGTTTGGTCCGCTTTTATATTCTAGGTTACAAATTTATTATGATTGGTGAAAAATTTTTCTGAAAAATGTTTACGTGCCATTTTTTTCTGACTTGTTTACAAATCAAAGAATGCTCAAAATATTTCACAATTTTAAAAAAAAGCTACTATCAGCAGGCTGACCTATTTTGATTTGGACTTCTCTAGTTTTTAAGTTATGTGTGCCTTGGAATGGTCCCAATGGCTCCTAATTCTTGCTGGCCTGTTTCCCGGCTACCACCTCCAACTGCAGGTGTTCATGGAAAAGTTTCGCACTTTAAAATGTTGACTTGTCTGATAGCCTCTTCATTCGGAGGAATTTTAAGCCAAGCAGAGAAGGAGCCACAGCCGAACACCGGGCAGCTGCATTCTTCTTCTTTATGACCAGGACGAACACTCATAGACAAAAACAGCCACCCACCAAGCTTTAGGGCTTCCCAAGGGCCTCCTGTTAGGCATGTTGTGTGGTGTGAGAAGTGTGGATTTCAGACTTAGAGGGCCACAGTTGGAATCTTGGCTCTGTTACTTGCTAGCTGATTGGAAGTGGAGATGTTTCTTAATTTCTCTAGAACACAGTTCCTCAGATGATAAAATGGGAATGAAAAAAAGTACCAATCACATGAGGTCATTTTCAAATTAAATGAGGCAATCAAGGTAAAGAAAGTATTAGTATAGTGACTGGCACATAGAATGTGCTCAATAAAAGATTGTATTACTTCATTACCACCATTAAAAAAAAATAAAGGTAACAATTATTTTACAGGTATAAATCATGTAGTACAAAATTTACCTTTAAAGTGTACACAGTTCAGCGCTGTTGTTGTTTTGTATTAACAAAGTTGTGCAACCATCCCCCCAAATCCAGCACACTCTCTTCACCCCCAAAAGACACTCTGTGTCAAGACTATACTTTCAGGAATCATTTCTATAGTATATTACTAGAGAAGTTTCTCTGATCGTGTAGAGCACCGGAAACCACGAGGAGGAGTTGCAGTGTTCTCTTCTGAGCGTGAAGCCGGCTCTTGGTGTTGCTTGTGCAATTGCCTTTTGCCATTGATGATCGTTCTTCTCTTCCTTTGGGAGAGTAAGAGGGAGAGAACGCAGTCTGAGTGGAAAAAAAAAAAAAAAAAAAGACACTCTGAGTTAGCCATCATCTTCCATTGTCTCCTCCCCGGAGTTCCTAGTAATATAATATGAACTTTCCATCTCTATGGATTTTCTTACCCTGGATATTTAATATAAATAGAATCATATGACATGTGGTCTTGGTGTGGCTTCTTTCACTTAGGTAGTTTTCAAGGTCCATCTCTGTCTTCACATGAATGGCATGTCACTCTTTCTTTGGACAAACAGAATCCCAATGTATGGATATGCAGTGCCCTGGGCCTGGGACCTTCCCTTAGATCAGTGGTTCTTAACCTATTTTGAGGTACCGAACCCACCAGTTTCATATGCACACTTACCGAACCCCTCTTTAGTGATAAATAAAATATGATTTTTTTTCCAAATTCAAGACATAGGTATATGTTTTTTTACTGGTGCACAAAATGAGCCGTGCATGAACATCACCTTGCTCAAAGAACAAAACCAACAAAGTGCATGAACTCACAACAAATTATGGTATTACTTTATTCTGGCCTCCGCGGCAGAGGCTTCTCTGAACCCCTGAGACTGACTCATCGAACCCCTAGGGTTCGATAGAACCCAGGCTAAGAATCACTGCTTTAGATGGAAGCTGGGTGCTGAGGGGCAGCTTGGATCCAGATTCTTCTCCTTATTACAAGAGATCTTTTCCCAACTCTTACTTTGCAGTGAACTTCCTTCTATGCTTAAGTGTGTGCTCATACAGCACCTGTTCTGGCAGGATAGGAACCTCTCCTTGTCCACTTTGGGTAGGGGTATTTGCAGTCCCACCCCCTGTGTTGGCTCTAGAGAGGGACCTGTTTTGTGAGGAAACACAGACACTGATCTCCCTATGTCTCTTCTCCTGTCTGTGAGAAAAGACCTGTTCCCGCTAGTATCTTGCATGTGGCATCCTCTTTGGTCACTCCGAGCCCATAGAGCGCATTGCGCTGGGTCTGTGGGCTCCTATGCCTGGTGGTTGGAGTGCGTTGATCTGTGCTGCCTTCCGCTCAGTGGGAGTCCTCACTAGGCTGGATCTTCCTGTGTCACTCTTCACATATATATATATATATATATATATATATATATATATATATATATATATATATATATATATATATATATATACACACACACACACACACACACACATACATGGAGATAGTAATATAATAAAATAGATGTAATGTTTTGTTTTTTTTTCATATATATTTTATTATTATTAATTCTAATGGGGTGACACCAATAAATCAGGGTACATATGTACAATGAAAACATCTCCAGGTTATCTTATCATTCAATTGTGTTGCATACCCATCACCAAAAGTCAAATTGTCCTCTGTCACCTTCTATCTGGTTTTCCCTGTGTCCCTCCCCTCCTCCCTATCCCACTCTTCCCTCCCTCCCCCCACCCCATAACCACCACTCTCTTGTCCATGTCTCATAGTCTCACTTTTATGTCCCACCTATGTATGTAATCATGCTGTTCTCAGTTTTTCTTTTTTTCTGATTTAATTATTTCACTCCGTATAATGTTATCAAGGTCCATCCATTTTGTTATAAATGTTCCGATGTCATCGTTTCTTATGGCTGAGTAGTATTCCATAGTATATATGTCCCATAGCTTTTTAATCCACTCGTTTTCTGACGGACACTTGGGCTGGTTCCAGATCTTCGCTATTGTGAACAATGCTGCCATGAACATGGGGGCGCATTTCTTCTTTTCGAACAGTGCTATGGTGTTCTTAGGGTATATTCCTAAAAGTGGGATAGCTGGGTCAAAAGGCAGTTCGATTTTTAATTTTCTGAGGAATCTCCATACTGTTTTCCACAGTGGCTGCACCAGTCTGCATTCCCACCAGCAGTGCAGAAGGGTTCCCTTTTCTCCACATCCTCGCCAGCACTTATTCTGTGTTGTTTTGCTGATGAGTGCCATTCTGACTGGTGTGAGGTGATATCTCATTGTGGTTTTAATTTGCATTTCTCTAATGATTAGTGATGTTGAGCATTTTTTCATATGCCTATTGGCCATCTTTATGTCCTCTTTGGAGAAATTTCTATTCATTTCTTTTGCCCATTTTTTGATTGGGTTGTTTGTCTTCCTGGTGTTGAGTTTTATAAGTTCTTTATAAATTTTAGTTATTAACCCCTTATCAGATGTGCTGTCGAATATGTTCTCCCATTGTGTGGTTTGTCTTTTTATTCTGTTCCTATTGTCTTTAGCTGTGCAAAAACTTTTTAGTTTGATATAGTCCCATTTCTTTATCTTGCCTTTTATTTCATTTGCCCGTGGGGATAAATCGGCAAATATACTGCTGCTACAGATGTCGGAGAGCATGCTGCCTATGTTTTCTTCTAAGATGCTTATGGTTTCACGGCTTACATTTAAGTCTTTTATCCATTTTGAGTTTGTTTTTGTGAATGGTGTAAGTTGATGGTCTAGTTTCATTTTTTTGCAGGTAGATGTCCAATTTTCCCAATACCATTTGTTAAAGAGCCTGTCTTTACTCCATTGTATGTTCTTTCCTCCTTTGTCAAATATCAGTTGTCCATAAAGCTGTGGGTTTATTTCTGGGTCCTCTGTTTTGTTCCATTGATCTATGTGCCTGTTCTTATGCCAATACCAGGCTGGCTTGAGTATATTGGCCTTATTTATAGTAAACCTTGATATCTGGAAGAGTGATACCTCCTGCTTTATTTTTTCTTTTTAAGATTGCTGAGGCTATTCATGTTCTTTTTTGGTTCCATATAAATTTTTGGAATATGTGTTCTATATCTTTGAAGTATGTCATTGGTATTTTAATTGGTATTGCATTGAATTTATAAATTGCTTTGGGTATTATAGACATTTTAATAATGTTTATTCTTCTTAGCCATGAGCACGGTATATGCTTCCACTTGCTTGTGTCTTCCTTGATTTCTTTTATCAATGTTTTATAATTTTCCGAGTACAAGTCCTTAACCTCCTTGGTTAAATTTACTCCTAGGTACTTTATTTTTTTGGCTGCATTAGTGAAGGGGATTGTTTCCTTAATTTCTTTTGCTGACTGTTCATTGTTGGTATATAGAAATGCCTCTGATTTCTGAGTATTAATTTTATATCCTGCCACCTTGCTGAATTCATTTATAAGGTCCAGTAGTTTTTTGAATGAGACTTTAGGGTTTTCAATATACAATATCATATCATCTGCAAATAGTGACAGTTTTACTTCTACTTTTCCAATTTGGATGCCTTTTATTTCTTTTTCTTGTCTGATTGCTGTAGCTAGGACTTCCAGAACTATGTTGAATAAGAGTGGTGAAAGGGGTCATCCCTGCCTGGTTCCTGATCTTAATGGGATTGCTTTTAATTTTTGTACATTTAGTATGATGTTTGCTGTGGGTTTATCGTAGATGGCCTTTATCATGTTAAGGAATGATCCCTGTATTCCCACTTTACTGAGAGTTTTGAGCATGAAAGGGTGCTGGATTTTATCAAATGCCTTTTCTGCATCTATTGAAATTATCATGTGATTTTTGTCTTTCTTTTTGTTTATGTGATGAATCACATTGATTGATTTGCGAATATTGAACCAGCCTTGCCTCTCCAGAATAAATCCCACTTGATCATCGTGTATGATTTTTTTCATATATTGCTGGATCTGGTTGGCTAATATTTTGTTGAGAATTTTAGCATCTAAATTCATCAGGGATATAGGCCTATAATTTTCTTTCTTTGTGTTGTCTTTGTCCGGTTTTGGGATCAGAATTATGCTCTCCTCATAAAAGGAGTTTGGAAGTCTTCCTTCCTCTTGAATTTTTTGAAATAGCTTGAGGAAGATAGGAGTTAGTTCTTCTTTGAATTTTTGATAGAATTCACTTGTGAAGCCATCAGGCCCAGGACTTTTCTCTTTTGGGAGTTTTTTGATAACTGTTTTGATCTCATTTGTTGTAATTGGTCTGTTTAGGTGTTCTGATTCTTCCAGATTGATTTTTGGAAGGTTATATGATTCAAGAAATTTGTCCATTTCACCAAGATTGTCTAATTTTTTGGCATAGAGTTCTTCATAGTATTTTCTTACAATGCATTGTATTTCTGTTGTGTCAGTTGTTATTTCTCCACTTTCCTTTCTAATTTTATTTATTTGAGTCCTCTTTCTTTTTTTCTTGGTGGGTCTAGTTAAAGGTTCATCAATCTTGTTTACCTTTTCAAAGAACCAGCTTCTGGTTTCATTGATCCTCTGTATTGTTTCCTTAGCCTCTATGTCATTTATTTCTGCTCTGATCTTTATTATTCCTTTCCTTCTACTTGTCTTGGGTTTTATTTGTTGTTGTTTTTTTAGTTCTTTTAGATGCAGAGTCAGGTTGCTTATTTGAGCTTTTTCTAGCTTCTTATGATATGCCTGTAGTGCAATAAACTTCCCTCTCAGTACTGCTTTTGCTGTGTCCCATAAATTTTGAGTTGATGTATGCTCATTATCATTGGTTTCTAGAAACTTTTTTATTTCTTCTTTGATCTCATTGTTAATCCATTTATTATTGAATAACATGCTATTTAGTTTCCAAGTGTTTGAGTATTTTTCAGTTTTTCATTTGTGGTTAATTTCTAGTTTCATGGCATTGTGATCAGAGAAAATGTTTGATATGATTTCAATCTTCTTAAATTTTTTGAGACCATTTTTGTGTCCTAACATGTGGTCTATCCTAGAAAATGTACCATGAGCGCTTAAGAAGAATGTATATTCTACTGCTTTAGGGTGAAAAGTTCTGAAGATATCTATTAAATCAAGTTGATCTAGTGTCTCCTTTAAGTCTACTGTTTCTTTATTAATTTTCTTTCTTGAGGATCTATCCAGTGTTGTTAGAGGGGTATTGAAATCCCCTACTATGATAGTATTGCTGTTAATCTCGCCCTTTATATCCATCAAAGTCTGCTTTATGTATGTCGGGGCTCCTATATTTGGTGCATTTTGTCTGATATAAGTATTGCTACCCCTGCTTTTTTTCATTTCCATTTGCATGAAATATTTTTTTCTATCCTTTTACCTTCAGTCTATGTGCATCTTTTGTTTTAAGGTGTGTCTCTTGTAGACAGCATATGTATGGGTCCCGTTTCTTTATCCATGCAGCTACCCTATGTCTTTTGATTGGATCATTTAATCCATTTACATTTAAGGTTATTCTTGATATGTAGTTGTTTATTGCCATTTTATTCTTTAAAGCTGTATTCTTCTTTTGCTATATTCTTTCCTCCCTTTAAACTGTTCACAAGATGCCCCTTAGTATCTCTTGCAGAATTGGTTTGGTTTTAATGAATTCCTTCAGGCTTTCTTTTTCTGGGAAGCTCTTTATTTCTCCTTCAATTTTAATCGTTAGCCTTGCTGGATAAAGTAGTCTTGGTTGTAGGTTCTTGTTCTGCATTACTTTGATAATATCTTGCCATTCCCTTCTGGCCTCAAGTGTTTCTGTTGAGAAGTCCGATGTCATCCTTATGGGGGCTCCTTTGTAGGTGATAGCCTTTTTTTCCCTAGCAGCTTTTAAAATTTTTTCTTTATCCATTAGTTTTGGTATTTTAACTATGATGTGTCTTGGTGTAGATCTTTTTGGGTTTCTCTTTAATGGAGTTCTGTGTGCTTCTTGAACGTGTGGAGTGTTTCCCAGCCTTAATTTCGGGAAGTTTTCAGCTATGATTTGATTTAACAAAGTTTCTATCCCTTGTTCTTTCTCTTCATCTTCAGGAACTCGTATAATGCGGATGTTTTTTCTCTTTATGTTGTCACAGAGCTCCCTTAGAGTTTCCTCACATTTTTTGAGTCTCTTTTCCTTTTTCTTCTCTGATTCTGTGCCTTTGTTTATTGTGTCCTCTAACTCGCTTATTTGATCCTCAGCGTGATTCATCCAGCTTTTAATTTCTTTCATTGTGGTCTTCAGTTCTGATACTGTATTTGTCATTTCTGTCTGATTCTTTTTTATTATTTCAATTTCATTTTTTATACTTGTTATCTCTTTATTTAGGTGTTCATAATGACTATCCATTGTTGCTCTAATTTCTTAGAACATCCTAACTATCATTATTCTAAACTCTGCTTCTGGTAATTTGGTTATATCTGGTTCATTCAGGTCCTTCTGTGGGGATTTCTCTTGATTTATTTGGTTTGCATTCCTCTGCCTGCCCATTTTGTCTGTGTATAAGCAAGTTGTGGCCACTGGAGTCCAGTAGGTGTTGCCTTTGTGTTCTCTAGGTGTGGTCTGTCTACAGGCCTGCCACCCCATCTGATGCTTCCTAGGGCGGTTGGGTATGGGAGTTGCCAGCGCTGGCCCACTGTGGCTTTTGCTGTGATTTCCGCCTCTCCTCCGTGGGAGAGGCTGTCACTCAAGCGACAAGCCTCAGCACCAAGGGTAGAGGTGAGCACCTTTGCTCAGCTGTGGACCCAGCCTGTTTCCGGGCTTCCGCCCAGCTCCCGCAGTCAGAGTCTGCTCACCACAGTTTTGCGGGTTGGGCGGGGCTTTTGACGTACTCTCAGCTGTGAGCCTTTGCCCATCAGAGCTTTAGCCCTGCCCTCAAGGCCAGGGCCTTTCTGCGCAGGGTCGCAAACCAAGGTTTATTGGGCCGGGCGTGTTTGCTGGCTTCCTCTCAGCTGTGAGCTTCCGCTCGTCCCAGACTCTACCCCGCCCCCGCGTTCTGAGCCCGCTTGTGCACGTAGAATGGCAAACTGCGGTTTCTCCGGCCGGGCGGGGATAGTAGCGTGGGCTCATCTGCTAGCTTCCGCTCGTCTCGGGGTCTACCCTGCCCCCGCGTTCGGAGTCCGCTCACGCACGTAGAATGGCAAACTGCGGTTTCTCCGGCCAGGCGTGGCTGGTAGTGTGAGCTCAGCCGCGAGTCCCCGCCCGTTCCTGGTCCTAGCCCTGTCCCCGCGGTCAGGGCCGTCTTTTGCAGGGTTGCAGAGCAGATCTCTGCCCTTTCTTGACCTCCTGCTTTGTCCCCACAGGTGGGATTACAGGCAGGCCCGCAGCTGCTGGACTGCTTTCGCACGTCCCCTCTGCCCCTGCTGGGCTAGATCGAGTTCACACCGACTTGGCCTCCGCCCATGCCGATAGAACCGCGTTTTAGCGTCCTGCCTCCACCATACCCTTCAGCAACCCTCAGCAGAGTAGGAAGGGACCTAATACTCCACACTGTAGGCCTGGGAGCTCCCTCACTTGTTTCACAGCTCAAAACTGTCCAAACGCCTCTTCTAGGCTCTGGGACTGTAGGCTGGGGCTTGGTTCCTGGGACCCAGGTCCCTCCCTCTCCTCCAAACTCTCCTCCCGCCACACGGGTCTCTCCGGGCTGCTGTTTGCTCTGGAGAGCTGGGCAGCCCTCTTCGCGTTTTCGCTATTCCTACCAGTCTCAATGTGGCTTCTTCTGTCTTCCTTGGTTGAAGAGTCCACTTAGTTTAGTTCAAAGTTAGTTTATCCAGAAGATGGTTCTTAAAATTGAGTTATAATCCACTTTGGTTCTGGGAGTTGGAAGTTGGTACGTCCGCCTACTCCATCGCCATCTTGCTCCCCCAAGGGAATTTAAGTTTGAGTTCCAATACTGACACACACCTCTGGAACAATCAAGGTGGAAAGTTTCTGGTCATTTCTTGGTCACGGATTTGCCGTGCATATACACAGAAGAGGGGTTTTAAAACCTCATTTTCTTTCCTTATCAATTGATCCTGGAATGTACACGTGTCAAAGTGGGGAAAAGAAATTGTAAAATAATGTCTATTGGACATATATCATTTGTTGTGTGGGCACTAATTAATTTTACATAAATAATTTTACTTAACCTTTATAATAAAATTGGGTGCAATTATGCTCATTTTATAGATGATAAGCTGATAACACAAAGGGTATGTGATAACTTATCCAAGATGATGTGATTAATTAGCAGTAAACTTGAGATTTTAAACCCTGTTCCTGTGCTCTAAGACTCCGGTTTCCCTCTTAATAATAAAGTCTGTATAATGGAAGAGAGATTTAATTTAATTTATACTACTTAGAATACTTCACTGAAAAAAAAGCCATAGAATATTAAGAGACACTTTTCGCTCAAAGAATGTTTATTAATTTAACGATACTGTGACATTATTCTCTCAATGTCCTTAAGTTTAAAAAGCTAAGAAAAACAAGTGTGTGATGATGCAGGAGAAAAAAATATATATGTTTTGATATCTGTGACACTTCAGTGGCTCCAGGCTCAATGACTTGAAAACAACTTACTGCTACTTTCAAAAATATTACACAGCTATCATTTATCCTGAACATAAAATAATAACTTTGCAATAGAGAAACATTTTCCACACACAAAGCATTTTGCTCATTAATGTAGAACATTTGATTTATTGCACATCATAGACCCTTTGGCGTTTTGTTTTAAACAAATAAACAGGCTCAATTTGATGGAAAGAGAGTTATGTGTAGAGATGATACTTATGATCAAATGTGACTGGTGCCATAAGAAACAATCATTTGTCAACCTCAGTAAGAATTAAGAACCCTGGGCAATTAATTCTGAGACATGACAGGACACGTATTACATGTTGCCTGGAAATGTGGTTAATCAAATTGATGGGAAAGTATGATTCAAACAGCAACTGCTCCTTCCTTGTTTTCAATTTGATGCTCTACAAACACTGTTTCTTCTTTGAAAAATTCCATCCTGCTTCTGAGAGGTATGGCATACATTTTTCTGTCTATATATTGCTGCATAATTATCAATTCAACCAATGTGTATTGACCTGCTACCATAGATCTGTCTTTATGCTGGTGCTGGAAGTTATGCATGAGCAGCAAAGGCTCTAGAAATTTGATGTTCATATTGTTACAGTTTACAGTTCAGGACAGATGTTTCTAAAAATGGCATCATTTCATTTCTGTGTCTTATTGAACATATGCTCAAAGTGGTTATTGCCAGATGATCTGAATTGAATTATCCACAAGTTGGTTTGCATGATAATATTTAGTAACTTATTGAATATCATCACATTTGTATTATTATGAAATTGTATATTCATAATTAATGACCATTGTTTTTATCATTTCTGAATTTTGGGGCTTTCTTTTCTAATATACAAAAATAAATTTAAAAGTACTACTCTTTCAAAATCTTTAAAAATGCATCAATACAGAAAAAAAAGTCCTATTGACCCCTTTTCTTTCTCCTAACTAAAAATTTGTAGCCCACATTGGGTCAAAATTGCTTTTTTTTTTTTTTTGACAGAGTTAGAGAGAGAGAGTCAGAGAGAAGGATAGATAGGGACAGACAGGAAGGGAAAGAGATAAGAAGCATCAATTCTTTTTTGTAGCATCTTAGTTGTTCATTGACTACTTTCTCATATGTGCCTTGACGGGGGTTGGGGGGCTACAGCAGACCGAGTGACCCCTTGCTCAAGCCAGCAACTTTGGACTCAAGCTGGTGAACCTTGCTCAAACCAGATGAGCCTGCACTCAAGCTGGCGACCTCGGGGTTTCGAACCTGGGTCCTCTGCATCCCAGTTTGACACCCTATCCACTGCGCCACAGCCTGGTCAGGCTCAAAATCACTCTTACGTGGCAATTTCATTTCTCTTTATGCAGTTTTGCATTTTTAATTATTTTTTTCCTTTTCCAAGTGGTAGGAGAGGAAGATGGAGAGATGAACTCTCACATGTGCCCCAACCAGGATCCACTTGGCAACCCATCTGGGGCTGATGTTCTGCCCATCTGGGACCATGCTCACAACCAAACTAGGTTTTAGCACCTGAGGCGGAGGCTCCATGGTGTCATGTTCAGTGGCCAGGACCAATGTGCTTGAACCAATTGAGCCATGGCTGCAAGAGGGGAACAGAGAGAAAGAAAGAGAAGTGAGAGACAGAGAGAGAAAGAGAGAAGGAGAAGGGATGGAGAAGCAGATGGTTGCTTCTCCTCTGTGCCCTGACCGGGAATCAACTGGGGGCATCCACACTCCCAGCCTACGTTCTACCACTGAGACAACCGGGCAGGGCTCAAGTTTACATTCTGAAATCTGTTATACTACATCAGTTCTTCTAAGTCTGGTTTTCTTTTCAAGTATGGTTTAAGATCTCTCACACAGTCTAGTCCTGATGCTCAGGTATGATTGTCTATTATTTATTACTACAAATCACAAGGTGTATATGCTTCATTATTTAGAAAATATGAATTTAACACTAGTTCAGTAAAGTTTTAGAATATTCCTTCAAATCACTTTGATTCATTGATTAATTATATGGTAATTTGACTTCTTGAGCTATGTTTATGTGAGGGGGTCAGATACACATCTTTAATTTTAAATATTTCAGGATGCAAATATATCATCTGTATTTTTAATTTAGACACTGTAGACCATATACTGACTTGAACCATAAGTATAGTAAGCATAATTCTTTCCTGTGGTGCCTTTGACGTATTTTCAAAGCTTGAAGACAGTTTTCTATAATTTTAAGCAATAGGTTTCCACTGGTATTCTCCCTAAGAAGAGCAAAATGTTCTCTTATCATTATTTTTGTATCCAAGTGCAAATCTGGTTATAGATTATACAAAGAAGCTCTACATAATGATAGAATAGAGGCTTGCAATTAGTTAAATCTTATAGGTGTAGTTGCCCAATTCTGCCTTCCTCTTTTGAGTAGGATATAATGCAAACAGCATGGACAAAAAAACCTGGGTTCAGATCTCTACTTTTCAATTGTCTTATTTTGATCAAGTCACTGAGGCTGGCTGACCATCTGTTTCCCAATTCATTAAATGGGAGTGAAAAATTCTGGAAAATCTCTGCATATAATGAATGCTCAAAAATGTGTTTATCCTGTCAGTATATATAGTAACTGTCTATAAACAGTCTTGAATAACCTTAAGTAACTGAGAAGCAAATTTTAACTGAAGGAGAACATTTGGAATAAGGAGGAAAGAATATTTCATTTCCCTTTTACACCAAGAAGTTTCTATATCTTGTATCCTCCTGTGGGCAGAAAAGAGACACCTGAGATCATTATTTTAAACTAATATGATATAATAATTTAGACCTTGGGGATTTTAAGGTAAAAAGTGTATTGAAGGCATTAGTGTCTTAAAGAAGTTAAGAAGCTCCTTGCTATGAGTATAGTCTCATGGTCATAGTTCACCTGCACCCCACCCCCGTCCAATCACTTCTTCCAGGAGTTCACTAAAGGAGAACAGCATCCAAGAGTTATCCTCAATACCTCCATGGAGTCAGATGCCACTATTGGCTTTGATTCTGTCTTTTAGAAACACAATTGGTAATTGATTCTTTGATCATATTTTTTAAAACACCGCCATGGTGTAAACATGCTAGTAAGTAGGATGTTTTGTTAAAAATGAATTTAGCCTGACCAGGTGGTGGCACAGTGGATAGAGTGTCAGACTGGGATGCGTAAGACTCAGGTTCCAGACCCTGAGGTCATCAGCTTGAGCGCGGGCCCATCTGGCTTGAGCAAGAGTTCGCCAGCTTGGACCCAAGGTCGCTGGCTCCAGCAAGGGGTTGCTCCGTCTGCTGAAGGCCCACGGTCAAGGCACATGTGAGAAAGCAACCAATGAACAACTATGGTGTCGCAACGAAAAACTGATGATTGATGCTTCTCATCTGTCTCTGTTCCTGTCTGTCTGTCCCTATCTATCCCTCTCTCTGACTCTCTCTCTGTCCTTGTAAAAAGAAAATGAATTTATATATAGCATTTATTGATTGACTTTATGTTTGCTGCATGGACACTTAGTTTATAATTTACATTCTCTGGATACAGTGTATTTGAATTTGAAAGCGTAAATGTCTGTGAGCTCTGTGAGTGATGCTGAGGAAGAATAAGCCATGGTGAGTATTATGGGGAGGCTCTGAATCATGAAGAATAATTCTGATTATCTTAAAACAGGCAATCATGGAAAGCTTCATGGAGATAAAAATAAAATTGATAGGCCATACTATTATCGAAACAATACTTTGGAGAACTATTTTCTGTTGTCTGAAAGGTAATGATGGCTTCAGCAGTTCTCTCTGCTCAGCTTTTACCAAAACTATTCTTTGGTCCCAGGCCAAACTTCTTTAAAGATCAAAAGGGTTCTAAAGCAGAAAAGTGGGATTAAATACCCAGGTTGATACCAAAGAATCTTGGCATTAACAAAGTGTAAATTGGTGTAGATAAATTCCTGGCATTTATGTTCAATTCTAAATGTAACTGAATCACCCTTATCTGGAAATATGACTTGAGAGCATTAGAAAGAGGAATTTGGCCAAAGCCACTTTTTGGCATGGGTATGTTGAAATAGCATAAGCTCAGCCTTTTGCACAAGATGGTATTTCACTGTTTGAACATCTGGCTGATTTGCTGAAAACACACATTTGTGGAAAATATATGGGAACATTTCTTTTTGATAAATAAGGAAATACTTTAGTAGAGAAATAGTATCAGATTCTTTGTATTTGCTGTTTTTCAGCAATAACGATGTGTTACCTTTTCTCTGCTTATGTTAGTGGAGAAAGAAGATTGCTGTTTATTGTATAATCATAGTTGCTTTTACAGTTTAACAAACTGCTGTTAGAAAACAAACTACAAAGTCATGTGCATGATTTCTACATGTTTCCAATGGTGTGGAAAAGTAGTATTTTAAAACTTCAGTTGGTTACACATAAGTAAAGATACATTTTTTCATCTCACAGGTACACAGACATCTCTGAAGAAATGATTGCATCTGGCAGAAGAGGAACAGACAGAGGACTTGCCTCTGAAGGATTGCTCTGTGATAGGCTGCTATTTCTCTTTGCTATGGTGCTATATTTACAAAAATATTTCTAATTTATAATTCTGGAACATTCTCATCTTTCTCCAGAATTGACTTGTTTCCCTAATCCCGTCTGCATCTGTAGGTGGCAGCCATCTGTCACTGTTGCAGGGCTGCAGATTTAAATGCACTGGATTGTAACTGGAAGGTGAATTTATGAAATAAAAACATACCTCAGGACTCTATGCAGGTAGGTGCTTCCGGCTTTACGGCGGTACAAACCTATATTGTCAAAATGCTGTTAGGAATGAGAGTAAACCTCAGCTGCCAGCTCTGAGTATCCTGTAGTCTGCCTTTCTTTCTGGTCTTGGGTCATGGGAGAATTCTGGGGGGGTCTCCTCATTTATTTATTTATTAATTTATTTATTATTAATTTTAATAGGGTGACACTATTCAATCAGGGTACATAGGTTCAGAGAAAACATCTACAGGTTATTTTGACATTTGATTATGTTGCATACCCATCACCCAAAGTCATATAGTCTTCTGTCACCTTCTATCTGGTTTTCTTTGTGCCCTTTCCTCCCCCCCCCCAGCCCCTCCCTCACTTTCCTCCCCCACAACCCCATAACCACCACACTCTTGTCCATGTCCTTAAGTCTCATTTTGATGTCCCACCTATGTATGGAATCATATAGTTCTTAGTTTTCTCTGATTTACTTATTTCATTCAGTATAATATTATCAAGGCCCATCCATGTTGTTGTAAATGATCTGATGTCATCATTTCTTATGGCTGAGTAGTATTCCATGGTATATATTTACCACATCTTCTTTATCCAGTCCTCTATTGAAGGGCTTTTTGGGTGTTTCCATGTCTTGGCCATTGTGAACAATGCTGCAATGAACATGGGGCTGCATGTGTCTTTACGTACTAGTGTTTTTGAGTTTTGGAGGTATATGCCCAGTAGAGGGATTGCTGGGTCATATGGTAGTTCTATTTTTAATTTTCTGAGGATCCACCATACGTTCTTCCATAGTGGTTGTACTATTTTACATTCCCACCAACAGTGGATGAGGGTTCCTTTTTCTCCACAGCCTCTCCAACACTTGTTATTACCTGTCTTGTTGATAATAGCTATTCTAACTGGTGTGAGGTGGTATCTCATTGTAGTTTTGATTTGCATTTCTCTAATAGCTAATGAAGATGAGCATCTTTTCATATATCTGTTGGCCATTTGTATTTCTTCCTGGGAGAACTGTCTGTTCATGTCCTCTTCCCATTTTTTATTGGATTGTTTGCTTGTTTGTTGTTGAGTTTTCTGAGTTCTTTGTATATTTTGGATATTAGGCCTTTATCTGTGTTGTTGTTTGAAAATATCATCTCCCATTTAGTTGGCTGTCTGTTTGTTTTGTTGTCGGTTTCTCTTGCTGTGCAAAAGCTTCTTAGTCTGATGTAGTCCCATTCATTTATCTTTGCCTTCACTTCCCTTGCCTTTGGAGTCAAATTCAAAAAGTGCTCTTTGTAACCAAGGTCCATGAGTTTAGTACCTATGTTTTCTTCTATGTAATTTACTGTATTAATTTTAGTACTAGGGGACAAACTGTAGTTGAGTTTCATTCTTTTGCATGTGGTTTTCCAGTTTTCCCAGCACCATTTGTTGAAGAGGCTTTTCTTTCTCCATTGTGTGTTGTTGCCCTCTTTATCAAAAATTATTTGACGATATACATGTGGTTTTATTTCTGGGCTTTCTATTCTGTTCCATTGGTCTGAGTGCCTATTTTTCTGCCAATACCATGCTGTTTTGATTATCATGGCTCTATAATATAATTTGAAGTCAGGTATTGTAATGCTCCCAGCTTCATTCTTTTTCCTTAGGGTTGTTCTAGCTTTGGGGGCTTTTTATAGTTCCATATAAACCTGATGAATTTTTTGTTCCATTTCTTAAAAAATTAAATTGAAATTTTAATGGAAATTGCATTAAATTTGTATATTGCTTTGGGTAATATAGTCATTTTTACTATATTTATTCTTACTATCCAAGAACAAAGAATATTTTTCCATTTCATTATATCTTTTTCGATTTTCCTTTACAATGCTTTGTAGTTTTCATTATATAGGTCCTTTACATTCTTTGTTATGTTTATTCCTAGGTATTTTATTTTTTTTGTTGCAACCCTGAAGGGGATTGTTTTTTTTGAGCTCGTTTCTGATGTTTCATTGTTGGCATATAAGAAGGCAATGGACTTTTGTATATTAATTTTGTATCCTGTGAACTTACTGTATTGGTTTATTGTTTCTAATAGTCTTTTTGTGAAGTCTTTGTGGTTTTTGATGTACAGGATTGTATCATCTGCAAAAAGTGAAACCTTTACTTCTTCTTTCCCAATATGAATGCCTTTTATTTCTTTCTCTTGTCTGATTGCTCTGGCTAGAACTTCCAGCACTACGTTGAATAAGAGTGGAGAGAGTAGACAACTTTTGTCTTGTTCCTGATTTTAGAAGAAAAGTCCTCAGTCTTATGCCATTTAATAAGATGTTAGCTTATGGTTTATCATAGATAGCCTTTATTATGTTGAGATATTTTCTTTCTGTACCCATTTTGTTAAGTATTTTAAACATAAAATGATGTTTTTATCGAATGCCTTTTTTTGCATCTATTGATAAGATCATATGGTTTTTGTTCTTTGTTTTGTTGATATGGTGTATTATGTTAACCGTTTACGTATACTGAAGCATCCTTGTGATTCTGGGAGGAATATCACTTGATCATGATGAATTATTTTTTTAATGTGTTGTTGTATTCATTTTGCTAGTATTTTGTTTAGTATTTTAGCATCTGTTTTCATTGGAGATATTGTTCTGTAGTTTTCTTTTTTTGTGTTATCCTTGCCAGGTTTTGGTATGAGGGTTATGTTGACCTCATAAAATGTGTTTGGCAATATAGTTTCTTCAATATTTTGGAACACTTCAAGTAGAATGGGAACCAAGTCTTCTTTAAATGTTTGATAGAATTCACTAATATAGCCATCTGGCCCTGGACTTTTATTTTTTGGAAGGTTTTAAATAGTTGTTTCTATTTCCTCTCTGCTTATGGGTCTGTTTTGGCTTTCTGCTTCTTCATGACTCAGTCTAGGAAGATTTTATTGTTCTAGGAATTTATCCATTTCTTCTATATTGTTAAATTTGGTGGTATATAGTTTTTCATAGTATTCTACAATAATTCTTTGTATATCTATGATATCTGTGGTGATTTTTCCTCTTTCATTTTGGATTTGTTTATGAGTTCTTTTTCTTTTTTCCTGGTGAGTCTTGCCAAGGGTTTGTCAATTTTGTTAATCTTTTCAAAGAACCAGTTCCTTATTTTATTAATTTTTTCTATAGTTTTTCTGTTCTATATTTCATTTATTTCTGCTCTGATTTTTATTATTTCCTTTCTTCTGCTGGTTTTGGTTTGTCTTTGTTTTTCTTTCTCTAAAGTGGTTTACTTGGACTCTCTCTTGTTTGTTCATATAGGCCTGTAGTAATATGAACTTCCCTCTTATTACTGCTTTTGCTGCATCCCTGAGATTCTGATATGTTGTATTGTTATTTTCATTTGTCTTTATGTATCTTTTGAACTCTTCTTTGACCCTCTTATTTTTTAAAAGTATGTTGTTTAGTTTCCACATTTTTGTAGGTTTGTTTACATCTTTCATGAAGTTGAATTCTAGTTTCAAGTCTTTATGATCAGAAAATATGCTTGGTATAATTTCAATCTTACTGAATTTGTTGACGTTATTTTTGTCATATGGTCAATTCTTGAGAATGTTCCATGTACACTAGAGAAAAATGTATACTCTGGCACTTTGGGATGAAATATCCTGTATATGTCTATCATATCCAATTGTTCTAGTGTATCATATAAGACCAATATTTCTTTACTGATTTTCTGTTTGGATGAACAAAAAATCAGTAGGAAGGAGATTCTTCCTAGAACCATCAGCAGTGTATTGAGGTCTCCAAGTATAATTGTGTTTTTGTTGGTTTTTGTTTTTAGGTCAGTCAGTAGCAGTCTGATATATTTTGGTGCTCCTTAGTTTGGTACATATATATTAAGAAGTGTTATGTCTTCTTGATTCAATGTCCTGTTTATCATTATGAAATGACCCTTTTTGTCTCTGATTACCTTTGCTGTCTTGTAGTCAGCATTGTTAGATATGAGTATTGCTATACCGGCTTTTTGTGGATGTTATTTGCTAGGGGTATTGTTATCCAACCTTTCGCTTTGAATTTGTTTTTATCCTTGTAGCTTAGATGTGGACAAGGCCCGCCCAAGGGTGAGGACGATGGAGAAGCACGAGACCCGACTCCAGGGACAAGATTCAGTGGTGCAAATCCACTTGATTATGGAGGTAAGCTAGCTTATATACATGGGTTCAGCCAACAGAATGTCACAGCAGGGCAAATAGCCAAAAAAGGTCAGGAAACTGCCTGGTTGGTAGTGAGTCACTTCCGTATAGTAGGTGAGCTCCCTTCCTGGGTGTTCTCAGGAGGGATTCGGGAGCTGGAATATTCTCACAGCATTGCATTAGCCAAAGCTATTAGGTAAATGCTCTGTGCTCTACCTACATCTCCCCCTTCTCTTTTAATTAAGGCCAGTTGAACTTGCTTCATGACTGCTTGTTGCTCTTGTAGCTTCTGAATGCTATGCATTATGCAATGAAATACTAGTAAAATTAAAACAACTATAATACCTATTATTAGCTGTATTAAACAATGAGGCAAGCTTACTAGTTAGGAAAAAGAATGGGAGCCTTAAACAGGAGATTCTTCCTAGGGGTGGGGATGTCATTTCCCTCCCATTGTGTTACAGAGACCTTCCAGGTGCCGTTAAACACAGTTCTTTTTTTTATTGTAAAAAATGGACATAAATCCATGCACATCCCCTTCCCATAAAGGTCCCTGTGTCCAAACATGGAAAGGATGGCTTGCTGTGGGCTGCGTACTGCATATGGTTGCATTCCGTCTCTCAGCATGGATGCCAAACTCCGAGGTTGATGGTCTGCGCATCCAGGCCAGAGGCAATGAGACAGTCTCTCGAGGGAATTCCTTTTCTTGGGGGTGTTCTTAGATGTTCGTCATACAGCAACGGGCAAAGAGGCAACCCTGGGAAGGCAAGGTTAGCGGGGCAGGCCCAGTTGTTGGTAGCTATGGGGAGGAGAGCTTGTAGGCCAAATACTGAGCCTTGGTTGGTAGTACCATTTTCAGGAAAGTACCCCATAGTATGATTACGAAGGAGGATCCACCACTCCGAGGGGATGGTGTTAGTAAACATAAGTAGCATGGGGTCACTGAGGTTATCCCATATAGTACTGTTCCACTGTTGGGATTCTCGTTCATTATTGTCACAAGGGAGACTAAGGGAGCAGTTACTGGAATATACTGCTAGAAACTGTGGGCTATTAACTTCAACAGGTATAATTATTCCAGAGTGGGGAATAGCCATCCAGACATGAGGATCACCTCGTGCTTGGGAGTTCAGTGTGATAATGGCACATTAGAAGAGGAACAGAGTGCCTAGACTTGGGGGTCCATCAGGGGCTAATCTTTGAGCCTGTTCAGCTAGCAACTTCATATCTCCTCAGGTTATGTTATGAGCACGTTGGTTATGAGGTCTCCTCCTGGAGCGCTGAGGACCTTCTCCAGGCAGCCATTCATCAAAGCTGAGGCTGGCCATCTTCTGAACCAGGGGGTTCATCAGTGTCAGGGGATTCATTGGTGGGATCATCTTAGAACACCGGGAGAGGCTGTACATTCCTTCCTGGGATGCAAATTGGATATGGGCTATTTTCTGGAAAGACACAAGCATAAGTTCCTCCTCGCATTAGAAGAGGGTGTAGTCCCTGCCACTGAGCTGTGGCTGAGTCCTTCCAGCATACTAACGGCAATGGGGTCTGTTGGCTACGAAGACCTACCCAATGTTTATAAGTGGGAGTTACTCATTCAGAATTAAAAGTCAATAAATTGAGAGTGAATACAGCACTGAGGAGCACTTCTACAGGTGAGGTCTGGGCATTTACGCACTTTATTTTAGAATTTGAAGCTTGATGTCTCTGTGTTGCCATTCTACAATGGCTTGTCCTTGGGGATTATAAGGAATGCCAAGGCTGTGTGTGATTTGCCATTGGGAACAAAAAGCTTTAAATTTACTGCTGGTATAACAGGGTCCTTTGTCAGTTTTAATTTCCCAAGGTACACCAAGGCAAAGCATGGCCTGTCGAAGGGCACAATTGCATGTTTAGTTCTCTCTCCAGCCAGGGCCGTGGCCAAAATGGTTTCGGAGAAGGTGTCTAACACGTCGTGTATGTAGCAAAGTTTGCCAAATTGGGGAACATGAGTGACATCTACTTGCCTTACAGAATTAGGCTGTAGACCCCTGGGGTTGACACCTTGTGGTTGTAGGGGGCCCAGGGGTTGTAAAGGCCCACATTGTTTACATGCACGTACAAGGTGTTTGCAGGCTGTGTGAGTGAGATCGGGAAAGAGAGAATGAAGAGAATGGGCAGACATATGAAATCGGGCGTGCAGCTGCTTAGCTTGCTCAATAGGAGAAACTGTAAAAACTAGGTTATCCGCCTGTGCATTGCCAGCTGTAAGAGGACCAGGTAAGCCTGAGTGAGAGCGAAGATGTGGAATATACCAAGGGTGTTAGCGTTCCTCTAATAGTTCTTTAAGCTGTCTGAGAGCCTTATCAAGTAATGTCTGCTTGGGTAGAAAGGTGGAATGGGCAAGACCTTTAACTGTTTGTACTGCATAAGCACTATCTGAGAAGATATTGAGGGGAGCCTGTTGCCAGAGGCGTAGGACATAATAGATGGCTACTAGCTTGCCTGCTTATACTGACTCCGCATAACTGTATTTATGGAACTTTGTGCTTTCTGTTGGTGATTTGAATACTATCCCCCAATGAGAGCAGTTAGTGTTGGTGAACTCAAGCATGCTATGTGGGATAGGGGTGGAGGCTGGATAGGAATGAGGGGTTGTTTGTAATGGGACTTTCTGCAGAGTTTGCAGGAGTTTATCATTGGGTAGGTGATTGTCTATTTGACCAAGAAAGTTAGCTACAAGTGATTGTATTTCTAGGTCATCAGGAAAGAGGAACAGTATATGGTCAAGAGGGATTGGTAGGATGAGTACATCTGGTTCTCGACCATACAGGGTGACAGGAGTGCATCGTAGCTTCCGGCCAAGAATGCAGATTGCAGTCTTGCTGGAGGTAATTTTAGACAGCTGACTGTAGGTTAGGTGTACCTAATAAAGAGTTTTGTTCTGAAACAGGTCTCCAGTAGGAGTGCCTTTTGTGGCCAGGACAATGGCTGAGATTGACTGAGTAGGGACTAGCCTGGCCTTCGACACAGAGCTAATAGCAGTGTTAACGTCCATTATAATCCTCTTTGCTGCTATAGTGAGACAGCGGATGCTAGTGGGCTGTGTCGCCCTCAAGGAGGGAGAACAAGGGGTCTAATTCAGCAATAGGTATAGATAGGTATCCACATATCCAGTTTATCTGACCGCATAGCTCTTGTAATTCATGTAAAGAGCATTGCTGAGGGACTGCGAGCATAGGGGAACAGGTGTTATTTCCTCCTCTATGTGGTATCCTAAGAAAGTAAAAGGCAGCAGGGTTTGTACTTTCTCTGGTGCTACAGAAAGTCCAATGGCATTCAGAGCATTCAGATTAGCTAGGAGATGCTCGTAACACTCCTCTAACACCTTAGGGTCGACATGAGCTATTAATATGTCATCCATATAATGGTAAATGAGGCATTGCTCCCACAAGGGTTGCGTTGCGGTGCCTATATACCGCTGGCAGATGGTGGGGCTATTGTTCATACCTTGTGGAAGGACTGCCCACTGATACCTTTGAGCCAGAAGGGCATGATTAGTGGAGGGCACAGTAAAAGCAAAATAAGGCTTGTCTTCCGGATGGAGGGGGATTGAGAAAAACAATCTTTGATGTCTATAATTTTGATATGGGTTGCCCGTGGCACTGCAGAGGGATGTGGCAAGCCTGGTTGTAAAGTGCCCATATTTGCCACGTGCTTGTTAATAGCCCTTAAATCATGAAGGAATCTCCATTTTTCATGTACCTTTTTCTGAATTACAAAAACAGGTGAATTATGAGTACTAGTGGAAAGCTCAATATGTTTGGCTTCTAATTGTTGCTGAACTAGTTTTTGTAATTTTTTTTTAAATTTAGAGCAGTGGTTCTTAACCTGGGTTCTATCGAACCCTAGGGATTCGATGAGTCGGTCTCAGGGGTTCGGAGAAGCCTCTGCCGCGGAGGCCAGAATAAAGTAATACCATAATTTGTTGTGTGTTCATGCACTTTGTTGGTTTTGTTCTTTGAGCAAGGTGATGTTCATGCACAGCTCTTTTTGTGCATCAGTAAAAAAACATATACCTATGTCTTGAATTTGGGGGAAAAATATTTTAGCACTAAAGAAGGGTTCGGTGAATGCGCGTATGAAACAGGTGGGTTTGGTACCTCAAAAAAGGTTAAGAACCACTGATTTAGAGGTTGTTAATGGCCACTGCTCAACCCAAATTGGCTGGTCGGTATCCCATGTAAGTTTGATGGGTTCCAGAATTTTTATCTGAGCAGTGGCCTTTAGAATTGCTGGGGCTGGCTGGTAATAGAGACACGGAGTCAAGACAGCAGATCCCGTCCTCAAAGTGTATGTGGCAATTCAGTCATAAATAAAGGACTGAAAACTCTAGTAGCACCATCAGGATCTGTCCAATGGGGTGGCCGTACAGCTTGTTGGTCTGGTTGCACTCCACTAACTCCCTGTACGAGAGGCCTGGGCTCTGTGGCCCATGCCTTCCTTTTTGTCTTTTTTTTCTAATTACAGATATATCAGCACCCCAAGGATGGGGTGGCCTGCTTGCAGGGTCAGAAACGCCTTATTCTGAGTTAAAGGTTAAGTCCAATAGACTCCCGTGTGGAGTTGCCTTCTTATGGGCGGGGCTGAGAACTGCCCCACTTCCCGTTTGAAGGCTCTAGGGGCTTTCCATTGACTTAAGTCTTCCATGGTGAGGACTGCTCGGTCCAACGTTTTTCAATCATGGGGGCCATTTCAATCAATACTGATATTCTCAATGAATTGCTGAACATAGGGAGAGTGAAGGCCATCTTCCTGGATGGCTTTCCTGAGAGTAATGACTTTTTGATCATGAGGATACCAAGCTTGTGGCTGTGCAGCGGTAGGGTTGATGTTGACTGGAAAAAGGTGGGGGGACTCCAGTCCTAATGTTGCACGAGAAGTATCTTTCTGCTGACACAGGGAGTGTATAGGCTAGCCCATGGGTTAGCAGCAGGTGCACATGTCGGCTTTAATGCTGGGATAGAAAATGGAGTCTGAGGAATTGGGGCGGGGCCTTGAGCCCCAGCAGGAACTGCTGAAGCGGGGACTTCCACTTCTTCAGGCGGTAGAGCTGATGGTGCAGCTATTAATTCAGTTGATTTTGGTTCTGCGCACTCAGCCACGAGTTTATCAAACTCAGTGGCCCAACCATTTTCCTCCTCCACAGAGGGAAGTGAATAGGGGTCAGGGGCTCCTCTGAAAGAGGAGTAGCCTGTAGGACCTTAGGGACTGGCAGAGGGTCCTCAGCAGGAGCACCGGTCAAGCAGGCATGGATTGCCAATAAGGCAGGAGTTAGGCTGAGAGGGAAGGTTTGTCCTTCATGTACTCTGGCCGAATGAACGTGTCAGAAAGCTCAGACCCAAGTATCTGGGTCCCAGAGGGACGTGTCCTCAATCCAGGGATTGAGACCAGAGAGAATCTCCCAGTAAGTACAGAAATCCTTTTCACAAACTTCAACTCGCCTACTCTGCATAGGGCGTGCAGGGCTCGAGAATAAGGGAGAAGGTTTCCCATTGCAGAGGGTCAGTCACCCATCCCGTAGATGCTGGTTCAGTCCCTGTTCGAGGCGCCAGTTGTGGACAAGGCCTGCCCAAAGGTGAGGACGATGGAGACGCACAAGACCTGACTCTTGGGACAAGATTCAGTAATGCTAATCCACTTTATTATGGAGGTAAGCTAGTTTATATACATAGGTTCAGCCAATAGAATGTCACAGCAGGGCAAATGGCCAAAAAAGGTCAGGAGGCTGCTTGGTTGGCGCTGAGTCACTTCCGTATAGCAGGCGAGCTCCCTTCCTGGGTGTTCCCAGGAGGGATTTGGGAGCTGGAGTATTCTCACAGCATTGCATCAGCCAAAGCTACTAGGTAAATGCTCTGTGCTTTACCTACACTTACATGTGTTTCATGTAGGCAGCATACAGTTGTATTATTTTTTAATCCATTCTGCTACTCTGTGTCTTTTTATTGGTTAGTTCAATTCATTTATGTTTAGTGAAATTATTGACATTTGAGGATTTCCTATTGCCATTATATGTATTGCTTTTTGATAGTTTTGTATCTTGTTTGGTTCTTCTCTTTTATTTTTCTATCATTTGTTTTTGTTTGGTTGTAATCCATACTTCTTTTCTCTATTACTTCTTTTTTCAAGCTATGTACTTCTGTGTTGGTTTTTTCAGGGGTGGTTACTATTAAGTAATGGAAAGTATACATATCATGTTCACTGTAGGACATTATCTCATGAATGCTTCTGCACTCCATCCTTCTTTGCTACTGTTAATCTTTGGCCTCTCCCCTTTTTTGTCTCTTTGTCACAGATTAATCTTGTTTTTCTTGTGATCTTGATGGAGCTTTTACTTGTAGTTTTGTTTTGTTCTTTGTGTCTGGTCAGAAACCCCCCTTTAGAATTTCCTGAAGTGGAGGTTTTCTGGTGCTAAATTCCCTCATCTTTTCTGTATTTGTGAATGTTTTTATTTCTCCTTGATATTTGAAGGATAGCTTTGATGGGTATAGTATTCTTGGCTTTCCTCTCTTTCAGAACTTTAAATATTGAGATTTACTCTCTTCTAGCTTGTAAAGTTTCTGCTGAGAAATTTGTTGATAATCTAATGGGACTTCCTTTATATGTTGTATTCTTCTTTTCACCGGGTGACTTGAGAATTATTTCTTTGTCATTGGTTCGTGCCAATTTCATTATGATGTGCCTTGGAGTAGGTTTGTTAGTATTAAGATAACTCGGTGTTCTGTTTCCTTCTTGAATTTGAGGCTTTAGTTCTTTCTGCAGGCTTGGGAAGTTCTCATCTATTATTTGTTTGAATATGTTCTCCATTCCATTTTCTCTCTCTTCTTCTTCTGATATACCCATTATTCTTATGTTGCTCTTTCTGATGGTCAGACAATTCCTGTAGGGCTATCTCATTTTGATTAATTCATGAGTCTCTTTCCTTTTCTCTCTGTAGTACCTCTAGTTGCCTGTCTTCTACATCACAAATTCACTCCTCTATCTGGCCTGTTCTATTGGCTAAGCTTCTTACCTTGTTTTTCAATTCATGAATTGAGTTTTTCATCTCTGTTTGATTTGTTTTTATAGTTTCAATTTCCTTGGTAAAGTATTCTTTCTGTTCATTGAATTGTTTTTTGAGCTCCCTAAATTGCCTTTCTCTGCTTTCTTGTATATCCCTGAGTATTTTTAGGACTTCAATTTTAAATTCTTTGTCATTTAACTTCAAGGTTTCTAAGCTGTTGAAATTTTTTTCTATAGATTTTTCCTCATCTATCTGAGCTACATCACTGTCTTTTGTATCCATGATATTCTATTTTTCTTTAATGGCATTTGAGAGTGGTATTGTTAATAACACTAATAAGAATTGATAAAAAAATTTTTTTTGAAAAAATGCAGTGAAAAACTGAAAATTCTATTGTGCTAAGCAGAACAAAAATACATAGACTGGAGGGCCTGGGTTGGGGTGGGTGAGTGACAAAAAGGCAGAAAACAAGGTGAGAACCCACAAAATGCCACAAGAGAAAAATTTGGATCAAGAATAAAATTTGTTTGTAAATGATGGTTAAATGAGAGAAATAGTGTCAAGAAAAGAAAAAAAAAGAAAAAAACAGTGAAAAATGAAAATTCTGTTGTATTAAGTGGCACAAAAACTAGAATGGAGAGCCAGAGTTGGGGGAAATGCTAAAGAGATAAAAGACGAAGTAAAAAGCACACAAAATGCCACAAAGAAAATATTTAAATCCAGAATAAAATAATTTGCTTGTGGATGAGATTCGAATGAGAGAAAAAGTGAAAGAAAAAAGAAGAAACAAAAAGAGAGAGAGAAAAATATTTGAGTTAAGTTTTATGAAATGTAACACTCATAGAAAATAAAAGAATGGAAATGTAACACCTATTGGTAATAATGTTCAAAATGTTAAGAAAATAATAAAATGGAAAGAGGATAAAATGTCCATGGTAGAAAAAAAATAAAAAAGATAAACAGTACAAAAAATATAGAAAAGGTTATAAAGACTGTGGATTTTTCCTGCTTTTGAGAAGTTATCTTCTTTTATCTTTCTTCTCTTTTATTTGGCCTGTGGTACTGTAGCCCAGGTTCTGCCCCTGTGGCACTCTTAGGCAGAGATTTGCTGTTCTGTTGCTATGATGATGACATAAATTAGGCCTCAGTCCTGTTGGTGGGGCTTGTTATTGTTTGCAGGCTCGATAATGGGAGAGTTCATTTTCTTAGAGCCTCTCCCCAAATCTCTTTTTCCTGAACCAGCAGTCTGAGACCCAGCTGTGAAGTTGCCCCAGCCACTGCCTGGAGAGCAAGAGGCTCTAAGAGTTGCCAAATTTCCCCTCTATCCCCACTCAACACAGGGTTCTGGGTAAGGCTTTGCCAGCCAGAGCTGCCAGCATAATCAGGCAGGACTGAGAGCCAATTGCCTTTTAGGTGTCTTTCTGTGAGCCTCCAGGCATGTCTAGTATGCCTCAGCACTCCTCAGGTCTCTCCAGGGGCTGTCTGCAAGCTGCCTGCGTGCCCCTTCCCCCCACCAGTTCTGCAGTTCTCTTCCCCAGGAGTGTGCTCTGTTAGCCGATATGGCTGCTGGAGGTGCTGCACCCGGACAGGTCCAGGTGTAGGGAAGCCGGCTTTCGTGCACTTCCCATGCGCTGTTGTTTGGGAAGCCGGGATTATTCAGAAACTCTGGTCACAGCCGTCACTACTGACAGCCTCGACCCTTCCCCTCTGTCCAGGAACACAGGCATCCATGCCCGAAACGCCACATGGATCTACTCACTCGCACACTGTCCACACTCACTGACCGGGATACCGGAAGTAAATGAGGCAACTGCTCGCCCATCTCTACTGGGGTCTGCCGCTGGCATTAGCTCTGCATGGGCTGAACCGCCGGCAAACTCTCTCCTTGGCTTGAACGTCTCTGCCCTAGCCTGGCTTTTTCCACGCCCCCAGCCCTTGCTTTCTCAGTTCCAAGTGAAAGCAGCCCTTGATCAGATCAGTGAGGAAAGTGGAATACTCCATTCTCCGTTCTCCGGTTATATTTCCTTCAGAGTAGATTATATATTCAGTCATCTTTTTGCCCAATCGTACCTTTGTTTGATGTATGTGTATTTCAGATGCTTCTGATGTTGTTTTTCTGTTTCTAGTTGTTGAATTTGTTGACGTTTCAGGGAGAGGTATCAGGAGACCTCCTCACAGCATCATTTCTCTGACGTTTCTCTCCTCATCTCTTTTTAGTATACTAAAAGCAAAATGGCTGACCCACTGAGCACTGTCTTTCCCATACTGCTGCTCCGGGACTGTAGAGTAAAAACTGTTTTGTTATTGGAAAGGCAGGATAACTTTGGCTTTCATAAAATTCCTAATTTCTGGAGTGCCATAGTAATAAGATACCTGAGGTAGGACTTGTTAGAACACTGGTGTTGATAATCTGAATATTTGTTTTCATGAAAACCCTGGTTTAATTTTCAACATAATAAAAACAATTGATTAGAGGGTTGTATTTGACATTTAACTTTTTAAAGAACTTTCTTCATTGTTAAGAAGTCAAATGTATGTAGGTTTTGTGGAGTAACGTTTCCTAAACTAATAAACCAGCTGGAGCTTATGAACATGTGTTTGATTAGACAGACAGGCGTAATAAGAACTGAACACATATTTAGTACTTACAACAAATCAGCCACTATTCTAAACTTTTCAGTGGTTTGACTCATTTCAATCCATATAACAATTCTGTTATATCCCATCAATTCTGTGATATTTCTTTACATGTCAACAGTTCTAAAATCAGGATATGTCTTAAAATCGGTTCATACAAATGCTGTTCATGGAGGTAACAGTTATGATAGTACTTATTATTAACTGAATGTGTGAGAATATAAAAATCAGCTTAAAACATGCAAAATAGATAGATGTCAGGAGCTAGGAAGGAAATTCCAGGGATAATATATGAAGCATTTTTAACTGCTGAGAACCAGATCTTTTTTTTTTAATTTTTTTTAAATTTTTTTTTAATTTTTTTTATTTTTATTCATTTTAGAGAGGAGACACACAGAGAGAGAGAGAGAGAGAGAGAGAGAAAGGGGGGGAGGAGCTGGAAGCTCAACTCCCATATGTGCCTTGACCAGACCAGTACAGGGTTTTGAACTGGCGACCTCAGTGTTTCCCAGGTCGACGCTTTATCCACTGCGCCACCACAGGTCAGGCCAGAGAACCAGATCTTAGTTGGTTGATGATGGGGGTTGGGCGTTGGCAAGCCACATATTCAGCACATTCCTAAGGCCAGTGTCAACAGCAGGTGGGTTCTGTAACTGTAAAGTCACAGAAGGAGCCCAGTGCCAATGGTGTTTAGTTGGGTTTATACGCTTCTGTTAAGAAATACTGTACCATTACATTTTTTTGTTAGCACAATGGACAATGCTATAAAGCAAAACTCAGACCAAGTTCTTGACTAATTCAAGAACTTATCCAGAAGAGCTTGAATCTGAATATGAAGAAGTCATAGAAAGAGCTAAATCAACTTTATGTTGCTCCTTTTTATATATGCGTGAGAGTGGTATCTGATTAGAAAAATCTATGTGTAACTAATTCTAAGAGAGTTTTCCTTTCTAAAATTCTGTCTTATGGTTGAGAGCTCTTTGGATTTGGTAACAGCAGTATTATTATCTCTGTTTTCTATAGATGAGGAAAGAGTGACAATAGATAGGAGATACTAGATTTAGATTCAGCCTGTGTCAACAACATGACACCTTTATACTTTATAGTGTTTGTACAGCCAGTATCCGTGGCTGCCATCAAAGCCTACTGGCCAATGCAGGTTCAGGTTTGATTCAGACAGATTGTAAGTGTAAAGCCAGTGGCCAAGGCCACTATCACAGCCGCTTGGCTCATGCAGGTTCACATTAGATTCGGACAGTCAGTAATAAAACAATGGAGCCAAGAACTGGTGAGCCATCAGCTTTAATTCTAGCTTGCACCCGGCGGGCAAGTAAAAACACACATTGGGCTCCAAAACCCACTCACTCAGTGCTTATAAAGCTACTGACTTATCCGAGTTTACTAGCATCAAAGGTTTCTAGCTCACCAGAGTTATTAATCTGTTTTCCATCTCCTTCTCTCTGCACAAACTCACTTCTTCTTCCTCAGCACTCTGCCATCTTGACTGCTTCTCCTCTCCTCCACGTGGCCTTAATCTGCTCTCCTCTCTAATGCTAACCTCAAGAACCAAGAGAGGGAAAGATCCCATGCTGCCCCACTTTATAGTGTAGAAATTCAAACCTTTAATCCAATCTACAAACAAGAAAGTCTCTGATACAAAGCCACTCATCTGAGGCATAATGGGAGGATTCCTCATGAGAGTGCACCACCCCACATCATTCAATCAGTCAAGGGTGTGGGGAAAAGCTTACACTTAAAACTAAGCCTTGGGCTATACCAACCCGGCCTGCTTACAGCCTGTCCCCCACACCCATCCCAAGCATAAGGGTAAATAATATCACCTGGGTGACAGGCTTCCATGTGGGCAGCACCATTTTTAACAAAGTGAGCATAATATATTTTATCTGCCCAACAGTAAGGAATCAACAAAATTGAAAACTGGTGTTCCATCCTTTAATACTAGCTTGCACGTGGCAGGTGAGAAAATATACACAGTGGGAAATACTTCCCTTTCCATTCAGGGCTCCCAAAGCCACTGATTCATCTGAGTTTTCCTAGATTCAAAGGCTAAAACACCTTGCCAGTCTTATTCACTTCTATTCCCTATCTCCTTCTCCTTCACAAACTGGCTTCTCCTTCACTTAATTAGCCATTCTGGCTGTCTCCTCCACGTGGCCTCCCTGCCCTGCCTCCATGGGCTCTTCCTAGAACATACTTTCCCCCGGAACAACGTGATCTCTTCCCCGAATGGCCTCCGAGCTCCTCCCTTTAAAACTTTTGGTGTGAAAGCCCTCCTCCAACACACATTAGTATAGTCACGCCCATCTCAAGCAAGAAAGAGAACTAATATTATAACCTGGGTGATGGGCATTCACATGGGCAGTGCCATCTTTAACAAAGCAAGCGTAATATATCTTATCTACCCAACAGTGTTTCTCTGGCAAAGTGATTACAGAAAGGTTATCACACTTTTATTATGTCATTTATAATAAAATTGGTACTGCATAATTTCAAATTTGCATTATTATTTTACCCACCCTGAGTCCATGTTTTAGACTATGATACTAGGCACTTCTACTAAAAAGAAGCTAAGAAAGAAAAGTTCCATCCGTTATAACGGCCACACATCTGGAGTTCCTTTCTTCTCAAGCTAGCTGAAGCGAGTTTAGTCCAAGAATCCAACTCAGGACAAAAATTGGAGAGCACCCATGTTTGCTGGGGAACCACACTATAGGAAAGTACTGTGTGGGTATCACTAAAGCAGATGCTGCATTTTAATCCATACCAGGCTCCAATGCAGAAATACCACGTATGTTTGCACTCGTTGTGTTGGTTCATAACTGATTCTACTTCTTTCTTGTTATTCAGTTCAGGAGTCTGCAAGGGAATGTGGCTGAAGGGATCATTTCTTCCCATTTCTGAATATATTTGCCCTCCTAAATCTTTGCCAGAAAGCCCATGGTATTTCATTTTGTATTCATTACTAAATATTATTACTAATTGTGCAAAGAGAAAGGAAAACATCTCTTATTTTATATTGTTCTTTATGAAATATGACTAACAAAATATGTTAAAATGGAAACTGTGCTTTGGGATCTTTATATCATGTTTACATCAAATATTAGAAATCAAATCATTGTTTAAAACTCTTCAAAGCAGACATAACCAAGATTGTATTAATAATATTTCTTCACTTCAAAGTAATATGATGATCTGATCTCACGCAGGTATGTGGTCTGGAAAACAGGTAGAGAAGCTGCATATTTTGTACCTATTAAATATATGGCATTAGACTCATATAAAGCACAATAATTTTGTTTTTTCTGGAATAGTTTTATTCCAAAATTTTAGAAACAGAAGGTTACAATACATGATCTTTATTTTTGAGTATTATGTTTCTCTTTTTTCTTTTACAAAACAATTTGCGAAACATGATACTTTGGTTTTTATTTACTTATTTTCAAAAACAACTTTATTTTAATCCTAGAGCTATGAGGTAGAACATTTTACAGAAATATTTACTATGAAGTAAAATACAATTTAAAATACATAAAAATACAGACACAAAAGGATGCATATACATGAAAACATCAAAGTGGTGACATATGTCAGGGCAGCAGAAGACCAGAAAATGGGACTTTTCTGTCAGGGGCTGACACACCCATGGTTTATAGTGAGGACTCTTCCACGTGGCCTCCCATTGTCAGCAGGTGAGACTCATCACTTATTAATGGGGAAAACCGGTTTTTCCTTATTATGAATTCTGAATCTGCCATTTATTAAATTTCAGTTATTACTGACAGGTTCATTGATTTTTTTCTACAATTTAAAAAAAAATAAATTTCAGGGTTTGGGGTGAATAAACAGTGATGGTCATTCTATGGAAAAATAAAATAAATTTCAGAAGAAAATAATGCCAATGCAGTGTTTGTTCATTTTTATTTGATTTTATCCTCAAAAATTATATAACATATATTTATGAAATTAATGTTCAACAGAATAGCATTTGAGAAATGCCACTATAGGAAAGTACTGTGTGGGTAAGTGGAGAATTTACATCAGGAAATCTATACATTCAGTGAAATCCATAAAGCATTGAGTCCTAGTGAATTCTTAAGAGTATATAGTCTAGACCTTTCATAAAGGGTTTCAAGATAGGAAGGGCAGAATTGTTTGGTCAATGTGTTTATATTAATGGGAGGAAAAGAAGTCCTGCAATTGCCATTGTATAATTTAAGCAAAATGGCATGTGAGGAAAATTTGGTAGTTCTCTTCCTAAAAGAGTCTCGTCCGAATATACAATGAAAGATAAAATTTTTCAATAGTGCAAAACCAGTGCTTTTTAAAAGAACATTGACAAAATGAAGGGTGCTTTATGGTTGGTTCATCGTATAAATGATGCAGTGTGGGATTTAACTGGGACTCCACTTGCAACATTGCTTTCTTATATGTGGGGGCGTGGCGGAAAGGCAGCACTTCTCAAATCACACATGTACAGCACTCCTTTATGGGCAATTGATACTTGACAAAGGACATAAGAGCATACAATGGAGTAAAGATAACCTCTTTAACAAATAGTGTTGGGAAAATTGGATAGCTACCTGCAAAATATGAAACTAGACCACCAACTTACACCATTCACAAAAATAAACTTAAAATGGATAAAAGATTTAAATGTAAGTTGTGAAACCATAAGCATCTTAGAAGAAAACATAGGCAGTAAGCTCTCTGACACCTCTCGCAGCAATATATTTGCTGATTTATCTCCATGGGCAAGTGAAATAAAGGACAGGATGAACAAATGGGACTATATCAAACTATAAAGCTTTTACACAGCTAAAGACAGTATGAACAACAACAACAGAAAAGGCAAACCATGCAATGGGAGAACATATTTGACAATATGTCTGATAAGGGGTTAATAACCAAAATTTATAAAGAACTTCTAAAACTCAACACCAGAAAGGTAAACAATTCAATCAAAAAATGGGCAAAATAAATTAAAGACACTTCTCCAAAGAGGACATACAAGATGGCCAATAGGCATATGAAAAAATGTTCAACATCACTAATCATTAGAGAAATGCAGATTAAAACCACAATGAAATACCACCTCATACCAGTCAGAATGGCACTCATCAGCAAAACAACACAGAATAAATGCTGGCGAGGATGTGGAGAAAAGGGAACCCTCCTGCACTGCTGGTGAGAATGCAGACTGGTGCAGCCACTTTGGAAAACAGTATGGAAATTCCTGAAAAAATAAAAAAATGGAACTGCCTTTTGACCCGGGCATCCCACTTTTAGGAATATATCCAAGAACACCACTTCACTGATTTAAAAGAAGAAATGAATTGCCATGTTTATTGCAGCATTGTTTACAATAGCCAAGATCTGGAAACAACCCAAGTGTCCATCAGTGGACGAGTGGATTAAAAAGCAGTGGTACATATACACAATGGAATACTATGTGGCCACGAACAGGAAAGAAATCTTACCTTTTGTGACAAGATGGATGGACTTGGAAACTATTATGTTAAGTGAAATAAGCCAGGCATAGAAAGAAAAATATCATATGACCTCACTCAATGAACAATATGAACTGAGGAATGGAATAGAGACAGAGGCGGGATCAAAGGGACCAGAGGGAAAGCAGACAGAGGGAAAGGGGATGAGAGGATGGGCTCAGAGAAGGGAAAGAGATTGGTGAAATTATACACACATAACAGAGTTATAGAGAGCAGAAAAGCAAATCTTGGAGGGAAGGGGAGAAGGCATTTGGGGAAGGGGGGAAAGGAGGATGTTGAGGGGAACATGGAGGTGGGGGGGACATACTCGGTGGGACACTTGAATCTATGTAAACACAACAAATTTAAATCAATAAAGAAAAGAATTACATATATATTGCAGTCTGTGACTTGTTAATTTGGAATGTATGTTGTATGTTGGTCATTTCATGGTTTGCAAAATTTTTGGCCTGGAGAAACAGGGAGATTGGATGATTGGTTTTAACTACTTTGCAGAGGTTACCTAGATCTTTGCATTTCAGTTTGATGACATTTTCTGTGATTTTCAGCAGATACATTTCTGTTCTCTTTATCTTATCCCTCCTGTCTAATAAATTTGGATCCCAATTTGATAGTTTGACATGTTTGCACTTCTAGCAAGGGTTCTATTATCTTACTACAGATGTGTGTATTGGATGAAGTATTTGCATTTTTATAAAATAATGGGAAGTGTGTTGCTTTGAAGAGAAAAAGAAAATGGACATTAATTATCTAGTGGCCCAAGGGCTAGTTTTATCACTCATCATTATTTAGTACCTTATATTGTGCTTCTGGGAATATGTTAAGAATTGTAAAAATCACATAGAAGTATTGATAATTGATACTTTAGCGGTACCATATGTTATTTCCTACTAACTGCGAGACTTTCTAGAAGATTGTGAAGATTTCATACTCTTTCCATGACTTTCACGCATTCTGGGAAGTGTATCCTAGGCAGGGAATGTGTTCTGAGAAAGTGTTATAATTGGTATTAGCTTGGCTAGAAAAGACTTCAGCCAAAGTTGCTCCAATGCTCATTCTGAAAGTAAGTAAGAAACAAGTAAATTTTAACCAAGTGCTTCTGCCAGCAGTCCTGTTTTAAATATTTTATAATTTATTTTTCTCATATGTTAAAATTAGGTCTTACTCGCACATGGTTTATGCTAGACAAACTACAAAGATTTCCTTTGAGTAAATAAACCCGTATTTTAATGATGTCTCACTTTCTAAATCTCCTGTATTATTAGGTGACAACAGACATCATGTATGTTAGCCCCCATTTAATGTTACTATATATGCATTCTTTGGGAGTGTAGAAGCAGATAATACTAAAGCAATTTGAATTTTCTTGTAGAATCATTGATTCACATTAACTACCTTTAATTGTCATTCCATTCAGAATTGGCCTCTTTGGGAATATTTACAAAAGGGCATTGGCGTTGCTTCAGAAATAATCGGATCTGGAGGTTTCTTTGAGTTTGACATGACTTAGCCCCTCCAACTCCATTTGTTTATTAATGTTTTTTTCCCAAGATGCTGATAGTGGACTTTAAAATATATATACTATACCATTTTTGTGAAAAGGTTTGATGTGTAATATTTATCATCACTTACAGTGTTTGTTTCTTTCACCATTAGAAGCCATATTCAAAATACAGTATATTCTATGACCTTGAAGTGATATGTCTCCTCATTAGTGAGAAATCCTCGATTCTCAAAAATTTACTCAATATATAAAATTTATCCCTTCAAATTCATTACTGATTCTAAAATGAAGGCTCTTCCCTGGAGAAGAGCCTAATGTATAGATCAGATGAGCTGTCATGTGGAGATTTCATCAAGGCAATTCAAATTTTGAAGTTTTCCCCTTTGGGTTCTGGAAACAATTGCAATTTATCTATTGATAGACTTTGTGGTCAGACATGCTTTTGATTTGTTAGATCTATTTCTTTACCGTTGACTTTGCATGGGTATACCTTTCATTAGAACTGAAATGTTTTTTTTTTATTTTCTGAAAATATTACATTCATTCTGAACCATGACTTGTAACTTATGTGTTTTCCCTTCCACCACCCAAAGGGGAGATGGTTGGACAGGTAGCAGCAAAGCTTGCTATGGCTTAGAAGCAAAAGTTGAATATGGTTTTACGTTTGTGGATTAAAATGCACTTTGGAGAAATCATTGCCCCAGTCTACATGTGACACTATTTCTGGGGAAAATTCTGCTGTGCACAATAGAAGAGAAGGAGAAATATTTAAGTTTTATAGGCAGTGAGATTATTTTTTTCTCACATAAGAATGTTACTTACTTTAAATCTGTTTTGTTTCTTTGATCATACTTCATTCACATTCATGAATTGGCCTCAATCTGAGCTCGAACATTTTTCTGTGACCCTTTATTTTTACTTCTTTGTGCAATGCTTAGCTGCTTTTTATAGGATTTAAATTTCAATACACTGTTTCTTCTTAATACACTCAGGAATTCTTTATGTTCTTTAGACAAAGTTCTGTATGCCTTTTTAAAATATTTCAGGTCTTCCACAAGAAGCTTGGGGTTTATGACATTCTGCCTGCCTAACCCATACACTTGGGCTGTTATGTTTGCAAGATCATGAACTTATGATAATGTCACCTACATTAAAAAAAACCCCAACCTTTTATTTATTGATTTCAATGAGAGAGGAAGGGTGAGAGAGACAGAGACAGAGAGAAAGAGACAGGAACATTGATCTGTTTCTATATGTGCTCTAATCAGAGATCGAGCTGGCAACCTCTGTGCTTCTGGACAATACTCTAACCAATTGAGATATCCAGCCAGGGTGTGTCACCTACATTTTAATGAATCATAGACTTCCTCAGAACAGTTCTCTTCTTATCATAATTATGTATGTTTAATAATGATCTACTCAAATGCAATCTCTTCCCAAAGACTTCCCCATCTCAACTGGAAATAATTTCTTCCTCCTGAACTTCATTTGGTTCCTGATTTCTGGCATTTCATTCATTCATTCATTCATTCAATCAGTTTTTGCTGAGTACCTCTAAATGCCAAGCCTGTTTTAGGCCCTGAAGATATAGAAAAAAATAAAAATAACAAAGAAAAGAATTCTGCTTTCAAGAAACATTATTGTAGTATGGGGAGAGAGACAACCGACAAATACATTAATATAATACAGGTAGAAAAATAAAGCAGGAAGGAAGGATACAGAGCACTGGGGTAAGATACTGGGTTGATGGGACTTGGTCTACAGGCTCTTACTGAAAATGTGACAATGGAGCAAGCGTGTGAAGGAGGTAACAAAAGGATTCATGTGACTTTCCGGGGAAAGAGCTTTAGAGCAGGCAAGCATGGGTATGACTAGCCTGTTGGAGGAATTTAGAGGAGCCATACAGGCCTGAGCAAATATGACCTTGTAACCCATTTCTGTTCATACTTTAATGACTTCTCCCCGCTCCAGGAGAAAGAACATGTCGTAAACATGTTTATGTCCCCACAGTCACAGGTAAGATGTTATTTGTTTAAAACCTATGTACTGGGAGGGTCTTGGGGAACTTTGAGAGTCTGTGTTCTGAGAAGAGACCTAGAATCCAGACAAGTTAGAAAGAAAGAAGGAAGCTCCTATATAACGGAAATCAATATATACAATGAGCACCAGGCGCCTCCTAAGTCTGCATTAATTTACAAGTTACCATATCTAATTTTTCAAGAACCTTTAATATTTTAACATAAAAATCAAGCAGTAAGTGTTCCAGTGTTGGCAATATGTGAATATGCACCATCAGTAATGGCTGAAGCAGAGTAACCTTTCTATGGAAGGAGAGGTGAATTGAAGAATAGTTAGTGCTCAAATTGCAGTTAATTTAGAGAATCTTTTGAACAGAATCAGCTGAATAAAATGACCAAGAAGATGCCAGTTACAGGAAATCAGTGGAAAGGTGTACAGAAATTTTTTTAAAAAAACACTTTAGTAAATTTTTTAGAGATCTTAGATATTAGAATCTTTTGCTTTGAAAAAACTAGTACTATGGATAGGAAATATGGGACCACGAAATTAGCATCATGGCTTGTAGTAACTGGGAAACTGAAGTATCAAATACAGAGAAGACTGTGTAAAGGTATAAAACAGAATTTCTAGTTAGACTTTTGTGTGTGTTATAATCTGGGTCAAAGTTTGCCTCACAGTTTGGAGTGGAGAAGGAACTGCAGATGATTTATGAGTCCAGAGGTAAGAAGCCAAGTAGCCCATTACTGTAAACATGGATTGCTGAAGGTTACTCGTAAAGAAGAAGAGAAATACTAACACATATTTTTGGGAAACAAAGAATCTACAAGAGGGGAAAAAATCACTTGTGATTTTTAAAGAAAGTAGAACATATGAGAAGCAGAGCACTGACTCATAAATGGTTTGGCAGAATTGGATTGTATCCATTTGGAATAAATTTAACCTATTTGGGTAAAAGCTTCTTTTTTGGGGGGGTTGCTATTTAAGCATTGGATTCACATAAGTAAGGAGAATGGTTGCATATATGTGTTTTGTATGGTCATTAAAATTACTGTAGTGGGATAATTGTGCAACAGCCTTCCATAAATAAATGTGGCTATTGGAATAGCAGAATGCGCTCATTTTTAGTTGAGTGAAATCCTCAAAAATTATTTGCTGCCAGTTCAGTGTGTGGGATAAATCAATTCATAGTTTCCTACGCACATTTTCTGTTTCCTAATTTACTTTATCTTCACAACGTTTTGTGTAAAATAGAATCAGTTTCTTTGCTACTCTATTGGAAATAAAGGGATGTATGAATTAATCCTTGCCTGTTGGAAGTCACAATCTAGTCAGGGAATTAGCCTCATCTGCGCAAGTTACTATAACAAAAATACTACATACATTTACATCTCACAGTTCTGGACACTGGGAAGTCCCAGATGAATGTGTAGGCAGATTCATTGTCTGGTAAGTTCCCACTACCTGGTTCAGAGGTGGCTGTCTTCTGGCTGTGTCCTCACATGGTGGAGGCAGCAAGAGGTCTCTCTGAGACCTCTTTTATAAGGGCCCTAGTCTTATTCATAAGGGTTACACCCTCATGACCTCAGTAGATGCCCCACCTCCAGATACCATCACATAGATTAGGTTTCATTATATGAATTTTAAAAGAACACAAATATTCAGTCTGTAACATAGACATAGACCTGAAATAGATGCATGTGCTAGTGATTTCTTCAATAATAAAGATAATTTCCAAATGTCTTGGAGATAGAGAGGAAGAAACATGGGTATATAAAAGCATATACTCAAGGCTGATATAAAAAATACTTAGCAATATGCATGCATAAATTCCAAATGTGATCATATTTTGAGAACCTGCATGCCAGCCTTGCAAATAGATGAAGGGAGATGTTCTACATGAATACAGGAGGAAACTAATTTAGAAGGAAGTGATTGTGGATCATAAAACGCTCATTTTCTATTATTTCATCTCTCTGTGTCCCAGTTGCTTACCTGTAAAATAGGAAAAACCTAGCAACTCCTCCTCCCAAATATAATTTATAAATTAGTTTACATACATAAAGTGTTTAGAACATAGTAAGTACTGAAAATGTTAGCTCAAATGACCATTTTTGTCTTTTGTTATTGCATCCTTTTTGCATTTTTGGAGGTTTATACATCTTTAAAAGTGTGTAATAAGTCAATGTAAATATAGACATGATTCACTTTGACATTAGGGTCGATGTTGAGGACTTTGACATTGGTGGCTAACTTTGAGACTCATTTCCAAAACTATGGTACATGAAAATATGTACTGTTAGATTATATCCTTTAGTTAATAGATGTTTTTATAAGGTGTGCGGAACATCAAATACCAATTGTCCACTGATTTCCCCTCTACTGAGATATGACGTATGGGAAGACAGTCTAGGGCTCTCAGGGTGACCAGTACTCCAATGTGTGTCACCGGTGCTTACACCAGTGCAATGGGTGTGAGAGAAGTCAGGAGCAGCCTGTGCAATTCAAAAGAATTTACCTAGTAACAGCATCAGGCCTCATTCAGAATGAGGAGCACCACGAACTCCCCTTCATAATTACAACTCCCTTATTGTGCCTTTGTTGTAGCTAATGATGTTTTCAACCCCACTTCCAAACGATGGAAAGAAATATATAGTGTGTTTGATTTCTATTGCTTCCATTCCATCAAAGAAACGAGTGTTGTATTAATAGATCTGGGACATAAGATGTATCTCTCTTCTGGGCTTAGTTTTCTCATGTCCAAAATAGCAACAATCGCATTTTCCTTTTGCATTCAGAACATTTAAATACTTAGACATGTGTTTCTAAAAACCTATGGAACACGTGGACTGCCTTGAGAATGGGCTGCTAAATAAAGTAGTAACACCTTGAGTTTCTGGGTTTTGTTCAATATTTGAAAGGCAGTTGGTATTTGTCATAGGTGCAAATTCCCAGCCTGTATATAGAGACAGCCCTAGTTGATGGCAATAATAAATACAGTGTGGTATAAAACATGCCAGGAATATCTTTGAGACAAACCGTGGAATACTCTGACATTGTATTTTTCAAACATCTAGAACATGTATTCACGAAAACTGAATGCCTTTTCAATGTTGATATGATTGAATTTGAGTATTACATCATGCTTTTTCTTTCATGGACTTTATGGACATGAAGCAGAAGCCCTTATTTCAAAAATAAATGTTACAAACCAGAGCACAAGGCCATGCTGAAAATCAGTGTTTTCATTGGCTGTGTCTTTGACATTCTTTTTTTTATTTATAAGAGAAACTGAGCTTCAATTTGACTACCTTTAGAATACTTTGCAGGACCTCATTACGTGAATAATGTGCCTCACATTATTCCGAAGAGCAGTCTATGCATTTGAAATGTTTAAACTACATAAGGAGACTATTTTAGCTCAAAAATGACTGACTTACAGTATGTGAAATAATAGGATAACAGGTAAAAACCCTCCAATGGGTTTACCAATGCATTCTTTTTCTTATTTAAATAAAGCAACCAAACATTTTGGCAATACCCAGTCTTTTCTTTAAATTTTTTTATTGCCTGACCTGTGGTGGCGCAGTGGATAAAGCGACGACCTGGGAACACTGAGGTCGCCAGTTCAAAACCCTGCACTGGTCTGGTCAAGGCACATATGGGAGTTGATGCTTCCAGCTCCTCCCCCCTTTCTCTTTCTCTCTCTCTCTCTCTCTTTCTCTCTCTCTCACTCTGTGTCTCCTCTCTAAAATGAATAAAAAATAAAAATTAAAAAAAAAGAACTGTAAGCAGAAAAAAAATTTTTATTAAATGACATTTTGGCTTAGTTATAATATACTGCTCACAAAAATTAGGGAACCAGGGAACGTGCAGATACTCCAGTACTTTCAGCCTTTTGTATAATGCATTTTCACCAATGAAATAAAAGTTGGTTTTGCATTCATTTGCATAATTGAACAACTTTCTTTGACTTGTCGTTTGCTTTTCTGATATTCTTGTTTAATAAAAAAAATCAAGTGCTTTTTTTAAATCACTTCATATTCATTTTGAAATATCCCCTAAGTTTTGTGAGTCATGTACATGGAAGTTAGAAAACCAGATGAAACAGTGGAGAGAAGGGGAGACAGTTAGTGGTTGAGGGAGGAAAGAAGACGCGTGACATGTTACACGTCCTCCTTTCCACCTCAGATTTGCTAAGACAATGATGGCTGCCAAAAAGGTGCACTTGACCGAAAGCCTGAAGCTTCCCTTTGCTCTAGCTCGCTGCTTACTCCACTCTATGCTGGTCATTTCCTATTAGTCAAGTTTTCAATAATCAGGTTTCTCCAGTTCCCTTTGACCTGGATAGTAGAGAACACTGTACTGTGACTGCATTCAAATGCATATAGCAATATATAGACAGCAGTCCCTTATTCATATCTGTGGCATCTTCAATAATAACTTAGGAAAACTAATTATCAGGATCCTGAATATTTTTTTTTATTGGCTGTGGATGTAGGAAAGCTGAGATGACAGTGATATTTCCTCCATGTTCCACTATTATGACAAATATTTAAATATCTATGTGATAAAAATGATGAAACTGGGTGGTAAGGATCTTGGTCATATTACTAATACCCTAAGGTTACTTATAATATTATAAAAATTTAAATAACGTACCAGTAGAAAGGTAAATTTTTGTTTTCTCTCTCATTTCTATTTTTAATATTTTAAATGATTTATACCCCACCTTTAAAAATCACATCATCATCTATGCAAATAAACTTTACCAAATTATAGGAGACTTCCAAACTTTAGTGTGCTTAAAATTTTCAAAGCAAAGTTTGTTGAAAGTTGAGACTTCTAAACTCCATTTATCGAGTAACTAATGAGAAAGTGTAGGATAGTACCCAGGAATTTTCTCTTTTAGCAAGTATCCCGATTATTCTAATGTAGGTGGCCTATTATGGGTTCTCAGAGGAATGTTTTAGAATATTAGAAAGTATTGTTTAGAATATTAGAAAGTATTAAACTTCCTCTTTCTTGGGACTTAGCAGACCCAACCATGAGTTACAATAATCATTTCTAGTGGGCTAAGTCTGTGCCAACCATCTTTCTAAGTGCTCTGCCCATATTAATTCCTTTAACCCTGGCAACCTAGGAGATGGATATTGTTGTTATCATTGTCACCTTACAATGGGGCACTGATACAAACCCGATTCTGTCCTTTAGTAGCCGAGGACCTTTGAAAAAAAAATAATCCCAAACTTCTTAAAGAAGGGATCTCATCTAAAATATAGGGGTGCCTGACCAGGCGGTGGTGCAGTGAATAGAGCATTGGACTGGGATGTGGAGGACCCAGGTTCGAGACACCAAGGTCGCCAGCTTGAGCGCGGGCCCATCTGGCTTGAGTAAAAGCTTGCCAGCTTAGACCCAAGGTCGTTGGCTCCAGCAAGGGGTTGCTCAGTCTGCTGAAGGCCCGTGGTCAAGGCACATGTGAGAAAGCAATCAATGAACAACTAAGGTGTCACAACGAAAAACTGATGATTGATGCTTCTCATCTCTCTCTGTTCCTGTCTGTCTGTCCCTATCTATCCCTCTCTCTGACTCTCCCTCTGTCCCTGTAAAAAGTAATAAATAAATAAATAAATAAATAAATAAATAAATAAAATACAGGGGCAATATAGAACCACGGGGGAGGATTAATGAGAAAACAGGTGGCACAGAGTTCCACGTGGGAAATTGAAGTGAAATAGACAACAAGCAATTTCCCAAGCATTTGCCAGGGAAATTCCAATATTCAGCACAGTCAGACCAAGCTATAACGCTCTCCATTCCTTCTCTGGGATGAAAAGCTCAGCCTCCACCTCTATCCTGCATGCGACCAATGAGAAACCAAGAAGAGAAAAAATCTAACAGCGGATAACCAGAACTCACCATTTTCTTTTTACTTCCTTTCTAAATAAGAATAATTAAAAAATCTAAAACAGTACAATGATGTTTGGAACCAGATTGCCACTAACACCTGAGATGATTTTTCTAAAGAGGAAAATAAACATGCATTATGAATTTCTCTATAAAATAAATAAAAACCGTATATTGGGGATTTGGGAAATGTTAAGAGCTGTCACATATCAATAAGCCAATGGTGAGATAGTGGAAATACACATGAACTTCACTCAGGAGACTTGAAGGAGTCTATAAAAGAAATCAGTAGGAAGGCAGTATTTAGAGTTAAGAAAACCAAGATGGAAACGAAAAAGTAATCTGGTTTGAAGCGCCAATTAAGTTTAATGTTTTGAATAAATGGACAATCTCAAAAAGATTAGCTTGACTTAAATCGTTCATTGAAATGTTTCCACTCTGTGGTCTAAAAGCTTGACAAACGAAACAATAACCCTAACGTTAGTTTGCAAATGTAATGCTTATATTGATTTTTTTTGTCTCATAAAGTGCCTGCCATTGAATACCATAATGTGCCTCATGATTGCAACTCATTCCTTTATGGGTTTCCAGTACCCTGAAATTTAGCCACCTGTCTTCTTTTAGTGAGGAAAGGTGTCAGCATTTCTTTGTCTAGTTCCACATTAGCCCATGTTTCATGCATTTATTATTCGTCTGTTTGTCTCTTCGTCTTTAAAAATGACAACTTAATTTTGAACCACTTGTAACAATATTTAATCACTGTACCTTCTGATTACTTCCACAGTTGGGGAAAAAGCTGGAGCATGAAAACTGAGTTGAAATGACAAAAGGCTGAACCTTTCACATAAATATCCTGCCTGATTAATAGTGCTCTAAGAAAACCCCAGAACTGCCTTTACCACAATTAAGAGTGCCTGGTCTGTGCATAACGATTATGAGAATGTGATCCATGCCTGACCAGGTGGTGGCACAGTGGATAGAGCATCGGACTTGGATGCAGAGGACCCAGGCGAGACCCCGAGGTCGCCAGCTTGAGCGCGGGGCCCATCTGGCTTGAGCAAAAGCTCGCCAGCTTTGACCCAAGGTTGCTGACTCCAGCAAGGGGTTGCTCAGTCTGCTGAAGGCCCGCAGTCAAGGCACGTGTGGGAAAGCAATCAATGAACAACTAAGGTATCACAACGAAAAACTGATGATTGATGCTTCTCATCTGTCTCCATTCCCATCTGTCTGTCCCTATCTATCCCTCTCTCTGACTCTCTCTCTGTTCCTGTAAAAAAATAAAAGAAAAAGAAAATGATCTACACATTAAGGTAAAACACAGTAAGTATTGACAAGGATAAACAATAAAAAAGGAATCCTTCCTCTCTTGCAATGAACAATTTCAATCCAATGGTCCTTTTCTAATGGGTGCATTCTGAAGAACTGTGGGGTGTGACAGGTGTCTGTGTTTGTGGAATGAACATTCAGCATATGTCATTCATCCCGCTCTAATTAGTGAGGTGACGGATAGTTGTTTAGCATGCGTTACTCATCTTAGAAACACTAGCTCATTTTTCTTCTACAGACAAGCCACAGTCCTCAAAAGATAATGTTATGTTATCTATTTAATACCTAATGCATGCATCATACTGTCCTTAAACTTTGTGTTTGCATAATTTATACCATTAATTTGAAATATATCTTCCAATGTCCCCTTAGCTAAGGTCAGTGATAAAATTGTCACAGTGAGCATGAGAGTACGGAGTGTTGAAAGATTCAGAGGCTACACAAAGTTCAACATAGTTACATCCCAGGACAGGTATTTGATTAATCAATTTAAGTTCTAACATAGTGGTGGTGGATGATTTGAGAATTATGGATTTGGAATTACTTTTTTACCTCTTTGGCTTAATTGATTTTTCAGTAACAGGTTTTATAATTTTATAATTTATGTTGCACATAAAAACAGAATGTACAAAATATGTAAAGAAGTAAAGGTACCCATCAAATTGTTATCTAATAATCCCTATTAATATTTCTCAATAGTTCATTTAATATTTTTCTTTTATACAAGTACAAATAATTGATTAAACAACTAGGATTATGGAGGGCACAATGATACTACAACTAATTTGTATTTCAACATTTTATATTAAAATTGTTCTCCTGAATACTTATTTCACTCCACCCCTCATCCTCCCTCCCCCCCACCCCACAGAAACTCAGGTAGTTCTCCTACTCTTTGTGGTAACTTAAAAATAAATATAGGACTGGCCTGACCTGTGGTGGCTCAGTGGATAAAGCGTCGACCTGGGCACACTGAGGTCGCCAGTTCAAAACCCTGCACTGGTCTGGTCAAGGCACATATGGGAGTTGATGCTTCCAGCTCCTCCCCCCTTTCTCTCTCTCTCTCTCTCTCTCTCTCTCTCTCTCTCTCTCTGTTTCCTCTCTAAAATGAATAAAATAAAAAGAAATTTAAAAAAACATTAAAAATAAATAAATACAGGACTAATAATGTAACACCATAACTCCCAATTCAGGATTTCTGTCACTGTCTGATTGAATCCCTGGCTGAAGAGATTCTGGGTAATTGGTCCAGGGATGGTAAAGTAGTAAACTGGCTGGTACCTATGTAATCTAATCTTGTATTATTGCTGGTTCTTTCCCTTTTAGGATGGTTTTTCTCACAAATACTGGTTAATGGCCAGCTGTAATATCTTTGACAATGACAACATCTTGTTCCCAGAAGATGGATTACAAACCACCCTGGCACAGCCTCTGTGCTTTCAGCTTCCATCCCTTCCACAGAGATCTCTTATGTTTCTTATGGCCCCTTTGGGCAGGACCCCTGCTCCACCACTGGTAAAAAGACAGCTCCTTTTTATTTTTTAACTAAGCCAGCATGTCACAGGACCCGTGCCAGTTTCTAAGTGATTTTATTAAAGCCCATCTTATTTGGCTTGGGTAAGGAAAAACACACCCTACCCTCAGAGTGGGGGGATGCAGAGAACAATGATGCCTCTTGCCAACATATATTATTGCTTTTATAGTCTCAAGGTAGAGTTTGGACTAATGTGGAACAAACTAGTTTTATCACCTGTTGGCATGTCCTGTATAGTGTTAGGGCTAGAAATTTAGGATGTGCTGGCTGTTTGATGTGCATTTACTGTGGCCTCAGCTGATTTTGAGACAGAAAGGACTTCATTTTAAATATTACATGCAGTCTGGCTGAAATATAGATTGGCTCCATTTAACATTGCATTGAGTATTTTTCTGTATCATGAGAGGAAAGTGTAAATATATCCTCTGACTGTGCAATAATGCATTGCAAGGAAACTTCACATTTTAAGCTATTCCCAGAATATTATCATTTTTATCAATGTTAACTCTATCATTAATAATAATTTTAGAACAGAAATGCTTGCCTATTTTTAAAATTATTTTTTAGAATGGATTCTTTGTAATAAAATCACTGGATTAAAGGATATGACTGTTTTAAGACATGATATAATCTGTAAAAATTTTTTAGAATTATTGAAGTGAATTTACATTATAATCATGTATGTTTGTTGATACACAATTCACCACACCCTGACAAATAGTGAATGTTGTCTTTATATGTTCATTTAATAACCAATTTACTGAACTCAATTGTCAGTATTAATACTTTCACATTTTTATTTTTTAGTATGTATTTTCTAAATTGGACTGTCAGTTACAAAATTATCATCTTTTTTTCTTTAAACACACAAATGCTATAACTTTCCGTTTCCTGTCTTGTTCAATTGGACAGAATTCAAGCAGCAGTGTTAAAGGATTATGGAGAATACAAGTGCAATAGGATGAATTTGAGTGCCAAGTGATAACACTGGCAACTAATGCCAGCACCTTAGAACAGAATATAGGCCTTCTTCAAAGAACTATCATTTGGTGAGGCCAGTTTCCTCCCCTTAGATTTGTTGAAATGCACCAGCCAGCAAAGTCAGAATAACTCAACCCACACAGTCCTGACTCCCTAATCTATAAGAAAAGATTGAAGTTTAAGGGAAGTGGCTCCCGCAAAGAGAGGCTGTTCTCTCTCATTAGCTCATATTGGGGTTGAACAAAAAATAATCAACTGAAAGATTTGTGGTATCTGGGTTTTTCACCTGACCTCTTAGTTGGATCATGGTGATCAATTCTCAGTTGAATTTTGCTCTTTCATTAAAATAGTTGAGTACACAGTGTTACTTAAAGCTGGAAAAGGGGGTAGAAGAGAGAGAAGGCAGAGCTGAGAAAAGTCTTACTGGTGGGCAGCCTGCATTTCCCCTGGGTATTCGGTGGAAACCACAATAGATTGTTGGAACTGGAGGCACTCTGCTGGTCACAGAGCAAAAGCTTGGTGGATACCAGTGCAGAAAAAGAGAGAGAAAATGGTGAATTCCAGATGAGATATCCCATGGCAAGAGTTAGATTCCCAGAGCATCCTCTGACATGCTCAACAAACCTGGCAAACAGAAGAACTACTCAACATTAGCAGAACAGAAAGAACAACTACAGGAGAAAGTTGTGCATCTCTCTCAAAGAGACCCAGCCTCACTCCTGTCTGAACACTGGAGTGATAAGGGCTAGAATAGTCCACAAACATATATGCATAGAACAAAACACACATCCCATGTTTTGGGTAAATGGAAAGAAGACAGAGGACTTTTAAATTTAATGAGTTTGCAATCTTAAAAAGCATAGGCTGAGGTTTAAAGAATTCATGTCACCTGAGTAATTATAAAACCTGACGGCAAGGAGAGTGCTCAGTAATGCAGAGCTCAATTGTTAGCAGTTCTTGGCACAAAGGAAACTTTTATCTTTATATACAAAGACTTTCTATTTCCCAACAAACCAGTTATCTGTGTTCTTGATTATGCTGAGCATACATCTTAGGTGATTCACATTAAGAACACTTAAACCAGTGGGTTTGAACATGAAAGCAGGTGTTTTGACCACGTTAAAGATGACCTGCCTCTCTCCTCCTGGTACTGCTTCTTATTATCTCCCCTTAATCATTTCTACCTCCCAGAATCTAACTGTTATCTCAACACGTCACCAAAGTAGCTTTCACTGAATTCCACACTTGCCTCGACATTACATTATTTGCGGGCAGTTCTCATTTAACTTGACCTCTCTTCAACATTTTCTGTTGGAGAACTGTTGACCGTTCTCTTTCCTCGACTTGGAAAATTTCTCCATCCCTCACTTTACCCCCTGCCCTTTCCTGCTACTCTCTCCTGTCTGCTTTGCAGGTTCAGCACCTTCTAGATCACTACATTTTTTAGTTCTAGAAGGTTTGGTGTAGGGCCTCTTCTCAATTATTCTCTCTCTCTGCCCTATTTACTACTGACCATGGCTTCAATTCCAACCCACGGGCAGATGATTTAAAAATGTGTTTCTCCTGCTCAGAGGTCTTCAATCTCAAGATTGGGACTAACTTTGTTAATGTTTTTTTATTTATATCTTTCCCAATTTATGAGAGAATTCCAGGACTTTACCTTCCAGTTCTCTAATTGAATTTTTATTTGCGTATTTCTAACAATTTATTTTTAATTTTTGATTATTTATATATTACACCATCCTGTATTCATTTCATAACTATTTGATGTTATTCTAAGTAGAGTATTTAAAATTTTGTGTTTTATTCTATTTCCAGAACTGTATTTTCTTCATCTGACTTGGTATTTTTGTTTTGTATTTCACTTTTAGACTTAGGATATTTTGATGGTGGGGGGTGGAGTGGGCTAGCTCTGGGATAGAATGTAAAATGCATAAACTATTTGCCTGTATTTTGGCTTATTAGCAGGGAAGAGGCAAAAATGCTGGGAAATACTAACTTCCAGCATTTGGTGGTCATTCTTATCGGGCCACGTTGTGCACCCGGCTGCTGAAAAATCTGTGTGTATTCATTTCATCCTTTGTTTGTTTTTTGAAAGGCCCATTTAAAAAAAAAATTTTAGCTACAGAACAGTTATTTATTAACATGGTTTTTTTTTCCTTTTGTTCAGTAAAGCCCTCACAATTAAACTTTCCTCCTGTCTCTGCACAGCATTATTTTCCCCTCATATTTAAGGATTATTTTTATAGTCCCAAGCTAGTGTTACTTTCTTACCCATCTGTGGACTTGGTGCTCGCTGAGAGCGGGGTGTTCCATTTCCTCTCGGCACACCCTACTGTCCATTAGGTAGGAATGGTTTTCTCAGCGTTCGGATTGCGGGAAGGCTGACGTTACTATTTCCTACTCAAAATTCTGATATTATGTGGTATTTGTGGGTAATTTTGAAAAGCAGTTTTCTGCATTGCAGAAGGATTTCCTCCAGATCAGTCATCTAGTATTTGTCATATAAGGAGCACAGGTCATTCCTGGCTTAGTCGAATATTCCCGCAGTACATTTCTCTCTGATGGCTTTCTTGTATCCAGGAGGCAATTTTCCATAATCTTTTACCATCTACTTTTGGACATGTTCTACTTATCAGTCTGTGTGAAATATTTATTTTTCAAAACCGTTAATGCATACTTGTGGTGTAAAATTTTTAAAAAGTAAACATATAGGAAGGCAAAATACAGGGAAATAAATTTCTTTTTTTTTAAATTTATGTATGATGTAGCTTAGCTACTGTATAGTTTTTGAGAATTTGAGTGTCTGACTCTTTAAAATCATGGTTAGAGAATGAATTAACTATGCACCTTACTACAGGCCAATCCCTTCTCTCTTAAATTATGTCACTAAAACATTATTCTGTATGTTTTAGATTCGTGGCCCTTAAAAGGTCTCCTTTTTCAAAAAACATAAGATTTATAATCTTGTGCAATACATAAGTAGAGAAATATATTTAAAAAAATCAAGCAATAGGAGATTATTTTTATCATGAGACAATATAAAGATAAAAAGTTTTTTCTGCATATATATTTCATAGATTACAGATTTCATCTCAATTTAATATCCTGTGCCACATAACTGTGTGGACATAAGAGGCCACAAAAATTCCCATTTATGAAGACGTTAGAGAATGTTTGGGACTATGGCTGTGGGAATTCTCCCATGTGCTTGAGATCCCTGGGGTATGTCCTTCCTACTATCAATTTTCTTCTCGGTGAGATATGTATGAGGGAACAGAGGACATTCAAGAGGAATCAGTAACTCATACTCCATACTTAGGTGATTTCATATGGACATAAAATCCATTAACAAATACATATAACATATATATATGAGCATGTATATTTGTTTACATGCCTATTAAATGTGTACCTAGAAAATTTTTAGTTGATAGATTAGTAGGTAGAAAGTGTTATAGAAATTTTGATAAGGTCCAGTGATTCCCATTAAAAGCACATTTTTGAGCAACCCAGTAGTAACCTGGATTGAGATTACTACAATCCAAGTAAAAACTACCATGCTTTTTTATACAGTAGAAATTCTAGCCTCAGTTTTGGGGAATTATTGCTTTTTTCTTATAATAATAATCTTCAGCATTTTGCAATGAATTGTGGATATTTCAATTTGTATTTTTCCATTGTGGAAAGTACACTATGGGGTATTTTCTGAGTCTGTGTCTAGTTTTTAAAACTATTGTTTCCAGTCCACAATCGCTTCTGAAAGAGCAGGCCTAGGCAGAGAAGAGTGTACTATTTAACCTCACCTCTGGGGTCTTGACTGCTGGGACCGGTAATGAAGTTTTATCTCAAGTGAACTAATGTGTGGACTGGGCTATTTGAATTTTCTCTCTAGAGAATATGAGCAGAAGGACTCAGAGAAAGTCATCTGGTAATAGAGGGGATGAAACCAGATAGAGTTGGTACCAAAGCAACCCAAAGCTGCATGCACATGAAATTATAGAGCAGAAAGAAGCCAGTGTGGAATAGGAGAAGCCACCAAGCAGAGGAGTGAAGAACTGCGGTGCCAAGCACAAGTCACATCGTGCAGGGGCTGTGACCATCCTGTGCCTTGCCCCAAGTAGCTCTGAGCCGTTCTCCTTTCATTTCAGCTCAGTTGACTGCTCTCCCCAGTTCCTACACGTTTCTGGTTGGAGTTTCTTCTTTATTTTGTAGGGCTGGGATTTCTCTCATTGCATATATATTTCCACATTGCACAAACGTGCAACTTATTTGTATTAATATATTTTAAAAGGCATAAGTAATTAGATTGAATACATCCAAGGCAAGTGAGAAGGTAAGATCATACATATTTGCTAGACAAACTGTATTTATATGTAGAATATGCTTGTGTATGTCAAAAAATTGCCATATATTAATGTATTACTGTGCAGTTTTACTGCTGGCCTATAAATGTAGTATTGGAAAACATTGTATAAATTGCTTATTCATTATTTGATGATATAATTTCATGCAGTTTAATATTTAAACACTGAATAAAAATTTTTATTCAGAAGTGCTTTCCTGTAGAATGTTACCATCACCGGAACAAGCATAAAAAGTCCATAGAAAACCTCTAGTGAACTGAAACAATTTGTCTTCATATTATTGTACTTGAAGGGACATTTTTGAGTTTAAGGCTAAAGTCAGCTTATTTAATAAAATTATTACTTGGCTTTGAATATAACTAGTGGACAGTTTTAATTAGCTTACATTTGTCTCAAGAACTGTGTTTAGTGCTATTAATTTATTTGTCCACATTACGATACAGCTAATATCATTTTCAACTGCCAAATTTTATACCAACCAGACACTCTCTCAATATAACTGCATCCATGTGAGCCCTGATTTGATCTCCAATAGTATTTCTTCTTTCTTCTTCACCTCCTCCTCCTCCTTCCTCCTAAGCTTTCAACAAATCTCAGGATGTTTTTTGGAATGTTCATTTATGCTTTTATAGTTATGCCGAAGTTCTAATAAGTTAAATGTTGTTAGATGATGCATGAGACATAATTTCAACAGTTTTTTGAGAAACTAAAAACTGTATTCAGTTTATGATCAAAGACCACCTGTGGCATGATTCACACAGAGGGAAGACAGCGCGGTTAATGTTGGTGCAGGTCAGCGGTGAGTGCGGCTCCAGCTATGTCTGCAGCTGTATGTGCTGGATCTGGAGCCCGGGAACCACTGCCGAAGATGATCTTTTGTCATAAGAGAAAACAATGATACTAATGATACCTGAGAAAAAATAAAAACAGGGCAAGGAGACCAAGGAGCAGTGGTAAAATAAGGCCATGTACATCCTGATATAAAATAATAGCAGAAAATTTATGTTCTGCTACTATTTTAAAGAAAAAATATTGAGAATCAAAGTTCTTTCCTTCTCACTGTTAAAATTGTTTGACATACACCACTGTTGACTTCAGAAATAATTAATACTTCACACTCGGGGAAATGGAAAGCAAATCATTTACATATTTTTATACCCAAGATTTTAGCTTCAGGATTATGACATTAATTATAGATTCTATAAATTAGTTCTGCCCTTGCAACTTTTTACAATCATTTCTATTCAAAACCAAAGTAACTCCAATGGGTAAATGAGCTTTAATAACAAACCTTTTTAGTTATGCCACATATTACTGCTTTATACTTTCCGAGAAATGAATATTTCAGGTGTTTGCCTAGTTAAGAGGAGAAAACGCTGCCATTTGTGATGGATCACTGTAACATCATATTAAAAATTAATTTAAAATTTTCAATAAATTTTCAACTGGGGCTCACTTGTTGTTTATGCATGAAATATTAAAGCCTATGACAGAGCAAATATTATGATTACTATTACGCAAAAAACAGAATATTGGGATTTTCAGGGTTTTCTTGCAATTACTGTCTATTGATACATGGGATTACAAATGGGACTTGTCAGAAGGCAATAGATAGGCTTATTTCTCTTATTCAGTACTGTATATCAATAAATATTAGAATGTTAAAGTATCTTTAAAAGCAGCATGAAGAGTAAATATGGATGTTTACTGAGTAAGATTTCTTTTAGTCTCCAAACTGGGCCACCGAGCTTACTAATTAATATAGAATAGTTAAACTTGATATCTGTTATTTTTCCCTTTTTGGTGATTTATTTGTTTTACTTTTTCAGTGTGTAAATCTCATTATAGCATACTTTAGAGAGATCAAATGTGTTCTTGTGATCATAAATACAAGGAGACTAGTAGTGTGAAATTGCACTATTATTGTATCTACAATTCAGGATGCTGCATTGATGGGTTTGCTGCCTGGGCCTTCATAACATGCTGTTCAGGATGTCCAGGTTTTAATGACCTATTACAAGAAGTATTTGGTGCCCTGTCACTTAACTCATCCTCAGGGACATAGTAGAATCATTAGCTTAGTTTAATATATCTGCTAAAGTGATGCTTTTCTTGCATTTATTAACAAAATGAAAAACTTGTTAGTCTGTGATGACAGGCATTCACCCAAAAGCAAACAAGGCTCTTGGAGCTCAATGGCTTTCATGCACAAAGCTTTATGTTTGAGCTGCAAATTTGCTCTGTTTTTATTTTCTTCTTCTAACAATCTGATCAGATACTAGAGCAAAGGTTAGTTTGACAAAATTCAGACAGAATATGATCACCTTTTAAGCTCCAGAACTAGGAACAACAAAAGAATCATCTCCTGTTTTGAATAGATTTATCTTGAATTGCATTTTTTTTGTGTGTGTATGTGTTACAGGATAAGTTTAAGTGATTGTGCAAGAAAAATTAATTTGGAGCAAATGTAAGGAAATTAAAATAGGAGTAATTGAATTAAAGAGAGTCATATAAAGATTTTTATGTTATAAATGGCCAATTGGGCCCTGGCCGGTTGGCTCAGCAGTAGAGCGACGTCTCTACATATGGAAGTCCCAGGTTCGATTCCCGACCAGGGCACACAGCAGAAGCACCCATCTGCTTCTCCACCCTTCCCCTTCTCCTTTCTTTCTCTCTCGCTCTCTCTTCCCCTCCCGCAGCCGGGGCTCCACTGGAGCAGGGTTGGCCTGGGCACTGAGGAAGGCTCCATGGCCTCCACCTCAGGTGCTAGAATGACTCTGATTGCAGCAGAGCAATGCCCCAGAGGGGCTGAGCATCGCCCCCTGGTGGGCATGCCGAGTGGATTGCAGTTAGGCGCATGCAGGAGTCTGTCTACCTCTCCCAACCAGTTTCTCACTTTGGAAAAAAAAAGGGGGCCAATTGACTTAGTAAAAGAAATTAAGATGGAGTGCTGTAAAATGTCCTCTTCAAAATATAGAAAGGAGACTCTAAAGGAGATACCAAGGTGGAAAAGAAGAGGACTAAGTATTGAATTTAAACTTCTGAGAAGCAATTGTGTTTATTTTGTCAGCACAAATCAGTTGTCATGGAGAGTCTAAAAAAGGGTCCTAAAAATATTTTAAATCCCATTCTCTAGCTTCTTAAAACACGGAACCAAGAGAATGAGTGCAGTCAGTGTTTCTGATGGGTCAGGGCTGACAGTTACATGACAGTGTGTAAACAAATTAGCTTCTTACAGATTTATGGGTTTTGTTGTTGTTGTTGTTGCTTTTGTTTTGTTTTAGTCAGACATCATTCACGGGGTTAATAAAGGCTTCCAGTCTTGTTAGTTAGAGAACTGTGACATACTTGATTTATCTTTATGAACATTTCTATTGTGTTATGCATTTTTATTTTTATTTTTTTGGTGGTAGTGGTTGTGGTGGTTATATCTCACACAAGTCAAAAAGAAGAGAAAGTGGTAAAAGTTTCATGAGTTCATTAAAGTTTTATAGGCACTGCAGTTCCTGGAAAACTAGTTGTTGCTCTAATCCCCTACAGTCGTTCTGGTTGGGAGGCATCTCATTCATAAAAGTTAGAGATTGGGCATAAGGATCAAGAAGAGAAAAGAAGATGCCACAGCCAAGTGCTGATATAGTATTAGGACTATACTCAAGGTTCTCATAGCTTTCTGTGCTGCCAAGTGTAACTTGACAAACACTATCTGAGGAGAAAATAGGGTTGTGGAATTTAAGCCATGGTGGTTCATAGGGATTGTTCAGTGGTAAATGCTTCATTTTTGAAGCCTGCTGTTAAAGCATATGAAACTCTTAGTTGATAGTTTTGTTTAGTTGTTTGCTGATTTGGAGGATAAACTTTAATGAAGTTATCTCACAGCTATTCCAGAAATAAAAAGACTTCTTAGACCAGATCATTTTTTCAAAAAAAGTAATTTGAAGTTTAATAAATGAAAAAAGATATATCATTGACTAGGGCTTGATGATTTATGGGCTTAACTCTTGATTCTTTAGTGAGTCAAGCAGTAATGACCTAAGTGTTTGACTTCTCACCAGAAGTCAACCAAGACCTAGTGGCTTAATTTTTTACTATATTTCTTTCACTTAAATAATTATATAGAGTAAGTATAAAAGCTTAATTAGAGTCATTATGTAGTTAGATAAAAAATACTGGTAATCTCTGTCTTTTTAATAGTCTTTAATGTAGTTCTTGATATGGTTGAATTTACATCTGCCTTTTTGCTATTTTGCTTTTTGTAGCATGTAAGTAACACCATTTCCATCACGAAAATGTCCATTCTACCCATTCCCCTTCTCCTAACACCCACATACAGTCTATTCAGTATTCCTGATTATAAATGACAGAAACCCAATAGACCTGAATTAATAAACAGATAAACACAAGTGAATAAATTTACTCACATGATGGAATGTTACCTTGTATATCTGAAGCCTCAAATGATTCATAAAGTGCCTGCTTCTGTTTATCTTTGCTTTTTCTATATGCCTCTATTTTAATAGCAAACAAACCATTTCCAGGCTTCTATTTGACCTGCTTGGTCACTTTAGTGGTCATATTTTTTCACAAAGTTTGAGCCAAAGTCCAAGTAATGATAAACATTGGCTATAACTTATTGATGAGTCCATCACTATAGCCTGGGGGATGAATGATCTTATTGGTTAGGCATGTGTCAGTGACTATCACAGGTGCCAAGCGATATCATAAACCCCTTCAGAGCCTCAATTTCCCCAAAAGTAAATAGATGTTGTAGTTGGGGGGGGGGGAATGCTGACTTGGCAAAAAGACAGCTTTTTACTATCCCTCATCCTTGATACATTTTACTGTCCTGTTCTTAAATGGTTTTGTTTTCTCAGAGTACTGAGAGAATCTAAGGGTTTATAAAAGTGTTGTAGCTGGTAATGCTCACCCAACTCATCTACAAGGTTAAATTAGCTCTTCACCAACCCCTCAAAGAGATTTCCAGCAGTTTCCATATTTTAATGAAAATTAAAATGAGGCAAGTGTGACAGATTGCATCTCCTAAATGTTTGTACTTATGTGTATGTCTGCCTGCATGTGCATGGACACCCATACACATGAAGCATACCTATCCACATAAATAACTCATCCATGTGCTCTTCTTTCAATGTGAATGACATCCCATTGGCCTACAGGAAGAGATGAAGTCTTTTTCCCTTCTCCTTGAATAAGTGAGGTTGTGACTCTTTGGCCAGTAGAATGTGGCAGATTTGATACCATGTGCTTTTTGAAGCTAAGGCATAAAATGATACAGCTCTTTCCTAGTTCTCTCTTTGCCTCTGAACATGAGCTCTGAGCTCTTAAACCCAGCCTCCATGTTGTAATAAAGCCTAGACCTCCTACAGACGTCACATGTAGGTGTTCTGAGCTATAGCATCATGCAAGGTCCCAGCCGTGCCATCATCAACTGGAAGACATTTGAGATGGTGAGCCTTCAAGTGATTATACTCCCCACACTTCCAGCTGACTCACAGAGTCCAACTGGAGCAGAATCAAACAATTCCACTCAGCTATATCCAAACTACAGATTTTTGAAAGAAATGAGTGCTACTATTTTTAGCCATTTTATTTTGGATACTTTGTGAAGCAGCCATATTAACTTTAATTAAAGAATATGTTTTTAAAAATACTCATTATTCTTTTGCATGTATACAGTTCTGCTGATGAGCAAAGCTTATGAAAACTTAGTCTCGATGTGAAACCTTAGGGTGACAAAGCTGATAGGGAGAAGCTACTGGCAATTAATTTTTGAGAGGAGAAAAGATGGTGAGTTAGTCTATACTTTGGTTTACCTGTGTTAGCATAATCTCAAGATTTTGTTACTACAAATTATTTGCACATATTTGTCAGGAAGAATAGAAAATCAATGTGAATCATTAGAGGTCTCAAATGTATGTCTGTATTTGAAGCAATAAAAGCCAAAATAAATGCATTTAGTATGTCATCTCTGACAGGTTAATGTCTCTGAAGATATGTCATGCATTTCTTTTTGGTATTTGCTCCTAATCTTCATTAAAGCAACTACTTAAATATCAGCTACCTTCCTTTTAGGCAGAGTAATTAGCAATACATTTAAAATTAGTTCTTTTAAATTTAAAAAATTAGTTTTACTATATCCATTATCTATGTTTTTTAAAAATCATCTGCAGATTCTTTATGTTGAGTAACCATTTTTTTTTTTAAATAAAAGCCTTTGCCATGTGATTGCCCTGATATACTCGGAACAAAGAAAGTTAGTTGTCGCATGCGAGTCTACTAGTGGGATGTTCAGACTTTTGGAAAAATAAATGACTGAACATGCAGGACTGTAAAAAACCCCATATGGTGAAAGATGTAATTTTTCTTACTATATCCAAAAGATATAGTAATTCAATGATTCCACTAAGGCAGGGAACAGACTGAATGTTTATTTGAATAGAATAAACAATTTGTTCTATTAGATTATGAAAGATAATATGGGTCAATAACAGTATACTACTTCTCAGAACTTCAGAATAGAATTCTAGTCTCTTCTTGGAAACATGTCCAATTATAAACAAGAGAAGTCTAAGCACATAAATTCAAGTTATAGTAAATTATTTTGTGTTTCTACCAGTTGCATTCAATTACAATGATGACCTGTTAACATTCAAAACTCTGATATTCAGAATTTTAGGTTATAGACATAATTTATAAGTTAGGAAATGTGTTGCTTAAAAAATATCTCTACTTAAAAAAAGAAACTGTTGTTATTGTAAGTCAGAAAACATGGTATTATATGCATTCATAAGCATGTAAGTGTGTGTATATATGTGTTCATGTATATAAGCATATGTGTGTATAAATAAAATATTCTTATAAGCAATCATAAATTGTTACTTTGATGTAAAGTTAATGCATGGTCTGGATATTCAGGTAAAGAATTTAAATGAAAGGACTTACTTAATATGCTTGTTGAGTGTGCAGTCTAAACAAGAAGTTATGGTTGAATAATTTTAATAATATTAAGTTATGATGCTCTGGTTCAATTGGCATATTATCATTTTTTAAATAATTTAGTTTTATCAAAGCTATATATGAACCTATTTGCAAAATAAAATAGTTTTATACTATTAATGATGGAAAGTTCAAGGCTCAGGTTAATTGCTTGTCTGGGTATATAATTCAGATTGGAAACAATTTTTTCTTTTTTTTGAAGCCATTGCTCCATTGTTTTCTTCTTTCTAACATTGTTGTTGAAAAAGCCAGATGCCTATCAGAGTTTTTATTCTTTACAGGTGAACTTCTTCCTATAAGATTTTAGGATGTCTCTTTGTTCTTGTGTTCTGAATTTTCCTGGTGATATGTCTTAGCATGAATATCTTTTATGACTCATTATGCTAGACTATTCCAATTGAGAAGCTCATGTGTTGCAGGTGATAGTTTTTTTCCTGAATTATTTCTTTGATAATTCTCTTCTAATCCCCTCCCTAGTCTTGTGATCTCTTTTTATACTTGGATTTAGAAAGTTTGATCTGTCCTAATATTTCACATTTTCTGTACCGTTTTCCTTGTCTTTGTATTTTCTTCCATTTCCTAAGAGTCTTTAGATTTTGTTTTCATTAGGCATTAATAAGAATGCCTATAATCACACACCCCAACTAATGTGTATTATTCAACTCTTATCTTTACCTATACAGTGAATGTAAAATAATATCTTATTATTGTAATGTGCATATGTCTAATTACTGATGTGTTTGAAAACCTGTCTGTATGGCTGGCCCTTGAAATTTATTTTATTCTCAAATCTCTATATTTCTTTTCCTCCATTATTTTTCTTTTGTGATCCTTTTCTTTTTAGATGTTGATCATGAATTTAAGTAATTTCCTTTATGTTTAGGTACTTTTGTTGATTTTAGACACGACATACCATTTATTCTGATATTTTCTTTATTAGTAAACTTACCATAATCTCCTTTATTTTAAAATAACATAATCATATATAAATTTTTCAATGTATTTTGCCAATCTTACACTTTGGAATGTTTCCTCAAGAATCTGAGTATGTCTTAAAGACATTCTCCTAAGAATTAATTATTGTTAGCATGCTAATTGTCATGTGCAAGGATATAGTCCTATTTTATTGATTATTAGTTTTATAGTTTTCTCTTTCCCATCTGAAGTTCATCTTGGTATTTTGTTTTTGTTGAATATTTGGCTTTTCTTTCTTTTCTTTTCTTTTCTTTTTTTTTTTTTTTTTTTTTTTGATAGAATGAGGTAAGTTTTCCAACCACATCCGCCAAAACAGTTTATTATTTGCTTGTGGACTTGTGATAACATCATTACATACGTTTTGTGGACATAGTATATAGATAGATTTTTTTTTTGGCCATTGTTTTCATGTTTTCTGAAGCAAAAACAATATCCCTTTTGTAATTGTGACTTTATAATATATTAACATTCCTTTTAATAATCAATAGGAAAACATATTTAATGGAAAAATCTGTTTTTTGACATTAAATCTTTGACAATTTTACCAAGGAACATTTTAAAGGAATAATAACTTATAAGATGATTTATTTTATACCTGTTTAAGAAAAAGAACAAATTAAGTGGAAATCACTTGAAAGTAATTTTCTATGACTTGCTTAAAGCATGTCATAACTTTTGAGTCTCTTCCATCATGGTTTGCTTTTACACTAATACTATCCTATTAACTCTGACTGCTCATTTTCTGCTTCACATACTGGCAACTTCTTTTCTCTCATTAAAATGTCTGTCTTTACAGTCTCTTTTTGATATTTGTATGATATTCTACATGTTCATATTTCATATTTATATATAAATTATAAAAACTTCTCAAAACTAACTAATCAAGAAGTTTCACAATAATTCCTTTTTTCCTGCCTTATTTTCTGTAGTTCACCTTCCCTTTCCAGCGGACATGAGATACTCAGCATTCTATAAAGACATCACTGTCTTCCTTTCGTCTATAATGCCTATCTCTAGCACACCTACAAATCTGAATCTATTCTTTCCAACATCATGGTTAAAGGTGAAATCAATAATTTATGCACTGATATACCTGTTCTACTTTAGAAGTCTTTGGAATGGCTGTGGACTCAACTATTTTTTTTGTTCCCATCTTGATAGATCATCAGCTTCATCTCTAAAGTGTACTGAGACAAGTTGTCACATGGAGTCCCTCTGGCTGAGCCAACAGAGAGAATTTCTGTGTCATGATCTGGCCTGGGTCCATTGCTACCCTAAGTCTATTACACTTTCTAAATTTTTAGACTCATCCCTCCCCGGTTCCATCTAAACACCAATCTTCAGATATTAGAAATTCCACTTTTATTTTACTATAGTTTTGAATAGCCTCTGGTTCTCTTAATTTTTATGTCATATACTGTTTGGTGGTATAGGTTTGATTACTTCAACACTTGCTAAGGCATTTTACATAGTAATCCCATAACGTACCGGATATTTTGTCATATTGAACAGCTATTCTAAGAAATTAGTAGCCTTCCCTACATTCTTATATTTTTATCTCAGCTGTTAATGACACCTAACCTGCCATATATTTTGTCACCTTAACACAAAGCTTCTAATGTAACCTATAATCATTAGCTGACTTACCAATTGTGCGCCCTAAGCCCCAGATTTCTCACTGCTGCTTATTTGTGGAGATTTAAAGGCTTTAAGTCTGTAAGTCTTTTGTATTTTGATAATTCCTACAAATTCAAAATATTTCATTTATTTTTAAAAAACACTCAAATGAGTAAAAGAATAGGCTCACCAATAAGTCATAGCTACATTTGGGGGAATGCATTTATGCTTGTGTGTTTATGAATGGGTGTATGTAAGTGTGCATTTCATAAAGAGATTTTATTCAGGGGAGAGGATACATACAGGTGTATATATTTCATCTAACATTGAAATGTTTTTACCTCTGCCCGCTATGCCATGACTGAAATCTGACATCCAGGTTACTTTGAGTTTGTCACCCAGATTGCCAAGGTTTAGCTTATTGAGTTGTATACTAGGACTAGGTCATCTAATTACCCATTTTCATATATTTGGAGACAGACGGAAGTCTTGGTTCACTGTGAGAATGGGCTTCGGCAGGTGGCTCAATCTCTTGCAAAAGAATATTGCCAGATATTGGGTAGCCCACTTATTTACAATATAAAGTAGGTTTTAAAGTAAAGAAACTAAAACTGAATTTAAGTTAAAATGCCTTTTCTCCATCAATGACCTAAGAGATTTAGTACAGAGACAAGGCTGGCATCATTCAACTATAGGCAGTCTGATTGCTCAAGGAGAAGTGGAAGACCACGACACTGAGGTCAGGCTGGCCCTGGTTCAAGTTTGACATGAGTGGGGCCTGAAATAATTCTGAAGTCAGGGAATGACCTCATCACTGGTAGCATAGCTTAATGCTGGAATCCCTAGGGGATGAAAGATAGTTTGGTAGCCTAGTGTCCTTTGTACTTATCTCTCTACCCCCAATGTGGCTTGTATCACGGAGCGCAGAACAGAAATCATCTAAAATGTGTAAGGCAGTTGACCTTGACCATATTGGTACCTGATTGGCTCTACTTGGATTTCTTATATTCCTACCTGAGTTTGAGAAAAATCATCCTGCAACACACATGCTTCCCACAGGTGCTGTTGATAAGCTGTGTGCTCCTGCAGAGCGACAGTGAGGTGGAAATTAATGCTTACGACAAATATTTTTTTATATAATAGTCCCTTAAACAAAACGCATCCAATTGTAGTGTCATAGGAATTTTAACTTTTAGTTATGAATCCACTTATTCATCAGCATGTTTTATTTTAACAGATCTCCAGTACAAGAAAATTTAATATTCCATTGTGCTAGTTTTTAAGAGAAATTTTCTTCCCTTGGGCATTTTGTAAAACAACCACAGAAACAAACTTTTAAAAAATAAGTACTCAAAATTTTCTTAATTGTTAGGTTTTTGTTTTTGAAAGTGTATTCTCCATTTGTCAGCATCTTTTTCTCTTTATTCTGGTTTCTTCTTGCGCTTGTGATGAAGCTCTCAGTGTGTATTTCTGGGACCGGAGGGCATGCTGTCTGGGTTTCATGTCAGAGCGGAGGGTGTAAATTACCGTCTTTCCTTCCATCTCAGTGTCCCCGCTGTGTGCTGCCGCATCAGTGCTTAGTATTTCAATCCCCGGCACTTGCCTTTAGTGGATAATTTCACGGTGCTTCTGTCACACCTGGGTGCTGATCAAATTCAATCCCATCTCCCCTTTATCCAGCATTTGTGTCTTCAGTGTAATTACTAAATGCTGGTATTTTCCCACCAAGTAACTACTTAAAGTTAGACAGACTGTGTCTTCGGGACACATTTTTGAAGGATTTAGTTTTCTCAGACAGTGTCGCTTACTGGATTCTTTTTAACTTGGAACATTCAAACTTCAGAATACACTGTTTGGGGTCAAGCAATCTTTTCCTCTGACTATAGCTCCTGAAAGAAGTGTGGTCTTGCTTTCTCAAGAAGAATCTACAGCTTATCGCTAGATATATAGTGCTAAGTGGAAATAGGAGAAATTTGGTGCCTAGAATATTAACGTAAAAATGTGATTCACATGGAAAATGCCTCTCTCTTTTTGCTGCTGTTCAGTGAACTTATTTTTTAATGCAACCAAGTTAGATGCACTTGATGTAACCATGTTAGAAGATTTCTTCCACATTTCTAACTCTTCAGTGAAGTATATGTATTTATTTTACCATAAAGGCATTGAGTATTTTACTCTTAAAATTCACAGGTAGCAGATGTGGAAAATTTTAAGGTCCCTATGCACATTAAATGAAGATTACTAGCACTGAAGAGTTTTGAGATTTATCTTAATTTTTTGAGCATTTTTACTTTGCATTCATTTGTAATTTTTTTTTTATTGTTGTGGACCAACAATAGTCTGGCACAGATGATTTGAACTAGAAACACTGGATTTAAAAATTTATTTTTATGATTCAGCTAACAGTAGTGTAGAGCAAGTCAGTGGGCTCCCAAAACATGTATTCTTTTGTCCAAAAATATGATATAACACCTCCTCCTCCATATTTGAAAGATTAAAAATGAAGTATATACAAAATTCATACACAAACACACTAAGTTTATACAACTTATTGCTAAGTTGAAAAGTAAGCCAACTATATCATATGGTATTTAACTGAAAAAAAAAAAAAAAAAAAAAACCAACCAGCAGTAATTTTCTTTCCCCAGCACCGGAGAAAATCTGCTATATTAAATAATTGAGGATTGGCACGTCAGTCTCCACTGGGAAATTTTCCTAGTGGAATTTTATAGTTTTTTTGTTGTTGTTGTTGTTATTTATACTTTATGCTCTCATTTTGTGCATTTCACTTTGGAGCCTAGCCGCTATGTGCTATTTAACATTGATAATAGTGTACAATGCTGGGAGTTAGCCTAGATTAAATAATACAAAGTTTGAGGTTCATAGGAAACTGGCATAAGAGAATCCGGGAATGCAAAAGCAGCATGAACTGTCACGGCCGGTTCTAATAGGCAGAGTGGCATCACCGGGTGGGTAGCGTGGAAAAGTGCCTGGAAGGGTGTGGAAGACTTACACAGAGTACAGACGGGAGAAGGATGGCGTATGGACAGAAAGAAGCGCTTCTGGAAATGTATGATGGCCTGAAAGTGCTGGTTTTAATTGATGACTGATGAATAAATAGGTGTGGCTAAAGTCTATCCACATACAAAACTGGGAAAAGTAAAACTAAGAACTGGGGCAAAATGATGATGATGAACTTTGCCTAAAGAATTCCAAACTTACACTTTGAGGAAAAAAATGGGCAACTTAGAAGAGTATTACATAATGTACGTAGGGTTTGTTTTTCTTTTCATGAAAAGATAACAAAAAATATTAAGAATTAGGAGTCTTAGAAACTGTATATGTCACGGTGAAAAATGAATGAGGACTGAGCTCAAGTAGCAATCATGATAAGAGAGTGGATGTGATAAAGATGTATTTTTTTTTTCAAAAGAAAATATATCCGTACGTCATGAGTGTGGAGTTCAGATGTACTTGGTGTCATGACAGGTGTTATTAATGGGGATGCTTTGCATGTGTGAAGAAATGTGGATTCAGAATAAGAGAGACGAGACACTTAAAAAGATATGGCTGAGGTATGCGGGAGTGTGGGAGAGAATCAAATGAAGAACGTCTTCGGTGACAGGTCGGAAGAAAACACTAGAACGACGCAGGAAGGTCTGAGAGAAAAGGAGCTCGTGCTAAAAATGTTCCAGTGCCAACTTCTGCTTCTGCCTGAGTCCTCCTCAAACCCCCCATGTAGGTGACGTGAACAGGTATCCGGAAGGCTGACAAGTCTAGAGGCTGGATAAGAAACTTGGTGGGAAGCAGCTGTCCTGACTGGCTTCTCCGCGCCTGTCATTCACTAAATTCACTGTCTAACGTGAGAGTGATGAAAATTCCATCGCATGTAATTAATTAGCAACAGTACTTAGGAGTTAAGTGAAGTTAAATGTGATGGTTGAAAAGGCACAAAGAACTCACCTTCTTTAAACTCAGTACAGTTATTTACATACTTTGAGCTTCATGAAGAAAAGATCAGTAAGTCCATATCAGAGAATATAGTATATCTCATGCTTTTTGTTTGTTTGTTTTTGAGAGTGAGTCAGGGAGAGACGGAGAGACAGGAACATCAAGCTGCTCCTCTATGTGCCTTAACTGGGGAATTGAACCAGCAACATCTGCCCTCTGTAACGACGCTCTAACCAACTGAGCTATCCAGCTGGGGCTTAATTTTTATTGAGTTTTAGAGAGACAGAGAGAGGAGGGGATAGAGAGAGAGGAGGGGAAAGAGAAACCTTTATTGTTCTACTCAGTCGTGCATTTTTTCGTGCTTCCCATGTGTGCCCTGACTGGGGATTGAACCCGCAACCTTGTTTCAGGACAACGCTCTTAGTGGATGCGTGAGTCTGGTGGGCCATTAGGCATTGTCATGCAGTTAAAGGCTTACTTAGAAGGTAGCAGATTCCTTCTGAGTCTGTATAAAATCGTGCCGTGAAGCCTTATAAGCAATAAGGATTGGCCTAAAGAATTGTCAATCCAGGTAATACCAGAGAGAGAAGAGAGAAAAACTAGATACTGATTTACCCTTATCTCTCTATGTTGAAGGTATGAAAACATTTCTAATTTGGGGTGTTTGGGCTCATTACCACATTTCTGTTACCACCTCTGTCTCTTTCACTACTATTTTTGAGTGTGTTAAACTGTGATCATTGTCTTTCAATATAACAAACTAGATAGATTTCCATGCAGCACTCATTACTGCAAACCCGAGCTCTGAAAAGGTCATACTACTGGTTGACTATCAGAGTAGGGAAAAGTCAAAAGACAGAAAACACAAAATTTTAGCACTAAAACTATCCTGCGTTGCTGGTGGCAGTGTGATATGATACATTTTGGAAAACTTTTCAGCAATGTTTTAAAAAATTAAACACATCTTTATCTTTTGGTATAATAATTTCACAACTATGTGTACACACAGCAAAATCAAAATATTTGTCCACAAAATGCTGCACAAAAATTTTTATGGAGTGTTTATTTTCAACAGCCCAACACTAAAGCTCAGGAGAATGGATAAATGAATATTATTCAACAATAAAAAAGAAACAGCCATTGTATAACAGCAAGAGTCAATTTCAAAAAAAATGTTAAGTAAATGAAACTAGCCTGAAATTGCTACATTGCATTTTATGGTTCTTATCTAAAGTTTTTGAAAAAGGCAAAGCCAATCTGTAAGGATAGAAATCAGAACAGTGATTGTTTATGAAGGGGCAGGCAAGGGACATAAAGAAAATTTCAGGTGATGTAAAAATGTTTAGGAATTTAATAATCTGGTTTATACATTGTCAATGTTTTTTGAATTGTATGTTTAAGTTCTTTGCATTTTCTCCTTACAGGAATGTTACCTAAAAAACATAAAAATTATATGGTACCCACTTCCAAATCAAGAGTCAAAATAAACTCAAAACCATAAAAACATTAAAATACTTATAGATATTTCACTATATTATATATTTTCAGTATTAATCTTCTTTAAAATCTTATGCAGATATAATTGATTCATAGGAATCTAGTTAACATTTATAGAGTAATTAATCATTCCTCGGGCCGTGGAACAGTGAAGTAATAAGCACCTCATATCTATGAATAAAAGTCCCACCTTGAATGTTACCGACGATGACGTATGGACAAGGATATCTCTAGGATAGAGAGAGTTGATCCAAATAAAGTGAAGCTTGAAGAAAAGTTACTGACGAGTAAAGAGTCAGATTCAAAGGGGTATCAAGAAGGAAGCAGGCCTGAATAAGGGAGCAGAACACCCTCTGACCTCCTTACAGACCAGGCACGATGACCTCTGTCAGCTCATTTGTCAAGCTAGACTTTTACATAAAAATGATGATGTATGATTAGAGTATGGGGCACAGAAATCTCAGAATATGGGATGAAGCAGTTCCGGGAAAAATTATGCAGTTTCCTTTAGCACCGCCTAACCACTCTAGCCCAAGTCCCTTTCAGCAAAGTGACTCCCCTTGAACTCTTCCTAGTCACCTAGCTCATCTCTTTACCATCTTTCTTCTCATCTCATCTTCAAAGTTCCTCATCTGTCTAGAAGTGTCAAATTGGAAGATGACTCCAAACAAACATAAAAAGAACTGGAGATCAGATGGCAAATTGGTGTTATTTTTCTCTCCAATTACAGTAAATGAGTAGCCAATGACTCAAGTGTTGTGTTGTGAAGGGACCTGAAGTCTTATCTAAGCTCAAAGAGAAAGGATATCAAGATTTATTAGCAATAATTGATGAGCGATATCTACAAAGTTGATATAGATGGCACCGAAAATTGAGGATCCTGTGGTAGAGAATATCTCAGTTTAAAGTTGTGCATTTTTAACAGGAGGTTTCTAGAGCAATGCCTTTTTCAAATGGCCGTATTACTGCCTGTGATAATGGGAAATACTATTCACCAGATAGACTTTTCAGGATCCGGCAGCATTCTGCAAATTACTCTGCTGTTCATAATAGTTTTTATCAACCTGTTGGCCTCAACCTATGAGTGGATCATGAAATCCATTTAGTAGGGTACAGCTGCCATATTTTAAAAAATAGAATATAACCATATAGAATAAATAGAACAAATTAAACTTTTATTTGTTTATACACACACACACATATATATATATACATATGTATGCATGTATATAGATATATGATTTGATATAAAATGATAAAATGTGTTTATTACTAAAAAGAAGTGTTTAGAATGTTTGAAATCTGTTTATTTTGGGGCTCATTCCTGGTACAATGGCTTTTAGAAAAAAAATTATTTTTTATGATTTGAAGTGTTAATGATGTGAAATTTGTCACTGTAGATATTCAGAGAGCTGAAGTACAGGATGAGGCATGTGTGAGACAATTGATACGCTTGTGACATTAGCAATGACACTTCTTGGTTTTAGGAAAGAGATGCCGCATCTTCTTTTTAATGTTCAATAATTATCAAAGGCATGCTATTCCTTGCTGTGTTCTGAACTTGGTGTTATTGAGGGATCTGCAGGGCAGTTTCCACTTGTGGGTAATCAAGGTGAAGCACAGGCCACACTGGGCAAGGGGAGCCTCGGAGTATGCCCCTGACAGAGCTCTGGGTATCGCCTAATGCAGGGATGCTGGCCTCGCTCTGCTTCAGTGACGCATCAGTTCTTGAAAGATCACCTGAGCTGAATGGCTCATGCCAAGCACATAGCTTCGGGCCTTTCTAGTAAACACCCAGCCTGTTAGGTAGACTGACCCTGGCATGTTCTCAGGCCTCTGGGAGGTCTCTAGGGATAACTTCACACTGAACTAGCTCATCATCAAGGAAAGGAAGCCCCTGGGAGCAGTAACAGGCTCGTGTGAAGATGTAATGCCTTGTGGGGACATCTTGAAATTGCTGTTTCTTGGCTGAAAAGCAAACCATAGCTCTTCCCCAGAGACTCCAATAAGCAATTATTTCAATCTCTAAGGAGCCCTTTACAACTGTGCTGGGGATATAACGCTGCTTTGGAATTTCCACCTTAGAAAAATAACCTGAGAACGTCCAACCTGTGAAACGCTCTTCCTCCTGCTCGCTCTGCTGCACACCAAGCATCAGTTCACAGGGTCTGCGCTGTGCTGGCTTTGACATACAGGTTTCCCCACTATCAGAAAACAGAGGCTTCCTGCGAAAGACGGAGGCCAAAAAGGCAGAAAGCGAAGACCCAATTACTATTCATTTATATGGAAAAATTGTTGAGCATTCTAAGACCCAAAACATCACCTATCAAATCACACCAAATAATGCACAAAACCTAAAAATAACACCTTATTTTCTAATAATACTTAAAGACACATCTTGCTAATGAAAGCAGAAGATAAATTTAGATAAAGCGCGGATGCTCACAGGCACAAGTCCAAGCTGTTGCGGCGGGATACTGGGACTCTGGGGGTGGTTCCCCGGGCAGGAGGGGGGGGGTACTCCCGCAGCTCAGGGTGTGCATGGCTTCCGTAATGACTCTGCAGAATAAGTGCCAAATGCTATTTTATTTTATTTTATTTGTAAAAGCAAAAGCCTCATTGCATTTTTTTTCATCTAGAAAAACAGGTACTACTGTAGGTTTTTTGTAAAAGCAAAGCGGCACGCAGTGAACTTGCAAAAACTCGAGGACACCGGTATATGCTCATTGTCACCTAGGTTCCTGGTAGTTTGGGAATGGGCACGGTAGAATGCAGTCACTGGCTATGATGCTCACCAAAGGAAAGTTGCAGTGTGAACCCATGACTCGGTCCTTAGAGCAGTGATGGGCAATCTTTTGAGCCTAGTGTGTCAAAATTTGCCAAAACATCGAGCATAACTCGGGTGGTGTGTCACTTTGAGAAAAACGGCCTAACCAGAAATCCCAAAACTAGATGCTCTGTGCAGGAGTTCTGTTGTTTTAGCCTACAGCCCTCCGGCACAGAGTGTCTACACTACAGCAAATGTTTTATCCTCGGCTACAGACCCTGGCCTTGCAGGAGCCGAGGATGAAAAGTCCTTCTCGGCATGCGGCTCCATAGTTCCCTGGTAGGCGGCTGAATGTGGCCGCGTGTCATCGAAAATGGGTATGCGTGTCAGTGCTGACACGCGTGTCATAGGTTTGCCATCATGGCCTTAAAGCATTATACGTACAGGAAACAAAGGCATATTTGCTCTAAAATCTCATTTCCTTTTTTTAGCTGTTTCATATGAAATGTCAGCTTTGAATGTGTATCTAAATGAATGAGACAAGGGAGGTTTTGTACGTGGTATGTGGGGCTTGGACTCGGACTTGCTAGCTGGCATGCAGGTCTGCCAAGGCCCTTGCAGCCACACCGTGAACTGGAGGACAGACTGAGCCCATTCTCGCTCCTTTCCTTCACCCTCTTTCCTGTGCAGTCCAGGGCTCCGGGATGCAGAGGCTGTGACCATAGTAAACCTGGACTGGCTCGGGGCTGCCCTGTGTTGTTGAAATAAGTCAGAAGCAAGCCCAGAGAAGAAGGCGTTGAGTAGCCTTCTAGGCTCCTAGCCCTCTTCCCCTCTTGTTCAGCTAGACCGTCATCCTCTCCACACACTGGCTCTGCCATGTCCAGGATCCCAAACCAATTCAGAGTGGTGGCGGAGAGCACTTTCACAGGCTCACACTGAGGACATCCCTTATGGTCTTGCCTTAACACATCGCAGTGCCTCCACACTTACCCCTTGGTGTCTGTGGTGCACTGAATCAAGTATTTCAAATCTCCTCTGGTCTTTGTGGTCCCAGGAAAAAGTTCTGGAATTCTATACCATTCTCCAAGTGGAATCATGTTATCATTTCCCTGACTCAGCAATTCTGTTTTGGTTCTCAGTCTCCAATGCTTAAGCACCTTTAGCCTGCCGACTCTGGACTAAATGCCAAGATGCTAACCGATAGAGCGTTTTAGTATAAATCAGGAAACAGAGCACCTTCTGGACAGGCTGTGTCCCAGGCATGTGATGAGTGACTTGGTATTGAGACCCTGTAATATGTGGTTCATTAAGGGGCCCTATGCTCTGAGGAGGTGTCACCGTCTGCCAGGCTAGACGGCTTGGAAGGGAGGGCAGGTGCTGAGATTCAGCAGCACTCTCCTCTCCACTAGGTGTTCACGGATATTAGACAACCTGCACAAGTAGACAAATGGCTTAGACTCATGCTATGAAATCTGTCTCTATAGATTGTCTCGCCCAGAGATTGCTCTAGGACCTCTCCTTACTCTTGCCTGGATTTTGGCTTAGCGCAGAAGTAGCAAGGAACTAGAGGCAGAAATTCTGGATGCTGCCCCTGCTAAAATATGGAATTTTAACATAGCCTAGATTCAGTAAATAATCTATTCTTAATAGTCAAATAGTCATTTGGACTACCGTCTTTATATAGGCATCCTATTAGAACCAAACCTAATGCTTACAATAGTGCTTGGTATACAGGAGAAATGTAATAAAAAAAGATGTGGATGAAACAATTGAGGTATCACATCTCCCTACCATTGGTACCTTCCAGCTGGCCAAGGACCGTATTCAAAGCCCTTCCCACATGGCGATGTTGTGCTGCCAGGGAAATTACCCTGCTTAGCCAACAATCCTAACATACAGCAGTAAAGGTTAAAAATTGCATTAAAAAATGACACTGAAAAGAAAATATCAGTTGAAGACCTGCATACATGAGAAGCATTAACATAATACGTTGAACGGAATGTTCTATTGAATGGTTTTGAGTGCTGTTGATAAATTATTTACCAGAAAAGTAAGGCTGTCATAGACATCTGTAGCTATCACAGTACATTACCTTAGTTCATTAGATGGTTAATAAAGTGCAGTTGATCCTGGAACAATTTGCACTGATAGAATGTAGCTTGACATCCATTTTCTTTCTCATACCTTTATGTTTGTAACTTGTTTAGCATCTTATAATCCATTAGAATTAAGTTGTATCATTTTCTCTCCTGTTTCTTTTGTGGACAGATTTTATTTTTTATCTTTTCATTTTAATGCAGACAGTGTGTGTATATCGCACCAAAATAGCATTGTGAGGGATGTTTTGTTTTCAAACCCAAGGGGTTGTGTAACAAAGGCAACCATTGACAGGTATTAGTGGTCATTTTTATGTAATAGAAAATTTCAGCTGCTCTGACAACTTGGAAATGCTCCAGGAAGGAAATGAATGTTCCTTTTCTCACATGTGTCATTTTGTATTAGCAGAAGCAGGACAGTTGGAAAATTATTGCTTGTATCGCTGGAATCAAATTTCAAACAGTTGGAATGCTCATCCTTTACAGTGGTGCTATGTTCTCAGAAGGTTAGCCAGTCATCGCGCATCCTGCCACAATTAACACAAGTTGGGGGAAGTTCATCACAGTCCCTTTCTTTCCTTATTGAACACAATGAATGATCATCCATTGCACAGATAACAAAGCAATCCAGAAAGAAAACACTTTTTTTGTTTTGTTTTTATCTCAAATGTAAGGTGATAAGCACGCTTGCTGAAAACTGTGTGGCCAAAGAAAACATTAAAATAAACTTGTGGATTTGTTCTTGTTTAGGAAATAACAGACTTAAATGCTAGAATGCCTTTCTGATATGGATAGTGTGAAGGCTTGGATATATAAGATGCTTACTAAAGGGGGCAGTGAAACTATGTTCCATGTAAACATACGTGATCACTTCCTCTAGCACTGCCTTCAGTCATTCCATTTAGGTGAAAACTGGTTACATGTATTTCCAGAGAAAGAGGGAGGATCTCATGAAAAAAAATCAAAAGTGCTATTACAATGCAAATAAACATGAAAGCAGAAAAATAAACTGAGTCTTGTAACAATGAGACGATGCTATCATCTACAACTGCAGTAAGGTGATGGACATGGTGACATTCGAACAGATGGGATTTGACAAGTAAAAATGGAGAGAATAGGTCAGGCAGTTGGAACCCTATGCAGTGGGGTACAGAGGGGAGAAGGCTTTGCTGGTGTAAAGTTCGGTCACGCGGACAGCGTTTGGGAGTTCCGCGTCTACAGTGAGCAGCGCGGTGACTTGACTGTGGGGGGAGGGCAGTGCAGCGTGGGGAGGGCAGTGCAGCGTAGTGGGTACACCAGCTGAAGAGCACCGACCCAAAGGGCAGCAGACACGAAACTCCAGCTGGTGTTTGCCTTTTAAGAAGACAGGTCCAGTTTATCCTTATACAGGTTTCAGGAGCTCAGTTCTATGTCATCTGCACACTATATTGTGTGGGCATCACTCCGAATCAAGTCTCCACCCACCACCATTTATCCCCCCATCCCCTCCTCCACTCCCCCCACACCCTTTTACTTCTGGTATCTTTCTCATTAACATTACTTTGTATTATCTCAAAGGCAGATTTATTATTATTATTATTATTATTACTATCAAGGGAGCCAAATAAGGTGCACAAATTTTCTAAGATTTACTTGGGATCCACTATTTTAAAGGTGTATCTAAAATTGCACCATAGTTTTCTTGCTACAATTTTAACCATGTTTTACTATACTTCCATGCTGGTATGTTTTAAGACCACAAATTGTAGTTTTATGTGGCCTTATTCTCCAAATTATATATGTTAGCTAGATTGTTATTGGTCCCCCAATATCATCGTCCTTTTCCTTTGTATATGACATAAAGTCCACGTGCTAGTCTCATAGCTAGGTGCAGTCCCTGTGTCTAAATTCTGGCAAATGATGTAGAAACCCAGCACTCTGTCAAACTTCTGTACTGGCTCATGGGAGAGGCGAGACATTCCACACTTTGGTTTGCCTTCCTTTTTGCTACCTAGAAAACAAACGAAGAGAGATCTTACTTGAGGAAAGAGGACCTTCAAGAGTTAGGACATCATTCAAATAAAGCTGATCAATGAGGATTAAACAATGTAGCGTGAGGATTAAGCAATGCAGCGTAAGGATTAAGACCGCCAGATGGGAGTAAGATGTATTGGAGTTCATCCTGGCTCTGCCCCTAATAAAATGACCTTATGACAAACAATTAACCTTTCTAAACCTTGGCAGTTTGTTGTTAATTATGGCCTATAATGAAAATCCTCTCCTCATATCTTTTTGAGGCCTGTACAAACTCGGTCTTATAAAACATTCTCCATTGTTATGTATTTTCTCTTGACATTGAAAACAGGAAAGGTAAAGAAGGAAAAGTCCCAAATGGACACAATAGACAGTACACATCTCCTAGGGAATACAATACGTATTTATTATAAAGCTCCTCTTCTTTAATAAACATCATTACATAGTCAATTTTCATATATTTCCAGTTCACTACCTTCCCCACTTCATTGAACTTGTCAATGCAAATGAAGAAGAAAAGTTGTTTTCTTTAACTCACATGTAATTAGAGATGCCAGGCAAGAAAAAGGACATTAAAGACTCACTTAACAGGACTTTCAAAAATTTGAAAATTGCATATTGTACTGTGGTTCTTGTAAAAAGTGCTTTTTATGAAAACTAGTGCATTTCTTTACTTCTACAGTCATTTCCAGCAAAGTAATGGTTCACTTCAGCAATCAAGTAATTATCTGCATTTTAGAAAAAATGACAATATGATAAAGCATATATCAGGCCAATGTTAATAGCACTTCATTTCATGGTTCTCTGAGACAAGCGCTCATTAAGGAAATTGTGGGACTTGTGGTATTGGAAGCCCCAATCAGTGAATGTAGAATGCATAAGAAAGGACATCGAGGACAATAACATGGCTATGCAAGAAGGAGTGACACAGATTTGAGTGTTTTTATATTATGATTAAAAGTTCCAAAAATGGACTAATTCCACACTAAAACCAAATCAAGATTATTTTAGGAAGAAACTCTCTAAATGAGAGGAACATGTAAGCAGATTTATGAAGCTTCGTTCTCTCAAAACCAGAAACGCCAGTAGAGGTTCTGAGCAGCAACCATTTGTCTGAGATGCACTGTAGTTTTTAAGTTGAATTACAAAGCAATAAAAATAAAAAGTGAAACTTTTAAAAATAACTACATTAATGGGAGTTGTAACAATTTGTGAAATACAGCACACTAGATTTTATTGTTTTGTTTGTTTTATTTTTGTTTTTGATAACAGCTATCTTTAATGAATGTGCAACTGATTTACACTATGCTAAAATAGAAAATCTGATGAAGTTGAAATGTGAATAACTTATATTGTGACCTCCAAGGGCGTCATTAGAATTCAGAAAATAATGACTCATTGTAATAACTCAAACTGATAGGAAGTATGTAGATTTTTTTGTCTGTTGTTGCCCTGATTTTTCCTGAGGCACATTGCCTGTTTATACCAGGTAGTTAAAGCACATTTCCAAAAGCATTTCCGTAACACAACTTAGCGGAATCTGAATAATAGGCAAACTTGTTTTCCATCATTTCTTCGGTTACCCTCACTCAAAGTCAAACCAGGTTTTGGGAAGATGCTCAGTTCATTTAGACAAAAGGAAGCCATGATGTGTATTTCCATAGGGTAATTGTGTTCTTTTGCCTTTAGGAGATCATTTATTTGCTAGATTGACTCTAAAATGAATCTTATTAGTATTAGAAGAAATACTGTTGGTTCTGTTTTCTGTCATGAAATACATATACATAGTAAGGTCAGTGAACTCTACTGAAAGAGGGGTGCCCAAACAAACAGATTAAAACAACGAGCAGATGAGGGGAGATCAATTCAGTTCTTTTGTGTCATTGCTTTAAGATACTGCTAGGATTCAAACATTTAATGAAGTACTAGCTTATATAGGGAAAAAAACACAACATTTTGCCTTTGCTAGGTTCTGTTGTATTACAGAGCCACTTAACCAGAGATAACAGATAAAATACTAAAAATTGAATGGGCGGTTTGGACCACAAAACAAATAGACAGTAACAAAAATTCTGGGAATTTTCAGTTCATTCCATTTGATAGAAATCAGCTTTTTCGATGTAGCAACACATATTTGATAATGTTACATATGGTTGGATTACCTGTGTTTATACATTTTACTTTCCATTTATATGAATATTTTATTTGAATTTATTTTATTTTCAATTTTTAATATACCATTGACATGAAATATTATATTAATTTTAGGCATACAGCATAGTGATTAGACAGTTATATCATTCCAATACGTCTAGTATGCATCTGATACCATATATGCTTATTACAATGTTATTGTTTATATTTCTTATGTTGTATTTTATATCCCCAAGACTGTTTTTATAACTGGAAATTTGTACATCTTAATCCTTGGATTATTTTTTTAACCCATTCTCCTAATACCCTTCCCGATTGGAAACATCAATTTGTTCTCAGTATCTCTGAGTTTCATTTGTTCATTTATTTTGTTTTTTAGATCACACATATAAGTGAAATTATATATTTCCTAACATACCTTCTACCAGATAAATCTATCACAACTCTTCAGTGAAGAGTAAATTTTAGAAAAACCAAATAGGCATTAAAGTAGCTTCAAACTCACTAAATATTCTCATATAATAGAGAAATACAGCTCTTCTATAAAAAGTATTTACTTTCCTCTCTAAATGTTCTCCATTGAGGTTAGATTTTATAGGGAAATATGATATAATAAAAATGCTAAGCATGAGGCAGATGAGCTACAAGCGCTAGGTTGATGAAGAATATTTGCTCGCTGTGCCACAGTGCTACGTTAGCAACACAGATGGGAAACCATGCAATCATTTGTATGCACATTACAGCTAGTGAGATACTTAAACACTTCTATACATATACTCACAGCAATTTTCTTCCTCTAATGGAGCATTGGTTAATCAGTCAATCAATCCTAGCTTTTTATCTGATGTATGCAGGAATTTCACTAGAAATAGAAAAGGAATTTTCACTGCTTACAGAAAGTTTGAAATTATATGGAAAAATTGGATAAAAAGAAACACATTAAAACAAACATATACAAAGAATTCTTTCTCCCACAAGTGAATTCTCTTGTATACCCATGAGAATAATCCACTTTTTAGATTGCTTGCAGTCTCATGGTCTGTACTATTTATCATAATTATGACCTATTTCCTCTGATTTGAGCTGTTACTGGTTTAATGAGTGTAAACTATTTTCAAGTTAGTTTAAATAATTACAAGAGTAAGTTATGTTACTAAAAGAGATAAATGTAATTCCAAAGGGAAATCAATTAATGTAAAGATGATGTTACACTTTTTCTCTGTTAATATGTGAATCGAGTTTCAATTTCAATCTACAGAACCCCTTCTCTAGTATTGCATACAAAGGTGAACTTAACCCTGGTTGGTTGACTCAGTGGTAAAGCATCGGCCCGCCATGTGGTTGTTCCAAGTTTAATTCCCAATCATGAGACACAGGGGAAAAGACTATTTGCTTATTCACCCTTCCCCTTCTCTCTCTCTCTCTCTTTCTCTCTCTCTCTCTCTCTCTCTCTCTCTTTCTCTTTATTTTCCCTTCCCATAGCCATGGTTTGATTGGTTCAAGTGAGCTAGTCCTGGGCACTGAGGATGGCTCAGTGGAGCTTCTGCCTCAAGTGCTAAAAATAGCTCAGTTGCCAAGCAACATTCCCAGATAGGCAGAGCACCCCTCTGTAGGGGGCTTGCTGGGTAGATTCCAGTTGGGGTGCATGAGGGAGTCTGTCTCTCTCTTCCCTCATCTAACTTAAAAAACAAAACAAAACAAAAACAAAGGTGAATTCTATACATGCTTGCTGCATAATTCAAATGTTGCTTTTATTTCAAAAAATTTTACCTAGAGAATAAAATGCTACTGCCTAATGTTAGAATTAAAAATTTGTGAAGACTATATTGAATTTCTGCTTATAATGGCCTCTTAAGCAGATTATTTTTTAGTGTTTTCAAAAGTATGCGAAGAATTACAATGTTCTTTCTAGAGAGTAAAATGTCTCATACATTCTTACAGATAAGTAAGAAAATATGGACTGTGCAAATTATGACAACAGAGTTCCAAACTTTACTAATAATAGAATTTAACAGTAAATTCTAATCTACTAACAGGTTTTCATTTATTTGAATACATATTCTCTGGCCTGAGGAGTTTTTCAGTTTATCACACAGGTAAGAATTAAGATAGAATCTTATTCTTCCTGTTAACTTGCTGAATGTCATCTGTTATGAACTGACTTTTGTCCTTGTTCCCTGCGCCCGCCACATTCATTTGTTGAAATCCTACCCTTCAGTACCTCGGAATACAACTTTATTTAGAGGGAAGGGTATTAAGAGGTAATAAAGCTAGATTGAGGTCTTTAGGGTGACTGTAATCCAATAAGACCATGTCCTTATAAGAGGAGGAAATTTAGATGGCAGGCAGGTGTGTGTACAGGTGAAAGATCATGTAAAGAAAGAAGGAGAGACCTTAGAATAAATCCAGCCTGCTGATACCTTGATCTTGGACTTCTAACCTTCAGAGCTGTGAAAATGCACATGGCTGCTGTTCTTCCTTTTGGCAGCCAAAGCAGACTAACCCAGAATCTAAAGCCCTGTGACCATTGCCTGGCCTTTCTGCAGACTCAGCTTGTCTAGACTTCTTCATGAGTTTTCCTGGACCCAGCCTGGAAAGATCATTGACTCACTGCCATTGATATTGCCTGGATATGTAGCTCCCCCCTACCCGAAACCTTTCCTGCCCAAGAACCATACTGAGGAGCTTAGTTTTCTTATCAATAAAGAAGAGTAGCCTTCCATTGTAACTCGTTACATGGGAGAAGTTTAAACTAGAGGAAATGAGGTTTACTAGAGTCTGCTGTCATCAGCATATACAGTAGAAGGAGCTCTTTCTGCTACTGCTTTGGGGAGCTAATTAGAATGATGAGGGAATGCTACTCTTCAGGTGTGAGCATGCGTTTCTCAGCATGGTTTGGTAGTAGGGTACCAAGAAGTCCAGCCAAAAGGATCCTCCCAGCTCCACCTCGGGGTCTTTGTTGTCATGCTGCTATGCTGTCACTGGAATGAGGAGGACCTGTTGCATAATACAGAAAACTTCAGTGAGATATAAATTATCTGCTAATGTGGAAGGCCCAGCTGTGATTTTCCCACTATCATCTCCATATAACGTAGTTCATGAGAGCAAGCAGCCCTACTAGCCCTGTTTAGAAACTCCTCCTTCACACTCATTAGACTATTCTGCATGAAGAACAGACTTCAAAACCCAGTTATATGTTTATTAAATGGGGTATATGTAGTAAGTACTGAGTCAACGACTCTCTGAATCCTCTATATGTTGTTGTTCAACTCTTTTTTATTATTTTAATTTATCTAGGTATAGATGCATAAGTATATTAATGTAAAAATTTCATTTTCAATGTGTTTTATAACATCTAATGCTATTCATTCAGCATTTATTGTTTTATTATTTATTATTATTTATTGAAGGCATTAAGTATACAGTACTGTTACTTTTTTAGTTACATTGGCTTTTAGTTTTTTAGGTTCTATGGTTTATTCATCTATTAATCAAAACTGAATGTTGACCTTAGGGATTTTACAGTCTAATACAGGAATAATTCATGTATACTAATAACAATACCAGAAATTTAAGACTTCTAGGGGTTTGCTCTGAACAGAAGTAAAATACATTTCCATTGCTGCCTCTCTATAGTCAAAAACTGCCAGGAGAACTTAAAAATTTGATAATCATTAACCAGAAAATATTTTTGATTTTTCTTTTTCTACTAGTGCATTTACTACAAAGGTGTGAGAGCCAAGGTATATAGCTGCTTAAATAATGGGGCACTCTAGTGAGCTTTCCTCTACTTAAATGATGTGCTTGGACTCTATTTGGAGTAAGTAGTAGGAAACCAAGTACTTCGCATAAGAAAGTTTAGCAAAATGTGGACGTTGAGGATTGACACCTAGAAAGGACAGAAGGGTCTCAGAAGAAGAAAATCTCCCACAAATGAGGATAACCTAAGGCTTTAATCATTGGTAGAGACTGAGAGAGGTTATCTCTTGTAGGTAAATGGCCCATGGGTTTTTAGGATGGCAGTTTTATAATTTTAGTTCCTGGTAGTTCATCAAAATTCTGAAATCCTTCTTATTAAATCAAAATTTTAGAAAAAGATGACATTTAAGTACTACATACTAGTGGTAGTGGGCCTTTTGGGGAGCAAAAAAATTAAGATCTATATATTGAGACATATACAGAAAAAGAAGCACAGCAGTCATCAGAAATGGGTGAATAATTTAGTAAATAGATAAAGCTATGATAAAAGAAAAGAATTTACTAGCAAAAAATGTAATTTATACCATAAGTCTCACCCCAGAGAGTGGAGAAACAATAGATTTCCCACTAATTATAGAACAGGGGTCTCTCAAGACATTGAACCTGGTTATGAAAGTAAATGACAGTCAGAAGCCTTAAGGGAAATGTGAGGCATAAGAATAAATAACTGGACTACAGTACTGAGTGACTTCAAAGAACTTGGAACTCAAAATTTATTCAGGTAACATTTGGATTCTGTAGTAATCCCTTGACAGAGTGTGTGCTCAGTGATTACTGACTGTGCCTTTGCTTCCAAAAACATCCCCAGGGAATCTTCCTTTTTAGGTATAATATTATTATATTCTGATCTATTTTTAAGGCTCATTTTATCATTTAAGGAACTTATTTTTCTCTGACTTTGATGCAAATTATTACAATTTAATCAATTTGCAGTCTATGAAAAATCTGTTCTTCATAGACAGATGGATAGCAGATTATTTTGTTGTTAAGCAATAAATCCAGATAGCAATATTTTACAATTATTATTATTTTTATTTTTCTGAGGTGAGAAGCTGGGAGGCAGAGATACAGAATCCAACATGTGCCTGACTGGGATCCACCTGGTATGCCTGCTAGGGGGCAATGCTCTACCCATCTGGGGTGTTACTCCATTGCCACTGGAGCCATTCTAGTGCCTGCAGTGGAGGCCGTGAGCCATCCTCAGCACCTGGGTCAACTTTGCTCTAATGGAGCCTTGGCTGCAGGAAAGGAAGAGAGAGACAGAGAGGAAGGAGAGAGGGAAGGATAGAGAAGCAGATGGGTGCTTCTTCTATGTGCCCTGGCCGGAAATCAAACCCAGTACATCCACACACTGGGTCAACACTGTACTGCTGAGCCAACCAGCCAGGGAAATATTTTAAAATTTGATATTATCCAAATATTGGAGGCAACACACTGTGTGCATATTTACATGCATATATTATTAACTTCTGCATCCTAGCTTTTACCTTCTCTGCTTACTTACATTTCTTAGAGTTGCTGGAAAGAATTGAACCCACCGACTGAAACATTGAGCACAGTGGAATTTATGGTCAAATATTATGAATATAAATATATTAAAACAAAATGTGTTCATGAAAGTTCTTTAGGGAAAGAGAGCTCTATAAAATCATGGCAGCACCAAATGGTCTCCTACACTCTTTGTAGGTCCTTTTAATAGTTTTTCATATAAGGAACCTAAGGAAAAGTCAAACTCAGTTACATGCATATTCAGTTCATAAGTAATTTAATAATTTCATAAAATATTTACTTCTTAGTACTGCCAGTCCTTGTGTCTGCATGTTTTATCTCTTGTATTCTACACTCCAACCTTCCTAGGTAGATACCACCACATTTACACTTTACTGATGAGGGAACAGAAGCACAGAGGGGCTACTCACCCAAGTCATCCAGCACCTGGCGAACCTGTATTGGACCACAAGCAGTCTAAGTCCCAAGCTCATACATTTTTATTCACCATCTTGGATAGCCACATACACATTAAGGTAGGTTTATTTTTCAGAAGCAAAACTATGTATCATTTAAGTTTCAGTAAACATTTAATGAGTACCTGGCCCTGTTCCTCTTGGGACGTGGTGGTACAAAAAGGAGTAATATTAGCCTTTCCACAATCGGGCACCATTTTGCTGTACCCTTTCTTCTAACTAGCACTTCTCATCAGAATAATCAATGATATTCCTGCTCCAAGTATTCCTTACTCAGAAGTCTCTATGACTACCCTGTTGGAGAGCACGTGACTGATCTCAATTCAGTGGCTCAACAATGTCTGCTTTTTTTCTGGATAATTAATTTAAGCATTAGGTAATTAATGACAGCTCTTAAATTGGATAGGTTTTTGTCACAATGCTGATAGGGACTCCTTTACTAAAGCCATCCCAAGAAAGATGGAATGACTGATCTATTGTAAAATTTGGAAAAATGATGCCTTCTCTGTTCATTCCTCCCATCTTTTGGAGGGGGTGAGTTGCTGCTGGAAGCTGACCTCTTCTGGCTCTTCAGAGACTGTGCTCCTGGGGAGGAGGAGCATTGCATGACCTGGGCATAGACGCCTTTCCAGTTCCGGGATTCAGAATGAGCAGAACAATTTGTCCAATAGGTTTCAACCATGTCCTTCAATGTGGCCTTTCCTTGTTTGCACGGTGAAAAGAAAAGAATATTTGTTGAGAAACCCATAGCCACTTACTACATATAATTCTCTTCTCCAAGAGAAAACAAACAACTGGTAAGTTATCTGAAACATTATTACCTAGAAAAACAATTAAAATTTGCATTAAATATATGTATATACATATTTAAGTGTACATATATATATATATATATATATATATATATATATACACACACACATACGTGTATTTGTGTGTATAGATAGATAGAAAGTCCTAAAGAACAGTAGCCAAACTCTTCTTTTTTCTTTTTTGTCTAATATTTGCAATATTTTAAGTTTTTCTTTTTCTATTTTTTGCCCAGGATCATCTGCTATACTCGAACCATATAATATCTAAGATAACTTGGAAAGAGAGAAATTACTGAGGACATTAATTATAAGAAATACATTTCTTAGATAAAAGTAAAAATTCCACATTTTGTCACACGTATTTGGCATTTGACTTACGGTCTAACTTTTAGCAAGAGATAAACTTACGTCTACAGCTAGTAAGCTTTCAACCTCAGTGCATTCATTTAAATTTTAGTATCAGTACTGTCGCTATGTTATAAAGTTTATAACTCATAGCTTTTTAGTAGAGTCATATAGAATCAAGAAGAGTATCCTAATTGCACAAGGGGCCATTAAGTCAGCTGGCGAGGAAGGAAATGCTTACGAATGAGCCTATATCACACTCTGTGTGGCAAGTGAAGGATTCTAAGCTGTAAGACCACAGGGATGTGGCACTTCATCCTGCTGGCCTTGGGCTTGCACTACTCAGGTGAGGTTACTGACTGCTTTTAGCCGGCACTCAGGAAATTTATATTCCTGAACATAGCAGCCATGTGGCTATATTGCAAATATATTGAAACTTGGAAAGGCAAATGAGCAACATTTATTTCACTGTTGATTTATATGGAAGCTATTACCTACAACATCTGTACTCCCAACACAAGTTGATTTAATTTGCCCTGATTTCCTGGAAATACATCAACCTGGAAAGGACAGAGTACTTTTTATTTCTTAGGTCTAAGAAGGAGAACAACCATCCAATTCCTCTTCTTGAATTTAGTGCACTTTTACCTGTGGCAGCCTTGGAAAGGAGCTCGCTAAAGGGTTGAAAAGGTTAAAATACCTTTTCTTGGCATTCTTGGAGAAAATAAAATTCAAGTACATTCGCCTTTTGGCTTTGTTTTCTAGAAATGAAACACAAAACTGAACAAAGACCTCTATGTAGCGAGAATGTGTGAAAATAGGTGTTTAATCACTGAAAAGACCAACCACGCTATTTCCTACATTTTGCTACAAATACAAGGTTGTTCCCTCTGGCATGTATTTTTTTCACTGTCCAGTCCTGATGTAAATGATACCAGATGTAGCCTGTCCCGCAATATTTTGCTCAAGTATCAGCTGGGGAATCAGATCTCTTTTTTTCCCACTTCATGAAAAATCTTCATGTCTTCCTAAATCCAAAGATGAAACAAAAATCTAAAAAATTGTCACTGACTACAGCAAATCATGAATTAGTGTTAATTATGCTCTGTACCTATTATTAAAAAATATTTATTAACATTAATATATGTTAAATGACCACTCTGAGCAGGACACTATAACAGACTTAATTTGATCCTGATCTATTAATATAAAAGTTTAAAAGGTTTCCAGAATGAATAACTTTATAGAAAGAAAAATTATTACCGTATGTGTGTGTATCTTTAGTTATTTTACATAAACTTTGTAAGTCAAACTGACCGAATGTTTGACCTAAATGTTTCCAGATAAAGCAATTGTTACTGTATGGTGAGCCCACATCCAAGATTTCTCTCTCATTAATCAGTAATAGGATACTTTCACTGGGAACAGGAGTCTTGAAGTAAAGTGAGGTATCATGTCAGTTATCAGTATGACTGTGAACTTAATTATTCAGTGAATTTATGAGCTCTGTCTTAAGAACACAGTATATACTAGACATCCATGCATGTAGAAAGTGATATGACGGTCTAATTTGTCAAGAAACAGTCTAAGGTAGTGTTTAAGAGCAGAGGCTATAGAGGAAATCAGAACTGCTCAAGAAGCCCAAGAAAGGATAGGGATGAGATTCCGTTTCAGCTGCGTGGAGGTTAACGCAGAGGATGATGTAAACAGACAGCTAGCACAGAGCAATGCTGCTCTTAGTTTGCTCGGGCCATCAGAGCAAGACCACAGATGGGGGAGGGGAGGGTCAACCACAAGAAATTTCTATCCGTCCTGTTCTGGAGGCTAAAAATCCGAGATCAGGTGTCAGCAGGTTTCATTTCTCCTGAGGCTTCTCTTCATGGCTTGCAGGTGGCTGGTTTATTAATGTGTCCTGTTAGTCCTTCCTCTGTGCCCGCACATTCCTGGTGTCTATTTTTGTGTCTATATTTCCTCTGCTTATAGGGTCACCAGCCAGATTGGATCAGGGCTTACCCATACAAGCTCATTTTAACTTAATTCCCTCTTTAAAGGCTTTTTCCTCAAATACAGTCACATTCTGAGGTACCAGGACATCAACAGGTGTCCTTGGGGGCTGCATAATTGGGCCTGGATAGTGCCGTGGATCTGACTGGAAATCAGGCATCTCAGTAGGTGTCAACATGGGGAGGTGATAACAAGGAAGAGACAGAGTCTCCTCCTGACTAGCCATGTCCTGTAAGCCCCAGGAACGAGAAGCAAACAAGAGAATGCAGGCAGCCTGACCAGGAGGTGGCGCAGTGGATAGAGCATCGAACCGGGATGCGTAGAACCCTGGTTCAAAACCCCGAGGTCACTGGCTTGAGTGCGGATTCATATGGTATGGGCAAAACTCACCTCACCAGCTTGAGCCCAAAGTCTCTTGCTTGAGCAAGTGGTCACTCGGTCAGCTGTAGCCCGCTGGTCAAGGCACATATGAGAAAACAATGAATGAACAATGAAGGTGCTGCGAGGAAGAATTGATGCTTCTCATCTCTCTTCCTGCCTGTGTGTCCTTATCTGTCCCTCTCTCTGCCTCTCTCTCTCTCTCTCTCTCTCTCTCTCTCTCTCTCTCTCTGTCACACATACACACATGAGAATGCAGGCAGGGTGAGATTTTACACTGACTAAAGAAACGCCTAAATAACTAAGATAGCCCTGGATTAACTAATATTGACTTCTTCCATCTGAACAACATAACCATTAGTAGCTTTTCTTTGGCCTGTGTCTGTGACTGTGGGATTGTACGTGCTGCCGCCATACTTCCTCCAGGTCTTGGTTCCATCATGCTACTGGGTTGCAAATAACTAAAAGATTTAGGATGATTAACAAAAAGCAATTTGTCGAAAAGTGTTGGAGAGTTCACATACTTGGTGGAAGACTACTCAGCACAGGTAGGGGAACGACAAGAACCAAGAAGCTCCAAAAAACAAGTGGCAGGAAGACAGAAGGCTGAGAACACTACTCTGGTGACTGTCTCCACCAACGTGAATGACTGGGCCATTCCTTTGGCCCTTGCATCAGTTGCCCACTTATTTCCTGCCCACTTATTTCCTGTGGGGTGAAAGTTCAGGCCCATTGCCTTTGTACTGAAAGACAGTCTCTTGGAATTGTCCTCAATTCAAGACCATACCCAATAGGCCCAAATCATCATGCAATAGTAAAGAAGGGTGCCACCTGAGAGGAAGAGCAGGAGCTAGGAAACCACAATAAGACATCACCCACCATACTGACACATAAAGAGCAGCCTACATAGCAGCAAATGCTGTTTCTCTAATGATTATTATTACGTGCTACCTGTTCCAGAAATTCTTGAGGGAAGTATGGACAGGGAAAGTCAGTGCGGCCTAGAATTGTTGAATAGAGCTTAATGGAAGGTGTTGGTTGTGAGAAGATCTTGAAGGACTATGATTTGAATGATTAGAAAAATGAGTTCCAGCATATTCCAGGGAGGGGTAGTGTGAGCACTGGTGGGTCGCTGGAGGGCAACGTGGTCAATGTCGAGTGTGGGGACAGTTGCGTGCACGGACTGAGGCTTCCTGCAAGAAAGTAGTGATGGACCAGCTGGGATCCTTCCAGTGGGAGGTGCATAGAGACATGCCATTGTTTCCACAGGGAGAAGTTTGATTTATTGGTAAAAGGAAGTCATCATAGTTTCTGGAGCAGCGATTTCCCATTGGTCTAATATCTCCTTTGTTTGAAGTTTAAGGGCAAAACAGCAGAAGTTGTTCAGGGACATGGAAACCTCGTCTGTCATCAATTTTCCTTTTAGCTACTGTTAAGTGGTTCCTTTCTACCTAATATTCTTTTTCTTTGGAATTTTTGTTGGTGTTCTTTTTTCTTCATATTTTTTTCTTCCAATTTAAACGAAGAATATCGTAACTGGTATTTATTTCTGTTTCTTTTTTTTAACAAATTGAAAAGTGTTATTTCATCATAGCATGAAAGTAAATGTTTTACTTTTTTATTTCTTGATGCAAATAGTTTTGATTTAGACCTGGGAAGTGTTTTTGATACCAAATAGAAATAAAAATATGAGCAAGGTAGCTGAATCAATTTCTGGTACTGTAAGCTTTGCACAAAACACCAATTTGTGAAATCCATGTTGATGTAAATGTATTTCAGTGAAAATTTTGTACTTTAGCAAACAGAAAACATTTATTTCCCCATATGGCTTACTTTATGAAATACATTTCAGAATTTATTTTCCTCTAAGTTGTTGATATATTTGACTGATTTTTTTTTCTATGTGAAGATGAGCACAGAACCATTACATTTTTTTTTTGAGAAATGAAGAGAGATTTATATTTAAAATAACAACAACAAAAAATATCTCTCTGGTAACTTCTCTGACTCCTGCTCACAGCCTCCCATTTTTCCTGCCGTTGGTTTTACGTGCATCCTCAGTGAAGTGTTGGACTGAGATACTGGGTTGCCAGGGAAAAGCAGGACAGGAGCCAATGGAGTAGACTGCTTAGACAGGGTTGTGATAAATCAGGCTCCAATGAAGTAACTGTCTCTGTGTCCATGCCTCTTTGCAATAGGAAGTTGCTGCTCCTACCATCAGGAGGTGGGAGCTCTATCTTCAACTCTTTCATAATGGACAGGCCTTTTAGTTGACTTTGATCCGTAGAATGTGGTAGAAGAGCCAGGAGGAGACTGAAATGCTCAAACAAGAGACATCACAGATTGTTAGATGAGTGAACAAAGTTGTTATGGAACCCCCCCACTTCCGCCCCTTCAAGCCATCAGATGACCACAGCTACATGAGTGAACTCCTGTTGAACTAGCAGAAGAGCTGTCCAGATTGCCAATGAACTGGACTATGGGAAATAATAAACCATTGATGTTCTATGCCACTGCTTTGGAGGAATTTTGTAACAGGAGCAATAAACCAAAACACGTGCTTATTTTTTTTAAATAGTTTTCTATTGTCTTAATTCTTAGTTAAGATTGCTTATATATATAATATCAAATATAAGCCACTTTAATTATTTATGTATAAAATGTCAAATACTAGTCACTTTAATCATTTACCATGTGTCATAGTTAAAAGCTTGTCAAAGATGAAGCTGCTGTCCCCACAGGTATAGTGTTTGCTCAGGTACCTGTATAGAGGGACCAAGATCCAGGGTCCTGGTCTCTGTTTTGTACATCAGGCTTACAGAACTGGTTCACGTTCTTCAATCTATCTGACAAAAGGTTGACTATTCAGAGTACCAATTTTTAAAAAATAAATTGAATACTGAAATGTAGTTTACATTATTCCTTCCTGTTGAGCAGAAAATTCTGAACTCTGCAGGTTAACCTGAAAAGAAAAGCCAAATTAATAGATAATTCAGTAAGTATAGATGGCCATTTTGGATGGTATTATAATATTACAGCACCCTAATGCCCCTTCTTGATAATAAACGATGGAATCTAATAGTTCATCTTGGAAGATAGGACCTTGGCACTCTGGACAGTGCTGGAGACAAGACCCTAGTTCTTGCATCCTACTTTTCAAGATGTCACTTAAGCCATGACTCCTGCAGCACATCCCCTTGACATCATTGCATTACAATCCCATTTTTTCTGGTTGTGCCCTCTTAATGAAGACTTGAAAAAAAAACTCACTAGTAGCACATTTATCAACATGAACGTTATCGTTGCCTGTTACCCCCAATCTTATCCCCAAGGTCGGTAATATGTCACTGCCCTCGTCTGTTGTCCTGAATAAACCACCAAATAGAACACTTTGAGCCACGTTTACATTGTGCGTACATCTTTAAAGTTGGTATAATTATTTACATGTTTTTCTGAATACTGGCAAACCAAGACCTTATTTATTATGTTAGGAGCTCAACTGCTTTAATGGTAATAGTTTAGCACACTATTTTTATAAAATAATGAGCTAAGGTATCATTTTAAAAGAGATATGATTTTATAGCTCTCTTGTCTCTCTTGTGCAACACATACCTACTGGATGTCTTACTGGGGAAATGATATTTAAGATACTGAACTAAGCATTCTTTTCTTCAAAATTAATGCCTTTGCTTATTTTTGCATGTTCCCATTTTTTGTATTTCTCTCTCTCATGATCCTATCAATGAAATCATTCCACCAAATCTCCTCTCACCTCCATCAAAACAAAAATAAGTGAAGTAATCAGTTGAAAAGAGGAAGGGATGAAGGTAGTTGATCAAAATTTTTATCAACCAGTGTACTAAGAAATTTCTTCAATAGTTTACCAGATTTCTTAAAAACCTCAATTGTAGTTTAAGAAAGCAGTATAAAAAAAAGTTTACTAATCACCCTTTCATTTTCTTTTTTTTTAAAGGAACATATGTACGTAACTAAATTATGACAATGAGAAAGTTGAAGATCAAAGTTGAAGGTTTATGCCATGAAATTTTTAGCATTCTAGTTGTGATACTTTTCTAAACTCTATAATATATGTAACAACTAAGGAAACCTCCCTATTAAAAGGTTGAAAACATTGTTTTCTATTATTTGAGAGGAATTGTCAGCCAAAATGTTTTCTTGGCACTTGTGAGTACATTTGGACCTTTTAGGTCCCTACTCATTTCTTCTATACAATTATTTCAGTCAGAATGAGCTCAAGAGTCTACCAGCCACAAAGCCTTTTCCTTTCTGCCCCAAATCCAATCAATAGGATGCTTTCTGTCATCCACCATCCCCAAGTTCCTGCCTATTCCCTGAATGGGTAGACATTTTCCTCATCAGCATCTCAAAATTGTCCCTGATTCAGCTGACACTTATGAAGTCAATCAATGTCTGTCAGCCCAGATGCACAAGCATTTCTGTCAGAGTAGTTGTGAGTTCAGGTCAAAGTTCTCTGGTTGGTGGCTATTATTGTCATCACCATGAAGTTAGGGACAAAAGTCACAGTGATGGCAGGTTTTGACTTTTTTGTATCAACAAAGAGACAAAGGATAGCCAACAGACAAATTCAATAACTGTCTGAATTTCAAATGCTACAAAGAAAACCACATTTGATAAGTTTACCCATATTTCTGATATTTTATTCAGCTGCTTTGGTCCCTGTGCACCTTTGATTTAGATATTAACTTTTAGATTAGATTGATTATGGCGTTTGAAAATTGTTATCTACATTGAGACAAATCTATCTTGGACATACACTTGTATGGAACTTTTTTAACCCTTGTGTTGAGAAGTAGGTCTAATACCTATTTTTGAAACAGAAGAGGACAAACCCTGTTTTTCTTTCTTTTTGATCTCTTTGTAAGCAGAATATCAAGCTAACATTACTTATTATTTTTTGAGAGAAAGAGAGAGAAATGGGTATATAAAAATACATTTTTAGCTTGGATTACCTGGTCTTCACATCTAATCGTTATGTATAATACCTGTTACAGTTATGTTTTTAACACATCTGCTTATTTTAATGTACTGACTAGTCTATGAGCTACTTGGGTGTGGAGGCTTTTTAAATATGACATTGTAATGCCAATAATAACAGAAAGTACTATTAATAAGAATAATAATAATACATTTTTACTTTGTTTGAGGCATAATGCTTAATACGTCGCATACATACTTCTTTTAACCTTTGAAATCATTCCTTGAGGCAACTATTATTCCTGTTTTACAGATGATGGAACAAAGGTTCATATAAGTAACTTGTTCAAGGTCAAGTTTGCAAAAGAAAGATTCTTTTAATGCATATGCATTCTACTGGGTTTTTTTTGTTTGTTTTGAGTAATCGTAGAGGCTGAGACAGCGTTCCCTCCTCTCCATTAGATGGTTTGCATCATAATGTCCTCTTGCTTGTATTTCACCTGAACACCCGAAGCACTCATACATCACAATACAGTGCTGAGGAAGGCAGGCAGAGGCTTAGTGTGGTCTCTGTCTTCAGCCCCACTCCTTGAGGACCACGTCTGTGCATTTCAGGGTCTTTCTACATATGGAAAACCACTAAGCGTGGAAGTCTTGTGAAAAGTTTTCTTTATGTGTGCTTTGTAATAATTTACAACCTTTGCTCACATGCGTATCCTATGTGGAAGCGCAATCACACAGGTAATAAGACTTATGCAATCACACAGGTAATCAGCCTTATAAATGAGAACACAGAATACATGCCTACTAGCCTTCTCAGGCTCTCTTGATTTCTCCTGATTTATTAATAACTTCCTTATGTTTGAATGATTTTTCTTATCATGCCTTGTTTTATATCTCACTGTGTCATGGCCTTAGACAAACAGTTGCTACAGTATAATTCTCCCATGATACTTTGTAATCTTATATTTATATTAGCATACAAAATGTAATGTTTTATAGCACACAATATGGATAAGCAATAAGGAGGAATGATGAAAGCAGAAAAATAATACAGAAAAGAACAGTGAAAAGCTGACAAGTAAAAATGTACGAACACAAGCATCAATTTATTCTCCTCTCTTACAACTTGTTATAAGCACAGTGTGGCATTTTTGAAATCAGCAAACACATCTACAAAGCTGTTCTCTTCATTATATCAACACGTAACTAATCTGAACACAAGAGTTCTTCAAGCAACAGTTGACAAATTATGGCACAACCTTCAAAAAATTTTCTGAGTTACTTAAAATACAACTGATTAAGGGACAAAAGCTAAAGCATTCTCGGTTTAAAAGCTAAATTGTTTATCTCTGTAGTTTAATTGCATAAAATAGTTTTCACCTATCACTGTAAGTTCTCATGTCTATTTGATATTAAATCTGTTTTTAATTGTGTTTGTTCTTCGAGGCTTCTTCACTGAGAGAAAGTGGGAAACAGAGTTCTGAGTAACAGACAAGACTAACACGTAAAATTAAAGAAATTATGAGGCCTGATTCATTTGCACTGTTAAAAAATTTGATTTGTAAAAAAAAAAAATTTGATTTGTTACAGTTAGTCCTATTTAATTACTGAAGCAGGTGAGATAGATAGATATGTTTTGAAGAATATTTTGGCAAAAATAAAAGTGAATCTGATTTTATTAGTGTCTGATAGAAACAGATATGACTTTTAAAGATTTAATTTTGTGATTTCTTATGGCTCTATCTATCTTTGTGAATGGAAAAACTAGCATTTCTCATTCATAAATATCAAATATTTACAACTTGTTGACTCGCTTTAACTGACATATATTACTTCTAATTCTAAAAACATTCTATGGAGTAAATACTATTTTGTTTTGTTTTTTGCTTCTAGAGATGAGGAAACAGAAGTCCAGAATTGTTCAGTGAATTGCCCAAAGCATCAGTAAATAAACGTTATAACTAGAATTTCAGCCCCAGCTTGGCTGGGGCTCAAGTCGATTCCTTTTCAAACGTATCATTCTACTTTCTGATTTATAGTAAATCAGAGCAACCAAGTCTGTTTATTTCAAATTTTATTTAATATATGATTATGGTCCTCGATAAACTTTAAAACAATTAGCCACTATTCGTTAATAACCACAGTCTGAAGAGTTAAATGAACAAAAATATATTGTTTTCCGTCATTCTATAGATATTTCATAACATTGGTCATCTGAAAGTTTGAACTTGACCATTTAAATTGTTCTTGTACTGGAATATAATATGTGATTGAAACTCTCCCACAAAACAAAGCATAAGTATGACAGACTAACATATGAAAAGGGAATTTCCTCCTGGCATTCTTTAGAGAAAATTTAGAGTCTAGAAAAACTAACACTAGACAAGAAAAGTAATATTTCATGTGTTGTCATATTTTAGTGTTCAGTTATGTGAAATAATCTTTCTTTGTGTTATTCAGAAATGACATTTTAGGTTGTCAGTGAATGTTTTAATAACATAGATTTGGAATGGGGTACTGTTCTTTAACTATTTCTCTCTGTTTTTCTTATCATAATAGTAAAAAGCAATATTTTGGCCAAGAATTAGAATTTCCTTAGTGTTCAAATTTTATGACCTGAACCCAGCTCTAAATATGAGAGAACATTCCTTATGTAGAATGAAGACCACCTCTTCTTTGAGAGGAATAGGTCTAGCAAGTAGATTTTTTAGGTTCTTTCCAAGTCCATAATTGAATATTTTTATCATTCCAATAGTAAAAGCTGATTTGTTCATGGAGAGACCATAGAGAAACATTTACATCTTGTTTACTCAGTAGGGGTAAGGGAATGAAGTGAACATTGGACCCTTGGCTAGAATCTGAAGATCTGTATTAACTCCTACACCGGCTACAAATGGAATAACAGCCTTGTTTGAATAATTTGAATTTTTAAATTCTCAGTACTTCTTTATAATTTTTATATTGGGAGTTAGAAAACTGACAATGGGGAAGTGAAAAAAAGCAGAGAATTCATTGATATAACTTTCTGGATATCTGAATGGCAGTGTTAACAGATAACTAGCCAATTCAGAATGTTCTGCAGCTGTAAAGAAGTGGAGGCTGCCTTGAAGGGATGTATCTGCACCTGAGATTCTGTCCCCACTCTGTCCCAAGCAAAGGATAAACTCTTTGGAACTAATGTCCTTCATGTGTAGAAGGGTATAGGGTAGACAGCATAGCAAAAATTATTTATTTTTGATTTTAGAAAACATCTGCTCTCCCTAACAAATGAGTTGGAGTTCACTTTTAGAAGACATGGAAGCAAGGATGACACCAAAAATATCCTGGACTAAAAGTATATCAGAGTGATTGAAAGCCTTCAAAGAAAAGACACTTTCTTTTTTTTCATATTTTTTAGATCTTTCTCTTATTAAAGCTCTGAGCATAAAGTTAACAGAGCTTTCTACTTCAGAGAGAGAAGGTCATACTTTTTGTTGGGAATCTTTTCTTGTCATATAAGTTTTTGTAAATCCTCTAAATTGAGAATGTGTATGTTTGAACGTAGGGTTTAGTACTTGATTTGTTTAGTAAAACTGGTATAGAAAATAATACTTTTACTAAAAATATGTGGTTTAGAAATGTGATTGTTAGATATAGAAAAACAACCTCTTATGTCTTAAACGATAAAGGGAGTTTATTGGCTTGCAAATGAAAAAGCCCAAGGATATAGGTAGGCTTTAAAGTTTAAGGAGACTCTGTCTCTATGTTTCTTAATTTTTTTTGAATTGCCATCTCTTGCTTATTGTTTTGATCCTCAAGATGCTAAGCTTGTGGCCTTATATCGCTGTCAGCTTTTTTTTCTATCCAGTATGAGAAAATGACCACCACCCTCAACTGCTGAACATATATTCTGGGTTTGCTCTCACTGGTCTATATGAAGGTGCTCAGCTTTGAACCAATTTGTTTGGCCACAGTATTGCTTGAACTTTATTTAGGACTGAGTTAGAGGATGAATGACAAACATAAAAAAAAAACAATCTTCATGGTCAAAACTAGAAGGAAACCAGGAGGCATCTTAAATTTAAGGAAAAAAAATATATATCCCACCCAAACTTCCTGGCTGCTACACAAAATAATGAAAGGGCAGTAGGGGAGAATGAAGGTTGGTAAGATAACCACAGTGCCCACTGCAGAATTCTGTGACTTTAATAAATACTAGTAAGGGTAGTAAGTTTCACCTCAGGAAATATGGAGACCAAATATGGACTCCACACCTTTGTAGAATTAGAGTGGTGGAAAGAGACTTAGAGATAACTGAACCTAATCCTCATACTTTGCAGATGGGGAAGCTGAGGCTCAAGAGTTTAGAAAGTTTGCACAAGAGAATAGAAGAGAACTGGAAGAACTCTACGTTATTGAAATATGCTAGTTCCATATGCTTTCCAATATGCGTTACTCATTTATGTATTCATTCTGTGTGTGCCGGCTATTGCCACCTCCGGTGTTGCATATTGAAAAGTCCGTCCTCACAGCTCGCTTCACATGCCACCTCCCACCAAGAAGTGTTTATTTTTCTCCTCGTCAGAGATTCCTTCTCCAGATTATGCTCTTCTCCTCGCATTTTCACCTTTCTCCATCACCTTTTGCTTCTTATTATAATTTTATCCCTGGCTTTATCCCTCCCTTGGTAGTGTGAACTTCTTGAGCAAAAACACTGTTCTGTTTATTTTTATATCTTCCAGGGAGTTGCCACAATTTCAGGCATATTACCAATATTAACATTTGACTACTAGATAAATATGCAAATAAATGGATAATGTTGGTCAATGTCTTGGTTCAGGAAATGGTGATTTGAGAATTTCTTAGTAGATAATCAGCACCCTTCATGAATCACCAGAATCATGCTTCTTGTCCCTTCGTAGTAGCTGGAGTTGAACCAAGCTTGCTTTTGGTGACTCAACATTTGGACTCAGGCAAAATGTCGGAGAGAGTGAGATGTGCATTCTTGCTTTCTGCATGGTGTTCTCAGCACCCTCCTCCCCCACCCCCTGCAGAAGTTCATATGTGCACAGGCAGCCACACTGCAGGTACATCTTCCCAGTCCTATCAATTGTAAATCGTTCAATTCTATTCCAGTAGACTTTTCTAGGAGTCATTTGGGATAAATTTATTCTGGTTTTATGTTCCTAATACTCTCAGTGGTTTTTGATTTTTATAGGCACCCTTGAGGTAGAAATTCAAGAAGTCTAAATTAAATTTTGAGTTTGAAATAGTGTGATAAGATAATGGTGTGACCTTTAAGCCCAAGCTGGTCTTCTTTTTCTACTTTACTTCTGTTTCTACTTACCCATTCATAAGGCCAGGAAAGCCTTGCGATGTCATGATTCATTTCACAATACCCCTTGAAATTATGTCAAAATGGGGAAAGGAGCAGGGATTGAGAGAATGTGGCAAATTTCTCCACAATGAAATGTACTTTATTGGACCCACTGAGACTCCAGTCTTCCTTGACAAATGAAAAATTGATGATATATTTGTTATGGGGGAAGCTGAAATAACTCCAACATAAGTGTCATTGCCTCAAAGCAATAACCGAAGCACTGCAGACACTGTTGCGTGAGAAAGAATCTATGTTTATTAAGAGAGCACACAGTGACAATTTTAGGGGACTGAGTCAGTCCAGTGAGAGATATATTGAGACATATTGAGATAGTCCCCCTCTTTCTGTCGATATTACATTATGATTTATTTGAATAGGATAGTAAATCTTGAATTGCAAAGGAGGTAGCTAAAATTTAGCAGTTTATCTGTGCTGTCTTGGTATCACATATCAAAAAGAGTACCATTCGGATTAAATAAAACTGGTCTCTAAAGCAATTTTACTGTACTGTTAGAATTTGTGTGCATGAAATAGGAGTAAATTATTCCATGAATAGACAGTCAACTCAATAGAAAAAAAATATTACTATTTTTTTACACTCCACCCCTCCCTTAGATAATGTTTTTTATTTTCCTTATATTTTTCAAGAATTTTGCCAGAATAAAAGTATGGATTGACTCCTTAATATATGTCTAAACAACATAGGTTTGGCTATAACAATAAGACCAGAAAATAAAATGGATGTTAACGATAGTGCTTATAGTGGCAAATACAATAAAAATGTGTGGATTCAAGTTGCCTTTTATAATCCTGTTTTCATTCCTGTAGACGTTCATAACCCTTTTGGGCTTAGAATTCAATTTTTTTCCCCTTTATCTAAGTGATAAGGTATTTCTTTTGGAAATCTCTAAGAAAAATAATTCTTTCAGCTATTTTTGAATTATGAAGAAATGGGTGCCCGATAACTAAAATGACTGAACACAACCATTTGAAATCTGGTATTTGGCTAAGCCTCCAAAGAAAGAGTTGCTTTTAAAGGAAAGAATACAAAGAAATGCACAAAATGGAATAGCTTCTTCTGAGTGCCTAGTTTGCTGTTACTGACGTTTGATTCAAGGTTAAAAGGAGACATTGTCATTGCTCACGTGATATATAACTTATTTCTAAACAAATAATTTTTAAGGACCCTGGAGTCTTATGGAACAGCTATTGGGGTTTTGAAAAAAATGTGAAATCATTCATACATTTTCTTTCCATCAGTCACATTTGTACTTCAGGTAACAAAGAATGCTTGGAGCAGAATGGAATTCTACCTAACTACTCCAAGAACCCCTACTCTGTTTTCCTCCTTTCCCTCCCTATACTCTGAGTATGGGGAGAACCATATTCACTTTCCTGATGGAAATAAAAATAAGGCACCTTACATCATTTTTATTCTTCCCATTCAATCTTTCTGTGGAGCAGACTTAACCAGAACATAATGAGACATTAACGTCTCATTTATTTTTTGCTGTAGGGGAATTTTTTTCAACAAAAGTAATTTTTTTCTTTTCTTTTTTTTTCCCCCCCCAAGTCAGAAGCTGGGAGGCAGTCAGACAGACTCCCGCATGGGCCTGACAGGGATCCACCCGGCATGCCCACAAGGGAGCGATGCTCTGCCCATCTAGGGTGTTGCTCTGTTGTGGCTGGAGCCATTCTAGTGCCTGAGGCGGAGGCCAGGGAGCTGTCATCAGTGCCCGGGCCAACTTTGCTCCCATGGTGCCTTGGCTGTTAGAGGGGAAGAGAGAGATAGAAAGGAGAGGGGGAAGAGTGAAGAAACAGATGGGCACTACTCCTGTGTGCCCTGACTTCCACACTCTGGGCAGACGCTCTACAGCTGAGCCAGCTGGCCAGGGCTAAAATTTTAAGAAAACTAAACTGTACTCATTTAAGTTTTGAGAGATTTTTATTTTAAATGTTTTTAATTCTAAAGTGTCTTACAGATAGATTTATTTATCTTTCTTAAAAAGAGGATCAGATATCTATCACTTATTGAAATTTTATTGTCTCAAAATCATTTATTTTAATTCCTAGCATAATCTACTAAAATATAGTTATGTTATAGGATCCCATAAATATTTACTGTTCTATTACAGTAGCTGTTGAGAAATTTAAAATTATTTGCCCTTGTAATTAATTACTTGAGTGTTTGTGTCGTTTTTACCTCTTTATATGATTTTTTTTCTCTTGTCTATTGTTTTTAGATTGCCATGTGTTTTGGCTTGTTTAAATATGGTCATTCTAGAGGTAATTTCTTCCATATAAAGCACTAGTTCTCATTTTCTTTGATTTGAAAAACAGAATAACTTAGTGTTTTAAAAAATAAGTATTTTTTTTAAAAAAAATATGAATCTAATCATGTTACTTTTCTACTCAAAACCTGCAGTGACTTCCCATTTTGTGCAATGGAAAATTTATTCCTTATAATACCTTCAAGGCCTGCCCCACTATGTGCACAGTTCCAGCTCCTTCCTCCAGCCCTTGGTCACCCTACTCAAGCCTGCTGGGTGATTTCCTGTCCTGAAACTCACCAGGGATGCACCTCCATTTTACAGCTTTTTTTAAAAATCTCTATTTCTGCTTCCAGCTTTTATGAGACATCTATCTGGCTAACTTGTTTACATCGTTCGTACCTTTGCTCAAATTCCACCTACACAATGTTTTCTAGCCTGATCGGTTCCCTATTTAAAGTTGCAACCTGTGTACTCTTCACAATGTAATGTTCCATTTCTCTGTTTTATTTTTTTCAAAGTATTCTTTACCTTAAAAACCAACAATATGCTTATTTATTATGCTTATTTTTCTACTTCCTCTTGCTAAAAGATAAGTTCCAGGAAACAAAGATATTGGTCTGTTTTATTTATTGATGTATCCCCTTTCAGATAAAATAGTTGAGCCATATGTTGCACAGGGTAGGCATCCAACAATACTTATTCTGATATTCTCATCAATCTGTTCTAAATTGGTTTTAAAACCCCAGGAAAGCAAATATCCTTATGAAACCTAAACATTTATATTATCTTTATCAAACTTCTTTAAAAAAAATGGAGGTGACATAGGTGAGTTGCGTGATTTCTGACAAATATGTAAATATATGAATGAAGTACATCCCTACAATGTTGACAATAAAATTCTGCAGTGTTAGCCCAGGGCCAATGTATGAGCCTAATTAACACAACCAGAAAACTAAAACAGTAAAAGATATGTGCCTTAATTTAAGTTTTATTTTTCTTCCACAATGTAATTTACTGAGTCATAATATAAACTAAGTTACTGATGCAAGGAGCTGATCCTAATGAGTTAAGTTAGAAAAAGTCAATGAGAAAAGTGAAGACTACTAGAATAAAAAAAGATCATTTTTCTTGTTTGAGTTCAGCTTAAAACAGAATTTGATGCAATAGGGCTAAAAAAATGTTTTGCAATATCTAGAACTAAGCTTTGTGAGATGGCATGCAGATAAATAACTGTTATATTAGTTTAATCCAAATTATGAATATTTAACTGAAATTACATTTGACAGTAATTGTTCATGAACTAATCATTTTTATAATGGTGATTATTATTTACATAATTAGGAGAACTGTTGTAAATAATAGACATCCAAGCAAAGTGGAATAAATATGATATATTTTTGTTTTTCAGTCATGTAACCCTTTGCCTGGCCCTGATGACAATCCACCTTCTTCAAGTTATTAAAGGCCCTGGTTCCTTCATATTATGGTTTTGCTCTGCCCTCCTTGGAAAGATTGGGGCTTAGTTACTGCACATGCTCATTCCAGCCAGGAGGCAGGTATGTGGATGGGCAGGCCATGCCCTCCCAAGGGATGCAGTTTGACTTGGAACTAGATTAGACATTTTTACATATTACTTTCCTTTACATCTAATAAGCCTATCTCTAGTTATATCCACAGACTTATTCCAAGAGAAAATGGGGGAGTTAGACTGTATCTCTGTGACCGTATCCAGAGAAAAAAGAAAAGAATTCAGTTTGGAGGTCCAAGACATGTGTAATCCTGCCTGGGCTTTCATGCCGATGTTTTTCTGTGGTAGTAGTGAGAAAGTAACCAACTTATATATAAATATTTATTCCCAGATTGATCTTGCCAATTAGTAGGAAGGATATGAGGAAACTTAGAAATTGTTTACTTAATTCTCCTAATTGAAGCAATTCCGTCTAGTCCAACTCGGACCTTAGTAGGATAGAAACCAAATTCTTGTCTTCTTTCATATTTCTGTTAGTCAGTTACTCTCCTCTAATCCAGTTTTCCCATAATTTTTATAGCCTTATGTACCCAACTTCTTTATTTTTTCTGTTTCTGTAATAACTTGAACCCTATTTATGGACTCCAAAGTTTAGAGCCATCATGCCACCCTGAGGCTGTGGTCCCATGAACTGATTTAGACTCTCTGTTTTGCAATTTCTATTTCTAAAGTAAATACACTCCTGCTTTTCTCTAGTTAAGAAATTCCAGGTCTTGGCCTAACCCATTAAATATGTTTGGAACTCAGTTCTTATTTTCCTGTGGTCAAGATTTTCCTGATGCCGCTTGAATTCAGAATATATCATCTTTCTGAACTACTGTTTTATAAAACATCTCATCAGAATAATGATAGGGTAGAAATAAGCTCATGTAATTTATATATATAAGGAAAGATAGCACTTTTATCCTGCCCAAGGTAAAATAAACATATACTTCCTCCCTTAGTATAAACATATAGTTTCAATTCATACAACTGTGAATTGAAGTAATCATAGCTGAAATATTTAAAAATCCATGGTCATGCCCTCTGTACATAAATGATGCATGTTAACAAATTTTTACGAGTGGAATCAATAACTGCTCATTGTGGATGGTGCTTGGTGTGCCGTTTAGCCTTCCGTTTGCCTAGACATGGTACACAGTCCTGTTCTCCCGAGCACACACTTTACAAAGCTTATTATCCTACACTCTTGAACTCTTGTGCAGGACCCTTTCCGAATGTTTTAGCTGCTCTCTCTATCACAGGTTTTGGGGCACAATGCTTGTTTTCAGCATTTCACACCAAAATGTATCATGGTGTCCAAAGCACATTCAATGGGTCCTTTATGGTAGTAGCAAGACACAAGGAAAGTATTGAGAAATCACATCCTGCCCATTTGCTTCTGACTCTCGCTGCTTGGGTTAGGCATGCAGAAATGTCACGTAATTGTCCCGGGGCCCTTCACTGAAGTGGACACTCCGCAGCTTAAGAGTGCACTGTTGCTTTGCTTAGCCACTCCTTTGGAGGAGAACCCTTGAACTATGTGCCTGGCTGAGTTCATTAAACTATATGAAAATTCCAAGTTCCACAAGGTAAGCCTGGCCCTATTGAAGAAGTGTTAACCCTTCTTTGTGGAGATACTGGGAATATGCAAAATATTTTTCGAGTCTCATGAGAAGGATTTCTGGAAATGGTACGTGCTGTTATGCTGGTTTAAAGCATGTTAAATATTACAGAAATGTCTTTCCTGGTATTATATTGTAAAACTCAAAATCAATTCACACTTTTCACAATGAGTGTTCTGGGAGTTCAGATTGCTTTCTCCCACCTGAAGTTGAACAGGGAACCAGAACAGGAATGATGGGGTTATCTTGGTGGTTCCTGTGTAGCTATAAAGGGTTCAAGTTCACTAGGATCTGAATTACTGCTCAGCTAGTGCATTCATCTCTGTTTACTTAGCTGCTGGTCATGCAGTCTGTGCCCGAGACAGCCTGGAGTGTGGGAAGTGGTATGGGAATGAGATTGCCTGATAAGTGTGCCCTGACATCCTCACCTAGGCCAGATCCTCATACACATATTTACTTTGTGCTCGACAATGAGTGAAAGACCTCTTTGATTATCCAAGCAAATTTTGCCTGCTTGAGAAAATATGACTTCTATTGGAAAAGATGTTTTGTATCAATGAGGAAGTGAAGCCTTAACCTCCTTCTACCTGGAGATCATGGTGTATTTACTGAATGCCCTGATATTAATTTGAACTGGTTTGGATTTATGTGGTATTAGGTTTGTGCTCCTATGCCTTGTGTGATGTACATGCAGGTAATCTCTGTCTCTTCTAGGCAATGTCTCTCTCTAATCCATTCACAGGGATTTAGGTGTTTTCTCTGGACTGTGGGCTGTGACTTCAAGGAAGGAATTATCAGAGGGGCAACCAGCATTTAACTTGCTTCTTATTTTATTCTTTCTCAGGTAAAAGATAAAACACGTTTATAAAACAGACCAATAGTAGGGTCCCAAAGAGTGTTTTTTCTTTGCAAAAGGGATTTTTATGAGTTCAAAAATTGGGCAGTAACTGACTTTTGAGTGATAATAATGTAATAAAATAAATTCAAGGTTCTCATCTTGCTCTTATTATTCCTTCATTAGCAGCATTGATAGCATTTCTTGATGCCATAGAAGACCAAACATTTTTAGGTATGGGCATCTTTATTACAACGTCTCCTCCAAGATGCTTTCAGATGCCTTGCTTACTTGCTTGCTACTGAGACAATTTTTAATAATTGTTAGACATACAGTTTTGGTAATGTTCTGCCTTTGTGATGTGCATTACTGTAAAAAAAAATTCTTGGCTGGAAACCGGCCCTTTAAATGATCCAGCCCGATCATTATAGTGTGGAAGTTGTAGTCACATGAAGTCTGTCCTTTACATCAAATATTCTTTATAGGCTTCCCCCTTTTTGTCCTCTCCACATCAGATCATTTATAAACTGCAAATCTCACGGTAGGTTGATGAATAATAGGGGCGGGAGTTGTGGGTTACAATTAGGGACACTAGAAAAAATATAATATTAACTAAGAAAGACAAATAAATAACTCAATAATAAATAAATGATACTATCACATTTTATGCAAGTATTTTGCTCTCTCAGAGTGTTCTACTTGATAATCAGTTGCTTGCCCTATCATTTATTTGACAATAATCAGAAAACTGGCACATTAAATGGCACCTTTTTTTCTTCTTGTTCACTTTAATTTTCACTGTGAATATTTGAGTCATTTATTTCTATTTCTTTTGTGTGTTTTTGTCATTGTTTTTTTTTTTTTTACTGAGATGAGGAGAGGTTGATACAGATTCCTGCATGTGCCCTGACCAGGATACAATGAGTAAGTCCACTAGTGAACGATCCTCTGCCCATCTATGGCATTGCTCTGTTTCTTGGCAACCAAGTTCTTTTTAGCACCTGAGGTGGAGGCCATGGAACCATCCTCAGTGCCTGGGGCCAACTTGCTCTAATTGAGCTCCCTCTACAGAAGGGGAAGAGAGAGAGAGAGAGAGACGGAGAGAAGTGAGAAGGAAAGGGATGAAGAAATAGATGGGCACTTCTGTGTGCTCTGACCAGGAATCAAACCCACGTCACCTACACACTGGGACAGTGCTCTACCACAAGCCAACTGGACAGGCAAGTCATTCATTTCTAATCTGCAACTTCAGTTAAATGTTAAGTTAGATGATTGTAATGGATAATTTTTGAAAATTATATTATTGATTGTTTCCAAGCATACAATATATTCTTATGCTCTGCCAACAAAATATATACAAACAAATTAGCAAACCTCATAGTATCATTTTTTTTTTTTGCTTAAGGCACCTTTACAATCAAATTAAGATAGAGAATCAAATAAAATTTCATTCTTCTTTCTCCACTTTCTTCCTCCCTTGCACTCATCCTTCCTCTATTCTTTCTTTCTTTTTCTTCTTCCTTTTTTTCACCTTCCTATCTCCAGTTTTCTGTTTCAACTAAGTTTTCTTGTAATCTTCCAAGTCATAGTTTGTTATTGATGGTGCTCTCGTTTAATATAATATTGTTTACTCTGAATTAATGACTTATGCAAGTCATATGTAGATACTGTGTTTTAAGAATGGACCAAACTATTTATACTTTGTTATTTAATTATTCTAAGATAAAACTCAAATGTTAAATAAACCACTTATCTGTGTTGCAGTGTTTTTAGTGTATACTCTTAAAGAATACAGCTTTGTAATTGCTGTATTAAATTAAATTAAATAATGAAAATAACATAAAGATCTTAATGTACATTACTGATGTTCTTAAGCTCTATGTATATTCACTGATAATATTAGTAAATCTGTTTAATTTTAAGTTTATTCACTATTTTCCACTTGATAAGGGATGGTTAGAATTTATATCACAGAGAAGTGGGTTGAGGCTAAAGATGCTTATTTAAAAAATGGAGAAAGAAAAAATCCTTATTTACTTGAAAAACCACTAGACTATTTATATGTCACCTTTAATTTCAGATAGAACTCAATTAAATAGCTACCATTTGCACAATAGTAAATTGTCATTATATTGCTCATAAACTGTTGGGGTAGAAACTGAAACTCAAATTATTTATCTTACAATGACTATATTTAATGGAACTTTCCATTCACTATCAACAGTGCTATTTTAGAAGAAAAATGAAATGCAAGGGAGGATTGAATTTTTCAAAAGGAGAAGGAAAGGAGGATCTCCCTAAATAAGTTTTCTGAATGAGCTGTCTCTAGAAGTTAAGCTCTGATAGGAGATATGGGTTTGGCCTTCCATTACTGAGTTCTGGGAACTGTAACAAGCTGGTAGAAGAAGACCTACTCTCCAGATGAAACCCCATGTTCCAATACGGACACATATTAGTTGACTTTTCATGACAGTAGATGGAAGACATTATTGGTTTACTGATATGATCAACAGCTCTCCCTTTCTTCCGGGCTTCCAGAATTTTTTTAGTGACTCCACCTCAGGAAATGCACCCTCTCACATCTCATGGACAGATTTTTTTTGGGGGGGAGAGGTCAAAGCCAACTATTATAATTCCATTTCTCTTGTCAGTGGCTCCAATAGTGGTGGACATATACTACACTAACTCATTTCTGGCCAATGAAACTTGAGAACAAATATCAGAAAGACAGGAGTGGGGCTCATAGAAAAGGTTTCCTCAAGTCACCAGAAGAAGATACTAAAAAGTATGGCCCTTTATGTCTAATGTCTGGACGTAATTCTTGAAGTGGCCTCAGCCATCTTGCTATGTCATGTTGACAATGAGGAGAAGGGAGGAGGAAGACGGAGCTGCGAGAGTCACAGTGAGGTGAGAGACATTCTGACAGTGCGATGCAGGAGGCACCCTGTCTCTGAGGTATATTAGAAAATGAGCTAATGCATTATAACTACACTATTTACGTTCATTTAAATTGGTTTATGTATTACTTTTGGCCAAGAATTTTCCATCTACTAGCACTTACCTCTTTTTAATTAAATTAACCAGCCTATTCATGGATTTTCTTTTTAGTAAGCTTCAGTTTTATATCAACATTGTTAGTTTCCATAATTTTAAATCAACTAAATAAGGCCATGTAAACATTTCTAAATTTGGTTGGCATAACTTTAATCTTTCTCCACTTTAATCCATCCCCTTCACCACACCAGAGTGATTTTAATAAATCTAATCATGACACTCCTGCTTAAAAGCTATTTAGTTGAGTTATCAACAACATCAAATACAACCAATCTGAGTCTGAAATCAAGTATATGCTACAACATTTAAATTTGACTTCTTGCAAAAGATTGTGTTGCTTTCGTTCCTTATAACTTTTAAAATTGTTATCTTGACATTCCAAATAAATTGGATAAGGAGAAGGCTTCAGGTCTTTTCAAAGTGGTTTCTACACTATGAGGACATGATTCTAACATTTTTAGCAGCTTTCATAAAAATAGCTGCTATTTATGTATTACTTATTATGAGCTAGGCACCTAACATGCACAGACACACGTATACAGGAACACAGACACCTGAAATAACATATGCTGACATGCTGAAAACTCACTAGGAAGTTCAAGCATAAGACTGTTAGTTGGTGCCCTGTGCTGTAACTACCAGAACAACACCAGATTACATAGTGTTTCCAAAAGGAATGCATAATCTTATACCTCTCTAAAACGTTATCATATTTTTGAAACAATTTGCCTAACGCAGAATTTGTTTAACTGTAGAGGACTTAACCCGGATAATTTCTAAGGTGGTTATTATTTTGAGCACCCTGAGGCTCCTTGGCACTATTGTCGTTTTTCTTTTTTTTTCCGTCTGCATTTTCTCCCCGCATCAACTCAACTAGAGCTGAGTGGGTAATAGAATAATTTTTGTTTTGAATTTTTGTCTCTGTGTTGTAGTTGCTCTTATTCTTGGTTCCAAGGAAAATCCTCGCTGCTTAGAAGCAAGGGATGATGACTGGCTTTAGCTTTCTTGTAACTCTTTAAAGGTGTTAGAGAAAAGTTTTAGATTAGGAGGAATGCCGTGGTCATGAACACTTGTATAGTCATCCCTGTATCACAACAAAGGGTAAATGGGAGTTCTCTTTAGATCAGAGATTTACACTTGCTGAGATCTATGTGCACTTTACAGTTTCACATGTTGGTGTGAGTATTTCCCTTTTCTACTTTGTATCACGGCATACAAAGCAGCCACGTGACAAAACCGGAAGGAGCAGTTTGTCTGAAGTCAGCAGGGGTCATGGGAAAGGGAGAGCTCTGCCATCAAGGCCTGAACACATGGGCTCAAGGTCATCAGTCACAGGTGGTCATAAAGATGGAGAGAATAAAGAGATCAACAGATTTATCTTGGAATCAGTGGTAACTCTGTGTAATCCTTGATTCAGTGAAATTTGAGGATTTCTGAGACATTTACCTGCTACTTGGAAAGTATAAAAAAGGCTATTTCTGCTTGCACAAAAGGATTCTATGTATGGGTTTGAAAGGATTTTGATCAATAATGTAAGAAGTCTGCCTCTTGAAACAGAAATCCCCCAGAATGCTAATAGATCACACCGGGAAGAGGGGAGGATTTCTTTGCATTACTTTGGAGAATTCTGGTTCGAATACCGTAAACAAGATTCCTTCAGGACTTTTCAGATCTGTTAATAGATTTCTAAAATATACCAAATCATGAAAACTTTCTAAATTGAATATGTGGTGAATCTAGTGCTCTGCAGAGAACTCTCTAGAAAAACCTAGGGGAGGAGTACCTTGGCCCCCTAAGGAAGAAATTCTGCTCCATCCGTCCATGGCTTCTCGATTCCTTACCTAAGAGTTGATTGTCTAAATTCCTGCTGTGTAATTGTGGTTTAACCAGTCAGTTCTTCTGTGAAGAAAAGCCAGAAACTTGAATTTCTTTGTTTTCATTTTTCCTCATCCTAGAAAAAAGCATTTAAACCCCTATTTTAATTCTTGTCTGTTCTGTATCTCCAACTGAACTATCTTTGAACTACAATCATTTATCTCCAGCAACCTTTTTGACTATTCAGTCAGATGAATATATTTTAAATCATGATTTAACTTCCCTCTTAATGTGTTGTGTAGCTGGTTTCCTAAAAATACAACTATTTGATAAAACACAATTATGCGAAATCATTCAGATTACCTGTGCAGTCCTGCTTTACAATACACTTTGCCAACACTGCAGTTTAGTTAACGTCCTTGAGAAAGATTGGTCCTGTGATGCAAGGCTCAGCCCACTTAATAAACAAGTATCTGGCAAATAATATTTTCCTTGCTATCCTTTGGATTCAGGAACTTGAGATAAGTAATTTAGCTGATTATGGAGGTAGAAGGGAGCTATAATAAACTCATTAAATACCCATTTATTACTTGTCTGATGCACAGAAATCTAGAGATAAACTGACTTCTCCTACTTACCCTTTAAAATTAGAACTTATCTAGTTAAATGACTTTGGAAAATTATTTCAACATCTATACTTTCAATTAAAACTTTCACTAAAAAAGTGAGGGAGGCAAATAAATAATTTGAAAGTATTTAAATGTCCTCTATCCTACATATACTCTACCTTAGAAACAGCTTCCCACTAGACACTAGGATAATTTACAGCCTCAGAATCTCATAGTTTTAACATGTCAGTATTTTTTCTGGCATTTCTTAATATACTCCACACCCTCAACTTATCTAGCGGTATTCAAGTTGATTTTTTTTCAAACTTTGAAGCAATCTATATAATATTTTCTTGTTTATGAATACAGTAATAGATTTTTTTCTACAGTACTTTCAGATATTCCTGTATCTATGACCATAGAGGGATTTGGGGAATTGAAAATATTATGATAATTAATTTGATTAATTACCTTATTATAGTCTTAGTTTTCCATCTCCCTTAGTGAATGGAACACAGCCAAAATATGTTTCTGAAATACTCCAGCTATCAAATTACATGTAGATTATATTTTAAGAAGAATTTTAAAATCTCAGAATTATATCACCTTATAAAGTCAAGTGTGAATAAATGGGAGAAAATGATGAATATTCATTTCAAATCAGACTGCATCTTCAAATAAATCCTATAATATTTCATTTCCTATTGTATCAAAAGGCAAAAAGCCTGTTTTCATTTTCTCCTACATGAACAAATATATACTGAGAATCTCCATTCACTGAAAGTTCACAATTCAGCCCAAAACAGAGTTTAAAAGGATCATCAAGTGGATTCTTAAATTTGTGAATGCCAGATTCATGAATTAGAACTGAAGGATAACAATGAGCAGGTGTTTCAATGTCGACACGAAACAGCAGAAAATTTGTATAGGGATGCCATTCCCTGCTTCTTTTACACTGCATATATACTCTTGAGAGATTTTAGTCTAAAATGAAAGAAAATACTCCTATCTTTTTATAGCTATCAACTTGAAGACCTTCTGATCTGGCATGATTTATTGCAATCCCCACAACTAGTTCAGCATCAATCTACTTTGACCTGAGAAATATGCTGAGGTCTATAATACAGTGTGTCCGTAAAGTCATGGTGCACTTTTGACCGGTCCGGTCAAAAGTGCACCACGACTTTACGGACGCACTGTAATTTCTGTTTTCAAATGGGAGCACTGTTGTCACCGTGAGAGGGACCAAGGGTAGGGGGAATGTTCCTGCCTACTGATCAACATCCTTTCTTCTTTCCACTTGTTTCTCCTCTGGCAATGAGTCACATTGCATCTGAAATAACCATTTCTTGATAAAATTTTACAGGCAGGTAAAATCATGTTGATAGAATGCATTGGTAAAAACGACCCTACATGGCTCCAATTTCAAATAAGATGAATGATCCACCCAGCCAGTTCAGCGGAAATGAGAAGGCGACTTCCCCCACGTCCTTTCCCTGCGTTGATTCCATTAACCCAGCGGCTGACGGCAGTTCCGACTGAAGTTTAATCATGTGAAGTGTCTTGCAATGTACAGATGGGAATTTGAAACTGGGAAGCGTGTATTTAGGTTTGTAAAAGAAAACCATCTCTGATTTAAATACAAGAACAAAGACAGACAAAAAATAAAGTGTCCATGTCAACCAACTGAAACAGAAAATTAGGAGATTCCAAACACATGAAAATATTTTTGATTTATTTTAAGTTTTTCTCTTCATTACCAAATTAATTTCCATAATTTTTTATTGGAATTTATGTGTGTACCTGCCAGTTTATCAAGATCATCTTCCTAATTGCCGTAATAGATTTGACCCTGTTAAAGATGGGGCTATGTAATTAAATGTTAGGAAGAAATGGTGGGTCAGAATATTGCTAGAAAAAAACCCTAAAATTAAAGTTATCATAAATTTTCATGTACATATACCTATTGATGTCTTATAATAAATTTCATATATTTAAAATTATTACTGTTATTATTATTCTACAAAGAAAGCATGTTTTATAATTTGCTAATTGTTCATCATTCCTGTTTTAACTTCTTTCTGGGCAAATAGCCAGATTACTTCTCTGCTTCCCTTAGCTGAGAGAGAGGAGTACGTCACTGATTTCTGATAAATGGAATGTGGGCACAACGATTTATAGCACCTCCAACTCTATATGTTATCTTGGCTCCTGAAACTCTGAGTGTACTTATATCTGACTATGTCTCTCAGAAATCTTGGTAAAGGCAGGGACCACAAGATAACCGTGATTGCAAATTTTTTATGCCTAGCATATAAATTCTCTGTGCTGGGAAAAAAATGTGTGATTTTTTTTTGTTTGTTTTTGTTTCTGTGGCAGAGACAGAGAGAGTCAGAGAGAGGGACAGATAGGGACAGACAGACAGGAAGGGAGAGAGATGAGAAACATCAATTCTTCATTGCAGTTTCTTAGCTGTTTATAAATTGATTTTTCATATGTGCCTTGACCGGAGGTCTATAGCAGACCGGGTGACCCCTTGCTCAAGCCAGCGACTGTGGTCCAAGCTGGTGAGCCTTGCTCAAACCAGATGAGCCCGTGCTCAAGCTGGGTCTTCCACATCTCAGTCTGATACCCTATCAACTGCACCACCACCTGGTCAGGCCAAAATGTGATACACACACACACACACACACACACACACACACACACACACACTAAATTATACATACAGCAACCATATATTCTATCTTGCCCAGAACTTACCAAGTTTACACATAATTATTAATACTGCCCCCTTTCACACTCAAAAATGTCCCAGTTTGTAGGAGGGAAGCTCTCCTCCTGCCTTCCCATATAAATCACTCCTCAGGTGAGCAGGCAGATGATGGTGGGTTGTCTTTATAAACATATTTTCACTAATTAGTGAAGAAGACCTGATAGAATGAGATTACCCCTTTATAACACCTAATGCAGTAATGGACACAGGCAGTGGCCACCAGTGGCTGCTAATGTCACATCCGAGAGCTACCTGGATACTTGCCTCTAGAGGGAAGCTCCCAATGCTTGCAAACCTTTCTTGAAAAAATTGTTAACCCAAATTTGATTAAGCCTGTGACTCAAACAGCAATGTACAGGGAATACAGGGAATGAAGGAGATGATAAATGATATCACTGAAAGAAGTGCTGAGAAAGCCAGTTGGTGGAAGGTTCTACAAGACAAAAAAAAATCAGTCGTTCTAAAGCAAACAAAGAGATAAAGATAAATGAATAGGGAAACCTAGAGCTCAAAGGAGAATCAAAAAATATATCAAGCAGTTGCAAAGGATGGATTTAATCCAGACACTGAATGATTTAGAAGTGCAATGAAATACTTTTGGTATAACTAAGGGAGAAGGAGAGATTAAAGGTGATTTAGATAAAATAAGGTCTGCTATAGTTTTACAGTTGCTGGAACTGGTGATAGATGCAACAGTTTTATTATATTGTGCTCTATATTGTCTATGTTTCAGTTTATTTTTCCAAAATAGAATTAAAATAAATAGTGTGTGTGTGTGTGTGTGTGTGTGTGCACGCGTGCTCACGCTCTCGCGCGGGCGCGTGTGGGTGCATGCTTCTTCTCTATTGAGTCTCCACTCTCCTGCCTTTTCAGGACCGACTTTCTTATTATGAATTGCTATTTCCTTTTTTTGTCACATGTGATGGAGAATCAGAGAGATACCTCCTTTGGGCCTGCATTCCTACTCTTTGGTTTCAGTTTCAGACTCCTGCCGGGCCTTCAAGTCCACTCAGTGAAGACTCTAGTGTCAGTGAGTATATATTATAAATGAGCAAAGAACTGGTGCAGAATAGAAAAATCTCAACACAAAGTGGAGAAACATAGCTGGAGATGTGAACCTCTAGTTGAAGAAGCAAACAAAATACTGTCGACTCAGAATAGGAGCCAGAATACCTGTGATATTCACATTGTTTAAACGCCATCAAGTGTCTCAAAGCCAAAACCCACCATTTATTAGGTAGGTGATATTTGACAGATATTTGAAAAACTGTTGAGTCTTATTCTATTTATTTGTAAAATAAGAAATTAGAACTCCTATGTGATAAACTTGTCATAAAATAATGTGTTGTATGTGAAAGTACCTGGCATGTGGTAGAAGAGATTGTTTTGAACTTGTAGGCGACTGAGTACAGTACAATAATATAGTCATTAGTATGAATAGAAGGGAAAACATTTAAAATAACCATATACACTCATAATGCATGCACTCAGTTACTCTATCAAATATTTACCTAGTATCTCTCATGAAGGAAGAATTTTTCTTAGTGAAGAGGAAGCAATGAACAAAACAGAAAACTCTCCACCTTCATAAAGGTAACATTCTTGCAAAAATGCTATATCATATGTAATACATGGTTAGAATGTTTTTCATTATATAGTTTTGTAACGTAATGCCTAATTTATAATATACTTTAAAACTTAGGCTATTGTCTGAACAGTTCCACCATCTGCTACCCCTACATGCACCACACACACACACACACACACACACACACACACACACACACACACACACACACTATGCTAAGAATGGATCCTCACTCAGATTATTCTCCTGAGTAGAGACTGACACTGAAATTCTGGTTCATTCTGGAGAGGGAGAGTAGTGGTAGATCTGTTTTCTAAGAACTTGGCGACACACAGCACTGCCAGAGCCAGGCTGAGAGCAGGTGGTTGCAACCTGCAGCAGTTTTACTTAACTATTTTCTACGTTTTGCAAGCTTTGCTTTCTCAAGCTCAATGACACTGCACCTCAGCTCATCAGTATGCGAAGACACATGCACCTGCCGACAGTAAACATAAATCCCTCTTTAAAAAAAAGTAAGAACACCACAGGACAGTAATTTCCTCTGCAGAATTTGTCACTCATCATTTCAAAGGTTGTGTTTTTCTAGAGGTAAAAGCTTCTTTTGTTTTTAAATTTGTCATTGATTCAAACGGCAAAGATGCCTCAATGTGAGGGTTTAAATGACAGTGATTGTCCTGCCCACTTACAACAAATTCTAACTAAAAAATTAAGGCTGTTGCCAGCATTTGCAAGCTTGATTGCTCTACCCAACATTAATTCATGATCTTTCGGATGCTTAGCGTGCCACAAGGAGAGCTTCCTTGTTTTTCTCTAAAACATATTGGGAAACCTTATTATACTTATGACTAAAAATAAGATACCCCAACTCAGTAAGGTAATAGAAATGATTCATTTTAATTGTTTGAAAGATTGTTTGGTACGGAGAATCTAGTCTGTACCAGCCAATAGCATTTTCACGGCAGAAATATTCTATACTACCTCGGTGCCTATCTCTGAGTCTTGAAAAAGCAGTGTTCAAGGAAGCTAGTGTTTCCACAATTGCTGAAGGACAGTACTTTCCTGAAACAATGTTGAGCCTCTGACCCAAATCGAAACAAGCTCGATTTTCATAAAAGGGCTTGGGAATTAGTAATATCACAATTATAGATGAGGCAAGTTTAAAGACCAATATGGCGGATGTATAGCTGTAGATCATTAATAACTGTACATACATGTGAATATACCAGGTGGTGAATCAGAACTGGCCAAGCTGTGAGAAGCACAATATTATGATGGTGTAAGCGAATGGCAATTTTGACATCAAAGTGCTTGCAATCAAGTACAGTGAGTAGATTGGGCATAGCAGGTGTAGTCTTGTGATAGAAAATTACAGCAAACATTTGGGAAAGGGCTGGTGAAAAGTTGGGCGAGATAAGCAGTCGATCACAAGTAAATGGTTGAGATTATAATGTATTTGGTCCCAGTCTTCATGATTTGGTATTGTCTGCCTGTCTTCGCATTCTGGGAAAGAATAGAATATGAAAAATGACTTATTTCAGGCAGGATTGCACAGTTACATACAGAGTAATTATCTGAGCTCATAGCTAAGTAATCTTTCCAAACATAATTTTATCATCAAAAGCAGTGACCTACCATTTGGAAGCCCAACAGAAATTACATACACAAAGTTCTTTGAAATTCCAAGATAAAATATACATATAGCATGTTTTATCCTCACATAGTTCTTTCCTATTTCTCATTTACAAGCTTCTCCACGTCTTTCTATAAAAGTGCACTCTTTATCTAAACAAGTAGATATATATATGTAGAGCTAAATTAACTTAATATTTAAAATATTATTTTTAAAAGTCTCATCTTTGTTCTCTAAATATTTTATTTTCAAAGATAAACGTTTACTCAAAAAATTAACATTTATAAATAAATAATTTATCAAGACTGAAAAGCACTATTTTCAGTGAATGACAGGTGGTCAAAAAATAACAGGGGTTTGCATATTCTTAAAGGATAGTTACATGTGAAAAACTGGTAACTTCTATGTGTCCTTCTTATCCCCTATGTACATTTCACAAAAACTGTTCTTGAATTCACACATGTGGTTCATCTCTGAAAGGGCAAGTTTTCTGAAGTCAGTATTTATGGATTTTTTACAGTATTTATTAGTGTTAATAAATGCAGTCTAAATTAATATATTAATAAAATTCCCTGTAGATTGTTTAGAAATAAAAACTTTTCACATAAAACCAGTCAGTAGTATGACATCTTTGAATTTATAAGCACAGGAAAGGAAATTTCATAATGGAAAGACTTCAGAAGTTTGTTGGTTTGAGGTTTCTTTCCGACTTGACTGAGATATAATTGATAGATAATGTCGTGAAAGTTTAAGGTGTACAACATGATTATTTGATGCACTGACATATTGCAAAATTACTACCATTACAGCTAACTAACACTGGCATCATGACTCACAATTACCATTTCTTTCTTTGTGGTGAGAACATTTCATTTTATTCTTTTTAATAGAGACTTAAAAGGATATGTTGAAGACTATTAGTTTATTGTTATTGGTATGCATAATAGTATGACACTTATTTTGTACATGATACCAAAGATATTGGACAAAAACAATTTAACTACATTTGGATTTCAGATATGATTTAATAGACTTTCAATATTTGACTTCCTCTGATGTACCTGAAAATGAATGAATTCACATTCTTCTGCTTGATGTTGCTTAGATGGCTGAATTAAGCTGGATTTAGGCAGGCAGTAGATTCCAGCTGGCAAGCCCATTTGGAGTGGCCTCAGGACTAGATGATGCCCACCTAACATCTGTTTAATGATACTTGTCCTTAATAATAATTAAAAAGAAAACCTGTATGATTTGGGAGCCATTACATATTTAAGAAACATGTTATCAAAACCTTTTACTTTAAAAAATGGCCTTATTTAAATAAAATAAAAACATTGTATCAAGATTTATTTTTTTAGAATTAACTTACAAGTTTTTTTTCAACGATTTCAATCATACTGATTCTAAGATTATTCTCTTTAAATCTTATGTAATTCAGAAAATGTGAATGAAGAACAAATGAGACAACTGTAAAATTCAATGCAAAAAATCAAACAAACCATAATTTAGATGGTATTTTATGTGCTGAAGAAATAAGTTTATAATTTGATGCCTCCAATTTTAAATTCCTTAATATGGAGGCTATATGAGGAATCATAAAATTCCAAATGAAAATCTAAATTGAATGTTTATATTTATAATTTAATAATGAAAATTAGCTTACAATTTAAAAATTTTTTGAGAGATGCCATGGGAAAGTTTTATTTATTATTTATTTACTTATAGATTTGTTTTCAACTGCACATCTTATCAACATCAGCTCTTCACTAAGTTTATTCTAGTGCAAGCATGAATGGTACAAAACATTGTTCTAAAAATGTCAATGCTCTTATTATGACCACATGAAACTTAACCGTAACAGAGCTAGAAATAAGTTAAATCAAAATTGGTAGTTTTGTCCTTTGACTTTTTTGTTAGATCTCACATTTTTCAGTATCATATATAATTTTAATGTTAGTAACATTTTAAAGCTTTATGATTTTTTACAGTATATAGGAGAAAGATATTTTGTCAATTATTTAATTAATCTGAGTTCTAGTTCTGATTTTATTGGTAACCAGATGGCTAATATTGAACGTGCTTTTTAGACTTTCCTGGCACCTCGCTCGCTGATCTGATAGTGTAGGCTTAGACCAAGCCCATAACTGTATATAATTTTTATCCCGCTTTAAAATGCACGATAAATATTATGCTCCTGTGCCTCACACTTCCAAGCAGTTCCTATGAATGTGCTAGGTTCCTAGGGTGATTATAAACTCTAGGACCATTTGCAAGATAATTAGTATCTCCAAACTTCACTTTGCTCATTGGTAAATAAGAATATCATTAACTATACTAAGAAAGACAGGAAAGGAGTGACTGTCTAGCATAACAGAAATACTTAGCAAATGTTTGTTATTTTATTATTAGGGCCAAATCTCACATCATTATATTGAGTTATTAAATACTCATGTATAGTTATGACTATTGCCATTATTATTATTCGAGTTAACTAACATCTTTCTTCCTCAAAAAGCTATATTGGAGTACAATATTTTGTAGGGATAAATTTGTATAGTAACATTTGGTAATGAAGTAACTTATCTGAATTTCTCTGTCATTCATGCCATGCAGAGTGTAATTCTGAATAGATGACTGGGAAATACTCTTTGTATTCTATAATTCTGTGTTCTGGAGCATGTCTGGATTTATTAGCTGGGCTGCCATAACAAAAGACCACAGCTTCGGTGGCTTGAAAAACAGAAATTTACCTTCTCAGTTCTGAAGGTTGGAAGCCCAAAGTCACAGTGCAAGCAGAGCGGTCTTATCCCGGGGCCCCTATCCTCGTCCCGCAGACAGCCTGCTTCCCTGCAAACTCCATGTCCTTCTCTCTATGTGCGCATGCTCTACCGGCGTCGCTTCCTTTTCTTAAAAGGATGGCAGTCCTGTCGGTGTAGGCATCATGGACTTACCCAGGTGAGTTATTTAACTTTAATTATTTCTTAAACACCCTGACTCCAAATGAGTCACGCTGGGAGTTAGGGCTTCAACCTATCACTGTTGGGGGAACAATGTAGTCCACCACACTTGTATAGGAGCGTGCCTTTCTTAATCAGCACTGAGGCTCATTAAGGCCTTCTCTGGGGTATATTATCTTTATGTACTGGCTAGTTAGATCATACAAAAGACAAGGACGGAGCTCTGAGAACAGATAACATGAATCGATTCATCATTGTTTCTGTGCCCTTAAGTTACATTTAGGAAATTGTTTTAGAGAAAACTCACTACTCACACAAAACAAGTCTATGAGCAGACGTGTGGGTTCTTTCCTATCCAAACCGATACTCCTACAATTCAGTTCAATTCTGCCATTTATCAGATAAGCTCAGATCCCGCAGGTTAAGCACTCAGTCCCTGGACTGCCCCGGATGTTAGATTCTACATTTGCAAGTGACAGGTCTCCAACTTATCTATAGCTTCTGTCTGACTCGGCTACAAATCAGAGGTTCCCACAGACCCCTCCGTAGGTTTGAAGATTTGCTAAGCAGTTCATAGACGTAGGATTAATTACCAAAGATATTTTAAAAGGTACATGTGAACTGTCAGGTGAAGAAACAAGAGGGCAAGTTCTGGAAGAGTCCCGAGCCCAAAGAATTTCTGTCTGTGCGTGCTGGGGTGAGGCAGACTTCCAGTTTGTAGATGTATTCATCAACCTACAAGTTCTCCGATCTCTGTGCTTGGGGGAATTTTATGAAGTATGCATCACATGATAGATTATTAACTCTATTTCCAGCTTCTCACCTCTCTCCAGGGAATGCCATCATCACCCTGGGATTTGCCATTAGGAGCTGCCCACAGTTCTAACCATCTCACATAATTTGGTCTTTCTGGAGACAGGCACTTAGAGTTGCCTCGTTAGAATAACAGAGTTTCATATCACCCAGGAAATTCCAAGGGATTTAAGAACTCTGTATCAGCAACTGGGGTCAAAGACCAAATTTTAGAATAAACGATTCTCCTAATGCCCATATTTGCAAGGCTTGTAGGAGCTTTCTATATAGTATTATTTCACAAGAATTATTTCAAAAATATTGAAACGTGGTGTAGTCCATCCGAAGCACAGAACACGTATTCTGAAATGTCCTCCTGCTATAAAACACACATATTCTGGAGAAATAATGACCATAAACTTTTAAATGATTGCTAAGTCCAGAGAAAGCCCGAGGAACAAGGGACTTCTCTGTCATCGAGCCATTCCTCGGTGGTTTGTGCTGGTGTATAAGAACTCTCTTTGTCATACGTGGACATAAAAATACAACATTCAGCTGAGCCAGCCTCCGATTCAAGCTGTTGTGTGATAAGATGTATTATATATCCCATTATGAAAACCATGTTTGAGCTATCCATATATTAGGTTAAATACAACACCCAACTTTTAAATAAGAAAGTGAACTTTTTTATTTCATGGGGCCCAAACTATTTCATGTATTTTGTTTATTCTATTTTTTGTGTTTTCAAAGCGTCTTATTTTTCACATTTAACACCTCTCATTGAAAATGTAAAAGGAAGTCCCACACTTCCAGGCTTTGTTTAAGCCAGCAATATTTCTAAAGGGATACTTTGACTTCAAAGTTCCTCATTACTCCCTCACTGCAGATCATGTAATCAATGCACGCCATGGATGGGCCATGCTTATTGACGGAAAACCAGATGAACTGCCCAGCTGTGCACTGAAAAAAAAAATTGCACTCAAAAAGTTAAAGTGTTTGGAAAGCCATACTTGCAATGGAATGGGAACAGAGGCGAATACAAAATGCAGACACCATCATCATTAAAGTCAAAGTAAGCCAGGATTTATTTGCATTTTTTAATGGGCATGCGGAAGGAGGCAGGTGATACCTCAGTGTTTACACCAAACCATATGAGCTGAATGGGCTAAAAGAAACAGTCGGATTATCCATGTGTCAGCATTCTAATCCGATCACACTTGTCAGCACTATAATTTTCAACATATCACTTAGTTTAAAATACAGTAGGGGAGAGCTGAAATGTTTGTTTTCTTCTGATGAGCCATATGACTCAGAGCAAAGAAAAGGCTTAGAATAATACTTCAGAAAATGAGGGAGTGTTGCAAATTATAGTGGTTTTGTTCACAGCTGTATAAATTTACTTTTCCTGTAAAGCAGGTACACATCGAACCATATTTCCTAGGGCCCAAATTCCTGAAACAGTTATTTTCCATTCTTCTCTGGGTGCCTGAGACCAGGCAGCTCCCAAGTTTACCAACACCAATGAAATCAATTTGAGAGTGAGAGAGTCTTGCTTAACATTTACCATTTAAATCAAACTTTCAAATGCAACAAAATTAGGCTCTGCTACTTAGACATAGACCTGGTTTTATCATGGTATGCGAGCCCTCATACATTATTTAGGAAATTATTTTAAATAATACCGAACCCACGAAATCCAGATTTATATTTTCATCAAAATGACGGAGCAGATACAGTATTCTGACATTCCTTCTTGGCGTAAAATATACAGATGCTGGATAAATTACAACCATAAACTTTTAAAGGCATTGCTTTAGTTTATAAGAAGGTGACAGATCCTCAAGGGCCTTCGTACCCTGCTTTCCCAGAAAAGAGTAAGGTGATTCCAGATGTGTGAGTTGAGAGGGGGCCTGGGGCTGCCCTGAGTGCACAGGTCCCTGGTGGGAGTAGGAGGTTGGACGGGAGAGGGACACTAGAACTTAGGCCTGGCGGAGAAGAGAATCTAATTCTAAGAGTGTGACACCCCTGTACATCCAAGTGCCGTAATCTCAGTGCAAGTTTAAGGCTGAGAATTGTTCTTTTTGGAATAAATATTCTTCTCACAAAAATTAGGGGAAATTTTATAGCTTCATATTTATTTTGAAATATCCCTTAATTTTTTTTTTTGCGAGCTGTATAGAATCAATACAGAGAGCAGTTTCTTTTGAAGGCTTCAGGTGAACAGGAAAAATATGATACTATTTTTTTCTTTGAGAATGACTGAGTCTGGTCTCATGAAGGTCTCTGGTCTAAATTTATAGTTCCTGCACCACCAGGGGTATCTCATCTGTAAATATTAACTTAAAATGCTCCTAGCTGGGTAGCACCTACTTGCTTCTGTCAGGAGAAGAGGAACATCTTTATAATGAATATAATCTTAATCCAGAATCATTTTCTTAAAAACTCACTTATGTATGTATGTTTGTATTTACTTGTTTAAATTGCTATGATTATTTCTATTTTTTTACATGGTGTGTTCAGTGCAATCCAGTGAAATGAGTACTTGGTATATACTAGTCTTAGTCTTACCATCCTGTTGTTTTCTATTCATCTTGCCTCTATTCTTCCAACTTTTCTGGCTCATTTGTGATGAATGAAACATTTTTAGTGCTCATTTTTAATCTGTTATTTTTTAACTGTACTTCTTTGTGTGCGCATCTGTTGAGGATTCTAAGAAAAATAATGGGTATGTTCCAATAACATTTCACAGTATTTCATCATAATAATGAAAAATACAGACATTAAATCAAGAAATTAGGCAAGTTATAAATAATACATACAGTTTTTTCAGTTTTATTGATAATTTATATACATTCTGTAAGTTTAAGGTGTATGTACAGTGTGACATTCTCGTTTACATATATAGTGATACATATAGTTTAGTTTCTTTCTCATCAAACACACACAAACAGAACCCATTTTGAACACATTTTAGTACACACTGTATGTTAGTATGTGTACATATATATATATATATATCAGTATAAACAGTATTTTTAAATTTTAAAAAATAATGAATAGTTTCATTTTTAAGAAACTATTTCAATTCCTTGTATCTTTATGTCTTATTTCTAAGTTTTCAAATTGTGTTTAAAGAGACAAGGCTTATCATGGTTTTTCTTTCTCTAAACTTGCTTTAAAAGTTAGCGAGTTAGCAACTAGAAGTTAGGTAAACCTGCCTGTTAAAGTATAAATATGTAAGTAGTGACCCTCTACAGGTTTTAATGAGTGATATCTCTCTCTTGTGTGATACCTTGAGTAATTGTGATAATCATAGATTTTAGGTGATAAATAAACTGTATAATTTTGCTGAGATTTTCACTAACAAAAACCATCAATATTATGCATAAATAAATGTTTGTGCCCAATTCAAAACAACTGTAAAATTAACTTTATAAGAAAAAAACTGCACTTAACAAGAAAACTTAAGTTTTGTATTTAAAAATGATGCATTATCAGAGTCTATTAATTAATAATCTTTCTTCAGGTATTTGCTTATGAATAATTTACCAGGAAATGAAAGAAAGAAAGAAAGAAAGAAAGAAAGAAAGAAAGAAAGAAAGAAAGAAAGAAAGAAAGAAAGAAAGAAAGAAAGAGGAAGGAAGGAAGGAAAGAAGGAAGCCAGGAAGGGAAGAAGGCAGGAAGGCAAAAAGGAAGGAAGGAAGGAAGGAAGGAAGGAAGGAAGGAAGGAAGGAAGGAAGGAAGGAAGGAAAACAGGAAGGGAGGAAGGGAGGAAGGAAGGAAGGAGGGCAGGAAGGAAGAAAGGAAGAAAAGAAGAAAGGCAGGAAGGCAGGAAGGCACGAAGGGAGGAAGGGAGGAAGGCAGGAAGGAAGAAAGGAAAAAAGGAAGGAAGGAAGGGAGGAAGGGAGGAAGGAAGGAAGGAAGAAAAGAAGAAAGGCAGGAAGGCAGGAAAGCAGGAAGGCAGGAAGGCATGAAGGGAGGAAGGGAAGAAGGGAAGAAGGCAGGAAGGAAGGAAGGAAAGAAGGAAGGAAGGAAAGAGAAAGAAAGGGCTGTATAAGAATTCATTTATGGTGCTAAATGAAGCATATTGTTGAAAGTATAACATGAAAATACTTTCAATTCTTTAACTTCCCCCTTTTAAAATTTTATTGTAATTATGATTTACAAAAACTGTTACTTTAAAATCTTTATTTGAACAGTGTTTTAAAATTTATTGTTCTTTAAGGTAATGTGTTTTAGCACTCAGCGCTATATTATTATTGGTGCCTTACCTTGTCTTATAGCTAGTGAAATGTTTATCTGTAACCTGATTTTTCACTAACTTACCACATCCTGTTTTGTTAAATTACCTGTCATCCTGAAATCATAGGTAAAACGGTAATTTATCAATTAAATTTAAAAGTAAATTACATTTGCTGGTTATAAGAAAATGGTCGTGAACTCATGACACGCACTAATATAAAATGAAACTAATGGCATTTATACCAATGGAATGAACCTGATGCTTTTCAATGATGTACAAAATATTCATAAATATAATTTCAAAGCATCTGTACCAATGAGTTATTAGACAGATGAATGCATTCAAAGCCACACGCATTATGAAAACATTCTCATGTATTCAGCACTTTGTTTGCCAAGTGCCATCTTAAGGACAGACCATTTTTACTTGGGAAAACACCATGAGATAGATGGATATATGACCAGTATATGAGGTAATGCATACATGATAAGAAAGATCAAAGTCGGCCTGACCTGTGGTGGCGCAGTGGATAAAGCGTCGACCTGGAATGCTGAGGTTGCCGGTTCAAAACCCTGCACTTGTCTGGTCAAGGCACATATGGGAGTTGATGCTTACTGCTCCTCCCCCCTTTCTCTCTCTCTCTCTCTCTCTCTCTCTCTCTTTCTCTTCTCTAAAATGAATTTAAAAAAATAAAGAAAAGAAAGATCAAAGTAGATGAAACCTTTCAATAGCTGCTGTCACTTTTGAATTATATTTTAGGCACCCAAATTTAATTTTCCCCAAATCAACCAGTAGAATATGAAATACAAAGAGAGTTTCTCTCATACCATAATACCCCATTAAAAAAACAACAACTAGACAACCTTCACAGTGAAACCTCACTATCAGAATCAAATATATTTTTATCATGCTTTGTCAGATTTTATAATTTATAAAAAGAACTCAAAAACCTCATAAAGTGCCTTGTCTAGCTTTGGTTCTATTGAGTGAGAATGGTATAAATTCTCTATCTTCTCTAAAAGATCCATTTGAACTATACAACTAATGACTTAAATTTTTATTTTCATTTTGCTTATCTTTTTAGATAAACTTCCAATTCTACTGCACACCCTTGATTCTCAGTACAAGTCACAAACATGGTCTTAGATCTTGTCTTCTAATCTCTGCAAAGAAAATTTGGAAAGTTCAGAATAATCTTCTCCATTCCATGTTTCATTATTTAGAATCTTTGAGCTTTATATTATATCATATGAATCACTAGCCTACCCCAACACAAATAATTTGGCGAGCAGTCTCTCAATAATAATGTCTTCTTTAGTGCTAAGGTGTTTTCTCAGAGCAATCCATTTCTCTGTGTGAGCAGCCCTTCTTCACAGCCAAGGTATTCAGCCTCCAAGTAGACAAGAAGGTCTTGTGCAGAGTTGCCTGGTCTTGTCCAAGTAAGTAGCTGTGCAGGAGAAGAGCTTCCGGTTCATAGCATCATCATCTGCAATGGAGAAAAAAAGAGATGAGGCAGTGCTTAAAATGACAGTTTCCTTTCATTTTCAAGTAGCACTGTATTTAGCAATGCAGCCCAACTGCAGACTTCTCTAAAGGCAGAGTGGCAAGAAGATGCTTCTCCCTGTAGCAAGCTGTGAGCATGACTGACCAAACAAAAGTATTAAATTGGTAACACTAGAACACACAAAAAAGACAAGTATATGCCCACTAAATGCACAACAGATAGTCTTCCTTCACTGGTTCTTTACACTTTCCATCAGCAAATCATCTGTTAAAATAACAGAAATTTCAGCACTCCAAGACATCCTAATCAATGCAATAAATATTCAGATAAAGCATTCAGTCATATTCTTTGCATTCATCTACACATTATCCTTCGAATATAGTGAGTATAAGTTGCAAAAGAGTTTTGAAAATAAAGGGGTTTGTAACATTTGTATATATTCTTCCTACTGTAACATATTCCTTAATTCCTCGTGTGTGAATTTTCCATGCATCTGGAACCCTTGATTTCAAACGGACTTGCAGAAGGAGCTGCAGATGTTTGTCTTCCCAACAGGAATGCCAGCTCTCTTCAGTGAAGGCTGGTGGGAAATAAAACCCACCCCCTCACTTGACACAAAATGTGTATGCCTAAATATTCAGAAAAGTTCAGTCATCACTTGGGTTTCCTGAACTGCTTTGTAAAACCCAAAGGATTGCCTGAAAAGAGGGTAAATTTGAGGGGCCATTGAACACGGAGCATTTTTCCAATTACAAGAACACCTGCACTGTGCGGCTTTATGCTGATCTGTTGCGTGCATTTTATAGAGTGTTTAATAGTCCTTCAAAGTCCTCATTTTGCAATCCAGAATGGGCCCGGGGAGTGTTGCTGGCAGGCTCAGACCCCGCGGAGGCTTCTCACCGGGGTTAATTCGATACCCTACCGCAATGTAAAAATGTTTGGCCTGGTAGAGTTTCCGGTGCCACCCAGAAACAGTAATTAACGGCCTCGGTGCATTCGCTTCTGAAAGGAAAAAAAAAAGTATTGTTTTCTTTTCGTTAGTGAGAAAGAATTGTTGGAAAAACCAATGACTCAGCTCTTCAGCAGTGAAGCTATTTACATGGGCAAGAGAGGCTGCGGGCTTGTAAAAGTGTTGCCGCATGGTTTTGGGTTTTTTTTCTTTTTCCTTATGAAACGGTGGTTCAGGTAGAGTCATGCATTTTCAAACATCTTTTGAACTACTATTGCTTAAAATAAACATACGCTTTGCTGCCAAAGGATCTGAACACTAATTACCTTAATTATTTCTGTTTACCCTTGGAGAAACGGAGTATCAAAACTGCAACATGAGAGCTATTGGGCTTTTAAACGCTCCCTTTCTGTGCAGTTAGTAAACAGTAAAGGATGAATATAAACTTTATCTGTATTTATGCAGTGGTTTTGAAAAACCACACGTTTAAAGTGCAGCTCCAGCATTTTAAAAATCCTGCCAACTGCATTTCGAAAACCTCCTTTGGAATAAAACATAAACGAAATAGCATCGTTTGCTTTTCTAAGACAAAACGACATTCAGAATCTTTTCCGGCATTTCTACTTCTGTTATTTAAAATTTCTAACACAGAATGGCCTGTTAGTAGGGTGACACAATTCAAAAATAATGACTGAGACTGCTGTATTTTCTGTCATCAAGAAAGGACACATAAACTAAGCCTTTCTGTATTTTGTTGGACGAGGCGAGTACCCAGCTTCATACTTTAATGTCCTTGAATTTCGCATCAAATAAATTGGTGCCTTCTTTTAATTTTGACTCTGGCTAATTTTTCTATAACTCCTGTTATATATTTTTTTCCTCAGCAATACTAAAATTCACTGAAAATAGCTAAACTTAATAGCCATCTTCAAGGGTTGTTTTTAAAAATTACATAGCAGAAAAGAATAAAGATATTTTTGGTTACAGCAACAGGCCACCATTATCAAGGCCATGGAATGTAAAGTTCACTGGTGGTTTAAAAATTGTCTAGGAATGTCAGTGTACATTTACCATAAGGGTTATTGACTATTTTAGAGTTAAATGCATTAACAAGCCTCATATGAGCCTTGGCTGTGCCGTTCAAGTTGCTGTGTATCTAAGAATAGAATTCCTCCTTGTGTTTTAGTTCCTTGTCTACAATGTAGAAATAAAAATATCTGCCCAGTGATGGTAAGGGAATTCCGTGAGCCTGACTCTTTTCACCTTGAGCCGGATCCCACTTATACATGAATGTGTTCTGAAGGTAAAGTAGACCCTTGAGTAACACTGTTAACTCTTCCAGGCCATTTCAGTGAACATGTTTAGATAGTGATTTATTTGTTGGCCTTCCAGCTGTGGATGGTGAGGAAGTCTACACTCTTCTTAGGTTATAGTGACTAACACCGTTAGAATTTAGCTGATGCCTAATCTGTTAATTGTTGTAAACAGTGTTCAGTTCACTACTAGGGAAGGTCATATATGTAAAAGTGAGAGTGACTGTCAGTTTGTAACAACTTTCAAGGGTGTATTCTCTAAAATGTTTTCAAATGACCAAAGCTCTTCCATCCTCTCTCTCAGTTCTTCTCCCCAACAAAATAGAAAGAGGTTGAATACCTAAAAACAATGGGGTTAGTATTGCAGATAAAGCTGAGAAGCACTTTGTGATTTCAGAAGAATTTTTTAGCTTATACCCATCATTTACTCTCAAGCAGCATTCTCTCTCTTTGCTTCTTTTTCTTTTTTCTTAAGCTATTAAATCTGCATCATTTCCTAATTTAGCTCATTCTCCCACTGAATATATTAAGATTAAATCTGTATTCTTTACAATGACTATAATTCTGGGGAAATTGTCTCGTATAAAAAGAACTATGTTAAATAATATTTGCTAATGAGCTTTCCCTCATTTTTTGTTCATGTGTAGATGAAATTAAATCTTTACTGGGGGGGGCATGCTTGTCATTGTCATAGAGCAAAATGACGACCCTCCGAGACTCTGCGGGAAGGCAGTAGTGTCTACCTACCATGAAAACAGAAGCTAAAATGTTCCTTCCCCCAGGGAGCATCATCAGTCAATGAAGCTTTGTTTTGGAAATGGCTGCAGGTGGGAACAGCGAAAGGCAAGCCCAGCACATTATTGCACACATATATCTGCACTCAGGGAATGTTTGTTGATTACAATGACTAACAGGAGGCACTGTCACTCAGAGCCTGATTTCAGTGATTTCCGATGAGCCACTGTCCAAATCACCACTAAGAAATTAATGTGCTAGCAACACTCTCCACCTGCAGGCTTCCCTGAAAACCAACACAGTGCCTTTGCCTTCAAGCCAATCACAGAAATTATCGAGTTTTCTTTTATAACAGCTTTTAAAACTATATGATTTGTCAAAGCATGGCAGCTATTTGAATGACACGTTTATAGAAAAAGCTTACCTGGACTCTAAAATGAACTGGAACTCTCTTTCGTTCAAGTAAGTACTGAGTTATTCCCAGTCTACCTTTTATTAGGACTCCATTTGTGACAGCACCACGGAAAGCTAGTCCACCTTCAGAAGAATCTTTGAACCTGAAAAATAGAGTCAGGTTAAAGTTGGTTTCCTTGCTATTATACCCACGATGCAAATGTTTATTAAAGTTGGGAACTTTTTTCATTCAGATGTGTCTTGATCAGCTGGCATCTATAAAACCCATGCATAAGGTTGGTTGTAAACTCAGGCTCTGTTTTGGGAAAATCTCTGTAGAGATCCTGGTTTGGGCAGAAAGGGCACAGGGATTCTGCTGTATTGGTCTAAATCCTATTTTAAAACCATGTGTGATCTGTTCTATTGCAGATGCTGGATCATCGTGCAAGTGGGTTGAGAGAATACTGACATCTATGATAGCCATTCTACAATTTCATCCGATTCCTTGACAATGATATATCATGAAAGTCATCCAAAATAATAGCACAACTATGGGCAGGTGAATACCTAGAAATGCATTTAAAATTGTTTTTCCTTTATAAGAGTGATTTTGAGAGAGGAGGTGGGGGGAAGCCCCATAAATCCAGGGAGGAGAAATGAGAGTCGTTCTGATGAGAAGATACAGTATAAAGAAAAGTCATATTTGGTGAGATTAAATCTAAGCTTTGGGAAATGACATTTTCATTCTGCAGGACTCAACTACAGCTTGATAACATTTGAATTTAAATAGTTCATTTAATGATATAAATGGATTTGAAGACACAAAGACAGTCGCCAAAATCAAATTATTTGTTAGAGATTCACAAGTTACCATAGAATCCCTTTCGTTCACTGAAAACGTGGGGTCAGCTACACTTATTTCTTCTCTTCCTGGACAACTTGGTGCTCTTCCAGATTTGATCTGACTGGGTTAGCTAAAGATACTAGAAATATTGCTGATGTGCACACAACACATGCGGGGCTGGCCCGTGCTTGTGAGCTCGGTATAAACTGGACTAAGGGAAATTATTTTAGAAGAAGCATTTTTTGAGTCTTCAATTTTAAAGTTATTATCTCTGTACCGTAAGAAGCGACACACATGAAAATCTGAAACTGGATGGCATAACAGAGTGTTTCTTGAAAATAGTGTACATTTTACTAGGTCATAGAAAGCCGAAGCTCGACAAAAAAAAAATTACTTTTTATATGCAGTATAGTTAGTTAGTGGGAGTCCTGGGATCAAATGATAGTGCTGTGAGAAATTAATACTTTGGGACAACTCAGAGGTCCCTAGGCTTTAAAACACCTTGACACTGCACTTAACCTTTACAATGTTCCCAACAATGTGCACACAACCTGCTCACTTGAAAATACCCACTTAAAAATAAACACTAGAATTAGAGTTTATTCTAATTCTAGAATAAACCCAGTGCCTATGTGCAAAACATATGTGTGTGTGTGTGTGTGTGTGTGTGTGTGTGTGTGTGGCCTTTGGAGAAGGGAGCACCTGTAAAAGAAAATATACTTTTCTTTGCAAGGTGGAGGGTATGCCCTTTTCCATTGAGGTGTTGCCATTATGACTTTTCATTTCCTAATCATTGCCTCATATTTTCTGTCTGCATATGGATTTACTCTCTAAATGCAAGTATATATTGTGGAAATTCTTTTTCTTTTAGAACTTTGTTTTTCCAAGCCAAAATTTGTTCTCCAAGAGAATAGACATTAGGTGAGATTCAGCACTTCTGTAAAACACTGTCAGCCTCAACTTCTATGTACGCTGAGCAAGGAGATGATCAGTTCATAGTGTAAAAGGACAAAAAGGACCTTCAGTCTCATCTCCTTTTTAACAAGGGAGAAAAATGGAAGTTTAAACACTTTTTTGTAACTTCTTTAGCTTGGGACTTTACAGAGCTAGAACTGAAACTCCCCCGACCCTCATTTAGTTTCATCACTGGAAAGCGTATTTATGGTTTATGTGGCATTACTTGTTATTGTTTAACTGGAAAGAAAAATACGTAATCAAGTTGTTATTGATACACTATTTTATTATTATTATTATTATTATTAAGTGAAAGGTGGAGAGACAGAGAGACAGACTCTCGCATGGCCCCCAACAAGGATCCACCCAACAATTCCTCTATAGGGTGATGCTCTGCCCCTTTGGGGTGTTTGCTGCATTGCTCAGCAACTGAGTTATTTTAGCACCTGAAATGAGGCCATGAAGCCATCCTCAGTGCCTGGAGCCAACTTGCTGAAACCATTTGAGCCATGGCTGTGGGAGGGGAAGAGAGGGAGAGAGGGGGAGAGAGAGAGAGAGAGACAGAGAGAGAGAGAAGGAAGGGGGAATGGAGAAGCAGATAATTGCTTCTCCTGTGTCCCCTGACTGGGAATTGAACCTGAGAGTTCCACAGGCCGAGCCAATGCTCTACCACTGAGCCAACCAACCAGGACAATTGATAAAACTATCTTAAAGATGGCATGATTTTCTTTTCTTTTTTAGAATGTTAAAGCCTATATGTGACTCTTAAAACTATTATCAAAAGTCTGTAAATTATAGAAATCTCAATTCTCACTTATCTAGGATTATACAATGTATTGTGAGACTCCAAATTAGGGACATAAAGTTAGTGGTGAAATTTTATGTTTCAGGAGTTTTCAAGCATCAGTTGAGGCACAAAGAATATAAACAGTCTTTAAAAAACAAGTAATAGTAAGCAAACCAAGTGTCCATCAAGAGATGAATTGATAAACAGAATGAAATATATACATTCAATGAAATGCCATTCAACCTTAAAAAAGAAGGCAATTCTAATGTTATAGAAGAACCAGCAACGCCTGAACCTTGAAGACATTATTTGAAGCGAAGTGAGGACGTCACAAAATGACAAATACTTTATGATTTCATTTATATAAGGTACCTAGGATAGTCAGGTCCATGGTGACAAAAAGTGGAATGGTGGTGGCCATGGGCTTCAGGAAGGGAGAAATGGAGAGTTTTCTTTTTGCGAGATTAAAAGAATTCTGGAGATTGGTAGTGCAGTAGTTTAAATGTACTTAACACTGCGGACCAGTACACATAAAAATAAAACAACAGTTAAGATGGTAAATTTTATGTAGTATATATACTTTACCACAGTTAAAAAGTTAAAAAAATAAAACACACAAATATGAAACAAAAAATATAAAATAAACAACATAATCCCCAAGGAAAATCAAGAGCACAAATAGAAGGATACATTTCTCTGATTTGCTCGGTTTGGCTATCAAAGAGAAGATTGTCAGCCACACTGCTAGTTGGAAAGTAAGTCAAGAAACCAGTGATAATGGTATAATGACATTTATTTATGTGCTCAGTTTTATGTATGTATGTATGTATGTGTTATTGTTGAGAAATAATTACAGTTTGACTGTGTGAAGAGTCAGCACAACACCCTGGTTAGAGTCTCTGTCTGACTGTGTTTGGATCCAAACTCAGCTGTTCACCGGCAGCAGGTTCTTGGACATGTTGCCTACCTACTCTCACATTGCTTAGATTTCCTAGATAAACATGGCAATAATCATAATTGTTATCCCAAAAAGTTGTTGCAAGATCTTAGATAGTTAAAAAATATACTACCCATAGGAGCACTGAAAAGCTGACACTTAATAAACATTGTACAGCATGTGTTAAATTGAGAACTCTAAAATAAATAGAAATGAAAAAAATAAATTACCAGTTAATATCTTTATAGAACTTAATTTTTGTGGTTAATTATTAATAGTAATAATAATAATAAAAATAATGCTCTTTAATTGCAAAAATATTGTACATTTTTCCAAGGGGATTTTACTGCATGCTGTCATCTAAAATCCCTCTCCTAGCATGTAACTTCAACGAAGACCCAGATTTTCTCCATTTGTTTAAATGACAATATTGAACAATGTTTAGCATCGGTAGGAAAAGAAGAAATAAATAGGGAATTTCTATGTGTGATCAGGAACTCTGGACTAAGGAAGAACAATTAGATTTCTATTGTTAGGCACTAAATGCTGGAATCACAGCAATGAGTGAATGATTCACCATCTTAGTTGTGCTCACATTGTTTTTTTTATATTTTAGAATCAAATATTAACAAGTGACTTAGATTTAATACTGATGATACTGTTTATCCAATCATTAAGATGATTCAAGTGATATGAATAGGGATATTACACGTTATATTTAAGATGAGTTCACTGTTTGAGTTTGGCAATGTATTGCAGATGTGTCTTCAGAAATAAGTAGAAAAATAAGGCACACTTATTAGTTACATTTAATTGGATCACTTGTATAACCAATATTAGTACAAAGAAGATATAATAGTAAGAAAAGAAAAAAATTATCTAATATTGCATGTGACATATCATTTCTCACATAATAACAATAAAATTCTGAGGATGCCATAGCAAAATCCTCTAGAGAAAGCACAATCTGAATAAACAAAGAGATAAATAAATAAAAAATACAATCTTTTAGTGAAGTTTATCATTAAAATCTTAGAATGTTAAATTAATGTTAAAATGGTAATTGGTTACTATTTTAAAATGTAAGTTTACACATTGGACTTGTGCTCCAATAAAGAATACAAAAATGCTACAGACCAGTGAATTAATCATCTGTGATCTCCAGTTGATAACCCAAAAAACCAAAACAAAATCCACCAGAAACAACAAGCCAACTTAAGTGAGAATTTTTTTTGTAATGTAAAATGCTTAAGAAGATATTATTAGAGTTTAGTTGTCAAAGATTCTAGGAACTCCTGATATCTCTCAGAACAAAAGTTCCAGTCTACATCATATCCATCAGCTGCACACAAAAACAAACATCAAAAAAAACAACTAGGGACAGAATATGTTTCCAAAACCATTAAAGCACTCTGAGACTAAAACAGAACGTGATCAGATAGTTACCAAATAGGTGTTCAACAAAATGTAAAGACTTTAACTGTGAATGGAACATCATTGTGTAACAAAAGAGGTAGAGGTAACTTTGAAATCTGCTCTAGTTTTAACTGTTCCTTCAACATGGACATTTTCTTTTTTAACAGATTTAGAAACTTATTAATTAAGTCACTGCATGGCATACACAGGTTGTTTCTTATATGGTTAAAGCAGTCCTGGTCAACTCACCAAAATAGCTGACCTTCTAAGAAGTGGATGGATAGATGGAGAGATGAATGGATGGATGGATGGATGGATAGATAGAGAGATAGATATACAGTCCACATATGAACTTATATTTGAAAAACATAATTAAGAAAGTTTCTTAAAAATGTTTGCCTTTATATATATCAAATAGTAATTCTTTATTTATAGAATTGTCTTAAATCCTAGAAAATATAGTGATAAAAAATATAAAAATGGGATTGGTGACACACAAATATTTTAAAAAGATACTTTCAACCAAGTACACTAAATAAAAAGCCTTGACAGTATTTAATCATCTATATATGCCCAATTATGTTGTATTTATGGCAAATATCATGTAACCAGGCTTCCTTTTAATTTCTATATTTTCAAGCTTCGTTAAACACAAAATTAATTATTAAAATTTTACTTTTCAGGAATGTGTGTCTTTTTAAAACCACTTTTGTGTTATTCACAATAGAATAAACCAAATGTTGGCTGTGTGTAGTTATGGAAAACTAACTGATATAGAAAAATAAGTTTGCAAAATATACACTGGTCTCATATGGAATGGAACAGGATGGAAATGATGGAATGAAATAGAGCAGAACATAGCTTCTGTAACAGTATAAGTCAATTTCTTACTCATGTACCAATAGTAGATAGGTGAACATATCTATAGGATGACTTAGAGCTCTAAATCTCAAGGATATGGATTAAAAGATTTTGTTACCCTCCATATGAGATTTATGAAGTCCACCTAGGGATTTTCTTTCTTCCAGCTTGCCATAGGAGGAAGAATGTGGCAAGTATATATAAAAATTTGAAACAGTATGCTCAACTATCACTTACTACTTCTGGTCACATTTCATTGATTTCAACTCAGTTCAACATGAAAACATTTAACTTCAAGGCAAACTTGAAAATAAGTGAAGTTGAGTCCCTAGGAAGACAAAGAACCAAATTTTAAAGACAAGTTAACAGCATCCACTAAACTGTGCAACACCACTCAGTGAGTCCATGAGCTCTTAGAAAGCTGGTTGTCCATACTTCTTTTCTTTTTCTCTTACTTTTATTTATTTATTTATTTTTACAGGGACAGAGAGAGTCAGAGAGAGGGATAGATAGGGACAGGCAGACAGGAACGGAGAGAGGTGAGAAGCATCGATCATTAGTTTTTCGTTGCCATTGCGACACCTTAGTTGTTCATTGATTGCTTTCTCACATATGCCTTGACCATGGGTCTTCAGCAGACCGAGCAACCTCTTTGCTGGAGCCAGCGACCTTGGGTCCAAGCTGGCAAGCTTTTGCTTAAGCCAGATGGCCCCGTACTCAAGCCAGCGAGCTCGGGGTCTCAAACCTGGGTCTTCGGCAGCCCAGTCCGACACTCTATCCTCTGTGCCACTGCCTGGTCAGGCTGGTTGTCCATACTTCTTAAAAGTATGGACAACTTAGCTGAGAGAAGAATAGTGGCTTTCATCGTTCTTTATTCATTACAGATGCATATAATTGATTGTAATTTACAAGCCAAGCAAAATAAATTTGAGAAACACAATAATACATGATATAAAGCAATACCCTTCAAAGACAATGGGGGAAATGAACACTGGATCTTCTACTGACTCTAGAAAGAAAAGAATTAGAGTGTGAAACCATCTTACAAATCAAGGACATCTTATAACTGAAAGGTTAAGAAAGAAGAACAGCTTGGAATTGCCAAACTTTATTCTTGGACAAACATCTAGTGTTCGTGGGTGTGCCTGGCTTATTCAGAGATGGACGGATTGTGAACATGTGGAACAGCTTTGGGGGAAGCTTCCTATCTGACATCTGCTGCCAAGAGGAGTTCATGTTGAGAAGTATAATGCCATGCTAGATGGGAGAAGGGAACTTTTACACTATCATATGATATCTAAAAGGAGCTTTTGACTTGTTCCAAAGCTGTAGAATGTCAAATAATGGGCATGGCACAGTACCCCAGTCTCCTGGCTCTGACATACACTGCATGTTGATACGAAGCCTAGCTGGAAAACCTGCTTCATTCTCTTGCTAAAAGATTTCAGTGGCTCTTCATTTGTACATGATTTATTCACTGGCAGTGTACTTGAGGTTTTTTATAATGTGAACTAAACTATTTAATATACTTATCTTCCACTATCCTCCTATTAAAAGCTTTCACTTTAGCTGATCATTTACCGAAGCTCAAATATGATTTATACATTCTCTTTACCTATACCTTTCAGATACTGTTGATTTTTGGCCCATTTTTCTTTGCCTGTAAAATACCTTAATTATCTTTCAAGAGGGATCAAGTCAGAATTTCTTCATGAGAAACAAAATCCAGAGAGTTTTATGCTAATCTTAAATCCGGATGCCTCTAGCATTAATTTTTCACTTGACTTCTCTGCCCCTGAACTGCTACAATATGTTCAATTTTTCCATGGTCTTTCATCATTTCAGCAACTTTAAAAAAGTCTAAGGGAAAGGGATTTTCCTTTGTCTTTGTTTTTGGCCTGCACATAGTACCTATTACAATCTGTTTCTCTTGTTGGTTGTTTAATAAGCATGTGCTGATTGATCTACGGATATGTCTAAACCCACAAAGGATAACTCTGAACAATGAAGAAGAGGTTTATCTGGAAGGTGGCAGAGAAACATAAGCATAAACCAGCTCTTCATTGGTCCCCTAGTGACCAATGAAGTTGAAAGACTGGTGACCATGCTAGATAACCTACAGATGAACTTAAAGGACTTAGGACATCACCAGTACAGGTATAGCCATTGCAAAACTAGGCACTTTGTGAAGGAACAGCTATACCTGCAATGCAAAGCTCATTGAAATAATCATCATGAAGAAAATTTGATCTTGAATGACTTCCTTCTTATTTTAAAGTTAACATTAATTTTCCTTTGGATCACAATGGCAACAGGAAGGCAAAGGAGTGATAACCATCACTGAGCATCTTAAATATATAACTCGACCCTGCACCCTAAACAAGATAGAGTAGACTTTTATGAGCATATCTTAACTTTATTGTTGTTTTTATGACATGGGCATTTACTGAAGTAGGACATGCATTCATTTTCAGCATGTGTCCAAGTAGAGAGAATGGTGATATCTTACTATATTGTGAACTAGATGATCCACTGTGATTTCTCAGTGTTATATGGGTTTGACAGGAATATATTTTGTCTGAAAAGTCACTTGACATTTTTGGTAGCTCTAATAGAAAGGAAGAAATTAAGAAGAAAGAAAAGGAGGGAGATAAAAAGACAGGAAAGGTGGCAGGAAGAAAGGAGGACAGAATGGAGAGGAAAGAAGGAAGGAGGAAGGAAGGAAGGAAGGAAGGAAGGAAGGAAGGAAGGAAGGAAGGAAATAGGGAAAGAAGGAGGGAAGGAGAAAAGAAAAGAAAAAAGGAAAATAAGGAGGGAGGGAGGGAGAAAAGGAAGAAAGGGAGAGAGAAAAAAACAAATCTTAAAACATATTTCTATCTATTTACATATGAACCAAATTAATCTTATTAAGATAATACTCAATATTTATTGCTACATTTATAGAACTTGGGAACTACATTATAAGAAAATACAATAAATGGAAAGATGTCAGGAATGAGGTTTTAAAAACAAATGTTATTAATATTTCCTATGTACCCTGGAATGTTTATAGTTATATGGCAAAGTTGGAATAAAGATGTTAGAAAATTTCTATAAGTGACAAATAGATATCCCACTGAGTTTTCTCAGTCATGATGCCTGTCAAGTTTGGGGATCAAATGTAGAAAAGTATGTTCTAGTGTTCTGTGGTCATTTCCATCCTCTGGGCAGAGGATTCAATGATAAGTAGAATAGAGCTGCAGATTTTCTTTAGATTCCCAAAATATTCAATAAGGTAACTTCTGGAAATTGTAAAACCTAATGCCCTTCTTAATAAAAATACTGGGTGGTAGTTAAAAATGTTCTATTTGTGGGGAAAACGAATACTTCAGGGTTTCGATTTAGTGTGTTATGCACCTGGGTAGATTTTCTTAGTTGACAAATCTAGAATGATGCAAAAGTCAGTCTGAAGAACTCAGTGGCCACACAGAATAACTTAAACCCCCCATCCCTTTACCCGCAAGTCATCTAGTGTGCAAATCACCATGTATGCAAAGACTAGAAGGCACTCTGTATTTTCTGTGACTTATGTAACACTTACCACGTTTTACAGGGTGGGTCAAAAGTTTGTTTACAGTTTTTCGTGTGGAAAGAGACAATCAGGTTATGATTACTAAGAGCTTTATTAACTCTGTGTTCACTTACTTACAACTGTAAACCTACTTTTACCCCACCCCATGTATTTGGGAAAGATAAGTGTTTGCAAATGGTCCCCAGGTGGGATATACTTACTTACATTGTCATAGGTCAACTACTGAAAATAATCAGTAGGAAACAAGTGTTTTGTGAGATTGCCTCCACCCTCGACCCAGGATTGGGTTTCCCTTTCATCTGTTATTCTCTAGATACTGGGAGCCAATTTGGTGCCCCAAGGCTGCCTGAGGCAACCCTTCTTATTCATAACATTAGTCATTGAATCTAGTCTGAAACACATGGGAGGCATATTCTCAGCCTGGATGGTACCCCCTGCTCTTTGGGTGCTGACACATTTTCACAGACTGCCAGAATGGTAGCCGTATGACTGAGGCCAGTAGGACAATACACAGAGCACACTGTGCAATCTGAGTCTGAGTTTGTGGACTGTATTCTGAACATGCCAGCTCTAAGTCTAGGAGCCTGTCTGCATTGATATTTCCATGAAATGAAACACTGATCTTCATCATCTCTTTATCATTGATTATTTTATTCTTCCCAGAAAGAGGGCCTTGCCCCTGTTCTACACTTAAGCTTAAGTGCACACCAGTGAATCTTATTAAATGATCAGGGAGTGAGAAATCTTTTGAACTATTCATGTTAATGGCATTGATTTAGTTGATGACATATTTGGGAAAAATATTTTTAAGGGTGAGTGATGCATAGCTATGTGCCCAATCAATAATAATTTGTTCACTAAGCTAATTTTAGATAATATAGCAAAAGGAAAGGTATACTTAGGAATAATTACGTTCTATATTTTCTTATATACTTGCCATCTAAGCTTCTAGAAATGCAATCAATTGTAAATGTAAAATATAATTATAATGAAATATATTTTAGTCAAATGGCAGGTCTTTCCCCATTATTTCATTATGTTTCACAGTGCAATACTTATTTCTGAGCACATTTAATGTACTAAAATAGATGTGAAAGGATATTATTTTCTAAAATGAGAACTCTGCCCAGTATGTTTATTGTTTAAACCAGAGCTCTTGAAGTAAAGACATATTGGGGTTATATCCAGCTATATCAACCATTTATTCAATGTGTAATTTTAATCCTCTTGCCCACAGTGAAATATTTATATGTAGTCCTTGAGTGCCTAATGTAATATACCTAAAATTCAGGCATTCACAGTAATTTACTGGTTGCATACAATGAAACTTTTTATGAAAATGTTTTCCATCATGAGATCTGACATATCTAAAAATAAGGCACTTTTTAAAGATAATTTAAATAAAATATACAAAGGGTGTACTTATAGAACAGGCAATGGGTCAGGGAAATAGTGTATGGAGATATTTGAAACAGTAAGATCTATTATAAAATAATTTAAAATATAAGTGTTTATTAATTTTAATATATTATACTTTTGAATAACTCACACTATAGTAAGTTACACAGTTACATGATTATAATAACTTTTATATGCAAAATTGTGTGTATCAGCTATGATGTGGATATTTTGTATCCTGCCAGTGATTAATACTATTCATCATTGACTTTAGCTATAGGTGGGTTTGTAGAAATATTAAAGTGTTACATTGTATTTTAATAATTATATAGACATAAATAAAATATTGTTGCTGGGAAAAAGCAAAAGTGTCACAAATTTCATAAAACTGAGAAATTATCGATTAGGAGGTATGCTGAGAACAGAGAACCTTTAATCTTAATGAATTGCTTATTGGACTTAAGCCTGTTGACTCTACATTCAGGAGAAAAGAACATTAAACGATTGATGAAAATGAAGCAATATACCATCTAAGTTACATCTAAAGAAAGTGGGTAATTAGGAATTTGGTAATATGTACTTCTCCAGAAATTAGACCCTGACTTTCACATATTTTTAGTTTATAATTTTAAAATGCACCTTTTTAGTTAAACTGTTATTGAAAAATAATATTAGAAAAAGTTTTTAGATCCTAAGTGGTAGATGGATAGATTATTTTATAATGAATACATCTGTGTAATCTTCACCTAAGAAAAGAAATAGAATATGGGTAGCACCCCTAAAACCTCCTTTATTTCTCTTTATCTCCCTGCTCTCCAAGGGTATTTACTGGCATACTAATTTTGCCTATGTTGAATTTTACATATATAGAATTATGCAGTATGTATTTCTTCCCATTTTTTCCCTTTTTAAAGTTATTTGAAACACTATCATGTTTGTAACATTTAGCCATATTATTTCATGTTGCAGAAGTTTGATCACTTTTATTGCTATATAGTATTACCTTATATGAATTTACTATACTTTTGGGCTTATATGTTACGTAAGATATACACGTAGGGGTAGAATTCCAGGGCCATAAGGTATGCATATTTTTAAGGTATGCATATTTTGAAAGATAGTTGACAATAACCAAACAGTTTTCCAAAATAGATTTATCAATTTATATTCTCATCTTTGCTTCATATTTTTCCCAAAACTTGGCTTGGATACATTTTAATTTTAGTCATCTTGGTGGATGTGTAGAGGAACCTACTTGTCTTGGTTTCAAGGTGCATTTCTGTCACTGCTAATGGGTTGGAACATATTGTTGTATGCCCTTTTGGATATCCTTGTTGAGAAAAACCTTTTCCAGATCTCCTCGTGTATTTGTTTCACTCTTGTTTCCATACTGAACTGAGGCTCTTTGTTGTTGTTGTTTCTAAGTACAAGCCTTCTGTATATGTTACATGTATTGCAATATTTTTTCCAAGTCTGTGGCTAGCCTTTTCATTCTCAGTTCTCCTTGCTCTCAGACCTGTAAACAACACTTTGTGTAAACAATCGTACTATGGCTTGCTTTTCTCAGGTTTATCTTATTATTATATTTTATTATTATTTAATGAAATTTTATTGGGCTGACACTGGTTAACATAGTTTTACAGGTTTCGGCTGCCCAATTCTCCAACACATCTTTATATACCATAGTGTGTGTGTTCACCCCCCAAGTCAAGTCATTGTCCCTCTCCATGTATCCCCCCTACACCATTCTCTACCTCTGTTCCCCCAACAATCACCACACTGTTGTCCTTTTTCTTTTTTGTTGTTGTGTTTTACTCTATCCTTCTATCTCCCTCCTTCCCATGGCAGCTGTTCACCTGCTCTCTGTCTATGAGTCTTTCTATTTTGCTTGTTAGTCCATTCCGTTCATTAGATTTCACATGTGAGTGAAATCATATTATACTTATCTTGCCGTTACTGGCTTATTCTCAGGTTTATTTTAAATACAGTGGGTTCCTTTGATATTTAAAGGCTCTAAAGTTTAACTTCAAATTACATTCTTTTATTTGTGGGTAATATTTATCTACTTTGAATAAGAAAAATTTTCCTACCTCATAGTCATAAAGATACTTTTCTATATTATTTTTTAGAATTGTTTTTTTCTATCTCTGTGAAAAATGCCACTGGAATTTTGATAGAGTTTGCATCGAATCCATAGATTTCTTTGGGTAGTATGGACATTTTAAGAGTATTAATTCTTTCAATTCAAGAAATATGTTTGGCCTGATCTGTGGTGGCACAGTGGATAAAGCGTCGACCTGGGAACACTGAGGTCGCCAGTTCAGAACCCTGCACTGGTCTGGTCAAGGCACATATGGGAGTTGATGCTTCTAGCTCCTCCCCCCTTTCTCTCTCTCTCCCACTCTCTCTCTCTCACTCTGTGTCTCCTCTCTAAAATAAATAAATAAAAAGAAATTAAAAAAATAATGAATTTGGGTTTTCAATAAATGCTTGTATTTAAAAAAAAAAAAGAAATATGTCTGTCCTATATACCATTGAAACCTACAGAAATGTGGGCTTCATTTTTCTATGTTATAAAATAGGAATTATTTTCTGTTTCTTTTTAATAAGTCTCTCCACCTGACATAGAACCATTTAGTGGGATAGTTTTCCTATTTCCACTGCTCTGTAATTTCACTTCCATCATGTATCAAATTTCCACTTATTATCTAGATATTTTATCTCTGCGTTTACTATTCTAATCCATTGGTGTACTTGTCTCTCCATACTATTTTATCATGGTAGCCTTTATAACAAATCTTGCTGTTGGGTGGCTAAGTCCTTTCTCTTTTTCCTTCAAAATTGCCTTGGCTAGTTTTGATTTCCTAAATGATTTCAATCATTTTTTCCTTCTTCTGTTTTCCTAAATCTTGTGATATCTGACTCAAATATCAATTACTGTCCTCCCTCCCAAAACATTCTACTGTTTATTCTGAAATCACCTTTTTTTTCTTTTTTTGTGACAAAGACGAGAGAGAGAGAGAGAGAGAGAGAGAGACAGACAGACAGATAGGAAGGGGGAGAGATGAGAAGCATTAATTCTTCATTGCAGAACCCTAGTTGTTCATTGATTGCTTTCTCATACATGCCTTGACTGGGAGGCTACAGCAGACTGAGTGACCCTTTGCTCAAACCAGTAACCTTGGGCTCAAGCTGATGAACCTTGCTCAAACCAGATGAGTTCACACTCCAGCTGGTTACCTGAGGGTGTTGAACCTGGGTCCTCTGCATTCCAGTTCAATGCTCTATCCACTGCACCACCGCCTGGTCAGGCTGGAATCACCAGTTTCTTTTCTGAATGTTTCCTCCACCTCTTTGCACAGGGGTCAGAATGTATGTACTAATTCTGCGATTCCTCGCAAAACTCATTATTAGGACACGCACACATGTCTTTCATACTCATTAAGCCACTTCCAGACTGCTACTTTTCTGTATCCCTCAAAGTACGTCTTTAAGTGTACTTCCTTGTTACTTGCTCTTATTCACTGAAGATTTTCTCTCTTCTGTAGTTTGTAGATGGATGCTAGTCATGGACTACATGGATAACTTATTAAATATTAGTCTCCCTGTTCTTTTGCCTCCTAAATTTCAGTCATGTTGGAACATATTTTATTTCTGCCATTGATTTGACTGTGATATGTTCTCCCAGATCAACACCTATTTCTTTTCTTCAGTTCTTTCTTTAGCAAGTTTATACTTTGCTAAGTTACTTTAGTGAGTATCCTCAAACATTTATCTGGTTATTCTATAAACTGAACTAAATATCTCTGTACCTGGATTAATCTACTATTTTCATCCTTTCTACTTTGGCTTCACTCAAAAGGCCTGGATGAGTTTACTTGACTCCATAAACACGTAGGTTTGGTCTCAGCCTTTCTGTTTGTTTTTAGTAAAATTACACATGCAAATATCCACATCCCAATAAGAATACCCTCTGAGTCACTGATGATAAAAACGAGATGCTGCAAATGAAATTCACAGTGATACTTATTGGTACCATGTCAAAGTACGATACCCAGCACCCAACACATCTTCACATTACTTTGAATTCTTTTTATATTTCTATAACTAGTTTTTCCTCCCTTTATCCAACTCTTCTCATCCTCTTAAAATTTTTATACCACAACCAGACTCTTCACTCTTAGCAGATACCCTTGTCTTACATTTATATAGATATTTAAAATAATCCATCAAATGTGGCCTTCTAGAGTATTGATCATACTTAGGATGAAATAAACTGCAATAGAATATCTCCCCCGCCCTAACAGTGAGAGAAAGCTGGATAACCTATAAAATTAGACCTTACTGTTGTGCACATCACACACCAAATTTCACTAGATAACCAGCTAACCTGAATTTCAAAGAATGACAAGCTCATTCAGAGGGCATTAGAAACCATGAACTGTTTCACATTTGGCACACAATGGCAGGGAGAGGCAGCCACTATTAAAGCAGATAAGAGGGGAAAAGCTTAAATTTTCATAAATTCTTAAAGAATGGGGCGGAATACATATCTGAAGAGTACAAAGACTTCTTGTCAGAAACTATACATGCGAGAAGGCCACTGTGACATCTGTACAGTACTGAGAGAAAAGTAAATATAACTCAGAATTCTTTACCAATGAAAAGGGCTTTCAAAAGTGAAAATGATGTAAGGCTTTTTCAGACAATCAAAAGCTGAAAGATAATTCACTTTCTGCAGAACTGAACTATAAGAAGCATTAAAGAAAAAAACTGCAGACAGAAAGAGTATAATATACAATGAAAATTTAGACTAGCACAAAGAAATAAAAATCAGGAGTAATTATAAAAAAAAGATAATTGACTACTTGTCATAAAAATAAAAAACAAGGTTTTGAAACATATTTTAAGTAAAATGCATGGCACAAAGAGCACAAAGAATGCGATTGTGAACATTGAAATACTCACTGTAAGATTCTTATACGATATCAGAAATGGTTTAATATAAACTTTGATAAATCAAAGATGCATATAGTAAACACTGGACCCACAACTGAAAATATTTTTAAGAGATGCAAACTAATAAGCCAGTAATAAGATAAGATGGAGAATAAATATATATATATATATATATATGTTCAAACTCAAGGAAGGGCTAACCAGATAACAGGAACAAAGTACACATACAGTAGGGAGGAACTAGAGAGGTAGCAGATTTAAAATCCCCACAGTATCAATGGTTGTCATAAGTATAAATAATTTCAAAACAATAATTAAACATCAGTAATTGTCAGGCTAGATAAAATATAAGACTTAAATACATTTTGTCTATGAGAAATTTAATATGAATATATATATATTAAAAAACCTAACCAGACCAGGAGTTGGCACAGTGGATAGATCGTCAGACTGGGATGCAGAGGACCCAGGTTCCTGACCCCGAGGTCGCCAGCTTGAGCGCAGGCTTATCTGGTTTGAGCGAGGCTCACCAGCTTGAACCACGGTTGCTGGCTTGAGAAAGGGGTCACCCGGTCTGCTGTAGCCCTCCGGTCAAGGCACATATGAGAAATCAATCAATGAACAACTAAGGTGCCACAATGGAGAATTGATGCTTCTCATCTCTCTCCTTCCTGTCTGCCTGTCCCTATTTATCCCTCTCTCTGTCACACACACACACACACACACACACACACACACACACACAATACACACACACACACATACAAAAAAAGAACAAAACAAAAACAAGAACAAAAACAAAGCTAAAGGATGGAAAATATAAACAATGCAAACTTTAATTCTACAAGAGTTGTAATGCTCTTTATATAAACCAACATGGATCTTACAAGAAATATACATTTTAAGAAAATGAGCCTTTTTATAACTAAAAAGAGATGAAATCATCAAAATTCAATAATCTTAAATAGTTATGTGCTAACTAACAGGGCCTCAAAAATAAAACTTTACAAAACCTGAAATAACTGTAAGGAGAAAATAACAAATTTACAAGTAGAGTTGGAGACTTCAACATTTCTTGTTTATTGATAGAACAAATAGGAAAATATTAATCAATAAAGAGAAGATGAAAACAACTTACTTTATCAACCAACTCAACCAAATGCAGAATGCATATTCTTTATAAGCATACATAGATTACCCCTCAAAATAGACCATTTACAGGTCCATCTTACTAAATTTTAATAAAATCAAAATAATAAAATATTGTACAAAGTATGATATCAGACCAGATGAAAATGAACTAGAAGTCAATTAAAAAGAGATATCTAAAATATAGCAATATCTGAAATTAGGTTTCTTCTGAACAACCCACTGGTCAAAAAGAAGTCAGAAAGTCAGAAGATATTTGGATTTGAACATAAATATAACATATAAAATTTGTGGGATTCAACTAAAGCACTGCTTAGTGAGAAATTCATAGCAAAATAATGTGTATGTTAGAAAAAAGAAAAGTACTCGAACCAATGATTTAATTTTTCATGTTAAGAAATTAGAAAGAGTCCTGGCCTGTTGGCTCAATGGGTAGAGCATCAGCCCAGCGTGCTGACATCCCAGGTTTGATTCCCAGTCAGGGCACACATGAGAAGTGACCACCTGATTCTCTTTCCCTCCCTCTTCCCCTTCTTTATCTCTTACTCTGTCACAGCCAGTGGCTCCGTTGGTCTGAGCATGGCCCCAGATGCTGAGGATAGCTCTGTTGATTCAAGCATCAGCCTTAGATGAAGTTTGCCAGGTGGATCCTGGTCCAGGTGCATGCAAAAGTCTGCTTCTCTATCTCCCCTCCTCTCACTTAAAAATAAAAAGAAATTAAAAAGAAAAGAAAAAAACAAATGAAACCTAAAATAAGCAGTAGTAAATAAATAAATAGCAGAAGTCAATAATATTTAAAGTAGAAAAAGAATAATAAGAGAGAATATTAACAAAATTGAACCTCATCATTAAAAAATCAATAAAATTATAAAACTGCTACTAGAATGATCATGAGTTAAAGAGAGAAAACACACATTACTCATATTAGGAAGGAGAGAGGATACATCACTGTAAATCAAATAGACTTTAAAAGACAGAACAATATTAGGAAACACTCTTTTGCTATTAAATTTGCTTACTTAAATGAAAATAGCTTTGATTCTTGGAAAGATAAAATATAAACTGCTAAAAATGTAATAGATGACCCAAATTATCCTAAATCTATTGAAACAAATTATTTTGAAACATCCCCACACAGAAATATGTAGGCTCAGACTTTATTGGAAAGTTTTTAATGAATACTGATTCTACACAATCTCTTTCAGAAAATAGGGGCGATAGAAACACTTTGAAAGGTTCTCTCTCTCTCTCTTTTTTTTTTTACAGGGACAGAGAGAGAGTCAGAGAGAGGGATAGATAGGGACAGACAGACAGGAAGGGAGAGAGGTGAGAAGCATCAATCATTAGTTTTTTTTTTGTTGTTGTTGTTGTGACACCTTAGTTGTTCACTGATTGCTTTCTCTCATGTGCCTTGACCGTGGGCCTTCAGCAGACCGAGCCACCCCTTGCTGGAGCCAGCGACCTTGGGTCCAAGCTGGTGAGCTTTCACTCAAGCCAGATGGTCCCACGCTCAACCTAGTGAGCTCGGGGTCTCGAACCTGGGTCTTCCGCATCCCAGCCCGACGCTCTATCCACTGCGCCACCGCGGAGTCAGGCTGAAAGGTTCTCTTAAAAGCTAGTCTTAGTCTCCTAAGAAATTAGGAAAGAAAGTTATAAAAACAAAAGAAGAAAACTACCAATTAATATCCCTCATGAACAAAACAATTCTTAACATTAGCAAACTGAATCCAGTAACATATAAGAGAGATGGTACATCATGACCCAATGGGGTGTGTCGCAGGAATGCAAGTTCATTTAACATTCAAAAATCAATATAAATGACCTTATCAACACACAATCATGGGGTTGTTTTACTAGATACAAATAAGCCATGGAATAAAATTTAACAGCCACTCATAGTAAAACTCCTAGGGATAGAAGAGAATGCCTAAAAAATATGTATTGGCAGGCAAGACTGAATGGCAGAAGGAACCGAGAGTGGGAACAGTGAAAGGACATCTCTTACCACTTCTGTGTAACATTGTAGTGAAGGTCCTACGGGGTGCGATTGGGCAAAACAGGAATCCCTCCACTTCTTTGCAAAGGATTACAAACTCACAACAATCCCTACTGCTCCCTTTCCTCCTGCTATCAGAAAGGCAAGAGGCACAAGGTTTATCTTACTATTTTTGCATCTTTAATGCCAAGTACAATACCTGACACAGAGGTGGGCACAGTTGAATAAAAAAACAAAAACAAAAAATAACCAGCTATCTTGGCAATTTATCTTCTCTACCCTTAGCAAAATGTGGTTTGGGGAAAAGCTATTTAATTTAAAACAAAAGCTATTTAATTTAAAACACGTTGCTTGTTTACTTAGCTGATTTTACTGCCTTTCATGTATGTTTCTAATCCTCTTTTTCCTTCGATTTATTTTCTTCTTAACAACAAAATTGTCACTTGACTTTCTGAGTAATAAGAAAATACTTTGTATTTACTTGTTGAACCATTACCAGTTTTCTGAACAAAATGTTTTGTGTTCAATTTCTGTTCATATGGGAAATGCATATGCCTCACAATCGAGTCCATGCATATTAGGGCTTTAGAAAACCTAACTAATTTAAATTAATTTTTGAGTCTGCTCACTATAAACTATAAACATTCCAATCATGAAAAATGTATGTTAGGTGCTTTTCATATATTTATATTTTATACAAAACAGCTGATGATTGTTTAGAAAACTGTTAATAAAACTTAAAAACGTTTACGTAAACACAATAATAATTCACTACACTTAGGTATATATCACTAAAATGCTTTATTGTTATTTTTAAAAGTCTTAATTTTAAAGCAGCTTTTAGTATTTAATACAAAATTTAATTAGGAGATTTAAGAAATTAAAAAAAATCATGTTCCTTTCCTATATGTCATATTATCAAGTCTTGTCTTTAATTATTTTTTTCACTCTTCTTATTTTATTTGTTTTTTAACCATCCTGAAAAGCATAGCTTAGAAGGAAAACACTACAACTTTATGACTTCCTAAAAGTCAGAGATTTTCATTTGTATATTCTATAAATCACATTTTATATTTTCCATAGCATCTGTTATAAATAATAGCAACTCCCAACTTTCAATATTGCTTAATATTTTTAAAGGCATTATATATTATCCTATTACATGAGGGAATCTCGTGCTTTCTTAGTATTAGAAAGACAGACATTAATAATATTATCTTTCCATTGATGAACCCAATATCAAGATGTCAGGTAAAGCGGCTCAAGTATGATTTGGAACTTCAAGAACAGTTCTCACTCACTCCAGTTCCTTCTACTAAATTCAGGAAGCAATAAACGTCTATTGAGCAAACTGGGCAATTCACTAAGTGAATATGAACACATGAGTAAGAGAGACAAACATTATTTTGAGCTGAGCTATTTAATATTAACCCAAAATCCTACTTAGGGTTTCCAAGTCCATGAATTACTACCTACTGTGCTGTTGCTGGTCAATTTTCTTCCACATTTAGGTTTAAACACCCAGAAATCCAGCAGGTGTAAATGGTCCCATGCTTCTAGTTTTTATGATCAACTAAACTGATCAGACTTTCCTCCAAAAATTTGGAATTGAGCCTCAAACATACTCAATTCTTATAGTCCTTAGAACCAGTGCACAGAAATGGAAATAAGATCTGAGTGAATAAAAAAGCTGTGCCATATATATATATATATATATATATATATATATATATATATATATATATATATATATATATAATGAAATACTACTTGGCCATTAAAAAGATCAAAATTATACTCTGCGACAGCATGGATGGACCTAGAGGGTATTATTCTAAATGACATAAGTCAGAAAAAGACAAATACCATATGATTTTACTTATATGTGGAATCTAAAGAACAACATAACAAACAAAACAGAAATAGAGTCATGGAAACTGAGAACAGACTGATGGTTGTTAGAGGGGAGGTGGTTTAGGAGACTGGGTGAACAACATGAAGGGATTCAAAAGCACAGATTGCTAGTTACAGATAATTATGGGGAGGTAGAATATAGCATAGGAAATATAGTTAATCCTATTATAATAACTATGTATGCTGCTAATAGGGTACTGAAGATGTTATCGGGAGGAACACTTTGTAAAGTTTATGATTGCCTAACCAATATGCCAGACAGCTGAAACTAATACAGAGTAATATTGAATGTAAATTGTAATTTAAAAAAAAAATTTTAAAGAAATAAGCTGAGTTATAAGTAAGGCAGAGTACTTAGAATTATGGTTCATTAACTTTTAGTGTTGCTGTCCCAGAAGACACCTGGCTTCTTACCACACTGAGTACTTTGTTTTATTTTATAAGTGAGTTATAATTTGATAAATGTAATTAAAAGATATTTAAAGTATACAATGTAATAATTTGAAATACACATGCATTGTTAAAGGATTTCCCCCATTGACTTTATACATCCATCACCTAAAGATTTACAAGTTTTTCTTGGTGGAGGAATATATAAGATTTACTCTCTTAGGAAATTTCAACTATACAATGTGTTATCAATTAAAGTCACAGTGTTATATATTATGTGTTATCGTCATGGATACATTATCCATGTGCTGTTCCTTTTCTATTTGCTTTTCTCTGAGTTCGACTTTTGTTTGTTTCTTTAGATACCATGTATCAATGACACCATGCAATGATTGTCTTTCACTGTCTGACTTATTTCATTTATCTTAATACCCTCAAAAGCCATCCACATTGTTGCAAAATGCAGGGGTTCTTTATTTTTTAAGGCTGAGTTAATATACATATATAGACACCTATTACATGAGGTGTGTATCTCTGTAACATCTCTCCTCTCAATCCCCTCTGCCTGTTCACAAGTCATATTTGAGAAACTAGGGAGAGGCAGAGTCCTTACACAAAATAAAAGAAGAGCCATTATGGGAGTCATTATTTTTCTATAGAAAGGAGCATTAATAGCAATGATATTCACTGATAATAATGGATTCTTAAAAATTTAACTTCCATAAGAATCTGAGGAGGGAAAAATGATTTAGTTTGGCTCAGAAAATGTATATCAATTAAAGTTGAACAGCGAAGGTAACTAGATCTGTTTTTCAAGATAGGACAGGTGCGCATTCTACCATTAGCTCTCTATGTACCCAGGTCTCCACCTCCAAGTTGCAGACGTTCGTGAAATTTACTTCCTACCCCGAAGTGAAGCAAAATGTTATCTGCAATGGCAGGGATAAAAAACCTACGCTGGTAATAATATTTTTTGAGGTAGGAAAACATCCTTCTAAGCAGAATTTCCTTTTATCGGGCTTTAGAAGCCACCTCAGAGCTGATTTATATAGCTATAGGTTATCACTAATTTAATTATGCTTCTGGAATGGATTATATTCTAATTTTAGAATTCTAGGGCTTGGTTACAATTTTACAACCACCTTAAGCCTTTCTCAAGGGCACAATTCTTATAAAGCAATCAATCACAAACGTTAGGTAAGGCCAGGGGTCATTCATCCTCCCGTCTCCTTCCTGCAAGCAGTACTTTTATGAAGCCTCCAAAACTGTAGGGAGTAAATGAAACCATTTCCTTTGACTGCTGGTACTGCTTCTCTAAGCAGACTGTTCATTAATTATGGCAATTACATTTGAATGGGACTAGCAGGTGCAAAGGGTAAAATATGAATCGGTGCATGATTTTAGTAGTTGATTTTTTTCTATAATTTTATATCTCTTCAGGGTTAATTCTGCTTCAAAACAAAGGATCTATAAAACTCATCTACTTTCTTATTTTAAAGTCTAATTACATGTATTGACTACCTTAAGAGTGTCCCCACCATGCAGAGTTTAAGAGTTTTTTATATTAAAAACACGCATATGCCTTATAATAAGATAAACCATATGTAAAATGAACAACTTTCCCATGTAAAGGTTGAGCTTCACAAGGAATAAAATCTACACCCATCCACCACCATAAAAAAAAGTAGCTCATCACAATAACCTGCACCCCTTGGTGCCGCTGACAAGTCATAGTATTCTGAAGTCACCTAGAGGTAGTCAGTGTCTGCACTCTGAATTGTGTTTTGCCGTGTGTTCTCATATAAACTTAAGGTTTATATAAACTATTCTGAAAAGAAACGAAAGTAATTATACCAGTTTTTAAATAATTACTGAGACATTTGGAATTTTTATTAGAAATTCCACATTGTTTGGTGTTTCTGAGAAATAAGTATGAGTTGAAGGAAAAGAAAAAAAGCCTTCATCTTTAGGGACAGTCTCCACAAAGCAGAACTGACCTTATAACGGGACACACATGTACATTTTTTAAAATGATTAATTTATTTAGATAACAAAGAACAGGTGAAACATTTTTTGAAAAAAGAACCCAATGAGTTTCTAGGACCTAGAATCTAGTGGATATCAAAAACTTAAAGTGAGTCTCAGTGTAGAAATTATTGGAGAAAAGTCTCTGACACTTATCTTTTAAGGAGACTGCTGTAAAGCTACAGGTTTTCTTTTTCTCTTTCTTTACTCCCTCCTTCCCTTTCTTCCTTCCTTCCTTTATCCCTTCCTTCCTCCCTCCCTCCCTCTCTTCCTTCCTTCTTTCCTTTTCCTTTCTTTCTTTCTTTCTCTCTCTCTCTCTCTCTCTCTCTTTCTTTCTTTCTTTCTCTCCCTCTTTCTCCCTTCCTCTCTCCCTCTCTCCTCTTTCCCTCCTTCCTTCCCTCTTTTCCTTCTTTCCTCCCTCCTTTCCTCCCTCCTTCTTTTTCTTTCGTTTTAATGGTCTTATCTGTGCTACAGGTTTTCCAACCTGAAATCAGCTTCATGTGAATGAACAATTGTTCTGTTTAGTCTAACAGCAAAGACTGTAAGTAAGACCAATCTATTTTTTTTTTTGCTTTTTATACAGCAATAATATTTGCTATTATCATGGGTATATCCTGTAAATAGATTAGGATGTACTTCCTCAATTTGATAGATTTTTAAAATTTCATCTGTTGTGTGTTTTTTTAAGATCGCTTTAGTTAATATTTCATAGAGTAGTTATTTTGTATATTTCTATATGCTTTTGCTGTGATGTTTCATTCTGCTTATTTGTAGGTAAAAGTTTTACATGTTTATCAATGTTAATTGTACATAGTATTTACCAGACACAGATCACTTTGCATTTATTAGTTATTTAATTTTTAAACTAGCTTGTAAATTAGAAAATACAAATATTAGATTTCTAGACTGTGGACTTAAAGATTATTTAGTATTCTGATTTACAGGCAAGGAAACTTCCAAAGTTTGCTCATGGGCAGAGATATAGTTTGTAGACATATTAGCATCATTTTAGGTTTTAATAAAGGAGGCTAGAAAAAGTTACAGACTTACCAAGACCAAACTTAGCATGGTAGAGAGCAGACAAGCACTCAAACTCAAGCCTTCAATTTTTGACAGCCCATATTCTTTGTCTTATTTTCATGTTATATTATATTTAATCTATTTTTTTAAGTTGGTCTTAAATTTATGACAAATCTTGATTTATTTAAAGAAATGAATCTGGCTCCTCTGTAATAGACTATGATATATTTCCTCAATTTGATATATTTTTTTAAATGTCATCTATCAAGTAGAAAATTTAATATCTCTCCCTACTTTTGCAAAGTGTTATTGACTTCAGTCTTGGTTTGAGCATATATAAGAAGTGGCGCTGGAAATGTTTGGGCTGAAAATCCCAAATCTTGACCCTTAGCTTGAAGTGACCTTCCTAAGTGTACAGGAAATTTCTTAGAAGATTTATTTCCAAATGAACTAGATTGCTTTTACAGAGAGAGTGTGATCAAAACTGTGTATGAGACGATTTAAAATGTATCATGAAGTGGCTGGCCCTTGTTTTTGTGTTTCTAACTTCTTACATAAAACATTTGGCTATTAGATATCTCCAGAAACATCTATTTATTTTATAAAAATAACCTAATAATAAACCAAGGTGAATTATCATCACTTTCATAATTTTGAATACCAACACCTTAATTACACTTCAGAAACCCAGTTCGTATTATGTTTTCTGTTCATATTTTTACCTCACCAGTGGCTTTGTGAAAGAAACAGCCACTTCGTTTTTCAGAAAATATATTACTTTCCACTTATGGAGATATATATCATGTACTTCAGAATGCAAATATAAATAAAAATAATAAAATCCTAGTAAGAATGAACAGGACAAAAAAGGAAGGCAAATCACAAAAGAATTGAACCAAATAGTTTGAGTTGGCTGAGCAAACTGAATTCTATTAAAAGGTAACTCCATGCATGAGATCTCGAGGGAGCCTGGGGCTGAGCTTGCATGCTGCCAAGTGGTTTCTGTTCTTCTACCCTGGGGAAAAAGGTATGGTTGGCAGAGAAAATGCTGACATGACTCCTGAGTTAGTTCAGCTATTTAGTAGCAAAACAATTAATTGATTGTTTTTAAACTAAGGGCTGGTTATGCTGCATTAGTACATGAATTCGTCTGATCTTCCCAACCTGAATGTTGACATGGTTATTGATATTTTAATATTAGTAAACTGAGTCTCACTGTTTGACAGGAAGCCAGTTCTGCAAGGTGGATGAGCACATAGGAATTCAGAAATTATCTCAGGGTCAATAACTGTGTTGAAGAGGCAGAAGCAGACTTGGGCAGGCAGAAGAGGTGGGTAGTAATGCCAGCCTTTGTTGACACTGGGGACCCCCAGAACTGGAGTGCCCACTCAGAGATATTGTGAATTGAGACAGATAGTCTGGGTCTTTATTTCATTGTAGTGGCCAGCCATGGGACGGTGGCTGCCCTTAGAAGAAGTGACATGACCTTAAGCAGGTCAAAAACCTCTTTATAGCGAAGGGCAATTCTTGGAGGTTATTCTCTCAGGTGGCAACCTTCTGAAGAACTGAGGAATTAAACCTTTCAGGCCTCAAAGAGACCCCAGTGTTACAAGACAGCATCCTATGCATTGCAAGGATTCACTTGTTTCCTACAAATGCTATAATTTTTCTTTCAGGATTCTGCTGGGCATCCTTTCCTGGGAGGAAGAGATATTTGAGTGGCTAATGAAAACACCCTATGGAATGAAACAGCCTCTGTTCTCTTGCTGTTTGAAAGATAGCCACTGAGACTCGTCTTCCTGCTTTTCTTCTGTTCATTCCGGACTCTTCTCACCCTTGACCACAACCTGTGTTGGTCTAAGCATCCTATCTTCTAAGCTTACCCAGAACTTCATCCCTGAATAGTTTAAATGCTTTGTTCTCATTGTTTTGTAGGCTACAGCTTCTGCATTGTTCCTTTTATCATCAAAGCTGGATGAGTGTGTCTTAATAATGTCCAGGTGTATTACATGGATACTAAAACCCCCTCCCAAACTACTCACAGTGTACAATAGAAGCAGGGCCATTATCCCCCACCCTCACCACAGGGAGATTGTTCTTCCTATTTGTTCTTTAGCAAGCAGAGCCTAAACTCTGGCTTCCAGATGCACATTTATGTTTGATACTATTTCTGTGACCTACGCTGTGGCAGCAACCTTTCTTTGGGAGCCAGGACTTCCAAAACCCATAGAGCTCAGAGTGTTGTTAAGCGAGGCCACTTCTTCCTCTCCTGAAATCCCAGGCTCTTGTATTTTACCCATTGAATGACACAGCACCATGCAGTGGTCACTGATATAATGAGTATCCTTAGCCTGGAGGATGCTGTCCCTTGTGCTGAGCTCGCACGTTCAGTAGGCTATTTTATCACTCTGGTAGGTCAGCGCTTCTGAATGGTACTATGTGAGTCAGGAGCTGCCCGCCCTACCCCTTGACCACAGCCCCATTTCATTAGTTACAAAGTGGGTCCTTTGATACGATATCATATGAGTTCATGATTTGTGATCAAAACTCTGTAAGCCCTTGTCTAATGGTCTCCCCGCAAGCCCTGCTGGTAAGAAAGGGGAGCCCGTGTTTAGACTCTGACAGTCCCTGTGCAGATATGTGGCTGTCTCAGGGAGAAAGAGGTACACAGTAGTCAATGCCAAGGGCCTGGCTCCTTTCCTTGTAGAATGGCACTCTTCTGGAAGCTCAGACAGAGTTCAGTCTCTTGCTGGCACACTGGAAGGTCATCAATGGCAGTAGACAGATCGGGATTGGTGAGAAGGAGTGCCTTCTGCTAGACCCCAGTACAGTCTCTATCTCTGCGACCTGGGTCCCTATAATCATGTGCCTCTAGGTCAGCACTTGGTGTCTAATGACAGGCTGGCACACATCTTCTGTCCAAGTAATTCTCTCCAGGTTATTTAACAATGCTTTGTCACTGAACATTCTCTGAAGGGCACTGCCACGCAATAACAGTGACAGTCATACCTTGTGCCCACTCGCATAAATCCATCAGCCCACTTTTTCTGAGAATTTCCTCCTGTCCCTGCTCAGCTCTCTTAGCTCCTCACTACTACACATGAGTCAATATATATTCTATTCAAAGGACAATTTTCTTTCTACACAAAGCAAGTCACTGATGCACCACCCAAAACTCTACTGACGAGGAGGATTTCTCTTCTCCATTGTCTTTCAAGACGCTCCACAGGCAGGGCTGGAGTGTGTCAACACATCTGTGAAGCAAGCATTGGTGTCTTCTGTTGTTAGCTGGCATATCACATTTTCCTGGAGATGCCACGGCCTTGCTCCTCACTCCTGTGGGCCTGCTTTGTGATTTTTCCATCGGGGCTTGCTAGAAACAACACACAACCATTACAAATAGATTTAGTCACACGGGCCTTCCGATCTGCGAGACAGGGCCCCTTGCCCCTTAGCCTGGATTTTGATATTCTGGGTTCCACCCCACGTTGAGAAGATTTGTATCATACTGTGTGAAGGTCATATTAATATTCCCTGGTATAAAATTTGTCAGTTTTAGAACCCAAAGGGACCTGCTAGACCTTTTGGTTCCCTTTCTGAGAAAGGGCATGACTGTATGGAAGGCAGCTCTTTTCAGAAGAAAGAACCAGCAGCTTACATCAGTTGTGGGGTAACCTTCTAAGCTGCTAAGGGGGAGAAAAAATATGCTTCAATCTCCAAATAGAGATCTGGGTAGCAGAACACAGAAGTCACACACTGAGGATAAGTATAAATAACTTGCCCATGGTCACAGTGCCAGACATAAGGTTGAAACCATGGTTTTGTTTTGCTCCAAAGTCCACTAAGTCACAATGCAAGTTTGAGCTTTCATGTTCATACAGAACATGTGTTAACCTGTCATCTTAACGCATATATTTATTTTGTTGTTTGTATACTTAATTAGGGCCTGTCATAGATCAGCCTAACAATTTACCCATTTAAAGTCCTACAAATAAATACTATTAATTGTCCACGTGCTTCTCTAGATGCACCTACTTATTCTGTTATGTCTGTGAATAGTCTCTGTCGTCTCCTTTGCACATATTCAATGGTTTCATTTTCACCAATAAGATGAACATGGTTATGTCTGGTAAACATTACTCTGCCTCTGCGTTGGCATTTCCAACATGAATAAATAGCTAAGGATAATAGTGCTCGTGAAAGCACAGACAAGCAAATTCAGGGATCTCCCAGGATAGCATTTTAAATCATTTAGCTTTTGGAAATATAGGTAATGAAATAGTGACTAGCCTCATTTTTTTCCTTATAAAAAAGATAATGATTTTCCCGTAGGAGCTCATAATGTGGCAAATGTCTGAACAAAATGGCATAATGGAAAGTGAATGCATTATAGTGCTCCTTTGTCTCATTGCTAGAAAAAAAATAACATTGTGATAAATTGTGCTCAATTCACAATTTATCCAGACATTCTGGGAAGGATAGAATAATTATTTCTATTAATGCCAAATGTCTTCCAAAGACAGATATAAGTCAATTCAGTTTAATTATATATTTTATTATAAGACCCTGACAAAAAAGGAAAATTAATTTAATATAAGACATATCTTCATTCTCTGGTCTTCATGAGTAATTAAAAATAAAACAATGAGATTTTTGAGTAAGACTTTTGGTATTTCTGTCAGCTGGTGTTCCTGTCAAGCAATGAGGGACAAAATTTGACATGCACATAATTTAATTGTCAATTCAGTTTGCCATTTATAATGCAGTCTAGGAGAATAGGTTTTTTAAAATATGTTCTCCTAAGAAGAATTAACTTGCATAATGGAATAATCTGTTACTTATGCCATTCAAATGACCCCTAAACCTATGAATCATTTTATATAGCAAAATACAGTGAACAAAATAAAATTATCTGGGTACCTGAAGCAGAAAAAAACCCACCTTAGAATCTTTTTACATTAGTAAATAAGAATCATTGTTATTCCCTTCTGATGTAGTTCCCTTTTGTCTATAAAATAACAATACAAAATGCATTGTTTTTATTTTTCTGTTTCTTGTTTCGAAAATGGAGGTAGCACTTTACTCTGATTTACAGATTTTAAGAAATAGTTGTAGTTGATATCTTATGATGCTTTGCTCAGATAAAAAGAAGGTATCCAGCGTTTGACAGCAATACTGAACAAACAGATAACTTCCCCAAAGTGTATATAAGATTTTCAGGCTGCCACAGATGAAAGCTAGAAAAGTATTTTCCATAACCAAAAGTGTGTGCAAATGAATATGAAGCACCCACTCATTTTGTTAAGGGGAAATTAAGAGGCATATATCAAATATATTTTAATTTAACTTTACTATTTCAAAAATATCAATACTCAGTTTTTAGCTAGTCAAAATTATTTTTACCATCAGGACAAAATATCCAACCAGTCATGTATCTTTCCAACCTTAAAATTCTATGAAGCACTATTTTACTGATATTTTAAGATGTCTGAAAACCTTCATTTCCTTCAAGTGGTCTTTATCTTAAAATAAAATTATCACCCATCATTCTTTAAAATGTATTCCTTGTTGGAATATCATTTCTCAGCACATTCTTTATTAGTCGTTTCTGTATAACACAAAATAATAATGAATTTTAAATAAGATTATATATTAGACCTTGCCCATATTATTATTGAGTGTTGTGCAGAAACTATTATTGACAATCTGTTTAGAAACAAACAATAGCAAATATTAAAAAACTTTTCATTTTAACAAATATACAATTTGCTTAAACATATTATTTTATTTCCCACTTTGTTTAGAGAGATTGCAGCACTTTTCATATTGTGATAAAACAGTTTTCTGAATTATTTTCTGATTTACAATTACGTTCCATTTTCTGATTTACAATTATGCAGCATTGAAGGAATGTCTGGTGGAGTGAGGTTGGGTACACAGAGAGGCACTTCCCAATGAACTAAAATCTTTTTGTACCGTTAAAAGGTTTCTCTCTTTGTCCTTTCCACTCAAAAATGACTATGAAAACACTTCAGAGAGTCAACAAAGATAAAGTAAATTTCTATGTCTCCTCGTTACAGAACAGGGAGAGGAAGACCCAAACTAACTGGAGTTCCATTCAAACTGACAATATATGTTCCCAGGACATGCTAAAGTTTATTTTGCTAATAATGTTGAGAAAATTATACTCCTGTTTTTACCACCTACAGAAACTTAATTTTCCTCGTTTCGTCTTACTACTCTCTAATATTTTAACATCAGCTCAACGTTTCCTGCAGTGTTGGTGAGTTCAAATGCAGACTTTCCTTTCTACTTTCGGGGAAGGTGGGCCAAGAAGCAGTGGTCACATGGATAATGGCTTCTTTAGCTTCCAGCGAACTGTTGCCATCCTTAAGATACTCTGTCCCTCAAGATGAGCTCGTTGCCAGGCAACAAGTTTATTGCAATGTTTTAACATATTAACTGTCCCCATACCGCAGGAGAGCCCCAGCGAAATGGCTAACAATATGATGAAATATAGTTGTGATGAAAATTACTGCTTCTCCTCAGACTTCATGCATATTATCCTATTCTATTTGGAGGTAAATAACCACGATATCAAAAAATTTACTGTTATTTTAAAGATTCCATTGTCCTTTGTTTTCTCTGATCCTTGATTTTACAGTGGCAGTGCTGGGATTAATTTAAATGTGAAATATATTAAAATTAAATTATGTCTAATAGATATTAAGTGGTCATTTTATAAAATAATTTAACTATATCTTTCCAAATAAGTTAAAATGCACAGTAATTTCAATTACAAGAAAGCAACCCATTCTATGTCAGGTTTCAATATTAAAAAACTGTCTTAGATTTTTTAAAAAAGATTGTAGTAAAAACTTATAGCTCAGGTGGCTGAAAAATCCAGATGAGACTAAAATATGTCTAAGACATGAGTACTCCTCTTGCCAATTCATAGAAAAAAAGAGAAAAAATTAATAATGGCTGGAGATAGTGTTGTCAGGTAAAATATAAGATGTCCTATTAAATACCAATTTCAAAAAAAAATCTTTTGCTATAAGTATGACTTAAATATTGAATGGGACATACATATTCTAAACAACATTTATTTTATATAAAATTCAGATTTAACAGGGCATCCTATATTTTTTTCTAAATCTGGCAACCCTAGTTAAATAGATGGTTTGAATTAGTAGCTTGTTTTCTAAAATGGTGCTGAAAAAATTGATAAACTATGTAAAATAATGTAACTTTTAATATTACACTAAATACTAAAATTTCATATGAACTACAAAATTAAATGTAACAAATAAAACTATAGTTAGAAAGCGATATTTGGGGAAATATGTCTGATTTGTGTAGGGAAGTGTTTTACAAGAGCAAATCCACAATAAATAAAATTTTATATAATAATGTAATAAATTAAAATAAAAACTCAATATAACAACCTTTTTATATTAATATAGAGTAGTTCTGCAGTCATAATCTGTTTTCTTTGGATCCAGGGACACCTTTAAAAGGTACATCTCATTCCTGCAAACAGAAAAATAGCAATCTTAAATTTCTTAATGTCAGCTTTTATACGTTTCCACAATGCACAATTCAGTTTTAAGTTTATACTTAATTTATATTGTATTATCAATATATTATTTGTATTTATATTATTATAAATAGTTTCAACTCAAGGATTAAAGACATTTTAGTGAATTTTATTTTTAAAAGTTACTGAGACAGACTGTTCATTTGTCATACTTAAGACATCTTATTATCAAAAGTGACACAGATATATATTGATACATTTTCTAAGAAATGAGGATGGGCTAGCTGGTAGACAATGCTTCCCTTTAAACAACAAACTTCCCTTTGGTGGGAATGGAAGAGGTAACAAAAAAGTGCTTAGTAAATATGCATGGCATTGGAGTGTAAGAAAGTTTCAAAATGTGTTGCAAAGTTATGTTGCCGATGAAAACTTAAACTTCCTTATATTTATTCTGTATTAGCCAAGCTCTCTTTTCTATAAATGCTATAAATTTAATGAATGCCCATTAAGGCTTCTCAAAGTCGCTTTTGACAATAGCTTGTATTATATAGTGTAAAGTCAGGCAGCAGTTGGGATAATATTATACCAAGAATTAAAAGTCAGTGAACACTAGCATTAAAACATCAGAGCTGTAAGCCAAATAAAATCTATGGTTTGCATACCAAGAATGTGCATTTGCATCTTTTTTGTGTTGTTAATATTTATCTTTAGTGCAACCAAGGATAAACTATTCTCCATGGAAAGGCCAATATATTCATTTTTAATGTTCAATAAACCTTATTTACTTAAAATTCTGAACTTTACATGTTTTGGTTCCCCTAAGGTTTTATTATTTAGCTTCCATGTTGTTTTATTATAATCCAAGGACAGGTGCTTCTAAAGTAGGGAACTTCTATCAAAATGATAAATACTTGATATACATCACACATGCAGGTACATTGTGGCAAGTTAGCTATGAAAACCCCATATACTCAGTTGATCTCTTTTATTTTTTACAGAGACAGAAAGAGAGTCAGACCAGGAAAGACAGACAGGAACAAAGAGAGATGAGAAGCATCAATCATCAGTTTTTTTGGTGCGACACCTTAGTTGTTTATTGATTGCTTTCTCATATGTGCATTGACCACAGGCCTTCAGCAGATTGAGTAACCCCTTGCTCAAGACAGCGACCTTGGGTCCAAGCTGGTGAGCTTTTGCTCAAACCAGATGAGCCCGCGCTCAAGCTGGTGATCTTGGGGTCTCAAACCTGGGTCCTTCCGCATCCCAGTCTGATGCTCTATCCACTGCGCCACTGCCTGGTCAGTCCTCAGTTGATCTTAAGGATCCTTTAAAAGAAAGAAAAAAAGTAGAAAAAAGAAAGGAAAATGGAAATAGGTGTACTGCTTACTATGTCTATATCAGTTGCTATCTAAACATTTGCACTTTTCCTACTATTTCTCTATGCTGTATGCTATCTTGCAAATTGTGTAAGAATAACTTAATTAATTGACTTTTGTATTTTTCTGGAATGAGAAACGGGGAGGCAGAGAGACAGACTCCCACATGCACCCCACCGGGATCCACCTGGCATGCCTACCAGGGGGTGATTCTCTGCCCATTTGGGGCATTGCTCTGTTGCAACCAGAGCCATTCTAGCACCTGAGGCGGAGGCCATGGAGGTATCCTCAGCGCCTGGGCCAACTTTGCTCCAATGGAGCCTTGGCTGCAGGAGGGGAAGAGAGAGATAGAGAGAAAGGAAAGGGGGAAGGGTGGAGAAGCAGATGGGCACTTCTCCTGTGTGCCCAACTGGGAATCAAACCCAGGACTTCCACATGCTGTGCCGACGCTCTACCACTGAGCCAACTGGTCAGGGCCTAATAACTTATTATAAAAGGAAAAATAATTTTGCATAGTCAGGTAATTTTCTCGAGGTCAAGTAAAACGAGTGAAATTTGATCAAGAAAATATTAATGAGAAAGAAAGGTAGGCAGTAAGAGGAATCCTAAGGGTAAGAAAGATGTCATAGCCTCATAGTTTGCTTCTACAAGAATACAGTAAATATATAAAAGGATATATCAGCTACAAAAATTAAATATTAATAAAATCAATAAATTAAAAAAATAGGAGAAGAACTCAAGCAGTGGTCAGTAACCATGGCACTGTGTCACAAACTTATGAAGATTTAAAAATACACAGACACTTGTAGCTTCATCATAGTTTCAGTGAATTTGAATCCTTGGAATAGCTGATAGATGTACACACTTCAAAACAAATTACTATTACCTTTATGTGTGATTCCAATGTATAGCTCATAATAAAAAGAACAACTCCATAATTTAGATTTTCTCCAGAATGAATGTGAAATCTTGATATTCCCAGGCTTCACCACCTGTCTGAGGCACATTTCCTAAGCAGAGCCCAGGTTGGGGACTTGTTTTAACTGTAATTACCTTGGGTAAGTTAGGATGAAGCTAGATGCAGATCAAGAGAAAAAAATCGGAAAAAATTTACAGTTTTGTTTTACTCACAGTTCCCCGAGGAGAGTGCTTCCAGGCAGGTACCCTGAGGAAATAGATGTACCAGGGTAGGTCAGTAGGCAGAAGGAGAGAAGGGAACTGGGGACACGTGTCTTCACTGTGGTTTCTAGGGAAAGAAATGGGCAAAGCAGGATGAGCACATTTAGGTTGGCTAGTTTCAAAAATTTCAGGACCTAAGACACAGGGCCAGCAGTAGCTTGTTGCCTGGTAGCTGGCCCTGGGACAGTGAGGGTAGGGAGTATTTTGGTCTGGAGTATGAGGATAGGGAGTATTTTTTTCTGGAGTATGAAGGTAGGGAGTATTTTGGTCTGGAGTATGAGAGTAGGGAGTATTTTGGTCTGGAGTATAAGACCCGACAATGGAGGAGGTGGGGGTGTGGACTTCATCAGCTCTTCAAGAAGCAGACCTGACTGGCCCCTCCTTCAATGTGTCAAGATATCATTAAAAAGCAAAACCCATGCAATAGGATTTTTATACAAGCGAGTGGAGTTCTCCCAGGAGAAGGTGTCTGAAAGCAGTAGGATAAGCAGGAGAGTAAAAGCCAAGTGAGGATGTGCTGTCAGCTCACCCCTAACTCTAGCTTGAACCCCCTAAGAAACTGAAGCACGGATGGAAGCAAGAGGGCTGGCCGTTCACACCCTACGGGCATCAGTTATTGACCCCTGTTATCTGCATGGATGGGAGTGAGGTGGGTGTGTGGGTAAGGCATTATCTGGGGAGGTGGATCCCTTGGGTAAAATGGCCATTTTCTAGAGAAGAAGACAGCTGTAAATTATCAGCTAACACTCACAGCAGATGGGAGTAAGCGTTTGGCCTGACCCCAATTTCATCCACTCTCCAACCCTATTCACATAAAATAAGATTAAATGTCTCCCAAATCCCAAATTACCATATTAGAAGGAAGCAGGATCTTTTTTACTCTGCCCCTTCTCCTATGTTAAAACTTCCCAGGTGCATTTAACCAGCCCAAGGTCTGTGGGCATCAGAAACTTTATGGTATGCTCTCCCAGCTAATGACCAGCCTTTTCAATTAGACCTTTTAGGAAGTAGCTTTTCCAACTCCTATTAAAGTCCCCTTCCAATCCCTCCCCCCAGGTGCCAGGTATCTAAATCTGTCATCTTCAATATTTATATCTTAGAGCCCTACTGACTCATTTAAACTGCAGAGCTTTCTTGATTTCTTTTAATTAAGAGGTTAGTCAGCTCAAATTATTAGGAAAAGCATAGCAGAATGTTCAAAAATATTAAAATATGGGTATTATAGAAACATTTGTCCCTGGCCAGTTGGCTCAGTGGTAGAGCGCGGCCCAGCATGTGGATATCCTGGGTTCAATTCTTTGTCAGGGCACACAGGAGAAGTGACCATCTGCTTCTCCTCCCCTCTCCCCCCTTCTCTCTCTCTTTCTTTTTACCTCCTGCAGCCATGGCTCGATTGGTTTGAGCGTATTGGCCCCAGAGGATGAGGATGGCTCAGTAGAGCCTCCACCTCAGGTACTAAAAATAACTCAGTTGCAAGCATGGCCCCAGAGGGGGAGAGCATCAGCCTCTGATGGGGTTTGCTGGGTGGATCCCAGTGAGAGCACACCCAGGAGTCTGTCTCTCTATCTCCCTTCCTCTCACTTGGAAAAAAGAAAAAAAATTAAAAAAAAAGTAAAACATTTAAAAATGAAAAAAATCAACCTTGTACTGTTAAAATTGCTTAAAAGTAGAAAAGTTCTAGAAAAACTAATCAAGGAAAAGGGGAAAATAACATTTTTAGGATATAATTTCATAAACAATAGGTATTTTTAAACTATAAGAAAATGTGCAGTGCCATTACTTGAAATTTTGTTAACAAAAACATTTTGTAGAAAACATCAATTTCTCTAATTAAAAATTTAAAAATCCTATTAAGATGAATTAATGATTAAAACCCATGCCATCAAAAACTTTATGATTGAGTATTACATCACTTTAAGAAAACTGTAATCCCTATATTTTTTTAAAAAATTATTATTATTTAATGAGATGAGGGGAGGCAGAGACAGACTCCCGCTTGCACTCTGACCAGGATCCAGCTGACAAGCCCACTAGGGGGCAATGCTCTGCCCATCTGGGGCCCCTGCTCCACTGCAACCAGAGCCATTTTTTAGTGCCTGAGGTGGAGGTCACAGTGCCATCCTCAGTGTCTAGGGCCAACTTGCTCCAATTGAGCCATGGCTGCAGGAGGGGAAGAGAAGAGAGAGAGAGAAGCAAGAGGATAAGGGATAGAGAAGCAGATAAGATGATATTTATATAAATGTTAGTCAGGTTGAAACTTTTATATTCTGTTTATGGATACAAACATATAAATTTAAGAAAATAAAACTCTGCATGGGGAAGATGAACGAACAACCCCTTGAGGTTAGTGGTTATTTATGAGGAAAGAGGGAAAGTCGTGTTTTTCCTTTTGTTATATGGCAATCATATAAAATTATAAACAAAGTAGATGCAATCTTAATAATTCATTTATAAAAAGAATAAAATTATATTTATTTCAGTGTAAAATGAATTAAGCCCTCTGATCAGTAGTAAGGTTGATTTTTAGACATCTATCTGATGGGCTGTGAAGATTTTGGTTGAGAAGAAAGCCTAGCTATCTATGAAGAAAATGTGTCTTCTTCAGGAAAGCTGAGTAAAGCTTTTATTCTCTCTATGCATCCATAAATTTTATTTTAATTCTCTGAGTGACATTATTAGATAAATCAAAAGAATTTACTTAGACCCTAATAGCAAAATTTGTTGTAAAAGCTACATAAAACTTTTTTGAAGAAATTTATTGATTATACTCATGCCTTTACTCTTTTAACAAGCCCATAGGTTTTTTAAAACAAATCTATTGTTGTTTCCTAGCTTTAAAATGAACACTAACATGCTTTCCATTTTCCTAATTCATTTTTTAAACCAATCTTTTGCTTCTTTGATCAAACTTCTAGGAAATAGAGACAATGAATAAATTTTCTATGCATCATCACCCACTCAATTTTTACATTGTCAGGAGCAAGCACCAACAATTACCTACATTTTGCAAAGTCCAAGGAAGTGCATCTAGGCTTTTATAAAGATCGACAGAGTGATCATGTTGTAAACCACTGGAGTGTAAAAGTACCCTTCAGTTAGGAAGAAACATATTAAATTGTCCTTACTAGAAATTTTAAAACTATCTATGTAAATCAAATGTCTATCAGATGGAAAACACAAAATTGAGCTTTCAGGTTAATTTTTGGGGAAGAAAGAAAAGCATGAACTAACCTTTGGATGTAGATAATGTTGCCCTTTGTGTAGTCCAAATGTGCTGAGGAAATACACATTTTAAAAACGTTTTATGTTTTAGACTTTAGTGAACTGCATCTCATCTTCAAACTTCAGGGAATAAGCCACTGTAATCTAATACAGGACTAAAAAAAAAAAGAAAGGAAAATGGTTTGTAATACTCTGTTTTAAAGGAGAGAATTAGTGTAATTGGTTATAGCCAATTTCTCTGCAAATATTAATTTGCCAGAGAATTCCCCTCCAATATCACTTGTTTGGGGAAGTCTTTCCCACAAGGACCACTGGGGCACTGGTGTGGTGGTGCACTTCACTGTGGCTCTTTCTATGGGAGCATGTTGCACACTCGTCTCTTTGCTCCATGTGGACAGGGACAGTGTCTGCATTTGCTCCCCAGTGAAGCTTCAATTCCTGCCTTCCACGGAGCTGAAATATGCTGGATATTTTCTAAGCACATTGCAAATATGGATTCATTTAATCATCACAACAGTTCTGTCAAGTAAATATTATTATTTGTCCCCTTTCACAAATGAAGAAACAGAGGCAAGAAGTTATTGTGTTCCAGGGCATAACATCTGCTAAGTGACAAAGTCAGAATTTAAGTCTAGGAAGTAAGGGCCTTGACTGGTTGGCTCAGTGGTAGAGCATCAGCCCGGCCTGTGAAAGTTCTGAGTTTGATTCCCAAGGCACATAAGAGAGGTACCCATCTGCTTCTTCACTCTTCCTCCTCTCTTTTCTCTCTATCTCTTTCTTCCCCTACCATGTGCTGAAGATGGCTCCATGACCTCCACCTCAGGTGCTAGAATGGCTCCAACTGCAATGGAGCAACACCTTGGATGGGCAAAGCATCGCCCTCTGGTGAGCTTGCTGGGTGGATCCTAGTCAGGTGCATGTGGGAGTCTGTCTCCCTTCCTGCTTCTCACTTCAGAAGAAATGCAAAAAGAAAAAAATCTAGGATGTAAGGGTAGTCTATGGAGAACCAATAGCTACAGAAATTTCTCGCCATTAGGAAGAAACAAACAAAAAACAGAGAATTTGTCAAAATACATAAAACAATAGTGTTTAGGCAGTGGACAATGAGCAATGTAGGGCTACTATCCTTAAGAATAAAAGGGAAACAAGCTAGGTGGTCTCAATGAACAACCAAACTCTTTTGCCTGAAAGCTGTTTCCGGAAGGTTAAATCCAAAAAGGGTTCAGCAGTTTTGCTATATTAAGGAGGCAGTGACCAGTACTTAGAAGTCCTAAGCGGCTGCAAACTATGGGTCTGGCTGCCAGAAATAAAGGGAAAGTGAAAGACAGAAAGAACTCCAGTTTTCTGTTTAAGCATTTTCTCAAGTCTCTCATTGATTACCAGAATACCAACTTGTACAGGCATAGAATAAAACTGTGAAGTTTGTAAAGAAGTTAACAGAAGAGAAAGTACAATTGCTAGGAAACTAAAATGGAACCACTGCAAAAACTCATATAAGGCTGGGAATCATTTAATGGTTTTATCTGCTGGAATAGGGACACCTTAATCAATACCTCAAGCATTAAATGGTGATGGAAGAGACATCATATTTTAGCTCTGGGGTTAAACTAGCCCTAGAGTTAAGGATACTCCAAACTCACCCTCAAATTTAATATATATATATACCTAGAAAATACCACCAAGTGTGAAAAACACAAGACATACACATATTTTAACATAAGAAAAGAAATGCAATTCTCAGCTAAAATAGAAAAGATGGAAATGAAGATAACCGTATTCATAATACTCTCCTACAAAATGGAGGAGCTCTCCAAATTAAACATGAAAAAGATAAATGAAATGGCAGGTAGCCAAAACTATTACAATGAATTTAAAAAAAAGAAAGGAAGAGTATTAAGTAAAGAGGGAAAATTCATTCTGGAAAAAACAAAGCCAAAAATAAAGGGGGAAAAAAATCTTCCCTTGAATGTTTTTTAGTTTAAACAAAATACAGGAGGATATAAATTCAACAGGAAAAAGTTACTGATTACACAATGGCAAAATAACGGAGGGAAAAGGGAGATTATATTGCTAAGAACTGAGGAAGAAGACATTATTGCAAAAATAACAAATAAATAAAAAAGAAGAAGGACATGTTTAAAAAGAAAAATAGAGGAATAATTTGGGACAATCACCATAAATATAAGGGATAAGAACCAAGTTGGATAAATAAGAGAATAGATAATGACGATAAAATAAAGATTATTTCAAAACAATTAAAAGGTTGATCTTAGAAAGCAAATATATAGGCAGTTTAAAAACAGGCTTCAAAAAATGCATTTTAATGTGTCAGTTCAGACTGAATAGGGGTCACAGATGATTCTGTGACCAACAAACAGGACTGGGATAATTAACTATCCACTTGGGAGAAAAAAAATAAAATAAAACTCTATCTCATCTTTTACATGAATTAAATTAAACACAATTTCTTTAACTGAAACAACTGAAAATAAAAGACAAATATCATCGACTTCCTTTATTTAAACAAATATATACCAAAATTGTAAAGAACAGAAATAAGCAGTTCTTAAAGTAGATAGTATTTTTGTATGCTGTAGTAGCACAAGTGTTTGCAAGTATATATAAAAAAATACATGATCATAAGTTTTGTGTCTGTATTAATTGGTGTAATTCTTTGGAAAGCATTTAGCAACACCTCTCAAAATTTAATGTGTACCTTCCCATTGACCTAAGAATTTAAAAAGAGAAAAAATCTAATAAAGTTGTGATAAGTAAGAGGATCCAGTTAAATTATGGTACATACGTTTAATGGATTCAATCATTAGAAAGTATGAGACAGCTTTCTTTGTCCTGATTGGAAAGAGCAGTATGATGGGCCATGTTCTGAACAGAGTTTGTACTTTGCTATTATGAATGACCTCCTGATTTGGTTCTGAGAAGTCAGGAAGGTGGGCAACAGAGTTTACAAGATTAAGTCCCTGACACTGAAATAGTATTGATGGTGTTCTAGGGGTCATTGAAGAAAGAATTCCTGTCATTAGTGCTCAGTGATGTTTGCAGCAGTGGTACTTATGTTCAATAAGGACAGTTCTGCAGACTAGTTCTGGACATGTCTATTGGAAGAAGAGCCTCCAGTCAGTTTCCCATGTCCTCCCACTGACTTGGGAGCTATCTAAAATTCTTTAATGAATGAGAATGAATTCTATCATTTGCAACTAAGAACCTTGTTAGTTATAGATAATTAGCTTGTTGATGAAAACATGCTTTATACTTTAAATTTTTTATATATTTAAAAAAAGTCTACAGTATGTTAGAATGGAAAACACAAAGGCAATGAAGCATAAGTTTGCAGAAAGTTCTTAGAAAGGAAGTTATTCAGTAGGAAATCCTGGTGAGTAGATTGGTTGAGGAACTAAAAGATCCGTAATAAATTTGTATGATTAGATGAAGAAAAATATCCTAGACATAGAGTATTACCTATATAATCTCATTATCTGAGTAAGTCAGAGAGTTCAGCTGCTGTTTTCAGCAAATATCATTGAACAAATTTTGCTTTTAATTAGAAAATAAATAACTCTGACTAAGACAAAATCAACCAAATTATAAAACTACAGACATCTCCTAATTCATGACTTTGTCACATGGTAGTGGATGTTTCATGAAATATATTATAAATATTGTTATCCATGTTTTTTATTCTAATAATTAGCATTATATAACTGTAGATTTATTTTGTGTGTATGTGGGACAGAGAGAGAGAGAGAGGGACAGATAGGGACAGACATACAGAAAGATGAGAAGCATCAATTCTTTGTTGTGGCATCTTAGCTGTTCACTGATTGCTTCCTCATATGTGCCTTGACCAGGAGTCTACATCAGAGTGAGTGACTCCTTGCTCAAGCCAGTGACCTTGGACTTCAAGCCAACAACCTTTGGGCTCAAGCCAGCAACCATAGGGTCATGTCGATGATTCCACGCTCAAGCCAGAAACCTCAGGGTTTCAAACCTAGATTCCCTGCATCCCAGTTGGACATTCTATCCACTGTACTACCACCTTATCAGGCTAACTATAGGTTATTTTGTTACATAAAAACTTTGCAAAAATTCAATGGGTTATATGAAAATTTTACTTAACTTAATATTTGGGGATGCAAAATTAGTAATTTTATTTCCTATAGAAAATGTAACTTAAACTATTAGGGACTTATAACTTTATAATTAATATAGTCTTAAAGGTATGTAAATTAAAAGTATTTGTAAAAGTTATACATTTTTAAATTTCTATCTGCTATGATATTAAAGAATCAATATTTCATCATAACTTGGTGAGCTAGCATTAATGACCCATAGACAGTTTAATCTGTAACCAGTAATTTTATTTATTATGCTACAGTTGTTTTTATTGACTTGCATCTTAGTGGTGCCTTAGGACAAAAAACATAAATGAATTCTCGAAAATGTTATCTGACATCTATTATTTAACTTCTGTATTATAGGCTCAACTAAATCAAAACATAGATACTGAATTTCAGGACAATATTTCTATTAATAAAAAAATTATAAATAACAGCTGTTTAAATATACACCAACAAATATTGAAAACTCAATTTATTATTTGAAGAAAAGAATAAATGATTTAATATCGTATGAATTTTTGGCAAAACACAAAATATTATTTTGACCTGGGAATAATTAGAATCTCATTCTGAGAAACAATGAGGAACTATCATAAAGTACTTGTTTAATTTACAGTCAGTTTTCTCTGACTTGGATCAGAGACTTGGGTAAAAAGACATGACATAGACTATAACTGTATTTTTAAATAAATTTTAAAATGTAATATATTGCTTTTATACTCCAAATAAATAGGGCAATGCATTGATCGTTTAACCAATGTTGTATTCAGAGTATTTTTCAAATGGGTAATCGGAGTTTATTCTAGGAATAAAACTCTTGCTCCAAAATATTTTATTTCTTATTATTAAAGGGTTAATAGAATGCAAATTTTTATTTCAAAAAAATAAACTCTTTTATGTAGTTGTAAAATACAAGTATGAATAAGACATAATGAGATGCAAGAAAATGAGTCCTTAAGTCTACCCAAAAATAAAGGGTTAAGGATCAGGGATGATGACTTTAAAGAAGTGACAATAGAATGATCTAAAATAAGAAGAAACAAATGTGAAAAAAGATGCCTTGAAATAGGTGTTTTAAATGTAAAAGTCAGAAAACTAACTTTTTAAAAACCAGAAGAACATTTGATTGCAAATTTTTGACCATTTGTTATATACAGATATTAAAATTGCCTTATATGTCTTATCTCAAGCCCTCCTCGTGAGCAATATCATTACTGTATTTTGTGTATGAGGGAGCTGTGGTATAGAAGATAAAGAAGCTATGAAAAGTCACATATCTAATGAGTGATGGTGCTAAATTTCAAACTCAGAATTACTCCAGTGCTCCTTAAAACTTCAATATATAATATGCCCACAAATACATGTATGCATACATATGTATATACAAAAATAAATAAAAGAGTAATCAGAAAAGAGAAAAAATAAAGGAATTGATAAAAAAAGTTGGTTGCTCATGAAAAAATTAAAATAAAACACACCTAATATAGAAAAAATATAAAACCATCCCGCATGATAAAAAGATAAAGCTGAAACATTAATTTGAATTTTGAAAGAATACTATGTACAATAAAATTATATTACAATATTATTAAAATAGATGCATTTATGGGCAGTGTAACTTAAAAATAATTCAATAAGATTTAGAACACCTGATAGATCACTGACAAAGACATCAACTGTAACATGCATCAACCTATTACCTGAACTTTTTTCTGGGCTGAGCATTCTTTTAGGGATAAGACATTTAAAAACAAAATTCTTATTGCATAAGCTATTCCAAACTAGAAAAAGAAATAAATGTTCTCAGTTTGTTGTTTAAACCTAGTGCAATCCCGATAATGAAGCCTGACAAGAAAGTGCCCATGCCTAGTATGATCAAGTGGGATTCATCTCAAATCTTTTAGAAGGTTCCAGTTTAGATATTTATTAACACAAGCTATCTTAAGAGTAGATCAAATGAGAGAAGCTATGATTATCTAGACAATTGCCAAAAAGCTTTTTTTGAAGAGAAAAATAAACATTATGATGACTAAAATTCTTTGTGAATGAGGCATAAGAAGCATTTTTTTTTAGTGATAAAGAAAATCTCAAAACAAAAGAAACTATGAAACTAAATAATGAACATAAAAGACATTTTCTCAAGATCTGGAACAAGACAAGAATCCTTACTTTCATCATAGTTATTTAAAAGAATTCTGGATGTTTCAGCCAGATTAAAAAAAAAAAGTTAAAATTGTTGATACAGTATTGAGCTGTCTTCAGATCTTCACTATTGTAAATAACAATGCAATGAATATAGGGTACATATATTTTTGCAAATTAATGTTTCAGAATTCTTAAGAAATGTGTATAATTATGTTAACTAGTGTCATCCTAATAAATTTAATTTAAAAATGTAAATATTAGTATAGTAGGAAAAATTAAGATGACAAAAATGAGAAACTATAACTTATTAGAAAGTGAAGTAAGATAAACATTTGAAAATATAAAAATAAATTAATAATTCCATTGACATAAGCAAATATTTGTAAAGACAAATACATATTTTTCTCTTAATTTTTCTTTTAAAAATATTGTTTAGTAATGACTGTTCAAAGCACTGTTATTGAGCTACAGCAACAGACATGAAGGGTAAAGTTGCTACTTTCAAGTAGTGTATATTCTAGGGAATGTTGGGGAAAATATTTAACACATGTATACATAATTTTAGGCAATAAGTATTACTTAAAAGAAAATCAAAGCAGAATACCAGGGTGAGAATAATAGCTTTAAGTCTTGTTGGAGAAGTATTTATCTAGTTCAGTCAAGAAAGACCTCCTCGGGTGACAAAATTATTTGTGCAGTAAATATAAAACCATGTTTTTGTCTTGCTTGAATTTAGATGAATACTTGATATCAAAATAATAATGGTAGATAGATAGCTAATGAATATTGACCAGTATTTCAGAAGAAACGTTGAGTATTAAGTTATAAATTTAAACTTCTTCAAAATAAAAATATTACTTGAAACTACAGACAGGATGAACTTAACTTGTACTTAAATGGAATCTTAATAAGGAATATTAATGAATTACAATACAGATAATAATTTACTTGACCTTGGAATTGGAAAAAAATTTCCCGCAAACATAAAAACAAAAGAAAAGAACAATCAGTAAATACTGATGAAGTTTGGAACATATATAAGAAAATCACAACTGAAATGATATTAAAAGCACACAGTGAATTAGAAAAAAATGTGACAATATGTATTTGAGGACTCTGATAAGCTTATAAAAAATACAAATTCTTCAAAGGAAAATGACCAAAAGACATGAACAAACTGCATAAAAATAATACGTTGTCAAAAAATGTTTAAAAAGAAATGTTCCATCTTAGGGAATATTAATAATACACAAATTTAAACAATTTATTACTACTTGCCTATCAGTTTGGCAAAGATTTAAAACAACAAAGACACCCAGAGTTGGCAACATGGGAAAAGACATTTTTATACAGTTGTAAATGAGTGTAATTTTTTCTATATTTATAAGGCTAACCTGATAGTTAATGTTAAGACTCTTGATATTACATGTCCATACTTTTTAACCCATTATTTCTACTTTCTGGATTGTTTTAGGAAGAAATAGTCATAAACACAAAGATGTTGTACAAACAAATTAGTAAAAAAGAGCTTGCTTGAATTAAGTAAGTATACTTTGCTTCTATTAAATATTAAGTTTTCAAAGTTGAGTTTGAATTCAGAAATTGCTTAATGTACGTTATTGGGTGAATAAAATATACAACCCCAAGTTTAAAATTCAAAGTATAAATATATAAAAACATGAAATACTCTCTATATATTGTTGGACTGAGTAAGGAGGATTTTATTTTATTATATTTTTTCATTATTTTTTAATACTTCACAATAACTATGCAATAATTTTGTAACCATAAAAACGTTCTTAAAAAATAAACCTAAACTTACTACATATGTAAGATTTTTTACTGGGAATAGGGCTTCAATGTCTTTGTCTATAAAATAATAACCAGCCTCCTGATTCTGATTTGAATATTATGAGAAACATGAGAGATATAAAATATTTTGAGAGAGAATTAAGAGGTTCAGAGAGGTTTTACGAATTATTTTAGGATACTAAGTTGCCACTTAAGCATTTTATCGGTTGTTTTAAACCTTTCACATGGGCACCATTAGTGTACCAGTTATAGTTGGTGACCTGAAGAAATTAAAACACTGTCTTAAGAAGTTTACTCCCAGAAGAAGCTGGCTCTTGGGAGAGCACTTGAGCTGTTTTAACTAGACCACCCGCTTGCTAAGGACTCAACAAGCAAGACTTGGGAAGTCAAGTTTATAAGTGTTAGTGAAAGGTTAAGAAAGGCTCTGATCTTCTTATTGAACTCAAGAGATACAGAAACACTAGTTATGTGTAATCCGGTCCACTAGGCAAGAAAGTGTTTCACAAGCTCTTAGACACGGGGGGGGGGGGGGGGGGGGGGGGGCGGGGCATGGTACAGCACAGCACGCTGCTCTCAAGCAGAGAAGGGAGCAAAGGGAGTGTGTTGGGGTATTTTAACAATGGGACTCCTTTATTGAAGTAAGACTCAATAACACTCTTCCAATGTGCTATTGGTGGACAGGTTGTAGAACAGAGATTTGGGCTACTTTTGGTTATTAAAACAATTGTAAAGTGTTGCTTCTAGTATCTTGCTAGTTTCCAACAGAAACACATGCATTTCCTCATTACTCTAGAGCAGGGGTCCCCAAACTTTTTACACAGGGGGCCAGTTCACTGTCCCTCAGACCGTTGGAGGGCCAAACTATAAAAAAATAAAACAACTATGAACAAATTCCTATGCACACTGCACGTATCTTATTTTAAAGTAAAAAAATAAAACGGGAACAAATACAATATTTAAAATAAAGAACAAGTAAATTTAAATCAACAGACTGACCAATATTTCAGTGGGAACTATGGGTGCAGATGCATCCTGTGCTCCTCTCACTGACCACCAATGAAAGAGGTGCCCCTTCCGGAAGTGCGGCGGGGAGGCCGATAAATGGCCTCAGGGGGCCGCATGCGGCCCACGGGCTGTAGTTTGGAGACCCCTGCTCTAGAGCAGCAATTTTCAACCTTGTTTATCTCATGGCACATATAAGCTAATTACTAAAATTCTTTGGCACACACAAAAAAATATATCTTTTGCCGATAATTTTGATTGTTTTACAAATATTATAATAGTAATTATACCCTTTTTGCTCCAAAATGACTATTTAAAAAAAAAATCAGGTGCCTATACTTCTAGAAGGATTTCTGGTACCAGAAAATAACCAATCAGATGCAACCTTATTTTGCAATGTGACCAATAAGATGCAACTTTATTATATGAACAATATGATTATGGTTCAAGACAAGGCACTCAGGCCCTGGCCGGTTAGCCCAGTAGGTTAAGTGCATCATCCCAAAACAAGATTGCAGGTTCGATCCCGGTCAGTGCACACATGGGTACCAGCCAATGAGTGCACGACTGAGTGGAACAACAAATGAATGCTTCCCTTCCCCCTCCCCCCTCTCTCTCCCTTCCTCTCTTGTCTTTAAAAGAAAGCCCTGGCCATATAGCTATGTTGGTAGGAGTGTTGTCCTGGAGCCCAGTGGTTGCCGGATCGATTCCCCAGGCAGGGCACATACAAGAACAGCTCCGTGTTCCTGTCTTTTTTCCTGCTTCTCTCTCTCAAAAAAAGAAAAAGACAGGCCATTCCCACCAGATGGTTATTGCTGTATTGGCTGTTGTCATGTTTTAATTTGACAATCTAAAGGAAAAGAGATCAACACCCCTGACTGTATAGTTAGGTATTGCATGTTTTAAATATTCTTGCAGCACACTGCTTAAAAATCACTTCTCCAGAGGTTTAGGTTGTTTAATGCAGGCTCTGTCCTAAACTGGGCTGTAATGTTCATACAAAGTGTAGAAGAGTTGACATATTTACTTCACAAATAGAATAATTTAAAAACCATTTTATATATTTCATTATGCTCAGTTGGCAAATTAACTAGAGTAACTGTAGATTTCAGCAGAAAACAGAACTAAAAGTTATGATATATCCTTTATATTATAGTAAGCAACCTATTCATTCACTGATCCCCTGCTTGGATCTCCTTCCTTTTGAAGTAAAATGTGGATACTAAAGACCATTGTATGATAAACAGGGAATGATATAGACAAGCTCATTGTAAGAAAAACTAGTATGGAAAATTAATTAAGAAATAATTGTATTATATTTCATACACAAAACATTCAAAGAGCTCTTTTTAAAAGGTAAATAAACTGTACAGTTAAGTACTCAATATTTTATAACTTCTGCTCATTCATTCATTCAATAAATATGTCTCCATATTATACCTTTATTTTTCAGATATTATTCAGTACAGAGATATAAAATAATTGGTATGAAATCTCTACCCACAAAGAGATTGAGGGAACAAACAGATGATTTTACCATGAAATTAATGCTAATAAAAACATGTTAAAAATGTTACACTTATTTTAAGATAAAATGAAATAGAGAAAGGTGATAACATCCTGTTTATTTTATAAAAAGTGCTACAGTGTGTTAAACAACATGTCATTCCATGCATTTAGGTGCTGCTTCATTATTGTACTAAAGGAACAAACAGTTTGGTACAGGATAATGAAAATGGACTTTTGAAGGAGAAGGATTCAATTCACATAATGACTGAACTTTATTTTCTCTAATTATTAATTATTGGCTTTTGTGTTTGAAAATGAGCATAATTTTACTGACTTTACAACATTTTATTGCTAAGAATCTTAAAACAAAGAAAGAAAAAGAAACAAAAATAAAGAATATATACTTTAAGAAGCCCACATACATTTGTGTCATTCTTTGAAATTGTAGCAGTTTCTTAAGAATCCAGAAAAAATTAACACACCTTTCAAATTACTGAATGTATCAGATTTTCTGAATCTGAAAACATACCAACTCAAAAATATTTTTTTTCTTGAAACACTTTGTGGTTTGTGTAATCCTAATTTGATAGGGGATTACATAAAGTGCTTGCTATCCCAATATGGTTTCTACTTCTGCAACTGCTTCTCTTGTGGCTACTATTTCTACCACAACCAGCATCATTACAAATAGTTTACTTAGTTCCAGATACACTATTTTGAATTTCTGACTATCAACTCTACAAAAGACTATCAGAAAATTTTCTGACAAAAATGTTAAGTTTATTAGATTCATTGTAGTCAAATAGAACATCAATTTGACATAGTCCTAGTAGTTTCTCAAAAGGGAGAGTCAAAAGATATTTATATTATCTTAAGGTCTGGGATATGTGATTTCTAAGGTGATTCTTCAAAGTCTTGAAACTTGTTGGAATCGGACAGAAATTGTGATGTAAAAGGGCACAATAAAAGGAGGATCTTGAAATCAATCTTGAAGAGTAGCCATTAGTGTTGATAGCAAGCTATTTGGGGGGGGGAGTTCAATATTCTTTCTCAAGAGCAAGTACTTCTTGGAACAAGTAGTTAATTTGTTTGTTTTCAGTAAATTTTAACATAGGGCCAGGGAAATACATTGGTTTAACATTCACAGCCTTGGACCTGAGGGAACATTGAGAATTAGCCTACTGATTTGAATTTTTGAGAAATAAAGGGTGACAAAAAATGTATAAAAAAGATAAATGCCATAACAGTCAAAATGTCTCTAGAAATCCCCCTCCAAAAAATCAAATTTATATATGCTTACGTATGTATTATGATGATATCAAGCAAAGTTATGTGTATTTACAAGTTGTGAATACTACATACCTATAATAGATGTCAATGGCTTAAAAAGAGTTTATAATGAGATATTAGATATTCTTCCATATCACAAATTTGACCCCAAGGGACTATATTATCTGGTCCAAAATATCAAAAGTGAAGTCCCAGAAGAGCTTCCTGGATTAGAGGTGAGGTTCTAGAAGTAATTTGTAGCCTATGTCTTTGTTTTATTCATGAGTGTCTTTTGAGATATAATTTGAGAAACCAAGTTTGGATATTATTTTCTATTTACTACTTATTTCTATGCAGCAGATAAACCATTAAAAAAAACTTTGAGGGATAAGTAGCAATATTTCTTTTTAAACATATTCATGCTATTACTCTACCTCTGTCATTTTTCTATTTTTCCTATTACTCATTTTTGTTTATTGTTCCCTATTGCACTACTTTTTTGTGGTATGACTGACATACAAAAAATGTACATGTTTAATATATACATCTTGATGAGTTTGAAGATAGTACACACCCATGAGACCAACACATAAACAATTCTATATACATAACCATCATTTTAAATCATGCCTTTTTTTGAGAATAAATATTGCTACTTTGAGATATATTTTATTAATAAAACTTGTTTGTTTGAGAGCAGCATTTTTTTCAGAAGTTTCAAAAAGTTATTCTAAGGACGTGGGGCTTAGAATCAGTTAAGTCTGGTTTTGACTCCCAGATCTGGCAATTGTGTGACTGAATAATTTACACAGCCTATAGACATCTCTGTGTTTTCTATTCTAAAGTAGGAGTAATGACATCTCTCATGGAGTTGCTGCGGGGATTAAATGAAATTATGAAAGGTAAGTGCTTAATCTGTACAAAAGGTTATGGTTGAACTGAGTCCTCAAAAATTCATATGGTGAAGTTATCCCTACCACCTCAGAATGTGATCTTATTTGGAAATAAGGTCCTTGAAGATGCAGTAGTACATTTTAGATGAGGTTATTAGGGTTGGCCCTAATCCAGTATGACTGGTGTCTTAAAATGGGGGTAATTTCTACATAGAGAATGCATGGAAAAAACACCATTTGAAGAAGGTGTATGAAGATCAGAGTGAAACTTCTACAAGAATGTTGAAGCTCACGACTCAGGCACCAGCTTTTTCACAGGCTTCAGAAGGAACCAGCCCTGTTGACACCTTGGCTTTGGACTTTCAGTTCCCAGAACTGAAATAATCAAGTTCTATTGCTTAAGCCAACCAGTCTGTGGTACTTTGTTAAAGTAGTCCTAGCAAATTATTCATGAAAGTATCAGCTAACCTTCATTTCTTACAGTAGTTTTACTACTGAGCACCAGATAATCTTGAACTTCATAAAATATAATAGAAAGTAATTTAAATATTATTTTATAAAGTCATAAAGGTAATTTATTAATTAACAATAAAATTTTTAATTGCTTCATCTTTTGACATTCATATATCATTATGTCATTTATATTTTATTCATAGATAGGTAGAGATGTTTCTAGCATCAAAGTTACGTAAAATGGCAGAGCTTTATAATGTTTTAATGGAAACTGAAATGATATTCTCTATTTTAACAATTCATTAAATTAAATAAGTATTTATAACCAAAGTTAATTAAATATTTTTATAAATGTCTTCCAAAACATAAAGTTAAATAAGCATTTTTAAAGTGATTACTGAGTAATTTCAAGACATATTCTATGATTTTTTTCTACCCACTGTTTTTTGGAAAAGTATAGTTTTCAAAAGGGTACATTCTATTTCTTTTGCTAATTAAGAGACTATGAAAAGGAACTCACATATAAATTGCAATATTATGAACACTAGAGACCTCGGGGCTATTGAAAGATCTCCCAAAAAATTAAAAACTCAAGTATTTATCAGCTATGCCAGCTGAGAAGGTTTCTTAATTGCTGTTTAGAAAGCAGCAAAAATATACTGTGAAGTGTATAAAAGTCAACATCTCTAGCCTGACCAGGCGGTGGCGCAGTGGACTGGAATGCGGAAGACCCAGGTTCGAGACCCTGAGCTCCCCGGCTTGAGTGCAGGTCCATCTGGCTTGAGCAAAAGCTCGCCAGCTTGGACCCAAGGTCACTGGCTCCAGCAAGGGGTTGCTCGGTCTGCTGAAGGCCCGCGGTCAAGGCACATGTGAGAAAGCAATCAGTGAACAAATATGGTGTCGCAACGGCAACAAAAAACTAATGATTGATGCTTCTCACCTCTCTCCGTTCCTGTCTGTCTGTCCCTATCTATCCCTCTCTCTGACTCTCTCTGTCCTGGAAAATAAATAAAAAAAATAAATAAATAAAATCTTTAAAAAGAAAAAAAGTCAACATCTCTTGAAGAGGAAAAATATAAAAGGGACCAATTTTTAATTATATATTTCCTGTGTGATGTCTTAAAATAGCTGTAACATAGCATTTATAGGACCTCAATGCAGGGTATAATGATAATTTTCTAGAAGACTTGACATTGGAAATGACTTTTAAGAAAAGCTGTGGTACATTTACACAATGGGATACTACTCGACTGTGAAAAAAGAAGGAAATCCTACCTTTTGTGAAAGCATGGAAGGACCTAAAGAGCATTATGCTAAGTGAAAAAGGCCATTCATAGAAAGACAAGTGCCAAATGATATCACTTATATGTGGAATCTAATGAACAAAATGAACTAACAAACAAAATAGAAACAGAATCTTAGATAACAGGCTGATAACTGTTAGAGGGGAGGGATTTTGCAGAGTTAGGTGAAAACAATGAAGGAATTAAGAAAAAAACAACAACTCATTGACACAGACAACAGTATGGTTATTACCAGAGGAAAGGGGGGGGGGGTTGGGAGGAGGCAGAGGCGAGTATAAGGGGAATAAATGGTGATGGAAGGAGACGTGACTTGGGGTGGTGAACACACAATACAATATACAGATGATGTATTATAGAACTGTACACCTGAAAGCTATATTATGCCACCACAATAAATCAAATTAAAAAAGAAGCAAAACATTTTCTGTATTATTACTACCCAATAACATTAAAAAAATAGTTTAATTTCCTTGGAAGGTTAAAACTAGCAACTGATCCTCTTTGCCTTCATTTGAGTCAATATTTCAATTAGAAATATATTTGTTAGGATTCTTTATTATTTTGGTGGTTACAGGAAGTAGCAGCAAGATAAGGAGCCCTCAGCGATGAAGTGATTTATAATAAAAAATACGTATCTTTAATCTTTATCTTCATTTCTGACACAGAGCTAGTAAACTAAAATCCTTAGAATTTCTTAATTGACTGTAGTGATAATGATGCCATTCATTATGTTAATAAGGTGACTTGTGGAATACCCTGAGATTACTTCAGGATGGGGGAGCCTTATATATTTCCAGGTAAATAGTGTCAGAATCAACTTTAATTATCTGACAACCTGCCGATGTATCAGCATTGCTTGGTGCCGTGAGGGAAAGACCCATTTCCTGCCCCTCACATAGTAATCAATTCCCAGGACCCCAGGACCCCAGGACCCAAAAAGACCCTCTCTCCTTTGATAAATAAATACTAGAACAACAAAGACCCAACAATTATTCATACATTCATTCAACAATATATACTGAGGCCTGTTAGATGAAAAGCAAGTAGCTAGGTGGGTGCAGAGTACATGGTTATGAATAAATCAAATAAAGTGTCTTCCTTCATGAAATGCATCATCTACTATGGGATACAAGTAATAAGAAAAAGAAACCATTTATATAAGCTACAAATTCTGAAATTCTATGAAGGAAACAAAGCAGGTACTATAATAGAGAATACTGAGGGCCTGAAGGAAAGAAAAGAGCTGTTTTGATTCTTGGTCAAACCTCTCAAAGGAATCATAATTGAGGTTGAGACCTGACAGAGGAAGAGAGTCAAGATTTGCAGACACCATGTGAAGAGAATTCTAAATCACTAATGAACATGTGCAGAAGCCCTAAGGAAGGAAACTGCTTCCTGTATCTTTGGGAAGAGAGCACTGGGTTGAAGCGAAAGCTGTATAGCAGGGACCAGATCCCAGAAGGCATATGGCTTCTAGTGAGAAGTCCAGATTTAACTTTTTAAAAGTATCTGAAGGGTATTGAAAGTTTTAGAGCAGGGAAATTTTTAAATCTATTATTTATTTATTTATTTATTTATTTATTTATTTATTATTCTTCGGTTTGTTTTTGTTTTTTGATTTTGCTTCCTGTTTAGAGATAACTTGAATGAAAGACTTGAGATCCAATGGGTGACTGGTGAATGGACTGCCACAGGCATGGAAGATAGATGAGAAGGGCTTGAGCCAGAATGGCAAGGTAAAAATAGAAAGAACTGCATGCCTTTAAGGTGTTCTTGGTGGTGGAATCCACAGAACTTGATTCTGGGCTGTTTTTTGGAAGGTGAGCATATGCCAAAGGTTTACTTGATTCACTGATACAGAAAATGGTATCAGTCACATGGATGGGGGAAAAAGGAACATGAGCCAATGTGAATGCTTCACCTTACTGGTGTTTGTTCTTTACTTCTTAAATTTATATGTGAATATATATATGTTTAAACATATATATATATATGTTTAAAATGCACAGGTGTTTCAAGTGGAGTCTGAATCATGGAATTCTTTCAGAGAATTAAAGAATTGGAACCATTCCATTTGTTAAGCAGTCACTGGGCTTAGAGTACACACAGTTTTTATTTCTTTTCATTTATATTCCAATCTCACCAGTTAAGAAACTGAACTAATGCAGAAATGAAGTGATAATTACCAATTTCACTCTTGACAATTTAAAACTGCTTGTTAAAATTGTAGTGTTTCTACCTCTATCTGTTTTTATTTAGATGAGTTTGAAATGTATAGGAATACATTTTTAAACAAATTTAGCTATAAAAAATTTATCAAAGTATGCTTTGGAGAGCTTTACTTGATTTGTCAATGAAGGTTTGTTGTTCGAGTACCTATTGTTTTTATCACATATGGAATATTCATGTAAATTTCTTGACTAACTTCTAATGCAGCTTAAATATTTATAAAATTAAGTAAGACAAACCTAATATAATCAAAACAAAACAGCATCACTATTGACAACCCAAAGTTCTGTTTTTCTGTGTTTAATCCACAGTGGGGCTAATCTGCCTGCTTATGACCACCTGGACTTCACTCTTTGTAATGAAACTCAATACACTTTGACATTGTGTGCATGTTTGTTGGTGCTATCAATGAGGTCCTTTTTATGATCAGTTTACCAAGTTATGATGTATATTTCTTGCAACAAAAATTATAGCTTAGTTCTTCCATCCCTTTTCACATCCTTCCACTCATGGAAGATAACACAATTGGTTCAGTATTATGGGATATATATGAAGCTGGTCATATCTGTCTCTAACCCCACAATTCCTTTTGTGGGCATCCCAAAGAACTAAGTTATTCAAAATCTCCTCACTCTCCTATATTCCATGGAATGATAGTATAGATATGTAAGAAGCTGTGCCCAACTGGTCAATTGTTTCCTAGACTTAATTCAACATCAAGTCTTTTATTAAATTATTTAAATACTAATAAATACAACATGGAACTAATATTCCGACTAAGACCATTGGCAAATACTGGTATAAGAATCATGGAAAATAGTACCATGCACCTGACATAGTAGCTTCTTTCAATGAACATATGATCATCAATGTCCCCTTTGTTTCACTTAGATTTAAACAATCTTTGACCATTATCTATAATGAATTTATAAAATATGTGCAAAGTAAACTCAAAATTTAGGATATGGTACCTACTTTGTAAGGATGTTGAGCGAAATAAATATGGTACTTTATCATTTGTGTTCTCACATATATTTTTTATGGCCTGGCATTTAATTTACTTTCTTCAACCAGTGTTTAGGAGAGCTTTGCTTTTTATCTTTTTTTTTTTTTTTTACTATTTTTTAAAACTACTTTCTCATTCACAAAATTGCTCTTGTGATCCCTTTGTAGATATTTTAGATGAAAAGTGAACTTTTGTGTTATCACTCAGCAAAAGCCTTCCCTCCTTCTTTCTGAATCAGGAGTTGCTATCATATTTATGAACTCACAGTAAAAATAATTGATCTTCATTAAGTATTTACCAAGAACCTACTTAATTTCAGAGTGGCACAGGATTTCTTTAAGAATCTGGCTCTGGCATTTACTACAGCTGTGGTGAACAAAGATATCTACCTCAGAATTATTGTGACAATAACATAACATAATATGTTTTGGGGGGTGCTTATTTAACACGGTTTCTGGCTATTTATAATCATCTCAAAAAAAACTAACGTTACTATGTGCATACTCTGGTTGTTCCAGTATTACAAAGATTAAAAATCATAACCCTTTTAGTGTCCAAGTCAAAAAATAGATTAAAAGAGAGAAAAAAGTCTTGGTCAATAGATAATCAAGTTAGAACTGAGAGATAGTTATAGAATTGGGAAATAGAGTTTACAGGACCGTGTGAAAGAATGGAGAGTTATGAGACAAAGAAATGGGACACAAAACAAGAGATTCCAGAGCTTGCCCAAGGTAACTTGGTGGGCTGTGCTACATTTTCTATGATAACTCAGAAACGCCAGCTAGAGCAAAATCATATTCAAACCATAAAATGTAGAAAAGTTTTCCTGGCAGAGGTCATTCCTCACAACTTCCTTCTGAAGACCCAAAGTGACATTAAGCAGTTATGTATGAACACCTGCCATATACCCACCTTTATTAAAGCCTAGGTCCTACATACTATAGCATCTTTTAGGTACTGATAATTTTGGGGGGTCTTATTCATGTTTACATATTAACTTGCTTAGAGTGATTAATAATGTTAAATGATCATATAGGCTTGTAATGCTGATTAGAATCTGTGGTTTTGTAGAAGGTAAGAAGAGAGAGGAAAGAGAGGCATATATTGACTAGCTTATAAACTTGGAGCAGCTGTCTACTCGCCAAGTAAAAAGAGATCAATCATACAATGTTTATGTTTAAAAGCCACAATCTTAAAGAAAAGAAAGATTTTACCTAGAGCTACTTTTTAGTGAAAGCTGGTGTTTACAGATATGTGAGTATAAGTTGAAGGCGTATTAGTCAAGAATAATTTCATTTCCATGCATATGTTTTCTTATTGTTTCCAGATGATACAAATACATTTTCTTCTTTGAAGTCATTCTTATATGACCAAGTAACTGATAAATTCACAGGTGAGATTCTACTGTAGAAATCAGCAAAGAAATATTGATTTTAATTATGTCCACTCCTATTAATTCACTTTATAAGTCTATATTTCCTCTTTATCTCTCTCCACCTTTGTTTCTCTGTTTCTATCTCTCCCCTCATAGGTAAATAATGGACCTAAGTTCAGATACAACAACTTAAATACAAAGAAATATAACTCCATAAATAATAAAAAAAGTCATGATTATGTACCTAATTTTATTTTTCTCTAATATTTAGCCTTTCCTGTAACAGTTTTCTACTTAGAAAAGTATGCATGTCACTTTGGGATACTAAGGTAAAGATCAATGTATCCTAATAATGTTTTAAATATTGCTGTAAGATAGTCCAGTAAATAATAATCATAAGAAGTAATGTGTTTTGTTCACTCCATCACATTCACTATTCTAAGAGTATATATATTTTTTGCTTTTGTTTGTTTTCATTCAAAGCTTCTTTTTTTTGAAACTCTAATCAACTATGGCAAGGTGAAGAAGAAAGTGATTTATTATAGGTGTTAATGGATTGCAGAGTCATTACGAGGAATGAAAACACAGACATTAGCTTTCGCAAATCCCCCAAACTTAGCCCAGATGGGTGTCTCCAGAGGACCTGATGCTCTGCCCACTCTCAGAAGCCAGCTGCTGGACTCCGAAGCTGCTGCTTTGGTTGCCAAACCTACCACTATGCTGTCTCGGAGAAAACGTGTATCCGCAAATGTCTAATCTGCAACCTGCCTCTCTTCCCACATAGCTCAGGTTCAAACCCAAATCTCACTGGTTTCAGTCCTGCAGTACAAGAAGTCTCCCTGGGTGTCATTGGAATTGACAAGAGAACAACTTTTCAGTATCTGCTGCATGTTTATAAAATCCTTTAATTCTCACAACCACCCTAAGAGACAGATGCTAGTCGTATCCCCCTTTTATAGACCCAGGCAATAAGACCAAATAAGTTCATTTTCTTGCCCAGGAACTCACAAATGAAAAAAGGCAGAACCAGGATTTGAACCCGAGTGTACTGGTTCCTGAATCTTCTCTCTGACCATCCTACTTGGCTGCCACTCCAGGAGCTCACACAAACTGGAGCTTAGTGAGAAACTACTACAATATCTAATGGCAATTTTATGTTTTGAATGATATTTTTAGGTTCTTTGTTTTTCTGTTTCATGCCTGTTGGCTAAAGCAATAGACAGCATATGGTAATGGACAGAGAAATGGCAGGGAGTCTGGAAATCTGGATTTGAGTGCTGGAGCTCTTCTGGTTATGACCTCTGTGAGGTTACATAAAATGTCTTGGCCTTACTTTTCTTTTAAGCAGTGTTGGGAGAGAGCAACATATTGCAAAGGGTTGTTTTCTGTGAAATGCAATTTCTAAAGACACTCCTCAGAAAAGGGTTCTGTGATCACCTATGGTTACAAAAAGCTACACAACCTACCATGTTCTTAGAGATTCACAATGCATGTGGCATTTTTAAAGACTCTGAGAGTGCAGCCAAAAAAAAAAAAATTAGTAGATAACATGAATTTTGGCTGAAAGTAAAAGGGAGGGATGCAGCAGAGACCCAAGAATATAATAAAGCCAGGCAGTAGAATAAAAATGAGGTTTCTTTTTCTCCAATTTCTTCTGCACTCCTAGGCCTGGCATTATCTTTTCCCTTAGTCCACATAGAGAACATGGTTACAACAAATTCCAAGTTCAGATGCTCTTGTTCAGTCTCCTGGAGAGATGCTTCATGCAGTTTTTCTTGGCTCCAATGTGACATTATCAGGGAGAAATCTAATTTGCGCAGCTTGAGTCAAGGAAGCATCCCTGGGCATAGTGCCTGTTTCCAAATAAATATGGTCATCTGAAAAAATAAAAATAACTGCTCCCATTCTAACAGGTAAATGGAGCAGGGAAAAGCAAGGCAATTCCAAGTGATGAGTGGTGAATTGGGCACAGAAAACAAGAGCTGGAAGTATGTGGTGAGTACAGGAATTTATTTTAGTCATTGGAAGAGCCTGTTAAGCCAACTCCGATCCAAATTCAAATTTGAGTCCAAAGATTTTTGCATTTACGAGGAAGTTTCAATATGTAGTTTTGGAAACATTGACTGTGAACAAGAGGAATCACGATGAGTCCATCTCAAAGTGTTGCAGTTTGGCTTCCCTGATCAATCTAACGCCATTCGGAGCATAATAGAATGAATATTTGAGAAGTGCTTAACTCTAAAGACAATTAATTAGCTCCCCATGCCTTTATATAAGTCTTTGAAACAATGCTTTAAAATTTTAATTCAATTGCTCATGGTAACAGGCAGAAACTGATGGGTGTTTTATGAGTCTGTTGGAGACCAGTCAGTACCGTGGAACCACTCTATTCTGTTGTTGACTTAGCAGTAGTAGCTCTGCTCTTATAGAGGAAAACAAGGTTTGCAGTATCTCCTTCTGAAGGACAAGGATTTGATATGCTAAGCCAGTGCAGATACAAAAGGGAATTTTGTATCAGGAATGCATTTTTTCTACATCCATATTATTTGTACTTTCTCTAGGAAGGGCAAGTTTTCTCTACAACTCAACTTGATGCCATTAATTTCATTTAAGTGCATTTAATTAATTTCAGATAATAGCTAAATCTGTCACATTCCCAAAATAGCTGAAGTTGTCACATTACAGAGATACTGTGCTTCTGGAAGAGACAAGAAGAGCCATTCTAGAGATTTATTTTTTGCCATCATAATGTATCCAGAGTGATTTTCCACAGATAGTTCCCATAACTAAGCTTGTCATAGCAAAGTACATGCATGTGTAAATCAGAACACCAATACCCCATGCCTTCATTTTAAATCAATATTTACTGACAAATTAAAATAAATGGAAAATAACAAATTAAGTATATCATATATTGCCATTTGGGCCAATTATCAATGCCTCTTTGAAAGGCATTAGACCTAATCCAGGATGTTCAAGCTGTCTTTCAGCAATTTTCAAAATTTATGTCATTCTGTAGTTTTTTAATCTATATAGTCACTTAGGGAGTCTCTATAAACACTGTTTAAGAATTAAGTATATATAATAATTCATATTTCTGGAAGGAACTAGTATGAATGCTGCAGCCTTATATAATTCATGAAGAAAGTTTTACTGCATAAATAACTCATAAGAAATAGAAACTATATCAATTATTACCCACAACAAACATGTTCACTAGAGAGCATGAACTGTATCTTTAATTAGCTTTACACTTTATATATAAAGCATCGGGAATAAATGCTACAAATCAAAGCATTTAAATTCTGAAAAACGGTTTAATACTTTATTATTGCCACCTGTGACTGGACAATAGATACCAAAATATCTAAGCACATTTCTAAGAACTTCCTTCCCCAACCCCCAAATATATTATTGTCTTCAGTTACCTTGGCTGACTCTGAAGATGAGAAATGTAAAAGAATTCACCCATAATTATACACTAACTAAATACAGTTTTGTTTTAATGCACATACAATGTGGTTTCCATTGTCTCCTTTTAAGTTAATAAGTGTTATGTGTTCTCCATAAACAACCTATACTGTTGGTTTCCCATTTTTAAATTATGGTAAAGAATGTTATTTTCCAATGAGATTGTAAGATCCTGGGGAAAAATCATTGCTTTCTACTCATTTCAGCATCACCCCTTGAATACCTAGCAAATCCTGAAAAGAGAGGAGAAAGCAGATGTTGATAATTGGAAATTTTTATTTCTTTACCTACAAATATTTACTTAGCACTGACCATATGCCCAAATTCTGTTTCAGGCACTAAAGACATGGCAGAAACCAAAAGCTGCTCTTGTGGAACTTACGATTAACCAGTTGATTCATTCATTCCAAGCTGTTATGCTATTGGATACTGATTAGGTACCAGAAATTTTCTATCACTGGAAATATAAGCATAGACTTTAGTCCATTTTCTATGTGAAGGATCCTTTAGTGTCAATGGGGAAATAAATAGACCATTATCCTTCAACACTAAGAGAAAGATAAACACAGGGTTCAGGAAACGTGTGTGATAAGCCTGTCATTCACATTTGGGCAGAGAGCAATAAAGAAATGCTTCCTGGAGGATATGATGTGTTGGCTGACATAGCAAATACTAGGTTGCTTTGCAAGTGGGGACAATAACAAAGATGAGGTGAAGCGAAGTGGAGGATAAGTTCAAGATGATCCAACGGTATGTGCAAAGGGGGATGCCAAGCCATAACACAACCCGTTACTAGACATGAAAGTAGTTCAACGTGACCTGATAATAGGAGAAGAAAGGCCCAGTGAAAATAAGAGAAGATGCAGAGGGGAAAGCAGAGGCCAGGTCACAAAGAGCTTTGTCTACCTGTGAAGCAGGGTGGTCATTTTCTAGAGGCCAGTTGAGAGTCATTGATCAGTACAGACAAAACTTTATTAAATTAGAGTCTGAAGCTTAATGAAAGGTGTAAGTTTTCTCCAAGTGTATAAATGTTTTGTACAACTCTTGTGTTTCAGGCATTATGCTAGTCCTGTAGAGAAGAGAAAAATAATATATTACAAATCTTGTCCTCTGGAAACTGGCTGTTTTTTAGAAGCATGAACTAAGGGCACAAATAAGTACCTAAATGGTAGACTACAGCAATGCACCAAGAAAAAGACAAGTTCTTAGGGACACAATGAAATCATATCATTTTGATTAAAAAAAAAAAAAAAAGAAAACATCAGGGTTGCATTTGAATCAGAAGCTGAAGGATAAGTTTTGTTTCAACAAGAAAGATTAGAGTTACCTTCAAAACAGTAGCAGTAACGTGAAAAAATTGCACAGACAAGGTAATGAATCATCCAGAAGTCAAGTTTCAGCTTTGAGTGCATAAAGTGTGTTGAGGTTAGTTAGCTTTGAAATTTTGTTTTTGCCTCTCTTCGGTCAGAAAGTCTCTGGACTCAGACCTTCTCATAGTTGGCTTCCTGCTGTCACTCAGTCTTAGTTCAAATATTTGCTCTAGAGAGAGGCTCTCCCTCTAAGATCAGCCATCTAACCTTGAACCCTTTATGACTTGGATTGGGGAACTTTAGTTAAAAGCCCTGTGTGAATGTCTCCTGGTTGCAAACACCAATAAACTGTGTGAGTGAGTGACCTTTGTGCAGACAAAAAGGAATGCATGTGAACAGGCTTTAGAAAATTATGGTAGAGGTTCTAGATTGCCCCTTCTTTTGCGCTTGTTAATTAGCAAAAGAAAAAGAATGTACTGATCAATTTAGCCCTTTCTCCATGTCAGCAAAATGGCTATTAATCATTCATTTCCCTTATCACCTGATCTCCCTCCCCTGCAATTCTATTACCTCTCTTGTGCTTCTGATTAATAAAAGCTAAGAAAGAAGGAAATTCAATAGGTCTTCTTTGCCTCCCTTGGCAGGCCTCCCCCTCTTCCTCTTGACATAAGTTTGTGTCTTGAGTAGGTTTCTTCCATGTGACATTGGTAGTTGCCGGTGGGCTGGAATAGTACAGTTACCCACCTAAAATGGAAACTTCTCCCCTTGTTTATCCTCTCTCTCATAGCCCTGTCTTATTTGTTTATTTTTGTTCCTTTTTCAAAACCAACCCTTGTTTATAATGTAAATGGAATGTAAGTAGGAGCCTTGTCCATACTTTAATATTATAACCTGAGCACATGCAGTAAATCCTCAATACCCATTTTCTGAATGAATCCAGTGAAGGACTAAGTTGGTAAGGTCAGAAAACAGCTTGAATCAATAGAATAGATAGCTTGCAGGCCAGGCAGAGACAATGGCTAAAACAGAAGCCTCTGAGGGCCCTTTACTGGGGGAACGGCTTGATTGGAGTTCTCGGTATGTGGAGGCCATAAAGAGGTTGGATTCAAGACTGGGAAGATCAGAGGGAAAGGAAGCATACAGCAGTGCATGTGATAGCTGTGGTGAATGAGCACAGCCTTCAAGGGGTGGCAGTAGCAGGAGAATTAAGGCAGAAGGCAACACGGGGCAGCTGAAATGGCAAGATGTGACAACCTGTTTAACGTGCAGAGCGAGGAAGAGTTAAAGAGGACCCTCAGCCTTCTGGAGTGAATAAATGAGAACGCAGGGATTTCAGGGCTATTCTGAGTTTACAAAGCTGGCAAAGCATTCAATCCATTTGGAAATTCAGCTGTTGAGTCCAGGAGAGAAGTAGGGCTGCAGACCCACATCTGACAACGGATTTACGGTAGTGCGCGTGGAAGTCCCATCCTCAGACGTCCCACCTGCAGCCGTCCTCCGGGTGTGAGGACCGCTCCGCAATGGCCAGGGATTCAGCAATACTTATGAGCTTGTTGTGCCTATTGCTAGCTCCCTTATATCCTTCTTTTCAGCTGACAGAAGCATGTAAACTACTGACGTTCAAGGTGCACAAGCTGATACCACACGTTATAATCCCTCTCCAGTAGGTCATTCATCCTGATGCATAGTCACACTCAGTCCAGCCCCTGCTGGTACAGTTCCTCTCAGATCTCTACCTGGCACTGATGAAATTTGGTTTTCAGTTGTCCTTACCTGAGACTTTCATGTGACTTCTTCTTGCTGAAGACATTCCATCTTCCCTCATTATTCAGCTTTCTCTCTGTCTTGCACTCCTTTCTACCCAAGTCCACAATCCACCTTCTTCACTCAGAAATGTCTTATTTACATTTCTTCTCAAGCCAGGTACTGGATGTATCTTTAAAAATAATACTAACATTATACAGAGTGAAATAAGTGAATCAGAAAAAAAAATCTGAGAACAGCATGATTTCATACATAGGTGGGACATAAAAGTGAGACTATGAGACATGGACAAGAGTGTGGTGGTTACGGGATGGGGGGAGGGAGGGGAGGTTGGGATAGGGAGGAGGGGAGGGACACAGGGAAAACCAGATAGAACGTGACAGAGGACAATTTGACTTTGAGTGATGGGTATGCAACACAATTGAATGATAAGATAATCTGGAGATGTTTTCATTGTACATATGTACCCTGATTTATTGGTGTCACCCCATTAAAGTTAATAAAAAAAAAGTTAAAAAAATACTAATATGTCTTGTGCAATTTTGAAAAGAAAGACTGTTGTGGGAAGTGGGGAACTGGTATACACTTAATGATATCAGTGTTCTGCAATACCTGGGATTGAAATGATCGGGTAGAATTATCCTACTATCGCTGGTAGGGATAGGCACAGGCCGATTGTTCTTGAAGAGGAGTTAGAATAATGTCTGCCTATGTTGAATGAGAGTTAATAATTTAAACCTTTGGGGTAGAGGGTGTTATGGTGAGACTCAGGTGAAAAATGAACAAGACCATGATTAGAAAAGGGTGAGTTCTTAATACAAAATGGAAACAGAAAAGGGGACAGCACAGAAGATAAGAGTAAACAGGAATAGAATAATGTCAGTGAACAATGATAATGAAGGTAGCTAGTACTTATTATCTTGTACCATGGTTCTGACATGGATCACACCACTATAGATACTATCCTGCATAAGACACATGTGCATTCTATTATGTTAATGTCCATTGGATGCTAAGAGGACTCAAGAGAGAGCTGCAGTAACTTGTTCAAGTCACACAGCTTGTATGCAGATATGACTGTTGTTCTGTTCCAAGTTCTAAACCTTTAGTAATTTAAGGCAAAGGTTAAATATAAAAAGAAAAGGAAAGAAGAAAAGTATTTCAAGAAGAAATGAAAGGCAACTGTATCAAATGCTGCAGATAATCAATGAAAATAACAGGAGGAAGAACAATATTTCTATATCCTCTAAAAAGAAGGTTTTTTCTCCTATAAAGAGGATATTTTAGGAAAGCTAGAAGCAAAGTAATAAAATCCAAGCATTCAATTCAAATTCTCAATTTCATTTTTATTTTAAATTTTTATTCATACATGCAACATGCAAGAAAATTCACATTAATGAAACTGTAGTTCGTGAAATTCATTCAGAGTACTTTGTTCTAATCTTAATGAAGAATGGGAGAGCATGTTTATATAAACTATCTAATTTACCCTGCTCACTAACAGGCCAGTGGTCTGTGCAGAACAAAGTTCTAAAAGAATAAAAAGGGTTTCTTTAAATATATAAGTTAACACTATGAAGACGGTCCACCATTTATCTTCATTTCTGAAGTCAGAAACTAAATTCAATTGTAATTCAAGATTTGGCAATAGAACGACCTTTAAGGTGAGCTGCTCCAGTCTCTGACATGTCCTTGTATGTTTCTTAGTCTAAATTTTCATGCTTTTAAATAATAAGGCCTTGTCTTTTTTTGTTGTTGTTGATAGACTTTTGTTAAAATTCAGAAATACAAATACTGGCTTATTTTGGACATGGATAACTTATAAAGTAATATCTGTCTATGACTTTAGTTTATATTTTTATAGCACAAAGGTTAAGATTAAATGTCACTGGACATATATTTATACACAGTCCAATCTTATTTCTTTGGGGAAATTGAGAGATTCATTGGGTTTTGAATTTGCAAAAGATGCCAGTTCCCCAGCAAAACAGTAATGGCAGATAAATTGGGTTTTCTACTCTGGAACTCCCTGCAGGCTTCTGCTATAATACCCCAGGGTGGAATGGCTGTATCAGAAAATTTTCTTGCTAAAATGCTTATTTCTACAGTTAGTCACAAGTCTGAAAGTCTGCCATGAATTATGGAATATAGAAATGTAAAGAATATTTTAACCTGTAACCTTATATTTTGAAAATCTAGCAGTATATTAATGACTATAGAATGGCAAAATTGTTTTAGCTGAGAGTTAGAGTCACTAAAAAAGACAAAAATTCTTTAATGGTTAAAATATGGATATGTACTTAGAGTTTTCCCAAGAAAATTCACTTTTTGGTGACAATAAGTTATTGTTTAACTTGCATGAAACCCCAAAAAGCTAATGTGCATACTTTTCATGTGCATTTCCAGGATGCAATGGAAGCAGGAATAGAAGAATGAATAATAATTGCCTATTTATTTGTTATTGATTGGTAATTCTGAAGAGGAACAAGACAACAAATTTTAAATCAATATTGACTTACATCATAATCCTACTATTAGTAGTAGTAGTAGTAGTAGTAGGTGAGAGGAGGGGAGATTATAAGGCAGACTCCCATATGTGTTCTGACTGGGATCTACCTGGCAACCTCATGTGGTGCCAATGCTTAAATACCACTGAACTATTTTTAGCACCTGAGGCTGATGTGCTTGGACCACGGAGCTATACTCAGTGCCTGGGGTCACACTCAAACCAATCAAACAACTAGCTGCAGGACAGGAAGAGGAAGAGCAGGGGGAGAAGGAGGGGTGAGGCAGATGGTTGCTTCTTCTGTGTGACCTGACTGGAAATCAAACCTGGGACATTCATACACTAAGCTAACACTTTATTCACTGAGCCATAGACCAGGACCTGGTATTATTTTGATAATCATTGTAAAATACTGATGTTAAGTTTTGATTTATCAGCACCCATAGGTACGTTAGCTCAATGCTATGTGATCAGCCTGAAATTGAGAAAAGCTTCTTTAAATTATTTTCATCTTTAAGAAAAGGAAATGCATTCCTGATAATGGTATTATAATGAATTCTTATCTGAGAGTAACTGTTAAGTTATTGTCTTACTTAATTGTTTTGTCTTACTTATATTTAAGGCATTTTATGTTTTTCTGTTTCTTCCTCCCCACTTTCTCCATTCTGTGTATGTTCATGCACTGATATAGTCTGTCCCTTATCTCCTAACATACATAGTTCCCTCTTTACACCAATTACTCATCGATTCCCCAACAGCATGTTTATTGTTCAGTAGGTTTATGCTGAAAAGTCATTTTATTATTAACACATGCATCAAATTCTGTTCTTAATTTATGTTCTCTAAATGTTTTATTTCAACTCTTCAAGTAATGTTAGAAGGTTTTATTGTGATATTCCAATTGACTCACTTGAGTTTGAATCTCCTCCCCATTATCTCTTATAAATACCAAAATCTTATCTTCAACAGTCAATCTGGCCACTGTGGTTTCAGTTTGTACCCAATGTGTCAGTCTCTTCTTCTCTTTTATATTTTAGGCATTATGTCTGTGTGCAGAAACCCGGCATTTTTGTCAAGTTTTTGTGTGCTAGACAAGAAAATTATTTTCAAAGCCATGGTGCATTTACCAACTGTTCACTCTGTGTTTTTGATACCCTGGTTCTGCTTAAACTGCCTTCCTCTCAGAAATTCTGCTGTGTGCGGGGATGCTTATAACTGCTCTTTCCAGGAACACTAATGCAGTTTATGTTTGTGTAGCTTAGCTGAAATTAATTTTGAAAGATTCATCCCATAAATGTCCTTTTCTAAATACTCTGGTCTTTGTCAAAGACATTGTAAGAGACAGGTAGCCAAGCCAAAGGGAATTGTCACTTGGATCAACATGTGAGCTTTCGTTTACAACATATCTTTTTTTAGAGATACTTGTGGTTTTATTCAGCATATAAAAATGACATTATTATGGGTTCAGACCATAGATCACATTTGAAACTTTGAAAGTACCATCAGTCCTTAATCACCCTAATCTGATATTCATGTAATAACCAAGGAAGCTCAGTACAGTCTCTTTAGGAAAGGGGGGGGATCATTTTCAAAGTAGCAGAATGAGATGCTTTTCAGAAAGAAGACAAAATAGAGGAGCTGGTATTTTGAAAAATTCTGTCTGGAACCTGGTATTTTGATATTTGTCTCTATGTGACCTTTCTTGATGGTTGGACATTATTAGGACAGCACCATGACTTGGAGAACAAAACTACAAATTGCTAGGAAGATGAAATTAGGGTAGGCACAGGTGGGGCGGAGGCATAATATGTGATTGTAGTAACAAATCTCTCCACAAGATGGCGTTCATGGTTTAATAGTTTTAATTAGAATGTTCAAAATTTACAATGTGGCACTAAACACAGGCACATGAATGTTGCATATATAGTGTTTCATAATCTAGTGTATTTTCAAAAGACACACTGTTCTTCACGTCAATGGCATTTAAACATTAAGTGGCAATATTTAGAGAGTATATTATGAAGCAGAATATAGACTCCTGTAGCTTCTTCTTGGCTCCACACTGTGTTTGGCAGGGGCCACAAGCCCAACCTGAGTAATAAAATGAGTGGAAAATGAATCACCAACTCTAATTTTGAATGTGAAAAAGAGAGAAGAGAGACAAGGTCACCTAGCAATCAGAATATGATTCAAAATGAACCTTGTCAGGAGCGAGGCCCTTGAACTAATGTTTGGTGGTTTGGGGGACTAATAGTTGAGAAAGTTCTCTCTGCTTTCTAGCTCTGATCATGAGTGAATAAGACTTAGAAGACAAAACTGACAGTCAGCTATTGGGGTCCTGCCCTTAGATCCTACGTCTTGAATCCTGGTTTATCCCAAGTTATTTTACATTCTACTTTGGTTCAACCAGACTGACTCAGGTAGAGAGGTGGCCTATGCCTACCAGTTGACATAAGTCATTAGATTGGGTTGCTGACTAAAGAAATCAATCAAGAGCTGACAGTAAAAAAAAAAAAAAAAGTAATTGATTAGAATCCTCTGAAAAAGACAAATACTGAAATAAATTATGTTCTATTGTGATAAGCTTAGATAAATTTCATGAATTTTAGCTCTGAAGTTGACAAAATATGGATATTTTATATTTTTTTCTGACAGAGACAGAGAGAGACAGAAAGAGGGACAGATAAAGACAGACAGACAGGAAGGGAGAGAGATGAGAAGCATCAATTCTTTGTTGCGGCACCTTAGTTGTTCATTGATTGCTTTCTTGTATGTGCCTTGTTCGGGGGGCTATAGCAGACTAAGTGACCCCTTGCTCAAGCCAGTGTCCTTGGACTGATGCTCATGAGCCTTGCTCAAACCAGATGAGCTCACACTCAGCTGGCGATCTCAGGGTTTTGAACTTGGGCCCTCCACGTCCCAGTCCAACATTCTATCCACTGTGCCGCTGCCTGGTCAGGCTATATATGTTATTTCTTGACTGTTATAATTTTTCTTTTAAATAATGTGATTATTAAATGACCGTGTTCTGAGAGCTTAAAATCATGATTTGTATATAGAAATTACATTTAAAAATTTTTATGTAAGTTAGAGAATGAGTAATATTTCACAAGTTGTTGATAGTTAATGTGGATATTAATAGTGTACATCAAATTCACTTGTTGCAATCTCTAAAAAAGACTGATTTTAATAAGTGTATCAAGTGTATATTTATATAAAAATGTAATCTATACAGCACCTTAAAGTGGTGAAAATGAATTATTTTAAATTTGGAAAATTCCTTAAGAGATTAACAAATTAATTCATCATATCTCTTTTGCACTTATTATCTGGCAAAGCTTATACTTAATTTATCTGTATGATAATTACAAGATATTTTCTCTAACCAAATCTAGATTTTAATAATTGCTTAAATTTTAATGAACAAATCTTTTATTCTACCTTTGTGTTATTCAAGAAATCTTTCATGCTGAACAAATCATATATCTCTTATACTAAAATTTAAGATCACTCCTAAACCTTTCATTCTAAAACAGAACTACTGATTGTCCTCTTTTCAGTTCATTCTCTTGACTGAGTTCAGAGGTTTTGGCAGGATTTTATTTTTACTAGAGCTGAATAACACTAACTTTTCTATTCTAGTTATTTGGTATGTTTAGTTCTTCTCTAAGTCTTCTTATATTAGAATTTTTAATATCTGAGTATTAAGATACACATATTAATAAGGTTTTGAACAAAGCCAAAGGCAATAAAATGAGTCTATCACTGTTTCTTTAATTAAGCAAGATACATACATTTAAATTGCTTTTATTATAAATGCCCTAAACAATGTTCTTCTCCCATAAACAGTCCTCTTTCTCATCAGATCCAAAATCGTCATTCACCAAAAACATGCCTTCACCTCCCTCTCATCAACCCTCAGATCTTTGGTTGCAATATTTTCCATGCTATTTATATTTTCTACATGTGTTTGGCATTACTCATCTGTTTTCCCATTCTCACAATCACTGCCTTACTCAAGTCCTTAACCTCCCTTTCTGAATTTTTCACAAGCATTTTTTAAGTGTTTACTACAAAGTTTTAATCTTAATCTTGGCCTGAAAAGCTCCATTTGCTACACAGATACCAGAGGATACTCTCCAAAATAGAAATAGGATCATATTACATTAAAGTACTTCAATAGAAGCCCACTTATTTCTGATGTAAACTCCAAATGGTTTAGTACAGAGGACAAGGTGGTTCAATTGTTTTAGAGCTTATCCCATCAACATTCACACACCCTACGAGAAAGACGTGTCTGCAGTGCTTTGACAATTCTATACCTCCAGCATTTTACACAATATGTGATCCAATTTTTCACTGCCAGATTCTATGTCAAACCAGTAAACTAAATTAGTGTTTACTAAGCATCCTTATGCTTGTACTACTTATTTCATTTTATATGAGCAAAGCCTACATTTCTATTTACTGGGTAGTTTGTTTGAATATATCCACTCTTTAAAATTTAGTCTTATTCTAAACAGAATACACTGAAATATGGCTTAAAATAAGATAGAAATTTCTTCTGGTCATGTTGGAGAAACTGGAACTGCACCGGACTCACCTTCCCACCACAAACAACTGGAAAATTACACAGATTACATGAACTAAGTGTTTCCAACAACAGATTTGTACGACTATGCCCCCAGAGAGAAAATTCAAAACACTGAGCCAAAGAATTCCTCTAGGATCTAGAGTCTAGATCTTGCCTCGTGATGCCTTTTAGACCAGGGTACATGGAGGAAAGCCTCAAGCAGAGGACCGTCATCCCGCTGGACTGGAAAGACAGGGAGGCTGAGTCAACTGCCATGTAGAGAAAAAAGTTGGGGAAAGCAACAACCTGAGCATCCAATTCTCAAGTTCAAACTGTACACAAGACTTACTCCTGACAAGCCCTTGGGAGAAGACACAGTCAAACATGCAGCAAATTTATATGCCTTAGTAATGTGTTGCAACTTAACCTAGAGAAAGGCTACTCAATGGACTGTAAAATAATTTTAAAATTATCCTCAAATGACCAAACTGATCTTCAAGTTGCTTAGCTAAGGGCCCAAACAAGGTTCTAAACTATTTAAAGAATACAAAACCCAGACAATCGATGGTGTAGTATTTGTAACAACCAGAATCCCTTTTTTTTAAAAAAAAAAAAAAAAAGGTAATGAAATAGTCAAAGAAGAAGGAAAATGTGACTCAGAACTGAGTGGAAAATGGTCAATGTCATTATAGAGAGAATGGAATTAGCAGCAAGGACTTTAAAATAGATATTATTAATACACTCAAAAACTTCCCTCTTGCAATTTGTCTATGAAAGAGAGATTTTGAATTAACCGCTAATAGATTTATTCCTCATTACCACTCCTGGAGCAGCCCTGATCCGCTCATCTTCTGTCTTTGGAGACAGAGTCATAAACACAGGACCTTCCTAGACAATTGCCAAGTGATGCAGTAGAGATGGAAGTAAAAAGAGGGTCAGAGAAGAGAACAAAAGTGTACACTCAATCAGTGCTTTGTGGGGATGCTGCCATAGTTAGAACTCGCTGAGTATAAATACAGCTTTGAGAATAGAAAGGAGAGGACAAAAAAATATATTAAAAAAGAAGAAAAAACAGAAAACATGAGCACAGTAATTATAAGAGAAAAAGTGCGTGTTTAGGAAAAGAGGTGGATTTAAATCATATTACTCTAATAAAAAGTTTATGATATAATTGACATTCTATTTGTTGTTTTCCTATTTTGGTACTTAAAGTCATCAATTGCTAATATAATTGAAAATAACAATAAATCACTACAATTCTCTTTATTTTCCTGTTAATACAACTTTTCTCTCCTTAAAAACTGCTACTATATATTATTAAAAATATTCCAAGACATAAAATGTTTATAATTATTGGTAATAGCCTTTGGGAGATTAGTGAAAAATATATTGCTTATTTTTAACTATTTTACTGTTCTAAAAACTATTTATTGAGGGTTTACTTTGGCCTAACACTATTATAGTTATTTGGGAAGATTGGCGAGACAAATTATTTTTTCTTTTAATTAAATTTATTTGGGTGACTATAGTTACAAAATTATGCAGGTCAGGTGCCCGATTCTACAACACATATTTTGTGTTCACCTCCCCCAGGTGAAGTCTTTATCCATCACTATTTATCTTCCTATACCCTCGTCTACCGCTACACCCCCCCCCCACTGCAATCATCACATTGTTGTCCATGTTCATAAGTGTTTTCTTTTTTAATTTTGTTGTTTGTTTGTTTGTTTTGCTTAACATCACACCCCAACTGCTGTCAGCCTGCTATCTATGAGTCTGGCTCTATTCTGCCTATGAATTTATTCCATCCACCAGATCCACAGTTGAGTGAAATCATATGTTAATTGTCTTTCACCAACTGGTCTCTAGGTCCATCCATGCTGTCACAAAAGGTAAGATTTCCTTCTTTTTTCATGGTGATGTAGTAGTCTGATGTCTAAATGTATTAGCTTTTTTATCTACTCATTTACTTATGGGCACTTGGCCTGCTTCCAAATCTTGACTATTATAAATAACACTGCAATGAACATAGAAGTGCATATATTCCTTCAAATTAGTGTTTTGGGTTTCTTTGAATAAACTCTCAGAAGTAGAAACACTGGGTCATAGGACAGTTCCATTTTTAATTTTTTGAGGTAACACCATACTGCCATCCATAGTGGCTATATCAATCTGCATTCCCACCAACAGTAAACAAGGGTTCCCTTTTTTCCACACTCTGCCAACACATGTTGGTTTTGTGTGTGTGTGTGTGTGTGTGTGTGTGTGTGTGTGTGTGTGGATTTATTAATGATAGTCATTCTGACAGGTCTGAGGTGATATCTTATTGTGGTTTTAATGCATTTCTGTGATGATTAGTGGTGCTGAGTATCTTTTCATGTCTATTGGCCATCAGTATGAAATACTATCTTGTTGTATAATTTGTTTCTATTGCCCTCTAGTAGTAGTGTTTTAACATTCTTGAGCAATTTTACATTATTTAATGCAATGAGTTTCTATTGTACTTTGGACATAAGTATATTTTTTCAAAAAAACCTGAAATGATATTATATTCTTTTTATATAAAATCTTTGTATAAATATCTCTCAAAGTCATGGGCTAGGATAATAGCAATATTTCCTCACATGATTTTTTAATATTAAAATAGAAATTTATTACATAAATGCAATATTTAAAAAATAAAAAGATATATATCAATACTAATTCATATTCATCTACAAAGAGAATGGCTTACCTCTGGGTTGTTTCAATTTATTTAATTGTTAATTGAAAACTCTATGATAAAAAATACATATTCTTGAAGTCTTTATTTCAATTCTTCTAACTCAAATTTTTATTTTATTAACATAAAATATAACATTTAAGCACTCAATAAATTAGCATTATAAGATGAACCCTAAGCTTCTCTTTTGCCCAGACTTCTAATTACTGAACTTCCAGGGATATTGAACCTCTAATCTAGAACATATTTTTATATCAAAATTGTCCCAAACTATAAATTATTATAAAGTAGAAGACATAAGAAGTAGATTCTTGGGGAGCAAAACAGAGTTGGTAAGAATTCTGAGAAGCAAAGGACTTCTGCTTTCAGGTAAGCAGCAAAATGTCAGTGAGGATAATTAAAGCAATAAGTTTGTGTTGAAGTTTAGAAACCATATTATAAAGCTACCCATGTTTTGTTTCAGTGAACAGAGCATCTATTTCAGGAAGCCTTGCTTGGTCTTTTGTTGTTGTTTGTTGTTATGATGGTGGTAATGAAGTTGCCTTAAACTGAAAAAAAAATTAAGAAAAATATTGATATTTGGAAAACAATTAAAGCAAGTATATAATATAAATAGTTGCATGTTCATTTTCTACATTGTGATAGTGATTTCATGGGTGTATGAATCTATTCAAACATCAAATTATATTCTTTAAATGCATGGCTTATTGTATGTCAGTTATTTCTCAAAGAACAAATTAAAAAACACATAAGTATCCAGGAGTGTCACTTTATTATAAATAAAACTGTCTTGAGGTCTTGCCTTTTGAAAAGGCTTTATGGCGACTTTCAAAACATGACAAAAATCTTGCCATTCACTCAGTTATAAGAATATCTTGACCATTCATAACTATTCATTATAATAAATAGTTTTGTGTTGAGGTTATAATGTACGAATAAATACTTATGGTAATTTACACAATGAAATTGTCTCCTGGGTGAGTCAGGAATTTTAAAGATTTTATAACACATTTATGCTTGTTAAAATAATTTATAATCAGCTAGATAATGTAAAGTCAGATTAGCATTGTACAAATTGACAACAACAAAACAGTTACTAGCATTTCATTTGTGAAAATAATTTAAATGATTCAAAGCCAGTGGAAATAATTAGTAAAATATCTCTGTCGATGGGAAGTAAATGGCACTGGATGGCACATTATGTCTGTTGCGATTAGAGAATATATTCCCTGAACCGACCAATTAACATTGGACTACAACCAACCTTGGTTAGTTTTCTCAGTTTTGTAATAGAAGAATAAAGAGCAGTAATTAATTAACCTTATTAGTTCTTAGGAAACCATTAAACTTACATAGAATGTCGCTTACCTGTATTGGAGAGAAAGGGAATATGAAAGATAGGGCCTCAAAATAAAACTGTGGGTAAGAGATTCCAGAACTGATAAGTCTTGCCTTAAAATAATATAATTTATGCCTTATATAAATATAGAAAAATAATTTCTGAGAAATTATATTAATGGAGTTGATAATTTAATAATTAAACTGATATAAGTATTAGATTTAACTTAATGAAATTGCCATTCTGTTATATCATAGCAGTTGTATATTGCTCATTTCATAGACCTCCTTGTGATATTAGATGATAGGGTTTGGGCCACTGAACTTACTAACATAATGAATGCATCCTAAAAGAAAATCAATAATGGAACAGCATATTTAATCAATCCTATAGACCTGGCCAGATAGCTAGGTTGGTTACAGCATTGTCTTAAAGTGCAGAGACTGATGGTTCAATCCCCAGTCAGGGTACATGAAGAAACAGATCAATGTTCTTGTCTCTATCTCTCTGTTTCTCTCTCTCTCACCCTCTTTCTTCATCTTCTGTCTCTAAAAACAATGAATATATATATATATATATATAAAGTTTGCTAAGGCAGCACTTACCTTAAGTGTCCTTATTACAAAAGAAACCAATAAAAATAAATAAAGAAGTCAAGAGAAAACTTTAAGGTGTGATGAATGTTTATAGCATACATTAGCCATGTACAGTTTGTTTTGTATGCTAATAATACCTTAAAGTGAAATAAAAAATTATATTGTCCTGAAGGGGAATAATGAATAATGTGAAACTTTCGATTTGTCTCAAACTAACATATACATTAAATATAAACCTGCAAACATAACTTATGGGCACTTTTAAAAGTATTAGAACATGGTTCTGAAGTAGATTCAGAAAAGCAAGCAGGCAAAAATAACTAGAAAGACTTTTTTTTGGAAAACATAAAACTGAGGAAGACATGTTAGCATTTATCATAAAGACATCATATAAAACAATGTGAGGCCACTCCAAATGAGATAGTCAGCAAACAGTTCAAAATAACCCTAAGAAATAGTTAGCATGTACAAATGATGCATGCCGAAATTAAGAAGCACTATATAAATCAATGGGGGAATGCTTCCATGTTTGGGAAATTGCTAGTTAATTTTAAGTTTTTCTAAAGGATCCTTCACCTATTCCATAAAATAGCGTTGTTGATCATTTTTATTTAGGAATTACTCTAGTAAGTCATAATAAAAAGTTAATATTTGTTTTATAATATATTATTTCAACTACATTCCTGCATAACTATCAGAAATATAGAGACATAAATATAGTAAATAGACATTAACTAGAATAGGTAATGGGCTAATTATGCTATGAAAATGATTAAAAAGTAATTTCCACTAATGATCATGAAAAATAGTTATTAATACTTACAGGGCATAATTATCTTTATAACTAACCTGTGCACTCCTAGTTATACTTGTTAGAATTTCATAATTTATTTCAGTAAACACACATTAGTGTCAAATTCAGTCTTATGAGTAGGCCTTGTAAAATATGATGCTTTCTCTTGGAGCATTTTAATTCAAAATACGGACTACTCCTTATCCCTTGATAGACAAAACAGAACTACAGTATGTTAGGCTTTTTATTTTAATCTCTAGAGATTTTTAATATAGTTTTTGAGAAAGTTTCTCATTTATTAAAGTTTAAAGCATGACAATTAAATAAACAAATTTAAGTCTTCCTAAATTATCTCAATGAGAATTGAAATCAACACTTTCAATATTCTAGAGAATCAAAGCAAATTTTGCTTTTCTCTCCCCAACCCCCTGGGTGAGAAATAGTGGGTAGCTGATTTAAAATAGTTGCTTTTGTTGTTACTTAAGATTATTAGTATAGCCTGACCAGGCGGTGGCGCAGTGGATAGAGCATCTGACTGGGATGCTGAGGATCCAGGTTCGAGGCCCCAAGGTTGCCAGCTTGAGTGCGGGCCCCTCTGGCTTGAGAAAAAAAAGCTCGCCAGTTTGGACCCAAGGTCGCTGGCTCCAGCAAGGCATTGTTCAGTCTGCTGAAGGCCCACGGTCAAGGCACATGTGAGAAAGCAATAAATGAACAACTAAGGTATTGCAATGAAAAACTGATTGATGCTTCTCATCTCCCTCCGTTCCTGTCTGTCTGTCCCTATCTATCCCTCTCTCTGTCCCTGTAAAAAAAAAAAAAAAAGATTATTAGTATAAAAAAGCAGCATAATTACAGGTTGTATTGAATTTTGCCTTGTCACTAATAGCCTCTTATTACATGGGTCAGTAGTGTCAGGTATAAAATGTTTCTCTCTCTGCTTGCAGAATTATTAAATATATACACCTACAAAAATAAACAAATGGCAAAAATGTATATTTCTTCCTTTCTTTATATTTTTTCTTCCCTCCCATTGAAAAGATTGAGAGCACAAAATAGTTTCAGTTATAAAGAATTTCTCAGGAAACTGAAAATAAAATTTTCTGAAATTAACCCTTCATTTGCACTGAGAAATGCTATTTCATTTGTTTCAGAAAGATAATAATATTTTTTTTTTGAGATTTTAAATTATAATCTAGATGTTTTCCTGCTTGGAAAGTTCATTAGTTTGATAGATTGAGAATAATAGTGATTTTGCCCTGAAAGTAAAGTAATAAGTAATTCAAGTTTAGTTTGAAATTGGTTCTAGTAGACAGGTTCAGTCAGTATAGCCCTGATCTAAGAGCAGGAAACACGTACATTAGCCTTGTGTATTTGCCCCAAGCCTTTTTTCTCATTAGTAATATGAAATAGAATAAGAACTCAAGCACACAGCTTATGAGTTTGGATGGACTTGCTCTAGTGACCAAATTATTTCTGTTTATTTTCTTTGGTTTCATATTTTAGATTAGCTCTAAGGGACACTGGAAACTCCTGTCAGCCATGTTTTAATTTATGCTTCATGAGCAATTGAATAACCTTGGCTCATCTATACTAACAGCAAAGGATGTCATACAAAGGACTATTGGGAACAAAAGATTCCCCAGCCATAAGAAAATTAGGGAACTTTCTTAAAACTCAGAATGTGGGCTTGCTCTGACCCATACCCACCCTAGGCTGGTTCTTCAGTCCTAAAGACAATCAAGATTCAGTAATCTGAGCCATAATGTCACCTACAATGAGAAGAATTTAGATACTTGGTTTAGAAATCACATGTCTGTAAGGCTAATGTGATAAACAAGCTGACAAAGGTTTTGGTCATTCCTCTTCTTTCTTACCCACACGAAAGTCTTAAAATTATGTTTTATTCAATAAAAACAGTAGTACTTTCTTATTAAATGGAAGTCATAATCATAACAGTGAGACTATTTAATGTTGGTGTTGCAGTAATATAAGGTTATAGTAATTAAATATATAGAAATATAGAAAAACATGGAAGATATATAAAAATAATTAGGATATAATATTAAAATCAATTAAGGAAATTAAATAAAGTTATGCTGTCTGGATGGGAATTAATATACTGTGTACAGATATGATAAACAGACTCTGCCTTTCGAGCAGGGCTCAGTGTGTGTGTGAAGTTACATGTAGATAAAAAGTGGCTTGATGTCATAACTCTGTGGGTTGACTAGACAGGAGGCTCCCCTAGGAACATCTTAAAAGTGACTTGATGTAACATTTTAGTAGATTAAAATAAAAAGGGCTCCTTTTGAGGAACTCATTTTTAAAGGTGGCTTGAGGTGATAATCCTGTAGATTAACACCTGTTAGAAGGCATTGGCTAGAAAAGGGACTAAAACTTAAGGGACCCCCTGCTGCGGTAGTTGCCCAGACTCCAACGTGAATGTGGACTGTCTCCACACCGCTCTGACCAAAGACAGCCAAGAGGAGCACGCCGACGGGGCTCTCTTAAGCTGTACCCAGGCATGCCGAAAGAATCTGTGAGTAATAAACTGCCTGTATGATTCTTGCAACTAACTTCTGTGTCGGTCGTGTCTTTCCTTTGGTGACAGTTGGTCTTGGCACTGATAAGTAGAATCCTCATAGCCACCTCAAGAGTAGTCTCCAAGAGGCTGCCAGCCCTGCTGATAAGCAAGCGTGTCCCACTGCACAGAGAGGTCAAATCAGGGATGCCTGATCAACAGAGAACTCAGGCTCTACTGGGACAGTTGGTGAGTATAATTCACTAGTTTAATAGAAACTAGCCTTACCATTACTTGAATCTCAACACATCTACAAAAATCCAACTTTTTATCCCAATTTATCCTAAGTTACTCTCTTCTAATATTAGAAATGTCAACTTTCTGCATCTCTCTTATTTAAACACCAAACCCTATAGATTCTTTCTTGGTAACATCATGTTCTAGGTAAAATATTTAAGAATATAACACTATTGCATAATTATGAAAAAATCTACATAAATATAAAGGAAAGGTAGAGTTTTGGGGTACCAGTATAGTATAAAATAGTATTTGATTAATTTGTTAATGTTTAAATTTTTCTCAGAATGTGAAACCCTTATAAGTCATAAGATAGCCAAAATTTTACCAATGAGCTGGTACAACACCCTGAGAAATTAGACTGGATTGCCCAATGTTAGTATCCTCTTACTTATGAGTTATGTGATATATCATACTTCTAATGAGGCATTTATTGTTTTGTTTTATTTTGAAGTTGGCAGTTAAACATAAACATCGTTTTTACTCATGTTGAGTGCCGTTAGTTTAATTAAATTATTTATTCTTCCAAAGTCCCATATTCAGTATACATTATATGACTACAGACAATAGAGGTGACTTTCCTGAAGTGTTACAGAAATCTGTATGCACACATGAGTGTAACTGTTGGAGACTGTGTTTAAGGGTGGTGCGTTAACTGTCAGAATTCAGCGTGACAATAGATCCACGAAGGAGATATTCTGAGTTGGGTCTTCAAGGAAATACTCGCTGTATTTGCCACTATCTATTTCTTTATTATATAAATCTCAGGAAAGCATGTTAGATTGAGTGATATCTAGAGTAAAACAATAACAACAATGATAACATTTTTCTATTCCACTCTTGGTTGCATGAGAAGAAAAATGAAAACTATGTAATGTAATACAAGGTAGCCACATTAAAGCCTTTCAAACAAGGTAAATAATTAGTAAATATATCAATAGCAATAAGAAAAATAGCAAAAAACTAGTTACTATATCTTTCTATCTTTCTCCTTTATAGCACTTGTTGGATTGTGAGTGAACAATGTACTAAAAAGAATACAGGACTATCTGTTTAACCATAAGATAAAACAAAACATGATTTTTTTTCAAAGAAGTGTGAGTCACTATTCAAGTGACTGAGAAAATATAGGAGCAGATGCTGAAATAATAAACATCTTGCATTATATCATTTAGTGGAAGTCATATAAATACCATCATAAAATAAAGTACTTGGTGCACTCTGAGAAATGTGTCATCATCCGACAAATGTCTTTTTTATTGCTAGCGGGAAGAACACAGATGGCTCAGTCTGCTCATTTTGGTATTTATTAAAATAAATTTACTGAAGATCAGGTAGGTGCCTCATTATTTTCAAGACACATTCAATGATGTAGACAGATACTAAGATCACTTTCAGAAAGGCTGTGCAGGACACATATGACATGTCAGCTACTATGAAGACATCGGATGGAAAAGTATATTTCCCCCGAGTAATCCTAATGATCAGTATGGCTAAAACATTTTGATATTTAAAAATGGCACCAAGGTGAGAAGCAGTAGAAAAAGTCTAAGGAGTAAGTCACCTTGTACATTTCTTCCTTATTGCAAAAAAGGACAGGCATATGTATCTTACAATGTTGTTCATCCCCACGCTTCACTTTTGAACTGAGTTACAGGCTGAAAGAAATTGCTTTCAGTTTTTACAAGGAAACAAACTCTGTGGGGCAAAAATACTTCTCATGCCTTTCTGGTATGTCATAGTCTCAGGACTTCTGTGACTAATTCTTTTGATTAAAAAAATTAGAATTTCTCCATTTTTTGCATATTTTATTCATATGTTTTTCTCCATATTACTTTATGATCATATCTTAGATTTTAATGTTATTATAATATATCTAAACACTTTTACCATTTTTATTTTTAACAACTAAAATACAATGCCACCTGAAAGCTATATAATTTTGTTAACCAGTATAATCTTTAAACATTCCATTAAAAAAAAGGTAAATGCTCAGATAATAATATATAAGCTAGCTGACTTTCAAGTTGTAATTCACAAAATTATCTATTTCTATCCTAGGAAAAATGCAGCTACAGTTTATCAAATACAGTGTTGAATGTAAATGGTTGAGTAAATAATTCACTAATGTATTTTTGCTTGAAGTTTTTAGATAATTGCCTCTCTTCTTTATTTTTCTAAAGTGAATGTATGTAGTCAAAAACAGATGCTTTGTTCAATGCACATGAGGGTCAAAATGCAGTCATTGTTAAGAAAAAATATACTGTGTGTATATTAGTGAACATATGCAATACAAATAAGTCTATATAATTAATTACAATTGGCTAAGTGGTTATGTTCTCAAGCCATGTATTCTATTTAGTAATTTTTCAATTAATACCTAAATCGGATGCATTGTAAATTGAATTCCTTCTGGTTTGTCCAGTCTTAACCAACATTCTGAGTATGTGCAGTTATTCAACTTTATTATTATTATTATTATTATATATAGAGAGAGAGAGAGAAAGAGAGAGGAATTGCATAATTTTGAGAGAATAATACTATGATATAAAGTGGTGCTTATGATTCTTTTTTAAAAAATCTTAAAGAAATTCCTCCCTTGCCTCAAGGTTTTCACTCCTGAGATCAGTACTTTTTTCTGTTGGTTAACACTACCAGGCACGTATTTGATGAATAACCTATAATATCTTTCCAATGGTGGTAACATAGCTTTGATGAGGAGGTGTATATTTAAAACCATCTGTTTTGAGGTAGAAGTTTTATTTTATTAAACAGAGTTTTAATCCTTTGTTAATCCAGAAACTCCCTATATAGCCTCTAGGGTTAGTAATGCACATCCATTAAAAATTTTTCATGTAACTTTGAAATCTACCTGCCATGGTTTTTAATGTAGTTGAAGCACCAATTGTATAATCTATATAATATAGTAGTATTAAAAATATTTGTTTTATGAAATGCTAAATGTCATTCATTAGAGTTAAAAATGTAGGGTTATGAAATTTACTTTTTCTAATTTTAAGTTTAAATAAAATCTATGGCCATTTTCTGAAGGACAAGGGTGGTTTTCTTTTGAGATTCCAAAAGTATTCTCTACAAGGAAAATGTCTCATAAAATAAATAATTAAATGATGTTTATCTTAATTATTTAAATTTTCATAAGAGTTGGGATAATTACTGATGAAATAAATCTCCTAATAAATTTATTTAACCAATAAATTAGCATGCAACCAAGAGTACTTACTAGTTCATAACAAAGAGTATCTAATTGTTTCAATGTGCTGTACAATTCATTTCATTAAAATCAAGGTAAAATGGGAAGTTTTATTCCAATTGAAATGTGTTGAATATTTTAAAAATAAATTTTTAAATATAAATAATTATAATAGAAATTTAGAGTATTAAATAAAATTGATAAAATGTAGACAAAAATTACCACCCATCTTATTTCCCTAAATGCCAAATAACATATGACTAGGACTCTACAAATTTGCGTTGGCAGCAACTTTAAATAAATTATACTTTGACAATATATCTTTATTGGCACTTAGAAACATTTTTTAAAAAGCTACCATATTCAACAGGTATAAAAATAATTTTATCACTTATATTTTCATTTATATTGCAATTATTATGAGTGTGAGGCACTGAGGATATGTAAATTCAAAACATATCTCATGAAGTTTTGCATTTTTTTGCTCAAACTTAATTTTCTTAATACAAACTTCTTAATATACATTCACATGAGGTTGTAAGAAATAATATGAAGATTCAGCACGCTCTATACCCAGTTCTCACCAATGATAACATATTGCAAAAACAGAATACAGATATCAGTATAGTATTGATAAAGAACAATTCCATCACCACTACAAAAAGCTTTTACATATATTGCCCTTTAATAGCCACACCCTCTTCCTTCCCATATTAACTCTCTTCATCTTAGCACTTTTAAATAAATTCAGAAGAATTGCAGGATACAAAATGAACATGTAAAAATTAGTTGTATTTTTAGACACTAACAGGTAACAATCCAAATAGGATATTAAGAAAAAAATTATCTTTATAATAGCATTGAAAATAAGGAACACCTTGAAACTCTCTTTATTATTATTATTATTTAAGAGATTTATTAGTTAACTTAGTTTTTTTAACTTTAATGGGGTGACACCAATAAATCAGGGTACATATGTACAATGAAAACCTCTCCAGATTATCTTATCATTCAATTGTGTTGCATACCCATCACCCAAAGTCAAATTGTCCTCTGTCACGTTCTATCTGGTTTTCCCTGTGCCCCTCCCCTCCTCCCTATCCCAACCTTCCCTCCCTCTCCCCACCCCGTAACCACCACATTTTTGTCCATGTCTCATAGTCTCCCTTTTATGTCCCACCTATGTATGAAATCAGGTGTTTTTTTTCTGATGTACTTATTTCACTCCATATAATGTTATCAAGGTACATCCATTTTGTTGTAAATGATCCGATGTCATCATTTCTTATGGCTGAGTAGTATTCCATAGTATATATGTACCAAAGCTTTTTAATCTGAACACCTTGAAACTCTTAAACAAACAAAAATGAAGTTTCATGGTATTGTATTTACCAGTAATTTCTTTTATATGACACTAAACACAAAAGAAAAAGTATAGAACTTGAATTTTAACATTAAAACCTTATGTGCATGTAAGAATAATCTCAAGAAAGTGAAAAGAGACCCTGGCTGGTTTGTTTAGTTGGTGAAGTGTGTTGTCCAGAAACAACACATATGTTTGTGGAATTGATCCCCAGTCAGGGCACAAACAGGAAGCAACCAAGGAATGCACGACTGAATGGAACTTCAAATGAATGCTTTCCTTTCCCTCCCCTCTCTCTCCCTTCCTTGCTCTGACTCTAAAAATCAATAAAAATTAAGCTCTGGCCACATCACATAGCTGAGTTAGAGTGTCATCCCAGAGCACAGATGTTGCCAGTTAGAGTCTCTGGTCAGGGCACATACAAGAGCAGAGTGATGTTCCTGTCTCTCTCTCTCTCTCTCTCTCTCTCTCTCTCTCTCTTTCTCTCTCTCTGCCTCTCTCACTCTCAAAAAGAAAATGATAAAGAAAGTGAAAAATGATAATCCACAGAATGGGAAAGAAATATTTACAAATTATATATCTGATGACTCTAGTACCCAGAATTTATAATAAAAAAGAGTCTTAGAAGCAACAACAAAAAAAAATGCAAAGAATTTCATTTTAAAATGTCTGAAGGATTGAATAGTTATTTCTCTGAAGAAAACATCAAGCTGGTGAAAAATGTCAAATGGTAGACATTAGAAAAATGCAATTCAAAAGCACAAGGAGATACTACTTCATTCTCACTAACTGAGATGGCTAAAATAAAAAATAAAAATGGAAAATAACAAATGTTGGTGAGGATATAGAAAAATAGGCATCCTCATGTACTTCTGGTGGAAATACAAAATGGTACATACACTATGGAAAATAGATTGATACTTTCTCACTAAGTTCAATGTAGAATACCATCTGACCCAACAATTCTACTTTTAAGTACTGTATATGTTTTTAAGAAGTGAAAACAGATGGTCAATCAAAAATTTGTACATGAGTATTCTTTGCAGCATTATTAAGAACATCTTCAAAGTGGAAATTTTCTAAATGTCCATCAATAGATGAATAAACAAAATGTGATCTTATCTATACAATGAAATATTATTCAATAATTAAAAGAAATAAAGTGTTGATACATGCCTCACCATGAATGAACCTTGAAAATATAGGCTAAATGAAGAAGCCAAACAAAAAATTCAGAACTTCAGGATTCATTTTCATGAAATATTAAGAGAAGGCACAATGAAAAACAGAGAAAGATTTGTGTTGCCAGGGACCCGGGGGGGGGGGGCGAGGGAAGAATGGGGAGTGACTACTTAAGGAGTGTGGGGTTTCTTGTTGGGGTGATAATAATATTATGGATCACAATAGTGGTGAGTTCCATAACAAGAGTGGTGGAGTGCACAGCATCATGAATGTCCTGAATTCAACAAACTTTACACTTCCATATTCGGATTCTCTATCTTGTTTCATAGACCTTTATGTTTGGAAAAAAGATAATCTGATTGCTAGTTTTTACTTAAGTTTACATCATTTCCATAAGCAGCTACCACATGTATTTTGCTTTAAATGAAGTGAGGTATCCCTTATATTATAAAATTATAACTATAAATTTAGTTAGGTTTTTTTTTCCAGACATTGAAATACTGAATAGATTATTTTTAAGATACTCAGAAGAACTCACACAACTCAAGCACTCACGCTACAGAACCTCACCAGAATTTAAATCAGTCTTACACTGGTTTGAGAGAGGTAATATTTGTGAGAAATTCATTGGAAATATACGCATTCTCTCCATTATCCTTGGTATTTTGAATCAAGCAAGATAATGAGAAATGCACATATGTGTGGCATATTGTTTGAACTCCATACAGAATTTTTAATAATGAGTAATGAGTTGTTTTTTTTAATATGAAACACTTGTCTTCTTTGGAAATAGAAGATATAGTCTATGCTTTCTACAACCATATTTACTGGGACAATGATTAAGAATATTGACTGTTCTTTGCTCAGGGCTCCTGCTTTAACGCCACAGATTGAAAATATGTTTCAGAACTTTTATCTAGGAGAAGCATTTGTATTGCTATAAAAATAGTCATTCTCTCTCAGAAAAGGGTCCTAGGATTGAATGCAACTCCTGTGTCTTTTTTTTTTTTTAGCAAGTTTGAGGGTGTGGGTGGCTCTAGTGAAGCTAAGCCAGCAACCTCGGGATTTTGAACCTGGGTCCTCAGCATCCCAGGCTGATGCTCTGTTATTCACTGCGCCACCACCTGGTCAGGCTCCTGTATCTTTTTGACTTCGTAATTTTCCAGGCTAAATTGTAGGCTCAACTATAGCAGTTGTGTAGTCCTTTATGTTTTACTTCTTCGTCTGCCTTTTCTAACCAGGTTTACATTTTCAATGGTGGTGTTTCTCTCTTAAAATTTTATTTTAGAATTTTTAATGTTAATTAGTTTAAATGTTATATATTTTTATTAATTGCTTCAAAACCTTTATGGAACAAAGGAAATACTGATTGCTTTCTATTCGAGATTTAGGACTCACGCTTTACTAAACAAATTAAAGCCTTTTAACTAGTTTATTGTTGATTTTGCTATAAACAAAAACTTTAAAATACCTATGAATTAAGACAGATTCTAAAATCATTTTATTTTGAAATTTATAATTTAGAGAGAAATTTTAATAAGAAAATTAAACCTCCACTATAAACTAACACCTGTTCCAGTATTTGTAATGAACAAATAATTGCCTCAGAAACCAAGTTTTGTGTTGAAAGTAATATGAGTTCAGTGGACTGAAAAAATTAACATGTTTTTGCCAATTTCCCTTAAACTATATTTTCAATAAGCCACGGCATCATGAAAACCAGAGTGAGTATTTCAAACAATATCGGTGCTGATGAACTAAACGTTCTGCTTGCTATTTGCATTCTAACCCTTTCACTGGAAAATTGCTGCAAGGTAAGTCAATTTCCATGCTAACCCTGAGTTGGCATGCTCCCTTACTGTTCAATCAGAGTTGACAAGGAGGCAAAATCAAAGCTTCAATTATAACACATTTTACTATATTGAAAGTCTGACACCCATGAATCAAAAAGGAGCTCATACGTTTTGAATGCTAAAGTTTTATAACATAATACATCCTTAAGAGTCAAAAATATTTTTTGATCTTGTTAACAAAAATAGTAATTCAGTTAATATTTTAAAGCCCCCAAAAGAGAGTTATCTATTTCTCTTTATGGAGAGAGTCTACATTTCTGTTGCTTGGATCGGTTTCCAGGCCATCCAGAATGGCTTCCCAAATTCTTAACTTCTGCAAATCCAGTCCTAGCTAATGCACGGTCCATCTTTTGTGCAATTAGAATACAGAACAACAGAAGAGGGAAGGAAAAACTTCTTGAGGCTGAGAAACTAGGAAAAAATGCCTTCACTAATCATAACAAAGTTTTTGTTGAGTTTTATAGATGCATTTAAAGTTTGGCCGTTTGCTAAGCTTGTGGCCAGCCACCAATGCAACATGCCCTTCTTTGAGTTGATATACTTAGGGGTGGTGTGGGACTGGAGAAGAGGTAGAAATTCCATCAGGAACTCTTGAGGACATGGAAAAAGTAAATATGAAGATGTTGATAGACCTGTTGCTTTGACTGTCGTAATAAAATTTTGAACTCCAGTAAAGAGAAGATTTAGAACTGCATCTCCCGAACAGTGTTCATGAGAGCCATTTTGAGAATCTGACACATATAACCCTGTGCATTTGTCTCCCTGCTCCTCAGACCATCATGCCCTAGACATTGGTGCCATCTTTGACTCAGACAGCAGGATAGCATTTTTACCTGGCTGCTTAACGGGCTCTCTTTACAGAGAAACATGAGCAGCCTCAAATAATTGGGGACGACTTTAATGTAAAGTTTATCCATCATAAAAGTAAGTGCCAAGAAAAACTGTCTTAATATGGTCTCCCTTATACCCACACTGGTGAAGATGGAAAACATTCAACTTAATCCTTCTCTAACTGGCAAATTCTAGTGGAACTAGAGGTGAGCATACAATACAGTCTTGTCTTTTCAGATTTTTCCATTCATGATGTTTCTGGACTCCAGCCACCAAAACTGACTACGATCTTTATCTCCAAATCTGCGCCTTTCACTCTTTCTGTCAGATTTCAACTCAACTCCAGATTCCAAGTTGTTCAGACAAAAAACCTGTAGTCATCCTTGACTCCGTACGTACTTTTCAACTCTGTATCTAATCCATCTGTTACAGGGAGAACTAGGAGACCTGGTTCTTGTCTTCTTGAAGGAAAGTATTCAATCAAGAGACAAAGTGCAGCAAGTTCAGGAAGCATTTATTGGCTGTGCAGGAAGAAAGTCAGAGAAAAGGATCTCTGGAGAAAAGTTCGGGGGCTAGCCCGGAACAAACTGTCGTGGCCCACTGCTCCCCTGGTTGCAAGTCTTGTGGGGGTCCTTGTGTGCTCGGGGAAAAGAGAGAGGCAATGAATACATGCTGGGGGGAAGAAGAGGAAAAGGAGGAAAGAGAGAAGAGCGAGGGCATGTGCCCAGAGGGAGAGTGCACTGGGTCCTCCTTCCTAAGGTGTTCTAATGGTGGGGGTTTTAGGAGAGGTTCCAGGGGACGATCTCAATAGTATATGGATCAGCTCTCCAGGTGTGTTCTTTTAGGGTTGTGGTCTCCACTGATTGGTCAATGCCAAGTCAGGGGGTCGTTAATAGATGCAGTAGGTCCTGAGTTCAGCTGTGGCTTCCTTTAGTCCGCTTTTGCTGCTTTTCTGGCCTGGAGCTGAAACACAACTGAGGCCTAGATGTTATCCCCAGGGCTTAATGCTTACAGGAGTGGGCATGGAAAGGCTTGTATGGAGGTCCTACGAGGCTCTTTTCTTTGGCCCCTTGTTCCTTTAAGGGTCAGAGGATCTAAAACCACATGCCTAGTGAGATACCAGGGGAGGAAAGGTCAGTGGAGGGTTGGAACTGCATGACCCAGTGATGAGAAAGGTCAGTGTAGGGAAAATAGCTGTGATCAGGACTGCCACTTGTCTTCTAGCTGCAAGCACTTTGCATGATTTGTGCTTGGGCACTCGGCAGACAGATGCATATGCGTATAGCCCATATAAGGCTATGGGTGTTTTGCTTTGGCATGGATCACTTGTCTGCCACCACAAGGGGTGGTTTTTCTGTGTCCTTACCTACTGTGCAAGAAGGTTTCCCTGCCTGTTTGCTTGCTGGCCGCCTGCTGTTGTGGGAATAAGCGGGGATGGCCCCATGCCTTCGGGCTCTGCAGTTCCTCTGTGGTCTCCCTGAATCCAGCGTGAACCTGCCTGGCCTCAGACACGGGCATTCCACCTGGCATAGTGAGCAGGATTCAGTTAGACCAGTACTGAACCGGCATTATAGGCGGGGAGTTCACACCACATGGCCAACTAAGAGAGAACTGCTACCCTGGGGACGTGATCTTTGTTTTCCCCGTTTCCTCCCCGTACCTGGGGCTTTCTGCTTTGGTGACCCTCTGTGCCTGGCCTATGGCCCTTGCTCTGCTTCTGTCTGGCTGATGGCCTACCACACCTTCTGTTGGATGTACATTCTAAACATTGAGTCTGATAACTTTTCCATAGACCAAAATTGTCCATAAAAAATAAAAAGCAAGCCAAGTATAGAATTTAAAATTTTATAGTAGCCCCATTAAAAGAAAAAATAAAGTGCTTAAATTAGTCTTTGTAATATACTTAACTCAAAGCATCCAAAATGTCATTTGAATGTGTAATCAGTTGAAAAACTATTAATAAGGTGCTTCTTTTTTTCATATTAAGGGTTTGAAGTCTAGTGTGTATTTTGTATCTAGAGTCCGCCTCAGTTCAGAATTGTCACATTGCCTGTGTTCAGTAGCAACATACAGCTAGGAGCTCTCAAACACCTCTGCTCCAAATAATAGTTTTCTAAGGTCTTTGACTCTGATTATTCATTCTCAGCACATTAGCTAGAATCCTAATAAAATATACAAAACATATTTTTATGAAATATATAAGCACAAAATAATCCACAGTCTACGTATATGATGCTTATTTATTTAAATATGCAATTTCACATTTGTTATGTCATGTGGTTCAGGACATGCTACTCCAAAACATGACTGGCATATTTACAATCATAAACTGAAGAAGCAAGAAGGTCAGTGTGACACCCACCTCACTGTTCTTCTCTGAAAGCAGGAAATAAATTTCTCACATAAAATGTACCCTCTCTTTAACCAGGAGGAAGGGATACATTTTTATCATCAGAGATGCGGCATTTGGGTCCTTAAACCAACCCTTGTCTTCCTACTTCTTTACCATTTACAACCATTAGCTTGAACCTCTTTGTCTGGTTAATGCTTAACAAATTCATTGTCTCTTTGTTTACGAGGTATAAAACCTTCCTCATCTGGTCATTTTTTCTTTGTGTTTTCATTTTCTTGTGGAAGCTCCCATGCACATGTAAACATTCAATAACATGTGTATGCTTTTCTCCTGTTAATTTGTCTTTGTCAGTTGAATTTTCAGACCCACCTAGGGATACTAAAAGGGTCTAGAAAAAGTTTTTCTCACCTACATAGGTCATGTAGGGAAAACAGCTACGGTTAGGCTTGCTCACTTGTTTTCCGGCTACAAGCACTTTGCATGATTAGTGTGTGAGGACGTGGCAGAAAGCCACGTGTGTGGCCTTCGTAAGGCCACCAGTACTTCTCCCCAGGGTCAGTTTTTCTGACACTCACCCGCCACTACTAGGGGCAATATTTCCCCTTTGCTTCCCTGCTCCCACAAGAGGCAGTTTCCCCCTCCTGTTCACTCACTGCTGTTGGAACAATCCAATAAATGAAAATGGTCCATCGTCTTGTGGCTCCGTGGTTCTTCTGTGGTCTGCCCAAATCCAATATGAATCTTCCTGACCTTGACCACTGGCATTATAGGTCACGAGTGGCCATTAATAAATAAAGCTATATTAACTCTTCTCAAATATGTCTGAAGTAACCATTTATTTTATGTTTATTGGCTGTATAGATTATTATTTTCAAGAGGAAAAACTCTCATCAATACATAAAACAAGGTAAAACCATTTCATTCTTACAAAACAATTGAAATACAGAATAAGTTAATTGGCATTTCTTTTGTCTTTCCTGGCACACCCCCTCCCACCAGCAATGAACCTGTCCATTTCAACCCAGCCACGCAGCTGTGCAGCCTGAACTTTTATGGAGAGATTTTTACCACATCAAGGAATAGCTTCCCAAAGGAGATTTTTATGCTCTGTAGGATAAAAGAAACATAAATGTGTTTATATGAAAATAAACTCAAGGTAAGTTATAAACACAACTTTTTCTTCAAAATTTGGCTCTAAAAAAGACAAGAGACAGAGGAGCACGTTACTTTTGAGATTACATCATTTTAAAAGAAAATAGTAAATAATACAGAAAAGGAGTAAAAAATGCATCAGTTCTTCATAGCACAGTTCTCCAAATATAAACTAAAAATTAAATCATGTTAGCACTAAAAAATACTCAAGGCAGCATAATTTTTAAATTGTATATCTTGAAATTCTGACCTTTCCAATTAAGATGTATTGGTAAAATATACCAGCTGATAATTTTAGAACAATTTTCTTTCTGGTTTGATACATATATACATGTAAAGCTTATTCTTTTATAATATTTTTCATATATTTCTAAATTAATGCTTTACTTAAATCAGTAGTCTTCATACATTATGTGTATAACTTATTATAGATAAGAAATATTATATCACATTTACATTCATTATCCAAAAACTCAGGCAAATTATCTATTAGTGCTCTCAGTGGGTAACTGTTGTCTTCTGCTGCCATTCTGAAACTATCTTCTTTGATTATTAAGAGTTGAAATGAATCAGTAGAATGAAATGTTTAGGCCATCATAGATAGAATTTATTTTTATGTCCTTGATAACTAGAACCTACGTGATGGAGCAAAGTATTTTGGCAAAGCATGAACTTGAGCATCTGGTTTATGACCATATGTTCTATCATCATTAGCAAAGAGTTGACCAGATGAAAAATTTTATGAAATGATTTTCTGTTAAATTCAGCTAGCTATATCATTGAACAGTGATTCAAGAGGTGAAAGAAAATCTGTGGGCTCTCATATAAATGAAAAAATGAGTCAGAATGTAGTCATTTTGCAAAACCATTCACCATTCTGAGCTTTAGTGAAGTCGTAAATTCTAAAGAAAGCAATTTAAATAGTTTAAATATTAAAGACATGGTAACTCCATATTTCTAAATTATATGCATATGGAACTAATTGTCAATTCCAACATCACCTATTAACTTATTTTTGAGAATTTGTCTCTTTTTAATCCTGTCTTTCAACTTCTTCCCACACTTCAATATTGTTAAAACATATTTTTTGGTTAAATCAATTAATATGATCTATAATATTTATGCAGACCACTATTTTATTTTTCCTTAGAGTTATTTTTTTAACTTTTTATTGCTTTAGTTTTCTATGTACTTAACACTATTCACCTCAGATACACTTTCACATCAAACTACTCAATTTTTTATTTCCATATCACTAATCTATCCATCTATTTTTTATTTCCTGGAGATCTACCTCCCATACCCCCTGCTCCAATCTAGACTAATTTACTATTCCAGTATTAGGCATGTTTCTCTGTGGGAATTCTGTTTCCCATAGCCTACTTCCCTTAATCATTGTGAAGCGCAGTCTATAACAACACAGTATGTACTTCGGCCCTAGGATATATGAAAAGATTTTTACACTATCGTCATATTTAAACGACAGATAGGATGGGTGTGGAATTTTACTTTAAAAAATACTTTCCCCTGGAAAATTAAATCTTGCCATTTCCTAGATTCTAATTATGCTGGTTAAAATTTTGATGTTTCTTTGCAGCCCATTCATTTATTGTACTTCCCATCTACCAACACTTTGCAAGCTTACAGGATCATACAGGTGTCTTAAGTGTTTAGAAATTTCGTGATTTGTTCAGTGTAGGAAAATGGCCAGAGATCAGATGCATCAGAGGCATTTTTATACACCAACAATGAACTGTCAGAAAGAGAAATTAAGGAAGCAATCCCCTTCACTATTGTAACCAAAAAAATAAAGTGCGTAGGAGTAAATTTAACAAAGGAGATTGAAAACTTGTACTCGGAAAGTTATAAAACATTGATAAAAGAAATCAAGGAAGATACAAACAAGTGGAAGCATATACTGTGCTCATGGTTAGGAAGAATAAACATCATTTAAATGTCTTTATTACCAAAAGCAATTTATAAATTCAATGCAATACCAATTAAAATACCAATGACATACTTCAAAGATATAGAACACATATTCCAAAAATTTATATGGAACCAAAAAAGAACATGAATAGCCTCAGCAATCTTGAGAAGGAAGAATAAAGCAGGAGGTATCACTTTTTCTGATATCAAGTTATACTACAAGGGCATTGTAATTAAGACATTCTGGTACTGGCATAAGAACAGGCATATAGATCAATGGAACAGAACAGAGAACCCAGAAATAAACCCACAGCTTTATGGACAACTGATATTTGACAAAGGAGGTAAAAGCATACAATGGAGTAAAGACAGTCTCTTTAACAAATGGTGTTGGGAAAATTGGACAGCTACCTACAAAAATATTAAACTAGACCACCAACTTACACCATTCACAAAAATAAAATCAAAATGAATAAAAGACTTAAATGTAAGCCGTGAAACCATAAGCATCTTAGAAGAAAACATAGGCAGTAAGCTCTCCGACATCTCTCGCAGCAATATATTTGGCGATTTTTCTCCACGGGTAAGTGAAATAAAAGACAGGATAAACAAATGAGACTATATCAAACTAAAAAACTTTTGCACAACTAAAAACAATAAGAACAGAATAAAAAGACAAACTACACAATGGGAGAACATATGTCTGATAAGGGGTTAATAACTAAAATTTATAAAGAACTTGTAAAACTCAACACCAGGAAGACAAAAAAATCAATCAAAATACTGGCAAAAAAAAAAAAAAAACGGGCAAAAGAAATGAATAGACACTTCTCCAAAGAGGACCTACAGATGGCCAATAGGCATATGAAAAAATGCTAAACATCACTAATCATTAGAGAAGTGCAAATTCAAACCATAATGAGTTATCACCTCACACCAGTCAGAATGGCACTCATCAGCAAAACAACACAGATTAAGGATGTGAAGAAAAGAAAACCCTCCTGCACTGCTGGTGGGAATGCAGACTGGTGCAACCACCGTGGAAAACAGTATGCAGATTCCTCAAAAAATTAAAATTTGAACTGCCTTTTGACTCAGCTATTCAACTTTTAAAAATATATCCTAAGAACACCATAGCACTGTTTGAAAAGGAGAAATGTTCCCCCATGTTCCTGGCAGCATTGTTCACAATAGCGAAGATCCGAAAACAGTCATAGTGTCCATCAGTGGACGAGTGGATTAAAAAGCTTTGGTACATATATACTATAGCATACTACTCAGCCATAAGAAATGATGACATCAGATCTTTTACAACAACATGGATGGACCTTGATAACATTATACTGAGTGAAATAAGTAAATTAGGAAAACCTAAGAACTATATGATTCCATACATCGATGGGACATAAAAATGAGACTCAGACATGGACAAGAGTGTGCTGGTTACCAGCAGAGGGTAGGGTGGTGGGTTGGGGGAGGGGAGGGGCACAAAGAAAACCACATAGAAGGTGACAGAGGACAATTTGACTTTGGGTAATGGGTATGCAACATAATTAAATGTCAAAAAAACCTGGAGATGTTTTCTCTGAACATATGTACCTTGATTTATCAATGTCACCACAATAAAACTAATAAAAACAAAAAACAAAACAAAATAAAATAAAAAAAATCAACATGGAATAGAAAAAAAGCTAGTCAATGTTTTAAGCACTGGTAGTTTCCTCAAGAATCATCATAATATGATATAGCAGAGATTAGTACACAACATAGGATGTTGGGGCCAGAAAAACCTAGGTTCAAAACTCAGCTCTTTCACTTACTGAGAAATTAGACAAAACTGAAAACTCCGTTTTCTAATTTGTAAACTAAGTGTAATAATTACTATCTGATGAGATTGTACATAGATCAAATACAATGATATATGGAAAATACAGAGCATAATATTTCCATTACGTTTTATTATTTTTACAGGAAAAAATATTAGTGGCATCATTGTGATAGAAATGTATTTCTCTCTTACACAAAGTACAGACACAAGTCTCCAGGTCATGACAGCTTTAAGGAGTTTCTAGAGAATTATACCTTTCTCAACTGACTACTCTGCTATCCTCACATATTATTCTCATGGTCTTGGGTCAAGTTAGCAGTTCCAGCAATTAAATCCATGACTTAGATTAGATGTTCAAAGAGTGAACACTTTATGGCTCTTTTGTAAGAGGTTTTCCACAAGCTACCACATAGTTCTGTACATTTCATTGACCTGAGCATTGCTTACTATCTTTTCTTCCTTACTTTTCTTTTTTGTTTGGTTAAAATCTTTTTTCTTTAAATTTTGGAGTAAGGTCTTAAATTAGCTTATGTATATAAAGCCCTTAGAGTAGTGTCTGGTACAAACATGAGTGTTTTCTTATCATTATTGTTAAGGATTATCATTGAGTATTTTTATTTTTCTCATTCCAGTTTTTCCCTCTACAAGTTTAGGAGTTAATTGCTCTATTCTTCAGACTTGTAGTGTCATACTAATAATTATAATTTGTCCACTTAACAAAATGTAAATGTAATCAACATTTGTACTGTCGTCCTAAACTGTAAAAATGTTTTTAGTGTTTCATATTTATTCAACCTCTTCCTAACTAATATGCTATTGTTGATATGCACTTTAATTCTGTTTTTCCCAATCCCACAAAATGTTATTTTTTGTTGCAATATTTTAATGAAATCTGAAATGTACTAATTACAACTTTTCACAACACCATATATATGTGAACATTTAATAAATACCACCTGTTAATGAATATATAGGATTTTTTCCTTCCAAAATGAATGTTTTGATTGCTATTGTCTACAGTCTAAATTTTACCATATATTTATTTTTCTATTCTTATCTTTTCTTCCTTCCTTCCTTCCTTCCTTCCTTCCTTCCTTCCTTCCTCTTCCTTCTTTCCTTTATTTCTTTTTTCCTTTTATATATTTTTTGGTATATTAAACCTTTCTTTGGGAATTATGTTCCTTCTGACTGAATACGAATGGCATTTATTACTGTATCTTATCAAACGGGATTATAGTTTGTTTAGAACAATTCGAGTGGTCTTTGTCAAGAAAACCACCAGTAGCACAAGAAAACTGCCATACTGTGCATGTTCTTAGGTACATTTTATCTCTGGATTTGATTAAAACAAACATGATTTATTGCTGAACACTATAGCACTTTTCACTTGGAATTTCTCAACAAACCCACAAATGTACAAACATTGGCCCTTACCTGGATGATCCAGATGCATATTAAAATTATTGGTTAGTTTCAACAGATTTATCACCTCATTGTAACACATTTTAGGTTTATTTTTTATCCAAACTTTAAAAATGTAATTAAAAGAAAAAATAAAAACAAATATATTCATACTTATAAAATAAGTACAATCATACTTATAATATATCATAAGTTATATACACATTTTAATTATATATAAATGCAATAAAACTAGCATATTCTAGAAACCTGTCTCCCTAGGATGATAGTGAACGTTACTTAGTAGTAGCTAGAAGAAATCTCCTGGTCATGATTGGGTTAGACTTCATACACCACACTGCTCCTTATGCTGCAACCTGAATACTGCACTCTGATTTATGAATATTTGAGTTAAACTAATTTTTGGCATCGGAATGAACTACTAATTGCTAATGGTTCCATCCTCTGTTTGGAGTTCTTCAAAGATCATTGTTTAAATTATTGAGATTATCTGTCTCAGATAATCTTAATCAACCTCATAAGACCGTTCTGTCCGTTTGCATTTGCACAGCTCTGTGTGGGATAAGAGATGTTTGTGAAATGAGCACGTGAAGAAGACATGCAGGATATGCATGTATGCTCTCGCAAATGTCTGTAAGTGGTATTCAAGTTTTAGAGAGAAATATTATAGAGTTCTATGATTCAAAGAAGAAGAACGAATATCTTGCAGAGGTCGGTAAAAATATTTTACATACACTCATACCTCAAATAGAGTGATATCTTGAGATATGGGTGTGGACAGACTCCCACCCATAAATATTTATTAAGAGCTCACTGAGCAACTTCCTAAAACCAAATGTGATCTTGATGGGTTTATGGTCTGTGTTGTGGAACTAATAGGCAAGAGAAAAATAATTTATTTCAAATTTCTCACACTGGTTGAATCTGAAAGAAAAACATGACCTGGGAATGGGAAGTCCAAGAAAGACAAGAGGTGAAATTTACAACAGCATGAAGAGACTGTGTGCATTGCTCTATGCGAGAGGGAGAAGTGTTCAGTGGACATCAGACTTGACGTAAAGAACTAAATTATACCACTCTTATTAAATACACTACCTACAACTTCAGGTGGAGACATACCTTTAATACTATTTGACAACTGACAATCTTTCAGGTTGGAACATTTATATTTTCCATGATAAACTCTGATTCTTTTGACTGGATGTTTTGTCATTGACTGTCCTGATTTTATAGACCTTAGCATAAATATAGTACAATAGGGTAAAAGAATTTTTAAGAAAATAGAGTTAAATCAGTGATTTAAATGTTCTATTCTATGTCTTATTCTATGACCTAAAACACATTATTTAAATTCTCTAAGCTTTAGTTTTCCCATCCTGAAGGTAATAATAGTATCTCTTACATAAAGATGTTGAAAGAAAAATATTTTCAAAGAAAATCTTAACAAAATGTCTAGTGACTTATAGGTATGCAAAAAAATAAAATAAATTTAAAAAAATTAGCTACATTTTTTTTATGGTGGGAAGAAAGTTCCAGTCCTGGCCATTATGGGGACATATCCTTATTGCCATCTTTATGTCAGAAGAAAAATTTGAATTATATGATATTATGATACTCTTTTGTGTTTAAAATTTAATGAAACTCTCATTTTAAAACGTTCTAATTAACCAGGAGATGAATGCAGTATTCTATAGTCTAAAATTTATAATGTAAACAACTATGACAAAGGTATAGTTTATTGCTGTACTATTGAGAAGTTTTATATACATTAAATAACATTCTGATTTTACATTTTGGCTCTTTGATAATAAATTTGGGACTTGATCTAAAATCAAATAGTAGAAAAAATATTTTATACACAATGTACCATTGAGTATTTATTGTAGAAAATATTTTGAAAATGCATACTATTGTTTATATATTTTTTTATTTTATTATACTTTTATTGTACAACATATCCTACTAAATTATTATAAATCTAAAATTAATACTTTCCTTTACACTTAACTTGCTTGGATTATTTAATAATTTTCCATATGTCTGTATATATATAAATATGATGTCATATATTAAGACATTTTTAGAATCCATAATCTAGTTCAGGGGTCAGGAACATTTTTGGGCTGAGAGAGCCATGAATGCCACATATTTTAAAATGTAATTCCATGAAAGCCATACAATATGTTTAACACTAAATACAAGTAAATGTGTGCATTTTGTACTTTTAAAGTATAGTAAGTCTCTGAATTCTTTTTAATAACGTTGTTATGCTGTTGCTAACTGATGATGAATAAAGTACTTCTTACAATTAATGCAACTTCTTGTGCTTCATGGTTTTGCTGATGGATTTGTAGTCAGGTTGATACGTGGTGAGGTTAAGCATTATGCAGGCGTTGAGACTTCTATCCATTAAACATGATAGTAGGTTGGTCTTAACGATCTTTAGATGTGAGAAAGACGGCTCACATGCATATATAGAATCAAATATTGTCAGTACAGCAATACTCACATGCTGCAGTGTGTGGTATGTTAAGGAAAGCACGTTCCAAGTTTTGACAATCAGCTGGTCCCCAGGTTAAAGTTTTTTCATTTCTCCCCACTTGGGTTTGCTCGCCAACTCTGCTTGCTGTCGTACCAGTCTTTCCAAATCTTCATTCAGTGACTTGAACTTATTCACCCACATGTCTGAGGTCTTCAGGTGAGCAGCTTGTTGCTCAAAATCTCTGACAGAGACACCGGGGATGTAACTCAGGTCAGTGCTGTTCATTGCACAGTCACGTAGATGGATGATGAACTTAAAAAGACAAGTACACTCACAAAATTCTCCAAAGCATGCTTTGAATGACTGCAGAAGATTAGATGTGAATCCTGCTAGCTGCTGGAGATCAAGATGTTGAATAGAGTCACTTGCTGTGCATGCACCTTTAAACTCTCCCGGTTTTAAAAAGTGTAGTAAATGATCTGTTTCAATGTTAGTGATGAAGAGTTCCAGCTGTTTTCAAATGCAAACACTGCTTGTTAAAGGGATAAGACTGTATTTGCAATGCCTTGCATTTTCACATTGAGCTGGTTCAGATGTTCAGTCATGTCCATGAGATAGTAGAACTTCAGGAGCCGCTCTGTGTTAGCTATCTCATGATGCTCAACGTTTTTCAGTTCAAGAAAAGTCCAGATTTTGCTCAGACATGCCTCAAAACGGCTGAGCACCTTCCCTCTTGACAACCAACACTTTTCTGTGCAGAAGCAAACCAGGATAATTATTCTCAACTTCATCCAGCACTGTTTTAAACTGGCGATCATTTAAAGCTCAGGCAACAATAAAGTTGACCCGCCGAAGGACCAGCAACATCACCTCACCAAGCTGCTTGCCACACATCTGAACCCAAAGCACCTCCTGATGTAGGATGCAGTGAAAAACTTAGAATTGGTCCCTTTTCAAGTTCATAAAGAAGCTGTGAATCCTCTGTTTTTCCCTACCATGCATGGAGCACCATTCGAACACACTGAAAAAAGTTGATTCATCACTAGATATTTTTCTTTAGCGAACTCAGTGAAAGACTGAAATAAATCCTCCCCTCTTGTTGTCTCTTTCATAAGCAAAACAGCAAGACTTTCTTCACATAGTGTGTCACTGACAGCATATCTCACAATCACGCTGAACTGGGATAAATGGCTTACGTCTGTTGACTCTTCCAACGCAAGAGAAAAGAATGGTACTGCATTTATGTCCTTCACTTGTGTTGCCTCAATTTGATTTGCCATTATGATGGTATAATCATGAACAGTTCTTGCTGACAGAGATATGTCTTTTATTCATTTTATTATCTTGTCTTTATCAGAAAAGTTGTCAAAAAGTTCATTGGCAACATCAAGCATAAATGTTTCGGCATACTCCCCATCTTTGAATGGCTTTCCGTTTCTCAAAATTGCTAAAGCACCAGCAAAGCTAGCCGAATTCCAATCACCTTGTTGGGTCCAAACACGAAGTTGCTGCTGACTAGCTTGTACTCTGCACAGTAGCTCTTGACATGCTTTCTTCCTGCTGTCCCGCTCTGGATATTGAAATGCAAATGTAGTATGGCATTTGTCAAAGTGCCGTTTTATATTTGACTGTTTCATCGATGCAATTTTATCATTGCATATTAGACACACTGCAGAACCTGCTCTCTCTACAAAGGCAAATTCCTCTGTCCATTCCTGCTTAAAAGTACAATACTCCTCATCTTTTTTTCTTTTAGCCATCTTCTTCGTCAAAAGGGTTTCTGCAATTAGCTAGCTGACTACTTGATTAAAAGGAGGGAAGTTTACTTCCTGACCTCACAATGACCCATGTATGTTACACATTATCCAATAAAAATTTGGTGCTGTCCTGGAGGATAGCTGTGATTGGCTCCAGGCACCTCTAACCATGGTCATGGGCAGTAGGAAATGAATGGATTGTAATACATGAGAATGTTTTATATTTTTTAGGGTTTTTTTACGTTTTTTTTTTTTATTAAATATTTGTCTGCAAGCCAGATGCAGCCATCAAAAGAGCCCCATCTGGCTTGCAAGCCATAGGTTCCCAACCCCTGATCTAGTTTATCACACCTTCCCAAATGTTTCTGTTTCAAATACTTGAGTTTTATATTTTGATGTTATCCATTCCTACAGTTCTTAGTATTGAAAGAGAAATAATTAAAAATATGTAATAATAAATGTTGAAAATTGTGTAAGTAATCATATGTAGATGGCATATTATATAAATAATTGTTTCTTACCACACATGCAACAAAAAATGAAGACCAAGAATAAATAGTTTCAAAAAAAAAAAAAAGAATAAATAGTTTCATAACACTGCTGGGTGCTGATGTCTCAAGTAAAGAAAGCAAGATTACCTGTGAGTGCATTTTCGATCTGTACAGTGATTTTCAGCTGCCAGTGTGCGGATGGTGCCGACCTGCCCAAAATTTTGTGCCTGTCGGAAAGTTAACCACCCTGATGTTGTAGACATCTGGTTTAGATGATTGTTTAAAGTAATGGATGTGAGGAAAGTTGCTAATATAGATGGGATGTCTGGAACTGAATGTTAAATGATGGAGTCAACACAGGATTTGAAATACCAAATCTGAGACATCTGTGGAATATGCATTTGAACATGACCTGGGGACAATTGAGTTAGGGAAGGTCTAGAGCAGTGGTTCTTAACCTGGGTTTTATTGAACACTAGGGGTTCGATGAGTCAGTCTCAGGGGTTTGGAGAAGCCTCTGCCACGGAGGCCAGAATAAAGTAATACCGTAATTTGTTGTGAGTTCATGCACTTTGTTGGTTTTGTTCTTTGAGCAAGGTGATGTTCATGCATGGCTCATTTCGTGCACTAGTAAAAAAACATATACCTATGTCTTGAATTTGAAAAAATAATCATATTTTATTTATCACTAAAGAAGGATTCGGTGAATGCACATATGAAACTGTTGGGTTTGGTACCTCAAAAAAGGTTAAGAACCACTGGTCTAGAGTTCTGAAGAACAAAGTAGGCGAAAGGTATAAATTTGGAAATCCTATGCAACTATGTAGTAGTTGAGGCAAAGAGAAGTATGAAAAGTTAAGAATAGAGCTATGATGAACACTGATATTAAAAGAAACAGTTGAGAAGGCCAGTAAAAAAGAAGGGTTCGGAAAATATCAGGATCTAAATAATTTGAAAGAAATAGTGCTAGTCATCATGGGATCTGCCAATTTGGATGAGACTGAATACTTTAACAGTGGTTCCCCTATATGAGAAAGTAACTAATAAACATATATTTTCTTTAAATGCCTCAGTTTTGAATTGAAATAGTTGTTCAAGATTTTCAACATGTTTTTACCCTTCTTCACTGTTAAATTTTTTAAAACAATTTAAAAAAATCAACTAATAGTTACTCTGTGGTGGAAAGTAAAATATTTTATATAGTCTGAACTTTGATTTAACTCTGACCACCAATGGTTGTAAACAAAATCAAATCACTTGGATAAAAGTACAATTGAAACATATTTTAAAATATGTAGAAAATTTATCTGAAAAAATATAATAATAATTTACTATTCTGTCTTGGTTAATTTGGTAAAGTTACTTGTTTTTATTTTTCAAAATCCAGACCACAATTTCAAACTTCTATACAATATCCAAAGATATAATTGTGAGATTTATTTCCTCCTCATGGAGCTGAAGACTACTCCAGACTCTTAACTCTCCACATCAGATCCATTCAAACTTAAATCATTGCTATGTTCATTAGAAAAGTATTCAAATTTCTGCCCCCAAATCCTTCTCAAATAGAGAACCTACCAGAGTGATTTTACTCAACTAAAAATGTCTAAGTAAATAAGATAGTGAAAAGTACAACAAAAATAATTCTACCAAATAAACCCAATCATTTAAATTCTAAAATTATTTCCTAGTTAGTAAAATTTAACCACAGAACAGATTGTTTATAATTAAAGCCATTTGATTGCAGTTTTAGATATACAAACATTAAGTAAAATTTAAAAAGCATATTAGAACATTATTGCTCTTAACAACTTCATGTAAAAAAAGAAGAAGAATGTCTTTTGAGGGAGATCAAAATGTGTGTGTGTGAACAATGAGGGAAACAAAAGATGAACAATCTGCTGATTTGACCATTCATGTATGAGGGATGAGGGCAAGATGTTAAAAGAACTCTTCACAAGCACTCAGAGGTGCATTTTGAGGTTAACGTGAGGCACAGACATGAACGTGACTCCTTTCATGAAATCTTGGGAGACACTAGCCATAGGATGAGCCACTTTGGTGCCCAGCCACTCTCTGGCTGACCCACATTGGAAATTTAGAGTTAATGCTTGGCAATCCACAAAGGACATCCTGAGTGAGATTCCTGCCAGAAGTTTCATGATCAATTGCAACATCAAGGAAAGAACTGAAAATAAGATAGGGACATAAAATTCATCCAAACAAAAGAAAATGCCACGCTGAATAGGAAAGAATCGAGGTTCTCAGTCTTTTGATTCACTGAAATTTTTCTGGGGACAATTCTGTCCCTGAGGGTTGAGCAGCAACAGTGTGGTGTGGACGAATGCCCGATCTTGACTTGTTTATCTGTATCCACCCTTATAAACAAACCCTTTCCATTGTATCACAATGACTCATCTCAGAGTTGACCCACTGGTCTTGTCTCTTTCAAATTATTGCAGGTTAATTTGAGGGTTTTCTTTGCTTCTTCCTTCTGCAGTGAGAGGACAGGTCCATTTGATCAGTTCCCAGAAAAAGTCTCATGTTTCCACCACAGGCAACACAGCGCTGGGGCTCCACCGGTAGTTTTCTGGATTCTTTAAGCCAACTGGTCTATCTTTCCCCAAGAACTCTTAGGCAGCATAACTATATATAAATATGTTGCTGCTAAAATCTTGGAAAATTCTGTTAACAACCTTCCTGTAGAGTACTTTGTCTTCTATTCTCTATAAAACTAGGAGGAATAATGCATTTCAGTCACAAATGTGGAAACAAACAAAAACCAACCAGACCCCCCAATACCATTGTGTTTTCTGTTGCTCCTCGTGCAAGACTGTGGATTGACCGGAAACCAAACAGATAAAATCAAATTAATAAAATTTCACTTATCCTACATAAAGACTAGTAACTTAGTTCTGAGGACACATTAAGGTAGAAGTTTTATATATGTATGCAAAGTTCAGTAAAATAGGTATTTCAAAAATTTTTTAAAAATTAAAATAGATTTGCTTCATTTATTTTTCCACCTGTCTTTAGGTGAATGGGCATTGTGAATGAAAAATCCGTGATATATTTCAACATCACTAGGTGGCCAAGCAAAGTTCTGAAGTAATTTGTAAGAGGTAAGTTTTTTGTAAGAATTTGTTTGTGAAAATCCACCATTGGAAAGGCTACTCTCCTCAGAAAGTGACTTGTGGACCATTTTAAAAAATTATCCTATTATCAGAAATTCCCTATCTTGTAAAAGTCAATATTTAAAAAAATAATCAACAATATAAAATATGAAGAGGGAAGAAAAACAGCCATATAAAACGCTCAAGTATTTGCTTCTTAAATTGTTCATTAAATCTGCTTAATAAAAATGTACCAGCTCATTTTTGAAGTTATTTAAGATGTTACATTAGCAATGATTTGTAGCAAATGTTTCATCCAATAGATTCTAAGTAATTGTGAAAAGATTAAATGAAGTGCCTAGTGGATATTAGAGTACTTTGTGGGTTGTTCCAGCTTGCAACTCATGTTATTATTTTACAACAGTGTTCAGTTCTCTCTACTGATAAATGTAATGCATGAATAATTGTCTGTATATAATTTTAATTAGTCATTTTAAACAAAGGCAAATTTACTAAAAATGTGCTAATACTCAACATGTATATTAAACCAGATGCAGAAACTAAAAGTGAATTAAATATTTTTTGGAGCAATCCTTTGATCTATGAGACTTCCACACTGTAAATTCTCCAGAGAGAATTACACACATATTTTCCCCAAAAAATCTTATTAAAAACATTCTTTTCTATCAATAATCAGGAACTTGCCAAATAGATACTAAAATTTGATAAAATTTAAAGTTATATATATATATATATATATATATATATATATATATATATATATATATATATAATATTCTTTTTATAAAGAAGGAACTACTAAGATCTTCCAGTTGATAGAAATGAGATGTTGCCTTCCTTCAATATTTAATATTTTATAGATTTAGTATTTAATGTTTGTTTACTATCTTCTCCCTGAGGACAGCAGTGATCGCTGGAGGATAGCCCAGGTGAGTGAGCCTAGTCTATACTTAGTAGTCCAAGACCTAGAAAAAACTCTGCTCCCCATTTAAGATGAATAAATGAAGACAAACTGATCACTGGGGTTTACTACCAGTTTTTTTTTTTTTTTTTTTTTTTTTTTTTTTTTTTTTTACAGGACAGAGAGAGAGTCAGAGGGATAGATAGGGACAGACAGACAGGAATGGAGAGAGGTGAGAAGCATCAATCATTAGTTTTTCATTGCTGTCGCAACACCTTAGCTGTTCATTGATTACTTTCTCACATGTGCCTTGACCGCGGGGCTTCAGCAGATGGAGTAACCCCCTGCTGGAGCCAGCGACCTTGGGTCCAAGCTGGCAAGTTTTTGCTCAAGCCAGATGGGCCCGAGCTCAAGCTGGTGACCTCAGGGTCTCGAACCTGGGTCTTCCGCATCCCAGTCTGACGCTCTATCCACTGCGCCCACCACCTGGTCAGGCTCACTGCCAGGATTTGCAGCTCACTGAAACTAAAACAGTCTCCATGTTTTACCTGGGTTTTTCCACATCAGTCCTTGAGATGATCAGACCCACTCTTCCCAAAAGAAGTGGCACGTCCTCATTGAGCCTGATAATTGTTACCCACAGAACTCAGACTTGCTGTTCCAAAAAAAGTTGGAGCCACATGTAAAGTTGAAGGATTTTGCTTTTTATTATATGGAGAAAGCATATCAAGACTTTCCTCCATGTTAGTTTGATTTTGAGGCCTAAACTGCAGCTTCTGGATTCTGTTTTGATTTCTTTCTGTCCTCAGTTTACTTTCAATATTCCAAGCTTGATTCAATTCTTTTTTATTTTTTTAGAATTTTAAATATCTTTGACTGAAGACCTGAACCCCTAACTTTTAGTTTGGGCTTAAGTATCTTATGCCTCAAATGCTGTTTTTACTGCATTCACTTCTAAACAACATATCCAGCTCATTGATAAAAATTAAGTTCCAGATTTGTTCATAAACATAATGTAAGGACATCATTTTTTCTTATAAAATACTCTACTTCTGGACTATGTTTACATTGCAATAAAAAATTAATGCACTTTTAAAGTGGAAACCAGTATGAAATTTCACTTTCATTTGGAAAATAAGATAAACTTTATTGTGTTGTTTCATTTTGTGTTAGATAATGTACAAAATCTAATAAAAAATTAATAAAGAGGCCCTTCTTTCTAATAACATCCAACTTAACCTCACAGTAATTATACAAAATAACATATATAAAGTATGTATAGCTGTTAAAAAAAACAGTGATTATTCACTTTTAAGAAGTGCAAAACCACAAGGATCTAGCTTTTGTTTTATAATTAAACAGCCAGTTATATCTCAAGATCATTTATAATTTTTATAGAAGAAAACATTCATGCAGAGTTTAAAAATGTTTAAACTTATATGCCCCCCCCCAAGACACTCTCTTCCTGTTTATAAAAAATACAGAGAGAACTTCATTTTCTACAGACTGAAAACCTCTAGCTCAGGATTTTTCAACAGGTAATTTTGGAACAGATAATTCTTTGTTATGAAAAGCTGACCTGTGTATTTAGAATGTTTAACATTATCCTTATCATCCATTCACTAGATTCCAGAGACAAACCTCCCAATTTTTCATAGCCAAAAATATTTACAACATTAACAAATCTACCCAAGTGAGGAGGAGTCCCGATTGCGAATCACTCTGTATTTATAGGTTTTATGCATATTCCTTTGAAGATTTGAATTAAGATCTTTCCAGCTACATCTTTAACATCGAATAGATATGTCTCCACCACCCCCTTCCGCCTCTTTTAACAATGTCAGTTGGGGACCCAAGAAAGTTCACAGTCACCAGTCATGTCTGTAAAATTATAAGGTATTCTGCTGAATTTATACTGTGAGCTTTCACAAGTTAGAGCCTTAACCATAAACATTCTTCTATTTTTATTTATTAATTCATGTATTTATGTGCCTATATAAATGTTTTAGTATTATACAGAGTGAGAAAATTAGTTTTCTTATGGTTTATAAATCTCATTAATTTCTATTTACATAGCTACACTATTTCTTTAATTATAGAACTGTTTTTTCTGGCAATAGTTTATTTATTCAGGAAACTTGTATCAAATATCTACTTTATACCAAATACCAAGTGAATTTTTTGGAGGAATGGATGAATAAGACATGGTTTCTGCCCTTATGGAACTCACTAACGTTGGATACAAAAATAATAACATCTTTATAGGTCTACATTAGATTTTGTGAACAAATATTTGCAAGATGTTAATGTTTAACACAGCAAATAAATAAAAACACCATCCAAAAAATTTAAAAATCTATTTTAAGATTAATAATAATTTCCAAATACTTACACTGAGAAATTCAAGCATAGATTTGCCTCTTTATCTTAGGCTAACGTATTCGTACTGCCTAGTAATCCTCTAAAGAACCTGGCTGGAAGGAAAGAAAAACAGATTTGCTATTATGGGACTCCTGAAAAATTCCTGATTACATCAATGATAGTTCTGGGAGAAATGTCTGATTAAATCACAGCAGGTTAAGTAACAGTTGATGCATAAAATGTTTAAATTATACTTTCTACATAAGGATTTAAGAGATGTGTATCTGTTTCCAGAGGCCCCCTTTCATGACTTTAGATCCCATTTAAAGTATATTGGAAAGGAATCATTTAAAGCACAACAGAAAGGAGTACAATTGTGGAATTGATGGCAAAGTTCAAAGCATTAGACAGAAATGCTAGCTCCATGAATTTCTTATGATATTATAATAAACAATTTATATTACCTAGATGATCTGAATAATTACTTTACTGTCATATGGATTTTTATGATATTGTAATAAACCATTTATATTAGCTTGATCATCTGAATGATTACTTTATTATCATAAGAAATCATAAAAAGAACAACACTAAGAAGGACTGTATCATCCTCCCCTCTCTCCTGTCCCCTAATCCCTGCTATCTATGACCTGAGGCAGAACACCCATGTGGCTGAAATGCCACCCCCACAAAAAAAACCTATGGATTAAGCCACCCTTTCCCTTTTTTGTCATCATCCCTCATGTTATACCAACTCAAACAAACACAGAAAGATATATTATATATCTTTCTGTGATAGATTATAATATATGTATGGCACTTGCAATAATATATATTTTATTTTTAAATAATGGCCCTAAATTTGAAAAAGAATTTCATTTTTTAATTTAATAATAGGCATCAGTAATTCTACTTGAAGTCTGTAAATCATCCTTGCCATTTTAAAAGTATGAGGTCACTTTTTAATTAAGTGAATCATAAAGAGAGCAAATGACCAAAAAAAATTTGTAAAGTACTATCAAGTAAGTTAGATCTCAAGAGTGTGTAATAGAAATTACTATATGTTAATTGTGCATTATATTCTCCTCCAAGCCACAAATAGCCTTCCATCTCTGAAGGTGTTTTGCTTCCTCACGTTAATAGTATTGGGTTTTTTTTTCTTTGTCTTTTGACATTTTTAGCTGTTTTATGTGGCTTTGAACTATATGAATGTCCTTCCTTGTTTCTCTAAGACTGAGGACATATTGTTGCTTCTCTTCAGCACCCCTAGAGTAGCAGAAAAAACGTTTTTATTTATTATTGTATGAGAAGAAGATAACTTACTTTAGGAAATAATGATAAAAAGGTAAGAGTTTTATTTGAGATCCTGTTGTATTTTTCATATGTTTATACCATATGAATCCTAACTAAATAAAATAGATGCTCAAACACTAGTTATATATAAATCACTAAAGAATCATTAATGTTCCCTTTTATTTTCTCCCTAGCTCCCTCCCTTATCACAAAATCAAAATGTCAAAGCATCTGGAACATGTGGGTTTTAGTCTCCCCAAAAATGGCATCTATCAGTGCAACATAAATTGTCACAAAGAGTGAGAAAGACAGAGACTCTCAGGCCTGAGATTGTGACAGGATGAACAAGGAAGGGAGAGCAAATAAAATGTTTCAGACAGATGAGTGCTGTAGAAGAAGGGATTTTAGTTTCAATTACCTATTTTACCTCCATTGTAATATTTGTGATGGGGATATTGTAAGAAACCACTGACTCTAGATCCTACCTCAGTTTGCCATCTTCTTCCTCCAGACTCTAGGGTTTTTCTGTGGATTCAGGGAATGTTCACCTGAAACCCTTGAGCTTATTTCTCCAATAACATCCCCTGTCCCGATTAGTAACATCAACTTAAGTAGGGGGACGTGGGAGGCTCTACATGCTTTGAGTTTAACATATACAAACATTGGCAATATCTATCCAAGTACTGGCCTGACAGTGGATATTCTAGGTCCTGAGTTTCAAATTACTTCATTTGCTAATGACAAGGCTAAGATAGATGTATAGACTTGAGGTGAAAATTTTTATCTGTGTAAGAATTACAGCCCTCATTACACATTAATCCAATTGCCTTAGTTCTCAGTGTGTATTAATCAAAGGTTTGTTTTAGTTTCTTGAATTAGGACAAGTTAGTCTCTCTGAGGTTGGCCATGGTAGACACTAAGAGAAATTGCCCCATGGATCCCAAGCTGGAAGCAGAGAGAGAGGCAGAATTCCACTTTTGCCTCTTACAATCGTTGCTGAAAAAGTCTCTTAACTCATATTAAAGAATAAACATATATAAAGAGTATCTTCAAGTATAAAAACAGAACGAGCTCTTTTTCACAGAGATAATACGCTGGTACCTTTTGCAAAGGGACAGCTCCCTATAAGTTGCCTGACCGCCATAGCATTCATTGCCCAGGACACATAATAATTAGCTTTTCATTTCTTACAAAGGTGATTTTCTTATTGTTTTTTAACAAGCCCTTGTGTTGATATTATCTTCTCAAAAACATTTTTATCGTACTTGAAAATTTCACCCCAAATGTAATTTTTATGAAGCTGTCATTTGGTTCAGTTTTACGTCTTTATATTTTCCAGAGCCAGCAACCAGCAATTTTCCTCACTTAAGGCTTTGTCTCTTTTTCAATACTTGTATTTTTAAATATCCTGCTGTAGAAGAAGATCTGAATATAGAAAGCTATAATAAACAATTAAGTTCTATTCTTAAAACATCATTCATTCCACAGGAAATTATTTCATCGAATTTTCTCAGGACAATATACCAACTTAAGAATGTACTTCTGGTGAAAATTGTGAGAGTTCTTTCTTAGAGAAAAGAACTTATTTGTAAAGATAGCTATTCCTGTCCTCAAATACAAAATTTGTTATAAATAGTATTTAACTAAAAGCTATTGGAAAGTAATCGTAGTTTGGAAAAATGAATAGTATGGATTACGTTAGTCACAAGGTTATCTTGAAGTCTGTTACTAATTACAAGTCACTGTTACTTTTAGTATAGTTCAGATATTAAATACTGGAGATTTTGCTCTAATTGGGAAGATCCAAAGACTTGTTGCCTGAATGCAGTATGTAATAGAAGCCTCCATATGGAAACCAGCCCTGCAGTCACACTGCCTAGGGACTGTGTGAAGAAACAGCAGGGCTCCGGCCAGGAGCAGGAAGATACAAATTAAAAGCATAGAAGTATGTTAGCAGATTGAAACGTGATGTTCCTGAGGCAGAGGTTAGGCAAACACTCCCTGGCAATGTTACAGTAAGAGTTCGACCTAAAAACATATTTTACAAATCTTGCTAATCAGAACCAGATCTGAATCTCTGCCACTTATTTGACCCCAATTCCACCATACCTATAATTGAGCCCATTTAAACTAGACCTATGAAAGCTGCTGATTTATCTGGGGAATTTGATCTAAATGATGTCAATGTTGTGGGCAGGACTGGGTGGTTTCTGACCAAACATAGAATATATTTGTTGTTGTTTTATTGCTGCAGCTTTAAGTTGAACAATTTTTTTCTTCAATATTTTTAAACCGATATATAAAGGAATTATACTGATATATAAAGGAACTCTGATTTCTCAACCCCCATTCTTAATGTTCAAAGGAAAGGTATTTCTAGTCATTTGCCTGAATTTTAATCGTTCCAATAGTCTTTGCCTGACTGTTTGTCCCATCTCCATCCCAGAGAAAAAATTCTTAAATGTAAACTAAAAGACAGGGGTCAGTGGACGCTAAAACGAGACACAGCCTCCAATTTTGACTTAAACATCCTGAAAAGCGTTGCCCTCTGATGTCAGATCTTTTAGCACCCATGCAGCCTCCACTCTGGGGCACTAGCGGGGCCCTAACTCAGGGTCTTTCAACTTATATTTTGATTCTTCCTTGACTTTGATAATGATAGAAAGGTGTCAGTTGAAAGAATAGTTACCTCTTTTTACCTCTGGATGGTCCTCAGAGGCCTTCTGGGACCCAGAAGTAGAATGAACTCTGTGAATCTAAATGGAAGGCAGTGTGTGTGGGGAACAGGCTATGTAAGCTTTGAAGACACAGATAATGAGATTGCTGTGTGCAGTGAGGCTAGAGCTGAACCGACACAAAAACTCAGTTCAAACTTAGTTCAGGCGCCATTTGTAATTCCGCTGCTTCCACAGATCCTAAACTTACCAATTGCAAAGTGTCTTAGCTCAGCCTGCTCTATGAAGCAAAATGCCATAGACTGGGTGGCTCAATCACCAGACATTTATTTGTCACATATGGAGGCTGGGAAGTCCAAGATCAAGGAGCTATCAAATTCAGTGCCTGATGAGGGCTTTCTTCCTGACTTGCTGATGGCCACCGTTTTACTGTGTTCTCACATGGCAAAAAGAGAGAAAGCAAGCTTTCTCATCTCTCTTTATATGAGGGCACTAATTACATCATGAAGGCCCCACCCTTGTAACCTTTCCTAACCCCAATTATCCCCCAAAGACTGTATCTTTAATATCATTATTTTGAAATTTTTGGCTTAAACAAATTAATTTTGTGTGACACAATTCAGTCCATACCAGGAAGACATCCCGGATTTTAAAATTATGATGTCTAATTTATATGGTATTTTACTTTTCAAATAGTTCAACGCAAAGATAGAGAAGAGTTATATAAACAGCTGTATCAGGGAGAGTCCCAAATACACGTTATAGTAGGACATAAGTTTACTTAAAAGTCACATGATTTAATTTACCAACAACTAGTTTCAGTAAAGTACTAAAAGGAATCAGTACTGGAGCCATTATAACTCATTTTGACATAGCCTAAGAAAAGAAAAAACCCAGTATATTTTCCATCATGACAGTGCTTTAAAATCAAGACTTTGTATTTATCACTAACTCCCTGTATGAGAGAAAATGTACAGCTGCTTTGTATCAGACTCATTCTCCACCTCCCTTCAGAATGAAGAGTGTTGAAAATTGAGATTTGCTTTTTTTACAAAAACAGAGTCAGAAATTTGTTTTGAGGTTTTATGATAATGTGTTTTAGCACTCTATGCACTCCTCAGGAAACGGGGGAATTTGCAACCTGTATAACCAGACTAAACAACCAAGAAAAGTTTTAGTTCAGACACTGTCCAGAGTACAGGCGGGAGCTGCCAAGATGAATAAGATGCAGACCCTGCCTTGGGATTCCTCTCTGAGGGGGAAAAAAAAAAACAGTGAGAAAGGGAAGGACTCTCCCTCTAGAAATAGTACACCGGGGAACCGGAACAGGAAGTGGAAGGGAGTCAGTGCACACCCTCTGAACCTGGGGAGCAGACCCTACCGCTTCACCAGCTCCCTTTCCTTGACCACTGAAAAAAAGATAAACAATAAAGAGCTTAATAATATATTTGATATAAGCCCAAATAGATCTTAATAGGAAATTATTCCTTATATAGTGTATTTAATTTAAAAAAGAAATATAAAATACATATATTTTTTCTTTCATACAATCAATCAAAGCGAACAACTTACTTCAAAACTGGGAGATTATATGAAAAAATGCTCAACATCACTAATCGTTAGAGAAATGCAAATTAAAACCACAATGAGATATCACCTCACACCAGTCAGAATGGCACTCATCAGCAACACAACACAGAATAAGTGCTGGCGAGGATGTGGAGAAAAGGGAACCCTTCTGCACTGCTGGTGGGAATGCAGACTGGTGCAGCCACTGTGGAAAACAGTATGGAGATTCCTCAAAAAATTAAAAGTCGAACTGCCTTTTGACCCAGCTATCCCACTTATAGGAGTATACCCTAAGAACACCATAACACTGTTTGAAAAGAAGAAATGCGCCCCCATGTTCGTGGCAGCATTGTTCACAATAGCGAAGATCTGGAAACAGCCCAATTGTCAGTCAGAAGATGAGTGGATTAAAAAGCTTTGGTACATATATACTATGGAATACTACTCAGCCATAAGAAATGATGATATCGGATCATTTACAACAAAATGGATGGACCTTGATAACATTATACGGAATAAAATAAGTAAATCAGAAAAAAAAAACTGAGAACAGCTTGATTTCATACATAGGTGGGACATAAAAGTGAGACTATGAGACATGGACAAGAGAGTGGTGGTTACGGGGTTGGGGGAGGGAGAGGAGGGTGGGATAAGGAGAAGGGGAGGGGCACAGGGAAAACCAGATAGAAGGTGACAGAGGACAATTTGACTTTGGGTGATGAGTATGCAACACAATTGAATGATAAGATAATCTGGAGATGTTTTTATTGCACATATGTACCCTGATTTATTGGGGTCACCCCATTAAAGTAAATTAAAAAAAAACAAGTCCCTAGTCCTCTACTTCTTGTTCTTTTCCATAGCTCCTATCATCTACTTAATTATTTGGAATAAATAAATACATTGGTTTAAAAAAAAACTGGGAGATTATATGTTGCCATTCATATCCATTAATAAGAGACATATTTAAACAAAAAGCTTTGTCTGCATCTCACAAGTAGCATCTTGAGCTATTTTTTTCTTTTAAAATATCACTTACTGTTTTGTTAGCCATGAAATGCTGAAACCACTTTAGAAATATTGTAATTGAAACACCTAGCATAGTATGTAGCATGTAGTTCAGGGGTCCAGAACCTTTTTGGCTGAGAGAGCCATGAATGCCACATATTTAAAAATGTAATTCTGTGAGAGTCATACAATATCTTTAACACTAAATACAAGTAAATGTGTGCATTTTATGTAAGACCAACACTTTTAAAGTACAATAAGTCTCTGAATTCTTTTTAATAACGTTTTTATGCTGTTGCTAACCAATCATAAATAAAGTACTTCTTACCATTAATGTGATTTCTGGTGCTACATGGCTTTTCTGATGGCTTTGTAGTCTGGTTGATATGTGGTGAGGTTAAGCTTCATGCAGGCGTTGAGATTTTCATCCGTTAAATGTGATTGTAGGTTGGTCTTAATGTACTTTAGATGTGAGAAAAACTGCTCACATGCATACGTAGAGCTTACATTGTCAGTACAGCAATACTCACATGCTGCAGTGTGTGGTATGTGATGGGAAGTGCGTTCCAAGTTTTGACAATCAGCTGGTCCGCGAGTTGAAGTTTTTTCATTCCTCCCCACTTGTGTTTGCTCGCCAACTCTGCTTGCTGTCGTGCAAGTCTTTCCAAATCTTCATTCAGTGACTTGAACTTATTCACCCACATGTCTGAGGCCTTCAGGTGAGCAGCTTGTAGCTCAAAATTTCTGACAGAGACACCGGGGATGTAACTCAGGTCAGCGCTGTCCACTGCACACTCATGTGGATGAGTGATGAACTTAAAAAGACAAGAGCGCTCACAAAATTCTCCAAAGCGTGCTTTGAATGACTGCAGGAGATTAGATGTGAAGCCTACTAGCTGCTGGAGATCAAGATTTTGAGCAGGGTCACTTGCTATGCATGCATCTTTAAATTCTCCCAGTTTTTCAAAGTGTAGTACACGACCTGTTTCAATGTTGGCGATGAAGAGTTCCAGCTTGTTTTCAAATGCAAACACTACTTGTTGAAGGCGTAAGACTGTATTTCCAACACCTTACATTTTCACATTGAGCTGGTTCAGATGTTCAGTCACGTCCATGAGATAGAAGAACTTCAAGAGCCACTCAGTGTTAGCTAACTCAGGATGCTCGATGTTTTTCAGTTCAAGAAAAGTCCGGATTTCACTAAGACAAGCTGCGAAATGGCTGAGCACCTTCCCTCTTTACAACCGACACACATTGCTGTGCAGAAGCAGACCAGGATAATTATTTCTAACTTCATCCAGCAGTGTTGTAAACTGGCAATCATTTAAATCTTGGGCAACAAAAAAGTTGACCATCCGAATAGCCAGTGACATCACCTCACCAAGCTCTCACCACACATCTGAGCACAAAGCGCCTCCTGATGTAGGAATCAGTGAAAAACTTAGAATGGGTCTCTTTTCATGTTCACAAAGAAGCGCTTTGAATCCTCTGTTTTTCCCCACCATGCACGGAGCACCATCAGTACACACCGAAATAAGTTGATCCATCAGTAGATTTTTTTCTTTAGCAAATTCAGTGAAAGACTTGAATAAATCCTCCCCTCTTGTTGTCTCTTTCTTAGGCAAAACGGCAAGACTTTCTTCACATAGTGTGTCACTGACAGTATACCTTGCAATCACGCTGAACTGGGATAAATAGCTTATGTCTGTTGACTCATCCAAAGCAAGAGAAAAGAATGGTGCTGCATTTATGCCATTCACTTGTGTTGCCTCAATTTGATTTGCCATCATGATGGTACGACCATGATCAGTTCTTGCTGACAGAAGCATGTCCTTATTTGTTTGATTATCTTGTCTTTATCAGAAATGTCATCAACAAGGTCATTGGCAACATCAAGCATGAAAGTTTTGACATACTCCCCATCTTTGAATGGTTTTCCATTTCTCACAATTGCTACCAGCAAAGCTAGCTGAATTCTAGTCTCCTTGTTGGGTCCAAACATGAAGTTGATGCTGACTAGCTTGCACAGTAGCTCTTGACATGCTTTCTTTCTGCTGTCTCCTGCTGGATATTTCGATGCCAATATAGTATGTCGCATGTTGAAGTGCCATTTTATATTTGACCGTTTCATTGATGCAATTTTATCATTGCATATTAGACACACTGCAGAACCTGCTCTCTCCATAAAGGCAAATTCCTCTGTCCATTCCTACTGAAAAGTACAATACTCCTCATCTTTTTTATTTTAGCCATCTTCTTCATCAAAAGGGTTTCTGCAATTAGCTAGCTGACTACTTGAATAAAAGGAGGAAAGTTTACTTCCTGACCTCACAATGACCCATGTATGTTACACATTATCCAATAAAAATTTGGTGTTGTCCTGGAGGACAGCTGTGATTGGCTCCAGCCACCCACAACCATGAACATGAGTGGTAGGAAATGAATGGATTGTAATACGTGAGAACGTTTTATATTTTTAACGCTATTATTTTTTTTATTAAAGATTTGTGTTCAAGTCAGATGCAGCCATCAGAAGAGCCACATCTGGCTCATGAGCCATAGGCTCCTGACCCCTGATTTAGTAGATACCCAGTTATTATGATTTCCTTCCATTGTTGGGAAAAGTTTGAGGATGGAGCAGGAAGTAGAGAACAGTTTAAAACAGTGGTGAAAGTTCTCCATTAGTGCAAACTGCTTCCCAGGCTGCCCCTCACCTTGGAGTCAGGTGCAGACCCGCAGCGCTTATCCATGATAGTAGCCACGTTGCTCATAGCATTGATGCCATCTCTTGAGAGGTGGAATGCTGCAAACACAAGCATAAAACACAGCCATCTCTTTTCCTGCGCAAGGAAGCACACGGTAGCAGACATGGCCTTTGGCCTGTTGGCTTATCACAATACTATGATCTCTTCTGTATAGTGATATCTGGTGTTCATCAGAATAAGCATGGATATTCTTAAGAACCTTTTTTTTCAGGGAGCTATATATCATATATGAGCATTACTTTTAAAATTTTCTTTCTCTCTCTCTTTTTTTTATTTTTAGAGAAAGCATAGAGAAAGAGAAAGGTGGGAGGAGTAAGAATCATCAGCTCATAGGATGTGCTTCTCGCATGTGCCTTGACCAGGCGAGCCTGGATTTTGAACCAGCAACCTCAGCACTCTACTTCCATGCTTTATCAACTGTGCCACTGCGGGTCAGGCTAAAAACTTCTTTCAGATGAAGGTACCTGTGAATGTGAAAAGATAGGCTTTTAAGTATTTCTCACTACTATAGATATAAAAGCATCATAGATTGAATAGAGTCTCACCTTTAACCTGAAAAAAATAGATCTTTTGAAATAAAAATATGTGCCCAGTAGATAACAAATGTAAAAGATAGATTCAATTTTGTTATTATTAAAGTTTAGTAACCAGAGCTAATGTGCTTCCTCTGAATGAGCTGTTTCCCATTCCGAGTAAAAGGGTCCACCCAGCTTACAGATGGACCAGACATTTGTGAAGCACAGTATGCACACCCCTTAAATGAAATAGGTACGTACAGTTTAAAGAAACATCTCTGTTCATCTGATACTATAGGATGTGATTTGGTTCAAGCTGTGAGGCAAATCTGGCAATTCAGCTAAAATCAACATGTAGTTTATAAAGCAATTTGTGGTCTGCAGTATAAAGTGCTGGGTTGATCTCTAAATAAGTCAATGTGTTTCCTGAGGCCAAGAAGTACAGGAGAACGCACAGACAATGTTCTGGTTTCTTTACATTTCCTAGTCGATGTGCGTTTCAGTAAATTAACTGAGGGCTGCTATGAATGCCACAGGTATTGCCAAACTTGTAATCTTTTTATTCTGTTTTTTTATTTTTTTACTTATTTTTATGTATTTTATTTTTTACTGAATTTATTGGGGTGACATTAATAAAATTATATAGGTCTGAAGTGTATAATTTTATAATACATCGTCTGTATATTGTATTGTGTGCTCACCACCCCAAGTCAAGTCTCCTTCCATTATGATCTATCCCCCTTCTATGCTCGCTCTTCTACCTCCCCATATTCTCCTTTCCCTTTTGTGATTTTCATACTCTTGTCTGTGTCTATGAGTATTTTTCTTTGCTCAATTTCTTAATCTTTTCACCCATCTCCCCAACTTGTATTTCTAACTCTCATTCTTTAACTCATATCTTTCTTAGCTGTTTTCCAGCACAGGTATACTTCGGCAAAGATACTATTATTTTTATTTTAGTTTTCCAAAATGGGTATGCTTTCAACCATCCTCACAAAATGAGAGAATTGTTCTTCCTTCATTAGACTCCTGGTTCGGCCAACAACCCCCGCCCCCACTTGTGTGGACACATCTCAGAAAGGACGACGGGGCCAGTGCCATTCTTTATTGAACTGTCATAGCAAATGCTTCTTAAAATTGTTCCTAACGTTTTGAATAGCAATCCTTTTAAAATCAGCATTTTTTTTTTTGTACATAAGACTGGCTTGTGCTACTACCTATTTTTCTTTCATCTTTTCTTTTTATTACATGTTTTTGTTTCATCTGAATTCACAAGGCTACCTATCATCTAAAATAACATTGATCAAAGACTTAACTTGGGATTGAATAACTTTGCACATGATAAGATATGAGAGCTGACATCCACACAGGGTGCACATCTTACTCTAATTCCAAAAATTTGTTTTAACTAAGCTGTATAATGATGAGTTTGAAGTGAAAAACAAAAGGTTTACTCATTGATACTTCAAATCTGTATTTCTTTATGTGGATTACTTGTGTTAGACAAATAAGATGCCACTTGCCATTTTTAAAGAAAATAAATGATGACATGATTCAACTTGTTCTTTTAAAATTTATATTTTGGGAGCTGTAACCAATTGTTAAAAAATAATTCTAAGACTTCACTCTCATGTGAGTGGTTATAGCATGGGGTCACCAGTTGTGTCCTGATTAATTTTACCAACAGAAGTTGAAAAATCATGGTTGAAGTGACTTGGATCATAATCTACACTGAATAATCTGGTGGAGTAGTTTCAACTGCTTCCTTGCTTAGTTTAATGTTCTTTAGCAAATAGCCCTCTCTTGTAGCTATGTCATTTAGGATGTAAAAGGGTATTCGTTATCTTTTCCTGCTGACATGTCATTACAGCATTTGACGTAAGTCTCGGGAATCACACATACTGCAGTTCACCCACTCAGGAGCAGTATGGCCATCATCTACAAAAATGAAATCATGGATGATGAATATACATGGATAACATACAATTTGTACCCTGAGAACTTGAACCCCAATGTATCTTAGCCACTGACATGTGACTAACACAACTTAAAAGACACAACTGCTTAAATGTGTTTGTTTTCCAGTTAGAAGTAGCCTCTATCAGTGGCTCCAAAGAATGTTTATCTGCAAGGCCCGGGTAGCATTTATAACCCTTGAAGAACTATTGTTTTTATTGCAGGTGCAGCAAAACAAAAAATTCAATTAATTCAGTCAAGTCTGACATTGACCTAGCTACCTAAAACAGATGCTGGGTTTTAAAGAAGTATTACAATATAATACGGTGGGTAAAAGATTGTGAAACCAGATACTCAAATGTGATTCCTCTATGTACTTTCTTAATGCTTAATTATGGGCCTGTTATTTTACTTCTCTGTGCCTTAGTTATTTTTATCTGTAAAGTGGAGCTTGTACTGTTGCCTAAGCAAAGAAATATTGTAAAAATTGTGTATGTAATATGCTCAAAACAGTGCATGGTACAGAGAAAGCACTCAATAAATGTTAGATGCTATTGTTGCTATTTATATTATTATCATCATCATCATCATCATTGTCATCATTATTAATGGTAAAGTGACTGTCATTTCACAATCAATCCATAAAGTTTCATTTAAGCCTCTTTATTTGAGTGCATGCTCACGCCCAAACCACACATTCTCAAAATAAATCGAAATTCTGACTATAGCATTGATTTGTGGTTATATTCTTAGACCCACAAAAGCCCCAATCGGTTCTCATTTTATTATTTCCAGCCTATTTCCAAGGATGGGATTGTCATGGTTGAGGCATGTTTTTGGTTCGGTCTAAGGCAAAGTTTTGAGACATGAGGTCTCAAATCCTAGAAACTTGCTCTCCTCAATGTGACTTTAATAAAACCCGCATCTCAGATGGACCAAACATTGCAGAGTTCATAAAGCGGCATAGCCCAGTCAGCAAAACTGTGCTTGAACCAGCATTCCAATACTTCCATTGTGCTTCTAGGAAAATGTCAATAATACTCTAAGTCAAAAATCCACAACAATATTTCTCAAAGTGTTTTTCTTTGTATTTATTTTTCCCATCTGAACCTTCTGCTCTTCACTTCCCAGCTCCTTCATAATGTGGCTTGAGTTAGTTTCTTTGGCTAATGCACCAGATTTCCTCAACAATTTCCTCAGTGTGTGTGTGTGTGTGTGTGTGTGTGTGTGTGTGTGTGTGTGCATGCATGCGTCCTGTGTGTATGAGTGTGTTGGAAATATGAGAGAAGCGACAGAGGACACTCACATATGTTGATAACTATGGTCCTAAAATAAACTCAGCAAATCATTAAATATAAAAATAGAAACCAGGAATCTTAGGAATTGTAACTATCCATAAAACTGCTATTTTAGAACATAAGAAAGGCTCCATTACTCAAGATGTTTTGAGCATTTGCTATCTGGTATAAATTAGGAAAATCTGGTCCCTGTTTTTCAATTAGGTCATAATATAATGAGAGAAACACACGAGTATGACAATATGAACCGGACTGCAGAATTCCACGTAGTGTGAGCTGAAAATATCAACCTGCTGACCGCCCCCAGCGTCTGCTAAGGAGAATGGCAGAAGAGGGAAGGGAGGCTTCCTCCGTGAGGAGGTGACTCCTAAAGAAACCATTCTGTTATCATTAACTCCAGACTGTTATTACTTCATGTTCTTAGATATAGTACCATTCCTCTTTGTTTGTTTTGGGGGGATTTTTTTTCTGTTTCAGTTTTGTCTTTGTTTTAATTTTCTGGCCATTTACCTCTGGCATAAGATATAAGTTGCTCATGTTACATTCATTTTTAATAAACTTATCTGAAACAAGCATCTTTTCTATAAGCATTATCCAGATAGAATGCTTTCGTATACATTATCCTAAAAGAGGTAATATATTAGATGAAAATGGCTTCTGTGGGTTAAACAACATATACATGAAGACATCCTGTATGGCATTGTTTCTAAAGGAATTTAAAAGTTCAACCTAGAATGGAGTAGGGGAGACCTTAAGTTGAGAATTGTCTTCAGGTCACGTTCTCTTTGCGTAAGCTAATTACTCCACATACGAAGATGGTGTTTGCTTTACTTGCTGTTACGTTTAGAATCTGCTAGTTTTTCCCAAAATATAAGGTTGCATATGTACTTATATTTTCTACTTAATGTGCTAAAATAGAAAATCATATTTTATTTGCTGCTGGTTATTACTCAGTTAGATGCTGAATTTATTTTGCCCTCTATGCCCTAAGTTGTCTCTTCTGCTGGTTTTAAGTTTATTTACCTTCTGAACTGAGGCTGCTGAGAGAGACAAATTGGTGCAGGTGAAACCTAATCCCAGGTAATACAACCGCTGCTGATAAAAGTGGCCAAATAGACCGCAGGCAAAATAAGTCTTTATCCCCAGCAAAAATGAAACTTTGTAACAGGTTGACATTAATAGGAGAGAGTGATATCAATTTATTCAAAAACTATAGCAAGGAACACCCTAAATGTTTCCTAGAGAATCCAAAAGAGGTAGAAGCAAATTCTTCAATCGAGATTGATGGTGTGATTTTCTTTTCAAATGTAAACAACTGAACTTGCAAAGCATGCATGGTGGCTTATAAAATTCTTGTAGTTTTTGCACCTTGCCAATTTTATTTAAATAATTATATAAGCAAATATACATACAGTTTCAAAGTATAATTGCTAACATGAAATTGTTTATATGACTAAACTAGGCTTGAAGAAAGGGTCATCTCCTCTAAACGTCTTCCCTGAATAAAATTCTTTTTTTTTGTCATGATCTCTCATATTAATCTTTCTCTTTTTTGTAGTACCTTTAGCATTTGTGTGTATATATTTTCCTATTTGTTTACTTTATGGGGGTTTTCAATAGAATATGAACTCCAGTAGGATAGAAACTATGTCTATTTTATTTAGTTTTGATGTCCACTACTGGAAAATTTCTGGCACACAGAAGGGGATCAATCACGCTTTACTGAGAGAATGAATAAATGAATGTGTCATTCACTGGGCACAGGGAGCACCCAGGCTGCATATAGTGTCATCGCAAGGAGAAAATGTGAATATATTGCTTTTGGATTCTGAACGGTTGGACAGGATATGTTCAATAGGAGGGAGACAGAGGGCACAGATTTTGTAATACAGAGATAGAGAAGATGGGCATTTCACTGTTAGAAAACAAAACATCGAAGAAGCCATGGAATGACATAATTTGCCAACGAAACTAGTGCATCTACGGAGACGCGTTTAATACCACCAAGTAGTTGAGACCACTCAGAGAAGAAGGGAATTTTATTTGTATTAGGTATGTATTGTAAAACCAGTATCTTATTTTTAGGGATGACAATCTAATTGCCCGTACATTTGAAGAAATTCCACAAAGAACAAAATATAAATTCAACACCCAAAGTACTGATAAGAAAGCTATATTTTTTCCCAAGGTTTTCAGTGAAAAAAAAGGAAGGAAGCATATTACACATCAAACCGCAAAACATCTCCAACATGCCTGTTGGCCTTTTCTCTTATTTATGAAAGTCCTCCCAGTTTTAAAGCTGACACAAGTTTCTCTATTCTGTCTCCTTCTTTTCTTTGACTCTCACTCTAATTCTCTTATAATCTTACTCTACCTCAAATTTTTGCAGTCAGACTTCCTTAATCCTTTTATTTCCCTCTCTTTTTTAAAGTGGAAATTATCAGCCATCTTTTAGTACTCTGGTTTTCCTGTGCAACCATCACCTCACTCAGCCAAATGGTTATTCTCAGATTCATCCTCCTTAAAAAGCATGAGGAAAGGAAATGGGAATTTTAAATGGCTAGCAAAGTAATTAGAATGCATTGCTACAACATTAAGAAAACAAACACGTCTTATCAATAGTGACTAAGAAGGAGTATTAGTCAGCTCACCTTGGACTTTCTAGATACTTTAAGTTCTATTGTGGGAAAATAAGGCACAAAGGATTCTTTTCATGAGGACCCATAAGTCTGCTTGGAGAACTTATAAAGAGGACTTTGGGGATCGTGGATGTCTGCCTAAAGTATAAGGCTAAGATATTGAAAAAATCTGTGCTACCTCCTTGGAGGAAAAAAAAAAATTTGATTAGGTTAACTGTGGTTTGTTATTCATTAGTCATGAGAAGGATGAACAGTTTTAATTGTGACACTACATAGAGTCAAATGAAGTGAAGAGGAACTGAACTGGCTGCAGATTCTTGAAAATGTTGGTTTAAATGTTAGAATGACTATGATTTCCTGCAAGTTCTCAATAGAGTTGTATTCATGGGACCGTACTATGGAAAGCAGTATGGGTATTTTTCAAAAAGTTAAGAATAGGATTACCATATAACGCAGCAAGCCCAGGAGAGGTTGCTGGGTTATACGGTAAAAAAGTAAAACATTTCAAACATTTATTTGCACAGATATTTGCACCACTATGCTCATTGTAACATTTTTCACAGTGGTCAAGATATGAAAACAACTGAAGTGACCTTTGACAGAGGATTGGATCAAGAAGATGTGGTACGTACATACAGTGGAACACTACTCAGCCATGAGAAGAGAGAAAATACTACCATTTGCAACAACATGAATGAACCTTGAGAATATCATGCTAAGTAAAATATGTCATATGGAAAATGTCAAGAACTATACTTTCACTCATGTATGATATATAAAACTGGAAACAACAAACGATCTACTCAGATAAACAAACAAAAACTCATAGGCACAGACAACACTGAAGGTGGTTACTAGAGGGAGAGAAGTAGAGGGAGTAAAATGTAAAGGGAGTCAAATATATGGTGACAGAAGAAGATGGGACCTTGGGAGGTGAGCACACGATGCAATATACAGGTGATATATCATAGACTTGTATGCTTGAAACCTATATAATTTTATTAACTAAAATCATCCCCCAATAAATAAATGAATGAATGAATGAATAAATAAATAAATAGAGTTGGGCTCAATACTGAGGAGACCCCAACCCTTGCTTTCAGAAGCAAAGGGAAAACTGCTACAGCGAGAGGTACAACAGCTGTCTGAGCGTGTTCAGACTGCTAGACCAAAACACTTGGACTGAGGAGCTTAGAAATAGTGGGATTTAATGCTTATAGATCTGGAGTCTGGAGTCTGGCATTTCGAGATCAGAGTGTAAGCATGACTGAGGAGGGCCCTCTTCCATGGGGAAAACTTCTCCATGTGTCCTCAAGGTGAAAGGACCTAGCAATCTCCCTAGAGCCTCTTTCAAAAGAGTTTTAAACTCATTCATGAGAGTGGAACTACCCTTCTAATTCTGCCACCTTCTAACACCATCATCACCTTGGAAGGTAGGATTTCAACATATCACTTTTTTGGGGGGAGGAATGGAAACCAAACATTCAGATCATAGCAACAGTTCATTGACAATACCGCATCTGACAATTGTCAAAGCTGTCACCAGTTCCAACCGGGTAAGTTTGACAAAGTGTAAAAGACAGGGTCATTTCTCATAACCCTTGTCATTTTTCCTTACTTTGGATCACTTTTCCCAAAGTCAATCTAATTTCTAGCTCAACAAGAGATCTTCAAATGTACATACTTAATATCTGGCATAGCCAGAAAAGTGTTATTTAGAGTGAAGGAAAGCTCTCTGTATTATTACAATTCATTATACTAAATGTATGTTGCTTCACACCCATTATATTAATATTATTTTTATACAGTATTGAATTATTACTGATATTATTGAATTGATACTAAATGGATCTAAACATTTTTTAAATTTTTTTAAACATCTTTCATTTTTGAAATAGCTGTAACTTTTCAGATTGCTTGTAAATAAATATAGTTTACATAGTTTTCTTCTGAAGTGGACGTCTACATTCAATGCAGGTTGGGCAACATTTTTAACATGCCTATTTAAAATTATCTAAAAATAATAAATAAAATCTAAATAGAAACAAAATATACTCATTTATAACTGAAATGCTTATGTGCCAATGATAGGAATTTCTGAAATGAATTTTGCTTAACAGTTCTCTTTCTCTCTTTCTGTCTCTCTCTACCACACACACACACACACCTCATATAAGGCAAATTTTACAAAATAGTTTAGAAAACCATAGTTAGAATGAATTTTAAATATGATTTTTACATCAAAGAAATATACATAATAATTTTAAATGTTTAATAAAGAGAACATAATTTCTCAAATGTTTTGGTGATTCATATATTGTTTTATTACATACCTGTTATATACCAGCAACTGTTCAAGTAGTTTAAAGAACAGTAGTTCATAATCCAGGCATTCTTGAGCATAAAATTTGAAATTATTATCTTCTCAAAATCCAAATTACATATAAGTATTAACTTTTATTCTACTATACTTAAGTCAAAGGTCAATTTATTTAAAAATATCTACATTTCTTTCAGAAGACATATATATATATATATATATATATATATATATATATATATATGGCATGTTATTTACCTATATTTAACTACCTTGAAATTTTTAATAAACTTTAATTTGACTTTCATTAAGACACCAGTTGGTAATTTTAATTATAGTAGGACTTGAGAGTTATATATATATGGCATATATGATAGATATAGTAATATGTAAATAATGCTATAATCCTAAAGGGTCATTCAATAAAATAAACTTTATAAATGTATCCATCTTTATGTGATTAGAAAAACTATTCTAGTTAAATGCATCAAATTTGTATACAGATTATAAAGTTTGTCAATATATTATTTTTCTATGAACATAACAAACCCCAGTTTAGTATACATTCATTCTGGGTCATTTTTATTTAGTTCAAATAACATTGATCTATTCAGTTCAGTATATAAATGAAAGACAAACATTTTAGTTTTTCAAAATTTAAATCACTTGTTATTAATGCTAGATATATACTTTGTTTTTGGGTTTTTGTTGTTGTTGTTGTTATTTTTCTGAAGTGAGAGGCAGGGAGGCAGAGAGACAGACTCCGGAATACACCCTACCAAGATCCACCCGGAATGCCCACCAGGGGGCAATGCTCTGCCCACCTGGGGTGTTGCTCTGTTTCAACCAGAGCCATTCTAGCACCTGAGGCAGAGGCCATGGAGCCATCCTCAGCATCCAGGCTAACTTTGCTCCAATGGAGCCTTGGCTGTGGGAAAGGAAGAGAGAGAAAGAGACAAAGGAGTTGGGGTAAGGTGGAGAAGCAGATGGGCACTTCTCCTGTGTGAACTAACTGGGAATAGAACCTGTGAATTCTAAATGCTGGGCTGATACTCTACCACTGAGCCAATAAGTCAGGGCCTAGATGCATACTTTTTATAATTATACTTTTGATAGATGCATGAACAATTATAATGTTTGAAACCACATGTCTAAATTCTTTAAAACAATACTATGTATGGTGTCAGATGAGTACTAGACTTATTGGTGTGATCATTCTATATATAAATGTCTAATTTCTATGTTGTACTCTTGTACCCCTTAAACTAATATTGTATTTCAAGAGTAATTAAAAATATGTTTTAAAATAATCTCTGTTTTTAGAAAAATATTACATATAATCTTATAGCTCATTTACTTGGACACTTACCATTTTCCAGATAGAGATAAACAGCTTTTTTATTAAATTAATTTTGCTCATTACAATTGCAGAAATTTAATAGTTAATGAAGTTTAAAAAGAATGTTGAGCTTGAGGCAAAACAAAAAGAACTTTTAGGATAATATTATTAATAAAAATTTTATATAGAATTATAATACTGTTTTCCAAAATTAGTTTCTTGTCATTATAAATATTTGCATATTATAATTTATGAATTAATATTAATTATACATGTACATATAAAATAAGCTGTACAAGAGATTTTAATCTTATTTTTCAGCTACAAAAATATTTAGGCTATATTTAGAGACAGAAAATTACTTGTATAAATAATTAAATTTAAAATATTTCTTAAAATTTCCTTACAGAGTAGATAATTTTTCACAATTATTTACATTTCAGAGAAAACCAGGTAATTAAAATATCTATTATAATAATTAATATTTTAAAAAGCAAAAATGTTTTTTTCTGTTTGTCACTACCATTCTTACATGAGTTTTAATGATTTAAAATGACTGTCTCCTATGAGATTAAGATATCAACCCTGGATTTCATTAGTTCTCTTTCCATAATATAATATTTTTATTTGTGTTTTTCAAAATTTATTGCCATGTGCTTTAATGTTATCTTCTGTGCTTTTAAATTATAGTGATATATCAAAACAACTAGATGTTTGTCATCCAAAATGAATGTATACTTACAGAATAAACTTAAAAAGTTGCATGAAATCTTTTGGAGTACATATATTTAATTTAGATGACAAATGTGCAACTTGATATTTTTTAAAATCTATTTTCCTTTCACAATTCAGTTGCTATGATATTTGGAGAAGCTGACAGAGCATTCTCAACTGCAGACATAGCATTCAAGGTTTTATTTTATGTCCTCATTTGTAGCCCTGTTTAATCAACTTGATTAAATTGATATTATGTATGGTTGCCTTATAAAAGAACATCAACCCACTTCTGCTTAGTGTCCAAGTATTAATAATTTAGATGTATATGGAAGTACATAATATCTTTCAAAGAAGTAACTTACCACCAAAAATTGACTTAGTAACAAAGAGTAGCAATGTGAAGTGACATTATATAGCAAACAGTTACCCCCTATTTTCCATACATACAGTATACGGTTAAAATAAAAAAGTTCACCAAATGGGAGAATTAATTGTCTGCATTCATAGAACAAAATTTGATGTTATCTCTTCTTTAAAAAAAAAAAAATCTTATTGTGTATTATAGGTCTGCCTGGCCTGGAATGGTCACATGATACAGGGATACACATGTTCAGCATCTGAACACATTGATGCCTAATACATGTACAAGCTTGGCAATGATTATGGCTTCTGACCTGCCACCCTCAGTAAGTCAGTCATTTGCTATTTGTGCTGTTAAAGTCACAGAAGGGCATTCGTCCCACGGCAGCAGTCTCCTGATTCCTTCACCTGAGCTCAGCCTCACATTGTTGCATTTAACCTTCATGTGCCTTCAAGGTACAGAGAAACAACCTTTGTTTTTATTTATTATTTATTTTTGATTGATTGATTGATTTTGGAGAGACAGAGAGAAGAAGAGAGAGAGAGAGAAGCATTCATTTGTTTTTTCACTTTATGCATTCATTGGTCGCTTCTCATTTGCGTCTTGACCAGGAATTGAAACTGTAAACTTGGTGTTTTGGGAAGACACTCTAAACAACTGAGCTAACCAGCCAGGACCACAATCTGTGTTTTTACAAAACACACTTTCAACATAAGAAAATCTTCAAGTTTTCTTGACTAAGTAGCATTAAAAGGTACTTTACATTTAAGGATAATTTTCTTCTTCACCAAACCTCACTAAAAAATAATATACCTGAAAGGGTAAAATTTCATATTACACATATCTAATCAGTGTTTTGTTTGTTTGTTTGTTTTTACAAATAACTTTATTTGCATGGAAACAGGCCTATTGACTTCCCAGATATTCTGGGTACTTTATAATTCACCAAGCAATATATTTCCAAAATGTTTATTAACTATATTTAGAGATTTAAATGTCAGAATGAGCTCTTATTTTATTAACCCTGTATCTACCAGTTATCTTGATAAAGACAGTGGGTCTTATTCCCTTACCTTTAAACCATGTTATGGGGACAGAAGAACGTGGTGTATTATTAGTTCCCTCTTCTCAGAAGCCAACATCAGGTGGGATGAACTTGCGGTTTATGGGGGGAAAGCTGTGAAAGACGCAAAGGGAGCCATGGGGCTAAGCAGTAGGGCAGATACTGATGAAAGGAGACAGGGAGATAATGACTAGTTAGGAATAGCCTCAGCAGCACAGCATGTCTTAAAAAGTTCTAACCAGACCAGTAAGGTTCCCCCCAGAAACGTTGCCCATTGGAGAGCCATTATAGACCGGTCTGCAGTAGCGCTCTTACCCTTTCAGCTGCAGACTGGAACGACCCAGGGTAGCTGGCCTCTGCAGAAGGCAGGATGGACCCAGAGAGGAAACCCTAGGGCTGTCAGTCAGCTGTGCGCCATCCAGCAAGTTTTCTTGAAGGGAATCGGACTGTAATTGCTGGAAACAGCGTCAATGGCAAGTTATGGGAAGTATAAGATCTCGCGATGTTTTAGTTACTACATTTTAATAGGTCTGGATACTTGATCCTCACCACTGAGGCGTTTTATGCTGCTGCTATTTGCTTGTTTATTTGTTTGGCAACTTGGCTGGACTAGTTTAGTGCCATCTCTTTCACCAGCGGTGTCAATCCTCTGATGTTAATCCATAGAGAGCACAGCTGTGGTCCTATGCTCTTGTGCACAGTCACCCTAAGATTATAGTGATTTGAGCAGGGCTCCTTTTGACTTTCTTTCCTTGATCTCTCTGTTTAGCTCTCTGCCTGTGTGACTATTACACCTAGCCCTTACGTTCCACTAATTTGTGGCTGATCGCTCTGTTGTTTTCAGTAAAGCCTCCGGGTGTCAATTGTTTCACCATCTATTTAAAAAAATTGAGCCTCTCTGCTAGCTTCCTTCTTAAGGTCAATTTGGGGTTAGTTCTGACCCCAGCAATACTCTCTTTAGCAGTCTTTCTCTGAGGGACTCGCCAGGAACCTAGCTGGCCTGTGGTTTACCTTTTTGCTTTCATGGAGATATAAGCCTTTTATTAAATTTTTACTGCTAAAATCTCTATTGCTTTCTATCTAACACATCCTTAGACTTGAATTTAGTCAACTCAGTTCCAAATAAAATTTTCTTCTTAAAGAAAAGCTTAAGATCTCTTTGTTCTTAGAGTCTTCCTTGTTTTTTAGGCAAACTCTCTGAGTCACTCCTCTCTGAAGCTAGGGTGGGGACAGTGGTCAGTTTCATGCAGTAACACTCTGGCTTTTGAGTGGGCACAGTATCCTCTGCTCTCTTAGGCTTGCCGCTCCCAAATTAAAATTCTTCCCTATAAAAAGGATCAGGGGCTAGAGCAATTGGGGCTCTAAAGTTTCTTGTATGCCAATTCTAGCGCAGACTTCACATCCTCTGAATGGAGGCCAGGAGGAGGACAGGACTCACACATTTTGGCTGCACTCAACCGGGATTTAGTTTCTGTCACACAGAGCTGGGTGGGAGGTCAAGGTAGAAATGTGTGTGGGTTACTTCTCCTGGGAAGACACCAAAACCATAGACTGAGAGCTGAGGGGAGAAGGAGCCACCCCTTCCTGGCCACACCTCCCCAGCATGGATCTTCCATCATCCTGATTTGGGGATGAGGATTAAAGGGTACCAGGAGAAAGAAGATCACATTGCTCAACTACAGCAAAATAGCTGTTCTTCCTGAGATTGAGTAGATTCTTATATATTAATGTTTTCACATTTTTATATGTACAATGATATGGTACAATTTTCAAAGGCTGTAAATTGTTGATTTTTTTTTCTAATAAGTTTCAAAAGTCATAGCTGTTTTCCTGCAGAGCAGGTTTGTGAAGCCCCGCATGCGACCATACCAGAAGTCTTTAAATAACTTCACAGTCCATGAAAATGGAAGAAGAAATTTGCCCGATGAATTTGGGAAGCAACGAGAATCGTGCCTGCTATCCAAGGATGTGACATAGGGGGAAAATCATAGAAATTAAGAGGTGACCCAAATGAATCAAAATCTCACTTTTGTAGAACTCCCAATGACTCCAGAAAAGGCAAAAACATCAGTTGTGCAAAATACTTTGACCGCCTAGGCTCGTGAAACAGCTACAACAACAACAAAAAAAAAACCAGAAAAATTTAAGACTATAATTTAAAAACTAAAAGCCAAATAAGAAAGCTATATTATTAAAACAATTTGAAAGACCGTTAAAAATGTGAAAAAGGGAGAAATGTAATTAGGGAGAAATAAAAGGGAGTTGAACAGCATTTGAATTGTTTGTAACAAAATAACTGAAGCACGTGTGTAAATGTTCACATTCATTAACATTACTTGGTGCATGTGTCCTATTTTCTTTACTTTTCTGCTTAAATATTTTATTTTAAAATATCACAAAAAATAAAAGTATCAATCTGATTCTCAACATTATCTCTAAGTGTTTTATATATACCTAACTACTATTATTTAATTAGAGGGAAAATAATTTTATACTGAGAAAATAATTGACCAATTTTAACATTAACTTCCTGAGGACAAAACAATGTATAATACTACTCATTTTCCCTCTGGAGAAAACACGTTTTCCTTTAAGTTTCTCTGGACAGATTTTCTTTTAGATAACCTGAAATCAGCCTTAACTGTTCTCAGAAGACTTGACATTCTATGGTTTGATATAATGAATATGGCCTTCACACTATATCTCTGGCAAAGTTATTGGGACAACACTTCAAATAACATTCTCTTGTAGTCAACCAAAGACTAAAGAAAATAGAGTCACATATACTGATTTAAAAAAAAAAAAGGCCATGATTATGATTATAATAAATCTCAACAGGAGAATTTGTGTTGACCTGACCAAGATTTTATTTCTTCTAGAGTATCAATTTTGAAAGAGGAACCTAATTACAAATGATATCACTGGGGAACAATTTTCTTTTAAATTTCTGCTGCATTAAGTTTTAGAACTTTTTCCAAATATATCTGCATTGCTAATTCCAAATCTGAAATTCGTTTTTTGGTGCATGCTCTAGTTTTTATGCAATTTTAATTTCTTTTTGTCACAATTAATGGCATGTATTGGTTTTTAAATTGAAGTTAAAGGGCAACAATTCATGGACTGAACATAATCACAAGGCAATTAATGTTTTACAAACATCATTTTTACATAATTGTAGTTGTTTTAAATGTAAAAAATTATTATCTGATAAAAAACACCCTCTTATTTTGTTTTAAGATTGAATCATGGCTTCTTTGAATAGGTGTAAATGTAAGAATAGTCCTGATACTATCTATTATATATGTGGCTATTACACTCTTCAACGTCAAAGGTGCAATATTTTATCATGTGTGACACGTGCATATATTGCCTATTTTCAAGTTCCCCTTGGCAATCAAGACAAGAATTGGGCTCCTCATATTGTGTGTTATAATTGTGAGGAAATGCTTCATGACTGGACAAAAGGAAAATGCAAAGAAATGCCTTTTGGTGTTCCCATGGTTTGGTGTGAACCTAAGGACCACAGCAGTGACTCTTACTTCTGTCTGATCCATACAAAGGGCATAGGCAAGAAAAAATGGCATATGATCACATATCTAAATATGTGCTCAGCAATATGACCTATCCCACACTCTGAGACACTCCCAGTTCCAGTTTTCAATGGTTTTATTTCTTCCAAGGACAAAGAAAGTGAACATGGTGCTCAATTTTATTTTAATAAGATGCATGAGGAAATGGATGTAGAATCTAAAGGGTCTTCTTCTGATGTCAAGCAGTCACTAACCGCTCAGAGGTTTAGCCAAGCCGAATTGAATGACTAAGTAAGAGATTTGAACCTGTCAAAGAAAGCAGCTGAGTTATTAGTCTCCAGGCTTCAAGAAAAGAATGTACTTCACTGGTCAGCTAAAGTATTCTATTTCAGGAAGCATGAACAGATTTTTGTGAACTTGTTTTCTGAAGACAAACACTTTGTTTACTGTCATGATATCAGTAGTCTTCTCAGCCAGGTAGGTATTACCACTTACAGTTCAAAAGAATGGTGGCTATTTCTTGACAGCTCTAAATGGAGTCTGAAATGTGTTCTCCTATACAACAGTAATGTTTATGCAGCGGTTCCAATTGGTTATTCAACTCATCTGCAAGAAGATTATAATGACATAAAAATTGTCCTCAACTTACTGAAGTATGAGGAGCATAGCTGGATCATTTGTGTGGATCTTAAAATGGTAAATTTCCTGCTAGGACAACAGAGATGTTTCATGAAGTATCCTTGCTTTCTGTGTTTGTGGGACAGCCAAGCTCGGGAGAAACACTGGACACAGAAGGAGTGGCCGAAATGTGAAGCTCTGGAAGTAGGGATGCAAAATATTGTGAATGAACCTGTAGTTAATCGAGACAGGATCATTTTTCCCCCACTTCACATCAAAATTGGCTTAATAAAGCAGTTTGTTCAGGCTTTGAATAGAGAAACTGAATGCTTTCTACATATTATTTCTGCTTTTCCTGCCTTGTCTTTCGAGAAGATAAAAGCAGATGTAGTTGATAAACCTAAAATTATTATATTTTCACAAAGTTGATGACCAAGAAGACATTCTACTTCATTATGTGTTAAGGTTCACTTCCTGAACAGTCACCTTGATAAGTTTCCCAAAAATCTTGGAGCTGTTAGTGATGAGCAGGGAAAACGCTTTTATCAAGATCTGAAGACAACAGAAGAGCATTATCAGGGGCGATGGGACAGAAATATGATGGCAGACTACTGCTGGAGCATCAAATGAAATTGTCCTAATAAGTACACAAATGCAAAAGCTACAAACGCAAATTTTTGCCTGAATAGAATTTAAATAAGTTTTGAGCAAATTTAATGATTAAAATAAGTGTTTTAATATGCTCTATTTCAAAATTGTAGACAAATTCTGGTGCAATCATATCTTTTAGTGCATTAGTGTATTTACTGCATTATATAAATTATTATATTTTTACAAAGATGATAACCAAGAAGACATTCTACTTCATTATGTTAAACTAAATGTTGAAAATTTTACAATAAAATGAAAACCTAAAATCTTGAATTGCAAAATAACTGTAGCTTACAGAGAAAAACTAATGTCAGATTTGAGATCAGCACACTCGAATCAGGTAAGAACAAGTGTTTATGTGGATGCAACAAAAATTTTGTTCCCCAGTGTATTCCATTTAAAACTAGAAAAGATTTCTTACTCAAAAATGCAGTTCTAAAAAGATATGGCCAGACTTCTAGTACCCTGGATCCTTTAAATGAAATCTAGTAATTTATTTCTTCGAGAATATCTAATATCTTAAAATTGAATTTCTTTAGCTTATTGGAAATGGACTACTTTTGACTGCATCATGATTCTTTTTACCTTATTGACTCAATAGTCCCAAGTAGAGTTTATTTCAAAAGTTAAATTTGTTTTAAGATGAACTAATTTTCAGAGATAAAAACTCACTTAAAACCATTCTCTTATTAGATCAAAAGAAGAATTTTTATAGCATTCATTTCCCATTATCAGTTATCTAAAAACAGAAACTTAGATTCTAGATCTAAGTCCTGTGATATCAATACTACTTCAACCTGGTCTACTAAAATCCAAGTTGACAAAAATTTCATTAGATCATACTGTAAGTGATATATCTAAAAGGACTATGTTCTAGCTCAGCCTTTTAGAAACTACATTTGAAACAACTTAAAACAGTCACTAATTAAATGCATGTCTCCCAGATATATCAAATAAGAAAAAAGCCATCTTTTTCCATGTTGTTGACATTGTTTTATTGTTTTTAAATGGGAACACAATGAAGAAATCTTTGAAATAGTTGGGTAATTACAGTCAAAAACAATTTATTGACACTAAACTAAAATAGATATAGTTTCTACATGTGCTCCCACAGTCATGTGTGTAATACTGAGTAATTATTTTCAAAAGTTTTTCTATTCAACAAATTGAGGCCATATTGTAGTATTAAAAACAGGCCCATGTTCCATATCTGGCCTTTTTATTAACTATGTGACTTTACTTAAACTACTTTATTTTTTTCATTTTCCTTAACTGAAAAATGTAAGTGCTAAGGACATGTTTGCCTTATGTGCCTACAATAATAAAATGAGATGATATGGAGAAAGATTTTGATAGGTAAGAGATATTCAGTAAATAGCCCTTATTCTCATTTAATTCACAGTTGACTTGATGAAAAGTTCATCTTAAAAATAATTATGAAGTCATGTAATTTTTAAAATTAAATTTAAAAATATTTTAGACTAAATTTGTCAATTTTGTATTAAATGACACTGTTCTCCATAATTGCAGGCAAATTCTTGCCTCAATTGTTTGACCATGTTCTCATATTTCCTTCTGAGAATAAATTTTTATCCTTTTTTTTTTGCTACATCTAGGAAGAAGTGGACTGATGCAGGAAATTCCACAAGTTTAGATCTAAAAGTCTTACAACATAATGAGAAATTCTGCCAAAGGCCATTTGAAACATGTAATATTTGAGAATCTGTCAAATAAACATTTTAATCAACATTTTCTTCAGATTCCCTGAGGCCTATTCTTATATTAAGACATCATGAACCGTCTGACCAGGCGGTGGTGCAGCGGATAGAGCATCGGACTGGGATGCAGAAGACCAAGGTTCGAGACCCCAAGGTTGCCAGCTTGAGCATGGACCCATCTGGCTTGAGCAAAAGCTCGTGCCAGCTTGGACCCAAGGTCACTGGCTCCAGCAAGGGGTGGCTTGGTCTGCTGAAGGCTGGTGGTCAGGGCACATATGAGAAAGCAATCAATGAACAACTATGGTGTCTCAATGGCAACAAAAAACTAATGATTGATGCTTCTCATCTCTCTCGTTCCTGTCTGTCCCTCTCTCTGACTCTCTCTCTCTCTGTCCCTGTAAAAAAAAAAGAAAAAAAAAGAAAGACATCATGAACCAAAATACTTGGGCCACATTCTCTGAGGTGCTCAAAAATTAATAACGTCACTGAGTTAAAATTTAAAGTAATACTCAACACACAAATACTGGTGCAGGTAGAAATGTTCTTTTGAACATTTATTTGTATATCCCCAATTTGTCAAGATTGTCTATTCTTTCCTGATACATCAAATGTATGTTCCTTCTTTACTATAATTCCTCTTTGGATGCAATGTTAGGATAAATTATTTGTTTCTTGAAATAAATTTTTCTAACTCAACTTTACTTTTCCTTTGTGTAGGTTTCAAGAAAATGAGATCTTGGTGTCAGCACCTTAATGCAGAATTCCTGATAATAGTTATTTCTTTGCTTTGCTCTTTCTTGTTCATTTGTTTTTCTAATTATTCTTTATTCAGTATTTCAATGTGCACAAGTTGTCCCAATACTTTTAAAGAAATATGTAATATACCATCCAATAAAATTAATCACACAATTAATAATTTCTTTCTTTATAATGCATTTCTAGAAAAATTTCTCCTTTCTCTCCTGTAAATTCTACTATGATATGATAGTCTGAGGCAAGTTTCTATGCAATGTAGTTATAAATTTGCTCTACTGCAATCTGAAATACTTTTCTCTCCTTCCTGCCATCATTACATAATTTCATTTCATCACTTGAAATAACTTTTCCCCTGATTTTAATTTCTCCCATTTCTTATTACCTGTCTCTTGGCTCTAAAATAGCAAGGTATGATTTCAAAAACTTTATAAACAACTCTTCAGCTGAATGATCTTGTTATATACTTCCCTAAGAAATAGCAGCAGAAAAATACTCTTTCATCTTTCCACTTTAAAAACTTACTTATATTTGAAATCACATCTCCAGCTTTTCCTTTTATGTAATGAAATAAATATGCTACTATCAGAAAGTAGTGTCTCCCCTCTTGTTTCCATCTCTTCATGTTCTATAAAACATCATGACTACAGTTATCTCTCGTGTGTCCAAGGATTGCTTTTCTCTTTTTCTTTTTCTTTTTTTTTTTGCTGTGTAAGTCTTGCTCCCATTCATTCAACAAATACTTTATTATAACCTACTTTTCCCAGAAATTCTTCGAATCACTGCAAATACAACATAGAACTATACAGAAGAATACCTTCTTCACCAAAAACTCTCATTCCTGTTGAGAAAGATAGATATCAAACATATAGCAAATTAATAAACAGAACTATATGCACTCTGTTGAGAAATAATGCACACTACAGAGAACGATAAAGCAGAGAGTAAGGCAAGTGCATGTCAGGAGAAATTTGAAAGTTTAAAGTTTAAAAGTCCTTCCCTGGCTAGGTATTATCTGTGCAAAGACATGAACAATGACAAGAAAGCACACACCCAGTGGAGGACATAGCGATGCCTAACTTGTTGTCTGTGGTTAAGTGGTAGTAAAGAAGTCTTGTTGGGTTGGTACAAAGTTAACTAGGGGGAGAGTACTAAGAATAGAGAGGAAGCAAGCCCGAATGGGTAAGGCAATGAAGGACAAGATCGTGATTAGACTCCTTCTCTGAGAATGATCTGAACACTTAGAAGAGTTTGAACACAAAAGCTACATGATTCACATTACATTTTGACAGAATCATTGTGGTTGTTCTATTGAGTATAAACTCAAGTTAGAAAATAGAGGCATTGAATGAGTTCCTTGAAAAATAACACTAACAGGGGAACTACTGTCATAGATGAAAAAATAGTATAGTAACATATTAATTAAAACATCATTGAGTTATAAATTCCATTATAAAATAATGGTTGACAGCATTAATCAGCATAGCCTACATGTGTTATTAATTTTTGCAAAGTAAACTACATCTATTTTTACATTAATCCCAACACTAATTTTTTCATCATATACTTCAAATTCAAAATTGTTTCAAGCCAGTAACACAGTGGCAGGTAATCTTGATTGGCAGAGATTTGGGTAGAATACATCAGACTGGAAAATATGGGAGCCCAAGTATATTGCAATCATTAGTGAAAACTCATCAAACATGCTAAAGAATCAATTTAAGTCATTCTCTTTTAATGCTAAACAATATCTTATTATGGCAACATATCACTAAATTTTTCATTCTACACCTAATAGTATTTATTTCTGTTTTAAACTGTTATAAATAAAGCTGCAGCTAAAATTCTTGTACATGTTTTTTGGTGCATATTTGAATACCTTTCTGTAGAATATATATGTATATCTAAAAGGAAAACCTTTTGGATCAAAGGCTATGTATATATTTAGTTTGGGTACATTCTGACAGTTTTCCAAAGTGTCAAAGTGGTTTCACCAGTATAAGTCCTTACCATTAATGTATGAAAGTCCCTGATGATTCAACTACTTGCCAATATTTCTCAGTATTATTATCAAGATGATTTTGCCTGTTCTGATTGTGGTTTATCATATCTTAACTTTGGATTTAATTCTCTATCCCTGAGTACTGATATTGTTCTGTAGCTTTTCATACTTCTATTGGCTTTTAGATAATATTTTTGTGAAGTTCCCACTGAGGTCTTTTGTGTGTGTGTTTCTATTGTATTGTCTTCTCTTTAAATCAATTTATGAATTCTTTGTCAGAAATATGAACTACATATACCTCTTTCCTTTCTGTGGTTTGCTTTTCATGCTCTTAATGATACCTTGTGATAAAAATATGTTCTTAATTTTAACCAAGTCTAACTTTTCAACCTTGTGGTTTGTTTGTGAGATGTTTAGAGAATTTCATCACTCTAGATTATGAGAATACTTTTCTATTTTATCTTCCACGAGTTTTATTATCTTTGACATTTAGATCAGAGTCTTAGAATTGATGGCTGTGTATGTTATAAAGAAGTAGTGAAGGCTCCTTTACCCCTTATTGGAATGCCCAGTAATTCATGCCGCTGTTCTAAAGATCATATATCTTCTCTGTATTATAATAGTGCTTTTTTCATCAGATGACCTCACATATGTGACTATTTCTTTAATTTTTTGTTCCATTAGTATATTTGTTCTTTCTTTCATTAATATAACATTGTATTAGATACTGTGGTTTATGAGTTGGTAGAGTAAGATAATTTCTTCAAATTTTGAGTTTTTAAGGTTCTTTTTGACCCTTACTTCACATAATTTTGCATCATTTTGTTCATTTACACAACACATTAATTCTGATTTGAAATTATTTTTAGTGAATTTATTAAATTTATAAGTTCTATCCATAGAAAGTAATTTTAGAATTGTTAAGAAAGACCACCACCAAAAGAAAACATACTAACTAGTATTAACACTTGTTTATAGGTATTTTTACTTTTCTTTTTAAGTAAATGCATTTATAAGGAAAAGCAAAATTTACAAATTCGAAGTGCAGAATTCAATGACTTTTGGCAAATGGATACCATATCTCTGTCAAGATATATAGAACATTCTATTAACCAGAAAATACCTTCATGTCTTTTGCTGGCAATTTCTGCATTTCCTGCTCACTAATATACACACACAAATACAAGTATACCTATGTATTTATAATCACCTTTTAAGAGGTAACATTTTCAGGGATGTTTTGAATACCCTAGTGTTCAATGATCTCTTGCACTTTGTCTAACAAAACACAAATGTTTAAAGCCACAATTGAATAATTTATAAATAAAAGCTGTGTTTCAACAGTCTTTAATTGGGTTTCTTATACTTAAAAAGTAGATGATGTTAAATTTTTATTCAGTTATTCTAGAGAAGGTCAACTTTTAGAGTGTTCAACTATGCTAAGAAGATTACTTCTTAGACTGGTATACAGTGATATTTAAACATACATGAACATAAAGATGTCTCAGCATTTGCCAAAATGTAATTTCAGTGGATGCAATTCTGTTATTTACTGCATAAAGAAGAGTCACTATATAAAGCCATTATATAGCATCTTTTGTCATTGTTTTTGTCATGCAAAGTTGGAAATTAGCCTATGTATATACCAATCTCTAATTTTGGCTCTTCTAGCATTGAGTATTTTAGGTGATCGTTAATAGATCTTGGGATATACTTGTCATTTTTTATTCATCAAGCCAAAATTCAGATAGGACTTTTAGTACCTTCTCTCAAATAATATTCTCATTTGGAAGTAGTCTTTGTTATCTTCATCCATGGAGATTTGGTAATGTAGTCATGCAAACTGAGATGAACTATTTGTCAAATATTGTTCTCTTAATGACTCAAATTAATAATTATCCTGTTTAAAACACCCTGGTCACTATTTTTTTAAGGAACCTATAGGACTTGATGTCACCAGATGCTGCTTTTATTTTTTTATGGCAAAAGTTTGATGGGCAGATCTAAATAGTATTGAAATTTAGAATGATGGAAAATAATATTCTAAATGCTATCTTTTTCTGTGAACCATTTCTTAGCAAAATGGATTTGATGAGAAAACACAAAATGTCATTTTAAGGAGAACTTCAGAATCAAGCAGTTAAAAAGGTGTCACAGAAGGATAAATCTATAAAATGTGCTAAATGAAGAGATTACTTTTAGAGTGGGAAGGACAGCACTGGGCTCAGAATCATGAGCACAAATTGTCTAATTCCATGATGCCATTTCTACTTAAGGGACGGCAAAATTAGTAGATATCCACAAAACTAGCAACTGTCAAAGTATTTCAGACCTAGGATGTATGTCAGCCAATGTTATAGATATTTTTATTAAAATTGTAGACGATCAGGGGTTCAGGAGGACAAGTACCCAGCCTTTGGATGTACAGGTGGAGGAGGAAGAAGGAATGTGACAGATGAGTTAAGAATATGGGGTTGGTGAATTCTGAAAGGAGACTTGAAATAAGTGAAGAATCGGAGTAAATGCGCCAATCTTATTTCTGAGAAAATGAGTTATCAGAAACACTTTGAAAAGAAGAAAATGGGATACAATGTAACCACGATTGCTGAGAAATTACATTTGCAAAGTCAAAGTAGACAAGTAGGAAAAGGATCGCACTGCTGAGCCTCTGAGCTGATTACTGATCGCGCTGCTGAGCCTCTGAGCAGTCACTCCAGCCTCTCCTTCATGCATAGTCTCAGAATTTCTTGTGGGCTATATAAAACTCCGATGATGGTGGGTGTAGGAGGCAAAGGATATTATTACTATTATTACACATAATCTACACACAAGAAGAAAACTAAGATGTTAATTGTATAAAGACAAAAGGCATGAATTTGTGGCGCAGAGAGACCTGAATTCACAACTGGTGTGCCTTAAGCAAGTTACTTAAACTTTCTGAACTTTGAGATTATAACATCATTTCACAGAGTTTTTCTAAATTTAAAATGGTGTGATATATGTAACTTGTTTCCCACAGTGTGCGACACATAGACATTTAATAATTGTTAGCTATTAAAAATAATAGTATAATGATTTTGCTAACATAATATTGAATCAGTGAAATTTTCAATTAGAATGAAAAACAGTTCATTTTTAAAAGTGAGGGAAGCAACTGAAACTAATATAATATTGAATGTCAACTGTAATTAAAAATTAAAATACTTTAAAAAGTAAAATTAAAATAAGTGAAACAAGAATGCATTGGTGTTGTTAATTATGAACAGCTGCTATTCATTACAGTCACTTTAAGCAGAAGAATATGTATTAAAGGACATTAAAGCGCTTCCATTAGAGTAAGCAATGCTAAGCTGCCACAACCAATACATCCCAAATCTAAAAGCAAAAAAAGTAAGTTTTTGCTCCCAGGAGTCTAAGTGGTCTTTATACGTTGCAGCTATGATTTCGAGGACATGTGGCATCTATGGCCACCACGTTGAAGATAAATAGAGCTGTAGGATTATTCCGGGTGCTCTGCAGTGCCAGGCCTGCAAGGGGGCTTTGTCTACTCCGCACACGATCCATGAGTCAGAACTGAACCACGTGTTCTCCACTGAACCACCACGAGACTGAGAAATCCAGCCTTCTGTGTCTAGGATGAGGGCATGGTATACTGGAGACATACACAGCCTCTGCCATTGCATCTCTGTGAGGGCCAGAGTGATGCTCAGACTAAGACATTTCTCATGGATAGCTTCCACATTAAACATATCGCCAGTGCTACTAAGCACCTGCAATGCGAGGGTTGTTGCATTCCAAGAAACCCGTTGTCAATGCATAGGACCCCGAAGGTAAGTTCCCCCGCTCCTCCCACCCCCGTTTGAGGGGCCATGGGGAAACTGGAGGAGGCTATGACCCAAAATATATAAACTTTTCACTTAGGGTTATGTCACATTTTTTATGGACTTTTCAATATAATTCTTCTATAACATTATTAACATGTTAACATTTGTCCTTAACTTCGTCTCTCACAAATTGTTCATCTTTTAGATTCTTCAGAAATCATCCTCTCTTACCTCTCTCTCGTGGGCTAGTTCTTCACCAAGGAATGAATCTCATATCCCCAATTCCTTAGCCTATATTTCAGTGTAAACGATACTTTAATGAAGCTTAGGCTAAACCGTGTTCTTCTGTTAAATGCTTTTCCATATTTCTTTAAATAATTACCATAACTTATATGTATATATTTCCTTAAATTATCAAAGGAAATCTGTCTCCCTGATTAGACTGTCAGTTCCCTGAGTCTGAGGATGCTGGCATCCAGGAGAACGCGAACAGGGTCATAGATCTCGGTGAACTACCATGGGATGTATGACTGTCTGTTGCTGATCATCTCAGTTGTTTCTGTTCCATATTGCATGGACTGATAAACACTGCTGTGCATATGGCTCTCTTCCATAGTGTCATGGTTCGACATTTTAACTGAATTCATCTTAATGGACCAAAGATGCATTCACTTTATTTTACTGTTGGTACAAATTTGAATTTGCAGCTCAGACTTCTGTAATCATGCTCGATGAGCTTCTCACCAGCATCAATTCCAACAATCCTCACTTTTATCTTGGTTGCAGATTCTTCTGATAAGTTCGTCAAAATAAACTCTCCTTTAGATGAACTCATTAAAAATGCTGCCTCCGTAAATTCCGCTCCTTTTTTATATCAATTGCCATTTTATCAGAAATAATTACGTAACTTACCAGAAGTATTCCATCACTCTACCGGAAGTCATGTATTCTAGATTCTAGAACCTTGTTATGTTACACCCTCAAGATAAATGAGGCCTAGGGATGTCTCCTCAGGCCTAGGGACGATGATTAACTGTAAAGTCTCTTTACAGTTAATCATCGTCACAGCTTTCCACATCTTGCAGATGTGGCAATTGTGCACCAGACAAATCTAGCAACCCTGGGATATCTGACTAGGAAACCCCACCCTCTTATCCTCCTGTTCTCTGGAGAAGCTGCATAAGTAACTTAGCTTTCCCAAATTACTTCTTAAAATTGGCCTTCAGTGCTTAGTACTTTTACTTCCTATATATGTTTTCTTTCTTTCTTTCTTTCTTTCTTTCTTTCTTTCTTTCTTTCTTTCTTTCTTTCTTTCTTTCTTTCTTTCTTTCTTTCTTCTTTTTTCTACAAAGCCTCTTAGGGCATACCATTTCTCTTGACAGCTCTTATACTGTGCCAAAACTAGCATTTTTAAAGCTAAAATCCTTAAAGACACAGCACCTAGCTTTCATATTCATTTATGCTGAATCTCATAACCAAGGGTTTTTGTACAACAATCTTCTCTGCTAGTATTTTCCATGTGCAGCTTCCCATTGTAATAAAGACAACATGGGTATCTAAAGCTTGTTCCCTCTCTAATCTCTTATTCTTAAACAGTCAAGAATTGATTCAGTTTCAAGCACTACACTTTAACTATTTTTTCCCCCAATGCTCTTTAGGAAAAACAAAATATAAGTTTAATTTTTACAAAATGGCCACAACCTATTTCCTTGACTTGTTATGATCACTAACATTGTTAGACAAGGAGCAAGGGGCCTTAAAGAGAAGGTATTTTCTGTTGAATCTCCATGTGTGTGTACTGACTAATGGGAGAACATGAACACAAACTGTTCCTACTTAATGATTATGAATTTACTGAAGTCATAATTACATGATTTAAGTATCTTGGAAACCTTCTCACTAACCGATCTACCATCTCCACACTATGACTGCTGAAAGCCTTGTGTGATATTCACTGATTATGAAAAAGCACTTCAAAGATTTCATTATGTTAATTCGATTGTTTAAAATTATTTAGTCCCATTGATTAAGATTTCTTCAATTAGTGTTGCTTCAAATCCATATCACTGCAAAGTAAAATCCAATTTTACTAATATCAAAATGTGTGTGTCCTAAGCCATTTTTATTATATCAGTGGGTTGGGTTCTTACAGATAGCTCTCATGAAAGTTTAATTGATGTTAATTTATATGATTGCTGCAAAGAGCAATATTTGCATATTACTTTAAGTGATTAATTTGCATTTTTATCTGTTCCAAGCTGAGAGAATGATGTGATATTTCTTTTCACAATTACTCTTTTTTAAAAAATTACTTTAAATGTTCCTTTAAGAGCTAAGGACTAACTCCAAGTGTAAAAAATGAGTCTCAACCCAACTGATTCATTGTCTCTTTGAGCAGTCCACAAGTATACTGAACGTCTGTTCCATGTTTACTTTATTTGCAGAAGGCAAAACTATTTAGATTTTATTTAAAAGTTTATTTGAGCTTAGGTCTCTTAAAAGTTTTTTGGACAAAGTTTTTGTAGGTAAAAAAAAAGACTAGCTCTGAAACAAGACGTTTAATATTAGTAACAACAGAGATCATTTTACTAAGTAAGAATTCTAAATAATTTGAATTGTTAGTTTCTTACACAGATCTTAAATTTCTTAATGTTACATGAATGATTTTATGATGCATAAACATGACACTTAATTAAGCAGCTTATTTTTTCTTTAGGTTTTTAACTTTCTTGTAAAACAAACCAAACACTATCAAAAGCTAAAACATTAGTAACACTGTTTCAAAAAAAACAGCAAACATTCATGACTACATGTTTCAAATTATTAATAAGCCTTCAGGGGAGAAGAAACTATGTCACTGTGTTGGTGTCATAAAAAACAAGTTCAGACTCTTTAGGTAAGGGTCCAACTTTTATGTGTGTAGGATTTCATCAGGTTGAAAGTACTTCATTTTTGCAACCTAAGGAATAAGGCAGTTGCATAATTCAATTCCTTTATTTTCTTTAAAGGGTGTATTAGTTTACATTTAGAAGAAAGCCACAGAATATATGCAGTGTAAAAACTCTTTTTAGAGCATTTGCAAGAATACAGCTTCATTATGAATGTTTTAATTCCTGACATTCATATTTTTTTTGAAATTTAAAACAACTCCCTAAAGCATGAAAGCTTATAAACAACTTAATTAGAAGATTTTGAGGGGGTAGGGGAAAAATCTTCTCAGGAATGTCTCCAATAATATGTATCAATATTCACAAACCACTTGAAGATGTTTGGTTACTTGGGATTATTTTACTTAAACTAGAGCACACAGCTAATCTCTCCAGGACACCCTGATGAATGTTTCAGAGGCCCCTGAGTAAAAATCAGTGTAAAATGCAACTGAGGGTAGCGGTGATGGCAGGGAAACAGAAGGCATTACCTTGAGAATTTCTAATTGCTGTGTAAGCATCAAGGCAGAATGAAGTGTGTGTTAGGTAAGGCTGGGCCAAGACATACAATGTGTCTGTAGCAAGTGAAATGCAGAAACCGTGAAAGCAAACCTGTTGATACCTGACAGACCACACACATGGCAAGGTGCTGAACTTTCAGAAGGTTTTGTTATTCCAGCTGTGCACCAGGAATAGTGTGTCAGCCCTCACATATATCAATTTACTTCATTGAGCCAGAAATTTCTAAACTATGAAATAATTGATCTTTTTAATCCAACAACTATGAGAGATTGCTGTTCAGAAAGCATTTGGATTATGCCATCCTGGTATTAAACTGTATTAGGACCTATAAGGTTTTTGTTGACTGAAACATTAATCATCTGAATCACGATCACCAGACTAAGCCAAACTGAAAGAGAGTAAGACTCTCTGAGACATGTAAGGCGCTCCAGTCAACCCAACTATACAATATGAGATATCCTGAAAATGCGGTCAACAGTATAACATATTCTCTAAAAGTAAAATTGCTTTTAAACACATTTTTAAAAATGAATCTCATATTAAACCAAAAAAAAAGAAGAGTCAATTGTTTGGTTTAATATGAAGTAAATCTGCAAGATTTATTTTCTACAGGAAAGTACTACTTTTTACAAGAAGTAAATCTTGCACATCTGAAGTTTTATAGGTGCTGGTTTGCTTACTCAGGATTAGAACATGCTCAGAATTCTTATCCAATACCCTTTAAACTATGTTTTTTAATTTAAGAGGTTTTTATGTTTTAAGAAAGTAATGCTGTGTGTATCCTAAATTAAGTAACACTCCAACACCCTACATTCAAATACATTAATATTTATGCAGTGAAGTATATGAATAGTCGCAGTAAGTGAGATTAACACCAAGAATAACTCAGTGTTAGAGTGAAGTAAGTTTTGCTGCTGTAACTTACCAGAAATTTATTAAGATATTTATGAGTTACAAAGGTTTTAGATATTGGAATGACAGGCCTATAATGGTTTCGAGTTAGTCACACAGGGTTCCCCGGGGTCTCCACTTTCTATTTCTGAAGGAACACAAAGGGAACGTTGTGTTCCTTCAGAAACCCTGGAAAGACTCCTCACCCTCAAGTGATAGTACAGGTGGCTTAAACATCAATCACTTGGGGGAAAGATAAAAGATTGGCTTAAATTCCCTTCACACTATAATTAATAAAAGATCATTTGCTGAGAATGTTTTAATAGTAGGATCAGATGCTGTAAAGCTATTAGAATAAGAAAAAATAACGAAAAATTTTCATTAAAATTTAGAGTGCCCTAATAAGTTCACCATCTACCTGTATGAACCTGTTCTAATATTTCCTCCTCCAATTTTTTCTTTATACATCTTGTCAAGAAATTTGAATTTTATTCTACTTGTAATAGAAATTCATACAAAGCTTAAGCAGGAAAATGATCGAATCAGATCCACATTTTACCAAACACTCGGCATCACTGTAGAGAAAAGAGAGAAGACATTGCTGCAAAAAAAAAAAAAAAAGTAAAATCCATTATCTAGAACTGTCAAATATCAAAATTCATAAATATCTATGAGGCAGAACTGACACAATCGAAATGCTTGCTCGAATGTGGGGAATGACAGAAATCAACATGGCTCCGAGATTTCCCGTTGAACGGTGTCATCTTCCGCTGAAATAAAAGGTAAGAGGTGGAACGTAATGCACTAATATAACATCCACCAGGCAGATAGATAGCTGTAATAATTGGAAGTTCGGGAGAGATGTACAGGCTAGCGGTTTACATGTTTCTCAGGAATATTCCGATGTTGATGACAGTGCACAGAAATGTAAAGTGAGAAGTGTGCCGACCCGAAGGCCACCATTAATTAGCGTTTGGTTTCAGTAAGAGGCACCCACAAAGCAGACAGGGTGAAAAAAGGGTCAAACTTTTAGGAGAAAAACCAAAAATGCAGAGTGGCTCGTATCACAAAGTAAGAAGATCTTTCAGAAAGATCACATTGTTGGATAAAGAAGTTAGTTATTTGAAGAAAGGAAAATGAAACTTGTTTACTGGAAGTAACAGTACAAAGGTCATGAACAACCGCAGTGCGGCAGCTCCCGAGAGTCACAAGGCAGAAGTCAGACCACACAGGGTCCCAGAAGAGGGAGGAAGTAAAACAATTTTGGTGTGAAGAGGAAAGGAGAGGCGGATAGTAGCAGTTTCCAAAAAAGAAAACTTTACCTGGAGAGACCTGAGCTTGTTTAAAATAAGAATTGGTAGCAGAGGAATACTGAAAATATTGAAGAGACAAAGAGGAAAGTAGAACAGAATTTATGAAATTTCATAGATTTGACTGGCAAAGAGTTCTCAGTTTATGGCTTCTCTTTTTCCCAAGAAATAGGAACCAAGAGAGAAAAGAGCCAGTATATGGATGAAGTTTGAGGTGAAAATGAGAACATTTGAAATACCAAGTGGTAAAAAGTAAGAGTGAACTAAAGAAGCATAAGAAAAATCTCAGTATCGAGTTGTCAGTGGAAGTTGCAGCTGCATGCACGGTTCCCTAGCAGACTCAATCGGCGCGAGTAATTTCTGTTCAACAATACGACAGAGAAAGCATAGTGGTCATTGCTATAGAAGGGAGATAATGAGAGAGAACCAAATATCCAAACAAGAAAGTATATGCTGGTGACGGTTATACTGATCTTTATTGTTTTTAAAAGTCGAGAAAATGAAGATGAACAGAGAACTGTAGGGAAGTTAAACAATTGCGTATTACTATTCCATGTTAACCTAACCACTTCCCCCTTTAGTAGGGTTAGCAAACTGGTCCACAAGATGAATGCTATAGATACAATGCATGTTTTTATTTGCTGATGTTACAAAATTACACAAGTAATTAGTCTGTTTTTTATAGAGCTACAGAAAAAAAGCGATGCCCATTGTTGGCAGAGAGTAGTTTCACAGTAAATACCTGCTGCATAAATTAATAAATAACATTGTGATCAAAGACGTGACTTAGACAATCATACCGGTTAATTAATACTAGGAGAGTTTATTGTGGAAAGAATGTTATTCTGCAGCAAAATCGCCAGTTGTGTGAGTGTTCTTTTGACCTTGTTGGGTATAGTTTTGATGGTTATATAATTCTTTTTTGATATACAAACAAGATGACCTTGAATTAGGACAAATAAGAAAGCCTGCATTTCCATTTAAAATTAACTACACAAGTATAAGGTGCAGGAGGTTAACAAAAGATAAGTTCATTGTGATGTCCAAAGCATATCTATTAAAATTAATTCAATTATGATTCTATGCCCCCCCAAATGATGCTCTTATTTAGGGTGGCAGTGGTGTCCTATGCATGGGTGTAAACACATTTGGAATGGTGTCTTCAGTTGCATGGGACATTCTGGGAAATTAGATAAAGATTATCTGGAAAACGGTAGCTAAAATCTCCAAACCTCTGAGGGAAATAATGAGGGTGAGTATGAAGAATGAGAGGCACGGAGAGAAAATTATAGCATTGTCAAACACAACAGAAGAAGAGATTCTTGTCTGGTGAATTGTGAAATTTCCTGCCATAATAAGGAGGTTGGACTCCCTGACCTTTAAGATACTGTCATTCTCTGAGAGTGTCCCGTAGGAGAGACCTACAAGGTTTCAAAGAGAAAATGTCTTAAATACTTTGATCCTTCCTCACTAATAGAAATACCACAAAAGCAATTGGTTCTTCTTCAGTTTAACCTTTTCAATGAGATATTTTAATTTCCCAATCTTGTTGAGCCAGACATTATTTTTTCTTATGTTGTCTAGCTTGTAATTGAGGGAGAATTACAGTTCCCAGATCCAGGTTCACTGTGTGTTATCTTGTCTTCCCTATGTTTACAGAATCTGAATATTTTCCCAGAAGATAAATTTGCTTTCGACCACAATATTTGATGAGGCACTTTGCTCCAGACTGTTTGTATTTGGTATCAGGTTTCTAAAATGAATATGTAGTCTATTATTTTTTATCCAAATCAATTTGAAGTGGTTACTCAATGAGGTATATATGTATATATTAGTTCTGCTCACAAAAATGTTTCAATATTCAGGTAGAATGAATATTACTAAAACTGTGAAGCATCATTACTGTATTTATTTTCAGTACTTTTGATTTTCTTTTTCATACAAGTATTTAATATAAAAATGGAACCAAGCTAGAGATGATGCTACATCTGGCAAGTATTTATTGATACCTAAAAGTTTACTATAATATTTGTATCAGACAAAATCCCTACAGATACTCATTTTCAAAATGAATATGAAGCTATAAAATATCCCCTAATTTTTGTGAGCAGTATAGTTTATACCTATAAACTATAAAGGAGATTCACCTAACAGTTAATGCTAGAAAAAGAGAAAATTTAAATTTACATATTTATAGTTATGTTTAAAATTTTATGTGATTTAAAAAAGTTCATAGTGAGATTCTGTTAAATTGATCATAGACATATTCTTTGTCTCTTAAAACAATTTGTTGGCACTTTTTAAAAATTAACTGAAAATATAATGTGCATCTAACCACTACTTTCCACATACCTGAACTTTGATATTTTAGAAATATGAGGTATAAATCTGACTTAAATCTACTTTCAATATATACTGACTATAGAAATACCTTGGTGTTTACACAGCACTATAAAAATGTGGGCTTAAAAAACCATTAAAGTTAAAAAAAAAACCATTAAAGTTAAGTAAATTGTGATTTTAAAAATATTTCAAGATATATAAGATTTCTAGATTTTTTGTTTGTTTAATTTTCTGCTTTTGACACAGCAAAGCAGTTCATATATTTGTTTCCTTGGATCGGACAGTAAATATTATGTTAAATTTGAAATCATTAATGAAAGGAAATTTTTTTTTGGTTTAATGCAACAGTTCTGTCTGAGAAATTGAGAACCAAATGCAAAATCAGTTTAGATGAATTAAGAAAGGAAAAATAGAAACCATCACTTGGTAAATAGTCTCATGGATTAATTTTTTAAATATTTAATACTTTCACATTACCAAATTTGTCTTTTATATTTAACTTCTCCAAAATGTGTAATTATACAGGTACAGTTCCAAGTAAACTAAGGATTCACATAAAGAAATCAGTTCAGTATTTTTCTCTAAATGTAGGCGGAAAGACTGATCTGACTTAAGAGATGATTAACTGGGTAAACATTACTGGCTTCAGTCAAAAACAGCTGGATTCTGCTTTGCCCTCCATTTCTAGCTATAGCTTCCTGAATTAGTCTCTTATTTTCAGGTTTAGAATCTTTTACCTCTATAATGGACAATAGTATGTTTTTAGTTTATTCATTATTATGGTAAAGTGGTCTTATAAGGCAACGACAAGGTATTACATGTATAAACACAAATATTATGCTAAACACCATCTCTTTGGGTATTTTTCACCCATCTATACACTTACATAGTGTTTTCTGAAAATATTTTACTTCAAATTCAATTTTGTAGGTCAAAGGAAGTTTCTATCAAATGTGTATAATATTCTTCTAAAGTAATGCAAATAATAGAATAGAGTTAGATAAAGCCCTTATAGACCACGTCTCTTGGACAGCAGATTTACCAATTGAGTGTTCTTTTTAATAAAGATTAAAATTAAATGTTTGTGGAAAGACATTTTTGTCTCTTCACTACTTGGTGTATCACTAATGGATGACTGTGGCATTGTTTGGGGAGTAACTTGTGCCAAGGTTTGTTGGACTTTGATATAGTATTTTCTTTAAAAAATTTGGAAATACTATGGACTTGAGACCTGGCGTTTGAAGAAGAAATATTCCCTATGGTGTGTGGTCTTTTGGGGCACTAATGCAGTCCTTCATGCTGAATTCTAGCACTGTTGCTAACAGTTGGTTTTTAACTTTTAGGCAAAATTCATATTCTCTGCAGCTCAGAGGAATTATATATAGAACATATGAATAAGTCATAAAGAAACTTCTACCAAAGAAGGTTGGAGTGGAGGGTATGGACTCTTATTTCACTGCACTTCACTGGACTCAACATTTCCTATCTAATGCACAGAATAGTAAAGTGGAAAATGTGCTTGATTTGCAGTTTAAAGTCAGAGTTAGGTTTTAAGTAAACATTTTATAGGTGCCCTTTCAAGCAAGTCACATCTCTGTACCCCAAGTTTCTCATTTTAGTGAAAGTGTGGAGCTATATAATTTATGTATTTCTTCTAAAACTATTGATTCCATAAATTAAATACGCTAGATAACTTTGGGGTTTAGAAGATATTTTGTTGCAGTCAATGTAAGCCAGATGCCCTGGCCAGGTAATTCAGTTGATTAGAGCATTGTCCTGATAAGCCAAAGTTGCAGGTTCAATCCTCAGTCAGGGTACGTACAAGAATCAGCCAATGAATTTATAAATAAGTGGAACAACAAATCAATCTCTCACTCCTTCTCCTGCTTTCTCTCTCTCTTAAATCAATACATAATTTTTTTTTAAAAAAAGGAAATCAATACAAGCTGGTTTTTGATATCCCCATTTTAACACATCTGACAAAGGTTCCGGAATTGGCATTGAGCCACAGCTGAAAAGTGTTATTGTTTAAGTAGCCTCCTAAATTGAAATATGACTGTTATGATAACGTGTCAAGCCATAAAAGAAGGGTTATTCAGGGATCTATATTGTACAATTATAACAGCTGTTGTTATAAGCATCTCAGAGGAAAAGAGAGACTGTATATCTTTTGATTTTCATGGAAAAGGCTAATTCACACCTCGGCTTATATACTTAATCATCATGCTCAGCGTGTAGCTTAAAAATTTACTATCTGGGTCAATAAATGCTGTAAAGTGTCTAGAAAGGACATAACACACTGCATTTTCAGTGTTTTAGAATGACTATATATATTCATATATACACTAATGTTTAAAAAGAGTTTTATAAGATAGGAATATTTCCCAATTCTTCTCCTTTCATTTAAATTAGAGCAACAGAATATTTGGTTGTCATTTTGGTCATAATGTTATTCTTCTACTTTTTTTTCCACAATTACTCTTCATATGTGCTATGCAATTTAAAGTCTTTTTTGGTGTTTCAAAGTACTCAATTATCTTGGCTATTTAATCTACATAGTTTTTTCCTTATTGCTTGCCTACTTTTACCTTTTCATCTAGTCAGTCCTGTTTCTCTTTGTCCATTTCTTTCCTAATTTCCACCTCCATATTTCTGCCAAGAATATAGTTTTTATACTTTATTTTATTATTATTATTATTATTTTTACAGGGACAGAGAAAGAGTCAGAGAGAACGATAGATAGGGACAGATAGACAGGAATGGAGAGAGATGAGAAGCATCAATCATTAGTTTTTCATTGCCATTGCGACACCTTAGTTGTTCATTGATTGCTTTCTCATATGTGCCTTGACTGCGGGCCTTCAGCAGACCAAGCCACCCCTTGTTGGAGCCAGCAACCTTGGGTCTAAGATGGCTAGTTTTTGCTCAAGCCAGATGGACTCGCACTCAAGCTGGCGACCTCGGGGTGGTCTCGAACCTGGGTTGTCCGCATCCCAGTCCAACGCTCTATCCACTGTGCCACCGCCTGGTCAGGCTTGTTAATACTTCATGTTATTTAAAGGTGATTTCATCCTAATTGATACTTACAGCCCAATTAATACTTAACAAACTTTACATTATAGAATACTTATGAAATAAAATATAAATCACACACCATATATTTATGTGTTTAAGTATAAGTTTTGAGGATCATATGAAGAAAATGCAATAGAATTTATTCTAGTGAACATTTAATATGGTTCAAAGACTGAAGAAAATGTGCAGTTTCTTATAAAGTTAAGTATTTATCTACTCTGTAATTTTGCAATCATATATCTATACACATACCCAAAAGAAATAAAAACATAAGTCTACAAAAAGACTTGTTTAACACTGTTTATAACAGCTTTGTTTATATATTTTTTAAAATGAAACTGATCAAATATCTAAAAACAGAATCACTAAAAAATAATGGTATTTTTAGTGATTCATACAATAAGATACTATTCAAAAATACTGAGAAATGACACAAGAATGCCTTTCCAAAATATTGTGTTAAATTCATGATGCTAATTGAATGAAGGTAAAAATAAGCAAAACAAACATAGAAAAGAAAACAGTGGTTGCCTTTGGACCATGAGAATTGAAGAGAAGGGGATGTGATGAAATTATCTTGATTGGGATGGTAGCTACATGGGTTTCTATATTTATCAAAACTCATTGAAATGCACACTCAAGATCTACGCATACAGATATGTAAATAAATTGTTCCTCAGTAAAAACAGATTTAAAACAACTAATCTTTAAATTTTGTTGCTTTTTTAAAAATACTATCAAAGTTTAAAAATAAAACTATTCATTTTCAGTAGCTCAAAAATATTTGTTCTTAAGCTTACAATTACAAATAAAAATAACATCGTTAAATGTCAATGTGGCATATTATTGTATTATTATTGGATTTTGCTTTTTTATTTTTTGGCAAGAAGTGATATTTTCAAGGGTATCAAAATATGCTCATTTTTAATAAGGCTTCTTATAAATATTATTTTAAATATAAAGTCATAAATTATTAAAATATAATTATAAATAATATAACTATCTTGACTACTATAAATACCATAACAAACATTACTTATTGATTTTTTACTTAAATTATTGACAATTAAGTAAAACAGCACATATTATATTTATCTTACTATGATTGTAAAATATGAGTCTAATAACTGGCCACGGCCTTGACTAATACTTTAAATTTCAAGATAAGTGATTGGTACCAAAGACACTGTTCTTTAAACTTATAAAACAGATTATTTTTAACAGAAAGAAAGAGAGTGATTTTACTTTACCATTACCATGTTCTCTATACTCTACCACTGCCAACAAATAAAGTCCAGTTTATAGAAACAATTATTAGAATGTACTTATTAACCTTTTGTAAACATAGCATGAGGTCTGAAGACATTATTTTTCATAAAATTAGCATAAGTGCCATACCAATAGCTCAATAATACAAAAGCAAAAGAACTCTTGTTTGGAATTATTTTGAGTGTTAACAACAAATTATCTTTAAAATTAAATTATTTGATATATTATTATTTTAATTGCCCAGGTAATTTTAATCTCACATTTCTAAGCTCTTATTAAAAATCAAATCAAAAGAGGACAAAACAAAGAATAAACCTAGAAAACAAAACAAACCAAGAAACACAACCTCAAGGACATGGCTGACAGCATGGTGATTTTCAGGAGGTGGACGCTGAAGGAGGGTATAGGGTGGACAAATGAAGGACAAAGACTTGACTTGGTGGCATGAACAAACAATATGGTATACATAGATGTGTTGTAGAATTGGGCGCCTTACGTTTGTATAATCATGTTAACCAGTGTCACCCTAATAAACTTAGTAAAAAATAACAAAATAAAATCATCAGGCAAAATTTAGAAAAATAAACAAAAATATGAAAAAGACAGAATAAATAAGAATTTATTTTCCAAATGCAGATCATTGTACAGCATTGAAATATACATATATATGATAACTTTCAAGAGAACATTGTGCATTGTTTACTGCAAATATCTTCTCACTTAATGTTAACATAGAGTAATATATGAAGGAAAGAAAATTCAAAGTAAGCTACTAGTCCAGTGGTTCTTAACCTGGGTTCTATAGAACCCTAGGGGTTCGATGAGTCAGTCTCAGGGGTTCCGAGAAGCCTCTGCCGCGGAGGCCAGAATAAAGTAATACCGTAATTTGTTGTGAGTTCATGCACTTTGTTGGTTTTGTTCTTTGAGCAAGGTGATGTTCATGCACGGCTCATTTTGTGCACCAGTAAAAAACATATGCCTATGTCTTGAATTTGGAAAAAAAATCATATATTATTTATCACTAAAGAAGGGTTCGGTGAATGCGCATATGAAACTGGTGGGTTCGGTACCTCGAAAAAGGTTAAGAACCACTGTACTAGTCATAAAAGTCACTTTCCTAGACAAATTTTTAACTTTGCTTTTGAAATGTTAGTATGAGATAAATGATTTGATTCTTATTCCAATACATTCTAAATTACTATTTGAGTGAAGTTTTGTTTTTTGTTTTTGTTTGTTTCTTTGTTAAGTGTTTGAAAGCATGAACAATAACATTGATTAGTAGCTTCTTTAATAAACACAGGTTGTCCAGAGCTCAATCAAAAATCTTATGTTAAAGACTCCTCAGGTGCCCAGTGAGATTCTGATGTCTGTTGCTACATTTCCAAACATTTTATTCAAGGTGGTGTCTTGAATGATGCTTTGATATTGTAACACACACAAATGTGTCTTTCTAATATCAGTGAGAGTTTTAACTTATTTTAAGATTTTTATTTACTTTCATGCCTACTATAGGATAAGTCCTGGAAAAAAAAAGTTTAATCTAGTTTGTCCCTCAGCATCTCTTTAAAAAAAAGCGATTGTGTCATATTAGTGGACATGTGACTTCAACATTTGCTTTTAGTGTAAAAGATGATATTTTTATTTTTTCCTAGCTTGGCAGAAATTATGAATACCTGATAGTTCAATTATATTATAGTTGGTAGTATTATTATAGATAAATTATTGAAAGCTATTTAAGTAATTATAATATATTGGAAATAAAAAGAAATAATATTACATAAATACAGTCTTCATCAGGTAACAACTGTTATCAAATAACTGACCGTTGACCATGAATTTAAACAACTGTTTTCAGATATATTAAGGTAAAAAGGAAGATAATAGGAAAATTGGTTAAGAGTACGAACTTTGCAATAAAATTGCCTGATTTTATGTTCTAAAAGTAATACTTCTTACAATGTAACTTACAAAATAAATAATGTAGCCAATCATTAAGGGAGTTTTGAAGACTAAATTAAATAACTGGGGGAATTATTATATAAAGCACAGTACCTGGTGGCCATAAATGATTACTAAAAAATGGCACGTATTCTCATATTCCTTGATACTTTAATAGAAGCTTCATATCCATTTATCTTGATAGTTTTTAGACATCTGTTACATAGTATACTTGCACTTTTTTTACTATTTAAAAAATGAAATTTATATCCATTTATCATTATAGTTTTTAGACAGATATATAGCTAAGATTAACCCTAATACTTTATTTCAATAATTTATATTATTTCAAATCAAATTATGTTTCAGAAATGTCTTTAGGAAGCGTTTATCCTTTCAAGATTCTTGGAAACATCTATTTTAAAAAAGCAGAAATAAATCCACCCTTTCCCTTTCTAACAAATTCTTTCCCAGCACTCCTACTGCTATAAGGCAAACTCATCGGCCTCAAACGTATTTACTCTTGCTCTCTTTGAATACTCTACAATCAGCAGAATACATTCTTCACTCCACTGAAAATGTCATCAGAATTAACAATGACCCTCACATTGCAGAAGTGAGAGATCAATTTTCAGTTTTCATCTTACTCTTCCTATCAGCAGCATTTGATACAATTGATTGATTTCTCCTATTTTCTTTCTTTCTTTCTTTCTTTCTTTCTTTCTTTCTTTCTTTCTTTCTTTCTTTCTCCTTCCTTCCTTCCTTCCTTCCTTTCTTCCTTCCTTCTCTTTCTTTTTCTTTCTCCTTCCTTCCTTCCTTCCTTCCTTCCTTCTTTCCTTCCTTCCTTCCTTTCTTCCTTCCTTCTCTTTCTTTCCTTCTTTATTTCTCCTTCCTTGCTTCCTTCCTTCCTTCCTCCCTTCCTTCTCCTTCTTTCTTTTCTCTTTCTTTCTTTTCTTTCTTTCCTTCTTTCTTTCCTTCTTTCTTTCTTTCTTTCTCCTTCCTTCCTTCCTTCCTTCCTTCCTTCCTTCCTTCCTTCTCTTCTTTTTCTTTCTCCTTCCTTCCTTCCTTCCTTCCTTCCTTCCTTCCTTCTTTCCTTCCTTCCTTCCTTTCTTCCTTTCTTCTCTTTCTTTCTTTCCTTCTTTATTTCTCCTTCCTCCCTTCCTTTCTTCCTTCCTCCCTTCCTTTCTTCCTTCCTTTCTTCCTTCCTTCCTTCTCCTTCTTTCTTTTCTCTTTCTTTTCTTTTCTTTCTTTCTTTCTTTCTTTCTTTCTTTCTTTCTTTCTTTCTTTCTTTTGCCTTTATGGTATCCAAACCTCTTGGTTTTCCTCCTACCTCTTTTGCTACTTATTTTGTCTCCTTTGTAGGTTTACCTTTTCTCCCCTAACTTCTGTTTTACTTCTGTCCTTCAATGTCTCCTCTTCTATGTTGACATTCACTTTTTAGGTGGCCTCATGTCTTCTATTGTGACTTCTGTATTGATGAATCTCAAATTTTATATCTTTAGACTGAATTTTTTCTGTGAACTCCATAGTTGTATATCCAGTTACATACTCAAAAATTTAACTGGCTGTCCAAAAGAAATCTTAACACACCCAAAGCTTAACTTTGGACTCTCTTACTTTGTTTTCTCTAATTTGTATGCATCAGTAATGTGTATGTTACTGGAGAAAGTTTATCTCAGATTGCTATGCATGAATTTTGAAATTTATAAGTATCTGATGACTTTTACTTTGTAAATACCAAGGATCTATTCTACCAAGAATTACCATTATGCATTGTAGTCTCTAGTTTTCCATTGTGTATAAAAAAGAGAAACAGAAAAAATTAGTAAAAAATATTAAATCCGTATATTAATTTATAAATTGTTGAAGACTTTTACACAGATAGTTTGATTTGATCGTCCCTAAAACATTAAAGATTGGGGAGCGATGGTTTTAAATTATTTTTATTTTCCAATAGCACTAGTAGAATAAGAAGTTATATGACTTACCCAGGGTCACTAACATTCTGTCAGTGGACAGAATAGAAACCATTTTCTTTAAATTCTTATTCTATGCTTCTTCACTAATAAGCAATTCCATTTATTTGACTTTTGCATTAAGAATGTATAAGAATTTCAGAGGCTTTACAAAATTCTCATGAAGTTTTGAATACAAATTCTCATGTATGTTTTATCTATTTCTCTACTGTTTTTCTATTCCTTTGATCTATTTGAGTATACCTGCATCTAAGCTGACTACTTCAACTACTGAAGTATGATCTAAAACCATGTAGGGTTATTACTCACTCACTGGACTGCTTTAAAAAATTATTGCTTCATGTTGAATATTTTCTTTTCTGAATAAATGTTAGGATCAGCTTGTCAAGTTCCATAAAAATTCCTGTTGGGACTGCAATTCAGTTTTGCACTGAATTTATATTTTAATTTACAGAGATATGACAACTTCTTCTCAACCAAAAAATGGTCTATTTTTTCATTTCACCAAGCACTTTGGCATATAATTTTGTAAGTTTTTATAATTTTATAGTTTTCATGATGTTTATACTTGTCTTTTAATTGTATAGCATATTTTATGTTAGGCTTAGTAACTCCTTCCCTTTTTTTGTTTTTAATCCTATTTAGCTGTAGTGAATAGGGTTATATTTTACCACATTATTCAATTAGTTTTGCTCTATAAAGAAAATTATAAATGTTTACATGTTAATCTAATATCTGACCACTTTCCAAAACTGAAATCTTAAAAGTTTTTCAGTTGTCTTAACAATTTTAGGTAGACAACATTAGCACAAACAAATATGTTTTTTTGTTTGTTTTTTTTACAGGGACAGAGAGAGAGAAAAATAGACAAGGACAGACAGACATGAATGAGAGAGGTGAGAAGCATCAATCATTAGTTTTTTGTTGCCGTTGCGACACCGTAGTTGTTCATTGTGCCTTGACGGCGCGGGCCCCCAGCAGACCGAGCAACCCCTTGCTGGAGCCAGTGACCTTGGGTCCAAGCTGATGAGCTTTTGCTCAAACCAGATGGGCCCGCGCTCAAGCTGGTGACCTCGGGGTCTCGTACCTGGGTCTTCCGCATCCCAGTCCGACGCTCTATCCACTGTGCCACTGCCTGGTCAGGCTAGATAACCTTTATCGGTTAAGTACAATCCCTCAATATTTTTTAATCTTTCTCTCATAATTTTCATGTCATTTTTATTATATTACATTCTAGGAGAATGTTTCAACTCAATTTCATAGCTTATTTAATCTGATTTTCAGTTGTGTTTAATCTCCTATTCTGTTCTGTTAATTTTGGTTTTTAATTTTATAAGTAATAATTTTATTATACAAAAAGTCTTTTTTTATAGCAATTTGAATCTAATTTTTAAAAGTAGATTTCTTCATTATAGTATAGGCTCTAATTATACTTACACAAACAGTTTCATTTATTTCTTATCACTTCTTTTGCTTTGAAGTCTTACTTTTACTCAATTAGGTGACTTTTTTATTAAAATGTTAATTTTACTCAAATGTGAATAAATTTAGTTGTTACCTTTATCAATAAGTGCCTAACTGACAAATATGATTTCTTCCAACTAAGCCAAACAATGTTATGAGAGCGAATGCAGGGTTTTATTATGAGAGTGTCTTTGATTGATTCTCTCAGTATCAACAGTGCACACCATCTCTGCTCTTTGTGATGTTGAGTCAGCAGCAGAATTTCTCTGAGTTTCAGTTCTTCACTGTTAAAAAGATCGTAACACTTATCTATCAATAAATGGGTAAGATAATGAAGATAATTGAGTAATCATGGAGGTAAACACTCAATAAATGGAAAGAACAAGGAAAGGTTGAATTCTAGTCTTTTAAAATACAGAATCAACTGCAATATTGGGATGCATAATAAAAAGTATTTCTTCTATTAGAACAGAGGTGCTCAATACGTCGATCGCGATCTACCAGTTGATCGCGAAGGAAATGTGGGTAGATCGCATGACATTAAAAAGACATTTGTCTTTTGATTGGCATACAGGGTAGCTAATCTGACATCTGAACTTTTGACACCCTACGCATGCACATTAAACCGCGCTAACTTGTTCAGTTATATTGCTGCGTAGTTAGCATTCAATTTATTTAAACTAAATACAACAAAGTGAATAAAAATGAGTGCTGTAGCTGGTCCGAGTAAGAAGCCTAAAACCTACCACTTTCATACAGAATAGGAGGGGATTTTTTTCACTATCTCATATTCTAAGAGCATTTGCCTCATCTGTCTGTGTGCCATTGCTATTCCAAAGAAGGGAAATGTGGAGCAGCATTTTCGGACTGTTCATAAAAACTATGACATTGACTTTCCTTCTAAAAGAGAGCTGAGAAGGAGAAAAGTGAAAGAAGAATACACAATATTAAATAGTAATAATAATAACTTAAATAATGATAATATAGAAGAAATAAATTTATGTTTTGCATTTTTATTGTAGGTAGATCATTTTGACTTGGTCATCTTATAAGTAGCTCGCAAGCTGAAAATGTGTGGGCACCCCTGTATTAGAAAATAGCATGATTGCCAAGACCTTATACAATGTTGCAAAATAGCTTCTAGCCTTAGGTTTTCACACTTAATGATTAAAAGGATTACCAGGGAACGGCACTTAAGAAACTGTATAATTTTATTTATATATTTGTTTTATTTCTTTTTGGTGAATATTTATTACTTACATGCTTACACTGTATGAAGCATTGTTCTAAATATCTTCACAGGATTAAAGTACATAGATCTTGTAATAACCATATAATGTAGAAAATTTCATTGACTGTAATTTATAGACACACAAGCTGAGGCAGAAAGGAATTAAGGAACCTGACCATAGTCACAGTTTAGGCAGTGTCAATACGATGTAATCCACTATGTCATCTGACCAGATTCTGAAATGGGATACTTAAATATCACTTGAGTCAATTAACTAATTATTTAGTTATTTAGTTACATGTATGTATTCTCCTTAGACTCTGCTGACTCTACATACACCATATTCATTATAACACCCACAGAATATAGTTCAGAGCAAGGTAGAAAATATTCTTTGATAAAAGAGTCACATGAGAAATCTGTGGTAAAGACAATAAATTGATGTCACACATTACTTTTGAACTCTCAAAGAAACAACACTGAAATTATAGGTAAAATGTAAAAAATAACCTTCCCAACAGAGGAAATGAGAAAATAGAAAATAAGATGCAGAAGATAAAAGTAACAGTTGTAAACAATGACTTATTTGGTACACCAGAAAATTTTGGAAGCTGACATCCTGCATGTGAACAAAAGGGAAAAGAGAGATGGAAGTCCAGGAGCCTAGTAAATGTCCATCATAGTCCCCAAGTATGTCTCAGAAAATGGAATGGCGTCTTGGACACAGGAAGGTTGATAGATTTGAAAGTTGAATACATTGAAAGTTCATAGAAGTTAGTTAGACTTCTAGATTGCTGTGCCATCCTCACATGCAGATTTCTGTCAATGAACCACATCTACAGAAGACCAAAGAACGAATAATTTGAAATTAAGATAATTTGAGATTAGGGGAAGATCTAGTTAAATCGTCCCTGTAAACAGGGTGTATCTTAATCCAGGCTTATAGCTCTATCCTGGAAATAAAGGCTTTCTCTTTGGTAAATTTATCCAAGAGACAATACAAGGAGATACTGCCAGCTATGATTCCCCAAAATTAGTGGTTTAAACTTTGTCCTACTACTTTATAGAGAAGACCATTATTCCATTATTCTTGTTTTTGTTTTTTTTTTAATTTATTTTATTTTTATTTTATTCATTTTAGAGAGGAGACACAGAGTGAGAGAGAGAGAGAGAGAGAGAAAGAGAGAAAGGGGGGAGGAGCTGGAAGCATCAACTCCCATACGTGCCTTGACCGGACCAGTGCAGGGTTTTGAACTGTCAACCTCAGTGTTCCCAGGTCGACGCTTTATCCACTGCGCCACCACAGGCCAGGCTATTCCATTATTCTTAAAGTATCTCCTTTAGATGGATCCAAAAATTCACATTCCCTTTTTCTTACCTTATTTCTAAGTATAAAAAGAGAACCTAGAAGTGTCAACTTTTGAGAAATGTTTCAAACATGAAAAACAGAGATTAAAAAACTAAAAAACACAAAGTGCTCAATGAAAATTGTGATATTTCAAGGAAAGGGAAGAAAAACCCTTAAAAGTAAATAAATAAGGTATTCAGAAATGCTAAAAGAAAACATTGTGCCATAAAATTAAAACAGGATTTACACTTTATTTAAAAAAAAGCATTTATATACTTTGCTATATATTTTTTACATACAGGGTAGGTAAAAGTAGGTTTATACTTGTTAGTACATGAAATGCAGTTTATTCTTCTATTATTATTTATTAATTATGGTGTTATTGTCTATATCAACAACGATAAACCTACTTTTGCCCCTTATAAATTAAAGTGTGCAAACAGAAAAATCAATAGATGTAGATGATAAATTTAAGGAAAACTCAGTGGGATTAAACAGAAAAAATAAATGAAATTTAAAAGTGTGTTGAAGATATAGGTGAATGGGAAAATTTATCCAAAGCATCAATAGAATATGATCACCTTTTTAAAAGACAGATAAGAGATTACTTCATGCTCACATTAGTACTTCACATTAGTGATAGCACAGCTTTCTTCAAAAGTCATTTCACAGCATACAATGGTTCACTGAGTGGTTACTGATTCAAATGACTATCTTTGATTTAACATACAGGCTTTCCTGTAAAATCCACTTTCAGATGTTTACAGGGCGTGAAATGTCTTTCACATAATCATATTCTCCTTCATTAGGTGCACTTGAGAAAATGGAGCAAGGCCTGTGAAATCATCAGGGTGTGCTGCATTTCTCTATGTGATTGTCCATGCTGCTTCCTGTGCCACTGAAAGTCCCTGAAAGTGATGACGGAAACCCACACACAAAGCACAGATTGAAGAAGGCTGAAAGGTTGATACACAACAGGATAGAATGTTGATTTGAGAACTATCCTCATTATCGATCATCTGATAAACAGTTATTACAACACCAAATCTTTATGGAGTGCTTACTATACTCCAGGCACTCATCTACGTGTTTTTGATGCACCTCTAGTTTTTTCTACATCTGTTCAAGTTAATAGCTTTAGGTAAGTCAAGTTAAATTTATCAAAGATAATAATAATATTTTTTAATTTTATTTATTTTTTTTAATTTCTTTTTATTTTATTCATTTTAGAGAGGAGACACAGAGTGAGAGAGAGAAGGAGAGAGAGAGAGAAAGGGGGGAGGAGCTGGAAGCATCAACTCCCATATGTGCCTTGACCGAACCAGTGCAGGGTTTTGAACTGGCAACCTCAGTGTTCCCAGGTCGATGCTTTATCCACTGCGCCACCACAGGTCAGGCTAATATTTTTTAATTTTAAAAGAATTTTTGTAATAAAAATTATTACTTTAGAAATAAAACTCAAAAATAGTTAATGATAAACAATATTATAATGGTAATTTAAACAGTAAAATAATTTTTAAACTTGCACCTTATTTTTTAATAGTAATCTCAATGTTTAGTTTTCTAAATCAATTCATATATATTTTATTTCATGAATAAATAATTTTTTGCCTGTCGACACATTTCAGTAAAATCTAACACTTATATAGATATATATTTTAAACAAACTTAAGCTATTTAAAAAACACAGAAAAAGTTCTTAGTTAGCCACACTTTGGAGCATTTACAGAAGAAAGGTTAGTGTCAATACTATAAGTATGTTTTCATATGTGTGTATATATATTGAACTTGATATGTAAGATCAAGAGAGAATAATTTATAAAGAGGTCAATATTGATTATGGTTCTTCAGAAATGGACAAAAATATGAGACTGAAACACTATTTCTGGGGGTTCATCAATCTTAATGCATATAGCAAAGAAGAAATATTAACAAGGAATTCCCATAAGGAAATGTCAACTTACAAATTATTCCTCAGTTTACAATTAATAAAAAACATTATCACATTATCTGAAAGAAGGGTCTTACAAGACTCCTTTGTATGAATAACGGCTTCCAAAGCAATTTTTAGCAGCACAAACAGCAACAACAAATTCATTTCACAGGAGTCTCCGCATCAGGTAAGAAGAAGACTGGTAGTTTTATGTATGTTCTCAGTTTGCCACATTATTCGAACAAGTTTTATTTCAAAGACATGTACACCTATTTTTTTTACCATCTGTTGAGAAACAGGAAGCTTTTCCTCTTTTTATCTCTCTCAGATTATTTTCATCAGCTGCAATTTTCAAAGCTAAACACTAGACTTACATTTGTACCAAAAGAAGCAAGTAGACCCAAGAGAGTAGAACTTAACATGTGAAAGATATAAAGAACCTAAGGTAATTCTAACAAATGGGATTTGTAGTTTGAAGTTCTGTAAAAAACAAACAAACAAACCCACAAAGCATTTTAATCAACTTCATACACGTCTCTCAAGTGAATCTACCATTTCTGAAGTTAAAATTTTATTCTGATTATTATTTATGATGTCGACATTAATTGCTGTTAGTTATTGAGAATTTTTACCTAAAAATATTTTTTAAATTGTGATTGCCTTGGTTTTCACTGAAGTCATTATACTGATATAACCCACCCTAGTAGAAAATTCTTTCACCTTTCAGTTCTGAAGTAAATAAAATCACATATCACAACTACTTTCAATTTTTACCTCCCTGGACATGATGGCTGGTTCTAAGGTCCCTTCCTAAAGCATCTCTGAGATGCTTGAGCTTGATTTCCAGTGTTCTATACCCGTCTTGTAGTAACTTTTAAAACCATACAATACTAACTGGCTGTGGGCACTGATATTTTGGCTATGTACAGAAAGTAAGTCAAAAGAAAGAGAACAAAATGAACCAATCAGAAAGCCCTATTGGTTCTTGATGTCAAGAAACATCAATTCTCTCTATATATTTTGTCACTACTGTAAGTTTGCTTGATATTTTACCAATAAAACTTTATTTTCTGTAAGTTAATTAAAGTTGTTTATTGTCAAATGCAAATAATTCTATTATAGAATCAGTAATTACTTATTTTAGTATTTTTATGTGAAATTGTTAAAATTTTGTACTTATAAAACTTTAAGAAATTAAAATACTATTATTCCTAAAATATAGGAAGTATTAAAGTCTTTTCTTCTCATTTTCAATACAGTTAATTAGTATAAGAATGGAATTTATTTTCAGGGGATTTAGTCTGATTAATTTAGATTATAATGAATTCAGCTTAACCAGTAGTTACTCATCAGAGTAATTATTAAAATCAATTTAACTACAAATAAAAATAAGTGTAAACTTGGAAAGTTATAGACTTTTGTAAGCTATATGATATAATAAGCAACATGAAGAAATTGAGTGTAAAATCAAGCATCTCTAGAGCCTCTCCTTGTATCAAAGTTCAGTCATGGCTTTGCTCACAATATAAATTGTTTAATTTGGTAACTCAGTGGTCAGTCAGCAGAAATCCGGGGCCAGGCAAATAGAGAAAGTTGCCTCTGCTAGGTTTTCCTTTTTTTTTTTTTAGATTTTATTTATTTACTTTTAGAGAGAGAGAGAGAGGAAAGAGATAGAACAGGGGGAGGAGGAGGAAGCATCAACTCCCATATGTGCCTTGACCAGGCAAGCCCAGGGTTTCGAACCGTTGACCTCTGCATCCCAGGTCGATGCTTTATCCACTAAGCGACCACAGGTCAGGCGTCTCTGCTAGGTTTTGATTTTAATCAGGGAAGCTCATCGGGCTGATCATTTAATCTTTTGTGTATTAGTGTCTATATCTGTTAATCATGAAGATTCTCTGGAGTCATTTCTAGAATATTTACTTAAGTAACTTCAAGTATATATAGGAAAAATATTCTTCAATGTTTTTATATTAGCCTGTTATAAGCTAAAATATTTTGGGGTATTTCATTTGCTGACCACTAAGTTTGCATCAGACACTTTTTTTTTTTATCCTTTTCATGTCTCTTTCTACAGTCAATGATATAAGCTTCTGTAAAATGTCATGTTTTCACAAAGGTGAACATATCTCTTAAAATTATCACTAGACTTGTTAATAAATTAATCTATAGTCTCAGACAAGGGAATTGTCAGTAAGAAATCAAATTAATAAATTAATGTAAAGTGAAAAGATAATTATACATATAAAACCCATCTGCGTTAACACTGGTTGTCTCAATCGCTAAGTTCACTTTATGAAACGGGCTCAATGAACATCTATTAAAGCAGTGAAAAGTTACGTGAACAAGTTCAAATGACCTTCAGCCTCAGTTCCTTGGGGGTCTCTGCAGTTATTTCTATGCCTCTGGGAAACATACTAAGCTAAACATTGCAAATCCAGTGCAGTAAGATCTGGCTATAAATCGTTTGAAATTGATTGCTTTGGGGTCTTCAAAGACCAGGTGGATAAGAAAGATTAAGATGGAGGAATTGTAATCAATAACTATGTTTTTTATAGGTACTTTTAAGTTTTGCAAAAATGGCTAACATAACTAAACCTATTTAAAAATAAGGCTGACCATACTTTAAAAACTACATTTCATGATGTATTTTGAATACTGCATTATTAAATGTGGTTAATTAAAAAAAAATAGTAGCATCTCAAAGGAACATTCACTTTATTTATTTAATATTAGTCTGTTCTTTAGTGACTTTTTGAAAAAGAGAGATTGCAGACTTATTATTTCTATAAGAAGCTTAGTAAGTTCTGCTATGATGTATGATGTTTTTAATGTCTTACTTAAACCTTTTGAAAGTGTTTCAATATACAACGCTTTTTGCCTGACCAGGCAGTGACACAGTGGATAGAGTGTCAGACTGCGATGTGGAAGGAACCAGGTTCGAGACCCCGAGGTCACCAACTTGAGCGCGGGTTCATCTGGTTTGAGCAAAAAAGCTCACCAGCTTGGACCCAAGGTCGCCGGCTCTAGCGAGGGATTACTCGGTCTGCTGAAGGCCCACGGTCAAGGCACATATGAGAAAGCAATCAATGAACAATTAAAGTGTCCCAACAAAAAACTGATGATTGATGCTTCTTATAGCTCTTTGTTCCTGTCTGTCTGTCCCTGTTTATCCCACTCTCTGACTCTCTATCTCTGTCTCTGTTAAAAAAAAGAAAAAGCAGAAAAGCTTTAAAGTGCACAATATATAACATGACAATTTAAGATTAGAATAACAATGTAAATAAACCTCCGTTTATCTTAGCAAATATTTCTGTCCTTAGTATCTAACATATTCCAGGCATATATAAGTTGAATATTTTAAAATAAATTCTGCAACTTCATAAAAATGTGAAATCTGGGATAGTCAGTTGCAAAAACGGCATATATTATGAGTGAAAGAGGAACAAATAAAAAATAACCTAAAAATAGTTGATATAATATCTAAAAGTGAATAATTAGGAAAAAACACAGAGATGGAAAGGATTATGCAGATGCAGTGATATAAAGTGAAGACAGAGACTATGAACTCTTAAGTCAAAAAGACTCATAGACACAGACAACAGGATGGCATTACAAGGGAGAAAGAGGGCTACAGTCGGCAGAAGAGGCTAAAGGGGAAATACATGGAAGGAGACTTGACTTGGGGTGGTGCACACTATACAGTGGAATTGCCTTTTGACCCAGCTATCCCACTTTTAAGAATATATCCTAAGAATATCAAATCACTGATTCAAAAGAAGATATGCACCCCCACAGTTATTGTAGCATTGTTTATATTAGCCAAGATTTGGGAACAGCCCAACTGTCCATCAGTAGATGAGTGGATTAAAAAGCTGTGGTACATATACACAATGGAATACTACACGGCTGTGAAAAAGAAGGAATTTTACCCTTTGTGAGATAGACCTGGAGATTATTATGCTAAGTGAATTAAGTCAGGCAGAGAAAAAAATATATATGATCTCACATATATGTGGAATCTAATGAACAAAGTGAACTGAGGAAGAGAATAGAGGCAGTGGTGGGGTCACAGAGATCAGAGGGACAGCAGTCAGAGGGAAGGGGGGTCAGGGGGTGAGATCAGAGAAGGTAAAGGGATTAGTGAAACTATATATACATAAAACAGAGATATAAATAACAGGACAGCAAATCCTAGAGGGAAGGAGGAGGGAGTTAGAGGGAGGGGGTAAAAAGGGGGTATAAAAGGGGTGGGGGGCAAGGGAGTTATATCCAGTGGAACCATTGAATCCATGTAAACACAATAAATTAAAAATGAATAAATATTAAATAAACGATGCTTCAATGATATAAACTATAATATATATATGATGTATTATAGAATTATATACCTGAAACTTATATAATTTCATAACTAATGCTACTTCAATAAATTTTTTAAGAATATTTTAAAAATAGCAAACCTGGTCTATAATGAAGGAGTGATTTTTGAAAAAGTGATCATTGAGATTCTCATGCTTAATACAGCCCTTCTCTCCCAACTTTCCCTTCTATATAATTCAGTCTATGACACCTAGCATCTAAGAGAAGTTAATCTGACTTGCACTTCTTAGCTTATTTAATGATGTGATAAGACAGTCTGTTCACTTATTCATTCAAAAAATATTGATTGAGAAGCTTCTAGGTTCTATATGCTTTAACTAAAAGGAAATAGTTTTCGGAATAGTAGATAGATGCTAGAAAAAGTCATACATTCTTCACAGATGAAGTGCTTTTCTTTTTCTCATCTCCAAATTGATTCAAAGAGTGTCTTTTTGCATAAATGAATACCTACCTAATCAGTCACTAATCAAGGATTTTTTAAAAACTTGGACTGAGCCTGACCTGTGGTGGCGCAGTGGATAAAGCGTCGACCTGGGAACACTGAGGTCGCCAGTTCAAAACCCTGCACTGGCCTGGTCAAGGCACATATGGGAGTTGATGCTTCCAGCTCCTCACCCCTTTCTCTCTCTCTCTCTCTCTCTCTCTCTCTCTCTCACTCTGTGTCTCCTCTCTAAAATGAATAAATAAAAAAAAATTAAAAAAAAAAAACTTGGACTGAATAACTTTTAGTTTTAAGAGTATATTTCTCCAGATGTGTATAGGTGTCATGGAATTGTTATACATATCAGGGCTTTTTATGACAGCCTCATGCCACTGAACTTTAATGTCTTTTAAAGAAGCTAGCTTTAAAAATTGTTGAGGCAGAATTTGTTGCCTCCAATCAAAAATGATTTCTGACTCATGTGGCTTTTCACATCTCTGCTGTAAAATGGTCTCCAAAACTATATTTATTCAAGTCAATGGTTCCACAAGTACAAAATAGACATGTTTAATGGTCCAAATTCTCCCAAATGTATTAATGGCCTCTTCCCTGCCATTTGGCCTGAAGGTCAGCAGCAAAATTGATCTGATTTTCCTTTTTGGTGTTCTAGGTTACATTTTAATGCAACTTCTCTCCAAGAATTCAATCAAGCAGCAAGCTTTTTCTCTAAGCTTTGGAGGGAAAGATATAAAAAAAATAAAAAGGATTGTGGAGAACTACACATAAGATCTAACTTTTCTTGTTAAATAACATTATGAAAGATGTTTCTAGGTTTTCAAATTAAGAAGAAAATATTCATTCTTTTTATATCTGTGAATACAGGACAAATGACTTAGACAACTTCTTATTCCTTACTCCAATTCTAAGGTTTTATTTTGGATAATCTCAATATATTTCCATTATTTTTTAAGGCATGATGTTCCTATACTTATTCATGGTACACTAGTAATAATGTGCTGTTAACAACTCTACTGTTTCTTCGTTTTAATATTCATTTTTCAAAAAAACTGAAGGTTTTCAGATAAACAATAGTAATCTAATCACCTTAGATATGCTTTCATTGAGTGTTATCAGTTTATCTGCTAGGAAATATAAGCTGTTCGAATAAAATGTTTATTTAAAATAATTTATATTAAACTAAAGAATATTACCAATTATAATAAAACATCATAATACTATAAGAAAATAAGCTAATGATATAAATAAAAATGTTTTATATAACAATTTAAATCTGTTATAGCCTGACCAGGCGGTGGCGGAGTGGATAAAGCGTCGGTCTCAAACCTGGGATGCAGAAGACCCAGGTTTGAGACCCCGAGCTCGCCAGCTTGAGCGCGGACCCATCTGGCTTGAGCAAAAATGCTCACCAGCTTGGACCCAAGGTCGCTGGCTTCCAGCAAGGGGTTGCTCGGTCTGCTGAAGACCCGCAGTCAAGGCACATGTGAGAAAGCAATTAATGAACAATTAAGGTGTCACAATGGCAATGAAAAACTAATGATTGATGCTTCTCATCTCTCTCCATTCCTGTCTGTCTGTCCCTATCTATCCCTCTCTCTGACTCACTCTCTGTCCCTATAAAAAAGAAAAAAAATTAAAAAAAATTAAATGTGTTATAAATTTTTGAAAGGATATACAACTGTAATTGTAGCTATCAATCACCCTTATCCATTAAATCAGTTTCACTTAGAGAAATCTATAACAGAAATAAACTTTATATTTTAAGGATTTGTGTACAAACATGCTTCATGAATCAGTATTTAGTGTTAAGAAGCTAGAAACAATGTAAATGACCTTTAGATGGGGAGTAGCTGTGATAGGTACACATCATGAAATACCCAACCACGAAAAATGAGCTAGAGCTACACTAGCTGGCAAAGAAGACTTCCATATTGCATTGTTGAATGAGAAGAGCAATAAATAGATAACTTAGTATAAAACTCATGAAATGTATGTGTGTCTAGGTCATTTTGCATTGGATTATATTGGAATGTAGAAACATATAAAATGATCAGATTGAGTTGGTAGCACTGGCTACCTTGTAAGTTCATTGCCTAAAAAGAGAAAATTAAGAGAAACCAGAGATGTAAATATATATACATATGTATATATATGTATATGTAATAGGATTTACAAAGATTGACTAAATAGGCCTACACGGAAACAACACTTTATAAAATGTAATCTGATGTGTCTAAAAGTTTGTATTTTTATGAATACTTTTGAAAAATAAAAATTAAATAAAAAGTTTAGGAAAGACTAGCCACCAAAATGTTACCATTGACTTGTTTATTTTTACTTCTTTACTTATTAAAAAGTAATAAAAGAGACATAAAAACCATAATAGCAGAGAAAGGGGCAAGATGGCAATGGAGTAAGTGGATGTACCAACTTCCAACTCCCAGAACCAAAGTGGATTACAATTTGATTTTAAGAACCATCATCTCGATAAACCAACGTTGAACTGGACTGAGAGGACTCTTCAACCGGGAACACTGAAGAAGCCACATTGAGACTGCTAAGAAAAGTGAAAATGCAAAAAGGGCTGCCCAGCTCCCCGGAGCGAGAGGTAGCCCGGAGAGAATCGTGTAGCGGGAAGAGAGGCCAGGGAAGGGTAAGGACCTGGGTCCCAGAACAAAGCCCCAGCCTACAGCTCCAGAGCATAGAAGAGACATATGGACAGTATTTAGCTGTGAAACAGGTTAGGATACTGTTTTTGAGAAAGAGACAGTTGTCTCAGACTCAGGATTCTTCTTAAAAGGACGGCGCAGAAAACCTCTCTCACAACCACTAACGAGGGACTACAGGAGACAGGGAGAGAGGAGAGGACCAGAGCAGCAGGAAGAGAGTGTGGTCCGGAAGGCACAGGGAGAAGCAATTTGAGGGACAGCCATCCTAAAACCCTGGGCTGAGTCAATCCACAAATCTGAAACAATATTTCCACTGGAACCAGCAAGGGGAGGCAGGACACCAGCCAAACAGGCTCCCCTGTGGCAATTAGAGCACAGTTGCTTAGAAGGAAAGAGCTTTCAGGACTAGAGTATGGAGTGTTAGGGTCTGAGCTGCAGCGCCCCCATCCACACTGCTGAGGGCTTGCTGGAGGGCAGGCGGCAGTGGGATGTGAAAGCGCATTTCTGACGGTAGGGACAGAGGCTGAGCCGGCTGGCATGAGCTCGGTCTAGCCCAGCGTGAGCAAAGGGGATGCTCGAAAGTGGTCCAGTGGCTGTGGGCCCGCCTGCGACCCCACCTGTGGGGGAAAAGCGGAAGCCCGGAGCAGGCAGAGATTCATTGCAGGGCAGGACCAAGCAGGCACGCAGCCTCACCCGGCCTCCGATGCTTGAAGCCCTTCCCGAATTGGCTCTGCCTGCAGAGGTGGGGCAGAAGCCCAGTCTCGCAGTTGAGTGCTCACCAACAGCCCGGCCGAGGAGATGAGAATCGCGGGGGTGGAGTGGAAGCCTGGCTCACAGCTGAGTGTGAACCGGAAGCCCCTCCTCACCAGAGGAACTGACAGGGACCCACAGCTGAGCAAAAGTGCTCACCCTTACCCTTGGTACCCAGGCTTGTGTCCGAGTGTGGTGTGCAATCTCACTCATGGGAGAGGGGTGAAGGCCGACCGGCTAAGGCTTGTAGAGCCTGGCACGAGAATACAGCCCCTCCTGCTGAGGCGGAGCAGAGACCACAGCAGAAGGTGCAGCAGCCGGCGCCAGCAATACCCACACCCCACTGTCCTAGGCAGCGGCAGAGGGGGTAATGGGCCTGCAGACAGACCACACCTATGGAACACAGAGGGAACACCCATTGGACTCCAGTAGCCAAACCCTTCTTATACACAGACAAAATGGGCAGACAGAGAAATGCAACCCGAATAAATCAAGAGAAATTCCCAGAGAATGACCTGAATTAATCAGATATAACCAAACTACCTGATGCAGAGTTTAAAATAATGATAGTTAGGATGTTCAAAGAGCTTAGAGCAACAATAGATAGTCAATACGAACACATAAATAAAGAGATAGCAAGTATAAAAAAGGAAGCATATACTGTGCTCATGGTTAGGAAGAATAAACATCATTAAAATGTCTATATTACCCAAAGCAATTTAAAATTCAATGCAATACCAATTAAAATGCCAATGACATACTTCAAAGATATAGAACACATATTTCAAAAATTTATATGGAACTAAAATAGAACAGGAATAGCCTTTGCAATCTTAAAAAGAAAAAATAAAGCAGGAGGTATCACTCTTTCTTATATCAAGGTATACTGCAAGGTGTACTCAAGACAGCCTGGTACTGGCATAAGAACAGGCACATAGATCAATAAAACAGAACAGAGAACCCAGAAATAAACCCACACCTTTATGAACAACTGATATTTGACAAAGGAGGAAAAAGCATACAATGTAGTAAAGACAGCCTCTTTAACAAATGGTGCTGGGAAAATTGAACATCTACCTGCAAAAAAAATGAAACTAGATCATCAAGTTACACCATTCACAAAAACAAACTCAAAATGGATAAAAGACTTAAATGTAAGCCATGAAACTATAAGCATCCTAGAAGAAAACATAGGCAGTAAGCTCTCCGACATCTGTCACAGCAATATATTTGCCGATTTATCTCCACGGGCAAATGAAATAAAAGGCAGGATAAACAAATGGGACTATATCAAACTAAAAAGTTTTTGCACAGATAAAGACAATAAGAACAGAATAAAAAGACAAACAACACAATGGGAGAACGTATTCGACCACATGTCTGATAAGGGGTTAACAACCAAAATTTATAAAGAACTTATAAAACTCAACACCAGAAAGACAAACAATCCAATCAAAAAATGGGCAAAAGAAATGCATAGAAATTTCTCTAAAGAGGACATACAGATGGCCAATAGGCATATGAAAATATGCTCAACATCACTAATCATTAGAGAAATGCAAATTAAAACCACAATGAGATATCACCTCACACCAGTCAGAATGGCGCTCATCAGCAAAACAACACAGAATAAGTGCTGGCGAGGATGTTGGGAAAAGGGAACCCTTCTGCACTGCTGGTGGGAATGCAGACTGGTGCAACCACTGTGGAATATCGAAAAAAGGCAGTTCGATTTTCAAAAAATTAAAAATCGAACTGCCTTTTGACCCAGCTGTCCCACTTTTAGGAATATATCCTAAGAACACCATAGCACTGTTCGAAAAGAAGAAATGTGTCCCCATGTTTGTGGCAGCATTGTTCACAATAGCGAAGATCTGGAAACAGCCCAAGTGTCTGTCAGAGGATGAGTGGATTAAAAAGCTTTGGTACATATATACTATGGAATACTACTCAGCCATAAGAAATGATGACATCAGATTATTTACAACAAAATGGATGGACCTTGATAACATTATATGGAGTAAAATAAGTAAAACAAAAAAATACTGAGAACTGCATGATTTCATACATAGGTGGGACATAAAAGTGAGACTATGAGACATGGACAAGAGTGTGGTAGTTACGGGGTGGGGGGAGGGAGGGTTGGGTGGGAGCAGGGGGAGGGCAGGGGCACAAAGAAAACCAGATAGAAGATGACAGAGGACAATTTGACTTTGGGTGATTGGTATGCAACATAATTGAATGACAAGATAACCTGGAAATGCTTTTTTTGAACATATGTTCCCTGATTTATTAATGTCACCCCACTAAAATTAATTTAAAAAATAGCAAAACAAAATGGGAATTATACCTAAAAATCAACAACAACAACAACAAAAACATAATAGCACCAATCCCATGGGGTCTTTGTGAGGATTAAATTATGTGTATAGCACACACATAAAAAAAGTAATAAAAGACTTGATCCATAATTATACCATATATTGAAGATGATGAGATGAATTAAAATTAGTGGTTTAAATTACAAACGCGGAAATTTTTGTGTTTTTTTAATGACAAAAATTTAGAGAGGACAGATAGTGACAGACAGAAAAGGAGAGAGATGAGAAGCGTCAATTCTTTGTTGCAGCTTCTTAGTTGTTCATTGATTGCTTTCTCATATGTACCTTGACTGGAGGGCTACAGCAGAGTGGGTGACCCCTTGTTCAAGCCAGCAACCTTGGGCTCAAGCCAGTGACCTTGGGCTTCAAGCCAGTGGCACTACACTCAAGCCTATGACCTTGGGGTTTCGACCTTGGGCCCTCTCATCTCAGTCTGATACTCTATCCACTGCATTACTGATTAGTCAGGCTAAAAGGAGAATGTTTTACACCCCATTGCTTTAGCTTCATTAATTTTCAGATATCACTAAATTCACCAAATTAAATTTGAAATATATGATGCAATTTAAATATATCTGTTATTTTTTACCGCTTTGGGGTATTGAAAAATGAAGCCATGGTAAGCCATCTCTGATTTACAGTGTTACCTTGCGATACGAATTTAATTAGTTCTGTTACCAAGCTCGTAAGTCAGTCAATCGTATATCAAACTGCCAATACTGGACCTGTGCGCCAACCACCAACTAGTGGCAGCTTTCTGAATCACAACTCGTATCTCAGAATTTCGCTTGGATCTCAAACAAAAATATGGACCAAGTCGCAGCTTGTATCTTAAAAAAGTTGGTCTGTTCGTATCTCAAGGTACCACTGTAAAAGCTTTGGATCAATGCCTGAAATGTCTTGTCTCGTGACATACTTAGAGAAATACTGGGTGAAAGTGTGAAGCCCTAAATGCTAAATAGTGTGGCAGTTTCTAAATTCACAAATACATTATGAGGGATTCTTTATGCAATTTTTTTTCTATCTAATTTTGAGGCTTGAGAGAGACATAACAAAACGGGAAATCTTAATAGAAAAAACAAGACACAGGGCTCTTAATTAAAAAACTAAGAAATTATTGATCTCAATTTGTCTTTCTTGGTGGACATACATACTAAGGGTAGGTCTTTTAACTTATATTTTTTAATCTTTTTTATTTCTTTTATTCATTATAGAGAGGAGACACAGAGTGAGAGAGAGAGAAAGAGAGAAAGAGGGGAGGAGCTGGAAGCATCAACTCCCATATGTGCCTTGACCAGACCAGTGCAGGGTTTTGAACTGGCCACCTCAGTGTTCCCAGGTCGACGCTTTATCCACTGCGCCACCACAGGTCAGGCCTAAGGGTAGGTCTTTTAAATTGCTTTTAAGAAAGTATGGGTGGCACCTTATTTAAGAAACCACCATTGAACCGGACGTCTCTCCTCTTTACTTTAAATGTCACCCTGTTCATTCTGATGAAAACATCCGTGTGCTGGGAGGGAGGAGCACCCAAGTCTATGGGATAGAAGCTCCTTCCCTCATGACTCTTTGCAGACCTTGCCCTGTGGTTGTCTTCTTGTGTCTGTTCACCTGCATCCAATTACATTATAATAAAAAACGGTTAGAATGTGAGCTATTCTAGCAAATTATCAAAGTCAAGGTGCTCACGTGGGAACCCTGAGTATAGTCAGCCAGTCAGTTATACAGGTGACCACCTGGGACTCGTGATTGGTATCTGAAGTGGGGTAGTCTTGTAGGACTGAACTTTCACCTATGTGATCGGACACCAACACAAGTAGGTCGAGTCAACCATGCTTGTATCCTAAGCCTTGCAGGTGGCGCCGCAGAATTGCTTGATGCGTAGAAGACCCGCACCTCTGGTGTCAGAAGAGTCATGACAGCATTAGGTTAGTGCTGTGAGAGTAACAGGAATGTTTGTGTTTTTTTTTTCTTACTCAATGGCTTTACAAGTCCCCACCTCAGTGAAGGACAAAAAGCGACTCTTTGTCGCATCCATGGCTAATCCTGGGTCTAATTGCTTCTGCACACGAGTCTTGTTCCTGAGTCACGGAACCAGCACCCGGAGCTGGTTGCCTGTGGTGCGACCAGGTTTCTGCCTTCCTGCTCCATCTGGAACACGGGATTACAGAGGGAAGGAGGCTGACGCAGCACACCGGGTGTCCTGACTAATCTTGAGCAACAATATGAAGTGACAAGTAATTTGTCACTGGTAATATTTAAAGTGCCAAAATCCGCAAATGCTTTGCTTTTAAAAATTATTAGTTAAATAATTAACACTACGTCTCCCACATGCTAATGCCATATTGTATATGTGACAAGGTAAAAAAAAAAAAAAAAGGAACAAAAAAATGAAAGCTTGAGAACTGTTTATCTAGAGGAAAGTAAGTTCTATAATTTTAAAATTTGGCTTCAATACCAAGTTTAAGTTGGGTTCTTCCCTTTGTTGTATGTTTCTGTAGGTAACAAAATGAGCTCCTTTAACAGAAAAGAAGGGAGTTATGAGTATAGTCTAGTCTCTGTGCACCTGGGCACTGTCAAAGGCCTTCCCAGATATCAGACAGGCTGGAGAGCGTGGCCCTCTGTTGTCCTGTTGATCAAATCTGGAAAGCTAACAGAGGGGACTCCATCACTTAGGAAAACAAGGTCAAGAGTGCCAGTCTCAGAAGCTAGACCCACGTATGAAAAAGTCTGAAAGTGTAATTCCACATCATGTACTTAGAGAAATAGAAGCAATGAACTTTGAATTGCAAGAGAATAAATGATGACAATAGGAGTTTTAAATGGTTAAAGCAATTAACAAGGCATTGCCTGCTGCCTAGTAATACAGAGACACTATCATTTCCATTCTCAGCCATTTCTTAGAACTATTGTGATGAGCAAATGAAAGAACAAATGTAGAGTTACTTTGTAAAACTAAAATATGTTGTACAAGTAATAATAATCTTCAGATATTTGCATGTAGATTGTTTCAAACCAGAAAGTAATGCAAAAATATAATCCTGTGATAATTTTCCTTCAATCTATATAATTGGAACTGTTTCTTCATTTTCAGAATTATCTATAAGTTAATTCTTTTTTTTCTTACTTTCCTTTTATTTACAGGGACAGAGAGAGAGTCAGAGAGAGAGATAGGTAGGGACAGACAGACAGGAACGGAGAGAGATGAGAAGCATCAATCATTAGTTTTTCATTGCCGTCGCGACACCTTAGTTGTTCATTGATTGTTTTCTCACATGTGCCTTGACCATGGGCCTTCAGCAGACCAAGCCACCCCTTGCTGGAGCCAGCGACCTTGGGTCCAAGCTGGTGAGTTTTTGCTCAAGCCAGATGGGCCCGCGCTCAAGCTGGCGACCTCGGGGTCTCGAATTTGGGTCTTCTGCATCCCAGTCTGACGCTCTATCCACTGCGCCACCACCTGGTCAGGTTATAAGTTATTTCTTTACATAAATAAAGTAAAACACATTTCTGTACCTATTTTAAAAATATAGTCTATTGCACCCTGGACGGTTGGCTTAGTGGTAGAGCCTCGACCTGGCATGTGGAAGTCCCAGGTTCAATTCTCAGGGCACACAGGATAGGTGCCCATCTGCTTCTGGACCCTTCCCCCTTTTTTCTCTCTGTCTCTCTCTTCCCCTCCTGCAGCCAAGCTCCATTGGAACAAAGTTGGCTCAGGCACTGAGGATGGCTTTGTGGCATCCACTTCAGGCGCTAAAATGCCTCCAGTTGCAACAGAGGGACAGCCCAGATGGGCAGAGCATCACCCCCTAGTGGGCATACCAGGTGGATCCCAGTTGGGCACATGAGGGAGTCTGTCTCTCCTCCTCCCTGCTTTTCACTTCAGGAAAATTATATATATTGCCAATTAGACAACTGGTTTCCAACTAGGCTGAACAAAAATGATCTCAGAAGCTTTTTAAAATGCAAATTTCTGAGGTCATCCCTGATTAGGCAATCAAAATCCTTGTGGTTAGAGCTTGACTGCCTCTGAGGTTTGTTTATTTGTTTGATTGTTTGTTTTTGCCAGTTGCAGTGGGCTGGGAACTGTGTTTGGGAACTGCTGAATGACAGAACCATAGCCCAGGATATATAACTATTTGGGGTATAGTGGGGGATTCTGATGTTTTATGAAAACATGTCTTTTTTATTATTAATTTTAATGGAGTGACATTGATAAATCATTGTACATATGTTCAGAGAAAACATCTCCAGGTTATTTTGACATTTGATTATGTTGCATACCCATCAACCAAAGTCAAATTGTCTTCCGTCACCTTCTATCTTGTTTTCTTTGTGCCCCTCCCTTCCCTCCACCCCTCTTTCTTCTCCCTTCCCTTCCCTGGTAACCACCACATTCTTGTCCATAAGGTGAGGAGAAAATTTATTGAAAATAAGTATTTTTATCTGGCAGGTACTATGCCAATTATTCGTTTATGAAATCAAGCCTCAGAGAAGTTAATCAATTTGCTAAAGTGACAAAGGTAGGGAGTGGAGACTCATGATTCGAACCCAGGTCCAACTGACCACAAAGTCATATGGCAAGCAATTAATTACAAATGCCGGAGATTGTTAGAAAGTAAAATTTCCATTTTTAGCTGCTTTCCTTATGAGTTTTATATTTTAAAATGTGTTATTCCAGCCAGTAAAGTGACTCTTGTAAGGTTTAGTAAAAAATTAAGAAAAGACATTTTTATAAGATTGAACAAATTCTTGTAATGCAAATAAAATCTTAACTCTGCCTAAAATTATAACCCAAGTCTGTTTTGGGGTAAATTAATTTAAAATTGTGATATATATGTATGGATGGATATATTTTATATGCATGCATATATTTATATATGTATGAATAAATATATATATATCATATGGTAAATATATATATGTGCGTGTACATATATATGTGTGTGTGTGTGTGTGTGTGTATCCATCTATGAGGGAATATTATTCAGCCATGAGAAGGAAGAAAATCTTGATGTTTGTAACAACATGGATGAAACATGACTGCATTATTATACTAAAAGAGAAAATTCAAAGACAAAAACTGCATAATCTGACTTATATTTGGAATCTAAAATAAAATGAACTCATAATAACAGATAATAGAATCCGTTATGGGGGGGGGGAGAAAAGAAATTGCAGAAAAGTTGTTTAAGGATACAAACTTGCAACTTGGATAAACAAGCCCTGCAGATGTAATGCACTACATAGTGATTACAGTAAATGATACTGTATTACAAAATTCAAATTGCTAAGAGACTGTATCTTAATCATTCTTATTACAAAAAGGAAATTGTAATTATGTCACGTGATAGAATTGTTAGCTAGCCCTATGGTGACAATCATATTGCAATACATAAATGTATCAAATAAACATGTTTTATACTTTAAACTGACAATGTTCTATTTCCAGATCTCAATTTTAAAATATGGTGATTGCTATTCTCCCTGTATTATTATCAAGAAAGTTTATTTTGTTCTCTATAGAAATAAGAGGGGAAAATAAAAGAAAAACGAAAACAGGCAATACATATAGAGAAAAGGGAGAAAAACGAGGATGTTGGATGACTGAATAATATACAATACAATATCTTCTACAACCACTGAATAGTACTTTTAGAAAAGTACACTAATTTCACTGGATGTTTGTTTAAAGTGATCTTTTTCATCAGCAAACATTATTCTTATTAGTGTTCGATGGGACACAACAGGAGCAGCTACCCACGGACACAGGAGTTCAGTGAAATGGTCCATGAGAATATAAGTTCACAATAATTCACATAAATCAGGATGAGGGTTAGGGTTCACAGAAGCTGTGGAATTCAAATTGTGTTTCAAGTGAAATTCCTCTCTTCACCAAAGGGGAGAGATCCAGCAGTTGACTGCTAGCTTACATCCACACAAATTAGAGGGAGATTTGCTTGATCGATTCGTGATGAAATCTCAAACAAGAGGCCATACCTTTAATTTCCTTTTTGAGTGAAATTTATGATTGCGTTTATTAAAACACAAATGTTATAAGCTGTCTGGTCCATAGAATGTTATCAGTGTTTTGTCCCTCTCAGCTAGGACTGAGAATAAAGGTACAGCTTGGGAAACGATTCAACCTGATAACCTTCAGAAGTCCAGAGATGCGTGTAGAACATTTACGTTGCTGAAATGTGCGGTTGTCAGTGTTACTGAGACAGTTCTCATTCACTGGCTGACATTGAGTTGCGGAGCAATGGAGCTTGCAAGGAAAGGCAAATACAAGTTTTACTGGTGCAAGGAGAGAGCAACACTGCAAACTAATGACTTCTGCTCCTTTAAATTATGGCTGGCAAGGGTTTGATGTAGCAAAGCGTCCTCCTTGGAATGGCCCATCAACATCACCTCAACAGCCATCAGCATCAGCGTTTCTTTGCACCCTGCCCTAATTTAGCTTGAGGCTAAAGTTTTAGCTTTGAAATATTACAAAGTTTACAATGGATTAGAAACAATATTTTGACTGGATTTTCTTTTTTGAATGAAATTTGGGAAATTTTCTCAAAAACTAATAATGACTATAAATTCTAGACTGGCCAGAGACCAAATAAATGAAATACATATGTAGTACAGCTTCTGTCCCTCTCCTCTGCTTTCCCCTGACCAGACAAGACATCCTTTTTTCCAGCAATAACCCTCTGTGGTGATGTGAAGTGCTCACTGAATTACCCTGACGTTCTTTCTCTGACATTGTCCTGTTTCTTCTCCTAAGTGATTTAACTTTCAATACAATTTGTTTTTTAATCTCCTTCATTGGGAGTCCTCTTTGGCTATAGCTCAGCTAAACCGTAAAATATCTTTAAACAATATACTTATGGTTAATGCTGACATGATGTCAATTTTTAAAATAAGCTATTTAATTTAACGCTGCTCCTAACCGTGATGTGGCATTCACATTTAAAAGAAACCTTTCAAGCATTTGCCCAAATGAAGAAGAAAGTGTGTACTCTGCCCTCAACTGCATAGGGAAAGAACGTTCCACTTATATTAAAGTCTGTCCTATGACACATACCAGCAAGCTCCTAACTGCCCTCACTGGAATTCCCCAGAAGGCCCAGGTCGTCTGTGAGTCACGTGTCCCTGCAGAAGTTCCTTATGTCCCTCTCCTGCTCTGGCTTTCCCTTTTCGCCATCCACTTCCTATGGAGGAGTTACAGAGACACAGCCTCAGGAATGCGTCAGCAGGCAGTGGCCCTGGGATAATGCAATGCAGGGACCAGCTCCTGAGGCCATGAGGCTGCCCCTCCCTGGACCTTCCCTCTGCCCCCAGGCTTGGCCCAGCACCATATATAACTGCCCTACAGTCACCCCTGAAAAGAGAGTCTTCTCCTTTAGACCCTCAGCTCCCAGTTACTTAAAAAGAACTGAACTAGAAAGACAAGAGAGAGAAAGCACATCTTATAAGCAAGAACAGTTTTTAGACACAGAGCAATCCCAATCCTTACCAGAAAATAAAAACTCTGTGGGCAACAAAATACAAAGTAACTCAACACGCTGCCCAGACAGACACCATTTTCCATCATTTATGTTTAACAATGTCTTCCTGGGGAGCAGAGTGTTTTAGAGAGAAGCCTTTCTTGCTATGGTCTCCATGACGTGTTTGTATAACTGGAGCTGTGGTCAGGGTGCTGGTCTCTCCACTGCCTCAAAGAAGAAAATAGAGGCAATAAAATCTCAGACGTGTCTCGTATCGATATGACTTTGATATGTCTCCTCAGGCAAAGGAAACAAAATAAAAAACAAACAAATGGAACTACAATAAACTAAAAAGTTTTTGCACAACAAAGAAAACCATTAACAAAATTAAAAGACAACCCACTGAATGGGAGCACATATATGCCAATATATCTGATAAGAGTTTAATATCCAAAAATTATAAGGAACTTATAAAACTCAACTCCAAAAAAACCCCAAACAATCCAATTAACAAAATGGGTAAAAACACCTGAGCAGACACTTCTCCAGAGAAGACAAATGATAAATATATGAAAAAATGTTCAATGTCACTGTAAAGCCAGTAGTCAAGGCCACCATCACAGCAGCCTGACCCACGCAGGTTCACATTGGATTCGGACAGATGGCAATGGAACACTGGAGCCAAAAACTGGTGAGCCATCAGCTTTAATTCTAGCTTGCACCCGGCGGGCAAGCAAAAACACACACTGGGCTCCAAAACCCTCACATTCAGTGCTCACAAAGCTACTGACTTATCCGAGTTTCCTAGAATCAAAGCTTTCCAGCTCACCAGACTTATTCACCTCTGTTTCCCATCTCCTCCTGCACAAACTCTTAACAAACTGGCTTCTTCCTCAGCACTCTGCCATCTCGGCTGCTTCTCTCCTCCACGTGGCCTTAATCTGCTCTCTTCTCTAACACTAACCTCAGGAACTCAGGAACCAAGAGAGAGATCAAGCTACTGTTCTCTTCCACTTTATAGCAGACTCAAAACCTTTAATCCAATTATACAAACAAGGAACCTCCCTACATCACCACCCTACATCATCCAATCAGTCAAGGGTGTGGAGAAGAGCTTACTCTTAAACTAAGCCTTAGGCTATGACGACCCGGCCTGCCCACAGCCTGTTCCAGAATACACATTAATATCAACAAACTTCCATGTGGGCAGCTCCATCTTTAACAAAGTGAGCATAATATATTTTATCTGCCCAACAGTCACTCATCATCAGACAAATGCAAATTAAAACCACAATGAGGTATCACCTTATACATGTCAGAATGGCTATTATCAATAAATCAATAAAGAACAAGCGTTGATGAGGGTGTAGAGAAAAGGGAGCTGGTGGTGTTATAAAGTAGTATACCTTATTCTGCAGGTTTACATAGAGACATAAAGGTAGGTGTAAAGCCAGTAGTCAAGGCCACTATCACAGCAGCCTGACGCACGCAGGTTCGCATTGGATTCGGACAGATGGCAATAAAACACTGGAGCCAAAAACTGGTGAGCCATCAGCTTTAATTCTAGCTTGCACCCGGCGGGCAAGCAAAAATACACACTGGGCTCCAAAACCCACACATTCAGTGCTCACAAAGCTACTGACTTATCCGAGTTTCCTAGAATCAAAGGTTTCTAGCTCACCAGACTTATTCACCTCTGTTTCCCATCTCCTCCTGCACAAACTCTTAACAAACTGGCTTCTTCCTCAGCACTCTGCCATCTTGGCTACTTCTCCTCCACATGGCCTTAATCTGCTCTGCTCTCTAATACTAACCTCAGGAACTCAGGAACCAAGAGAGAGTAAGCTCCCGGACTGCCCCAGTTTATAGCATACATAATCCAAACCCTTAATCCAATTATACATACAAGAAAGTCTCTGATACAAAGCCACCCATCTGAGGCATAATGGGATTCCTCAAGAGAGTGCACCACCCTACATCATCCAATCAGTCAAGGGTGTGGGGAAGAGCTTACTCTTAAACTAAGCCTTAGGCTATAATGACCTGGCCTGCTTACATTACAGCCTTTCCCCCATATCCATCCCAAGCATAAGGGCAAATAATATCACCTGGGTGACGGGCTTCCATGTGGGCAGCGCCATCTTTAACAAAGTGAGCATACCATATTTTATCTGCCCAACAATCCACCCTTATGCTCACTTTACTACCCACAATCTATACCACCGGCATCCCTGTACAAGGAAATTAAGTACATTACACAAATTACAGCAATAGCCCAAATCATACAGTTTCAACAATTACAAAGATACATTTCACCAGTCTCTGAGCACTTTGCCAAAAGTGCAAAATGTCCTCGGCCTTCTTTCTAGCCATGGGAAAAGCTTCCCGGGGCAGGAAGGCCTCCAACAAAGCCACCCCCACCCCCATCAGGGTATTTCACATTGTCCAAAATCCATAAGTCCATTCAACAAAGGAGCTTGTGCCCATCGGGTCATAGTCCAGGAAATCAGTCCACACACGTAGGGCTTTAGCCTCCCCCCTCATTCCTGCCATCATGGCAAGTCTCACACTGTCCCAAAAAGGAGCACGTGGCCATGGCACTCAGAATTTCCATCTCTGCTCTGGGGAGCATGATGGCATCCACCCCTATGTCCCAAAATCGCAGACCTACCAGCGTTGTAGTAGAAGCTCCTTGCTGCTGGGCTCTCACCTTCTGGAGACTGCAGATTGCAACTCCAGCTTGATTCTCTTCATCCTCCAAAAAGGAACTGAAAACACCAGCACCTGCTGCTGGGCTTGATCTCCGGGCCACCGCTGCCTTCTGCTCAGCAGGCCTTGCAGCTCCAACCCCGGCCTCAGCCCCAGTCCTGGCCTCAGCTTCGGCCCCGGCCTCAGGCCCGGCTTCATGCCGCTGCTGGCTCTCCATAACATCCAGGGCAATCTTCAACTCACGAACCTGTGATTCCTTCTCCAGCGTCTTCTCCATTTCCAGGTGAATCTCGCAAACCTGGTCAGCCTCCTCCTCCAGCGCTTCCTCCAGCTCCAGGGTCAGCATCTGTTTCTCCCACGTTTCCTCCAGCTCCTTCCGCTGCTCAGCCTGCAGGTCCTGGGCAGCCTCTTCCATAGAGCTCTCGGTTTCCTCACGCATGGCTGTAAAAGTCAGCCAGCCTACAGTCCCCCAAAAAACAGCTATGGGAAACCAAAACAGCAACCAGTCCTCTACTCCACCACTCAAAGGTGGTGGTGGCTCCATGCCGAACTGTATCGAATCCTGCCAAAGACTACGCCAAATGTAAAGCCAGTAGTCAAGGCCACTATCACAGCAGCCTGACGCACGCAGGTTCGCATTGGATTCGGACAGATGGCAATAAAACACTGGAGCCAAAAACTGGTGAGCCATCAGCTTTAATTCTAGCTTGCACCCGGCGGGCAAGCAAAAATACACACTGGGCTCCAAAACCCACACATTCAGTGCTCACAAAGCTACTGACTTATCCGAGTTTCCTAGAATCAAAGGTTTCTAGCTCACCAGACTTATTCACCTCTGTTTCCCATCTCCTCCTGCACAAACTCTTAACAAACTGGCTTCTTCCTCAGCGCTCTGCCATCTTGGCTACTTCTCCTCCACATGGCCTTAATCTGCTCTGCTCTCTAATACTAACCTCAGGAACTCAGGAACCAAGAGAGAGTAAGCTCCCGGACTGCCCCAGTTTATAGCATACATAATCCAAACCCTTAATCCAATTATACATACAAGAAAGTCTCTGATACAAAGCCACCCATCTGAGGCATAATGGGATTCCTCAAGAGAGTGCACCACCCTACATCATCCAATCAGTCAAGGGTGTGGGGAAGAGCTTACTCTTAAACTAAGCCTTAGGCTATAATGACCTGGCCTGCTTACATTACAGCCTTTCCCCCATATCCATCCCAAGCATAAGGGCAAATAATATCACCTGGGTGACGGGCTTCCATGTGGGCAGCGCCATCTTTAACAAAGTGAGCATACCATATTTTATCTGCCCAACAGTAGGATACAGAAGAATTTCTAGGAGGAGATTTATTAATAAGCGGGCTGCATATGACTCACACGGGGTATAGCTAACCCAAATTGTGTGTGTGCAAAATAGCCCTGAAGCTAATTATATAGACTTGATCACATATAGGTTGGGGGAAAAGGAGGGGGAGCATGACACAATAAGCTTACAACATTCGTCTATAGGATCTATAAAAACAATCCTACATATTAAAACTTACAAGGTAAAAAAAAAAAAAAAACTTACAAGGTGTTGGGCAGATAAAATATAATATGCTCACTTTGTTAAAGATGGTGCTGCCCACATGGAAGCCCGTCACCCAGGTGACATTATTTGCTCCTCTGCTTGAGATGGCTGTGGGGGAAAAGCTGTAATGTAAGCAGGCCCAGTTGTTATAGCCTAAGGCTTGGTTTTAAGAGTAAGTTCTTCTCCACATCCTTGATTGATTGGATGATGTAGGGTGGTGCACTCTCCTGAGGAATCCCATTATACAGAGACTTCCTTGTTTGTATAATTGGATTAAATGTTTTGATTCTACGGTATAAAGTGGGAGAGAGCAATAGCTTGATCTCTCTCTCTCGGTTCCTGGGTTCCTGGAATTAGTATTAGAGAGGAGAGCAGAGTAAGGCCACATGAAGGCCAGGAGAAGCAGCCGAGATGGCAGAGTGCTGAGGAAGAAGCCAGTTTGTTAAGAGTTTGTGCAAGAGGAGATGGGAAACAGAGGTGAGTAAGTCTGGTGAGCTAGAAACCTTTGATTCTAGGAAACTCGGATAAGTCAATAGCTTTGTGAGCACACTGAATGTGTGGGTTTTGGAGCCCAGTGTGTGTTTTTGCTTGCCCGCCGGGTGCAAGCTAGAATTAAAGCTGATGGCTCACCAGTTTGTGGCTCCTGTGTTTCATTACCAACTGTTCGAATCTAATGCGAACCTGCATGGGTCAGGCTGCTGTGATAGTGGCTTTGGCCACTGGCTTTACACAAGGTAACACAATAGTGATGTCGTTTTACATATCAAAGACATTCACAAATCTTTTAGTGTCTACTTCCCATTCCTTTGTCTAGAGGTATATGTTACTCTCAGGATTCCAGAAAGGGAGAAAGAGTTAAAATCAGTGTAGGGCATGCAAACATTGTCTCCTATTGAAAGGGGGAGAAAGTTCTTCAGATAACCTTTATTCCTCCAGAGAACTATGGTTAAACTAAATGATCCAGTCATCGCTGCAAGCCAGGAAGCTCCCATATTCTTCTCCCTCCATTCTCCACAGAAAGGAGGGGGCAAGAAGCCTGACTTTTCCTCTTTAAAATGGCATTGCCAATACTAAGTTTTACAGTTCTTTGGTACCTTATCACAGTAGGAATGCAGGCTGGTGCAGCCACTGTGAAAAGCTGTATGAAGTTAACTCAAAAAACTAAAAATGGAACAGCCTTTTGACCCAGGGATTTCACCTCTAAGAATATATTCATGTAAGCACAAAAACAATAATTTGAAAGAATACATGCACCCCTATGCTCATTACAGCATTATTTACAATAACTAGATTTGGAAGCAGCCAAGGGTCCACCAGTAGATAAATGGATAAAAAACAAACAAAACTGTAATACATTTACACAACAGAATACTTACTACTCCGCTGTAAAAATGAAGGAAATCTTAGCTTTTACAACAACATGGATAGAACTGGAGATTACTATGCTAAGTGGAATAAGTCAGTCAGAGAAAGACAAGTGCCTTATGATTTCATTTATATGTGGACTCTACTGAAGAAAATAAACTAACCAACAAAAAAGAAACAGACTCATAAATACAGAGAACAGACTGACAGCTGTCAGATAGAATGGGGGTTGCGGACTTAGTGAAAAAGCAGAAGGGATTAAGCAAAGAAAAATTTACAGACACAGACGACAGCATGAGGACTGCAGGAGGGAAAAGGCTGGGGGATGGTGGGGGAGGTTAGAGGGGGTAGAGGGTGATGGAGGGAGACTTGACTTGGGGTGGTGAGTACACAAGACAAATATAAAAATGATGTGTTATGTACTGCACATCTGAAGCCTGTATAATTTTAACCAATGTCATCTCAATAAATTCAATAGAAGTTTTTAAAAATAAAGTGGAAGAAAAGGACAATCTTCCAACTGTATCAATGTTTTGTTTCTGGTCAGACAGGGCGCTGCTTTTTTTAAAAAAAAAATATCCCATATTAATGTTTAAAAAATGTTAAGGCTGTTAAAAGATAAACTGAAGAATATTTAACATTTTAACAGTTTGAGCACAAATCAATTTGAATCGGGAAGTACCAGGCCAGAAAGAGTCAGGAGGACTGCAGCTGACGTGTGCGCTGGGAGACTTTTCTAGAGAAAGGGCAGCAGCAGAGTGAGTGTGGGTTGGATAATGGGGGACAGTCACATGGGGAACCCAGGCCCGGGAACTTGGGCTAGGACTGCCCACACAACCAAGCACACCAAAACTAAAGTTCCCAGAGATCTTTGGGAAAAGAGCGACTGTCCATCAGCCAGTGAGATTTCACCACGTCATATTAGCTCGATGACCCTAAAGGACCCCTTTAAATACCTCTCACGTGGTCTAATTTGTACGACTCACCTAGCCTCTGACCCTGGGGTTGGGGGACCTCGTCAGGCAGGATGCGCGGTACTTAATAAAGCCTCTTATTATTCCACACTTTGTGGCTCTTGGCTGCCCCTTCCTTCTTTCTCCGCGGGGAAAAATACCTTACATTTTCGTGCTGAAAACCCGAGAGGAGTCAGAAGCCCACTGGGGCCGCTCCTCTCTCTGTCCCCTCTGAGAAAGAAGCAGGATCTCAGGATTCTGACCATCCACTGACTTTGGCGCATGGTGCAGTAAGTCCCCTGCCTACAAACTTTCCTCAGTTCTTTCTGCCGAGACTCCCTGTCCGAAACTGTAGCTACATCAGGGAAGTCTTTTTCGTCCAAGTGCATGTGTGCCCTAGAGACATCCGAGTACATCTACTTTCCCTATCTGTCTGTGGCCAGAGCTTGAGTTTTGGGATGCCAGTTCTCATCTCTGACCACCTGAGGACTGAGGACAGCTGTGGGGCACAGGAATCCCAAAACACTCTGGGAGTTGACTTATCCGAAATCTCTCCTCCCTAAAGAAGAGGAAACTGTTCTTCTCCACTGTGGCCAGGCCACAGAACCTGGGTGTTAAAACCGAAAGTTAAAAACTTTCGGTTTTAACACCCTCACCAATTTCACTATCGCTGAAAAAGCTGGGAGCTGATTGGAGATCCCTTTACATTCAGGGCCTCTAATTATTCGCACACCCATCCTTAATCTCTGTGCCACCTGTTACACCGCACAGGTTGTTTTTTGGGCAGAGAGAACCCTCTGCTCGTAATCTTTCCTTCTCCATGGACTCTCAACTTTCTTTCTCTCCTGCCTGAGCCCTGAGGGAGCCCTACTCTCTGGTCCCTCTGCTGACCTCTTTTGTTCTGGTCTCTTCCCTCCGGAGAGCCCCCTCCCCCTCTCATTCTAAATCCTGTTTCTCATTCACTTGCAAATACCAGTCTCTCTTTCTCCTCCCCTGCTGGCCAGGGGCCCCTCCCTTCTCCACTGTGTTCTTAAGTCCATCCTTCGTCAGACCATTCTCCGCCTATCAATGGCTCTTACAATGGTTTGCAGGATGCCCAACCCCAATCTGCTTTCAGGAAGTTCTGACCCTGTCCTGCTGCTGAATCCAGTGTTTCCAGCTGGATCTGGGGGCCAAGCTCCCTAGGAGCCCTCCTCCTCCTCTTATTCTCAAAACTCCAAGCCCCTATCCAGGACCTGTGAACATGGCATCTAAAGTTTCAATGGTCGTGGCTAGCAGGAACAGGCCAAGGCTGTTCGCCAGGCCCACATGCAGCAGAAGGTAATGCTCCAAACCCAGGCTCTTGAAGTGCCTGGTCCAAGTCTGGACCGCAAAGAGGAAACCCATCAGCAGCTTGCTTTAAGTGTGGCAAGCTGGGCCACTGTGCCCGACAGGGCCCCTGCCTGCCACTGTTCACCGAGCCCTGCCCTAACTGCAAGTAGCCTGGTCACTGGTGGAGCAGTTGCCCCTTTGGGCAGCAGGCTCATTCTCAATGCCTCTACATGGAGGATGAGGCAGCCACATGGGCGCATCACTCAAACTCCTAGGACATGGCCTGGACTCGGAGAACCCAGGGTATGTTGCAACTATTGGGTGAGTCCATCTCATTTCTTGTGGATGTGGGAGCTGCCTTCTCTGATTTCCCACCACACTCTAGACCTCTAGTTCCCTCACAGGTCTTGGTTATGGGAATGGATGGGACCCCTTCCTTTCCTCTTCACACATCACCCCTGACATGCAGTTTAAACGGAATCCCCTTTTTTGCACTCCTTCTTAGTTATGCCATCGTGCCCTGTACCCCTTCTGGGTCAAGACAGTCTTCACAGTCTCGGAGCCACTATCCAGCTGACAGCATCTTCACCCTTACTCCTGCCATTCCTCACTACCAGGGGCTCCCCCATAATCAATGCTACCCTCATTTCTAACCATGTCTCTCCTCAAGCTTGCTTCCATGCAGGATTGTTGGCAGTCAGAACCATTGAGCTCTACTGTGCATCCTGTCTCTCCATACTAGGAACCTGCCGCCAGAGTGAGCTGAAGCAGGGAGCAAAGCTGTTCAGTAAGACTGGCCTGATGAAAGAAGTTTCAGTCTCCTCAACTGTCTGCGAGAGAAACAAAGCAAGAATCTCTCCTCCAACAACCTGCTTATCTCCTGATGGCAGCCACCCATTCTTACCTGGGTTGCCCCTATCCTAAATCTGCTTCTAATTATCAGCGTATAACTCATATTTGCTTCTCTTTTTTAAATTCTTACAGAACAGCATCCACGAAGTTCTCAATTCATGGACAAACAGATGTTCCTCCTGACACCCCTCAAAGCCACCACCTGCCAATCTCCTCCTCCCATGATGCTCCTAATCAGCAGGAAGTAGCCAGATGATTAAACGGTGCCCCTTTTCTATTTAACAATCTGGGGTGGCTAATGGCGGACGGTCACGTAAGGAACCCAAACCCGGGAACTTTGACTAGCGCCGCTCACACAACCAAGCGCATTAAAACTAAAGTTCCCAGAGATCTTTAGGAAAGGAGCAACTGGCCGTCAGCACTGAGATTTCACCATGTCAAATAGCTTGACAACCCTAAAGGACCCCTAGGATCCCTTTAAATATCTCTCATGTGGTCTAATTTGCATGACTCACCTAGCCTCTGACCCTGGGGTTGGGGGACCTCGTCGGGCGGGATGTGTGATACTTAATAAAGCCTCTTATTATTCCGCACTCTGTGGCTCTCGGCCACCCCTTCCTTCTTTCTCATCAGGGAAAAGTACCTTACAGTAAGGAAGTTACTGATTGGCTGTAGCTTAGAGTGATTGGCTGCATGTAAATAGTTGTCCTTAGTGTTTGGATTTAATCTTCTTGGGGCTTTTACAAGCTCAGATTTTGGTTTGCTTACCTAAGCCGTATCACAAAAGCCACATCAGTCTAATAGTCTCCTTGTTTAATTAATTTAACAAGGCCAAGTTTCAGGCAGAACTCAAGTCCAAGGAACTAGGAGTGAATTCCTTTTGCTTTTGGCAACATCTGCAAAGAGGAAGTAAGCTGCCCAGACATGGAGATGAAGCTTTGAGAGAACAGGACAGCGCAGTGCATTAAAGGGACACATTTCATGCTGTTGTGTCTTTCCAGCAATTATACAGGGCAAACTGTGGGCCACGGTTTGCTGATGGGTCAGCTTGACCAATGTGAAAATAGAGGCCATTTAGAGAATGTTCAATTGCTTTCCCTCTTCGAGTCCGAGAACCAGCTCTGCACCCCCTTGCTTCCACCAGCTTCTCTTATGCTGTTGCACGGGATTTGGCAGATCTGACAATTCCTTAATACTCTTTGGAGCCAAGAAAACGAGTGCAGTTGTTTGTTCTTGGTAGCTGGTATTAGTCACTACTCTTTAGCCTGAGCCCTCCCATTCCCACGGTACCTGGTTTAGTTAACACCTCGATCCATGTACTGGCTCAAGGGAAAAGTTTATTACCTTTTGTTCAAACACAGGCACATGTAGAGTATGAAATTCTGTGCATTCATGTGGGACCTCTCAATAATTCAACTAAGATAGGGAACTAAATGGTCATAAAAATAATTTAAATAGCCTATTCCTATGTGCTTTCTCTCTAGCCTCAGTCATGATGTTAAGCACTTTCAGATGAAAACATTCAAGTATTTTGTCCAGGGAAAATCTTTCACTTTCCTCTGCCTGTCTTTTTTCTACTGCTCAGCCCAGTAGGCAGGAGACTGGAAGGCATTTTAGAGTCAAGAGCAACTAAGGACCTAACACTGGTGAGACATTTAGCTGTCAGATGACAGAGCATTCAATAGAAGTAAGAAGAATTAAGCACCTCCTTTTTTATTTTTCTGTAATGACTAAAGAAACAGAAGAAAGAACAAGTAAATTAACTAAGAGCAAATCTACATGTCATCAACCAAAAGCAGAGGGGTTAGTCCATTTCCAAGTGCTTGAAATGCTTCTCTCAACTTAATGTTTTTTTTTTCTTCTCTTGGCTCACAACTAACTCTAAAATCAGTGTTTGAATTGGTTTATGTAGACCCAAGTAAATTAGGTAATAACCTAGGGGAACAAAAAGAAGTTTCAGCTAAACATTTTTTTAATTAAACTATATTTTTAGGTAAATGGTCTAAATATTAGTCATGTTTATTTTTCTTATGATCGTAGAGCAGAGAAAGAATCTGTTTTCTCTATTTTCTTTAGTTCTGGTGACAAATACGTTTTAGTTCTAATTTTTTCAACTCACAACTCATAGCCACAAATAAAATTTTTTAAATGCATTTTAAAAAATAAATCATATTTTAACAATATGAACTTTACTGAAGTTTTCAGCATTGAAATCTTTGCTGCAATTAGGGTCAAGCTACTGGGGAAAAACAGTCTGAGATTTTCAAACCAGCAATATAAGAACACAGTTTAAACCAAGAATATAAATAAATAGGAAGCTCTCATCATTTATTATATGAATCAAATCCAATAATAGAAATTGACTTAAGACCAAGCACTTACCCTGTTTGCAGGAGAACATTGAATGCCAATTAGTAAGTGTGTAGGGAGATTGGCACAGGAAAATCATTGCACAAACATCATAGTAACATTAGTTCAGGCAATATTCATGAATGGATGCTAAGTCCAGGACAGTAGTATGATGAGAAATGAGATATTTTCATGGTCTTAAAGTGTCTCCACATGAATCACTTGTCAGTTACATGTAAAATATCTTGACAAACTCATCAAAATTAATATCACCAATTAAGAACAAGGAATATTGTGCTTTCCCAGATGATATGTGGCCAGAAATTCATAACCTGAATCTAATTATCAGAAAACACTGGACAAACCCAAAAGGAATAATATTAGAAACAACGTTATAAAAGACAAAAAATCCTAAATATTCTAGATTAGATTAAAGAAGAATAAAGAGACATGAATATCAAGAATAACACCTAATCTTTTTTTAATGTTTATTTTACTCATTTTAGAGAGAGCGATAGAAAGAGGGAGAGAGAGAGACAGAAGCATTGACCTGTTCCTATATGTGCTTTGGCTGGGTATTGAACCAACAACCTCTACACTTTGGGATGATGCTTTAACTAACCAGGCTATCTGGCCAGGGCTAATACCTCATCTTAGATTACGTTCTGTGGTAGAAGGGAAACACTTAAAAATACATTAATAAGTTATTTGAAAAATTAGAATACAAATGGTAGATTAAATGAAAAGATTTTGTGAAAGTCAATTTTTTAAAAATGGATAAATGTACTGTGGTCAGAGAATACCCTGATACTTACGGAAGACACATGGATATATTTGGAAAGAAAGAGAAACCAAATGAAAAGCATAAATTGATAAAAATGCGTAAATGTGAGTAAAAGCCATACATACTCTTTTTCTTATTTCTTAACTTTTCTTCCACAAGTTTGAGATTATTTTCTAGTAAAATGTTATCATAGACTAAAGAGCCACATATATTGTGGTAGAAACATACACACACATACATACACAAATTTATCTCTATTTTCCCCCCTTCATACAGAATCAGCATTGTAGAGATTACAGTTACTATAGAGATGCCTGTTTTGATTTAGGTTAGACTAATCTGGCCAAGAGATAACACATCCTAAAGGCATGACAACCTTGAAGGAATACATAATCTTAGCAAGTAGAACTGTGCAGATATGCTGAGTATAACATGGTGTCTGATACTAGAAGTCTAATGAGGTAAGAAGGTACTATTAGCAAAGACCTATAAAGCAGCTCTTCCCTGAAAACTCCCTGAGACATTGGCTTTCTAAACATCCTTCTTTGGGAACACGTTGACAGTGGAGCACCTAAAAGAGCTACACTGTTCTATGTCCTCCCTAAATATAAGGACATGTAGCAGCCTCAGAAGCTTGCATTATGACTGAATCAGGGGACAATAGGGCTGTAAAGAGAAGGGGTGGTGTCTGCTACACAGCAAATGGCTAGAAGGGAGAAAAGAATATTGTGTATCTTGTGATCACTAACATGACAAATAAGCACACTCACTTGAAACACCCACGGAGACTCCCAAAACTGATGTCTGGGGAATAACTTCAATCCCACTTAACACCCACAGGCTGATGACTTCTAAGGCAGCTTACTACATACAAATATATGTGAAGCCTTCATCCACACACTATCCCATGAGAAAAGCAAACTGTCACCCCAATCAAGAGGCAGGCCCAACATATTCATATAAAATAAGGCAAATTTTCTTGAAACCTTCTTTTTATTTTATTTTTTACATTCATGATACAAAGCCCTCAAAGCAGCACAAAAAAATCAATGATAAGCCGAGAGGAGAGTAAAAGCCTTCTGTGTTAGCAATCAGATATTCCACCTGGAGAACAGTACTTGAGGAAACATAAATAAAAAACAATGAAAACTATTCATCACAGAGACTCCTTCGCTCTACTTCTTTATCAACAAAACTACTGTGAACGTTGAACAGTGTTGTGTTTTGTCAGTGAGCACGCCAATGCCCTACCCACCGAGAAGAAAGAAAGACTCGTTAGATTTTAATCACAGACCTGTGGAAGAGCTTGAGAAAGATCTTTTTCAGACAAGAATTGTCTGGAGGAAGAAAAAGAGGGAAGATTGCAGAAAGGGAGATGGATTCTGGGTGGGTGGGATAAAAAAAAATTGAGCGGAGAGTTTATCTTAAAGATAGGAAGGAAAAAAAAAGAAAACAAAGGGGGAAAAGAGTGATAAGGAAAGAATTTACTGTGGCCCTTCTATTGTTGGGCGGATTTTTGAGTCATATCCTACCTAAACTGTCCCTGGCCAACAAATATCAGAAGGGAAGAAAAACCCTAAATTTTGCAAAGAAATGCTTCTCTGTATAATATTAGAAGATATTTCTTTTTTTAATTTTCTCATTAAAAAATAATGAACTAGTGCAGCACAGGGGTTGCCTCCTGTTCTCTCTGACTCTGCCGGAGATTCGACACAGTTATAAAAGAAAGATCAAAGATTCGTTGTCTAACCTTCTCCAGTAATGCGCTAAGCACCCATATATGTATTTTGGAATGAAACGTGTGCTTTTTTTGTGAGTTCAAGTTATTAAAATAGTAACTCAAAACCCACAAATCAGAAGCCTTGACTTATGAAAAAATAATGTTGTTTTTCCTTAAAAGCTAAGGGTTAAAACGATATTTTATTTTATTTTTTATTTTTTTTACAGGGACAGAGAGAGAGTCAGAGAGAGAAATAGATAGGGACAGACAGACAGGAATGAAGAGAGGTGAGAAGCATCAATCATTAGTTTTTCGTTGCCGTTGTGACACTATAGTTGTTCATTGATTGCTTTCTCACATGTGCCTTGACCGCGGACCTTCAGCAGACCGAGCCAACCCTTGCTGAAGCCATAGACCTTGGGTCCAAGCTGGTGAGCTTTTGCTCAAACCAGATGGACCCATGCTCAAGCTGGCAACCTCAGGGTCTCGAACCTGGGTCTTCCGCATCCCAGTCCAACACTCTACCCACTGCACTACCGCCTGGTCAGGCTAAAAAGATATTTTAAAGAAATGCAAAAAAAAAAAACCCTAAAAAATATTTGAGTTTAAGTTTATATGAAATCAATTTTGTGATGGATCATTTTACCATGAAGATATTCCAGGGCAGTCAGTTTTAAATGAACTTGAAATGCCCCCTTGCACTGTTTATGAAGGATGTTGGGACTACCAGGTCATGACCTGATCCATGGGAGTTCCTGACCATCACTGATGACAAATGTAGGGTAAGCGATGGGCCCACTAAACACACAGTGTTTAGCCACAGCCTGGGCGGTAATACCTGCTCTGTCCTATGGCTCCTTGTCATTGACTCTCAGTCCTCTGAACAGCTTACATAAAATTTTAATATTGACTTTTTTATATACCATTGAAGGACTTTTCCTCTCAGAAAATAAGCCTGTCTCCTTCTCCACTTAGAAAACTAAGGTTAGCAAGCAAGACTCTTTCTTATGAAGCTTCTTATGGTTACCTTACTTTAAATCCCCACTCTATTGGCAGATGGGGTCATATTGGTATGTTTCTATCCAAGGTGTCTCTTCAGCTCTGGGAAACTGTTGGTAGCCATTTCCTGTTACACAGAATGGCTGAGAGTTAGTTTACCACTGGAGAGAAGAATGGAGCAGAGTAGATAGATGAGCAGATGTAAAAAGAGAAGAGTTCCCCTCTTCCCTCTAACATCGCTATCCTCAGCTGTTTTTTGTTCATAATGCCCAGCTCAAGCATAGGATATATTAGAATCCTTCCTTAAATATTTTATTATTTGCTTTCTTGGGTTTCTGGTGAGTGCCACAAAATGTCTTAAAAATATAGTTACTATAAAAATGTCTAAGTCTGGAAGATGGCATGGGTTAATTTTTGTTTCCCTGAAAGATATATTCAAGTCTTAATCCCACTACCTGAGACTATAATCTTATTTGGAAATAAGGTCAATGAATGTGTTATGATGAGTTTAGTCCCTAATCCAGTGTCTGGTGTCAGTATAAGATGAGAGAAATTGAGAAACAGGCACTCAGAGAAGAGAATGTTATATAAAGACATAGGGTGTCTCAGAGGGCAGAACTCAGAGTGATACATTGACAAGCCAAGGATATCAAGCTTTGCTGGCCTTTATCAGGAGCTGGGAGAGAAACCTCTCAGCTCCTCTAGAAAAAACCAACAGCACCAAAACTTTGATTTTGGACATCTGACCTTCAAACTCTGAAAGAATACATCTCTGCAGTTTAAGCCACTCAATTTGTACAACTTTGTTATAACAGCTGATGGGAACTAGTACAGGAGACAATATTATTCTGGGTTCAGAGCTGAGAGACCTGGACTAAAAGTTAAAGTGACTGCCTTAAACCAAAGTCAAATATCTGTCAGTAGAAGGCTATGTTCGGTGATATTTCTTTCATGCTATGCAACTCTCACAACTGAGAAACTTTAATTGAATTTAATATATCATAATATTCTATGATTGACCTCCTGCTTCTAGGTAATAAATAGTTTATCTTTATGTTAATCAATTGATTTTATAGAGAATAGGAGATAAAACATTATTAAAAGCAAAGATGTTAAGCAGGAAAGCTGTAATGTAAAGTGCTGTCGCCATTACATGTGACATTTTGTGAAATCTCAAGGCAGTACTCAGCAGTGATAATGTATGCACCATTGCCTAAGCTGTCATTTTGCTAAGCCACTTCACAAATATACGAGACTTCACTGAAACTTAAAGGTTTCTTGCACTCTGGTTTTCTGATGGATTTTGAATTTTATTAAAGAATCAAAGTCTTACCTTTTTATAAGGCACATTGATTGTCATTATGAGAGATATAAAGAGAAAGAACAATCATTTCTTATAAGCAACTTATATGCCAAGCATTGTGATAAATGCTTTTTTTACTATATTTTTACATCTGTTTTGTGTAATCCATATTATTATCCCCACTTCCTATGCTGAGAGTATTACCCAAAAATAGTCTTCAGTTCTACACTTTTTGGGAATCACCTTCGGCTAAAGAAAACTGATCACCATAGCCATGTCCCCTTCTTCAAGCAGCCTGTCTCCTCTGATGACTGGTGTATGAAGACTCAACCTGTTAGGCCCAATTAGGCAACCAGAAAAGCCTTGCTAAGTTTTAGAACTATTTGTTGGGTTGGCAGAAGCTTTGTGTTAACTGCATCATGGCCCAATGTCTTCTATCTCAACCTATTTTCTTTCCTTTCCCAACCGATGTTGTTCTTGAAAGCAATCCCCAGTAAGCTTACTCATGCTTATTTATGTTGATGTAATTTCTGAGACACCCAACCTATTCCACTCTCTACCCACATGTTCTATAAGAAATATTATTGTTAATGTGGTAAATTTACCTGGGATTTCTGGTAATTTTCACATGGAAGGGAAAATCCTATCAGAGAACCTAGACATCTCAACAGTAGAGTAAAGCAACATGAGACACATCACACTAATCAACCATTTTCATTCATAAATGTGCATGTATACCTATGAAAACCAACATATATTTGGGAAAAAGCAACTCTCAGAAATAATTATGAGAAACCACCAGGGGAATGCAGTTTAAAGGAAACAGGGAAATTAAATTCAGATGCAATTTTTCAAACTATATTATTCAGATATCAATGGCATTATCATAAATAAAGTTAAGAAAATTATATCTTAAAAATTTGAAGTATGATTTATGAAGCTACAAAAAAAAGTCTGATTTTAAAGACTAAATTTTAAAAAGGAAACTTGAGAAGTCATACCTAGAAAAATAAGACTACAAGTAATTGGAAAATACAGAAATACGAAGAGCAGAAGTGCAAATTGTCAAAGAGAAAATAGAACAGTGGAAGAAACAAATAATTTAAAGTTGGACATAGAAATATTCCCAAGCAGAGAAAGTTTTTACTGGGAAAAGCTAATCTTCTCAAAATGGTCTCTGGAAAAATTATCATGGACTTTCCATTTTCTGATATGAAACAGAAAGATATAAATGCTCCAGGAAGAAATGGCCTCCCAGGGAACCGTCTGATGTGAAGAATGGACAATGAGGTGGGGAAGGAATGAGTGTTATTGCATTAAGCCACTGAGATCTGGGGTTTGTCTCTATTAATAGCTAGTATTCTCTTGACATAAAAATCAACTAGATAAATTTGATAAGTCGAGCAATAGAGATTTAAGTAGGTTACTAAAAACAAACATTACAGTCAGAAATACTGCTACTACTACTAATAGTGATGATAGCGGTGATGATGATGATGATGATGATGATGGCAACAAAATCCAAAGGCAGTACAGACAGACTGGGAGGTTTGTAAATGTGTTAACTTCCTCATCATCATAACGGGGAAGGGTTGAAAATGAAGAGATATACGACAGATTTGACAAATTAAGAAACAAATGAAAAGGTATAATTGTTTTCATTATAGTAGTCATGGCCATAAAATTTAAAGACAGTTAAAACTGGTCGCTGAGGAGCACAATTGGCAGTAAAAGATTATTGCTTTCCATTTTACTCTTTTTTGTACAGCCTATTATCCCTTTTACCATGTGCATCATTGCCTTTAAAATGTAAACATGTTTATTGTATTTTTTTAAAAAAAATAATGTACACCCATTCAGTAGAACATGATCCTGCATCCTGTAGATAAACTGGATGAAATAGCACAGCATGTACCGAGGATAATCTTAATATATTGTTAGGAGTTAGTGAAATAAGATGCCCAATGGTGTATATAGATTTACCCAACTGTGTAAATGAATTTGTGCAAATAAATGTACATACACATAAAGGGAAGAGTAGAGAGGGAGAGGGGAGAGAGACAGAGACAGACAGAGAGAGAGAGACAGAGAGAATTCTTCTTGGGCAAATAACCAAAGAAGGTAAAAACCTCTCCCAGGAGTGAACAGAGACAGCAATGATTGCAATAAAGCAAGATTGTCAATAGTCCAAGGTTTGTAGAATAACAATCATTTATTCCCTGGGTTTGACATTTCCTGGTTGTGGGTATTAGTGTTAAATAAGTACATTTCAAGTTTCTTTAATGAAAATCATAAATTATTTTTACATGCTGACTAATAGAGTTACTCGAAAACACCAGATGTTATGAATCCCAAGGAATCAGCTTGCTGACATTTTCTTCAGGGGAAAAGTTTTATTTAAATGTATACCTTATTTTTAAATACAATTGTTTGTTTGTAGTTTTATTTAAAATAGCATAACACAAGATTGTTTAAAAATTCAATGTAAGTGGCCATATCACACTTGTTTGTGGTTCAATTTTAAAGTAATCAAATTCAAATTTCATACCAGAAATAATCATTTTACTCTTTTTTGGTGCATCTTAAAGTAATCTAGTTTCAGCTAGCCAAATTTTTCAACTTTCAATAAAAAAAGTAGCAGGCTTAGAATCTGGCAGCTATGGAATAGGTTGTTTTGGTGTTGTTCTGTTTCATTTGTTTTCTTTCCTGGGAAATTCCAAAAAGACTTGGTGATATTATTGGTCAAAACATAATTGATTATGTCCTGGCCAGTCAATCAAAGCCACATATATAGTAGATCTAGCTTTATTTTCTTGTGAGAAGCAATGAAAGGTCACTGACAAAAAAAAAAAAAGTGAGTGTTGAATAATGCTTTGTACTCAAGTGATTCAGTGTTGTAGGCTGTGAAATAGAGTGGCATTTCCACAGCTGTCCAGGAAGTTGTGATGGACAGAACTGTGTATTCAGGGTTATCCACAAGCAATTTTGGACCACTTTGCAGAGAATGTCATGCTAGGGACAATCATAAGCCCACAGACGCCTGAGGTCATGTAGTAATTTATAATACGCAAATCCTCCATTACGCCAACATATGTTCACTGGCAGAAGGTGGTAAAAGCTGTCACCAGCTTCTGTTATCCCGGGGACAGCCTGCCTTCTAATGCGCTGATGGGAGCTTGAAGCATTACAGCAGACAAAGGTAGTGGGTTGTTTAGGAGATGGACGTAACAGGGTGCCACGGTGGCCACAGCAGTGCCTGGCCTGACATGACACTGACTGCTGTGTGCCGAGTTCTGCTGCAGATGTCACATTTGTCACTTTGAGCTGTCCCATCATGTCATTTCTGAGTCACCCTTAACATCCTCAGCAGAACACAGTCACCAACCAAGTAGATCTGAAAGCCTGCTAATTCCCTGGCAATGGGGTGACGCTTGGTAAAATTGATCCTGCTCAGCTCTGTGTGCCCTGTCACAGGTAACTGACGAAGGGGGGCCGAGGAGAGTCTCCAGTAGCGCTGCTGAGAAGAGGCAGAACATCCACCGTGACCCAAAGGAGAAAAACGGGAAAGATGCAAAGGCCCCAGGCATGCGCAGTGACGACCTCGGCTTTTGGGGAAATGTCAGCGCAGACAGGTGAGCGTGGCATGCGGGAATAGGAGGTGGATGGAGATCCTACAGGAATTTCAGCCCATTCGCTCAGTTCTGGAGTACGATGGTCAACAGACCCTTTCGGTCATTATACTTAAAGTAATTAATACCAATCACCAAAGTCCCTCTCACTCTCTTTCTGTCTCTTTTGTAATTTAAAATTTTTTATTGAATTTATCGTGGTGATTGATTAATAAAATTCTATAGGTTTCATGTGTACAAGTTTATGACGCATCATCTGTCCAGTGTATTGTGTTCGTCACGCCAAGTGAAGTATCCCTCCACCACCATTACCCTGCCTTCACCCTCTCCCACCTCCCCCATCCCTCTTTCCCTCTTTCTCTATTTTGATAGAGAAATTTATACTTATCTCAACTCAGTATTTATCTCATGCTTGCTGTATGCCTGACAACGTGCAAATGAGCATGACAATGCAAAATAAGACTGACACGCTTCTTTCCTTAGGGACTCAAGTAATTTTGGAATGACATGGTCCATGAAATGTTTGAAGAAAGATATAAGACAGGATGTAATTAAATGCCACTGAATGTATTAAAGGAAATACGTGCATGACGGGTCAGGAGGGTGGAGATCAGATTTTGGACATGGTAAAAAAAGAAATAATAGTGAAGAGGACATGAGGCAGGAAGTGCAGTGTGAAAGAAAAGAGCTCACGGTATATTTAGCAGGTGGGCACTTCCATAGATGAGGCAGAGAGAACGCTGGGATGCCCTGAGCACACCTGCAGGACAGAACAGTAGATGCTGCCCCTGCCAATCTGGTCACTGTGAATGACAGCCACAGAGCGTAAGGCTTGAAGAAATGGATCTGGCCATGGAAAACACTGCTGATTGCAGAGAATATCTCTAATGAACAGTGCATAGAAGAGTGTAGAATTCTAGTATGAAAGGGTCCATCTTACAGATGAAAAAGCTGAGAAGATTTTGTGAATGGGCTGATGTTGCTTATTTTTTTTCTCCCAATTTTAGGTCTCAAGATTGTTGGTGAGGAATCTGGCACCTTCTCTCAAATCCAAAATAAAATATATTTTGCAACATTAGAAACCCCAAGAAAAGGTGTGTTACACAGAAGAGAAGCAAAACTTGGTAATAAAATAGGAGCAGTTTGATTTTAAAAAAATCATCTTAATTGTAAGTTCAGGCTTACAGAACTGCAAGAAAGGTATAAAAGCTAATATGACACCTCCCTTGTCTCAATTACAGGTAAGTGTGGATGTCAGATCACGCAGCTGGCATAATGAAAGCCTGCTGGGCATCCTAACATAAGCAGAAAACCAAAATCAGTCATCCTGTCTAATTCACAAAGTCTTTGAGGCTTTGGACCATCATTTCCATATATTTTTGACCCAATAAGAAAATGGCTTTATCTATCACCGATTTTCGCAGTATTGATTATGTCATGATACTTGCAGATAATGATAAAAATGTATGAAAACTATTGTTTTCTCAACATAAATAAACTTGCAATAGTTTCAATAACCTTAGCAGAGTTAAGCCTTTGATTAGTTTCTACATTTGCATATAGAGAGCTGAAATCAATATAGCTTCCAACCTTACTACAACAGGAAAAATCCTATTTAAACAGCAATTTCACAACTTTTCTAGAACCCACCAGAGAACTGAAGAACAACAAAAGGCACAACAAAATCTCAGGAGACGCAGGTGCAGGTGGGAAGAGACAAAGTGTCCACATGACCTTATGAGGGTGAGATGCAGCCTGTAAGTAAAGGTCAGCTGAGGTGCTGGGCAAACTGATGGAGACTGCCCAGACAGGGCAATGACCCTGGGGGAGTTCGCATTCTCTTACAGACTTTTTCTACAGGAATCCCACTAGATGCTCAGAGAAATATTGGGACAATCCTGAGAAAGTCTCCCTTGTGTAGAACTGAGAGAGGTGAACAGTGGCTAAAGTAAGATAAGTGAACAGTTTCTTTGAGATCCTTCTCCCCTGTTTTTTGTGGAACAAAATCTTTAACCTATGTGTGGGTGAAGGGTGGGGATGGGGGACGAGTAGGATACATGAGCAACCAGGAATATAGCTATGGAAAGAGCAGGCCACATTCCCAGGACCAGGGGTATGGTGCCTGCCTGTGACTGAGGCTTACTCAGAATAACAGATATTACACCCATACACCACACACACACACACACACACACACACACACACACACACACATGCACACACACTGCCAGGTTAGCAAGAATCTAGTAAATGTAACTTGTAGGCAGGAGAAAGAACATCTCTTGGATACAGATAGCCCCCAGAGAACACCAAAAACAAACAAAAAAAATGCAAGTGACATTAAAAAAAAGCCTTTTGGCAAAACAGCAAACACAATATATTTCTATAGGAAGTTTAATGATGCCCTGAGGGTGATCAGAACACAACAAACTTTAAACCTAGCACAACTCTTAATTAGACTAACTCCCTACATTGAAGGCCTTCAGAAAGAAAAAGCATGCTTATCACCATATGTAAAAAATATCTACCTCAGTCTCTGTAATCCTAAAGGAGAAGTCTAACTTTCAACAATAAAAATTAGGAAGTATACCAAAAGCAAGACAAAACAAACAGTAAGCAATTATCCAAACCAGGCCCCTATATGCCCCCAAGTCTTGAAATGTCTGACAGAGAATTTAATAACCATGATAAATACGCTAAAGGCTCTAATGGAAAAAGTAGACAGCATGTAAGACCAGATGATAATGTTAGCAGAAACAGAATAACTTTAAGTAAAGACAAATAGAAATACTGGAAATAAAAACTATATTAACAGAGATGAAAATTGACTTCTAGAAGATTGTTAGTAGACTCCACACAACTGAAGAAGATATTAGTGAACTTGAAAAATCTGTAGAAATGACTGAATCTGGTGTAAAATTAATATTAACGTGAATCAATTTGAGGTAATTATAAACAAGGGCTTTGTTTTTCTTTATTTTTTTTCAGGTTTATTTTGGTCTATAGACCTTATATGAACTAGCCTTTTGCTGTTCTTCAAACTGCGTCGCCTGTTGTTCTCCGCCTCACTCACTATAGTTTAGTGGCAGGTGTCTGTTGTCCCTTAACATTGTGAGTTCATTGTCTCCCTACAGCCTCAACACTTTCTGTTCTTTCTACCCCAGCTGCTTTTCTGTTAGATGTTTGTACGGTTTACTTTCTCATTCTAGTCAAGGCTCTGGCAAGCAACATCTATTTCAACAAATCCTCATTTGAAACTTTTTCTAAATTCTCTCCCTCCATCATGCTTTATCCCTTTATTCTGCTTTATAGTTTTTCATAGCATTTATTACTACCTAACACTGTAGTGTACCTTCTTTGTTTCTGATCTGACTTTGGTAGATGCCACAGGGTCAGGGATTTTGTCTCCTATCTTAATCCCTACATCCTAATTGACTAAAATGGTAGCTGGTATCATTCTAGAATGACAGGCACTCATAAAAATATTTGAAAGAGTGAAATATTAATGAATTAGCCTGAACCACATCTATCAGGTGGCATTCTTCCTTAATTCAAACCTAATTGTCCAATCCTGCCTATATCTTATCAGAAGAGATACACTAATTGGAAATCATTCTATGTTTCTTAGTCTTCATTGTTAAAAAGATCAGTCATTATAATGTAAAGACTCTCTGACTTCAACAACTATAATTTAATTGCTCTAATTCTTTACTTCTCAGTTGATATTACACCAACTTATGCAATGTGGGGCCATCTGAAAACATACTCTGTTGATATTGTCTGAAAAAGATTGTTTAAGACTGATTTGAATGGTGTTGAGTAACTTTTCTTCACTTTAAGGAAAGACAAAGTTTTCTTGCTCTAGGAAAGTATCCACCATTTAAAAAAAAAATGATTTCTGGTCATTCAAACTCAAATTTCTTGAATTGAGCAGCTGGATTAAATTTAGTCTGGTACCTTGCAACGAAATGCAAACTAACCACAATGTTGCTTTTAATTTATGGTGCTTTTGTAACCACTACATGCAAAGGTTGACTCTATCAGCTAAGTGAAATGATAGACATTAAAGCACCAAAGAGCCTTAAAAATACCACAAACACAAAAGCTAAAACCTCACTTCCAAGGGTTCTAATTTTATTAGAATGAGTGAATTTAGACATGGCCATTTTTAAAGCTCTACCCGTTGATTCTAATGTGTAGCCAAGATTGTGGAGCTGTGGTCTAACTCATGGACAAATTAGGACCATGAATCAGGGGGCTGAACTCAAGGAAGATGTGGATCAGGCCTGTCTGCAACTCTGGGGACAAGCTGAAATGAAAAAAAGAAATTTAGGCAAAAACCAGACATAAAACAGTTTCCTTAGTAAAGAGCACTGACACACTGATCAACCCTAGAGTTCTCTAGGTTACAGTTCTAAGATTGAGAAAACTGATTTCTGCTTAGGCTGGCAGAAGGCTGACTATGAAACTCTATTCTTTAAGTCCTGAATATGCTCAGTTTTCACCTGATTGTTAAATGGCCCAAGCTCCAACATCAGTCAGTAACAAAGAAAAAATGAGAGAGCATTAAGGTGTATAGGCAGAACAAAACATTAACAACTCTCTATCAATTAGGACACTAGATAAGACTAACAGATAATAGGCATCTGTGCACACAGAGCTTCAATAACTCTTGGAATTTCTTGAGTGATAGAAGTGTCTTTTTATGCTAATGAAGCAACACAAGGTTGGGAATCGTCTACCCACCTTCTGAGTAGAGGCTTATCACCAGAAAGACCAACCTTGTGTATTGAGCGTTGTAACTCTGAACCAGCCTGCCCTCAGGGAGAGGGGAAGGTGGATGAATATTGAGTACAAGTACCTGAGCAAATACCATCACGCCTGGGTAATAAAATCCTTATTAAAAACCCTGAACTCAAAGCTCAGAAGAGCATCCTGCTTGGTGGATCTAGTAATGAACCTGGACAGTGGTATAGCACGACCCTACAGGGACGGAAGCTCCTGTGCACGGACCTTACCATATGCAACTCTTCATTGCGTCCTTCATAATAACATGGTAATCATAAGTGCGGGGGTTGGCAAAAGCAGGTTTATAGTTGTGAGCACATGAAACACTGAGTTTATTCTTTTATTATTTATTACCATATTATTCATTTGTATTATAACTGTAAACTTACTTTGCCCAATACTGTATATTGTTTTCCTGAGTATGGAGTCACTTAACAAATTCTTAAACTCAAGAGACTAATAGCAAGCCCCAAATTTGTAGATGGCTGGGCAGAAGTACAGGTAGTTTAAGGACATGCAAGAATGACAGCTGGCATCCATGGTGGGGCCAGTCTTGGAAAGGACTTTGTTCTTAATCAATGGTTCTCTACTACGTAGTTACTGTCAGGATGAACTGAGTTGTAAGGCACCCAATTGATGTCAGAGAATTATTGTCAGAATATAGCATTCTAATAGAAAATTGCCTATAAATGTAGGTATTTACACAAATATTTAGTCTTTTATTCTTGGCCAATAACTTTAGATTCAATCACTATTATATTAAAATACTTCTTTTCAAAAGTAAGAACCATATTTAATATATTACAGTTGTCTTTAAACAGAACCACAGGAAAACTGACCCATGAAGCAGGTATATATAATGCTAAGTTAAATTCAAATAAGATTATTTGAAACAATATCTTTTGACATTTCTTAAACTGTCATATTTTAGCAAAGCCAATGAACACATCTTTAAAAATAGTCACTACCCAGATATGGGTGAATTAATATGGTACTTGTCTTTCTCTGACTGGCTTATTTCACTTAACACAATGCTCTCCATTTATGCTGTCACAAAAAAAGTAAGATTTCCTTCATTTTATGGCCACATAGTGTTCTGTCTATGAATATACTGCAGCTTTTGTTTTTTTAAGTGAGAAGAGGGGAGACTAAGAGACAGACTCCTGCATGTTTCCTGATGTGGATCCATCTGACAACCCCCATCTGGGGCCAGTGGCAACTGAGCTGTTCTTAGAGCCTGAGGTAGAGGCTCCATGGAGCCATCCTCAGCACCCAGAGCCAAAGTGCTCAAATCAATCTAGCCATGGCTGCAGGAGGGGAAGAGAAAGAGAGAGAAAATGAGAGATTGGGGGGGGGGGGAGGAAAAGCAGATGGTTACCTCCTGAGGGCCCTGATGGGAAATCGAACCTGGGACATCACATGATGAGTCAGTGCTGTACTGCTGATCCAACCAGCAAGGGCCCACTGCAGCTTTTTTATCCACTCATCTACTCATGGGCACTTGGGCTGCTTCCAAATTTTGGCTACTGTAAATAATGATAAAATAAACATAAGGGTGTGAAATTTAATGAACAAAAGGAACTAACAAGTAAAATAGAGGCAGACTCATAGATAGAAAGAAGGCTGACAACTGTCAGTGCAGGGATGGGGGGTTCTAGGTGAAGGGGCTGGAGGGATTGAGCAAAAAAGACCATAAAAAGAGAAAGAACTCATTCATACCTACAGCAGTGTAGTGATGGCCAGGGCAGGAGGGAAGGTGGAGGCGGGTATGAGGGATAAACAGTAATAGATGAAGACTTGACTTGGAGGGAGGTGAGCATACAATGTAATGTACAGAGCTGTGTTGTAAAACTGGACACCTGAAAACTGTATTATTTTGTTAACCAGTGTCTTGTTTATAAAGTTACCTTTTCTCATAGCCCAACTCCTTGTAAAACATCACAAAATTACACAAAATATTTTTCAAAGTAAGTCTTTTATTCCAATCCTAGAAAGCCCGTTAGTCTAGCAAAGCTATGTGACTTAGCTTTCATGGCATTTGCCAAGTTAAGTGAATCTGAATGTAAAAGTCAGTTAATAACGACTCTAAGAAGCAAGCTGAACAAATCTGGGTTCAGACTTCCTCTTAATGATTTTGCAGTTTATTCCGTTAGCTGTGTTCGAGTGAAAACACCATAAGCTCTGGCAGCACAAAAAAATGAAACTTCCTCTCCTTGGCTTAATCTTTTCTTTTTCAAACTATTCTGACAACATGGTGTCACAGTCAGGGCTTTTTAGACAATCTCCACAGATGAATAAAATGCATCTTCTAGGCTGGGATCAACAGCTTTGCACCTGCATTTAACTCTCTGAAGCATCATAGCTGTATTCTATCTTCAATGAATGAAGGTGCCGTCACGCTGGAAAGCCACAGCGTGAAAAATCTTAGCAAGCCAAGCTCACTGTGCCATTTAAATTCCCAAGGCACAACATTTTTTGATGAGAATTTTATGTAGTTTTCCTCAAGAAAAATTCTTTTTTAAATTGCACATGTCGTCTGTTTTATTTATGTATTTATTTATGTAACAACATATGTTGACACATCTGTGTTTACGGGAGTCAAATAAAACTTTTTTTTTTTTTTAGAAAACGAGAATGAAGTGTAAGTCACTTGCATCTTTGCCTTTAACTAAGAGAGATTTCAGTCTGGCTAGATGGCAGACACACCAGAAATGTTGAGCTAAGTTGACATAAATCTTGGTGTGGCGCTTACACACCTGCCTACCTCACTTCTGGAATCTTTTTCTTCAATGTTATAATTTTCTGACTTACTGTCAACATTTTACTTACAATAAAACACAATGCCATAAATCAGAACTACAGATGAGGCCAGAGAGGCCAGAGGCACATGAATCACATGTGAGGAGCAGGGTGGCTCAGCAGAAAGTGCTTGAGAAATGATTAGCTCCCGCTCTGTCATGGATCAGCCACCAGGCATCAGGCCAGTGACTTGTAGGCTTTTGTGGTTTCCTCTCCTGCCAACATGTGAAGAAGAATACAGAAACTGATGTCTGCTCTGAAGAGTAATTATGATTTTTAACAATATTAGCTATAATTTGTTTCTGCTCTTTGCCTAGGCATTGTTATAAATCTTGACATCAATAAATTTCCACAAAACCCACATGAGGTAAGCATTATTATTACCCCAGTTTTGCAGATAAAGCATTTGAGGCTTAGGAACTTAAGGAAGTAGACCAATTCTACTCAGCAAATAAACATGGAATTGGCCACACTGTGAAGCCGGCTTCGAGAAAAGTCTTCTTTTCTCATGAGGTCTCGGTTGGTGTGAAGACACACAAAGAGGCAGACAGCCCCTGGGGCTGCCGCAGGAATAAAAAGTAGCTGTGTGAGCCGCGCCTGTTACACCACTGGGCCTACAGTTCCGCACACGATGACAACAGCACTCGGGAAGAAACATGGCGCTACTATTTCCAGTTACTGGTTTTGGATAACTTTTGAGTGTACCTGAAACCTAAGCGCAAACTGGAGTCCAAAGTACAGAAACTTCTTAATTGAGAAGCAATAAATTATACACTCAGTTTTGAGAAAGAAAAATTTGTGAAGAAGTACAGAGATTCCAAAAATGTATTGTTCATTACTTGAGAAACGTGACAGAATAGTTAAACATCATGGTGAAAGTAGAAGCTTTCTACCAGCATGGAAGAGCAACCCTACCACTCCAGCAAGGAAATTCAAGTCGCCATTGTTTTAAACCTAAATCAAAGTATGTCTGGTGTCAAAGGTAAGAGCCCAGCACTGATTTTCAGGACACCTATGTTTAGACAGGGAACACCCATTTGCTTCTTGAAGAATCTGAGCAAGACAGAAGAAACATTCCTCTCAATTAAAAAGGTAACTTACGGTAAATTCATAAATAAGCCGAAGGTAGAATTCGAAATTTCTTACCTTATCTGTAAAGGATGAACCACGAAAATAAGAAATGTTTAAAGCAATTTCTGTAACCAAAGTTATTAAAACAAAACAAAAATTTTTGAAAAACTTCTCGGGTGTCTTCATGCTGTGCTGGTGTAGTCATTCAAGAAAGGAATTTCATCAACTTTTCCCAGTTAAATTGTTAAATAAGAGCACTTTCAGGAAATTTTACATTTTAAGGGGATATAAGGATAGGGAAATGATCAGCCCAAGGGAAATAATTACAAACGCCAAGTTTAAAGTTCTGTTGGATTCCTTCAGAGGAAACGAGGAGCTTCTAAACCAAAGCATTTTAAGTTATTCAGTGTACTCTAGAAGAGCACTGGGTAGCTTGATGTGTTGAGTGGACTGGCCACTTCAACTGTGGTCTCTGGGTCCTCAGCTCACTGTATGTTTACTTTGTAGGACAAAGCAGAGGTTTGGTCCATACATGAAAAATGAAGTAAAAACAAACAAACACTAAAACAGAAGGACAAATCTACATAATTTTTTAAATAGTGAAGTCCCAACCCCTATAACGTAAGTATTTCATGATGTATGTAATATAAAACACTTCTCTCTGTAAAAGCTTGACAGTTTGGAATGCTGGAATCTTTTTTATATAGACCAGAAACCTGAGGGCTTATGTGATATGTCAGAATCATGGCATTTCTAGCATTGTTTCTAAGTACAGAGAGATATGTTATTAAAGACTGTGTTCTCCATTTTAATGACAATTTCAGACTACGCAAGCTAGAAACCCTTGTAAAACTTCATTTTCATTTTAACTACAATATTTATTTTCACCCACACTTCATTTTTATTCATGGTTTATTTTATCTTCAAAAAATGTTAACAGCTTTACTGAGGCTAACTGACACACAAAGAAATGCATGTTTCCTGCGTACAACTTGAGGAGTATACACTAACATGTGTGGTCCTATCACTGCAGTCGGGGGAATGACACCAATACCTCCCAGCTTCCTGTGGTGCTTTGTTTCTGGTGTGTGTGTGTGTGTGTGTGTGTGTGAAGAACACTTAACATGAGATATACACTCAGCCAAAATTACTAACCTTTAAAACTCAACTGTGTCCCATTCCACTGTTCGCAGTACATGGACTGGAGTGGCTGTCACATATGTCAGGATCTCAGGTCAAGTTGCTAAGATGACCCCTGGTTGGATAAACTGTGGACAGTTCCCAGCTTTTCTGTGCCAGATTTAGACTTAATTTTGGGCTTTAATTAAACACCTCCATTGTGGCAGCATTTGGTGCCAACCACTCCCTCAGTATCAGGGCTTCTGACTTCCTGCTGGGGGACTATAACTCTTCTTCTCTTCTGCCATAATGCTTAGTGTGTTCCATAGATTTATCTTAGCATTACTTTCTAATCACCTGTTTTGGTCACATGCAGAGGTAAAAAATAATTTGTGTTTATTTCTAAAGCTTCAGCTACTACTTCTAGAAGAAGTCCTTAATTGATTTGAAGTTTAAGGATCCTTTTAAGAATCTGGTTAAAATTAAGGGTCTTTATTTCATCAGGCAAGCACATTGGCACTCAATTTTGAACTCAAAATCATAAGGTTCAGAGACTTTCTGAAACCCAAAACCACAAGGATAAAACTCTTGATCCATGTCTATTGATGAAAGGAAAATCTATATTTATAGCCATGTTCAGATCTCTTTTCTGAGCTTTCATATAGTCTTTTATAGCTAGAAAATTTCCCATAAGCATTGCTTTAGCCATATCTCATAAATTTTGGTAAATTGTGTATTTGTGTTCATTGTTCTAATGTACACAGTATTTTAATTTTCAAAAAGAATTTTATTTGCCATTTCTTTCTTAACCCATTGATTATTTAAGGTGTTAGTTAATTTCTACTTATTTGTGAATTTACAAATTTTATTTGTTATTGATTTCTAATTAAATTATATTACATTACTATTGGAGAACATATATTGTATGATTTCAAGCTTTTTAAAATTATTGAAATCTGTTCTATAGCCTAACAAATGGTCTTGCTTGAGAAGAATTTGAATTCTTCTGTTGTTGAATGGAGTGTTCAGCGGGTATCTTTTAGGTCTAATTAATTTACAGTGTTGTTCCAGTCTTATGTTTTTTTATCCTTCTCCTAATAGTTGTATAATTATTGAAATAGATATTAGAGCCTCCAAATGTTCCTCTGTCTAATTCTGTCAGTTTTTGATTTATGTATTCTGATAGAGGACTATATGTTTGTCAGTACTCACATTTTCATTTTTGTCGTTCTAATGGATTGGCCTTTTATTTGAGTCTTTGATCTAAAATATATTTCTTGTAGAAGTACAGTTGAACTTTCTTTTTAGTTCATGCTGGCAATGCCTATCATTGAATTGCAGTGTTGTTCTTTTTTGTTGTTGTTTGTTTGTTTTTTTCTTTTAAGAGAGAGGAGAGATAGACAGACTCTCCATGCATCGTACCAGGATCCACCATGCAACCCCATCTGGGGTTGATGCTCAAATCAATCAAGCTATTTTTAGAACCTGAGGCTGACAGGCTCAGACCAATCAAGCTATCCTCAATGCCCAGGGATGCACTTGAACCAATCAAGACACTGACTGAGGGAGGAGAGTGAGGGAGAAGAAGAGAAGCAGTTGCTTCTCTTCTGTGCACTGGCCAGGAATCAAGTCTGGGAGGTTTATTTGCCTTGCTCACTCTATTCACTGAGAAAACCAGCCAGGGCTGATTGCAGTGTATAATCCCTTTATATTTATGTAATTACTGATAAAGCAGGTTTTATGGCTGTCATTTTGGTGTTTGTTTCCTGTATGTCATATCTTTCTTCACTTTAAATCCTATAATTTGTGGCCCATGGGTCAGATTCATGTATATATCTCACAGAAAACATAAGCATGTCCAAAACTAAATCTATATTGATCTCCATTGGATTCTTTCTTTTGTGTTTTCTACATTAAGGAAGGTTAACGTTCAGTTTGTTATTCAATCCCTTAAAAAATCTTTTTGTCATTGATCACATTTCTATCTTCACTCACACCATCCAATGACTCAGATGCCTACAAATGCCATCTCCTAAATGAGTCTTGAACTCATATGCTTTCTTACTCCCTAGCCACAATCTCTGAGTCCAGGCCACCATAGCACATCAGTTGTCCCCATCTTCAGTCCCCTCTTTCTACATTCCAGTCTTCATTCTATAGGTAGATGAATATTTCTAAAACAAAAATATGATCATCTTAGCTTCAAAATAGCACTGGTTGCCCGTTACTTTAAATTTCACAATCTTTAGTATGCCCTACAAGACTCTCCACTCCCCGTGACTCAGTCCCTGCTTACCTGTCTCTATTGCCATCTTTCACACTTTAAACACATGGTTCCTGACAAGCCAAAGTCTTTCAATAATATGATCATAACCTGTTCTCACCTATAGCTTTCAGTTAGAAACATATTTCTTCTCATTCTCTTCTTTATCTACCTGGTTTCCACCAATGCTTCAGTTCTCTATCTGATCATTACTCTCTACAAAATAAAAAAGTCCCTTAATACCTCTTTTTGAAATATCTTTTTCTATCTAATACTTACTTCCATAGAGTTCTCTACTCACCATATCACTAACATCAATATTTTTAAAGTCTATACTTTGTCTATAGTTGCTCAAGAATCTCAAGTTCCATGAAAGCATTTAAAAATTGTGTTCTAAATATATCCTCTAGCACACACCCTAAGACCTATTATTTACAGAATATTTACTGAATAAATGAATAGATGTCTCATTGTCCTTTAACTTTCCATTTTGAAACTGTCATTCATAAGTTGTTGAAATTTTTAAGAGTTTTAATTTGCACTGACTCTTGGAAAAAGATCCAACTAACTCAATTTTTAGGTGGTATCTCATTTTTACAACATGAGTGGGATTAAATATATAAACTTGAGTTCATTTTAAAAGTAATTTTTCTGTTTTTATAAAAGCTTATAAACATCTCTTTGCATTTCCCAAACTTTAAAATTTAAGTCTTATCTTAAACTCAAAAGCCATCTCACATTGAATAAGAATTGTTAATTCTACTATTTTTCTAGGCATTCCCTTCCTCTAATTCTATTCAAACTTTATTAAAATGTAGGTTCCCAGTAATGTATGTGAGAAGGAATCGCTTTTACAAGAGGTATAAAAAAAAACATATAGTTTCTTTGCAATTATTCTTTCAATGACATAAAATTAAAACAAAGTCTTCAGTGTATAGCATAACATAGTCTATCAAGCCTCTTTCCTGGGAGGCTGGAGACCATCATTCATGTTCATTATCTACTGTTCTCCTTAAATGCATTAGGCTACAGTTTTCCACAGTGAAGCACATTCACCCTCTGAAACAAAACTTCTAAAGACCTGGCCTTCCTCAACCTGGCAGTTCACTTTTTAAGAAGTGCATTTTTATTTATTTATGAATAGAAAATGCAGAATAAAATACTAGCCCTCACCTTGACCGGATAGCTCGGTTGGTTAAAGCATTGTCCTGAAGCACAAAGGTTGTCAGTTTGAATCCCAGTCAGGGGACATAAAATAACAGATCTATGTTCCTCTCTTTCTCTCTCTGTCAATCTCCCTCTTTCTATCTCGCTAAAATCAATAAATAAAAATAAAAATAAATAAATAAAATATCAGTCCTCTAAATCATCTCTCTGAAAGTGTTGCATGAGCACGAACTAAAAAATCACATAGGGAACTTAACATTCAAATGTATGGGCCAGATATAAAAAGTAGAGTAGCACGGGCTACCAATGATCAATGTTTTGTAATATTAATAGGAAAAAACCTCTTAACAGCATAAATCTAATATGAAATTCTTTATGTTTAACTCTGTAAGGTATAGTAGGGATTTATTTATGAACTAAATTTTTTATTAAAATGTACTATAATTATACTTTCATATAAATTCTGCATACAAATCACTTTATTTGAAAAATATAACAAAATGTCCTGGGATATAAAAAGGTTAAAAAAAACAGGGCACTATAGAGAAGAAAAATAATAATTTGAGGTAAATTATTAGCTATGAGATTTATTTACTGAAAACATATTTCACTAAGAATACTATTTGTGAAATTCAGTTAGGCAATACACATGTAAAAATGCATCATCATCTGGAAATTGATGTTTAAAAGCTTTTTTGTCTTGTTTTCTAGAAAAACATAACATTATACTTATTTGGTTTTATAAAAAACAAATGATACTTAACAGACTGTATATTGTTATGCATATGACTATATTTATAGTATATATGGCTATACACAGGTACAAGCTTGATAAAATAGCATTTAGCAAACCAAACCATTTATAAATAGTGTGGTAATGTGTATTTATAGCTCCAGCTATATAGTGCTCAAACTTATAGACCTTTTTCGGTTTATTGAATTTTAAATTTTAATATTTCTGCTATGGACTAGAAGGATATAAAGTACTCTGGGGAAAACCTGCAAAGAAAATATTACTCCCTATAAACTGTGAATACTTGTGTGGCCTCGCAGGTGTAAGAAATACATTTATGATTGGTTAGTCTTTTCCCTAAAGGGGGTGGAGTGGACTATGGAAATAACGAAGAAAAATTGGAATAACTGGATGGCTATTTAATTGTTTTACGGTAGTTTTGAAAAGTGCCTGCCTTCTCATTTTATAAAAAGACACACTCTAAAGAAGGCTATTTCCCCTGGCAAGGTCTTCTCATTTTATTTACTCATTTGCTCTGTTGGATACTCAAAATAAATAAGTATAGAATACCAAGGGTAGGCATTGACTTTCTACATGCGGTTTCCTCTGTTGGAACAATGCAGACTAAACTTTCCATGATGCAGTAGCTGGCTTTCTAAGTCCATTACAAAGACTGTGACTTTCTTATTATTGTTGGAAAATATAATAATATTATTTATTAAACACGATGTGTCAGACCTTGTTTTCTGAAATTATATATAAAATGTTACTGAGCCTTCACAATTTTTTGCAAGATAGGTTCCTATTATTATCCTTATATAAAGAAAGTAAGGTTCAAAGAGATGCTATCACTAACATCAAGTGTTTAAGCTAATACATTATACTTTAAGCACCTGACGAAGAACTGTCTGACTCTAATGCTTGTGTTATTTAAAATTATTACCAAAAGCCTTTTTTCAACATTTTGCAACACTAAATTTTACATCCATGATTATATATGTCTGTCAAGGTAGACAAGTGGCTCATAGATAATTCCTAATATTTTGAAGATGCCATGTAAGGATCCTGTTAAGTCAATTTAGAGAGAATACCTACCCTTGATACCTGATCTCCTTGAATACCTGACTAAATTTGTCATTCCACGCCATCTCCCACGTGATGTATGATCACCCTGGACTGCCTCCAGTAAGAATCCTGGTACCCAGGACTAACAAGAATTAGCCTATTCTATTTGTTTCCCCTCCTAGTAATTTTCCACTTACCAATTACCCTTCTTCCCTCCACTTAGTGGTTAAAAAGCCTCACTTTTTCTTGTACTTGGAATTGAGCCCAATCTCTGTCTCCTAGTGAAAAGCCCCACTGCAGTAATCCCTTTGAATGGAATCTTCCTTACTATCTTCAACAAGAGTCAGGCTAATGTAATCTTTTCTTTAACAACATCTAATTAGCTTTATCACAAACTTACTAAAAAATCAACATAGTCTATGAAAATCTTCCCAAGATTCAGACAGGTGGCTAATTAGTGGGGTTTTTTTATCAGTCTAAATTGTATTAGCAACCTAATTCTTAAGATGAAACAAACAGCAAAAAGCAAAAACAAAACAAAACTAGTATGAGGCCAATAAAGAAGTTGATAGAAAAACCTGCTCTTCCAATTGAATTAACAACAACCTCAGCAAACTTTCTTTAATTAGCAACCTAATTAATAAAATGTCCTTTTGAAAGTCTGTATCAAGGAAAAAATGACATTCATTACTTGAGTCTTCTTTTAAGTTACCAAATGTGATATGTAAGTATGGGAATCATTGTTAGTGAAGAGAAGAAATTATGGTTGAAATGTCTGATATATGAGTAATGGAAGTTCTAAAAATGAGGGAGAAAGAGAATGAATGAGAAAGAAAATAGTATTTGTAGAGACAAAGGCCTGCTTGACACTGATACAATACACGAGTCTATGAAGTTCAGCACTTGCAAGCATGATAAATACAAATAAAAGGACATGTGGGAATGTCATATGAAAATTGTAGTAATTAAAAACTAAAGATGAATATCTTAAAGATATTCACAAAAAAATAAATGTCATTTTAAAAAGAGAAACAATAAGATTGACAGCTGACTTTCAAAAAATTATATAAACCAAAAAGCAATAAAATATGTTAAAAATATGTATTATTAGTCAATGCATATTTTATCTATACTCATATATCTAACTATATATCTACAAATTAGAAGTTTATATCCTATTAAAATACTTGTCAAGAATGAAAGCTATATAATGTAATCTTTTAGAAATTAAAAGTTGAGATATTTTTAGCATTAGATCAAATTTTCCAAGAAATATTGTAGGAAGTAAGCCATGCTAAAATGATACCAGACAGAGAGTCAGAACTCCAGAAATGAATGAAAAGCACCAGGAAGGATAAATATGTAGATAACTTTTAAAGAATATTAACTATAAATAAAGCTAAAGTGATGCAAGATTCTTACATTCTTTGAGAATTGTTCAAAGTACACATTTTAGAGTAAACTGTAATAAATCAAATATGCATATTGTAAAGAGTAAGCACTAAAATTATAATGTGAAAAATAGAACTAAAAACCAATAAAGATAAAATATAATATTAAGAAGTTCATTAATTCAAAAATAAGAACAGTAGAATAAAGTAACAAATAAATAGTTCAAATAAAAATGGAAACATTTTCCTTCTAAACCCAACTCTATCAGAAATTGCATAAAGTAGAAGGGGTCAGACGTGCTAGTTGAAAGACAAAGGCTTGTAAGACTGAATACAAAATATATCTAAGTAGCATTTACAAGAGGCAAACTATAAAAATATGGCCACAAATAGATTGAAAGCAAATATATAGAAGGAAAGTGTTCTAACCAAAAGAAAGCAGGTAACACTTTATTAACATCATTCAGAGTAGGCTTCAAGGCAATATTTTCATAGAGAGAAAGGAAGGTATTTAATAATCAGAGTAGAGTGGATAAGCAGTCATAGGTCCATACAGTGGACTACTACGCAGTAATAAAAAGAGTAACTACTGCTATATTCAGCAACGTGAATGAATCTGACATATATAATATTGAGTGTAAAAAAGCCAGGCAGAAATTCTATGCATTATACATAATATATTGATATAAAGTTCAAGAACAGGGAAAACTAATTTTTAGCATATTAGAAAAATTCTATAACCTCATCTGAGTGTAGAGTTATGCCAGGGCAGCTGTGTATATAAAAAGTTATTGGAACCATTTTAAAATATGTTCACAAGTTCTCTGATACTACTTCCTTCAAAGTTAGTGCCTAATTCCTTTCTTGAATGTGTGCTGGACTTAGTGAGTCACTTCTATGGAATACAATAAAGGAAGGGACAGTGTGCAATTATAAGGATGAGATCATAAAAGGCTTCTTTTTCATTTTCTCTCCCCCTAGGTTTTCCCAGTGAGGGAAAATTCAAACCCCATATGGCGAGGACACTCAAGCAGGCATTGTGGAGAGGTTCACGTGGCCAGGTAAGAGACAGGAACTGAGTTCTCCCTTTCATAGCTGTGCGGGATTCTTCTCAGAAGTGACTGGCCCAGACTCTGTCCAGCTATCAGATCACTGCAGCCTATGCCAACATCTTGATGGTGAGCACAAGAGAGACCCTGAGTCATAACCACCCAGCTGAGCTGCTCTGAGCTCCTGACTTAGAGAACTGGGAGATGATACATGTTGGTTATTTTAACTCATTAAGTTGTTTTAATTGAATTTATTGGGTTAACATACTTATACAGGTCTCATGTGCCCAGTTTTTCAGCACACCTCTATACGTCATATTGTGTGTTCACTCCGCCACGCCCAAGCCAAGTCTTCATCCATCAACATGCATCCCCAGCCCCTGTGCACCCTTCTCAACGCCCTCCCACCCTGGCGGTCACTGCACTGTTGTTCCTGGCCATGAGTTCTTTTTCTTTTATCCCCCTTTTTGCTCAGTTTTGAAGTATTTTTTATAGACATATATAACTAATAGTTGTGCACTACACTATAAGCCATTATATATATATATATATATATATATATATATCTTACATATCAGTAAATAAAGTCAGATGATATCATAACCAGAAACTGGCAAAAGGGGAAAGAAAAATGAGTGATAAATATGTAAAAAAGTAGCCATCCACAGAAAAAAATTTAAAATGACACTTAAATATATTACACACTAATTTTAACCTACAACTTTGACAAAATATTAAAAAGAATAATAATATTCAGTGTTATTATGGGGTTAAAATGTGTTTATTCATTAAACAATTCTGTAAGAAAATATTTTGTATAAAACCTCTAAACAGGTATGCTCTTTAGTAATCCTACTTCTAGAAATGCAAATAATCTAAGAAAATAATTTTATAAAAATATTCAAACAAAGAAACATTTTCACAGTATTATTTATAATAGCAAAAATATAATTTAAATGTCTAAAAAATGTATAGGTAAAATAAAGTGGGTCCGTAAAGTCATGGTGCACTTTTGACCTGTGACCGGTCAAAAGTGCACCATGACTTTATGGACACACTTTAAATTATGATAATCCATGATATCGAGTTCTATATAACTATTATAAATTATGGAAGTCATTGTATCTGACTTAGATAATACTGATTTTTTTATATCTTTCAGTTTTTTATAGATAAATACAGAAAGCTCCTAGAAGGATTTAATTTAATTTTTATTTTTAAGGAAAGTACAACCAAAGTCCAAAGCTGAGTTCACTGTTCAGTGCCATAGGGCTTGCTAGTGAGTAAGCTGAACCTGCAACACGAGGTCCCGGCTGTTAGTGTGGAGGTCTTCTGAGCATATCAAGTAAATGTAATAGCAAACATTCCAGAACTTTCTCCTTAATGCAAATGGCCAATTTGAGCTGCCAAATTTGAAACTGCCTATTTGCTGTATCTTTGGGGAAAAAAGAAATACAATGGACAAGAAGAGCTCTAAGTCACACTATCAGATATACCATTGTTCAAATCTTATTTTTGCCATTTACTACTTTTGTGGCTTTGGCCACATCCCTTAATCTCCCTGAGGCTGTTTCCTGCACTTGTAACTATAAGATAATAGACTCACCTCAAAATGGGAGGGAGAAAAAAAATTGTTCACATGATATTTATAATAATGATTTACCTAGCAGATGATTAATCACTGCCAATTTCATTAATCTTAATCATAGATAATACTAAACAACTATTAATATTTCTCTTACTTGTATAACCTATTAGTGCTTTATAAATGCTGTTGATTGAGAGGTCCCTTTAGGGTAATAATTTCTTACTTATAGTTGCTGAATAATAGTTAGGAGAGTTTGCCTATTCTATTCAATTTTAGGTTCCTTAAGAGAGAAGATGATAAAAACATTGTTGATTACAAATTTACTCTTAGTTTTCCTGTACCTGTGTATTAAAAAGATATTACAGTGTTTGTTATATCTTTTGAAAAGCTTTTTATGGTTTTTAGGATAAAAATTTATTGGTAATTTTGGGGGGATACAAAAATAATTTTACTTCAAAATGCAGTTGTCAATCACAGATCATCAAGTTGTTGTGGTAACAAGTATATCAGCATAGTATGTGCTTAAAGGGACCTATAGACATAATATCATTTTCCCCCCTTCTCTCCAGCATGTGGTTTTTGCATGTTGCAACAAATCTCTATAGAAGTGAGTTTAGGCAAAGTCAGTCCGTAAAAAAATTGAAATGATAGAGAATTATTTTTCAGCTGGTCAAACCATTTTCAGTACACAAAACAGCATTTCCAGCTGGAAAGAAACAGAAAATGAGCACCTTGCAAATGTTCGTAAACACAATCAACAATTCATTATGATATCAAGTATCACAAAGTAGGCAGGATCAAAAATAGACACAGGAGGTAATTACAGAAGTGAGCTTCTGTTTGTTAAGTCCAAACTTATCTTCCTTGATGCCAATCTGCTTCCTGTTGCTTTTATAAAGAATAAGTATAAGGCACCACTCCTTCTTTCTTCTTTTCCTTCTCAATTGGATTATAAGTCATGGGATGCTGTCATGTAAAATGGAACATTTGTTTACTTCCATGTTTGCATCTTGCATTCCCTTTATATCTTGAGAAGAACCAAAAAGGGGAAGAAATAATTCTAATTCATCCTGTGAATATAAGTATATACTATACATTACTTATTTTTAAAATGAACTTTTTTTTCCTATATTGATTTTGAATACAAAATCACAATGTGCTGTGTCTACATTGACATTCTTACTTGGTTTTGGAGTTTTCTGTTTGTTTTCAAGGAGGGTTGGGAGGGAGGAGGTTTTATATGTGTTCAGATATTTAATGAATCATTATTATTTCTATGATACTTCCCTGGGTTTTCAGAAAGTGAGTTGAATCTTTCTTCATATCTTAGCTTGGTCTGTTTTCTCTATTATCCTATGAGTACACATATTGGTGATTTGGTTTCTTTTTTGAACTAAAAGCTTTCATTGCTGGTTTCTTACTCTGGAAATAGATAAGGTATATCTATGTTTATCTCTGATTTTTGAAAATGTAAAATAATATTAAATGATAAAGCTAGTAAAAAAATTTACCCATTTACTTAGAAATTTTTCTTTTTGTAACATAGGATTTCTTTCTTTAAATTTCATTTTAAAAATTAAATTTAATGGGGTGACATTGAACAATGTAGGTTTCAGGTTAACATCTCTGTAACATTTAAACATTTGATTTCATTGTGTGCCCATCACCCAAAGTGAAATCATTTTCCATCAACTTATATTTGTCAGTTTCTTTATAAAATCATCAAAATTATTTAGGGTTTTAAATATATCTCCAATTATTTCATGTTTCTGGCACAATGATAAAAGGTATATTTTTGAAATTTCAATTTTAACATTTTGCTAGTTCATAAAAATACTGGCTTTATAAATTGGTCTTATATCATATAACTTGCTAAGCTCACTTATTAGTTCTAGGTAGCTTTTTTTTTTTTAGATTTTTTAGATTTTCTCATATACTTGATCACAGAGTCTACAAATAAAAGTGACTTTTATCGTCTTCATTTGACATGAAAGCATTCCAGTTATTTTGTGCTTTAGTAAAGTGCCTAAAACTTTCAATTTAATATTTTAAAATATGATAAAAACACATGCATGCCTTGTTTCTGAACTGCAGAATTTTTGTAGGTTCCTTTTACCACGTATAAAATGTCCTGTTACTACTAGTTTACAGAAAGCTTTTAGCACAAAATGGTATTTAATTTTAGCATTTTTTGTAAATATTTAGTCATATGTTTTTGTTTTAATTTGCTTATATTTTATGTATTAACCTATTGCTGCATAATAACATTAATACAAATTTAACAGCTTAAAACAACATGGATAACTTCCAGTCTCTGGTTTGGCATGTGAGAAGCTTAGAAGTCACCACTCCATTCTAACAAGTAAAACACTGAACACATTGAAAATCAAGAACTCTTTTATCTGGCAGAGAACTGAGGCCACAGGATAAGCCAGTGTTCCCATTCCCAAATTTAGGGGACAAACAGTCAGATTTAGAGAATCCTAAAATACTGAGCAGAAACCTACAAAGAAGAATTTCTACAAGACCCAGTCCTAGGGTAGAGAAACCTAAGCTGGAACTGAAGTATTGCTGGAGGCTCATTGTGGACAAGTATGAAAGTTTAACTCTCAGGAGGGAGGCAATCATAATGGGAACCGTGCATTTTTATAAGTTTTATCTCTAGGAGTTGTATCAGGTTCTGACAATAAAGATGGGAGAAAAATCTCTCAGGTTTTAAGTAAGGAGCAAGGAAAACTAACCATTTTGAAATAAACTGGAATATTCTGTTATTCTTAACAAGTTTGGCATCAGAGACACTATTTAATCGAAGCCTAACCAACTTGGGGTAAAAGAAATATCCAACTCCCACGTCCTCTAGCTTGTCCCACTTATGAAGGAAAGGGCTGAGAAGCACTTATGAACCTTGGAACGCTGGAGAGCAGGCTCACTAAAAGTCTGAGCCTTAATCATAGGACTACAGAATGCTTCTTCTATCCCCATATCTTACCTTTAAACCACCAGTCATATTTACAGCAGTTTTTTTCAGCTAAAAATTATAAAATCTACTAAAAGACAAAAACAAAATAAAACAGTTTTAATAGAAAGAATAAGCACCAGAACCAGACTCAGGTATGGCAACAATGTTGAAATTATCAGACTGGGGATTTGATTATTATGTTAAGGGCTCTAATGGATAAAATAGATAGGATGTAAGAACAGACAGGCAATGTAGGCAGAGAGATGGAAACCCCAAGGAAGAACCAAGAAGAAATGATAGAGATCAAAAACACTGTAACAGATATGAAGAATGTTTTTGATGGGCTTAACAATGGACTGGAAGAGGCTGAGGAAAAAATTCCTGAACCCAAGAATGTCTCACTGGAAACTGGCAAAACTGAAAAGAAAACAAAGACTAAATGCATAATGAGACTATCAGAAAGAGAGAAAAAAAGGACAGAAGACAAATGACTGAGGATTTTCCCAAAACTAGTGTCAGATAGCTAACTACAGATTCAGGAAGCTTAGAGAATACCAAACAAAATAAATGCCCAAACAAAAACCAAAAAGAAAAAAAAAACACTTAGACAAACAAACAAAAACAACTACGTCTAGGCATATAACTTTAGAAACTATATAAAATCAAAGATAAGAACAAATTCTAAATAAAAAGCCAGATGAAAAAATCACCTTTCTTATTGAGGAGTAAATTTAACAATTACATCTGAGTTTTCAGAAACCATGCAACCGAGAAGAGACTGGAGTAAAAGAAAGTGTTGGGACAAAAATATCATCAACCTGGAATTCTCTGTTCCTTGTGAAATTATTCTTTTTATAATTATGTTAACTTTAATAAATTTAATCATAAAAAGGTGAATGAGAAATAAACACTTTTGTAGCCAAACAAAAACTGAAGGAAATTGTTGCCAATAGGTATACCTTGTAAAAAATGTTAAAAAAGAAGTTCCTCAGTGAAAATAAAAATGATATTATTCATAAACTAAAATCTACATAAAAAAGGAAAAGCATGAATAAAAGAATAAGTGAAGGTAAAATAAAAGTTTTTATTCTTAATTGATCTAACAGATAACAGTTTGTTCAACGTAATGGCAACAATTTATTCATACATACATACACACATATATACATACATATACATACGTATGTATTCACTCCTGTATAAGTGATAGCAGTGATACAGAAAACAGGAGGAGGAATTAGAAACATGTTATTATAAGGTACCAGTACCATGTGAAGTGGTACAGTACTATATTAACTGAAAGTGGATTTGGATTAATTGTAATATTTATTGCAAACTCTAAGCCAAGCACTAAAATAGTAAAAATAAGTTAAATTTATATAAAATTAAGAAAGGAGAAAAAAATTGAATCACATAAAATGCTCAGTTAAAACCATAAAAGCCAGAAACAGAATAGAAGAGAAAAATAAAAACAAACAAGGGTAACAAATAAAAAAATAATAAAAATCCTATATATTAATCCAGTTATATCAATAATGTCACTCGATATTAATAAACTAAATATAGCAATTACAAGACAGGGTGTATGAAAAAACAAGGTCCAACTACGTGTTGTCTTTAAGAAACCCACTTGAAATATAAAGACACATATAGAAGAAAAGTAACAGGATGGAGAAAGAAATACCATTCTAACACTAATCAAAAGAAAGCAGAAATAGCTATATTAATTTTAGACAGACTAGACTTTAGAACAAGGAATGGTAGGAATAAAGAGGAGCATTATGTAATGAGAAAAGGATCAATTCTCCCAAGAACAGAAGCAGTCATTAATGTTCAAGCACCTAACAAAATGGCAAAATACATAAGACAAAAAGTGATAGAACTGTATGGAGAAAAATATAAATCCACTCTTCTGGTTGGAAAGTTCCATACCCCTCTATAAGCAATGGACTGATCCAGCAGGCAGAAAACCAGGACATTCCTCTCAAGCTCACAGGGAACACTCACCCAAATAGTCCACATCCTGGGCCAAAAAACACACCTCAATAATTAAATGGAAGTAGAAATCAGACGATGTCTGCTCTCAGGCTACAATGGAAATACTCTAGAAATCAGTAACAGAGAGATAGCTGGAAAATTTCAAAAGACTTAGAGACTAAAAAACATACTTCTAAGTAACATATAGGTTACAGAAGTCTCAATGAAATTTAAAAGGTTTTGAAATAAATGAAAAAGAAAACACAATTTATCAAAGTATGTGGAACACAGTGAAAGCAGTTTCCTGTCTTTTTTCTAGGTTTCTAGTCATTTGCTCTCAGAAAGCTAATACTGTGGTTGTTAATCCTCTGTCTGTGGAAGTTTCCACAGTGTGTTTATTTGATTATAATACTATCTTATTTAATTGGTTTGCCTTTGTATTTTCTGACGTGCTTGATTTGTTTTTCTCAAAAATTCTTATTAACCATCTTTTTAAAAGGTGTAAATATTTAGCAGAAAATGCAGAAAACAAAATTTAGATAGAAAATAACATTTGGAAAGAGCTACTTATGTTATCCATTTAAATTTTTAAAATTGTTTCTCAGTTGTCTAGATTTGCTGTATGGATTAGAAATAATATTTTTGAATACATGGGATCAATAGTAAATGATAATTATTAGTTATTATAACTTAAAATTTTTCACCAGTTTCATGTTTGTTCATTCACTGTTGAACATTATAGTAATAAAATAATGCAACTTCTGCATATATATAAGCATATTAAATAAGCTTCATATAGAAAAAAGTGATTATTCAAAATTCTTAGAGAACACATGGTAAGTCACTAATTACTTTCAACATTATAATAACCAAAAATGACATATATAAATTTAAATTCTAAAGGAAAAAACACTGGAATATTGGAATGTAATTAACTGAGCATAATGATTTTTTTGCAATATTAATCAATGAAGAAAGCTGTTATAATCACCATGATGAAACAGTTGGTTTTGCTTACCAGAAAATATGTAGTGTTTTCTTTCTCTTTCTCTTTCTCCTTCCCCTATTGAAGTTGACAAGACAAAAAGATATTGAACAGCACAATTTGTGCATGCATTGTCACCATAAATTGGGTATGCTTTCAAACTTGTTCCTGCATTGCATTTATTATAATTCTATAGTCATTATATAAATTGAGATACAAGTGTGTACAAGGATGTTTGTATTTAAGACTATATTAAGTACCTTGAACAAACATTTTTGATTGAATTATTATACGCCAAATTGAGGAATTAGTGTGGAAGGAAATCACAAAAAAAGTAATCTTTTTTTCCTCTAAACTGTGCTTTTAAATTTTCTATATTTTAAAAAATATGAAATATTTTGGATGATACACTGTGACTACGATTTATGCAAAAGAAATCACATACTACCTTTTTCAGTGAACTTATACTCAGAAGAAAATTCTTGTCCTAAAAGTAAAAGTTAAAGGATAAGTTTATAATTATATGTCTAAAGTTTAAATCAAATTTCTAAATGTTAAATACAGATATTTAAAATGTTTCACTTTAACCATTTTTGAAGCAATTGATTACTCATTTTCACTGCTTTAAATTTATACTATTTTATAATGTAATGCTTTTAATGAAACATTTAGTATATATATATATATATATATATATATATATATCTGCCTCTTTATTTCTTACCCATTTTCATGTCCCATTTTTGTATAGCTCTACCTTCCTAATCTTCAATTCCCCTTGAGAAGAGCAACTTTCTTTTCTTTTTTTAAGAGTAACTTTCTTATTCAAATTCAGACTTCACAGAATTTTCATTTAGATGTTCAATAAATAGTAAGTAAATGATAACTACTTGTAAGGTTTCAGTCTCTTGAGTTAATAAAAAAGAATAATTTTTAACACTCACTGTTCAATCCAAGTAAAAGTTCTTGAATGAGAGGTGTCACAATCAATGAGCACCCAACGGTTCTCAAATGGGATTCTAAGAATTGAAATAAATGCGAACAGGCACAATAAGTGGTTAATACTCCAGAAATAATATGGGCAAATAGGTCAATAATTATACTTTATAAATTGGTAATTGAAAAACATATAGGTTGATAGGCAAGCTCATAGGCAGAACCCTTGACTAATTCTAGTGAGAATTCAAAGGAGATTTCCTGGCAGAATTAACACATAATCTAATTTGGGGACAAATGATCTAAAGAAATTGAATATTAGGTACAGAAGTACAGAAATAAGACAGAAAACAGACATAGAAAAAAGAGAGCTAATGAATAAGTCAGTGGTTCTTAACCTTTTTTGAGGTACTGAACCCACCAGTTTCATATGCGCATTCACCGAACCCTTCTTTAGTGATAAATAAAATATGATTATTTTTCCAAATTCAAGACATAGGTATATGTTTTTTTACTGGTGCACAAAATGAGCCATGCAAGCTCATATAAGTGCGTGGCAGTTGTTTGCTTCAGTTTCATGGGTACCTAACTGTCTCCGATTCCAGACACATCTTCGATCTTACTTACATAGTCGTCCGTCCAGAAGGGGAAAGTTTGCAAAGTTATTGTTCTCTATTCGTCGTTTCCATAACAGTAGTTTTTTTTTGAAAAGCCCTCAGGTTTTCTTCCGCTTCCATGATGTTGACTCCACCACCCTGCATCTGCTGATTGAGATGATTGAGAGCTGCAAATATATCAGCCATGTACGCTAAAATCACAATGAATTCAGGATTTTTGAAGCAATCTGCATGACAATGTTGTTGCTCTTGCAAAAACATGGCTAATTCCACACGCATGGCAAAAAAACGATTCAGCACCTGTCCCCAGGATAACCACCGAACATTAGAATGGTACAGGAGTACCTCGAATTCCGAGCCCATTTCTTTACACAGCTCACTGAAGATGCGGTGCCTCAGAGCACTGTTTCGCAAATAGTTCACACATTCCACCACAGTTTTTAATACATCTGCCATTTTTGGAGGCAAGGTTTTAGTTGCCAACGCATGCGTGTGCAGAACACAATGCGTAACAATGATGTGTGGTGCATCGGCTTTTACTAGCGCACCAAAACCAGACTTTCTTCCCAGCGTGACTGGAGCTCTGTCCGTACAAACTGCAGAAACCATATCCCATGAAAGATTGTTGTCTCTGAAGAAGTCATCCACAAGCTTCTTCACATCGGCTGCCTTAGTTGATGCTGTAAGAGGCTTACAAAATAAAAAATCTTCTTTTATCATGTCTTCTTTCACATAGCACACAAAAACAGCAAGCTGGCTTAGATTCGAAACGTCTGTGGTCTCATCAAGTTGAAGACTGAACTTTGCCAGACTTGAAATTAGATCTGCAACTATTTGAGCCAAGATGTCTTTACTCATGTTCTCTATTCTGTCTCTGATGGTGTCATTTGAAAGAGGAATTTGGTATAATTTACCTTTGGCCGCTGTTCCGAGTATCAGATTCACCATCTTTAACGCAGCTGGTTTTATGAGTGTTTCACCGATGGTGTGTGGCTTACCCTGCTTTGCGATCAAGTAAGCAACTTCGTACGATGCTGTGAGGATCGGTTTGTTAACAGGTACAAATCCAAGATCAGGCAGAGTAGCCCTTTCATTGAATCTGGCTTGTTTCACCTTGAATTCAGCAGGCGTTGTGTTCTTGTATTCACCATCTCCATGCAGCTTCAAGAAGTGTTCCTTTAGTTTTGCCAGTGCGAAACTAGAGTCGCTCAACTTGGCATTGCATATCATGCAGATAGAATGCTGACTCCCATCCCGTTCCATGATACATGTGAATCCATGTTGTACATATTCGTCCGACCACTTTCTTATTTTGCTTGACATATTTAGTATGGATTAAAATATTAAGAAAGAAACCACACAACGTACAACTATGACAGCCGTTGACTACTGCGCGCACTAAATTCCCCGCAGCACTGGTTGTCCAAGCAATGTAACGTGATCCTCTGCAGCAAGTGATGGTCAAGCGGGGCGTGTCATCACGACTTTACACAAGTGTGTCTTCACCTCCACAGCAGAGGCTTCTCCGAACCCCCGAGACCAACTCATCGAACCCCTAGGATTCGATAGAACCCAGGTTAAGAACCACTGGAATAAATGAATGTCATAGTCAAGGAATGTGGAGTAGTTTAGTAAAATTCCATCTTTTTTTAAAATTTATATTGGTTGCTTGTTGAAGTAATAATATTCGGTTATATTGAACATATTATTAAAATTAATTTTTTTAACTTTTTGCTTTTTACTTTTTTAATGTGATTAATAGAAAACCCAAATTAGCATATATAGTTCACCTTGAATTTCTACTTGACAGTGAGATGCAGATTCTTATTGAGTCTTCTCTTTTTTAAGTTGGACATCATTTTAAGTGCAGAGAAAACCAGTGCCTTGAAAAACCTACTCAAATCATCAATATCACAAAAATGAGATTTTCCTCAGTTAATAAAACACATTTGGAGAGAAACTGTGAAATGGTTTCAATAATAACATGCAAATTCCCTATAATTATTTTTCTTCAGTTGTAAAATTGAACTAGTATAGAACTATGGGGTTATTTCATCTCAAGGTTTATGTTCTAGTCATAAACTGAGGATAGGCAGTCTCTGATTTTTCTTCTCATCCATCTTATTAGCTTCATATTATCACCTATCCTTGTTTTCCCTTATAACTTTCAGCCTTAATTTATCCAAAATTGGCTATATTATTTTAATAACTTATTCCTTCCCTTTTTCTGAATTCTAGCTCACTTTAATCATGTGAATGAAATAATTTAGGCCTGACTAGGTGGTGGCACAGTGGATAGAGCGTTGGACTGGGATGCGGAAGACCCAGGTTCGAGACCCCGAGATCGCAGCTTGATGGTGGGCCCATCTGGCTTGAGCAAAAGCCCGCCAGCTTGGACCCAAGGTCACTGGCTCCAGCAAGGGGTTGCTTGGTCTGCTGAAGGCCTGCGGTCAAGGTACATGTGAGAAAGCAATCAATGAACTATGGTGTTGCAACGGCAACGAAAAACTAATGATTGATGCTTCTCATCTCTCTCCATTCCTGTCTGTCTGTTTCTATCTATCCCTCTCTCTGTTCCTATAAAAAAAAAAAAACACAAAAAAACCCTGTTAATAAATAATTTAGAACAGTATATCATGATACAGTTTTAATCAGTTTTTAAAAGAAATTATAAATACCTTGGGAAGATACCACAGGTCGGTATCTTCATTAGCCTGTAATTTCTATGTCTCCTAAGCTATAATGGTTATTTTGTATGTGAGAGCAAACTGTAAAGCTGGTTACACATAGGGGTTTTCCCCACTCTATGGTATTTGGATTAAGCCTTATGTTGACCGCAACTGTTATTTCAGCATAAACCAAATTCAAGCAACTTGATCAAATAATTAAGGTTGTTTATGCCCAGTGAAAAGGAACAATACATTTATAAAAAATGACTCAAATTATAATTTTTTTCTTAGTTGATGTTATAAACTGAATATATATTCTGAATTATGAAAATTACTGTTTTGATATATTCCTCACTTGTTTTTCACTTATAAAATATATATCTGATATTAAAAATAAAATAAATAAAATTATCTGGCAACATTTCCTATGCCTCATATATAGGCATTCTATAAAAATTAGCTTCAGAGATTAAAGCTAAAATTGTAAATAAACCTCTTGTTATATTTATGTATTTAGAAGTGACTTTGTTTATTTTCAAATACAGCTTGCTTCCAAAAATAGAATAAAGATAATTGTGCTCCAAATTTTAATTTTATATGTTAATGCACCAGCAAGGGGTAAACACAGATGGAAATAATACAATATAATAGAAGTTCTTTCTGGAAGGGCACTTTCTATCAGTAATTTAGATGTACAGCTTCATCAAATGGTTGATAAGTCCACTTGCTCATGAGTCCAATGTCACACCTAACTGATCTCTGGCACAAGTAATGAAAGGTACATGTTAATCTTTAAATAATATTTATCAGGAAACTATTTCTGCTTTCTTTTTTGTTGTTGTTTGTTTTATTTCAGTTGTCTAAATGTATTTGTATTTTATCATTTGTTTCTAAGAAATAAGTGTATTAATAGACCTGCTTCAGCTAGAAAGGTAGAACACTTTGGACAAGTGTATTTTACACTGCAGATCACATAAAACCTGTAATACTGAGAGTAAACAGTGAATAGTGACTGATAATAAAATTAAAAAGAATAAAATAGCAACGAAAAGAAAATATCGAAGTACCTTCCATGTGATACTTTCTTGTAACATTTTCATTTAAATTATATATGCCTGTTCAATGTGTCAGGATGTACAATCTATCTCTTACTGAAATGTTGTGGTCAGACAATTTGGAAGCCACTGCCTGAGAGAGCAAAATGGCTGTGGCTAAAATAACAGTGTGATCCTGAAAGCATTTGTTGATAGTTGGAAGACTTTTACAAGCTTCTGCTCTCGTGAGTGACTGTTATTATCTATAAGCATTCATAAGTTAAAAGTTCTTAAGCAAAAGAACTTGTGCAACTCAACAAGCCAGATTTCAACCACTGTAATGTGTCTCAGCAGAATTCTAACCTCTTCCTAATATTTCAACTTGTCTTCAATTTAAGAAACACAAGAGTCTGGTTGGGAATTTGAGAGACGCTTTATGAGATTCTTTTTCAGACTTTTCTGTAACGTAGGTTTTTCTTTTCCTCTCACTGACTCAGCGAGAAAGCAGTGACCATTTCATTTTCACTGTTCTTTCTTCATCCAAGCAAGGCTCAGGGCTTTATTAAACCAACTCCCCATCATTGTCATTTTTCACTTTTAATGGCTTCTTTTACAGACCAAATATTTTCCAAAAACATGGTCTCAGAAAACGCATATCAGAGAGATGCTTGATGAACATTTGTTATTTGTTCCCCGTTAGTCTATTCACTACTTACATCAAGTAGGGTAGCACATTGCCTATTTAGCCACAGCTTAAGTAATATCTAGCTTTGATCTTTATATGCACAACTTTCAGCAGTTAAATCATTTCATTTGTAATCAAGGGTATTTATTACTAGTAGTAATGGGCACCGTGGACAGTCTCATATGGGCTTTAATGTGCATGACAGAAGGGCTCCCCTCTTCTATTCTGAAAGATGGGAGTTTGGATGGAGTAATGCTCTTGAGAAGTGGGGTAAGGAGCAGTTTCCCCAGCATCTACCTGCCTTAATAGGAGCTTCTTGCCAAAGTAAGTTACAACATAGTGGTCACGATCCTCATGTTCCCACAGGTGGTTCTATCAGTGCCCCATGAAACTGTAATACTGAGCTCATGCTTAATTTTGACTTTCAGATAGGATATTAAATCATGGTGAGAAGTTGGTCTGGTAGACTTAGTCCATCCTCCCATTTCCTGCCCTCCCCTGACCTTCGGCTGTGCTCAGTCTTTACTAACACTCCTTTCCCAGATGCAATCATCAGTGAGCTGATAGAGATTCATGCTTAGACAGAACAGAAGATTCACTTTTGGCCAAGTGGCTTTTCAACCTTTTATAGCTCCATGGGCCATTCATCTACATGCATCCCCAAAACTAATATTTCTGCTGCTTGGTACCCACACAGCCTGCAACCAACTTTCCCAGTTTGCAGATACTAAAATTTCTCAGGGTGCTATTTTACAACATAATCCTTTATTATTAGTCATTCAGTGTTTGCTACTCTTAACAACAGGTTCTCAAAGATATTAGTAGTTTATTAGACCTAATGGTAGTTCTGGCTCATTTATATCTTTTAGTACACAAATCAGTCTAGGTTTACATTTTCCCGGCATGTCGCCATTTATTATTATTATTATTATTATTATTATTATTATTTTATGGCTGTTAGGTGTTCAATGGGAGAAGATACAAAATGCCTCAATGCAAAAGACTGTTTTAGAGACTCCTTAGCATAGTTAATAGTGTAACTTTAAGTACACACAAGTGTAAAACCTCAAAACCTTCAGTTCACTGCAGCTTAAGATAATGAAAAGCTCCCTAAGTGTTTAACCCACCACCTTTACTAAGTAAAATGTTTCATGTGGTGTTGCAGTGGGGAATAAAAACAATAGAAGGTTGTTTTCATCTCTGGTTCTAAAATTCCAATGGAGTGAATGGCGAATGACACTGCCAGACTGTGCAATTTCCCCAGAAAGGCCTTATAGATGACAACATCGCATACTTGAAAGTATTGCCAATACCATATACCAAAGCAAACTGATTGGCTTAAGAGCTAAAGGCCTAGAAAAGAGGTATCTCAGTTAACTTAAACCATAATAAAGCCCATTTCTCTCCTACAAAGAAACTTTTTAAAACATGGCCATGACTTTAAGTTTATTAAGAAAACATGAGTTTTCATAAAGCTTCAATAAACACCCCAAGGCACAAGTATTCAAAACAGCCTGTTCACTAAAATGTCATTGCATTATACTTTCAGCATAAAGGTACACTGTGCTTGCAGTAAGAGGATATTTAATTTATCCCAAGTTAAATGCACCAGGTGCCAAGGTCAACTTCCATTTATACAGGATCCACCAGTAACCAGCCTTTAGGTTAATGAATAGTTCAAGTACTAAACTTCCAATATGCCTTGCCTTTTCCTCTTCAATTAGTTGGCATTGGGGCTCTTTGCCTGCATTTGTTCCGAATATTTCAAAGTTGTTAGGACTACCCAGGATATCGTCTTGAAACAATTTAGAACCCTTCTGAAAGATCCCACCAGATACTTTAATAATATTTAGAGAAGGAAATAAAGACAACATTTGTAGTAGCTAACTTTCTTCCAAAAGAAAATAATGTAGAATCTGATCTGTGGCCTGAAGATTTTGTAATTAATGCTTAAAATTGCCAAGATATAATTCTGATCCCAAAACCGGGCAAAGACAACACAAAGAAAGAAAATTATAGGCCTATATCCCTGATGAATTTAGACGCTAAAATTCTCAACAAAATATTAGCCAACCGGATCCAGCAATATATGAAAAAAATCATACACCACGATCAAGTGGGATTTATTCTGGAGAGGCAAGGCTGGTTCAATATTCGCAAATCAATCAATGTGATTCACCACATAAACAAAAGGAAGGACAAAAATCACATGATAATTTCAATAGATGCAGAAAAGGCATTTGATAAAATCCAGCACCCATTCATGCTCAAAACTCTCAGTAAAGTGGGAATACAGGGATCATTCTTTAACATGATAAAGGCCATATACGATAAACCGACAGCAAACATCATACTAAATGGACAAAGATTAAAAGCAATCCCCTTAAGATCAGGAACCAGGCAGGGTTGCCCACTTTCACCACTCTTATTCAACACAGTTCTGGAAGTCCTAGCTACAGCAATCAGACAAGAAGAAGAAATAAAAGGCATACAAATTGGAAAAGAAGAAGTAAAACTGTCATTATTTGCAGATGATATGATATTGTATATTGAAAACCCTAAAGTCTCAGTCAAAAAACTACTGGACCTTATAAATGATTTCAGCAAGGTGGCAGGATATAAAATTAATACTCAGAAATCAGAGGCATTTCTATACACCAATAATGAAATATCAGCAAAAGAAATTAAGGAAACAATCCCCTTCACTATTGCAGCCAAAAAAATAAAGTACCTAGGAGTAAATTTAACCAAGGAGGTTAAGGACTTGTACTCGGAAAATTATAGAACATTGATAAAAGAAATCAAGGAACATACAAACAAGTGGAAGCACATACCGTGCTCATGGCTAGGAAGAATAAACATCATTAAAATGTCTATATTACCCAAAGCAATTTATAAATTCAATGCAATACCAATTAAAATACCAATGACATACTTCAAAGATATAGAACACATATTCCAAAAATTTATATGGAACCAAAAAAGAACACGAATAGCCTCAGCAATCTTAAAAAGAAAAAATAAAGCAGGAGGTATCACTCTTCCTGATATCAAGGTTTACTACAAGGCCATTATACTCAAGACAGCCTGGTACTGGCATAAGAACAGGCACATAGATCAATGGAACAGAACAGAGAACCCAGAAATAAACCCACAGCTTTATGGACAACTGATATTTGACAAAGGAGGAAAGAACATACAATGGAGTAGAGACAGCCTCTTTAACAAATGGTGTTGGGAAAATTGGACATCTACCTGCAAAAAAATGAAACTAGACCATCAACTTACACCATTCACAAAAACAAACTCAAAATGGATAAAAGACTTAAATGTAAGCCGTGAAACCATAAGCATCTTAGAAGAAAACATAGGTAGCAAGCTCTCCGACATCTGTAGCAGCGGTATATTTGCCGATTTATCTTCATGGGCAACTGAAATAAAAGGCAAGATAAACAAATGGGACTATATCAAACTAAAAAGTTTTTGCACAGCTAAAGACAATAGGAACAGAATAAAAAGACAAACCACACAATGGGAGAACATATTTGGCAGCACATCTGATAAGGGGTTAATAACTAAAATTTATAAAGAACTTATAAAACGCAACACCAGGAAGACAAACAACCCAATCAAAAAATGGGCAAAAGAAATGAATAGAAATCTCTCCAAAGAGGACATACAGATGGCCAATAGGCATATGAAAAAATGCTCAACATCACTAATCATTAGAGAAATGCAAATTAAAACCACAATGAGATATCACCTCACACCAGTCAGAATGGCACTTATCAGCAAAACAACACAGAATAAGTGCTGGCGAGGATGTGGAGAAAAGGGAACCCTTCTGCACTGCTGGTGGGAATGCAGACTGGTGCAGCCACTGTGGAAAACAGTTTGGAGATTCCTCAGAAAATTAAAAATCGAACTGCCTTTTGACCCAGCTATCCCACTTTTAGGAATATACCCTAAGAACACCATAGCACTGTTCGAAAAGAAGAAATGCGCCCCCATGTTCGTGGCAGCATTGTTCACAATAGCGAAGATCTGGAACCAGCCCAAGTGTCCGTCAGAAGACGAGTGGATTAAAAAGCTATGGTACATATATACTATGGAATACTACTCAGCCATAAGAAACGATGACATCGGAGCATTTATAACAAAATGGATGTACCTTGATAACATTATACGGAGTGAAATAAGTAAATCAGAAAAAAAGAAAAACTGAAAACAGCACTATTACATACATAGGTGGGACATGAAAGTGAGGGTATGAGACATGGACAAGAGAGTGGTGGTTATGGGATGGGGGGAGGGAGGGAAGAGTGGGATAGGGAGGAGGGGAGGGACGCAGGGAAAACCAGATTGAAGGTGACAGAGGACAATTTGACTTTTGGTGATGGGTATGCAACACAATTGAATGATAAGATAACCGGGAGATGTTTTCATTGTACATATGTACCCTGATTTATTGATGTCACCCCATTAGAATTAATAATAATAAAATATATATTAAAAAAAAATTGCCAAGATATTGATATGCATTTAGTTTTTAGAAAGTCACTATATTCTCAAGGTTAATTATTTGTGTGAAAGACACTATATATTAATTAAGCAGAAGAAATAATGGCTTCCACCACTAATGGAAGAAAACCCACAGAAGGGTAGCATCTAAAGAACGGTAATTAAAAGGTTAAGGAAGTTTACTAGCTTTAGAATGCATCAACACCTTGATTATAGAACTATTTTCATTTTTAAAACTACAGTGTTTTAATGTACAGGAACAGCCCAATCTAAGAAGTCAAGGAGACTTATGAAAGAAAACCCACCAAGATGCTGTTTTTCGAGGTAGGTGTGAATTCAGTTAATACTTTGTAAAAAGGAACTGAATCAGCTTAGTGTTAACAAACAGCTTTTTTATTTTACACAGTAACTCGTAACTTGATGACATATTTCTCCTCACTAGTTCAAACTTAGGCAGGAAAGAAACTAAGCTGACTTTCTGGTCACACCCAGAAACACAATGATTTGGCAAGCTGCAGTCACTGGGCTCACGGTGGTGTGATAATTTGCAGAAATGTCGCTTGGCTCTAGTACGCCATTCCTTCGCATCTGGAGAGAGGTCTGAGACAACCACTTCTTTTTAGCAACTTTAAGCTGCATATAAGCAAAGAGATTATAAACTTCTGGGAGGCCATGACGGTCTGGGTTTAAATTGTGTTTCTCTTTAGGGGTGAATTAAGAAATACTTCCTTGGCCTTCTTTCAAAGTAGCCACTTACCTTCTCTAGCGGGGGTTCCTGTATTCCTTCCTGATGAGACACAGGATGTGCTGGGCCACTTTGACAAGGAGCTGTTTCTTATCAATTTGAAGGAATCAGTTATTAGAAAGAACCATGCCTTCAGTGTCTTAGGTGAGTCTGTTGCCTCTTTTCTGGACAGAACAACACATTAAAGGAAACCAAATGCTTCTGAGATTCACGTTTGGGGGTCACAGACCTATTACCATTTTTGCCCTTTCTTCCTTCCTCCTGCAGCCATAGACACATGGCTTTCCTCTCGCAATCCTCATCACATGCGCACCCTGTACAGCTTGTACAGGACTCACTGGCTTTGCCGCTCTCCTCCACATTATATGGGTTCTGATGGCTCTGGACAAGCTAATTCTCAATAACCATGCTGGGAGTGGACAGGGGCATCCATGTGGTCATTCATACATTTTAGATTGCTCAGATTTTCCAACTCCACAGCTTTAGGCTGGTTGCCCCAACAATCGGAACAGGAATTGAGCTTGACAAACCAGGCTTTCACACTATAGGATTCCTGGGACACCTGGAACAAGAACTTCAACATCTCACTGGTTTCACAGGTGCCATTCCAAGGCTTCTCCAGCTTTGGGGATTCCTGGGAAGTCCCACTCAATCAGAAAAATTCATCTCATTTTGATCAAGAAGCTCTATATCTTCAGCCTTTGCAGCATCAGTGGAAGAGAAACTTGTGGTAGAATAGCTGTTAGCCTTTTAGTAACTTGGGTTTTCAGAAACTTCTTGTTGCTGACTGTTGTGGAGTCAGTTTTTCCAGCCCTTTAGGTTGCTCCAGACATTATTTAAAACATTGCCGGCTCTGGCAGAAGTCTGACTATTTCCCAAGGTCTGCATTTGGGTGAGCCAGTTCTGGAGATTGGGGCTGGGTGTATAAGGAGCCTGATGACCATTGGCAGGTTTGCTTCCAAGGAGTCATTCACTGAGGGGGACAGTTGTGGTGCTGATGCTGACTTCTGCTCCATGATGGGATATAGCCTTTCTTCTCTATGAAGGGCCGAATATTGATGAACTAGCCATCAAGTGCTCAGGGATTTGGATAGTCTTGAGGAACCCAAACATGGTGATGGCCTAAGTGAAGACCAGTTATGTCTACTTTAAGGAGTAGGACAGTAAAAACTTCAGGTTTGAGGATCAAGCTGCCTAGACTCTCTAAGCACATTGGCTAGATCTTTGTTTTGAGTGTGCTCCAGTAGAAGAATAAGACATTTGAATTGGCCCAATAACCAGTAGAACTTCTGGGTCAGCTGCTGAAGTTTCTCCTTTTTAACCTCAGAAGTAAAATCTACCTGATCATACATCCCCACCTCATGGCTTTGAAGGCATTCCAAGTGATGTGATGGCTTATACAGCTGTAAGACAGGACTTTGATCTCTCTCAAGTTAACATTAATTCACTATTCAGCCAAGAGGACTCCACGCCAGCAGCTTCCAAGTTCCTCTGTGCATCATGACATCTCAGAAGGGGCTCTCTATCAGTGGAGTCATTCTTGTTCTGTGAGGCTCTTATTCAGCTCACTGGTCCAACTACAAGTTCAACTCCAGCAATTCAAGGGGAGCTTTGGTGGGGAGATACCACCTGACATAAGCCAAGGGCCAAAAGCACTGTCTCTATTTTTTAAAATAAGAAAATATTGAATATCAAACTGACCATTTTTTTCAAAATTTGTTCACCTTCATGAAAAGACTGAGAAAAGACCCTATAAACTGTGGCAGATTATTGAAAATAATTTAATTAAAATACACCTGTTCTCTCCAGTCTGCCAGAATTTAATCATTTGAAATGGTACTCCTCCAGACCAGAGTGACTACTATTCTTTCTTTAGAAATAAAAACAAATCTAATATTTCTCATGTATCTCCTATTTTGGAATCTAATGATTCACCCTTTCAAAACCACATCTAGTGAAATGCCATAGTAATATTTTGAAAGTGAAGAAGAAACTGGAAGAGAAAAAGAATAAAATTGTTTATTATGTTTCTTGATTTTCAGAAAACATTCATACTACACACAAATATAAATATATATATATATCAATTACAAAATAATATTAGCCATAAAGTATAAATTGTTTTTAAAGTCTCTTGTAAAATTAAAAATATAATTTACTTTTTATCTTAACCCATATATAACCTCTTCAGATTTATAAAATTAATTCAGATAATTTGAAAGACAATGGAGCTTTGTATGTAATGTTCCAGAACCCTGCTCTGTGGCCCCAGAGAGCCAGTTATTTTAAGGATATCCACCAATTGAATACCAATTAACTAGGAATCAAAATAATTTGATGGGAAATGCAGTCTAGGAATTTAGATCCTGTTCTTTCTGACAAATATAAAGAATCATAGGGTTTCCAAGAGTGCCTTGGAAAAACAGGGGAAACCACAAAGCTTATTCTAATTACCGCCTAAGATGAGTGGGGGGAGGAGTGGTCTTTTAGATCTATCAGGAAAATTGGTGACCCACTCATTTATGCTTTGGGAAGTTGTGTGATGACTATGGTAACTGAACAATTGCCTCCCCACTTGGGATTGTCCCACTTCACTGCACCATCTCTAATGATCTCACAAATCATAATATGGAGAGATGATATTTCACCATTTCCTATTTATGATACCATAAATTTTTATTAGTTATATTTATTGGAGTCTGTTATTGGCTCATTGCTGCCCTTGTGCCCATTCCCTGAGGGTGACTTTATGCATCGACTTTCTTAACAATCTGTTAAGTGCTCATGACTCCTAACTTTCCTTTACTAGTCCAGGCCACACCTCTGAGCTTCCAGGGAGCCATCTCACCAGCAAACAGGCATCTCAGATTCAATATATTCAAACCAGAACCCATTGTTTCTTTTTCTTCTAAACCTCTTCTTTCTTCAGCATTCTTACTCCTTTAGTGAAATTACAATCTACTCAGTCACTCATGCTAGAAAAATGAGTCATTCTTGGTTCTCTCTTAGCCTTCATTTGCAATAATTCATCAAGTCTCACTAATTCTTAAGTCTGGCCTTCCATCTTATCTCTTTCATTATTCAGCAAATATTTAATAAGTGCCTACCATACCCAAAGCACTCTCTTCTAAAGTTGGGTTTACTTTCAACAACAGAACATAAAAAGTAATTATTCCTTGTCCTTATGGAGCTTATATTCTCATTGCAGAAGGTAGAAAACAAACAATAAATATAATGCCTTAATTATCAGAAGCTGATACGTGCCTACAAACTAACATAAATAGCTTAGGATAATAAAATGTAGAGAGGATTAAAACTTTTAGTGGGTAGGTCTGGGTAGACCTCATTAATAAAGTAATGTTTGAGCAACAATTTAAAGAATGTGGATGAGTTAGTTAAGAAAAAAATATGCGGGGAGCATGTGTGGAGGGCGGTGGCAGGAAAGTAAGGGTGTGTGGTGGAGGGAAGAGTAGCAGGACCAATGAGCTTAAAGATCGATCTTGAGTTAAGATCATCCTTATCCCTTCTTCAGTTGCATCACTCTCTGTTTTGTCTTTTATCAAAATTGAAAGCTATTTCTTTACAAGTCAAGTTGTCATGATTCTCCCCTTCTTTAAACCTTTCGGTACCTTTACGAAGACCACAGGAAGCAGTTAAATTCAACTAGTGTGTGAAGGTTTTCATGATCTGCTTTGTGTTTACACAAAATGAAAGAGGTATACCTCACCTGCTTTCTGTCTGCTTTATGTCAAGCAATATAGTTTCTTTATAGTTTCGAAGACCCTGATTTTTGCCTCCGTAACTCTATGTTGTGTTTTCTATGTGGGCTTCCTATCATTCTTTCATCTGGCTAAATAATATCATCACACTTCATTCTTTTCCACCCCTAATACAGAAAAATTAAGTCCAGCTATTCTTTTCTACTTATTCATGTCTTTAGTATTGCTCTTATGTTATAAATACATTTTTAGTGAGCCCTGTTTGAGCTCCTTACATTTAAAGTATGTATGCCTTATGCAGAGTAGATGTCCAGTAAATATTGGTTAAATAGATGAATGATTATTATCATGTCTACATAGAGAGAATTCAGTTAACTATAAGATGAATTCTCAAATGATTCCTATTATTTTAAGATAAGATTCCAGTTTCTGCCTGACCAAGCGGTGGCACAGTAGATAGAGCATTGGACTGGGATGCAGAGGACCCAGGTTGGAAACCTCAAGGTCTCTGGTTTGAGTGTGATTATTCAGCTTGAGTACAGGTTCACCAGCTTGAGCACAGGGTTACTGACCTGAGTGTGGGATCATAGAAATGACCCCATGGTCTCTGGCTTGAGCCTAAATGTGTCTGGCTTGAAACCCAAGGTCACTGGCTTGAGCAAGGAGTCACTCACTCTGCTGTAACCTCCCAGTCAAGGCACATATGAGAAAGTATTCAATGAACAACTAAGGTGCCACAACAAAAAATTGATGCTCTTAATCTCTCTCCCTTCCAGTCTGTCCCTATTTGTCACTCTCTCTGTTTCTGTCAAAAAAAAAAACACCCCAGTTTCTTTGCCTGCCTTGGAACTATTTTAGACCTATTTGACTTTTCAAATTATGTGTGTGTATTTATTCATCTGTTCAGCCATATTTTTTACTGAGTATCTACTATGTGAAAGGGATACAGTATTTATCCTTAAAACATTGAGAACTTAATAGAAAGATTATATATAATATGTGTGTATACTTTCTATTTATAAATGGTGCTTCTTTTCAATATAACCTCAGTAAGTTGATTGATTGATAAGTTCATTGTTTTTTCTACAAACACACTAGTCTCATTTCAAACTCTAAAACTCTGTTGAGTATTCACTTATTCTCTTTCTTGGAAAATCTGTATTTTTTTCCTCTATATTCCATAGTGTTATCAGAGTGAATATTTGCCAAAGAACTTGGGATAGTTAATACTAGCATGGGCTAAAGAGATCTACGAGTTATTCGTATTTGGAGATGGTTAATTAAAGCATGAGCAATGAGTTCCCCAAGCCAATTTATAATCCACCTCAGAATAAGACAAATGATGAAAATACTTCATTGAAAACAATTCTAATTTCAAGATTCTAGCCAGAATCTTCAAAATAAAATAAATGAACACATCTTAATGAGGAAGAAAATCAATGAGAAAACAATAGTTGTGTGGTTCTGTTTGTCTTTTCATAGGAGATAACTTCATTTCTTTTCTAGTTTTCCCATCTGTTCAGCATTCTAAGGTTTAGCTTTCTAATGACTAATTACAATTGCTTCATATTGATTCATTCTGATTCAAACTAAGGAAATACATCAGGATTTAATCTTGATTTGAAGTTGTTATATTCGCATTCTCTTTTTTTATTTTCCTGACCTTCTCTCTGGCAAGTAGAATACTCTATCTGCCCTGATGTGCCATAATTTCCATGAGAAAAACTGAGTCTTTGCATTAACAGTATATGGAAAAACAATAAATCAGTGGAATGTTGTATGACATTCCCCAAAGAAGAACACTATTATGTACAATAAACATGTGGAGAAAGACCCACTGACCTAGAATGCATTAATTAGTTTGCAACTGCCTGTGTTTGAGAAGCTGGTTCCTCTTTCAAATAATATTAAGGATCTAATTGTTTTCAAAGAAGCTTGAGAATAATAATGAGAAAACGTTTTTTAACAAGTGGACATTGTTTATATTTACTTCATTTTGTAGGAGAAAAATATGGTACAATATTATATTTTCAGAAGTCAACTGTGTACTGTATGCTCTTTTACTGTTTTATAATCTTTGTTATGAGAAATGATCTTAATGATTACATGTTTTAGAAGTAATACACTTTGAAGCAATTTTAAGATATTACTTTTGTCTTTTTTAGTTTTAGGTAGATTACAATGAAGCCCTCTCAATAAGTCAGCCTTCTTTACTGAAACTGTTATAGATCTGAATGTCAGCGTAGCATTATTGTTAGAATTAAGCAGTCACCCACATTGTATATTCTGCATCAATTTCCCTGCACAATATTATTTCTTTCACACAAATATTAGACACCGGAAAATTTACCAAGGGATGTAGAGTGACCCTATAAGAGAAAAAGATATCAGCATACAATCTCTGGCACTAGTGCTTACGTTACTAGTCTTATAGTTGACATTTTGCCTCACTATTTCCACCTATAAAGAATGAGGACACTTATTCCTTAGGGTTAAAGGTTAAGTGAAATAAAACCCACAACTTGTTTATGACTATACCTGGTCAAGACTAAAATGCTTTAAAAATATAGAGTAATTTTTACTTTCATAAATATTTACTCTTTTGATTAGCTGTATCTGTACCCTGTCTCTAGTGAAGATAAAGCCTTAAACTAATACATTACAAAGTATTATTTCCTACTCAATGAAAGAACACCAGGATCACCTTCCATAAACTGCACAGTGCTCCATAAAGAAAAAGAAAGGGTGTAGTTAGCATTTCAAAGGGCAATGCAGAAACAGAAATGGTTTGGGTACAAGGGGACTGGCAGAAAAAGACTGAAGAGAAATTCAGTTATTTCACATGTTTTCTAAGTGCCTTCCTTTACTGTGCACTATGGGAGAAAATTCATCTGTGGGTGATTATTCAGTGAGGCCCACAAGAGATGGCTCATCACACAGACTAAATTGAACAAATCCAGGTCAGTGAGCCAGCCCTGCACTCGGGCAGGAGGAATTTCTAGCCTGGGCACATCCAGCCAAGCTAGTGATGTGTGCTGAGGGGAACATGTATCTCAGTAAGCCCAGGGAGCAGGTTCATTGGAAGTTTTAACATATGGGAGCAGCTGCTCACTATATACAGAAAAAAAAGTGAGATTGGCAGCATTCCCCTTCTTTTGATTTGATGCCCAGAAGACAACTCTACATAATGGAGGTCATTTCTGATGTAGACAATGACATTTTTAGGCACCTAGCTCCTCTAGAAATATATCTAGGCTATTTTAGAGCTATTTGCAGAGGTCAAAACTTGGGGTAGAAACCTGACCAGGGAGTTGCACAGTGGATAGAACATCAGACTGGGATGCAGAGGACTGAGGTTCGAGACCCCAAGGTCGCCAGCTGGAGTGCGGGCTCATCTAGTTTGAGCAAATCTCACCAGCTTCAACTCAAGGTCATTGGCTTGAGCAAGGGGTCACTCGGTCTGCTGTAGTCCCCTGGTCAAGGCATATTTGAGAAAGCAATCAATGAACAACTAAGGTGCCGCAATGAAAAATTGATGCTTCTCATCTCTCTCACTTCATGTCTGTCTGTCCCTATCTGTCCCTCTCTCTGTCTCTATCACCAAAAATACCTCACAAAACAAACAAACAAATAAAAAACTTGGGGTAGAAGAAGACATTAATCATGTCATAATCATTTCTTTTATTCTTACTATCTTGCACACAATGAAACACACGCAAAATAATAAAATAAAAAGCACATAATAACTACTCAATGATTATTATTTTTATTACATAAATGAATCAAAAAATTATGCAAAAGGTTGTTTTTGAAATTCCTGCAGCAATATATATGGGTGGAGATACAACAGAATACCTTAGAAATGTGGTCACAGCTCAGATTTTACCAAAAATCGCTAGCAAGTCTCTGTTCTATGTGATGAGACTGAAGCTGGCGACTTAGAAAACAGGATGCTCATTGTGAATCCTCCAGCATTGCTACCTAAATCTGAAAAGATTCCAGGTGGTATTTTGAGCCAACATGAATTATCTTCCTTTCCAGGAGAATCAGAACAGACTTTAAAAGTACTCTGAAACTAGATTGAGATAATTTTCCTATAAAAATTATTCAAATATTTTAAATTATAAATGAATAATATGCTATTTTCAAAGCATTTATTTTCTTATTTAATGCTAGCAAACATTCTGTTAAATTGTATAATACAATATATAAATAAAATTATATTAATGTAAAGTCTTCTCATGAAAACCCTAAAGAATTCTCTTGTAATAATGTACCACATTGTACCTAGCTGTATTTTGAGTTCATTAAATAAATAAATCATTATAACACTTTTATCTTTATGCACAGCAAACTGCATCATGTTGGTAATATAAGTACATAAATAACTGATCTGTCAATAAAATTGAGTTATCTGAGGAGAGAAATTTACTAAAAAGTTGGTATCAGGGTCACTACACCAATTGCATTGGGATGCATTGTTCATAAACAATAAAGTTAAATAAAACAATTTTTATTTTTTGTCTTATAGAAATGTTATCTAGATATACTTTACTGTATAAAGACACCACTGTCTTATTGATTATTTTATATGGTTGTCATCTAAAAGCTATTCGAAGCTAGTTATATTTTGGATCAAGGATCTTGTCAGTCTTGGAATGTATGGTTACCCTTAAAGTCTGCTTAGAACAGTGGTTCTTAACCTTTTTTGAGGTACCAAACCCACCAGTTTCATATGCGCATTCACCGAACCCTTCTTTAGTGATAAATAAAATATGATTTTTCCCCAAATTCAAGACATAGGTATATGGTTTTTTACTGGTGCACAAAATGAGCTGTGCATGAACATCACCTTGCTCAAAGAACAAAACCAACAAAGTACATGAACTCACAACAAATTACGGTATTACTTTATTCTGGCCTCCGCGGCAGAAGCTTCTCGGACCCCCCTAGGGTTCGATAGAACCCATGTTAAGAACCACTGGCTTAGAATCTCTAACATAAAAACTGTTCTTCAATAATTTAAATTGTTAATATTATAATTTTATTTTAAATTAAACATTATGATCAGAAAGAAATATACATATATATCAGCATAATTTTCAAATGAAAAAAGAGAAAGAAAAGAAAAAAAGATACTAGATTTAGATCTAGCCAAGATATTGTAAAGATTTGGATATTTGGTCTTTGTTTTCCTATTTCACCTTCCACTATCTCTTGAGTTTTCTAGGAAATTTATGAAAATCAAATATTTTAACAACAAGAAAAAAATGACCAGAAACCCAATCTGTATTTTACAATGGATTTTAATCATATTTAATATCATTCTTATTCTGCCCTAGACAGATATCTCTGAAATTAGTACATAGTCTACATGTCTTAAATATTCTCTTTCATTAGCATCCAACTTTTCCTTTCTTTCTTCCTTTCTCCTTTTCCTTCCATTCTGTATGTTTTTCACATATCTTCTAGTGCTTCAACAGCCATTTTCAGCCTTCAGGCTAGGATCCAGAGGTTAAACACCACTTATACCTCACACTCAACACATTCCAAGCCCTAAAGCAGGGGTCCCCAAACTATGGCCCACGGGATGCGGCCCCCGGAGGCCATTTATCCGCCACCCCCCCTCCCCCCCCGCTGCACTTCCAGAAGGGGCATCTCTTTCACTGGTGGTCAGTGAGAGGAGTACAGGATGCATCCGCACCCATAGTTCCCATTGAAATACTGGTTAGTTTGTTGATTTAAATTTACTTGTTCTTTATTTTAAATACTGTATTTGTTTCCGTTTTGTTTTTTTTTACTTTAAAATAAGATATGTGCAGTGTGCATAGGGATTTGTTCATACTTTTTTTTATAGTCTGGCCCTCCAACGGTCTGAGGGACAGTGAACTGGCCCCCTGTGTAAAATGTTTGGGGACCCCTGCCCTAAAGCAACCACTTTCTCTGAGTTGAAAGATTTGTGACCACCTAAGACAGTGTTTCCAAAAATGCCTGATTATAAAAATTACCTAGGGGCCTAATTAATATGCAGATACCCAAGATCAAAGAAAAAGAAAAACTTTAAATAAACTCAGATCATTCTTTTGATTAGAAAATTTTGAGAAGCACTAATATAAACTCATGTACCCCCACTGGGTGCTATTTCTTCTCTGCCATTCTGACACATGGTCATACAGCACCAGCTACAATAGAGTGATAAATACTTTTTTTTCAGAGAAAAACTATTTCACTGTATGACCACTGTAATTATAGAAAAAGAGTCTTCTTGTATTGTTCTTAAATCCATTTTCTATTCTGCAAGTTCAGTTTTATTATGGTATATACTGTTATTATAAAAACTAGATGAATTATAAAAAAAAATCAAAAGTGCTATAATATATATGATTTGACACGAGCAGACTTTTGCCAGCGGGAAAGCAATGAAAATGGGATCAAGTCTTACCAGCAAAAGAAATTAACCAACAGGAACCTGACAATTGCAGGCTTATTTTAAGAGAATAGTGATATTTCTCCTTGAGAAAAGTCTTTAGAAAAGTTACAAATTGTTACCTGTGACTGGTAGTGCACATAGTGTTGTTACTATCACATGGCTTTAATCAGGAAACTTGGGTTTAAATTCCAACTAGGACACACTAATTTTGTCACCTTGTGTACATGATATAACCTCTCTGATAATTAGTTCTTCATGTATGATATATAATACGGCAATTCTGACATAACTATAATAAAGATTAAAGGTGAAAGTGATCATAAATTGTTTAGTTCTGTAATGCATGAAATATTTAAAATTTTTAATAAACTGGATAGAGAAATTTGTTTGGTAGAAGTCTATTTTCTATTAATGTAAAAAAATTAAAAAGTTCAACAGTTTACTGTCACGAGCATATCTAAAATTACATGTCTCTGTAATTCACACATAGGGCTCTTGAAATCTTATTTCATCACCAGCAGATTTCTTTTGTTTTTTATTAGGTTTCAGATATTAACTGGGATGCAAGAATAAAGATAAGGAAACCAGAATAAGAAAAGAGTATACCTTAAAACCCAGGTTAGATATCACTTCCTCATATTGGCCAAGAAAGACAATAAAATTATAAGAAAAGTAAGTGCTTTATGAATTAGGAAGCTGAATTAATAAAGCACCTGACATCATCTTAAATAGATCTTACCACAGGGAATGCATTCAGAGTGGCTGTTTTATTATTTTATTGCATTTTTTGTGTTTTGATGTTATTGAAGAAACTATGTTTTTTAGTAGAGAAATTAAATGTTCAATTTTCTCTTTATATAAAATACATCTATTATATATACAAGACCACACATTACTGTTTTTAATAGCGGACAAAGGATGAGACCTAGAAGAAAGAAAGCTCTAGTTCTGATATTAATCAAGTATTGATTCTTGATAAAGACAGAACATTTATATTGAAAGGATCAGTAATGGGGAGCATTTTGTAAAGTATAATTGTCTTACCACTATGCAGTATATCTGAAATTAATACAAAATAATATAAAAAGTAAACTGTAATAAAATTTTTTTAAAAGATTTTAGCATGCTGGACTCTGAATCCAGAAAAAATTTTAAAAGATCAAAAAAAAAAAATTCAAACATTTAGCTTATCTTAAAACAAAGGAGTAGTATTAATAGCCACTAAAAGATGCATCTAAGTTTAACCTTGAAATGATTCATGTATGCATTTTTATTTAAAGAAAATATTTTAAAATATGAACAAATAATCTAAACAATAATAAAAATGCACACAATTTAAAAAAAAAATGCACACAATTTACCAAAGATATGTTCATTAAGTAATATAGTCATCCAAAGAAATGACAGAAAAATAGATTAGAGGAACTTTCTAATTTAATATTAGAAAATATATGACATTAACAAATTTTAATATGTTATTACTATTTTTCCATTTTTATTTTTTATTTAATAACATTTTGCATTTAGTAAAACAAAGATAAATTTGATTGTGGTTCAAATCAATTTTGGCTTTTAAAATCTTTTTCATATGTAGCCTGACCCGTGGTGGTGCAGTGGATAAAGCGTCGACCTGGGAACACTGAGGTCGCATGGGAGTTGATGCTTCCAGCTCCTCTCTCTCTCTCTCTCTCTCTCTCTCACACTCTGTGTCTCCTCTCTAAAATGAATTAAAAAAAAAAGAAAAAAAATCTTTTTCATATGTATAAAAATAAGTTTAAAGTCTAAATTATGGATCTAATTTTAGGCATGTCACTTAATATTGGTGAAGAGGCTAAAATATATAAAAGGACTCAAATAAATATTCTGACCACTTTCTAGTCAACATGACAGGAAATAAAAGGGGCAATTCAAAATTTAATGTACTTATTCAACAAATACTGAATGAGTTTCTTGTACATTCCAGGGAAAAGCAATCCATAGAAGAATATCTATGTAAGTATTATGAAAGAGATATGAACAAATTACCCTTGTAAGAAAATGAAATCAGATAGATTGCAAGTATAAATCTCAAAAGAGTGACTTTACACATTTATGAACAAATACCTGGGTGACATTAAAATCTTACTCAACTGAGCATGTAAATGAAGAAAAATGATGAGTTCCTGGGGATATACATACTTTGATGAAGCTTTTTCTTAGTTAATTTCAGGTTCCATATGAATGATATAATTGAAATTTTCTAAATCAACTAGCTTATTAGAGATTCATTTCAAAGCAATTTTATATATTTCAAAACAACTTCATTTTTCTTTTGGTTAGAATATAATATAGTAAATAAAATTTTGTCTAAGTTCTGTGACAGAGGTGCCAATTTCCTTACTTATAAAATTAGTAAATATTTTTATCACTGATTGGTTTGGATTTTCTAGTTGTTTTTTTTAATTGTTCACAAATACCTTCATAAATTTATAAATATCAAATTTAACTGAGTTATTCATTGTTCTCAGTAAGCTAAATGGTATATAGGTAAAATTTAAGCAATGATTTTATAATTTCACTTTTCATTATGCTAATTGAAGCCATTTACAACAAATTTACCTGTATTTTCTGTAAGAATGATCTGTACTGAAAAATACTAGAAAATTTGTGCTCCTAAGTAACTTGTCATTCAAAATTTTAATTCCATGAAATAACTTAAGAGTGTCTTTATTTTTACTCAAACTTGATTCATGATAATAATTCACCTACTATCATACATTTTAAAAAATGGACAAAGAAACTATTTTCTTTCTTTTTTTTCTTGTCACTAAACATACTGATTCATTTTTGGATTTTCCTAAATGAACTCTAAAACTACCAATCTATATGTAGATACTTTCGCTCATTCAGTATTTTGTCTGTTATAAATTAAATGAGGAACTTCTCATTTATATTTCAATATGTCATCTTTTAAGTTGATTGTGTCAATTTCTTTTCTTAAATTGCGGAAGCAGCCTCTGGTGACATTTCATTGCCTTAAGCACTTAAAATCTTCCTTACTTCGTTTTTGGCATCATCCTTCATGTAGCTCAAGTGCGAAACTCTAGATCTGAAAGCTCTTTTCTGAAAGAGGAATTTACTTTATATACTTGGTGATATTAAAATTAAATTTTTATGAACATTTATTGAGCACTTACTATATACAGTGTACTTTTAACATCTTCCATTTCATTATACTTTTCAGAAGTAATAGTCACATTTTTTTCTTAAAATATTCTTACTTGTTGCTTAAACAGCAGGTCATAAAGAATTAACAGGGAAGAACACTGAGATGAGAAGTACAATGAGTACAAAAAGAAAATTAATTTTTGACGCTTTCCATTCCAAAATTCCACACAGGTAGTCTGTCACTGTGTTCAGTCATTGTTCTTCTACAATGTCTCTGATTCTCATTGTCTTTTTAACTCTGGTTACTAAGACTGAAGCCAATCATTCCTCACTTCAGGCTTGCAACGCTTCAGTGGCTCTTTAATTAGCCTGTCTTTATTCATTGTTACTCTAATTCACCCTTTCACTGCAATAATCTTTGTGAAATACTACTATTGTTATGTCACTCTTCTGCCAAAGAGATTCCTATCCCCTACTGCCATCTGTATGAAGACCAAACTCTCCTATCTGGCATTATCTAATTTTGTGCTTCTAATGTGGCAGCTTTATTTTCTACTTTTTCTCAGTCCACATGCTGTTTCTGTCTGACTGGTCATCTCACTTCCATCCCAACACACTCTACTTCTTGCCAACTCTGGTTTACAAGTATAATCACTTTACTTAGAATGGTTTTGGTCCTCCCCTGCACCTATCTAATCATTAACCTGTTCTGTAAAGTCCAAACTGAATCCCACTTATTGGAATAGTTCTAAAACATCTTAAGGTTCTTTCATTAACTGAGTGTCAATAACAATATTCATCAGAATTTTAATTACTCAATTTCTCATACAAAGGGCAATAGATTAAAATTCAGTTAAGCTAGGTATTTATTCACTGTTGAGTGTTAAAACCATTTCAACTTGCCCTACCCTTATATTATACTACTATCTTAGTTTCCATAGTATCACAGTAGTTGTTTATGTTTCCTTTTTTCTGTGCTACTCTGGAAGTCCCTGGAAGCAAACACTTTTTTTTTTAACTTTTCATTCCTAAGTGCACCTGGAATCACACCTGACATTTAGTGGTTTCTCAATGTATGTTTGAAGATTGAGTGTCTGCCATGGAAACCTTGTGATCTAGGGATCATCTATAAAATAGAAATAATTATACCTGCCTTGCTAGGCTCACAAAACCTTCTTGAGTAGATAAAAACATAGAAAAATATTTTATAATTGTAAGCAATATAAAAATAGTATATGACTATATGATTCTACATATAGTAATGCTTCCCTTTTATACTCTTCAAATCTACAAAATGTCTTATATGCACACACTTTGCTGCTAATAAACTATTGGCTTATGACATACCGTTAGTAAAATTTACACAGATTTATTGTCTGCTTGTAAATAATATTATAGAAGTAAACTGTTTTTACATTATTAGTTGGTATTCTATGCTTCATGATGCCTAAAAACCTTCACTGTGACTGCAGACATATTGGAAGTCATGTGTTGAGAATGGCAGAACCACTCGACAGCTCTGTATTGCTCCTTTCTCAAGAGTTTCATACAAGGGAAATGCATTCCCCTTATACTTCTGACTTGCTTCCTTCCTGGAATTTAGTCTCTTATAACCAAGTTGACTCACAAAAAACAACCCGGACTGCTAGGCAATTCACCTATGCTGTGGTTCAGTAGAAACAATAAATATTACGTCTATTGGTACCCCAACCCATGTGGAAAAAATAAAATGAGTATTTGAAACCACTGAAAGAGACAACGCGCAGTTAATGCCACTTCTTTCCTTGTTAAACACAGCTAACAATTCTGCCTGTTTTATGCCTAATGTTGGAGTGCCAAACTGAACGGCACAATTCAGATTGGTTTTCATGGACTGTGATAGACTGACTTCAATTCCTCATTGGAGAAGCAACCTATCTCCAATGGTAAACTTTCTCATGAAAGCTTATCTGAATCAGTTAAGAGAGTATTTTTAAGTAAAGTTTGAATTATACATATTATTTACTTTGCAAAAATTGACAGCCCATGCCATATAGCTCTTTGTGTGTCAAAATGTTCTGTACAAAATACCACAGGAACAGCTGAAAGACAAACAGAGAGGAGTCCTGAACATCACATTTAGCTTACTTTTTATGCATACCAGCTCAGCTCTTAACATGGGAAGAAAACTGTTTCTCTTTTTTCTTCCAATTAATGTTGCCCTCAAAGAGCTTCTTCTACCTCTTGGTTTTCCAAAGGTACAGTTTGGTTTGACTGATTTATATGGTATATACAATTGAGTGAATACAGAAGCAATTTATTGCTCCTTTTTTCAACCTCACAGCCAAGTGTAACATCCCTGTTAAGAGAGACTGGAGTGGGTGAGGGCAGCTTCTACACTTCTAGGTCTGTGCAATATATCCAGGAGATTTTACAGATACAGATACGTTAAGAAATATATACAAACATAGGTAGATAAATAGATAAGGAAAAAAGGCATAAAAATAAATATTCATTATTTTATGCTACTTAAACACACCACTAATTGATTTGGGACTGGGATGTCTAAAATTTCAGATATTTCCATGACTATTGGAAATAAAATAATAATTTATCTGGCAAAATCCCATGTACTTAATTATTTGTATAAATATGTTCTATAGATTTTTGCACACACACACACACACACACACACACACACACACATATATATAATGTCTAGTCAGTGCATTTACTTGCATATCCCATTCCTCAAACATGGTGGATCAATAAGAGGTTATACTTTTGCTCATTATGTGTCCTCAATCGATATTATTGATTCTAAACTTTGAAATTTTCCTCTCTGACAGAACTATCTCACTTTCTACCCTTTCTATTCATTAACAAGTAACTTGAAATTTGTTCTCATTGTGTGGTCTAATCCCTTGAACTCACTGTTCTTATATTTCTGGCTCGTTCACCTCTGCCTGACTTCCTCTTTCCTTCTTAACTTAGGTTGTGAGACCACACAAATACCTCCTTGGCAGTATTCTCGTTAATACTGAACAATACCTCACCTGTTTCATGCATGCTGTCTGTATTCTGGTAAACCCAATTCTCAGTAGCTTTTCCAGCTCTCTTTCACAATGTTAGGCACTTTAGCGTTGCTGCAGAAGGGAGGTAAACGGTGCAAATTTGGCTACAGACTCTGCTTTTCTCTCACTACTGCTCAGAAAAGGTATTTGTTTCCTGATTCTGTATTGCATCACCCCAAAAAGATACTTCAACCATTTGTTTATATTTGAACGTGTTTCCATCTTCCCAGATGAAAATCCTCCTCTCCCACTTGACCATGTTTCCAGGGCTATCTCAAATGGTCTCGTAGACTGTCATCTACTAAAGGCCTCCCTTCTATTTCTGACATCTCACTCTTCATTCCAGTCTAAAAGGAAGAAAGAAAACAATAATGCTTCCATTTTTTTTTAGTGCTGAATCATTTATCCAAACTTTGACATTAACTTTTTTATTCTTTCTTGAAATAGCTCTCCATTAAAGAACAAACTATTTTCTGTGTTTTCCCCTTTTCTCTTACCTTGTGCTCTGCTTACTAAAGTCATTTATTTTTTTCCTTCTGAAAAAGCCTATCCTCATACATACAGTCTCTCAAGCCATCACTTTGTCTTGTCCTCTTGCTCTCAAAGCTTTTGGAAAAGTAACTGTCATATTTTTCCCAGAATCAGGTCATGATTTCACTTCTTGCAGAGTAACTTTCACAACAAATACTTGATAACACTGGGGAACAAAATTTTTGTTGCATCCATAAAAACACTTGTTCTTACCTAATTTGAGTGTGCTGATCTCAAATCTGATATTTAGTTTTTCTCTGTAAGCTACAGTATTTTTGCAATTCAAGATTTTAGGTTTTCATTTTATTGTAAAATTTTCAAAATTTAGTTTAACATAATGAAGTAGAATGTCTTCTTTGGCATCATCTTTGTGAAAAGATAATAATTCATATAATGCAGTAAATACACCAATACACTAGAAGATATAATTGCTTCAGAATTTTGTCTACAGTGGTCGAAACAGAACATATTAAAACACTTATTTTAATCATAATATTTACGCAAAACTTATTTAAATTCTATTCGGGCAAAAATTTGCGTTTGTAGCTCTAGGGTTTGTGTACTTGTTGAGGACAATTTGTTTGATGCTCCAGCAATAGTCTGCTCATCACTAACAGCTCCAAGATTTTTGGGAAACTTACCAAGGTGACTGTTCAGGAAGTGAATCTTTTTTTTTTTTAAAGAGGTTTTACACTAATATTTTACCCCCAATTCCAAGGCCAAACTTTTCATTTATCTTATTTTTATTTTATTCATTTTAGAGAGGAGACACAGAGTGAGAGAGAAAGAGAGAAAGAGGGAAGGAGCTGGAAGCATCAACTCCCATATGGGCCTTGACCAGACCAGTGCAGGGTTTTGAACTGGCGACCTCAGTGTTCCCAGGTCAACGCTTTATCCACTGCGCCACCACAGGTCAGGCCAGGAAATGAATCTTAATGCTCATGTTACATTCAATGTCACAGAAAGCCAACAGCATCCTTTGAACCAGAAGTTTATAGTTTTCTGCTTTTTTGTTGCCAAGGAAGTTCTTTGTAACTGTCATAAAAGACTGCCATGCTGCTTTCCCCTCCTTATTCATCTTTCTGGCAAATTCTTCATTCTATATGAGGGTTTGAATTTGAGGTCCATTGAATACACCTGCTTTTAACTTCTCAAAAGACAAGGCAGGAAAAGCAGAAATAATATGTTGAAAGCATTCACTTTCTCTATTCAAAGTCTGAACCAAGTGCTTCATTAAGCCAAGTTTGATGTTAAGTGAGAGAAAAATGATCCTGTCTCAATTAACTACAGGTTCATTCACAATTTTTTGCATCCTTACTTCCAGAACTTCACGTGTCAGCCACTCCTTCTGTGGCCAGTGTTTCTTCCGAGATCGGCTGTCCCACAAACCCAGAAAACGAGGATACTTTGTGAAACCTCTCTGTTGTCCTAGCAGGAAATTTACCATTTTAAGATCCACATAAATGGTCCAGTTATGCTCCTTATACTTCAGAAAGTCGAGGACAATTTTTATGTCATTATAATCTTCTTGTAGATGAGTTGAATAACCAATTGGAACCGCTGCATAAACATTACTGTTGTGTAGGAGAACACATTTCAGACTGCCTTTAGAGCTGTCAAGAAATAGCCGCCATTCTGTTGGACTGTAAGTGGTAACACCTAGCTGGCTGAGAAGACTACTGATATCATGACAGTAAACAAAGTGTTTGTCTTCAGAAAAAAAGTCCACAAAAATCTGTTCACGCTTCCTGAAATGGGATACTTTAGCTGACTGGTGAAGTACATTCTTTTCTTGAAACCTGGAGGCTCATAACTCAGCTGCTTTCTTTGACAGGCCCAAATCTTTTACTAAGTCATTCAATTCAGGTTGTGTAAACTGCTGATGGGTTAATGACTGCTTGGCATCAGAAGAAGACGCTTCAGATTTTACAAACATTTCCTCATGCATCTTATCAAAATACACTTGATCACCATGTTCACTTTCTTCGTCTTTCGAAGAAATACAACCATTGAAAACTGGAACCGGAGTGTCTCAGAGTGTGAGATAGGTCATATTGCTGAAGGAATATTAGGATATGTGATCATATGCCATTTTTTTCTTGCCAATGCCTTTGTATGGATCAGACAGAAATAACAGTCACTGCTGTGGTCCTTAGGTTCACGCCAAACCATGAAAATACCAAAAGGCATTCCTTTGCGTTTTCCTTTTGTCCAGTCATGAAGCATTTTCTCACAATTATGACACACAATATGAGGAGCCCAATTCTTGTCTTGATCGCCAAGGGAAAATTGAAAATAGGCAATATATGCACGTGTCACAAATGATGAAATATTGTGCCTTTGATGTTCAAGTGTGGAACAGCCACATATGTAACAGATGGTGTCAGGACTATTCTTACATTTACACCTATTCAAAGAAGCCATGATTCAATCTTAAAACAAAATAAGAGGGTGTTTTTTTAATCAGATAATAACTTTTTACATTTAAAAACAACTACAATTATGTAAAAGTGATATTTGTAAAACATTAATTGCCTTGTGGTTATATTCAATCCAAGAGTCATTACCCTCTAACTCCAATTTAAAAACCAATGCATGCCTGCCTGTAACAAAAAGAAATTAAAATTGTATAAAAACTAAAGCATGCACCAAAAACTGGATTTCATATTTGAATCAGTGTTGCATGGATATATAAAAACAGTTCTAAAACCTCATCCAACACTAAATGAAAAAAAATTGTTCCCCAGTGAATCAAGTTATAAGTCTTTTCCCAGTCATGTTCATTGACTTCTGTTAATATGTGACTATAGTAGCATCCCTTGTTTCTAGAAACTGCCTTACCCTGGCTTATGCACCATATTTTTAACTCTCTGATCATCCTATGGATCATTTCTACAGAGAAAATCCCAACTAGAATAAGTGATACTCAATTTGCTAAGTTTACAAGCTATTTTGGTGTAGATATTTTAATGTGCTCTAACAAATTATCCCCACTTAGTTACCAATAGTAACCATTCTCCAAGAGTCTATGTTTACCTCCTATCTCTTAATCTCAGGGGCTTATCTCTTAGCCTCCAAAATCATATATTCACCTACTACTTGCTCATTACCTTTAAATAAATATTCTAAAATACCAGCATATCCAAAGCAAACATTATCATTTCTATGGTCTTTGTTTCCAAATGATTTTTTCTTCTGACTTCTGTTTTTAGTTTTTATTTGTAATAGAATCATTCTCTATGTAATTGCAACTGAAATCTAATGCTTCTCTTTTCCAACATTGGGTTATTATTATTTCTTTTTTGTGTCCTTCTTTTAAGCTTTCCCCTTTGTCATTTCCACTACCATTTTGCTAGATTTAATTCTTACATTCCTTTGCTTGGACTGTGGCCAAACTTCTTAACTGATGTCCATGCATTTAGCTATTCTTTATGTGTAAGCTAGAGGTTTTTCTGTATATTTCCCATAGAAAACAAGCTATTTTTAAGATATATTTAATTGTTTTTAATCTGGCAGAAATATACTGTTCTATTCATTTCCTATTATTTGTTTAAAACATACTTTAAATCTATAGATTAACCACTACACATTTTCTTTCATCATAACCCATAAGTTTTTGTGTTTCTGGTTTTTTAATGCTGTTTTTTTTTCTTCTGCCTGAAATGCCTTCCTCCAAAACATCTATCTTTTCAAAATCCTATGCATCCTTAAAAATAATTTTATATACTAACCTTTTAATGATGCTTTACCATAGTCAAAAGTTCTCATTCTTTCTTTTAAAATTGAGACATAATTAACATGTAATATTGTTCAAGTTTAAGCTGTACAATATGTTAACTCATTACATTAATGTATTACAATATGATTGCCACCATAGCATTAGCTAACATCTCTGTCACATCACATAAATATAATTTCTTTTTTTGTGTGTGTGGTGACAACAATTGAGATCTAGTTTCTTAGCAACTTTAAAGTTTATGATACAACATCGTTGACTGTAATCATCACTATACTGTGTATTAGATATCCAGGACTTACTCATCTACTAGTTGCAAGTTTGTACACTTAACCTCTCCCCGATTCCCTCACCCCCCTCCCACCTCTAGTCCCTGGTAAGCACTGCTCCACTCTCTATTTCTATGAGTCCAGCTCTTTTAAATTCCATCTATCAGTAAAATTATAGAGTATCTGTCTTTCTCTGTCTAACTTACATGACTTGGGATAATGCCTTTAAGGTCTACTCATGTTACTGAAAATGGAAGGATTTCCTTCTTTCTCATGGCTGATGGTATTCCACTGTATACCTATAACATCTGCTATATCCATACTTTCACTGATGGATTCATAGGCTGTTTCCATAACTTGGTTATTGTGAATAATGCTGCAATAAAATGAGAGAATCTTTGATAACCTATTTTCATTTCCATTAGTTGTAAACTCAGAATTAAAATTGCTGGATCATTGGTAGCTTCATTTTTAATTTTTAGGAATTGTCATTTTCTTTCCCGTGGTGGCTGAATTTACATTCCCACTAACAGCACTCAAGGGTTCCCTTTGCACTACATCCTCACCAACACTAGTTACCGCTTGTCTTTTTGATGCTAGCCATTGTAACAAGTGCGGGCTGATATCTAATTGATTTGATAATAGTAATAAAATATCTTTCCATGTAACCATTGGTCATTTGGATGTCTTCTTTAGAGAAATTGTCTGTTTGGTACTTCTGTCCATATTTTAATTATATTATTTTGTTGTTATTATTGAATAATTATCTATTCCTTCTGTAAATCTAGTTTAGACTTTCTGTAACATTCTGACCTATAAAGATGCTTGATTTGTACAGGTCTTGCTTGCTATATTTTAAAGTCTTTGACTATAGAAATCTTGCTTCTTTATCATTGTATCCACTGTTGCTCCTAAAATACAAACATTATCAGTATTTTCTCTATTTGAGCACATATCTAGATTGAAAGAATCATACAAAAAATACTTCAAGTTTCTGAAAATTGTTTTGAATGACCGTATTAAAGTATGCTCAAATGCTCCTGTTTTACTTTTCAGGTGTTTTTTATCAAGAATAATCATCTCATCAAAACAAACAAACAAAAAATCTCATAAATACATGAGGTGATAAATGTGTTAATTAACTAGATGGAGGAAATCCTTTCATAATGTATATGTATTTCAAAGCACCATGCTGTATACTTTAAATATTGTAAATTTCATTTCTGTTATAACTCAATTAGGCTGTAATAAAAAGAAAATAAACATAAATGTTCCATGTTTCCATATCATTATGTTTTTTAAATTAAGGCACAGTTTTATAATTTTTGTTTGCTTCTTTTCCAAAGAGAAATATTTGTAAGGCTGTAAGACTGCTGACATTTCTGTAATTCAGTTACATTGCTTATGTGTCCTTAGGCATCCATGTTATTTGGTTCCAAAATACTAATGCTTTCTCAGTGAGTTTTCATAAAAAATTCAGGAAACTTTATACATGGTTTTTTCTTTGTAATGTATTTTTTTCCTTTTATTCAAGAGAAACTCTTGATTTATATTAAAAAAATAAATATATACAGAAAAAGGTAGATAACCTTTTCATTTTCTTCCTCAGGAAACATACAAGTATGAATAGTTGAAGATGAATCTCTGTTAGCAGCAGAACAATAAGCCTTCTTACACAGTTTGTGAATTACGTGAGCCCACACCCCCTTACGCTTTGCTACATCCCAAGATGAGTGTAAATTACCTCTTGTAAAAGATGGTCACATATCTCCTATTAAATAATTTTCCTGAGCTTCAAGCCCCAGTTCCCTCTCTTTTGTCTTCTTTTTTATTTCAAGGAAGTCTATTCACGAGAAGATTGGAAGCCAAAGTATTTGGTTTCTACCTGCACCACCCCGCAGGTATGTGTTGAACTGAAGCTGACCTTCCACTGCATCATACTCTTAATGAAATGATCTACTTCTACTCAGTGTCAAGGATTGGCTTAAAAGGTTTTCTGGGCTAATAGATTAAATTACTCTTTAAGGCCAAAGAGCTGCAGTATGACATTACACCTGGTGAAAGGAAGAACTTAAGAGGATAGGAAGGTAATAAATTCTCTTTTAAAAGTAACACATGAAGTGCTATTTTATTGCTGAGAGCAAAATATTAATATCAAGTTTTCTTGAAGGGGCAGCTTCACATAACCCAGAACTTTCTATAATGCTAGAAATGTGCCAGTTAATGTTCATTGATCCAATTCTGCACATTCCGTTGAAATATTCCTTATGTTGTACCTTTCAGTGGTTTTTATCAGGTACTTAATAACTTCAATAAACATAAAAAAAATAATTGGGTAGAGTCAACATTTTTAAAGGCTATTCTGTAGAGTGCTTAACTTTGTGAAAACTGCAATATCTTAAAATAGCTCTTTTATAAAGATTAGATTGATGTTGGAGAACAAAATCAAGTCTATGAGATTCCCAAAAGCAAGAACTTGGACTTTTTGATCACGCTATTTCTAACCCCTTGCTGGAATATAGTAGGTATGACTAGAGATTTATTGAATAAATGAAGCTATAAAAATCAATTTTTAGTCAATTTTCAAGTATTTTAAGTTGGATATGCTAGACATGTTACAGTAATGTTGCTTCAACATTTTCTAAACTCACATTAAGCTTTCATTAAAAGGCATTGACTTGTATTCCTTTGATAAAGTTGTAGATATACTTTTTTTGAATTTCTATTTCTCCAGGGAAATCATAAGAAGTGTGATTATTAAGGCATAAAAATATTCTGTGATATCATACTTTTAACTGTCCACTTTATCTAATTGATGAATGCCATTCTTTTCTTTATTTTTGTTTATTTTTTTATAAATTAGTTCTATCTTTAAAGCAATGAACACTATAAGGTAAGGCCAGTTAGAAATAGCATTATTATTCTATCAGTTAACAAACAGTAGAACATTAGATCGTCAATACTTTCAGATGTGCTAAAAGTTTTAAATAATTCAATTTTCTGAAGAAAGTATCTGCTATAAAGTATTATGAAACATGTTTTTATTTATTCTAATTAAGACATTTTGAAATCTCAGGATCAATTCATAAATTTGCGTGTAAAAACATGAATAAATTTTAAGATTCTTTGAGCTAGATTTAAAACACCAACTGAATTATAGTTTATTTTAGAATATTCACAAAACCACCTTTGCTGCTCTGAAACTGTCATAGAATGAACCTAAAAGCGTTTCTACATGATGGTTTCACTCCCAAGAAATTCAGGAAGAAGTTATAAAATCTGCACAATACTCTGGTGAATCAGAAAACCCCAGATGTCACTAAATGTATGCCAAAGATTCAGTACTTCCCAAATGCCCATCTAAGGGATGATTACTTCCATATTTCTTGATAAGATTTAAAAGCATTAGTTCATGGACCTCACACTCTGAAAATAACCAGCGTCGGGCCTAGTAATCTGTATAGTTGAAAGATATACAAGATGATTCTTGTGCACTGCTAAGCTGTGAAATCCATCTTACATTTTCTAACTTGACAGGAATTTGTTGAAACAAATGTAAGAATGTAAAAAAAAAAAAAATTGTCAATCTACTGTTCACCTTCCCATGCCACCAGTCATTCACACTTGTTTTTTAGTAATAACTTCCCAGGCTGACATCTCTGAAATATTCACTGTTATCATTTCTCACTGTACAACAGAAGCAGGAGCCTGGTCCTGAGATGAGCTGGATGAAAATGCACCTAGGAAGCATATTAGAAATAACCTAATTTTCATAAATCAATACCCGAGAGTGTTTATATATTGTATGGTTTCCGGCAAAAGACATTTTGCTTTCCCGTATTTCATTTGTAGAGTTTAGTCCCAGATTGAAAGTTGTTTCTGTATAGTATAAGTTAATAAAACGTGCATTTCAATACATGAAGGCTGACACCAAACAGCCTGGTTGACAGAATGAAAGCTTTCTCGATGATGGAATCCTAGGGAAGAGGGTATGGAGTGGATTGGAGGTGCATGGGGCTGGGGGTGGGGGAAATAGAAAAAGAAGCAGGAGCCTAGAGATGCATGTTATTGTGTGATGAGCCAGAGGTCCATATTAGCTCTGATGGAAGTTTGCTCTGTGTCATTTATGCAGGAATCTATTTTCTTTATTATTACAGACAAAAAGGTTTATAATGTCACATATTTTTGAAAATTCACCTTAACTGTGATTTATTGAATAGACAGTAACAGTAGAAATGGAAGTACACACACAAATAATTAAAATACAAGGAAGGGTGCAATTTTTAAAATGCTGCAATTTTGAGGTGTGCAATTGAAGATTTTATATAGGAAGAAGCATTTGAGCTGAATGGGTGAAATGTTGACAGTTTAAATATAGGAGAGAGCGGAAACTGGATAAATGGAGTATGTTCTAAGACAAAGATGAGTTGTTCTGTATGCCAAAAGTGAATCATGGTTTGGTAGGATTATGGAATGAAAAATAAAACCTGAATCATGGATCAAGCTAAGTTTGCATTTCACTCTGTAGGCATGGCAAACCCTGTGAAGTGTTTTTGCAAGACTAGGCCATAATCAGATGTGCACTTTAGGAAAACCTTAGAGAGAGTAGGGTCAAAAAACCTTTCAAAATCAAATGCAGCAAGCAGTGTGCGTAAGACAGCTTTACAGCTAATTAACTAGAGTGAATCCAGAAACATGTTAGTGTCTACATATGAGTACTGAACAAAGCTGAATGAAGGTTGAACTAAGAGACATAATGAATGAAAAAAATGAAACACATTTAAAAGGTGTTGCAGAGATAGAGAAAAGAACAATGCATTCATAACTACCTTAATCCACCTTGTTTTAGCAAAATAAAAAAAAAATTCTATCACCTTTCTTCATTTCTTTTTCCAACAACTTTATTGAGATACAATTTACATACCAAGTTCACCCATTTAAAATGTTTAATTCAACAGTTTTTAGTGTGTATATATCTATATATATATATCTATATCTATCTATCTATATATATATATATATATATATATATATATATATATATATATATATATATATATATATACAGATTTGTGCATTCAACACCATAGTCTACTTTTAGAATATTTACATTGTTCCAAATAGAAACCTTGTAGCCATTAGTAGTCACTCTATATCCGTCTTCCCCTTCTCCCAGCCTAAGCAACTGTAAGCAACTGATAACTTAGCCATCATGTCTCCTGCTATATTTTCTATTGATATCTAAATTACTAGGATAAAGACTTGGTTTTTAACTAATACATAATACCTAACGACAAACATTGATTGTGAAAACAGTATTTTAAACTCACTATCTTTCTCTGAACTTCCATCTCCCTCTCCTATTCATCTACCCCAGAACACATACACAGTACAGGTATATTACATTCTTACCTTTTACTTCTGCTGTTCTGTGCAGACCACAAAGCCCCAGATGTGTCTGCAGAGGCCAGGAGACCCAACAATCTGTTCCTGTGGGAAGGAAGTGAGGCTAGAACATAAAGTTCCTCTGACTTTCCCATTTCTCTCCTTGGGGGAGTTGCAGCTATGAGCTCTTTCAGGAAACAATGTGACACTACTTGAGTGTGGCTGGTGTTGGTTCCGGAGGCTCTAGGTCCACAGCAGACTGTGAGACACGCTAGAATTAGGTCTGGATGACTCAGTTCAGTCTAAGATATGATGAAATAAAATGGAAGGCTGCCTTCAAGAAAGTGGTAGAATTTTTTCAAGATTCTACCAGAATTCCCAGTTGAAATTGTATGTCCAAAAGGTTCATGCCAATCCCCTTCTCTTCTCAAGAAGTTGCAAGTTCTCAGGGGTTTCATACCTTCTCCAGCTACTGCTTGATTCTAAGATTTTATGGTGCTCAATACTTCTGGGAACATCTGTGCATATCTTATGATAATAATAATTGCAAAATATCAAGGACAATATGATAGACACTATTTTTACAAATGAAGAAATCTCAAGTGAATCACACAACAGGTTAACAATATTTCTCTATCATCCTCCATATGAATTTATCAGGTACTTAAACTTCTCTCAATCCCAAGATTTTATGCTCAGGGTTGTTTTGTGGATTAAAAAAAAAGACAATGACTAGAGACACAATTTGTAAATGATAAAGTGGTACATAGTAGAAATTGGTATTTCTGAATTAACTGGTGCAGATTGCTTTGGACTGGCAGGAGAATTCATATTGAATTCTTTGAATTTTTTGGAGTCTATGAAGCTTTCTAATACACAGAGCATTCCCTATATGAAGGGGCTGCTGGGTGTTGGTGAGCCACGAATGTTTCCACCTGGGTCACACTACCAGAATGTTCTGATCATTACAGTAATTTGAAACTTGGTTCCGGATTTTCTCTAGCTGAAGAAAACACCTGAAAATCAATGCTGTGCACCCTTCTTGTTCTCTGAGTATGCGGGGAGTTGTCACTCAGCAAGTCCCTACATGTGGACAGTCTTCTTATGTTTCAGAGTTGAAGGGTTTGAAGAAGAGGATTTTATATTTCTTTGCTTTACTATCTAATTTCTAGCAGGCATAAGAAATAAATGACTTAGTATTCACCCATAATTTATAATTATTAATCTGTTAAAACCCCTCTTTTGATGTTGACCTTGTTTGCAAGGGGGCACTCAATAATAGCAATTCCTGCATTTAGTAATTTCTGGCCCCTCTAAAAGGGTTTATCCAGTAATTGAATTAGTTTAACTTCTTCCCAGTGTTTTGATTCCATGCTTCTAAAAAATTTTAGTGATATTCTCAAATAAGTAACTTATTCACAGAACTCCAGATTTTTAAAGAACATGATATTTTATTTTGTAATATAGCGTATGGCTTTTGTGTTCTTAAAAAATAAGTTGGTGGTGACAGAGGACAATTGACTTTGGGGTGATGGGTATGTAACATAATTGAATGATAAGATAACCTGGAGATGTTTTCGTTGTACATATGTACCCTGATTTATTGGTGTCACCCCATTAAAATTAATAATTTAAAAAAACAAGTTGGAAAATTCAAACTGACTTTTCTTCAAAAGTGATAAAGTTTAGTAGTTTCTGTTATGATAATAAAATTCATTATATACAAAGAAAACTATAATTAAAATCTTTTATATATTTTAAGTATAAAGAAAAATTTAAAAGTATTGATTGCACTGTAAACACAAATACTTTATTTTAATCCTACTTAAAATTTCCAGTAATAAAAATAAAATCAGAAATTAAACAGTTGATTCACAGTATTTAGTATTTACATAAAGGATTCTGAGGGAAATAAAAAATGGTAATACGGCACCATAGAATTAAAGTGCAGGAAAAAAATAATTTTTTTATGCTTATATTTGAATACATATCCAATTTGTGGTCTTTGTAAAATAATCACTATCAAGAGAACCTATAAATACATATTTAAAAACGTTCCCTACCAGTTGTTTTTAACAAAGAAGCTGTTCAGAGTCAACACTTAGAACTCATAAATATTACAGTTTTAGCCTGATCTCCTATAGTTTTTATTTTTTTCAAGAGATCAATGGTCTACCCAGTACAGATACTACAAAACTTGTGGAATTAGCTACCATTTTCCACTTAGTATCATTAAGCCTGAAGAAGCATTTTCTCCCTAAGCATCAGATATGCAAATATAATCCTGTAAGCACAAAGCAAGCATGGATTTGGATAAATTACATCTGGAAAATTAGGCCATCTGATGGAACCCTTTAATCAAGGATAATCACTTCAAATTGAAGGATATTCCAAGATTGATTCCCAGTAACCTTCTCTAATGTCTTTAGGAAAAAGGTGGGGAGATTGGTATATATGAAGTGAGCTTACTGATAGCAGAGGGGCACCCACCAGTATGAAAAAATGTCACATTTTTTGGAAATAAGAACCATTTTTCTCAATCTGCAATGCTATGTTGCCCAAAGTCTATGTTTTATAAAACAATTCATATTTCTTTGAAGTCAGCTGTGCTATTATCATTCCGTATTGGTTCTGCATTTTGGGAGTATATTATCTTATAATACTGTCTAAGTATTGAGTTTTATTTGATTTCATTAGAGCTTTTATTTTCTTGTTAACATTATACACTTAAGGTCTCTGAAACATTTCTATGACTTCTTCGTCCCTAACTGATTTTTGTATCTTGCTTGTCTCCTTAATATGGTTTCTTTGTAAAAATAATGCTCTTTATATTTTTCCAATGGATTTATTCACCTATTTCTTGGATATCTGAAATTTCTTTCCATTCTTTTGTCAATACAAATATTCTGCTCTCTCCCAAGTCTACATTAAAAAACATAAGAGAAGTTCCTTTATGATTAATCATATGCCGAATACAAAATGTTTTTGCTTTGGAGCTTTTTAAGAAATCAGAGTTTTAGAGATCAAGAAATATGAATATTTTTTCTATCATAAATCAGAGTACTATTGATATAATCATGTGTCTGAAAATTTATGTAAAATAGCACAGATTTTTATTTCCTAAAGTTGGATAAAGAGAAATATTAAAAGAATAAGAGTTTACATTTTTAAATATCCATAACTACTCTCATTTTAGGTAATATTTTAAAAGAACTAAAGAAGAAAATTTACTAATTAGCAAGGGGTAATATGCAAGTTATGCATTTTGTAATAAGCAAGTAAGTACACATTTATTCCAAATTTTATCTCTAGTGTTAGTGTATTCACAAAACAGAAACACAAGCTTAGAAGCATGTGTTTAGGAATAAACCAATCACCAGGAAAATATCCAAAAGAGAGATTACCTGCAATGTCCTCAGGTAAAAGGGGGATTTTTTCTCCCTACTTCTAATCCCAGATGGTCTGGCCAGCTTTTACTTTCAGAAAGAGATGGAAATAGTATCTGAAATAAGAAGAAATAAGAAACATCTCAATGCATTCATTAAAACAATAAATTGCAAAATTTGGTAATGACAACTTCACAGGGATCAAGAAACTTTGTGTGAATGAAATCAGATATTATATAGATGACAAATTTCCTGAAAGTCATATTTTATACTCATTCAACAATAATTCCCAACACCAGAGCATCTGCTCACATACTTCAAAATGCAATTATTTGCTGTTTATTTATTATGCATTCATAACTCTTGATAAAAATAAAAACACTTTTGAGTGTCTTTTAGCCTTCTATGCATAAACCCCTGTCACACAAACACACACACATAGCAAGGCCAGGTGTTATCCTTCAAAGGTTTACAGCTAAGTTAGAATATCCTTATAAATATAACTATGTGTTCTGCTTTGATTCACTTCGTCCAAAACTTAGTCATGTAATAAAACCACAACTATTTTTGAACACATTGTTTAAAAAATATGCTAGCAATGTTTTTCTTTCCTATATTAACATCTTTAAAAATCAGTAGTGGTAATTTTTTGGCTTCTTGGGCTTTCTTAGTCTCTTTATGTATTAAATAAATACTTTTATATTAAACATATTGTACCTGGTTAGACATTCCAATTTACAGAAATATTTATCAAAGAACCAATGTTAACTGGCAGGGGTATGCTCAGACTGTCTGTCCTTGACCCTGTCTGGTTGAATGTCTTTATTAATGGCTCAGGTAAAGACAGCAATTGCAGGCTTGGGACATTAGCAGTTGACAGAAATATAGAAATGTTGAGAAATATCACAGATGATAGAATCAGTATTTAAAAGATTCCCAGACTTAACAACATGTCAGGTGTAACTATAAAGAAAATATAACAGAGATGAAATATTTGGCACTGTTCTTGGGTCCAAAACATCAAGGTCAAAAATTCACCATAAAGGTATCCAGACTTAGCAAAAAGCACTCTACAAAGTGTGGTGGCTATATATAATCTCAATATGTGTTAATGTGGTTATGTGGCTTTGCTAAAATACTGTGAGTTAGAAATAAAAGAGGTGAAAACATCTGCTTGTATATCATTTATTTACTGTTCACTCTAAGCACCACAGTTGAAGAGTATCATCAAGCAATTTAAAAAATATAGGGATAGCATTGATTAATGAAAAAGGACCCAGAATATTCATATGAGGAATGTATAGTGTTTAACTTTGAAGAGAAATGACTAAAGAGTAAAATAAATATTGTCTTTAAACATTTTATAGCTCTGTATGTAGAATAGCAATAATACCATTTGGATTCTAAATCACAAGGAGGAAGTCTCATGAGAATTAATTTTAATTTGAGAGAGAGAGAGAGGATGAGGGGAATTCTTAGCTGTGGAATTATCAATTGGACATCTTTGAGAGGTATAATTTCACAGAAACTGGAAAAATATACGCAGAAGCTTATGTCCTCTGAGAATGTGTGATCAGAAAAAAAAATCAAGCATTATATAGTGCTGAATGAGATAAAATATGAAATCTGATCTAACACTGAAATTTTATGGTGTAACAAATCTACTTCATGGTTAGGAGATCATTTTTCTCTTTGAAATACCAATGAAGAGAGCCTAATATTAATCCATTACAATAGGATATCAAAATTTCTGTAGTGGATAAATGTCTAAACTTGATAAGTTTTTATACTTGGCAGCAATCTATCAGAATTTAAATAACTTGGGTGGCTGTTAGTACCTTTAACTATTACAAATTTAACCCTAGGGAATATTACAAAGTCATTAAAATCAGTGAATCTCAGGCAACACATAGAGAATTGGTTTTGAGAGAGGATGGGCTTCACCACAAGGTGCCTTGACATGTGAAAAGATTGGGCTGAAGATGAGTAAAAGTAAGAAAGAAACAGACATAGTGGCCACAGCCAGGACTGAGGGAAACAGTGACTTCAACAGTGTAGAAACAGAAAAACACCAATAATGATGAGATGTGTGTTTAAGAAAGATGATTTAGAGAATTCTGGCCACAGGTGATAATGAGGATGTTTTCCTTGGAAAGCAACTGACTGTTAACAGAGTCACATGGTGCTAGAATTAAAACAAAACACCAATCTCATCAGCAGAACTGGAGACATGGTTGAAGTTTGTTAGGATGGAAGAAGGTACTGAAGGTAAGACGGTCTTTGTTATCTGAAGTAGCAATGGAAAAAGATTCCCCTTCTTTGGATCAACATCTAGTACCTTATGACCTTGGGTGAAATTTATTGATCTCATTAACAGGATTTAAGATCATAATAACATTAACAACAAGCCTAACTATCTGTGCAAAGAGATAGCACTTAGACAAAGATGGTTTGAATTTTTATTCTTTTATTTTGTTTAATTATTCACATTATTAAGACAGTGAATTTATACTTCTCTTCTTATCCTGTGAAGACAATTTGACTTTGAACTGTCTTGTTGATGTGAATTACTCCTTCCCTAGAACTGCTCTTGCCACTTGACCAAAGTGTCCCTCCTGTCCCCTGGGGGCTTCCCCATCATCATCCCCAAGCTTCTGCTTCTCACCTAAGAAACTTTCTTTGCTTTCTTTTACCATCTTTGCGATTTTCTACCTATAAACTAATTTTCACCCCCAAATACGTTATCTTCTTCTTCTCTTAATTTCATATTGTATGTTGAAACTTACCAAACCCAGAGTTCAAGTTGTTATAAACAAAACTTCTTTTGCCATATTCTTTTGCCTTGAGAGAAAGCAAACACTAATCTTAACACACTGCAAGGAGTTTTTCTGTTGTAGCAAAGAAAATAAAGAAAAAAGGTAAATTTCTATATTATACATATTGAATATTCATGTTCTGTCATTGTTTTTTGGATATTTTCTCTGAGGAAAAATAATTTACAGATTGAGACTATTTTAGGTTTTGTACTGAGCGTGGATTTGGTTTAGAGCTATTTTACAAACTTTATAATAGCAAGTTAAGTTATATAATATCACTGTTGGCTTATTACCAAAATAAATGAGATATATATGGTAATTGGAAATCACATGGTAATATTCCATAAATTAAGCCATTTATCTGCTTATATATGTGTTACCAATATATATTAGGACTAATTCAAAGTCATGCCCTTGTGTATTTTTATAATACAAATATTACAGTTTTTAGAAACAAAGACTCATTTGATTCTTAATTAACCAGACAAGCTGTAAAGTTTAGTGCCGTTAATCTAAAACAGAGTCATAATACACAATTCCTAGAAAGAACAAGAAAAAAAATATATTCAGTGAATGAGACTCTTAAGATATTATCATACAAAGTATATCTGTCACAATCTGATAAAAAATATAAAATAAGAATCAGAAACCCTGTACCGCTTTTGAAGCAAGGAGAATTTAGTCCCGGGACCTGGACATGAGGGATCAGTTAGAAGAGCTGAGAAGCTGATCATACAAGTGTAAGGAGAGTCAGAGATCAAGAGCATCAGCAAGACATTCTTCTCCCCAGTCTGGAGTCTCAAAAAAGGAGCATTTTCCAATATCTAGAGGCAGGGATTATCTGGTGGAAACTGAAATCACAGTAGATCTCTCTATTGGAACCACAGAAAAATGTAGCCACTGTCTGAGCCTCTCCTTCAGGATAAAAGAGAAGTGGGAACACATTGCTTATTTGTTCCTTCCCACATCCCAGTGGAAACCAGATTTGAAGTCAAAGGGAACGATGACTTGGATGGAGACGCTGCCTGAAGGGAGAGGCATGCAGGTGGGCATGCCCCCAACCACATCGACAAATGCACATTAAGCTGCAATTGTATAGAAAATTGATAAGAAATTCACTTCCTCATGATGGACTGGGAAGTGTATAGTTTGGAGACCGTGAATATGTGGACCTCAATCAATGGACAGACACTTGAAGTTATAGTTGAGGTCATGGATGTAGGTGATGTTTTAATTTGTATATGTTTATGTTATGATTTGCTTTCCCAGAAAGAAATAACATTCTTGACACTGTGCCATGTCTTAAATCACAAGGGAAAGTAAATCATTTATTTTTATATTTGAAAGTTAGTATCCAGGGCACTAAAAAAAACCAAACAAAAGCCTTTATTAACTACTTTATAAAATGGAGAGCGAGCTTAATAAAGTAGTTAGAACCATTTTCTGTCATGAGTGGCTACTAGAATAGATGGCGTGGGTACAGTGGATTTCATATCTACATTCAACACATACATCACACATGTACACGTAACTGAGATCCTTATTGATGTTTTAAATTAAAAGTGAAAGTGAGACCAAGGTGCATATAGAGCATCCTTTTTAAGACTTCTTCTATGGCATGGAAAGATCAGTACGTTTTCTTTTGCAGATCATGAAAGATTACAGCAACACCTTTACACATGTGCAGAGTATTTACAGGCACTATCAGAATGCTAGTAAAATAATAAACTCTCAGCAGACTTTGCTGCAACAGAAACACTCTAAGTTTGCAGCAAAGGTTCACACTGCCGGATACTGTAGCTTCAACCTTTAAATGTGGCTTACTGGAAAGAAAACTCTTCCAAGGACAACATACAAAAATAAAGTTATTAGGAAAATATCTAGAGATCAGATAACTTAGTTTGCCCACCCACGTTTTGAGGACTACTCATGTGTACTCTCAAAAATTTTTAATTACATAAATTGCTAATTATTAAATTGTCTTAGTGGCCAAAAGCATGTTTACACTCATGCATAAATCAGACATGTTGATTTTTTCTTTTCAGAAATATTTATTGAGTTCATAACAAAAGTCAGGTAAAGTACTAAAGAATACAAAAATTCCCATTCTAAGCTGTTATATGGGAGAAAGAATAACAAAAGCCTGCAGTATGAGGGAGAAAATAATACTGATAGTTAAGGTAGCTTTTAGGGAACGTTAATATATTTTGGAAAATTTTAATAGGTAGTTTACATTAAGATATTTCAGCTAAAGCCAGTAAAAATACTGTGGATTTGCATCATATGTCTGCATTGACTGATGAGAAACCTGAAAGGCAAGAATATATTTAAATTATGTAAAAACACACAGCTGGTAAGCAAAAAAGCCCAGTAGCAAGCAGCGCATGTGCACATGCATGTGCGCACACACGCGCGCGCGCACACACACACACACACACACACACACAATCTGCTCCACTTTGACATGTGTGTGGCCTCTACATTTTATAGCAAGACCTCTTGAACCATGACATCGTACAGATAAATTCAATGAAAGTATAGATGTGTCAAAGTTCAAATGTGTCAGATGTTTTTCTGACACACACAAGAAATCAAACCATAAAAAATGTTCACACCTAGAAAAATGTAAGAAGCAGGATTTTTTTTTTATTTTAGAATATTACCTAGAAATCTTTAAAAAAGAAAAGAAAATTATTATCAGCAATGTCCTGGTTATACTGGCCTCAATTTTTTCACATTAAATGTTGAAAACATCAATAATAACCACAGAGGTTTAAAAAATTTTAAAAGCCAAAACTAAAAATGTAGGAAGTAAATGAGTGGGAAATCCATTGGCTTGGACGTAAAGGGCAATGTTTGGACAAAAAAGAAAGTGTGGCAAATAGCAAGCATCGAATATGAAAAGTCATTTTCATGGTACTCTTCTAGTTGTAAACAAAAATAAAAGTTGACTTTGAAAAATACCATCATTTCTGCCCCTGGTTGATGGCTCAGTGGCAGAGCATTGACCCAGCATATGGACATCCTGGGATCAATCCCCAGTCAGGCCACACAGAAGAAGTGACCATCTATTTCTCCCCCCTTCCCTTTTCTCCCCTTCTTCACCTCTTACAGTGGCTTTATTGATTCAAGCATGGCCCCTGGCACTGAGGATAGCTTGATTGGTCTGAGCACATCGACCTCAGGCACTAAAAATAGCTCAGTAGCTGAGCATCATCCCTAGATGAGGGTTGCTGTGTGGATCCCAGTGGGGGGCGCATGTAAAAGTCTGCCTCACTATCTCCCCTCCTCTCTTCTAAAAAAAAAAAAGAACAAATAAAAAGAAGAAACCATCAATTCTTCATTTATCTGGTTCAATATAAAACAAAGATAAACCACAAAAGGCAGAAAAAAGAGTAGAACACAAAAACAGGAACAAAAAACACGATTAACAAATAGAAAAAGGTATTAAATATGACAGATATTAATTCAACTATTTCAATGTTCACTTTGAATATGCACCAATAAAAAAACAGAGATTTTCAGAGCAGATTAAAAAATAAGACTCAACTATATACTGCCTACAAGAAACCCACTTTAAATACAAAGACATATATAAAGAAAAAGTAAAAGAATGGAGAAAGATATACCATGTTAACAATAGTCAAAAGGGGGAAAAACTATATGAACTGAGCTGACTTCAGGGCAATGGAAGTTATTAGTGATAAAGTGAGGCATTACATATGATAAAAGGGTCGTCTCCAAGAAAACATAATAATCGTAACATATATGCACCTAACAAAATAACATCCAAATATGTGACCAGAAACAAAGATGCCCCCTTTGACCACTTCTTTTCAACATTACACTGGAAATCCTACCTGATGCAATAAAATAAGAAAAGAAAGAAAAGATGTATTATTTGGAAAGGAAGAAATATCACTGTCTTTGTTCACAGAAGACATGATGGTCCTTGGAGCAAATCCAAAGAAAAAGGCAGAAAATAAAAAAGAAAATAAAAAAGAAAATTTTCAGAGCTAATAAACTTTTACAGCAAAGTTGTAAGATACAAAGTTAATACACAAAAGTCAATGTATTTCTTCTATATCAATAATAAGCAAGAGGAATTAAAAATTAGAAACACAATACTATATATAACTGACACTCAAATGATATACTTAAATATATATATATCACAAAATACATTTATAATTTATTTAAGGAAAACTAGAAAACTCTAATGAATGAAATCATTGAACTAAATAAATGGAGATCTATTTTTTTTCATAGATAAGAAGACTCGATATCATCAAAGTGTTCATTCTTCCTCACCGGGTCTTATCGAGTCAATGAAATTCTAATCAAAATCTCATTAAATCACTTTGTGGATATGGACAAACTGATTACAAAGTATATATGGATCAGCAAAAGTCCCAGAATAGCCAAAACAATATTGAAAAGTACAAAGTTGGAAGGTTGATAATACCCAACTTTTAAACTTACTATAAAGCTACTTATATCAAGACAATGTGGATTGCTAAAGAATAGATAAATAGATTAATGTAACAGAATAGAAAGCCCAGATATAAACCCACATGATTATAGACAACTGATATTTGACAAAGAAACAAGAAAATTCAATGGAACAGAACTACTTTTTCAACAAATAGATGGACAATTGAATAACACATTCATAAAATGAATGTAGACCTAGAACTTAAATGCTTCACAAAAATTGATTCTAAATGGATCAAGAGAATTAGAAGACAGACCACAAACTGGGAGAAAACATTTACAAAGGACACATCTGATAAAAGACAGTTATCCAAAATATACAAATAACTTTTAAAACTCACCAGTAAGAAAACAACCCAAACAATCCAATTAAAAAATAAACCAATGACCTTAACGGACACATCACCAAAGAAATACAGAGGGTTGCAAATAAGCATATGAAAATGATGTTTCACATCCCAAGTCACCAGGGAAATGCAAATTAAAACAATAATAAGATACTACTAAATACTTATTAGAACCATAATCTGGAACACCGACAACACCAAATGCTGACAAGGATGTGGAGAAATAGAACTCTCGTTCATTGTTCAGAAAATGCAATATGGTACTGCCACTTTGAAAGACAGTTTGGCGGTTTCATGCAAAGCTAACCATAATCTTACCATATAATCTAGCAAGTGTGCTCCTTGGTATTATTTTACCCAAAGAAGCTGAAGATTAATGTCCACACAAAAACCTTCACATGGATATTTAGAGTAGCTTTATTCATAATCACCAGAATTGGCAGCAACCAAGATGTTCTTCAGGTGGTAAATAAATAAATAAGCTGTGGAACATTCAGAGAATGAAATACTATTTAGTGCTGAAAAACAAAACCTGCTCTAAAAAATACTTTACTTTAAAAGAGACACACAAAAGACAATGGTAGATCTTACAAATCACAATTTCCTACCCCTTTAGCAACTCATTTTGTGAAATTTCACAGTATTCTATGAAGCATCAACAGCTATATACCCTTGGGGCTTGGATGAAATGTGTGGAAGAGAGGATTATCTAGATTCAGAGTTTTGTGGCTATAAATTTGCATACTATTAATATTTTCTCTATTTCTATAGAAATGGATTTATTAAGAGTATTTTGATGGATACAAATGAAGTAAAAGTCAATGTGTAACTCAATGTGTCATTTAAAAATTGATGTGTCTGGTGCTAGTTTTTGTTTGTTGGCTGTTTCTTTGTTCTCTGCTACTTAGATACAGTGACTTTTTCATCTCTGGGAAGCTTAGAAATTTCTATCAACTGCTTTTTATGACTGAGTTGAACAAGTGTCAACCTCCATCTTTCCATAGCAGGCTTCTGCAGAGAACACTCTACCTCTGCTACAAGATTGTGTAAATCTCCTACATTCACCTATCAAAACACAAGAATAATAAGGTAGATTGCATGCTCATTTTACTGAGTACTAAATTATTTTTTCTGGGCCCTAAAGAATAGATAATAATTAACTGTCTTTAAACTTAACACTTGAGAAGTGCTTAGGGAAAAGCAAAATATTTTGGTTTTACAAAAATATAATCCTTCTAATCTATGTTCTTGTTCTAATTGAACAGGCTAGGTCAATTTAGATTTCTAAAAGGCTTGAGACTTTAGTCTAAATAGTAAAGGTTAGACAGAAGGTTGTGACCCTTTCTGGTATTTTGTTTGTTTGTTTGGTTTCTTTGCTACAATATGCCCCTGTGATAGAACTATAACATTAGAAGAAAATCTACAGAAACAATAGCTGTAACGTAGAACAAATACACTGAAGGACAAAGCAAAATTGCTTTAAATATGCAGCATCATTATAAAACTAGCTTATCTTTATGAATAGCTAGCTGAAAGACTATAATAAACTAATTTTATTTTTTCTAACTTAAATCATATAATTTAATTTACATAAATATATTAATATAAATGCTTCTCTTTCATTTACTACAGTTAGTGATATATATGTTATACATATATTCTATTATTTATATTACTTACAGTATATATCCATTAGAGGTATGATTTATATTGTTATGATTTACATTGTTTTATTCATTGATATATTTTATTTTATGCAAAGTTGATTTTTCCTGAGTTTTAAATATTAAGGAATACTCTACATATACACACAACCACACACATATCAATATTTGTATATGTATGTATGTGTATATATATATATTTACATATACATATGCAAGTGTGTATATGTATATTTTGTGTATATGCATATAATATACTTACATGTGTATTTATGCACACACTTACATGAATATGTATAGCCACACATATGCATATGTAAATTATATGCATACATATGCATAAATGGATATCTAGATGCTGATAGTTCCTTATAAACAAATGTACTCCCCCAGCATGATCATTTATTGTCATTGAGCCAAACAATAACACAGATAGTATTTCCTGCTTTAGTTATATTTCTGTTTGTTAGATACTGCTATGAAAAAAAAAGACAGGAAAAAAGGAAAGGTGACAAAAACTCAAGAAGTTACATATTTTTGAAAATAGGAAAATATTTTGTTAATGTACATTTCATGTTTATATTACATGTATGTGTTTTATATTGTGTGGGTGTTTTGTGTATTCTGAATATTTTATTTGGTGTGAATGTTTTATTTTACATTATTCATGTCTCCAAAGACCTAAATGCTGACTATCAGTGGATATAGAGAACAAAGTAATCAGGTTAATCGTAACAAGTTTTCTTACCATTGTGTTGTTTCACTCTTTACTTAATGAAACACTAAACATAATTTTAGTTTAATAGTGTATAGGTTGAATTTGTTTTCCTCAACAAGATAGGTTGGTAGGCTTCAGAATATAACTTTACTTAAAGATGGGCTTTTTACAGAAATAATCAAAAAATAAATAAAAAGAGGTCATTAATATGGGCCTTAATCAAATATGTTTTTGGGACCTTATAAAAAGGAAATGTTTAGACACAGAGACAGATATTTAAAGAGAAATAATGTTAAGAGACTCAGGAGAAGACAGCTGTGTACAAACCAAACAAAAAGGACTGGACTGGGCCCTTCCCTTATGACACCAAAAGGAACCAACATCTTGATCTTGGCTTAGAGCCTTCAGAATTATGAGACAATAAATTTCTATATCAGAAAAATGAATTAAGAAAACAATCCTATTTAAAATTTCATCCTAAAGAATAAAAGAACTAGGGAAAATTTTAACAAAATAGGTAAATAACTTGTACTCTGAAAACAATAAGACATTGATGAAAGAATCTGAAGAAGAAAGACACAAATAAATAAAAGGAGATATTGCGCTCATGGACTGGAATGATTAACATTGTTAAAATGTCCATATCACCCAGAGAAATCTATAGATGTGATTCAATCCCTATCAAAATACCAATGGCATTTTTTATAAAAGTAGGACAAATATTTCTAAAATTTATACAAAACCCCAGAAGACCCCAAATATGCTAAAGCAATCTTGAGAAAGAAGAACAAAGTTAAAAATACCATGCCCCCTGATTTCAAACTATGCTACATAGCTATAGCAATCAAAACAGTATAATATTGGCACAAAAACAGACACATAGATTAATAGAACAGACTAGAGAACTCAGATATAAACCCATACTTATATATGAATTAATCTATGACAGAGGAGGCAAGAATATACAATAAAGAAATGACAGTCTCTTCAATATGTGGTGTTGGGAAAACTAAATATATATGTGCAAAAAGATGGAACTGAGTCACTTCTTATACCATATACAAAAATAAATAAATAAAGTTAAAATGAATTAAAGACAAATGTAAAACTAGAAACCATAAAATTCCTAGAAAAAAACATGGATCATAAACTTTTTGACATCTGTTTTAGGAATATTTTTTTAGATATTTCTTCCCAGTCAAGTACAACAAAAGCAAAAATAAACAAATGAGACCATGTCAAACTAAAAAGCTTGTGTAAAGCAAAGGAAACCAACAAAACGAAAAGGTATTTGCAAATGATATATCTGACAAGGGATTAATGTTCATAATATATAAAGAACTTATACAAGTCAATATTAAAAAACAATCTTATTAAAAAATAGGCAAAGAACCTGAACAGACATTTCTCCAAGGAGGCCAACCGACATATGAAAAGATAATCAGCATCATTAATCACCAGGGAAATGCAAATCAAAACCACAATGGTACATCACCTCACACCTGTCAGAATGGTTATAATCAAAATGTCAACCAATAACAGTTGTTGGCAAGAATGTGGAAAAAAGGAATTCTCATGCACTGTTGGGTGTGATTATAAATTAGTGCGACTACTATGAAAAACAGTATGAAGTTCCTTTGAAAACTGAAAATAGAACTATATGACGCAGCAAGTTCACTTCTGAGTATTTATCCAAAGAAACAAAAACACCAATTTGAAAAGATATAGGCACAGGTAGGTATGGACAACTTGATAATCTTAGAAGGTGATTCTAAGTAGATGATATTCTGACACATAATAACCAAGGCTGAGTAAACATAAAACATCTGTATTAAATGTATAGAGAGAAGTTGTTTATGCTTCTACATTGTCCATTCTATTTAATGAAATCATCTCTCAGTTGTCCAAACTAAAGAAACTCCTAATATAATTTTTCCCTGACTTCCAAATTTAATTACCAACTCTTATTGGTTAACTCTTCCTCATAATATCTCTCATCATGTATTCCTTTTATATCACTGCCATTACTACAGGTTACCACCTCACCATTTTTCATTGGAGTGTCACCTCACTTTCCCCCTTAAAAACTCACTGCTTCTATTTTTATTCCCTGAAGTTAGGATCTTTGTAAATAATGATCTGTCATATCCCTCCTATGTTAAAGCCCCCTAATCGTTCACCACTGCACAAATAAGAAAGTCTACACAGTTAGGCATGGAATTCAAGATTCTTTAGGTCTGGCTCTTGCCTGCAATTCCAATCTCCAACCTGTCACACGAATTAATTCTCCATCAAAACCAAACTACTGCCAATTTCCTCTATGTTGCCACTGTTTCAAACCTCTATTCTTTGTACGTGCTGTTTCTGATATTTGGAATGACTCATCCATTACATACATCACCTAAAATCAGGGTCAGTACTTTTTGGTAATACTGCTCTTAAACAGTTAAACTTTCCCCACCACACGCACCACCGCCACTAGATCTCTCATGGAGTCTATGTCTCTGCTGTATTTTGCAAATAACATAATTTTAGAACTATGGCTTCCCCTGTTGGTATCCTTTATAGTAATGTCATGCCTGTACCTCAGTGTGCGATGAGAAGCCTACAGAGTCTTTGCCTGAACAATATAGTTATGAATTAGAGAAATAAAAGACACACATTGAACTTAAAAATGAGTAAGGCAATCTCTTCATGTTACAAATTAAGAAATTAATAAGCATAAAGTTTAAGCAGCGAAAGACACCATGGCCAGTTTTATAGAGTCCAAAGAGTCTCAAATCTCCTGTGAAAAGCTTTAGGCTGAGGCTTTGTGCACCACTGAGAATCACTTCCTTCTTTGCCCATTATTACACTCAGGGATGATCACTTAAATTAATCACTGGTAAATAGCTATGGAATCACTTGTTTTGTTTTTTTTTTACTTAGGCGCTCTATCAATATTTATGAATCAATGAAACAATACATTTGAGTTTGTATTTATATGATACTGTCAACAACTGAGTGTCCCTATGCATTCATTCACTTATTGCTCCACTCATTAACTCTTTTGTCACACGACTATTCAATACCAGTAATCTGCTAAATACCATAGTCTGTGTTGAGAATAAAAAGACAAATAGAGTATATGGTCTTTATTCTAGAAAACTCAGAAATAAAGCACATAATCAGAAGATTAAAGCAAGTCAGAGAAGCTATGCTAACAGTGTGAAGAAGCTACAAAGTGCACAATTTTGCTAGGAAAGAGCCAACGATTTCTCTCTACAAAAAATCACACTTGAGCTAGGCAGTCACCCATTTATCATTCACTGCAAAGCTCTAAGCTTGTCAACACCAATAAAAAAGAAGACAAACTGGATCATAAATTACTCGATCAGTATTATTTCTAGTGACAGCTTTAATTAATATCATTGATAATACTACTTTATCATACTGTGAAAGTTCGAGTCAAGTCAATGATATTCTGATACCCATAATATTTAGAATTACTTTATTTTTTAAAATGTTATGTTGTATTATTAGTTTAGTCTTGAGTGTTTTAGCTTTAAAGTATAATTTAATTTTTTTTTCTGTGATCCCTGAGGTTGGAATAAGAACTCATTTCTGATTACCTCTCTATTGATATGAACAACATGCAGGTTCACCTTGCCGCAAGAACGTTTCTGTCTTAAGGTTCTACAAAAAGTGGTTTGGCACATTGAAATAAATAAAAGTCCCTTCTGCTCTTATACTGGGACTATATCGTATTTCACAGTTTACCAAATCTTGACAAACTTGTATTTTATTTGGCTTTTCATATTTGTTTGCTTGGTCTGTGTCCCAAAGGTAAGTATATACACATGAAAACTCATTTCTAATGTATATCTCACTCATCCAACCCCATGAATTCCTAGAAGACTAAAAAAGAAATAATTATTGAATGTTGTCAGCTTGATGTCCTAATATAAAAGATGATTAGTATTTTACATGGACATCTCAAAGATCTAACCATGAATTTTAATTTATTTTGTTTATGCTGCAGAGTATCCTATTACTTTTCAATATTTTTCAAGTCATTTTTAAACTTTGAACAAATATTTCTCTTGTTCTTCCCCAAAAGAAAGATTGATTTTATTTTATTTGAGGAGTATTTTCTAAAAGTATAAAACTTTACCAAATCTACAAGTAAACTTTTCCTAAGTGCATGCTTGCATATTTTCAATATAGAAATAATGATGGAAAGTATAAATATCATCAGTTGTATAAATGATTCATATCTATACACATATATATGATCATATGATCTTTATAAACATTTTTATAATGTTTAAAATATTTTATCATGGGCTTAATTTATTATTTTTATTACTATTTAATACATGCTTCCTTATACCCTCACAAATCAGTAACTGATATGAGGACGCTGAAGCTAAATGACTTATTCAAGGTCACATAGCTGGATTCCTTACTAAACTGGGTTGTAATAAGACAGCAGTTAGGACATGTTATAGATTGTTTTTATATATGCAAATTTACTCCTTAGGCAGGCTCTTTTATTTTGTGATTAAATTTTCAAAGGCATTTTTGACATTTACATTAGCTTAGTTCAAATGGAAATTAATTTTCTCTTGACAAGTGTTGTGAGTTTCTAAATATCCCCTGTGCACACACTTGCTGAAAAGGTTATTTGTATTACAAATGTTTGTGACAGAGATAGCTAAGCTTTTATAGTATGCATACATAACTTTATATACATAGCATTCAATATAGGCTAATGAGATCAGTTTTCCGTAGTGACTTTTGGAAACTGGTCTACAACTTTATTATTCGGTATGTTTCAGCTTGTTTTAATGTTATTTTAGCCTTTAACTTTTAACCTTGCAAATATTATTGCTGTGTTCTACAATTTGATCTGAATAACCATACAAAATAAAATTAGAGTTATTCAACTCTAAACTCATGTAACTAACTAAAAGTAGTTCTTCCAGTCTTTGTTATTAAGATCAGTATTTTAAAACTCAAGGTAAAGTTTTTGATCCCGCAAGATCCTGTGGACATGAGCTTCAAGTAATGCCACAGCTGGGGAAAAACATCAGAATGCAGGAGACAGCACTACTGCTGAGTAAATTTCTTCATTCCTAAACTGTGGAATGGACCTAAAAAACTGAAGCATCTGTCAAGATTTGTGGCAGCTGGCAAATCCCCTACCCACCCATTTTAAAGCCCTAGAATGCTTGTGGTTATTCTAACATTCACTAAGATAAAATGCAGTTGTACATTACTTTTTAAATTTTATTTTACATCAGAATAATTTTTTATTTTCATATTTCATTTAAACAATTGCTGAAACTCACATGTATGCTACTGGAAACTTAGAGAATATTCTATATTTTTTCATATTTTGAATATTTATATGAATTAAACTTATAAAAAAAAACCCAAAGATAATCAAGAACTCATCATTCCCTTTATTTTAACCAGAATTCTTCTTTGGTTAAAAAAAATTAATATTAAAGGAATGTTTCATCCTTATTCACAAAATGAAGTCTTTATTTCTAGGGCACGTTTGAATTTAGAAGAATAAAAAGATGTCAGTTAAGTAACTAAATATGCAAAACATGTGTATATCTGTGTATGTGTGTACATACACACACATGCGCTTTTCTCCAGTAAGTTAACTTATAACTACTTTTCGACAAGGAAGAAGAAATTGGCGTGTATATGTGTGTGCCAATCTTTTCAGCTGTTCTGCAGATAAAAGGCTCCACACAAACCCAAGTTTTTCACTTAAGAAACCATATCCACCCTTTGCCCAGATAATTTCCATTAAAAAAAAAGAAAAAAGAAAAAAAAGCATCTCAGCGGATGCAGTGGAATGCCTTGTTTTACACAAGGTGTTATACAAATCTGTACAAATGTGTGCAGCTGTTTTTCTTCCATAAAGAATAGGATTTATTAGGGGACCTCCTGCGATTTCATGGCTGCTGACTCCTGTTGCCATAACCCTTCCCGCGAGAAGATGAAGAGCTAGAGTGAGCACTGCACACGGGAATGTCACTGGGAAACTCCAGGGCACAGACAGTGGCTCTCTACTTGAACTCTTAGAACCCACACCAGCTCTAATGAATCTGACTCCGACATTTTGATACTCTACTTTGGTGACATTTTTATGTGAGTTGAGCCATTTAATTTTGTTCTAAACTGAATGCATAAAATACTAGTTAAGCATTGTTAATTATATCATATTTTTTTATTCCTTGTCTTGTCTAGTGGCTACACATGGCTAGTATAATTAATTCTCTAAGATGTCTTGTTTTGTTCAGTTTTTATTAGAATGACTAGGGTAATATATTTCAGACTTTTCATTGCAAGATATTCTTAAAACTTTAAATAGATAGATAGATAGATAGATAGATAGATAGATGATAGATAGATAGATAGATGATAGATAGATAGATAGATAGATGATAGATAGATAGATAGATGATAGAGCCATGATACTACTAACACACCATTTTCTATCCTGCGATATATTATCACAAGAAAAAAGAACCGTATGCACCTAATTTTATTTAGATAGCAATTTTTTACTTTTTATATTAACTGAAAAGTTTTGGTACAGTTTTTTTTTAACAGAGATAGTTAAAACCAGTATCAAGAATTCTTTTTTTATAAGGGGAACAGAAATAATTCTCATACATATATTTTCTGAAACCAAATCATTTCAACATATATTTATTATTAAATCAATACCAGTTATCTCAGTTCTATTTTCTCCCACACAAAACATTGGTAGAAAGGGTTTTTTCCTTAGAGAAAATGGGTCAAATTGGTAATAAGATTTTCTGTTTCAGTTTCATTATTAAGCAACTAAGAGAATCACATGTATTCTCTGTTCTTCAGCCACTAACATGTTTTCTCTGAGCATGATTACTCCCCATAGGTGGTACATGGTTATGAAGTTGTTCAGAAGCACAGGGACCAACCATACCTTCAGCCTTTGTAATTCCCCAATTGCCCAGTTCAGAATCTTGCATATAAAGAGACTTTGCAGTAGAAGGAAATACAAAGTCCAAAACCAGACCAATACCATAGTCAGTCATTAGTTAAGAAACAGGTAACAATTTCACTGAAAAGAGCAGTCCCCGTAATAAGCTATGCCAGCAGAATTATGTATGAAAGTAACACTGACTCTTGACCCATATATATTACAACACAATAGCTGGATGACAAATCAGAATTTGAAATAATAAAAAATCTGAAGGAAAACATAAGAAAATATCTTCATGGTCCTGGGTTTGAAACTATAATTGGTGTGAATATACATAAATGTATACATATTTTCTTTGAACAAAAGCTCATTCAAGTTAAGAAGACATCAGGGGTCATCTACATATTAAGAAAAATATTATTGCCCATTTCACGCAACCTCATAGTTAGGGCCTAAATTTTCAATCATACTTAAATAGATGAAAAAACTCCCTATGCCTACATATAAAAAAAAATGGCGAGTCAAAACAGATTGATAAACCTTTTAGAAAAAGTAAATAAATAAACCATTCTTTAGTAATAAAGTGCAAATCTGGCAAAGAAGGTATCTTTGCTACTTTCAAAACACTTAAAAATTTTAGATCAGATTAAAAGTAAAACAGCAACAACCAGCAGATTAAGAAGATCTTGTGTATGATATGAAAGAACAACAATGTGTGGGCACAAGGGAGGAGTGACCCCAGTAGAGGCTCCCCCAGGAGAGAAGAGAAAGCTGTCAGGAAGACACTGAGTGTCATGATTTTTATGCACAGGGTGTCCCAGTACATGTGTGATGTGTGACAGGTTACTGTGTGAAAAATATTCTGCTAAGAAGAGCTGTATACCATGCCAAGTTTTGAAAGCAGAATATAATAGTCTATGTGTTCAAAATTTAAAAAGTCAATTAAGTGCAAAAAAATCTGTGTTTCAAATATCTACCAAAAGGAAAGAAATTTGAGCACTGGCAGATGTAAGTATCTTTAAAAATCAACATCTTTAGATGTTAATTAAATTAAAGTAAACAAAATAAAATTTTAAAAAGCTGTTTTAAATGATTGTTATAAATAACTGAATACATTCTAGAAATTGGCAAAGTAAATTTAAATAATTAAAATAAATTTTATTTGATCTAAAATCATAAGAAAAATTAAATATATGCTTTTATGTTTTGTGGCATACAGCATGTTCAGAATTTTATCTAGATTTAGTTTTTACAAATATTTGAAAGAGGAGAAAGATTGCTCTTTCTGAAAATTACTGGATATTTTCTTTCCATTTATAATTTTTAAGTTCTTTTCTTACCCTTCAAGACCTTTTTTTGTTCTAGTTTTTTTTTATTTTGTTTTGTTTTTAGTGAGAAAGAGAGAGAGAGAGAGAGAAAAAAAAAAAAAACAGCCATAAAAGAAAGGAGAGATGAGAAGCATCAACTCATAGTAGCAGCACCTTAGTTGTTCATTGATTGCTTTCTCATATGTGCCATGACCATGGGTCTCCAGCCAAGCTAGTGACCCATTGCTCAAACTAGCAGCCTTGGGCTCAAGCCTGCGACCTTGGGCTTCAAGTCAGCGAACCTTGGGCTCAAGCCAATGACCATGGAGTCTTGTTTATGATCCCATGCTCAAGCCAGTGAGCCTGTGCTCAAGCCAGTGATCTTGGGGTTTCGAACCTGGGTCCTCAGTATCCCAGGCCAACACTCTATCCACTGTACCACTGCCTGGTCAGGCTTCTTTTCTACTTTTATGATGTTGCTCCTAACATCTTTGTATATCTATTAACATATTTCCTGGCTCGGTATTGAGTTTATTTTCCTAATAAAGTTGGCCTGATTTGGGTACAACATTCCTGACTCTCCAAGATTATTTTGAGTTGAGAGTGATTTCTCATATCTCCTAGTGTCCTCTCATTAAATACAATGTGCTACATAGAAATACACTTTGTTTTCTGAATAAGTTAAAGCCGAGGGGAAGAGTGTTATCTAGCTCTCATTTTATTGAAAGTCTAGTAGAGATCCAGGCTGAGCTGGTCACTAAATGGGTCAATGGGGCTATAGATCAGTGCTAATCTTAGGATGGATCTCTATGAAACATCATTTCATGTACCACTTTCACTGGACAGAAATTCCTTGTGCAAGAATAAATGCGCAAACATTATATTTCATCTTCCTCTGTCTTATCATACTACTTTTAGATTCATCATTCTTTTCTGTTCCTGATTCTTCTAAACTTCAGTAATCAGAAAAGTCAATTTATTCTACTTCTTACGTGCATATTTACTAATGAAGGACAGTCCTGGGAGTCTCTTTTAAGAGTACATGAAACAAAATTATCTGGTTTCATGTGAGTAAGACCCTGATTACTTTTAAAAGAAGGTTCCTGGGTGATATATCTTGAACATACACCCAATTTGTTTTACTCAGACAGCAACCAAGAAAAACATTTAGTGACAGAAATACAATGTGTAGTCTAATTTGGTATGCAATGAATATTTTCAGTAAGGCTAATTCCAACCTCCTAGAGAAAAGACTAATCTTCTTTGTCACTAACACAGTAGGTCAATAACTATATTTACATTTCTTATGTGGCACCTGCCATGTTCTCCAAAAATAAAATCACCAGTAGATATTAAATAATTATCATGCCTAATGTGCTAATATTAGATTCAATCTATTTCTCCAAGCGAGTACATAAACTAAACTATTTGTATTGTTTTCATTAATTAACTGAGAACTTTAGGCAGAGAGAGCTCAGGAATTCACCTAAACAAAACATAAATTATAACCAGTGCTAAGACTAAGCAAAATTTACCACAGCAAATACTTCAACAAAATCTGTAATTTAATGTGAAACTGTGGTTGATATCCAATTTTACTCTATGATATAAATCAAAGTTTATTTGTCTTCATCAAAAGTTGCTATATGTCTTTTATATTTATTTCTCTCTATTATTTTTATTTACTATTTCTGATTTAGTCATATAGGATGATCTGATCTTATAGCCTATAATTGTGTGTGTGTGTGTGTATGTGTGTGTGTGTGTGTGTGTGTGTGTGTGTGTGTGTGTGTGTGTGTACATGACAGCAAATGAGTGACTTTTCCATCTTATCCATATAATAATGTCTTGGATAATGTCTCTAATGTGAATGTGTTCTATTTTTTGCTTCCTTCCCCATTGGGTAATGTGCTGATTGCACACTCTGACTCAGTCATATTGCAGTCTACACATTTCCTTACAGAACGACATGTGGCTCCTTACAGATTAGATCTTCCCTTCTCCTGCCCCCAAAGATAATTTCAAAAGTTTGATTAGAAGTCATTTAGCAGATGTATTTCTATTGCAATGATTGTTGTGGGTTGTATTGTTTTATTTTAACCTCTGGTAATTTTATAAAGTAGTTGTTAACTGTGAAAATATTTTCCATTCAAATAGACTTACTACTATTTTCAATTATAAAAGTACATCTTCTGCAAACAAATAAAGCAGATAGCAATGTATAAAAAAAATTAATATCCCAAAGTCACACAGAAAAAAACATCCCTCTTATTTTAGAAAGAGTCATAGTTTTTTTTTTAAAAAAAAGTAGTTATATTCACATTCAAGGCATAATTAAATTCTTAAAGATACTTACTGCTTCTTTTGTATATTCTTTTTATTTCTTCCAGATAACCTCTTCTCTTCACTGGTATCCACCAATATATATATACTGCTTTATAGCCACATAGTTACACACTTCCACTTTACCTGTTACAATTATTTTGGGTGACTGTTAAGGAAACAAAACTTATATTCTATCTGAAAGAGTGAGCTTATATCCTGTCAGGTACTCTTTTCAAACTATACCTTCTCCCTTTCCTTTTTTCTTTATTTTTCTTATTTAAATTTTTATTTTTTCAATTATAGTTAACATTCAATGATATATTAGTTTTAAGTATTCAGCATAGTGGTTAGAGATTTATGTCATTTATGAAGTGACCTCCCTGATATGTCCAGTAACCCACCTGGAACAATACATAATATTAAAATATTATTGACTATATTCCCTATGCTCTATTTACATCCCAGTATCTATTCATTATTTTTATTTATTAACAATGGCTTACTCATTTGATCCCCAAGAAAGATCAAGTTTAATTGGGAAATTTAGTAGAAGCAAGCCCAGGTTACCAGCCACATACCATTAGAGAGTTGAGATCCCTTGTGCTTACAAAACATCTGTGCCTAAAAGAAGGTAAACTTCTCCATGGTCACTGGCTAAAAAAATGCTACTTAATAAGGGTGTTTTGTACCAGTAATTAGCCCCCTTGATGTGGATCTAAGATAGAGTAACAAGAAGTCAACACTACACTACAGACTGTAATGTTAGAGTGGAGCTCCATGACATTTCCAGTATTTCATCCTGCAGTGACACACATGCTAACAATGTAGATGCCAACCAAACCCACTCTCCTCCACTTTCTCACACTTGCTGCCATTCTCCTTGTGTCCCCACCACAGAGGGAAAGCCCTAAAGAATAACTCTCATTGATAAGTGATGTTATCTGTGATTGTTCTTCAGTATTCTACATATAGTCTAAAACATTAGATTTTATTCCTTTAGTTGTATAACATCTTATCTTCACTTATAATAATAAAAACAGAAATAAAAATAAAGAATTTCTCTGCATCTCCATTTATATGTCTCTAACATTTGAAATTTGTTTTATTAAGAGAAATCAAGTATATAAAAGGGAATTTGAAATCTTTTTTGTGTCTTCTATATTGTTCCATGTGGAATAAATGTTCAAAATTTTTAGTTTACTTTCTACATCATTTCAGGGATATTAAGTGAAATTGAAACCTTGATTAAAAGTATATCATTGAAGTAATTTATAAGAACTAATTACTTTTTGGGTAGAATTACATAATATAAGTAGCTGAATACATTTGATATAGCCACACAATTTAGACAATTAAATTGAAATGATAAAATCTGATTATTTTATTCATACATAATCCCACTCCTTTCTTTTATGCCATGTTAATAATTATTGGTATGTTTTGACTTGCTCTAGAGAGTCAATTATGTCCTTGAACTTTAAATAATTATTTCATTTTTACAAACTTATCTACCAAGAGATCCATACTGCAAGAATATGTTGGGGTCTCTCTTAAAAGAGTTCTCTAAACCTCACCTATGTTCTTCCTTTGACTTAAATACACAGTAGAGTTCCCTTAAAGGGAAATATAAATAAATACAGTTTGATGTTCTTTCAAAAAGGGAAAAGCTGTTGTCACAAGATAACAAAGCCATGAATCTCTAGAATACCCCTTCAAAATCTTACTGTTGGATATTTCTCATATTACTTTTTAGATTATGAAAAGAACATGCAGCTTTTTGTGCAGAAATGCCCTTTTAATCACTCATGTATACACATCACAACATATATACATGACATATATAATATAACTGTGGTTTTGAGTCAACAGAAAATATCTACCAAAAGACTCTATGATCTTAGTAAAGATACAATTCCACAAATTCTTTTACATCATCATCATCTTTGTGGTGAAGTAGCCAGAATAAGTCTAAGAAAAATATTTTGACAAATAAAATTCTAACTCAAATTCATGGTCATAAAAATATAACCTACATCTTAACTATAGTTAGATCTTTCAGGGTAACTATCAGATGGCTTAAATGCTTCACTTTCTACTAGAAATGAAACAAAGTATCCTTCTTTATGTCAAAGACATGTGTTTTGTTGTTTATGTTTGTTTTTTGTTTGTTTGGTTTTTCACTTAGAACCAAAGTAACCTTAGAAGAGTTGGGCTTGTTTTCCAGTGCCTGTATATTTGAATATCAACCATAGGAAAAATAAGATATCTCTCTATAAAATAATTATACAAACAAAAAAGATCAATTAAAACTTGGCAAAAATTGTAATTCCTTTAACAACAGAGATCTTTGCATTTTTAACAGGTCTAGCATTCATGTGAGTCAGCTGTGAAATGACCAATAGTCCAATGAACAACTAGGCAGACTAGATGCATATGGGGAAAATCTCAACACCAGTATACAAATTAAAACTCAGCTATATCACATATTATAACTATCACATTTGTACAGATAAAGAATTTAAGGACAATGTGTTCATGGTTGTGAGAACATGCACTCTCATGCATTGCTGGTGGAAATGTGGACTGATATAACCACTATGAGGCATTTGACAATACTTCCCCAAATTGAAAATGCATAATTTATTTTGCTTAATTATTCCACATTTATGAATTTATCCAATGAACTCACACTATCTAAATAATATCTGCACAAGAAGGTTCATTTAGAAATAAATGTTCAATTGGTCAAGTTAATTATGATACATACATCCCAGCAGCTGTTAAAATGAGGAAGTCAGCTGTTTGCTGATGTGGAATGACGTGAACACACGTATGTGTGTGTGTTAACTTTAATAGTATTTCCAATTTTTTTTAATATTTACGAAGTGTTGCCTTTAATCATTTGAATTACATTATTCTTACTCCCCTAATCTATTTTGTTTTACACTAAATGAAAATCTGAAACATACCCTTACTAAGAATTCTTAAATATCAAAGGGTATCAAAATGTTTTTATCGGATCATAAGCAGATCTTTTTTCTAAGAAAATAACATGATACCCAAATAACTCAGTAAAACACAAGGAATAGGGAACATGACCCTCTTCTTCGACTTATTACATATGGTACTATATTAGGCAACTTAAGCTCCATCTTCACATTGTTAAATAGCCAACACTTGTTCTAACATATAATATTGTAGGAGTTCAAGGACATAATATAGGTAAAATTGCTCTGTAATCTACAAAAGAGTACAAATAAAAATTATTATTATAGAAAGTATAATATTGTTTTCAGACGGAAACTTTAATAAAGCATGTATTTGGGTTAGATCATCAGCAGAATTATAGATTTTCCTATCTTCTTACTTCTGCCTCAAGGCACAGATGTCTTCATGATAGTTTAGCATCAGATGAGAGCTTAACTGTACCTGCTCCTTTCTCCTTCTGTATCTGTCTTGAGAACTCTGCTAATAAATTAATTGTGACTTTGTGTTTCTTTCAAATCACTCTAGAGTAACCTCTTCCATATTTAAAAGAGCATAATAGGTTAATTTCTATACCCAAGGGAAATGCATATTTACATATTAATGTTGGTGAGATTAAATCTTTCAACAAGACATTTTATAGCTCTATGTCAGACACTCAGAGGAGCTATTTTAGGGCACAATGGTATTAAGAAATAAAAGAAGATGCATGATTATGTTAGCTGACTTAAGAGCAACTCGATTTGCATGCAAAAGCAGTTAAAATGAAATTACATCTAAGTGATCTGACAATGTCTATTAGGACAGCTTTAATATAACTTATATTATTTTTAAAAATTTAGAGTATATTATCAAGCCCTCCTTACTTCACCATGACTCCATTTTCAAGCATTTTCTTAGAATAATAGAACTTTGAGTAGAAGCAAGTTTATGATTGAAATAACTGCAATAGATCTATCTCTCTTTGGGTGGACAGAACAAATAATAGACTTGAGAACTGATTAAATATGAATTGTTCCACCACATTAATATCGGGGAATACTTACAAGTTTTCCATTTTCACTTTTTATGATTGGGATCCTTTATCTACTGAGTGGATTTAGTTGGGGTAGAATGATATTTGGGGAGGACAAAAATAGTGACGTTCAAAGGCAGAACAGCTTACCCTGTACAGGTCTGCACAGAACTTACATTTTGTGAATCAATGTGTAAGAAATTTCACATAAGGATTCCTGGCTTCTCTGAAAGCAATGGGAGCTCTGAGAATCTTGGTTCTCATTTCCACATGGCAGTGAGCAGTGCAAAGAAAGAGGAGTTGCTCACTTGTGATGGAGTTTTATGCCCAGTTCCTCACACCGCACCACACAGATTGCTTCTCAATCGATCACTTCTGTGAGATATTTTTCTTTCTTTTTTATTTTCCTTTATTTGCCTAACCTTGGTAAGCATTTTAATGTGGGAATTCTTGGATAAGACAAGGACCAGTGCTCATCTTTAAGATATGTAGTTATTATCTATATATACATTATATATACATGTATAAGTGACTGCATGTATATCTGATTCGATAGTTACCAAGAAGATAAAAATGTCTGCAACTTACTCTTATACCCAAAGAGAAGCTGGCTTCCCCCACAGTCACCCTAAGGGGGAGCATCTTCTAGAGGATCACTCAGTCTGAGTAATACATACTAATGATGTAAGGGACTCATGTCAAGGTAGGCGTAGCCTTGATAGTGGGTGGAAATTATCTGATAGTGATTGAAGATTCTGAGCAGAGAAAAAGGCACACTGAAAGTGGTTTGAGGATAGGAACTAAATGCATATGCTGGAAAAATCTAGAAGGTATCTATTTTGAGGTGCTTTATCCATGAACTTTGGCAAAAGTCATACCATATAGTTTTGTGTATTATGTTTTATTTCACAAATTGGCTTCTGGTATTGTTATATGCTTGCCTATTTTTAGAGACATGGTGGTACTGTATGCACGTCCATTACAGTTATTTACAAATATATCTTGACCTGCTTTCTATTCCCTTACACAGAGGTTTGCCTGGATAATGTTTCCATTTCTGTTTATATTTTATGGCATAATATGGATGTACTATAATTTATGTAACTAGTTTTTTTATCACCTTTTCTAAACAAACGATGTGAGAATGTGAAAAGAAACGACAAAAACATTTTTTGTTGGTGCTATGACACTCCTAGAAAATAAACATTTGTGTAGGACAGATTAGGGTAAAAGGAAACGCTAGCCTCTGTTGGTTACCCTGAGGTCTCAGCCCATGACTAACTTATTTATGACATGGAGGAAATGCTGACTCTGTGTGTAATTTTAAGTGTTTCTTAATCTCCATCAGTGTAATTCTCTTTCTCCATCATAATCCTTCAGTTACTTTGATATCCCCAATAGTCTGCAAGGTGTGTTATGAGAGACAAACCACCAAGCTAGAAAAAGACATGTGGTCCACTCTGACAGCCAGTTCTGTTTCTGTATGTATCACATGCATCTACTTCCTAGAGACAGTAAATGAGGGTTTGATTCTCTGGGTATATTTGGTAACAATAGTGAAAGAATTAGATTGGACAGAGATGTGGAAGCAAAGGAGATCCATGTTCTGGAACCTCTTCCAGGTCCTGGACTTGAAAGATGTGCATATCTGCCTGACCTGTAGTGGCGCAGTGGATAAAGCGTCGACCTGGGAACACTGAGGTCGCCAGTTCAAAACCCTGCACTGGTTTGGTCAAGGCACATGTGGGAATGATGCTTCCAGCTCCTCCCCCCGTTCTCTCTCTCTCTCTCCTTCTCTCTCTCACTCTGTGTCTCCTCTCTAAAATGAATAAAATAAAAAGAAATTAAAGTAAAAGATGTGCATATCTGATGTGCCAGTACAACTTCCTCCCTACATGGAGTGGATTTTAGGATTCTTCTAGTATTTCAGGACAGGGTCCAGGCAAGATCATGGTATTACACAGAGGGAGCACTGATCTTATGTAGAAATTGGGGAGCTTTCTAGAATTACTTTCTCTATGAAGAATATGAGATTGGGAAAATTTAAAAGATGAAACTTGTTTTGTTTTTTTTCTTAATTTCTCTACCCTCCCCATGTTTATGCAGTCCCCAGTGTCATGAATTTATTCTTCTCTGATATCTATGTTTCATGTTTCCCTTTGGTTACCAAATCCTACCAGGCTACTCTTCTCTAAAAGATGCCTCAATACCTCAGGATTACAAGTTCATCTTTGCTTTCCACAAGAAACCCCACCTCCTCCTCTTCTTCTCCTTCTTCCTCTCCTTCCTCTCCTCTTCCTTCTTCCTCTTCTTCTCCTCCTCTTCCGCTTCCTCCTCCTCCTCCTCCTCCTCCTCCTCCTCCTCCTCCTCCTCCTTCTTATTCTTCCTCTTCTTGTTCTTGACTAATCACAGATATGAAGGAACATTTTTGAAACAGAAATGGCTACAACATCTTGCATAAGCTTCCTAGAATCACTTGCACTCAATAGCCCAAGGGAATGTTGTCTTGGGTGAAATTGCAGGAAGAGTAACAGCTGATAATTTCAGCTTCAGCCAGTGGGGACAGACACTCATTAGGCTCTGCAAAGCTTTCCCAGACTGAATTGACCCCAAATGAGAATGTTTCTGGTCCTCCTGACTCTCATTTCTGTCAATGTCTTGACCTAGCAGCCAGTAGAGAAGACCAATTTGATGTTATACATTATATTCTAAGACAACTAATATGTTTTCAAGGACACATTTTTCAATTTCTGAATTATGCTGGCACATTGTTTATCACTCAAGTTCCCACTGAGTTTTTGTCATTTCGACTTTAATTAGCATGTTGACAAGGGATAAATAGGAATGAAAGCACAGCCCTGTAAACACTGCTTCTGACAGCAATTCATGGACACATTCAGTAGCAGGAGGGTAAAGAAAAACATTCACATTCTTAAACTATACAAGTTATCTGAGCCTTCCATTTGGATAAATGATTCAGAAGTATTTACATTTAGCTCTTATAATACTAAAGCTAATCTTTTGTGGCTCAAATGGTCCTGTCTTTGAAATATTAAAACAGTGATATAATAAATGTGATTTATATACTCAAAAATAAAAACTAGAATTACCAGTGAAAATTACAATGTAATTACAAGAATGCATTATCAATGTGAAAGGCCAAATTTTATTGACAGACCTAGAAAACTGTCACAATAACAATGCAAATGTGTTTTGTGAAAGTTTGACCTTGTCTGAAACATAGAGAGCATGTGCAAAGCATATGCATGTGCAAAAGGCATGAGAAATATTAATGAACTTATTTTGACTACAAAACTTTTGAATATATAACTTTACAGATTCCTGTATCCTACAGTCACTTCATAGGTTCAGATGAAATAGTCACATAAAATTTGTTCTTTCTGTAATCATAAAAGCCACAGGTCCAGTCATTTATTTTTCATTTAGTTAGAATAAATTTTGTTCCCCCTGCCTTTCTGTGGGTCCTCAAGAAAGGTAGCTCGCTACACTGAAGCATTATGAAACCCTTTGCATGTTTTAAAAAAAACACTTTTACAACTATTCTCTCATTTTTATATGTTTACACACAAGATACATAGTAGGGTATGTTTTATCACTTTATAGGTATGGAAATTGATGGCCAGAGAGGTTGTGTGTCTTCCCTGAAAAACTAAACTCAGTATTAGAATCTAATTTTCTGTTTTATAACTGAATACATTTTCTACTAGGTTATAGTGCTTTCTGGAATAACAATCCCATTATGTATGATGATACGATATGATCACATTTCAGTTTGGGGGAATATATATATATATATATATATATTTAAATATATGATTCAAATAACAGTATTGTTATGAGTAAGCAATAGTTAAATTAGTTTAGGTTTTAATTTAGTCACCTCTGTTCTTGCATTTCTCATGCATGCCTGCCCTTAAACAATTCATTTTCAGATACAAGTTCATTTAAACTATACAAACTTTACATTTTATTCATCTCTGTTTACCTTTCCCTTTGCTTTATCATTTTTAGTATCAGTGAAATAAAATATTTGTCCGTTTTATTATTTTTCAACACAAAAATATAAATGTTTTCTAAATTATAGAATATTATGTAATTTGGGGATAGTATTTAGTCTCATTTTGGAAGATAAAGAGACAGTTTTAACAAATCAAACAACCTACGAACCTGAGATGACAGGCAGAGAATCTGTGCTTAAGAGATAACTCTGAAACGGTTATATAAAACACAAAGAGACCTTTAAGTAAATGGTTTTTTATATTCACAGATTATTTTAAAACTAGCAGCTGTAGCCCTGGCAGAATAGCTGGGTTGGTTGAAGCATTGTCCCAAAGTGTGGAGGTTGTTGGTTCGATCTCTGGTCAGGGCACATGCAGGAACAGATCAATGTTTCCGTCTGTCTGCCTCTGTCTCTCTCTCTTTCTTTTCCTTTCTCTCTCTCACTAAAATTAATAAATAAATTAAAAAATAAAAGTAGCATTTGTAAACTCTGTTAAAAAATAATAGTCATAACTGAATAAGTTGAGACACAAATGTATTTATGTTGTTTTTCTGTCTTCTACCACTACCACAATATGGGAGTGTATCAATTCCTACCAGAACTGAATTAATTCCATCTTTACTTATCCCTAAAACATTTTTGTACTTGAGTCAGAATGGACATTTGAAGCTTAAATGTGATCGTATCAGTCACCTTCAGTGATACAATTCAACATCAGATGAAGGCCAAACTTTATATTACATCTGATATTATATGACTTTAAAACAATATTGCAACCATCTTCAACCTACAGCACCTTCTGATGGGGCCACGCTCTCTCTTCCAAAACCTTATGCCTCGTTAGCTCCTACTTAGACATCACTTGACATTCACCAAATTCTCTGAAAAATAAGCTAGGGGAGGTATGACAGTAGAATACTGAATAAATTCCTGAAAGTTTATCTCACTAATTGGAATGACTTGCTTAACTTTGTTCCCTCTTAGCTCTAGGATCCATGTGTGCACACAGTTCATATCCATTTATCCCTATATCTTATAATCTAACAATTATGTGTTTAATAAATGCTAAATTAATGAACGGGTATCTATAGTTGCATTTTATCTCATTATGCTACTAACTGAATATCTTGGCACATACAATTATTTTTCAGCATTGTGGATATTGCATATAGTGATTGTAGGCCATTTCTAGTTAAATTTGTACATAATTACACAAAATAAGTTGTAGTTTTATTCTGATTCTCAAATTTAGATATATACATACACCTTACATTTCCAGAGTTATTTAAATTTTATTATGACTCAGAAAATGCTAAAACCAAAGAAAATATTAAATAAATTATTAATATAATACTGTATAATAAGGCAATATATTTTAAAAGAAGCATTTGTGGCTGAATAATAGCATTCCTGATCAGCTTTGTGTCAAAACTAAAGTGGAGCTAGTATAATAATAAACCTACTTTATAGAAAATCAGTGATAACTATACATATTTCTGTATTTCATGAGCCTGAGCAGTGATGACACTGTGTATAGAGTGTTCACCTGGAAGGTTGAGCACAAAAACCCAAGGTTGCTGTGTTGAGTGATGATCCCATGGTCCCTGGCTTGAGCCCAAGGTTGCTGTTCTGAATAAGTAGACACTGGCTTGCCTGGACCACCGCCCCCACCCCCTCTCCATTCAAGCATGTCTGAGAAGCAATCAATGAACAATTAAAGTGAAGCAACTACAAGTTGATGATTCTCATTTTCCTTCCTGTCTGTCCCTCTCTCTCGTTAAAAAAAAAAAAAAAATTCATGAGCAATAATAAACTTGGCTGGCTTTGTAGAAAACAAATTATTCAGAGCACAGTGACTTTCTCAAAAATCATATTTGCATGGTCTTCAAGTTCACTGTTGGAAAAATTCTAAATAATAATCAGGTCAGAAAGCCAGAGAAAGCCCTTTTAAATTACCATACAATTTGCCTGGAGAACTTTGAGAATTACAATAGAGATTGAGCCTTCCTAATCCTTCTTGGATAATAATGAAAATAATTAGGAAGCCTTTACACAGACTGTCTCTGTACAGGTTTAGTATCCTTAGTGTGAGACAGAAAGAACATTGAAAGTTGTTTAATGGCTTTGTTGAACAGATCTAATCAGAAAAGTGTTACCCTTTGACACAAATTGAGTCTTAACTGATGAAAACTGAAGCTCTTGTTGTAAAGAACATTCAGTCTTGAGTTCTTTTTACCTACTTGAATAAATGGTATGGGAAAGTAATGATACAGGTGCCTTAAATTATTTGGCCTTTCAAATTAGATACTCATTTAAAGGTTAACTTGAAATATTTTCTAAGTGAGCAAAAGAAAATATTTCAAATGTGTATTAATTTTATCACTTTTCCATAAGTCATTTATATAGGCAATGCAGAATCTTAATTATATTAGGAAACAAATGTAATCATGTAATCAAAGAAACTTGAACGTAAAGTCTGAATTTCTGAGACTGACCTTTTAAACTTCCACTGAAATAGAGTAGATATACATGATATTTTCAACTAAACATGTTTACAGAATTTTCATTTTATTATTCTACTCCAAAATAATATTTATCAGCATTTGGAAGAACAAAATCAATTTGAGTTAATGTAGGAAATTCATCCATTACAAAATTTGGTTATCTTTTATTTTTTACACTATTGGCAACTTTAAAAGTATGCTCTTAGTTTTGTAGCAAAGCAAGACAGCAATAAAATCAATACTAACTAATACTTAAATAACTGAGACCCAATCCAGAAACCTTACAAAATAAGAGCATCAAGTAACCTGGAGCAGGGCCAGCTGCCAAGAGACCATTTCTGAGCATTGTAGCTATTCTGGAACCTACTCAGAGAGTACTTTGAAAGACATTAACATTTATGCTTTGCCTTACATATTTAGGAGTTAAGATCTATGAGAAGGACAAATTTTAAAATTTTAAGAAAAATGTTCATTCAAACTAGCCTATGCTAAAAATTTGATTATTAAACATTAAAGTCTTTAATAAAATTGGATAATATGCAATACATTCAGAGCTATTGCAAATATTAAAAAGATCCAGACACCACTAACAAAAATTAACTTAAATAAAACCATAAACCTTCTAGAAGAAAACGTAAGAAAAGAACTCCTTAACACAGGTCATGGCAATAATTTTTTTGTAATAACAAAAGCACAAGCAAGAAAATATAAAGTAAACAAATGGGACTAAATCAAAGTAAAAAGCTTCCACACACCAAAATAAAAAAAATTAAAAGGCAACCAACAGAATGAAAGAAAATATCCACAAATCATATATCTTATCTAGTAAGGGGTTAGTATATAAAATACATAAAGAACTCATGCAACGCAATAGCAAATAAGAATAATCTAATTAAAAATGGGCAAACCTGAATAGATATATTTTCAACAAAAATATACAAATGGCCAACCAGTACATGAAAAGATGCTCAACATCACTAATCATTAGGAAAATGAAAATTAAAACCATAATGAGATATCACCTCATGCCTAGCATCAAAAAGATAGGAATGTCTACCATCAAAAGACAAGAGGTAACATGCTGCTGAGAAGATGGAGAAAAGCAATCCTTCCACATTGTGAGATTGTAAGTTGGTTCAGCCACTGGAAAACAATATTGAGTTTCTTAAAAATAGAACAACCACATGATCTAGCAATGTCACTTTTAGGCATTTATCTGAAGGAAATGCAGTCACTATGTCAAAGTTCATTTCATTGTTCATCACAGTATTATTCTTAACAGCCAAGACATGGATTAAAAAATTTGATGTATATACACACAGTGAAACATACTCAGTCATGAAAAGAAGTAAATCCTCCTATTTGAGACAGCATGTAAGAATCTTGAAGGCAGTATATTAAGTGAAATAAGTCAAACAAGGAAAGACAAATACCGAATGATCTCACATGTACAGTGGTACCTTGAGATATGAGTTTAATTCATTCTGTAACCGAGCTCGTCAGTCAACTCATATATCAAACAAATTTCTCCCATTTAAAATAACTGAAAAAGACTTAATCTATTCCAGCCCTGTGAAACATCCCCAAAACATCCTAAATTATGAAAAAGACATGTTTTTAATTAAGAAACACACATGTATACTTTACCAATGCATAACAAAATATATAAAATAAAAGAAAAAAGTGTTATTTAGTACTGTATTCTTACCTTGGAGACAGACGAGTGTGGCTAACGGAGGTGAATGGTGGAGGAGGAGGGAGGGAGGGTGGGATGCAGGCACTGTAGACACGTAAACTATAACTGCACTTTCCTAACACTACATGTAAACTAAAACTGCATTTTCTTTACTTTAAACAAAATTAAAACTGCACTTTCTTTACTAAAATGAAATCACAAAAACTTAATTGTAAAAAAATGCACTTTCTTAACTTTAAACTCAACCTAAGCTTAACATTACATACTTTTCATGTAATCATCACCTGTTTTTTTTGCCTTTTTGGCGCACTTTCGGCACTTTCACTTGCAGGACGTTTGAAAAAATAATCTATCCAAAGAGGTCTGCTTTTGCCTGCCTTTTAAAATGTTATGGAAATGTGACAAACAAGTGTCATTAAAAAGTGCTGAAGCATGACCAGTTTAAACTTTTTCCGGGTGTTTCTTTTCAGTGAAACTTGAAAGCTTCTCCCACATTGCCAGCATGTCTTTAATTTCACTTGTAGAAATCACTTCCTCCCACTCTACCTCCTGCTCACTACTAATCTCTTGCAAAAGCTGTGTATGTTGCATCATCTGTAGCTCCTTCAACTCGTCAGTTGAGAGTTCCTCCTCATGTTCCTGGACAAGCTTGTTTACGTCACCCTCATCTACCTCCAGACCCATTGACTTTCCGAAGGACACAATCTCCTCCAACGCTTCTACCTCAGTCTTGGTCTCTGGTTCGAATCCTTCAAAGTCCCTGTCTCCAACAACATCAGGCCATAACTTTTTCATGCCGAGTTCAAGGTTCTTCTTGTAACCTCTTGCCATGCCAGGTCAATAATGTGTAAACATATCACGATGTTGTAGTTATCTTTCCAAAACCCTTGAAGGGTTAGATTTGTATTTTCAGTCACCTCAAAGCAGTGGCGGAACAAGTGCTTTGTGTAAAGCTTTTAAAGTTGGAAATGACCTGCTGATCCATAGGTTGCAAGATTGAAGTCATGTTGGGTGGGAGGTAGAGGACTTTCACAAATTTAAACTCATCGAGAATGTCATCTTCAAGACCAGGTGGGTAGGCTGGAGCATTATCAAGGATTAGTAATGCTTTCATTGGGAGTTTATTTTCTTGAAGATATTTCTTCACTGCAGGACCAAAGACGAGATTTACACATTCAATAAAGTACTGCCGCAATATACTCCTCAGCTGCCTTAACGTCAGCACTCGCAGCTTCACCATGCCTCACCACCAAGTGGGTGCCAGATCTCTTCTTGAAATTTTCAAACCAGCCAAGACTTACCTTAAATGTATCTTCTGCTGCCTCTTTTGAGGTTGATGATTTTTTCTTCTTAAAGTTGCCATAAATAATACGTGCCTTTTTGTATATTACAGTCTTCGTCACTGTATCTCCTGACAGGTCTTTCTCTTTCACCCACACCAGCAGAAGCTTCTTCATTTCTTCATGGATATTTGTCCTTAATTGGAACAGAATTGTAGTTCTTTTCACTGGATTTTTGCTTTTGATGGCATCCTTTTGTTTAAGGATGATACAAATTGTAGATGTATTGCGGTTGTGTACAGCCTTGCCAGTTAAATCACTCGTACACCACACTCATGTTTTTCTATTATTTCTTGCTTTATTTCTATCAAATCATTCTCTTCTTCTCACCACTGTCCTCTACACTCACCTTCTTCGGCCCCATGATAGCACACAAAAATAGTAAAAAATGCAAGAATGAGTACAGCGCATGAGATTCGATTTGATTCTGCAGGTAACACGTGAGAAAGAACGAGATGCTGGTGTTGTGCTGTCAATAATGGACCCCTACACCAACGCGCCAACTAGTGGTAGCTTCCTGAATCACTACTCGTATCTCAGAATTTTGCTCGGATCTCGAACAAAAATATGGACTGACTTGCAGCTCGTATCTTAAAAAAATTTGTATGTTGGTCTACTCATATCTCAAGGTACCACTGTATATGAAATTAAAACAAACAACAACAAAAAGTCATAGAAAAAAGATTATATTGGATGAAAGTGGTCAAAAGGTACAAAGTTCTAGTTATTAGATAAATAGCACTAGGAATGTAAAGCACAATAGGATGGCTATAGTTAACACTACTGCAGGGCATATTTGAAGGCTTTTAAGAGAGTAGATACTTAAAGTTCTCATCACAAGGGAAAACATACTATTTTTGTTTTTGTATCAGTATGAATTGATGGATGTTAACTAAACTTATTGTAATAATGTCACAATATGTGTAAGTGAAGTCATTAGTCATTATGCTATACTCATATGTATACAGTAATGTATATCAATTATGTCTTGAAAAGACTGATAGAAAAAAAATTGCAGAAAAGGCTTTCTATATATCCTCAAAAGTAAGATAAGGAAATTTTGTAGAACCACATCAGTAATTTTCAGCAAAATATTCATTGGAAATATCCAGGTTGAGAATTCTCTCTATGCTTTTCTGATAAAGAAGAGTTCCTAGTCCATGGACACTTCCTTTTTTCTTCTTTCTCCTGAAACATAACTAAAAAGATAAATAGTTAATCCTTAATAAACTTTATGTGTGTGTGAGAGTGTGTGTGTGTATGCAAATTTTAGTAACATCTATTAGTTTTAGTTTAGGAGTAAACTAACAGTGGTGAAATCAATAAGCAATACAGTGGTGCTCCTGTCTGACATAGGATTTCAATAGAGACTTACTGGATTAAACAACTCTTAGGAAAATACAAACATACATCATTGTAACTCTACTGAGGGAAAGGAATTGTGTTTGTCATTTTTTTTTCTTATAAATTAATCAGTTTTCACTTTATGCTTATAATACTGTTAATGGTTCTTTGGAAAATAAGTGTTAAATGCAAATGAAATATTTATTTTTATTTGTTGTTAATTTAAAAACTTGTCAAAATTTTATGGTGGCATTTTATTTTGCTGCCTTTTAAATGTGGCTTTCTCATGGCCTCTTTATTAAATGTCATATATTTCTGATATGTGGATAAATAAATTTCAGATGATAACTGATCAAAGTGTCTATGCTTGACTCTCATTAGCAATAAGAATTATACTTATTCAAGAACAATTAGAAAATCTCAGTTATTGCATTTCTCTCAAAATTATGAATAGAATTGTTGGAGATTGCTTTTTAATTTGATTCTAGAATTGCCAATGTTTTATAAGCTACTCTCTGTTTTTCCGATGCTATTAAGTACCTTCAGAGCACATTTAAAAATGTTTCATTCCTTTGCTTTTGGGTTAGAATTACTTGAACAAAAACTCACACAAAAGAATTTCAGAAGCTCCAAAATGAACCTTAAGGTCCAAATTATTCCCACCCCTGTATTGTTTGAGGCAACAGTAAACTTCTTCCTCATATTTAAATTTTCAGCCTTGGGATGACTCTTTCGAGCAAATGGGAGGTACTATCTAGTGAATGCTAATTTAAGAATTTAAGCATGATAGAATATATATATATATATATATATATATATATGGTACTATCTGTATAAACTGTCCAACAAGACAATCCAAGTATAGGCAAGTCTAAGAATTAGAAAGATTTTTAATATTTTTATCATACTCTTAAAAATTTTATTTTCTTTCAGACACTCTGTCTCTATCTTTCTCTTCATTTTTTCTTTCCTTCTGTCTTCTAACATGCTCAGTTCTTCGTGTGTCCCTCCTAATTTCACTGCCATCCAATGTGCTTTATCCCACAGTCACTGTCTTGAAACAGTGTTCTCTGTGCACTACCCTCATTTTTCACTCACCAATATTCTTGTTAAAATCTTGTCACTTTTCCCACCAATTGCCTAACACTGCCCTCCAAAAACCAGACCTAAACTTTACATCTTTTACAAAAACTAACTCAAAATAAATCATAAATATAAATGCCACATGTAAAACTATGAAACTTCTAGAAGAAAATACAGAAAACAATTTTTCTGTGCTGACGTTAGACTTGGAGTTTTTAGACATGACACCAAAAGTACAATATATAAAAGAAAATATTCATAGTATAGACCATCAATATCAAACACTTGTCCTGTGTATGAATCTGTTAAAAGATGAAAAGCTAGCCATTGAGTAGCAGAAATATTTTCCAATCACATATCTGAGAAAGAACCTTTCATCTAAAATATTTAAAGAATTCTCTAATATCGGTAATGAAAACCAAAAACCAAAAACAATTTAATTAGAAAATAGGCAAACATTTTAACTGACCCTTCATCAAGGCAAGTATACAGGTGGCTAGTAAGTACATGAACAAAAAGATGTGGCCCATCATTAGCCATTAGGGAAATACAATTCAAGCTCCAATGAGATCTCTTTTTACACTTACAAAAATCACTCAAACTAAAAAACTCTGCCAGTACCAAGTGCTAATAGAGATAGATACACAGCAAGTGAGTTTTCACACTTTGAAGAAAATGTAAAATATTATAGTCATTCTGGAAAGCAGTTTGGTGGCTTCCTGCATAGTTAACAAGAGATGTAATACAATCCACTCCACCTAGAGACATGAAAGCATGGTGGCAGGGGAACATGCAACAAATGTCCTCAACCACTTTATTTGTAGGAACTAAAAGCTGGACACCACCGGAAAGTCCTTCAGCTGGTGATTAAGTAAACAAATTGTGGTGCAATACATACAAAGAAACTAACTATTGATACAGTGATTTAGAAGGCTTTCAAGGGCTTTATGTTGAGTGAAAAAAAAGCCAGTCTCAAAATGCTTCATATGAGACTATTTCATTTACATAAAATTCCCGAAATAATAAAATTGTAGTAATGGACAAACTAATCAGTGTTGCTAGATGTTAGGTTTGAGAGAAAGTCACACTTAGTGTGACTGTTAAGGATTAAACAAGAGACTGTCTTTGTGCCGATGGGACGGTTTTTATCCTAATTGCAATACGGACTTTGTGGTGGTGGTTAAACAAACTTACACTTTGTGCTAAAATATCAAAGAACAATGCAGACCAACAGAAGACAGAAAGTAAAGAGTGCATTTCAAAGCTATTAAAGTCTATACAAGGTCTGGATGTGAGTTAGGGATGTTGTACCAATGTCAGATTCTTGGTTTTGACCATGAACTGTGGTTATGGAAGACGTGATCATTGGGTGAAATTAGGTTAAATTACACTGGAACTCTCTCTATTATTTTGCAATTTATGGAGGCAACATATTTCAAAATAGAAAGCTGCAATTAAAAAAGGGGGGGAATAAATTATTAGGGAGAATGAGGAGTCTGACACACTCAGTAAAAAATTTTAAGTGTCTTGAAGTACAAGGTCATACATTTTTATTTTTATATTTCCCTCACAGTACAGTAGTTTAAGCAAAATTACACTTAATAATATATGAATCTAGAGAGAAACCAGGTGATTTAAAATTAAATTTCCAATTAAATATCTTAGCAGGATGCTAAATACTAATTATCATATTATCACTTTTATATTACTTCTTAAATATAGTTTCTAAAATTATTAATGTTGATTAAAACCAATATATTATTAATTATTTTTAGTTTCTTAAAGAAGTCATTCTTCTTAGGAAAAAAATTAGTTAAAACTATAATATATTTTAATTCTTGGATAATCAGACATCAAATTCTGGGATCTCTTTTAGATTTTAATTCATCACATTAGTGTTTATCTACCAAGGTTTAAAAAGAAAGCTAAAAACACATCTTTAATTTATATTGAATTCCATGTAAAATTCTCTGAAGTTAAATATTTTTATTTCCAGACCATCTGAATAATTGGGTGAATTTGGACATTAAATCCTGACCTTTAGTCCTTAGATATACTTCGCACACTTTAAATATGATTGATTGCTTGTTGAGTTCAATTATTCCTTCAGTGCTTGTGGAATGCTTGAAAACCCTAACATTTGCAGGAAGTGACCTTTATCCTACTCCATCATGCAACACCTGTCGGAAATGCTTCTGCTGCCCATTCTCTGTCAGGCAGGTCTAGGGTTTACCCTGTGAAACCTCTGTTGTTGGGCCAGTAAATTTGTAGAGCTTCATTTTTTAAGACTTTTATTGTGACATTGATGAAGATACCAGATGACAAGAACAAAGATAAATGTTAGTGAGATTTATAGATGGTCTAAGTCTGGCAAGAATAGAGACAGGGAAAAGCTAAGAAAATACTACAAATCCTAAATCTTTGCCATGTTAAGAAATATTTAGATTGAAACAGACAAAAAATTAGTTGTCAATTACTTGGCATTAGATAGAAAATTCATCTTGTATGTAAACTCTGACAAATCCAATTAATTCTCCAGCAAGCTGGCTCCTTGTTTGGGGGCTGTAATAGAATTAAAATGGTAATCAGAATAACCGGAAGACTCAAGAGAAAAGTGGTTCACTGAGTGGTTGTTTTATTGTTTCTTTCCCCAAATTATAAAATATGCTTTTAGAGCAAACTACTCAGTTTCAATTCAAGGTAAGAAAAAAAATACCCTAGGTGAGTGTGAGCATGTACTGTTTCCATTTATTTATTAATATTAAAAAAATTTTAGTGTGAGGGACAGAGAGAGGGACAGATAGGAACAGAGAGACAGAAAGGGAGAGAAATGAGAAGCATCAATTTTTCATTGTGGCACCTCCTTAGTTGTTCATTGATTGCTTTCTCATATGTGATTTGATCAGGACTCTTCAGCTGAGCCAGTGATCTTTTGCTTAAGCCCGCGATCTTGGGCTCAAGCCAGCAACCTTTGGGCTCAAGCCAGCCACCACGGGGTCATGTCTATGATCCCATGCTCAAGCCAGCAACCTGTGCTCAAGCTGCTCAACCCGAGCTCATGCTGATGAGCCCACACTCAACCGGGCAACCTCAGGGTTTTGGACCTGGGTCTTCTGTGTCCCAAGTCAATGCTCTATCCAGTGTGCCACCACCTGGTAAGGCTATTTTTATTATTTTTTAAATTTTCATGTTTCTTTTTTATAATTCTGGTTTGTTAAGCATTTGGTCTTTCCTGACTGGTTGGTCACATTTACCAGCAAGCTATTAAAATGCGTAGTGTCTGTATAGGTTTCCATGGCAACTGTATAGGTTGGTGTCATCTCAAGACTTTGCCAGAATGAGGGCCTTGGTAGCAGCTCTCTGTAGGTGAGCAGGGTAACCACGGGCTCTTGCTTACATGGTGACTGGGTGGGAATGAGACGGCCAGGATCATGGGAGGCCATAGAGTTTCTCATGTAAGGAGAATTGTCCTCTGAGGTTAAAGGCTCTAATGTACTTCATCCTTGCAGGAAGTTGCTTTTCACATTTTCTTTTTTTTCCTTTCTTGACTTTGGAGTAGGTCCAGCATCACCAGAAGGTCTGCTCTGCCTTATCTAGGAATCTAAGAACTTTGGGAATGTAGAGGATCTGCTCTACTTAGAAGACAGTCCTCCAGACTTAATACTGGAGCAAAAGCCAATGGAGCAGGCTGCCAAATTTAATCAGTACCAATCTGTCCTATCATTTCTTTTTACAAATTGTAATTATATTGCTTTACAAATTATAAATATATCCCTTATGGCATAACTGGGTTTTCTAAAGACAGGTTCTAATAGTCACATGGTATTTTATTAAATGCAACTATCAAAATTTATTTGGTAAACATTTAATTATTTCTAATTTTATTATATATAGTGTTGAAATGAACATTGCTATATAGAAGTAGTTGTCTGTCTATAATTATTTACCAGAAGTGAAATTGTGTTTACAGAGCGAACACTGAGAAATTATTGAATACATATTGACAAATTGTATTCTATATAGTTAATACAAAGTTACCCTCTCACTAGTAGTATATGGGGCTTGCTCTCTCCTCATTCTCTCTTGTACACTATTTTCATTAAGATTCTTGCTATTTGTATTTGTTTTGTTTTTGTTTTTGTAAGTTTCTGAAGTGAGAAGTGGGGATGCAGAGAGACAGACTCCTGCATGTGCCTGATCGGGATCCACCCAGCAAGCCCAATACAGGGTGATGTTCTGCCCATCTGGGGCATTGCTCCATTGCAACTGGGCCCATTCTAGCACCTGAGGCAGAGGCCATGGAGCCATCCTCAGCACCCGGGCCAACTTTGTTCCAATGGAACCTTAGTTGTGGGAGGGAAAGAGAGAGAGAGAGAGAGAGAGAGAGGAGGAGAGGGGGAAAGGTGGATAAACTGATGGGTGCTTCTCCTGTGTGCCCTGGCCGGGAATCAAACCTGGGGCTTCCACATGCCAAACCAATGCTCTAACACAGAGTCAACTGGCCAGGTCCTCCATCTGTATTTGTAAAAAAATTATAATACTTTATATACACTTTTTAACATTACTTATGCAGTTGAGCTTTTCCCCCACATTTATAGACCATTTATACACAATTTGAGAGCTGGCCATTATATTCTTTCTATCAATAGAAAAAAATGTATTTTTTATTGATTTATAAGGGCTATTTAAGGTGTAAGAATATTGATGTTCTTAATTTAGTTTATGGTGATGTTCCCTTAGTCAGTCTATCCTTGTTATTGTGTTTAATAAAGACTAACTTTTAATGAGGAGTTGAATATTATCTGGCACTTTAATTTATTTAAAAAAACTTTTAGCTGTATAAGTCACTTAGATTTTATTTGTTTAGTGTGTGATATAAAGAAGGAAGTCGAATCTGTTTCTCTCTCTTTCTCTCTCTCTCTCACTGTTCTTTCTGTTTTGTCCAATTTCCTCCCACAGTTTAAAGTCTCCATAATTTTTCCACCTAATTAAAAGTTTACCTATAGTAAAATCTATATTGTATGGTATACACACAAGACATATATTTAAATATGTTTCTAGAATGAATCCTATAATCCATTTACCCAACTAATGTTCCATTAATTCATATTTTAAATGCTGTAAGTTTAAAAATATGTTTCAATATCTGGTTGTACATTTTTTATTAATAATTTTTTACATTTCTCTCTTATCCATATTTCACTATAATTTTTAGATTATTTTGTCATCATAAATATTTACTATAAGTATTGATTAGAACTGCATAAAAGCTTTTAATTAATTTGGGAATAATTGACATCTTTAACATATTACTATATCACTTAGTAGTATATTGGTCTGCCTCTCAATATGTTTAATTTTTGTTTTCATATTTGTTATTAAAAGTCAGCAGTTTTTATACTGCAAGGTTAGAGTACAGTAATCAAAACAGCATGGCACTGTCAGAAAAACAGAAAAATCAATGGGAAAGAATAGAGAGTCTAGAAAGTAACTCGTGCCTTTACAGCCAAGTAATATTTGATAAAGGAAGCAAAAATATACAATTGGGTAAGGATAGTCTATTCAATAAATGGTGTTGGAAAAATTGGGCAACTACATGTAAAAAAATTAAAACTAGTCCACCTTCTTATACCATATATACAGACATAAACTCAAATAAATTAAAAACAAATATGTGTAAGACTCAGAATCATAAAACTCCAAGAAGAAAACATAGGTAGTAAACTAACATTTCTCTTAGTAATATATTTTTCTGATATATCTCCTCAGGCAAGAAAAACAAAGGAAAAAATAAACAAATGAGACTACATCAAACTAATAACTTTTGCACAGCAAAGGAAACATCGACAAAATGAAAAGGCAACCTACAGACTGGGAGAAGGTATTTGCCAATGATAACATCTGATAAGAGGTTGATATACAAAATTATTATAAAGAACTCATACACTCAACACCAAAAGAAACCTCCCTAAAAACCCAATTATAAAATTGGCAGAGGACTGAATAGACACTTCTTCGAAGAGGACACACAGGTATACAATAGACATAGGAAACGATGCTCAATGTCATTAATCATTAGAGAAATGCAAATTAAATCACAATAAAATATCACCTCATACCTGTTATGATGTCTTTCGAGAAGATCAAAGCAGGTGTATTCTTATGTCCATCAATAAATTATCAAAAAAGTGTTGGTGAGGATGTGGAGAAAAGGGAAACTTGTGCACTGTTAGTGGGAATATAGATTGGTATAGTCATTATTGAAAACAGTATGGAGGTTTCTCAAAAAATTAAAAATGAATTTTTTTTTTCTTTTTTCAACTTGAGAGGAGGGGAGAGAGAGAGACAGACTCCCGCATGCACCTCAACTGGGATCCACCTGGCAACCTCCATCTAGGGCCAATGTTATGCTCATATTGTATGGTATACACACAAGACATATATTTAAATATGTTTCTAGAATGAATCCTATATTCCATTTACCCAACTAATGTTCCACTAATTCATATTTTAAATGCTGTAAGTTTAAAAATATGTTTTAATATCTGGTTGTAATATCTGGTTTAATATCTGGGGCCATGCTCACAACAGAGGTATTTTAGCACCTGAGGGGGAGGGTCCATGGAGCCATCCTTAGCACCTAGGCCAATGAACCAATCAAGCCATGGTTGCAGGAGGGAAAGACAGAGAAAGAAATAAGGAGAAGGAGAGGGTTGGAGAAGCAGATGACTGCTTCTCTTGTGTACCTTGACTGGGAATCAAACCTGGGACATCCATACACCAAGATGATGCTCTACCACTGAGCCGACCAGCCAAGTCCTGGAATTTCTTTCTGACCCAACAATTCTACTTCTGGGTATATATCTAAAGAAACCCAAAACACTAATTCAAAAGGATATATACACTCCCATGTTCATCACGGAGTTATTTACAATAACTAAGATATGCAAGCAAACCAAGTGCCCACCAATAGATGAGGGCATAAAAAAGCTGTGTTACAAATATACAAAGAAATATTACTCTGCCTTAAAAAAAGAATGAAATCTTACCATTTGTGACAGCATGGATTGATCTACTACTTGAAATAATTCAGAAAGATAAAGACAAATACCATATGATTTTACATACATGTGTAATTTAAAGACCAAAATAAATGGACAAACAAAATAGAAACAGACCCACAGATGTGGAGAACAGAGTGATGGCTGCCAGAGGGGGAGAAAGTTGAAAAGCTAGGTGAAAAGGTGACGGAAGTAAAAAGTACTAATTGGCAGTTACAGAGGAGTCACGGGGATGCAAAGCACAGCATAGGGAATACAGTCCATAATATTATAATAACTAGTTTGATGCTAGGTGGGTACTTGAAATGTATGATTGTCTAACCACTGTGCTGTATACTTGAAACTGACTCAAACTAATATTGAATGTCAACTGTAATTGAAAAATAAAATTTTAACCCTTTGGGTAGTCCGAATGTTCATATACGTCCTCGTGCCTCCTGACCATTCAGAGTACAATTGATTTATTTTAAAAATGTGTAAGGCAACATTAAAAAAAAGACAAATGTATGTTTTTATTTCTACAAATTTTTTATCAAACAAACATAATTTTAAGTTAATAAAATGGTAACTGAAACTAATTTCATTTTTTTGAAAAAAGAAAAAACTCCCTCCTGGGGATCAGCGAGCATGAAACAAACAAACAAACAAACAAAAAACAATACTCAAAGGGTTAAAAAAGTTAGCTTTTTTCTTTATGTAGATCTTGCACAGTTCTTGTGAGATTTGTTTGTATTTTTAAAATTTGTTGCTATTGCCAAAATGGTTTATTTTCTCTTTATACTTTGTAAAACTTCCCATATATTTTAAGCACCTGCTTTGAAGCTTATCATAAATTTTCTATTTCAGTTAGAATCCTAGCCGAAGAGTGTCCACTGTCCACCTTTCCATTCTAATATAATGCCTTTCTCTCCTTATCATTTACTCCTTCTGCGCAGTGAACCTTCACTGGGCACTAGACCATGTCAAAGTCGTTCCTGCTTCCAAACCTGTGTACTCACCACGGCTAACCCTAGTTAAACTCTTCCTCTTCTTATGTCCGGCTCTTTCTCGTCGTCCGTGTTTCACTTGATAAGTATCTCAGTATCTAAGCCTTTTCTGGCTGCCTGCTATCTTAAACCTTTCCCTCAATAATTCTTAGTTTTATAACTATTTATTTCTTACAGTAACTTTTCATAATATGTTATTATGTTTACTTGTATGTTTTCATTCTTACACATTTCAAGCTGAGTGACTTAGAAAAGAAATCTAAGAGTCTTTTACTTCTTACAAAAAGGAGGAAAAAATGAGGCTGCAGGGATAAAGTGATATGGTTTTGCATGTTAGTTTTTATAGTGAGTTAGTATACCAGATTTAAAGAAATAGTCTTTTTTTTTTCTATTAGTGCAAATAAATGGCGAAGGTTTTTTTCAAATTAAACATATAAAAACTAATCTCATATGTGACCAGAAAACCTACTTTTCCACTTGAACTTTAATTACGAAAGGCATTTAAACAATTTGCATATCAGTTTTTCTAATGAAGAGTAAAAAGACAATGGAATTATTTGGAAGGAAGGATAGCACTGTGCAAGGACTTCTGTCTTCACAAGGTATTTTCTTTACAGAGTCCAGTTAGGTTTTCAGTTTAAATATATCCAGAAAGGAGTCCACAGAACCTAACTGCTCCCTTCATTCCCATGCACCAGAGTAGCTGGATGTGTAAGACATTAGTGACTGTCCAGTCAGTACAGACGCTTGGTTTTATCATGGCTTTTTATTGTATTGGTAGAGATTGGTAGAGATAATACCACTGTTTTTTTATAAACTGTCTAATGCATCTAAAAACATGTTCAACTGTTGGCATACTATTCAGTGAATACACTTCTTTTTTAATTCACATTTAAACTATCTATATGAGAACACAGGTTGTCATGACTACCCAAACTCTACTCAGAATTAATGCTTGTTGAAAATATCAACATGCTATTCAATATCAAATATGATAAGATTATTACAAATTTTATTTTATTTTGAAGTACTGTGTTATCAGTCAGAGGATTTTAAAGCTGTTTCCATGTGTTAGTACATAATTTTACGTTTTTTTCTTTTATAACATCAGTTTTCACCATGAAAGGGGTTTCATACAGGACCACTCAGATTCTCCTAAACAGCACCCTTTTATATATGTCATCAGTTCTATTTATTTCTTAGACTCTTCAAATTATTTGCAAGTAAAATGACCTGCCTACAAAATATTTTTTTAATATTAATGATTATTAAAATGCAAAGTAAGCTTTAGTAAATGGTACATACTGTACTGGCCCTTGTTAAGAAAAGAAGTAACATAAGTTGCTGATCCTAGCCTATTAATTAAATCTAAAGCAATGTTAAGTGGCATCGATGATTATAAAAGGGTGAAACCACCGCAGAGAAAGCCAAGGCCGAGTTCTGATTTTCAGGACACCCTAAGGTGCTGTGTACTAGGATTCACATTGTGAGGGGTGTAATTAAATGAAAAGAGGGGAGCATGATCTCTTTGTTTTTCTGCTGAAACAATATGTTCTTTATTATCATATTAGTTGAACTAACCAGTCATTTGTTACATGGAAACTAGAGTTTTTCAAGACTCCTTGAGTGCATTGAGAAACACTTAATTGAATTTATGTAACCTATGGAAACCATCAATAGCAGGGTTTTCCCATTCAGTGGCATCAGGTAGCAAGTGGAAAATAAATGCACAATGGAATTGCTCTTGCATTAAAGAGCAGTGAACGGACATGAGAAAATACAGGGATAATAGCATGACAGGAAATAATCCGGACACAGTGAGGAAACCTCAGCCAGGGTTCCCCTAAATATCTCTCAGATCTTCCCCTTCCCCACTCCACACATGAGAACAGAATTATAAGGAATTAGGTCCACGGACACTGCTGCCATCCCCACAGAGATGCAGGGCAGCCCAGCTGACTGGGCTTGTTTTGTGAATTTTTTGCATGTGTTCTAATTTCCATTCCTGAAAACAATCTTCGTTTTCCCCACCATTCAAGGGCAAAAAGAAATTAAGCTTTAACAACAAACTAAAGTAGCACTGAAAAGGTAATTTGTATAAGAGAAAAAGGGTAAAACAGTAGAGGAAAGCGGGGAAGATGGGAGAAATCTGCCAGACTAAGAACATACAAAACTTAAAAAGAAGTAAAAATCAAATTTTAATCACTCACATGTTAGTGCAGTGGGTCTTAACCCGGGTTCTATCGAACCCTAGGGGTTCGATGAGTCGGTCTCAGGGGTCCGGAGAAGCCTCTGCCGCGGAGGCCAGAATAGAGTAATACCGGAATTTGTTGTGAGTTCATGCACTTTGTTGGTTTTGTTCTTTGAGCAAAGTGATGTTCATGCACGGCTCATTTTGTGCACCAGTAAAAAAACATATACCTATGTCTTGAATTTGGAAAAAAAATCATATTTTATTTATCACTAAAGAAGGGTTCAGTGAATGCGCATATGAAACTGGTGGGTTCGGTACCTCAAAAAAGGTTAAGAACCACTGTGTTAGTGTCTGTCCAACTGTTCTTACGAGTTGCATTTGTTTTATTTATGTATGCATTTTTCATTGCACTTAGATTCACTCTTAGTTTCTGCTTCTAGTTTTTCTGTTATACTCAGAGTCTTTGTGGTTTAACCGTTCACACCCACATACTGCCACACATGTGGCACAGATATGTGTTTGCAAACATACTCAGAGGAAGAGAAAAAAGGACAAGTGATGAAAAAAACAAAATAAAACCGAAAAGATTGCCCTGGCTGGTTGGCTCAGTGGTAGAGCGTCAGCCTGGAGTGTGGATGTCCTGGGCACGCAGGAGAAGTGTCCATCTGCTTCTCCAATCCTCCCCTTCTCGCTTCTTGCTCTCTCTCTCTTTTCCCCTCCTGCAGCCATGGCTCAATTGGAACAAGTTGGACCCCAATGTTAAAGATGGCTCCATGGCCTCCACCTCAGGTGCTAAGAAGAGGTCAGTTGCTGAGCAACAGAGCAATGCCCCAGATGGGCAGAGAGAGAATCACTCCCCAGTGGGCTTGCAAGGTGAATCCTGGTTGGGGCATGTGCAGGAATATGTCTCTCTGCCTCCCCTCTTCTCACTGAATAAAAAATAAAATAGAAAAGAGTATTCAGCAAAGTTAAAGTAAATAAAAGATAAAAATAAAATCTGTGTGAAAGGAAGAGATAGATGGAGAGAATTATGTGGAGGGTTTATGGTTCTAATTACTCTTCCAATGACAAAAACAAGGATTTACAGTCATATTTCTATCACTGAAGCTTATGCTCTACTGGTTGTAGTATTCTGTACTTACATTAAATTTTTAGTTTGTTTACTTAGTAAGTTTTATGTGTGAAGTGCTGCTATGTTATATGAGGACAATTAATTAACACCTAGTCCTGCCTCCCAAGAGCTCAGTTTGCTATTCTCTGTGGACTAAATTCTATGCAAAAATTTAAGGATGTGTGAAGATCACTTTGTAAACACTTATTGACTGTCTACTGCGCACCAGGCACTGTGAGGGGCATTAGAAATACAAAATAAATACACAGGCAGGTAGACAGATAGATGAAATAAAGTATAATTTTTGTCCTCAGATAACATACAATGCGTCTGGAGAGAGGACCAGCCTACGCTGCGAGAAACAAGAACTCCTGGGATGTGGTGGGAACGTGGGGAGGGTGATGGGTAGAGCTGTGGCTTTCTTTAGAAAGCTTGTCTGAGTTGATTCTGGCAAGGTCAGCAGGGTGATAACAGCATTGCAGAGAGAAGGGATAAAAATGACAAAAACAGAGAAAATACAGTACACAAGAGGCACCAAAAGGCATTTGGTATTGCTCAAAATAGTTTCACAAATGATTTGAGAAGGGAAAATCCTCTGGAAATGAAAGCAGGGACCAAACCTTAGATCCCATTGCAAGACCTGTGTAGGATTTGGGTTTTCACCTTTACTTGATTAGGAAACCATTGAAGGCTTTCAAAAAGTTTGATGATATAGTTAGTGTTTAATAAAATTGAGATCAAACCTCACTCTTACAGCAGCGAGAGAGTATCTGCCAAAAGGCTAAGGCCAGTTAAGAGGGCAGGAGAAAGGTTGTAAACATCATCAGATGTCCAGAAGCTGGGCAGAGGGTGATGAATGTCTGTGTCCACATTCTCTCAATAGTTTTAATGGCCAGGTAGATGCCATCATGAAAACAGATCCTGTGGATTCTCCAGAGCCACAGACAGGTGTGTGTGTTTCTTCCCTACATTCTCAACCCACTTGATACAGCTCTTTCTGTTATCTCCTAGCAGTTTCTACATCACTACTGAGCTCTTTGGATTGATAGTTGTCTGCACTTGGTTCTCAGTTTGGGCTTTGCCACATAAATACTGTCTTTTGAATGACTTGTAGATAAATCTATGTGATCTTCAGGTAATCCTTTCATACTCAATGTGGTGTCAGATTAGATGGGTAACTATATGGGTAATGGCAGGAAGAGTACAGAAAATGGTGTAATGATTTGTATATGAATAAGGGATTGGTGAATGAGAGATGATGATTTTAATAAGGAGGTGTGAGAAAGGAGTTACCCCTATCATACTGCCTATGACAACAGAATAAGGGATGGCATCATTTACTGATTTAGAATATATAGAAGGAGTTGGCAGGAAGACCTAAGTAAGAAGAATACATCCAATTTTGTCTATGTTGCCATGAAGTTGTTTTGGGGATACCTGGTGGAAATTCCCCAAATAGCAGTTAATTAACTGAAGTGATGGAAAGAGAGTTGAGAGTAATAAACACATTAGCAGTAGTTTAAACTGTTAGCAATGGATGAAATCATTCCAAAGAACTACATAAAGCAAGCAGAGGAGAAATTCCACACACAGATGGCAAACTCTGGAAGCATGGGCAAAGAAGAGGGAGCAGAAAGAAGGGACTGAGAAGTCAAATGAGATGAGATATTCAAAGGAAAGAGTGATAATCAGCATCACATGTAGGCAGCATGCAACCCACCAAATGTTCATTGGACGAGGTGGAAATCGTATTGGTGATTTTGGAGAGAGGATGTTCTATAAAAGCACCCAGAGCCTGACCTGTGGTGGCGCAGTGGATAAAGCGTTGACCTGGAATGCTGAGGTTGCCAGTTCAAAACCCTGGGCTTGCCCGGTCAAGGCACATATGGGAGTTGAAGCTTCCTGCTCCTCCCCCCTTCTCTCTCTCTTTCTCTCTCTCTCTCTCCCTTTCCTCTAAAATGAATAAATAAATAAATAATAATTTTTTTTAAAAAAAGCACCCAGAGTGGAGGTTAGATTAAATGGGAAATGAGGGAAGGAGAAATTACAAGCTGTTCTTTAGATTAGCTTCACTGTGTTGGTAAAGTAAGAAGGCTGAAAGGAAAACTTTTATATTAAAAAATTATCTTTTTTTGATACTGTGTAGATTACTTTAGCAATGAGGAAGAGATTAAAGATTTGAAAGAAAGGGGGAAAAATGAATGAGGCAAATATCCTGAGGATGCAGGAGGGGAGATCCAGATTCAGGAGTTGGTTTGACCCAAGAATGATGGAAAGAATGGCAATCTATTTCAGGTTGAAGGAATAACTTGACACAGATGTGTGGGAAAATGGAGGTAGATGTTACAGGACACAAATTAGCTCTTTAGTAATACAGGGTAAGAGAATGGATGTTTGATTGGTCTCGTGACCAATCAAAATAATTGACAGTAATGAGAGTCAGACCACTAAAACATTTACCAATCAACATAATTGACAGTAATGAGAGTCAAACCACTAAAACATTTACTCATTCATTCATTCAAGTAACATTCATTGAGCATCTACCATGTACTGGATGGACAATATAGCAGCCACTTGGACATAGCAATCAAAAGGTCACTTATAAAATTAATGAGGAATTAATAGTGAAGAATAAAATTTACAAATATTGCAAAAGTGGAGTGCGAGCAATAAGGTTTTATAATCTAATATTTAAAATAATATGATATAGTAACTTTATCCCATATTGTTGCCAGAAGAAAAATTAGAGATACCCATTTCTACTTGCACTGGACTCTGTGCATTTTATTCTAAAGTACAATGTGCAGTTATATACAGAGACATCTAAAATCATAAAAATGTCTAGAATAACTGTTGGCCTAAAACTTCTTTGATGAGAGAACAGATAGATGGCAGCATGCAGTTTCTATAAGCAGTTAGGGAGAACGGACAATGTTAGCAAACAACATCTATAGTAACAATTCTGAAAAAAATCCCAGGGGAAATATTTCCATTATTGGCGGGCAAACATTGGCCAGAAGTTACAGTGAGCAGAAGCTGCTTCTGACTTGATGGTGTCCATGCCCCCTCTCCAGAGCGTGTTCCAGAAAACACTCCACTTAGCTCGCTGTGCCTGCAAAACATGTCACCCTGTCAGCCATACTTTATCAAAAAGTAGTTAGCACTTATTCTATGGGTAGCCTGTTCACTTATGATGTGTGTCCCAAATCACATACTGTTCTTTATAGATTCCCGAGGGAGGTAATATAAAAACAAACAATAAACAATTCATTAATGGGAATTAGAATAGTCTTTGAAAAGTCAAAGACATTTTGTTTAGAAGTAAAGTTTGAGTAGAAAAAAAGCAATACATAATTATTCCTATATGTATTACATATCCCTGTGTGTAATTAGGTTGATGTAAATAGCCCCTGTATCGATTGTCTATTGCTACCATAACACCTTACTGTGAACTTTGTGGGTCAAACCAACAAAATATATTGTCTCGCAGTTCTGAGAATTAGGAGTCCAGCAAGAATCTCACTGGGCTGATGTCAATTTGTTGGTTGGGCTGCGTTCCCTTCAGTAGCAATGGCAGATAGTCCATTCTCTTGTACTCTCTAGCTTCCAGAAGTCCACCACTTTGGTGCCTGGCCTCTTTCAGCTGTCTTTAATGTTAGCCACATTGTATTTCTCTGACCATTCTCAAGTAATCACATCTCCTTCCATCTCTGTCTTCTGCCTCTTTCTTATACTTTTAAGAACTCTTGTGATTCTATTAGGCTCCCATAAAAAATCCAAGGTAACCTCCCTGTCTCAAAGTCCTTAGTTAACTTTGGTTACATCTAAAAGTCCCTTCCACTATGTAGAATAACATATTTACAGGTTCCAGGGATTAGGATGTGAACTTCTTTGGGGGGACTATTATTCTGCCTACCATACACTTGCTGCTTAATAAAAAGTTAGTAAGAGAATAAAACAAAACAATAAAAGTAATTCAGATGCTATTGATCATTTTAATGTGGATTTTTTAATGCAGATATATTTTAGTAAGATAAAACAAAATTTTATATTCCATGTAACCCCAGCAATAATAGAAGCTTAAAAATGTATAGAAACACAATGTAAGGAATAGTGAGGTATACCAGACAAGAAATCAAAACAGTCATGTGAGGATGTTGGCTCATTTATATAATCTGAAATCTAGAAAAAGTCATAATGTTAAAGGTCTTTTCTTTACATGTAAAATGGGAATATCAGGTACCATTATTGGCATATACATAGGTATTTTGTAATTCTAATTTCTGGTTCTGTCCACCTCAAAACATTATTGCAAAAATAATATCCATCTATTAAAAAATGAAAACAGGGTCTCAAAAAGATAATTTCATGCCCACAATTATTGTAGCATTATTCACAATAGCCAGGAGGTGAAATCAAACTCAACATCCATCAACAGATGAATAGATAAAATAAAATGTGGTTATATGTACACAATAAAAAACTAATAAAGAAGAAAATCCTGTCATATGGTACACATAAGCGAACTCTGAGGGCACTATGTTAAGTGGAATAAGCCAGTCACAAAAAGACAAATAATGTATTACTTGCGGTATCTAAAGTAGTCAGATTTACAGAAATAGAAAGTTGAATGTTGGTTGCCAGAGGCTGGTCAGGGGAGCTGTTGTTTGAATGTTAATGTTTGAGTTTTAAAAGATGAAAATGTTCTGGAGATTTGGTCACAACTGGGTAAATATAATTAACACTATCGAACTATACATTTTAAAAAGGGCTCAGGTGGTAAATTTTATGTTAAATGTTTTGTTTTGTTTTACCACAATTTAAGTAGAAAAATCCCAGATGAGCTATTGAGGGAACACAGGCCAGCAAAGGCCTGGAGTCAAGAGGAAGAAATACCACTGACAGAGACTTCAAATGCAAGGCCATAGGATCCAGACGCAAGTGCCTACACAGCACAACAGAAGGTTAAATGGTACCAATGTAGCAACTCCATGGTGACCCCCAGCGCAACCAGCACCCACTCATTTTCTTCCACAGACATAGTGTCTTCCTCATAGACACAGGGGTTACCTGGGGGAAGATTGAGGGTGGGAGAGGAAGGTGAAATACAAGTCGTCCTTCACCACATCGTGGGTCACTTTTTGTGGCCTCACTGTATCACGGATTTTTAAATATATCTAATTGTGTATCACAGATTTTTCGCTATATCGCAGGATTTTGCGGTTTATAGGTATTTTTCATATATTTATTGAATTGAATGCTTATTTTTTCTGTTTAAATAAGCATAGGAACTGTTTATAAGAGTGTAGGAAAGGTTAATAACAGTGTGGAAAAGGCAAATAAGAGTGTGAGGAGGGTTTATAAAGCCTTAAATATATATAAATAATAAAATAAATATAAGGTCGATACTTCGTGGATTGTCGATTGTTGCTTATTGCAGAGGGTTCTGGAACCTAACCTCCGTGAAAGACGAGGGACCACTGTATCAGGGATTGTACCTAAGACATCCTGTTATGCCAAAGCAATCATTTAAAATCCAATAGGGGCTTGTATTTAAAATAGACTCAATATTTAAACTGAAGGGAAACAATTGAGATTTAAAGAAACTAAACTGAGAACTGACGATGCTAAACTGCTCAGCCATCTGCTGAAACGTTGGCTCAGAAACAAGAGCATATTCATGTTAGAGAATGAAACTGTATTTTCAATGGATTTCATAGTTGTTGTGTATCTTAAAATGAGTATCCCTTTTCTCAGCTATGGCTGAGACCTCAGGATCGTACACCCACATTGCAAAACAGGGTGTGATTGTACCAAAACAGACTTCGCCAAGAAAGTGGCTGGGAATAATTTTTGTGACCATTAGAAGACCACCTGCCTCTACTATTTAAAAAATGTTGGGGACAATATTAGAAAGGATTTTTTTTTTTGTAAAATAAGATACCACCGGTGTGCCATTATCCCACTCCTGGGGCTGTGCCCCCTCCAGCCACACCTGCTTTAAGACAGCTGGTGTTTCTTGCTTTCTCTGCCACTAAGATAAAGCTGAAAAGACGGAAAACAGCTGCATCAAGAAAGTAAAAACATTTACTGAAGCAGATTTCACCACATCCCCCGAAGAAATAACTGGTAGGTTGGAAATAGCTGACAACGTGAGATAGCATAGACCACCCTAATTAAAAAGGAAAATATGTCAATGCTTATTCCAAATACGCATATTACATCTAATGTGTCCGTATGAATAGTAAGTAGTCCGCTCCCTAGAAAGCACTAAGGACTGCATTGCACAGCCCCAGAAATGGCCCTGAATGCCAAACGTCCCTTCAAAAACCACAAAGCGTCTGACAAACAGTTCACCTGAAAAACAGATTCCCACAAGGTTTCATAAATTGACTTCCTTAAATACACTGCCCACAGATGAAGCCAAATAGTGGTTTCAGCCAGAGATAGTTATGCATTTCTTTACATAAAATTACATCTAAAAGCAGAACACTGGAAATTAAAGATTTATACTAAACCATGCAGTTGGAAGCTGACATTCCTTTGCAAACAAGTGAAAAATATGTATATAGTCAGAAAGAAAGCACATGAGACGTCCTTAAAGTGGCTTATATGGCATCTTAAATTTTTAAACAGGGAATGGACAAACCAGTTAGTCCAACTGGAAAATGACAATTTTAGAATGAAGCCCACATTTACATAGAAGACTTGGAAGTTTAGGGTCTCTCCGCAGAGAGGGAAAACGAATTGATTTAATCAGCACAGGGGCTGCATTTGACTATTTTACAAGGGAAAAAAAGCATTAAAAATTAAGAACTGTGGTGGTCTTAAAAACGAATTCTTTTAAATATGTATAGAATTGTAACGCTAAGAAGATACAGAGACAGTTAAGAAATTAATCTTCTTCCATGGCTGCTGGCGCCGCACAGGAAGAGTGACAGCGTGGTGCAGACCCCTCCACAATGCCATCTCTGGGTGGCGGCGGGAAGGATTCACCGAATTCCCACTTTGCCTTGAACTGGGAGGGCGGAGGAACCTGCTGGCCCCGGGCCGCCCTGCAGGAAACTGGCTTAATACTTGCAACAACGATACCAAAGTCTCAGCAAATATCTGGTAAACACTAACTGGATCCATCGCATCAGTCATTACGACCTCCTTATGGTCACCTGATTAATTTTTCGTTTTCAGAAATGCACTTAAAATCAATGTCATCTTCTGTCTCCAAAAATGTGCGAACAAAGTCATGGAATGCAAGAGGAACACGTATGTAGGTCCTGAGGATGTTGAGAGTGACCATGAGCTCTCGAGAGTTAATATACATAGTGCAAGGACAATAGAATATTGTCGTTCAGACCAGAGCAGTTTAATGGAAAATATTCAATGCATCTAGATGCACACTACATATCCAATTTACCTGGATGAAGAGTTTTATTATTTAATATCTAAAAACCATGCTATGCATTACATGGTAAGATAGCCCTCTAAGACTGAGTTCACTATGGAAAGATGCTTTATGATCATTTCAATGAACTGAGTGTGTTTTGAAAGGTATAGAACCTTTCATTAAAAAAAAAAAAAATAGTTTTTCAGAACCGTGGGTTAGAAGGGATCTTTTCCTTCAAAGACAACTTATGTTGCCCAAAGGCAAATTTAAATTTGACCTATAGCGTCACAGATCCCAGTGCTTTGCCACACATATCCAAACTTTGGAGACTTTTGGAGACAAAAAAACTGTGAAGGCAGGATGGAGTGGTGAATAAGAAAGAAAGGAGGAGAAACTCTCCCAGTATTTTTTTTTTGGTTGTCTTGTTTCATTTTGTTTTGTTTTAAAGTAATGTCACAATAAACAGTAGGAAATGTATATAACTTAAGACAAAAGATATAAACATAATTTTTTAAAATAAAATGTTGATCATATGTAGATTTCCCATTCAATAGCAATGCATTTGATGTATTTTTCATATTTAATGCATGGAGAACTTCTATACTTTATTCCTTACAATCAGAGATAATTAATTTCTCTAATAATTATACCTACTTTTAACTGGATTGTAAGACACATAAAAAGATGTAAAAAACTTCATTCTTCAACATTAATGTGAATAGCTAAAGGGAAGTATATTTTAATATAAAACTATTTCCCGGTGTCATAATTTTTTAAAAACTGACATAGTTCCCCCCTCAAAAAAACTGACATATTTCCCTTGAGCACTTTAAAAAATTCCAAGTTTCAAACATGACATTAAATTCCAAGGCAAGTGAGATGTCCTAAGGTTTATTTTTTAGAATAGAATCTTTTAAGGCACATTTCTCTAATATTTTTAATGTGATGGATTATATTTTAGAAAAAAAACATGTTCTATGAATTTACTGAAAATTGAAAAAAATATGCTTATAAAAGTTGTGTTATTCATAACACCTTGAATCTAAAAATTGAAAATATCTTTGAGTGAAAAAGAACTTTTGTTCTGGAACTATAGTTTTAACTATATTAACTTTTTATCATTATCTTTTTCAAAATACTTAACCAGCAAAAATCAAGACTGTCATTTTAGAAATCTGGATACAAAATCAACATATCCCAAATAAGTGGTGAGAAGGTGTCAGGCTATCCAAGTAGTCTAAAGAACCAGACTCAAGCTCCACCTCCCAAAGAATGGTGAGAATATAACTTATTTACTCCATAGATAATAGATACCAAGATATAAGTACAATTATATTTTAATGAACATAATGGATCATGAAACACTGAGCATTTTATGGCACAAAGCATTAACTATAGAATGTAAAAGACCCAAATTCTTTTTCAGGCTATCTCCTTGATGAGTCACATGGGATAAGTACTTCACTAACTCCACTTATTTTAAAGAACTTTATATCTGTTCTTCCTCAGCAAGCCAAACCCAAAGTCACACTTTGAATGATTTTATCACTTACCATGGTTTTGCCTCATAATCATTACACTCTCCTTTACTTTCCATATGCCTGTTCGTTCTCCATGAATTCACTTAGTTCTCCAACTTCTTGTCTCACTCCTATCTTACACCAAGCTGTAAAACCTCTATTGCATTTACTTGTTTCTCTATCCCACCAGGACAAATGGCCCAAGTATTACATTTCATCCTTAGTCCTTCACTGTACCTCTCCTAAAAGTTCCCAGTTCTGAAGCCAACATAATTAAAGACAAAGAAATTTTGAAGTGATTCAGAACAGAATTATACCAGCCCTAGTACTTAGCAAAGTATCTTGCTGCACTATTCTCAATTGATTCCCTCATAGAATGGTGATTATAATTTCCAGATTTGCAAGAGATGTTGCAGAGATTAACTGTGATGAGATCATGTACACATTCCACAGTCCCTGACATATTGCAACTGCTCAGTAAATGTTAGCACTTTCTATTCCCTGTTTTCATTTCCAGGATGCTAAACATATACTGCAGCAAACCCCAAGCTATGGCTAACATTGCTACTACAGATGCATGGCTCTCACAGAGCCAATCATGACATTGTTCATAAAAGGATGTTTATTTGTTTTGTAACTTTCCATTACCTTTTGATGCCCTATCTAAGCTCTTCTTCCATCAGTCTTTTACCTATTGTCAGCATTCTGCCACTTTAGCAAGTGATGTTGACACCTATTTCATAAGGATTATCAGGACAGCCTTCAAAGCCAGGTGATCTCTCCCTGCTTGTTCACAAAGCTTCAGACTAACCATATAACTTTCTGCTGCTGGTGGTTTCTGGAGCTATAGGAAAGTGTCAAATGTTAAGGAATCTGTACTTATTAATAAATATATTTTCTGTACTAACGATTGTTTTTAAATCAAAACAATTGAGTGTATATGTTATTAGGAATTAGGAATTAGAAACCACATTTGAGGTTTAGATGTTGTTCTAATAGTTTATAGCATTTATATAATCCATGGTAGTTATGAGTACAGACCTGCATTTATATTCATAAGGTTTATTTGTATGTTTTGAAAGCACAGCACATCATACACCTTTTTGGTCCTTAAAGTGCCATTTTCAAAGGCATAAGTACGGAAACTGCAGGTACAATTTTGAGGATGGTCAAAAGTTCTGGATGTTTGTTCTTCCAAGTTTAAGTTCATGCACGCTTGCACACCAACTGGAAACACTATACATAGCTGGAACTACAGAAGTCGCCTGGGGCCTGAATATGGCCTTCTGACACGTGGCCTTCTGTTACTCTGCTTACTCCATGACACAGGAAGGCTAACAGCCCTCTAACTGCACTTCTGAGGAATTAGCGTCCATAATGAAAACTGCAGCCCTCATTCTCTTCTGCACGGGTTGATAGAAGCATGTGTGGCCAAATGTAACAGGGCTGGGAGGAAAAATAATGCTTCGCCCTCAGGAATTTGGCCATCTTTGAACTCAACTCATGTTTTAGAGGTCTAAGGACTTTTCACCATTGCAAGAGAAGGTTAAGAATTCTAAATGATGGCTTCATATGAAAAAATCAAAAAAGCAGGCACTGCTTGGGTCAGCATTTTGAACCAGCACCTGTTTTCTTCTTTAGTTATGGAGAAGCTCAGCATGTCACAAATTTACAAGCAGAAGCTATGTCATAATAACTTGTAAATGAGTGTAACCAGTTACCCAGTACATACTATATATGTCTCCCATTATGGCTTTCTGTTTAACTAGTTCTGCCTTTTCCTCTCCTCTATTCTCTAATCACAAAATGACCAAGACTACTCTTATTAAATAAATAAATTCCTAATGGCAATGTTAGAAATGAAATCAACTATTCATTTATGATTAGAAGTAGTCATAAAACACGTGATTATTTTCCTTCTAGAAATCTGCACAAATCTTAATTATATATATATATATATATATATATATATATATATATATATATATAAATAAAATATATTGGAAGAATAAGATATTTTTATTTATATCCCCTTTCTCAAATCTACTATGTAAATAAAAAGAACAAAGACATTAAAAAAACAACCTAGAAGCACTATGAGGTATATCTTCTAAAGACAGAAACAGGTGTGCCAAATTGAAGAAGTATAAGGTGCAAAAATATCTTCTTCCATTTCTAAACAGAGTACTAACTTCTCTGAGAATTACACTGTCATGAGAGCCTAAAGAAAAATACTCTAATTAAAAAAGTGAGATCTAGGGAGTGTTAAAATGCCATGAGAGAAGTAGAGAACATTCTCTTTGAAAATTTAGCTAAGAGGGAGACAGAGAGAATCAGGATTTAAAGGGAAATTCCATAGATCAGTATCATTAGGTATTGTTATTGACTTCAACACACAGTTCAACCCCAGAAGTCAAACAGGGGAAAGAAGATTGCCTACAAATAAAACACAGAAAAGAAAATTGCAACCATGTTGGCATTGACCACTGACTAGAAACAATTAAACTGAGAAATTTTTAAAAGTTGTGGTATATTTATACAATGGAATATTACTTTGCCATATAAAAGAATAAAATCTTACCATTTGCAACAGCTTGTATGGGTTTAGAAGTCATTATGCTAAGTGAAATAAGTTAGAGGAAGACAAATCCCATAAGATAAGACTTATGTATGGAACCTAAAGAACAAAATAAACAAACAAAATAGAAACAGACTCATAGACACAGAGAATAGAGTGATGGTTGCCAGAAAGAAGGGGGTTTGAGGGGCTAGGTGAAAAAAATAAAAAGAGGCCCTGGTCAGTTGGCTCAGTGGTCGAGTGTCAGCCCAGTGTGTGGATGTTCCGGGTTTGATTCCTGGTCAGGGTACACAGGAAAAGTGTCCATCTGCTTCTTCACCCCTACCCTTCCCATTCGCTCTCTCTCTTTCTCTCTCCTCCTCCCACAGTTATGACTCAATTGGTTTGAGCAAGTTGGCCCCAGGTGCTGAGCATGGCTCCTGGAACTTCCATCTCAGGGGCTAAAAATAGCTCAGTTGCTGAGCAACAGCCCAAGATGGTTAGAGCAGCACCCTGTAGGGGGCTTGTCAGGTGGATACCAGTAGGGAACATGCAAGAGTTTGTTTCTTTGTCTCTCCTTCTCTCACTTAAGAAAAAAAAAAAGATGTAAAGAAATTAAGAAGTACTGATTGGTAGTTACAAAATAGTCATGGTAATGTAAAGTATAGTGTAGAGAATATAGTCCATAGTATTTTAATAAATATGTATGGTGCCAGGTGGGTACTTGAAATATCAGAGGGATCACTTTATAAAATATATGGTTGTCTAACCACTATGCTATGTACTTGAAATTAATATAAAATAATAATGAATATACACTAATTGAAAAATAAAATTTCAAAGAAGAAAAAATAGAGCTTTGTGGAAAACATACCTACATCCACTCTGAGAGCGATCTGTTCAAGCACAGAACTTTGCAGCGAGAAGTCATTTAAGAAAACATACACAAACCAAATGCTCTAAGTTCTGTCCACCTCCTACTATGATAGCTATAGAGTAAAAAACATTAAAGTGTTTAAAAAGAATATATTCAAGAAAATATGTGCAACACATATAAACAACAAGACTAATTTCTTGATATATAAAAACTTCGTGAAAATCAATAAGAAAAAAGAATTTATTATAAGTCTGGCCAAAGGTTATAATCAGGCAGGATATGAATGGAAATAGAATATGAAAAGATGAAGATCCCCATTCATAAATTAAAATATGTTTATTTTAAGTTGTGATTAGTTTATTTCGGTGAACAGATAAGCAGAGTCAGAATTTTGCCATATGACAATGCTGAGAAGGTCGGGGTAAAATGAGCACTTGAGTTATCCTGTCGACATGTCCATGTAGGAATGTAAATAGAAACAGTGCCTTTGTTTAACAATTTGGTTGTTTCATTTCACTCTTAGTACAACCTGAAGAGTTTATTGCACAGAGACTTACTTTAAAAATTATGACACATTTTCATAATATACAGAATGTACTAATTCACTGCAACAAATACTTTAAATACTGTGAATAATTATGGATGTCACTCTGCCAAATACAGACAAGATTAAAAGTATATTGAAATTTATTTTTCTTAAAATGTAAAAATGTAAGAGACTTGTTATTTTTTAAATTACTTGTTCTTTCCTAGGCATTAGCAGTAATTACCATAGTTTGTTTTATTGAAGTGAAAGTTAATACATCTCTTGAAATGACTATAAAGTGATTCAGTATAAATGATCTCTTATTAGAGGACTGAAGAATCATTAAAAAGAATTTTTTAAACCTTGAACTTGAATGACTGTCAGTCTGGAGGCCCTGCCCATTTAATTTGTATTTGAGTATATTTGCTTGATAGTCAAATAGTCTTCTCTATTTCAGAGTTAAATAATTTTATTAGTTGAAATGCATCATGACTCTACTGCAGATCCAAATATAAAATTATCACTTAAAGATATAGCAGTTGAATTCTTTTCCAGATGAACTTCACATACATTTAGCAGTAGGGTTTCTTTATTCTCAAAATATGCTGTGAATGCATTTTTTTTAACATTTGAAACTCCTAGAACTGCATATTTTAATTGTTTCTTTTCTCTATTTGCTAAACAGGCCTTTGAAGCAAAAACCTTTTCTCATCTTTCCCAAGCTGCCTCACCATCTAGCTCATTATTCTATCTCAGGGAGCTTCTACTATTCCATTAATACAACTCATCAGACTCTTTATTTGGTTTTGCTTTTGTGAATTTTTGCACAGCAAGGGTTCCTTTATTTGGGTCTTCTTAGTTGAAATCATCAAATATCTATTTATAATATTGGAAATCTAAATATTGTATGAATATTCATTAGAATATTAGAACACACTTGAGAATTTGGACTAATTTTATGGGATAAATTTATATTTGTCATAATGGTAACAACAAAATATTTCTTCTAACTTAGCACTACCTTTAAAAAATCTCCATCGGGCAAATGTAGACATTCAGACAGGAAGCTCAGGGACAGCTGGACAGGGGCAGAGCTAATCCTGGGACAAAGAAGGAAAAACCTGCTCTGATTCCTGTGCAAAGGTTCTTTCCACTATGTCATATTGTCAAAGATTCTGCAATTGTGCTAATTACAACAGACCAATATAAGTTTAAGTTTTTTCCCCAAGATATAATTTATCGATGCTAAATTTGAGCGTTTGAATGAATTTTTATTAAAACTTAAGGTTTCAACTAAACCATTTAAATTGCTGCATAAATGATATAGAATGCTACATCAATACACAGAATGCATAAAGAACCAACTCTCAAATGCCAGATCAATAGATTATACCATTTCAATTTAACAAATGTTTAGTGAATACCCAATATAGCCAATGTTTTGAAATATGGACTGTCAAGTAAGTCTGAATGACAGATAAGATATAATCCCTGGTTTCAAATTATTTATCATCCAGACAGGCAAATAAGTTTCTATAATGTTTTAAAACCCTTGGGCAGGAAAATTATGCAAATGACATTGAAAGTACAATAGGAAAATATTGAGCTCAAACATAGCAATGTGTGATCGTAAGCAAATCATGTAACCTCTTTCATTTTCAGCTCATCCATTGGAAAAAGACTGATCATGTCTACCTTGAAATCTTATGAAAATAAAATACCATATAATATACCTGTGTAAACCATAATATGCTATAAAAATGTATAGGCTCATATAAGTTATATGGTATTTGCATTTAAATCATAGAGACCGATTTGTAGTCTATTACATCATGCTATTACCTGGGCAAATGCAAAGGAATAATCATTACTGCACATCTGTCAAGAGCCAGGTGCTATACCAATGATTATAAACACATAATCTCAATTACTCCTTATCATACCCTTTCAAGGCAGTCACAGTATAATATGAGAAACCTGAGTGTCGAAGTGACTAGGTAATATCCCTGAATTAACAACACTAGAAGATGCCAGAATAATTTCAATCATTAGGTCTTCTTAGCTTAAAGAGCTTTGTTCTTTTTATAACACTATACTGCCTCATCAATATGTGTTTTGTGTTGGCTAAATTTCTTAAAGTTTATCATTTAAGAAAATTAAAACTGTGGTAAAATAAACATAAAAGTTATAGAAGTTAATGTCTTAACCATTTTGAAGTGTGTAGTTACATTAAGAACATGAACATTATTGGTAACCGTCACCAACATCTCATGACCAGAAATTTTTTATCATGCTAAACAAAAACTGCACACATACAACTGTCCATTTCCCCCTCCCTCCACCACTAGAAACCACCATTCTACCTCCTGTTTCTGTTTATTTGCCTAGGTACACCATATAAGTAGAATCATGTAATACTTGACCTTTTGTGATTGTTTTATTTCACTTAGCACAATGTCTTCAACTCTCATATATGTTGTAGCATGTGTCAGACTTCCCTCCTTCTAGAAGAATGAATAATATCCCATTTTATGTGTACATTACATATTGCTTATTCATTCATCACTCCATGATACTTGAGTTTCTTTCCTCTTTTGGCAACTGTGAATATATTGTGTTGCTATGAACACGGGTTACAAGTATCTCTTTTAGTGTCCGCTTTCTATTCTTTTAAGTGTATATTCAGAAGTGAAATTGCTGCATTGTATGGTGATTCTATTTTTAATATTTTGAGGAACCACCATCCTCTTTTCATTGCAGCTACAATTTACATTCCCACCAAGAGTATACAAGGGTTCCAATTTCCCTACATCTTCAATAAAACTGGTCACCATCTGCTTTTTGTTTTGTTTTTTGTAGTATAGCTATCCTAATAGGCGTGAGGTTGTATGTCACTATGGTTTTGATTTTCATTTGCCAAGCGATTAGTAATATCAAATATCTTGTCTTGTGCTTATTAAAAAATCTGTATATCTTTTTTGGATAAATATCTTTTCCAAGATTTTGGCCCATTTTTTAGTCAAATTGTTCTTTTGTTATTGAGTTGTGAGAGTTATTTTTATCTTCTGGATATTAACCTTCTGTCAGATATATGATTTGCAAATATTTTCTCCTATTCTGTGGGTTGCCTTTTCACTCTGTGCCTTTTGATGCACAGAAGTATTAAATTTTGGTGTAATCCAATTTATCTGTTTTTATTTGTTGTCTGGGCTGTTAGTGTCATATCCAAGAATGACAACCAAACCCAATGCCATGAAGCTCTACCTCTATGACTTCATTTAAGAGTTTTATAGTTTTAACTCTTATGTTTAGGTCTTTACTGTATTTTTGAGTTGATTTTTTTAATATGCTGTTAAGTAAGGATCCAACTGCATCATTTTATATGTGAAAATCCAGTTTTCCCAATACAACTTGTTGAAATATGGTGTCCTTTCTGCATTGAAAAGTCTTGACACATTTGCTGTAAATCATTTGAATGTATATGGAAAGGTTTCTTTCTGAACTCTCTATTCTATTCCATTGGCCCAGTACTACAAAGAGGAGAGAACCAGAAGTTAGAAAGGAAGTCAGAGAGAGGCTGCTCCTAGACAAACACTGAAATGCACACAAATGCAGACATGGTGGGGAGACAGGGCGTCTGTGGACCCGAGCTTGGCTCTGCCATTCTGGGGCTATGTTCTTCAATATCGCTTTCCTCAGCAGCAATGGACTTATCCCAATTTGTTCTCTGGGCACTTTCTCTTGAGGATTTTATGGATGTCTTCCAGGGTAAAATGAACAGTTATAGATTAAGTATTAAATAGCCAAATTTGTAAAATACCTTTTAAAAATCAGGCAAGCCTCCATTTATCAGTGTCTATGCCAAGTCTGTCATTTCCGTTGGTATTTGTCAAAGGGTTTCTAGACTGTTAACATAGTTGGCAATAATTTAATTAACACTGAGCTGTACATCAAAGTGAGACTTGCATGTACCTTGTGAGACTTAGGTCCCTCACTGCGAAGAGCAATTGTCTCTGGAGGGACCAGAAAATTGAACACCCAGAGCGCCACTGTGGCTAATTTTATAATAGTTGATACATGCAGTAATTATCTCTTTTTTAAATATACATAAATATTTTATTATCTACAACCAGTTGAAGAAGGTTTTAGAATTGGGAATATTGATACTTCTAATTTCAAGTCCTCCCTATGTAGATCACTCTCATATTACCAGAAATTTTATTTAAAAGTAGAACTTATTTCTGTTTTGTTTGCTCATAAAATTGCACAATCATTTAATGAAGAGAGAGATTAATGTTTTCTTGTTTACTTTAAGGAAACCTACTCTTTAACATTGTCTCATTTAAAATGTTCTTCAGTAACAAGAAACTTGCAGCCTTTTTTTTAAACATAATGTTAAGTCATTCTAAGATCAATTTTGTACTGTTCTTATTAGGCAAATCATCTTCCTAGCTAATATTTAAAAACATTTCTCTTTGGTTCTTTGAGATTTACATATGAGTTTATCATAGTATCAAAAATTGCAAGCGAGATATGTGTGCCTATGGATGTGTGTGTGTATTTGAAGTAAAAAAAAAATAGAGAAAGAAATTAAATAATACTTAGTATCCCCAGCTGATCTGGAGACTGTGAGTAGACTAACGATTATAAATAGAATAGACCCGGCATGTACTTATTGCCAGCAATACATCCACTAAGCATGTATTGAATACCTGCCCTCTTCAGCTTAGAGGCTGAAAGGTAGGAAACCCATATACCAAGTAAATATAATGTGCCACAAAGAAATAAAAGACTGCTATGTGATCACTCCCAGGAGGACCTGAGAGGACTGCTTTCATTCCGAAAGGACGAAGTTCAAGGTGAAAGCTGAGGGATCAGTAACTGTTAGCTTCATGACGGGGAGGGTTAAAGAAGAGAATTACACTGTACATGAAATCCCTAAGACTAGGCACAGTGTGAGCAATCAGTAGAATTTCCTGATACTAGAGAAGAAAATAAGAAGCACGATAAGCCCCAAACAGTGGGCAGGACTAGAATGGGGTAGCAGTTCTACAGGGAATCTGGTCTGGGTGCTCCAAGAGAATGACAAGAGCAGATTTGCATGTTTAAAGCTCAGCCACTATAGCAAAGCAGGAGGACAAACCTGGAAATTGTGGTTGAGGTGCTAGATAGGAACATAATGGCAGCATCTGTGTGAACTGCAGCACCGTTCAGGCCTGTTCACTCAGTCATGTTATCACGGTTAATGTGTGTCCTTACACATACACCAGGTGAACAGTTCATTTATTTGACTGTAATAATGTATTCTGCAAATGTGTGCTCAGCCTGCCTACGTAATGTAGGATAGTGTTAATAGAATAAGACATAGATACTTTCCCAATGTTTCTCCTGTTTCCTCTTAAGCGTGTGATCCAGCTTCCCTTATCTGATTTATTTGCTCCATATATACAGATAAGAAATTCCTATTAACTACTTTGAGCTTGTATACATTACTAATTATTTGTAAACGTAAGGATCTTGCTGCCCCAGAAGCTCTACTCTTCAGGGTAAGGGTCAGATAACAATTACAGAAGCCTTACTAATAGTGAATACCCTTCTTTCCTACCCAAGAGAAAGGAAATGGTAGGTCTGAGTCAATCTTATGGAATGGCTATTAAGAAAGACCTGAAAGAGCTTTTCTGCTTGGCAAATTTTCCATTTCTTCTCAATAGCTTAACATCAATATCTGTCCCCTTTCTGTGGCCAAGTTACTTTCTCCTGAGTTTTCCAATTTGGCAGGACAGACTTTAAGCCCTAAATAATTTAACTGCAAAATCACTAATCCTTCCTTTAATGATAGGGAATGCCCAAGGTCCATTTATAAAAAGGGACATTTTAATCTACGGTCATACCAGCCTGAACGTGCCCGATCTCATCTGATCTCAGAAGCTAAGCAGGTTTGGGCTTGGTAGTACTTGGATGGGAATGAAACATTTTAAACACTAGGTGATGAATATCAGGGATTATGGCAATATAATTTTTAAAGGAAGTCATTCATGCTTCTTTTCTCCTTATACATTGAAATCCAACCTCATCTCAGATCTTTTTGTAAGTAGAATTTTGAAGAGTACAAGTTTACATAGAAATTCCAGAAGAAGAAACAGAACCTTGAGGTTAGAAATGTTTCCTAATTCAACAAGATCTGATATTTGAATCACCTCAAGAGACATCCAGTGAATTGATTGTTTTGTGTTTAGACATTTGAAGTGTCAAGAGTCCCAGGAATTTCAGAAAAGGGCTCCTGGAGGTGACTGCTATTTCCCTAGTTACCTTTGGGGTCAAACTGAAGGAGTCCACCTCCTTTCTACTGAACTTTTGTAACACATTCTCCTGTCCTGCACCTGGTCCACATTTGACATGGTGCCTGCTATTTGTTTCATCCTGGCTGTGCTCTTTGGAGTGAAAACTTCGTCTTTTCCCTTTGGTTTCCTTGATTTTGCCAGGCTTGACTTTCATTGCTTACTGTACAAGCAATTAACAGGACTTAAAAGGTCAATAGAAAACAGATTTTAGCGTGCTCTCTAAATACCAGCACCCCGTGAAGTCAAGTTTGGAATGTGCAGGGTTGCTCCTGTGGACACTCTCACCCCAGGCAATTATTAAGTGGTTTACAACAGCCCAAACGGCATTAATCAAACTGACGGGGGGGGGGGGGGGGAGGGATCCTGAATTTGTATCTACTGTTTGTAAACATTATTTTGGTATAAAAAGTTGTGCTTTTGAAAATTTAAAAGTGTGAAAGGGCATATTTATTGTTGCACATGGTAAAAAAAAATGTAGTGCTTACTGAGGGGACACTTCTTACAGTAGCTTGCCCAGAGCCCCTCTTGCTCCTGGACCTTGTCTCACCCTTATACTTAAACCAATTAAAAACGTAGGAAAACAGCCCTGGGTGAATGGTCTCTCAGGCAAAGTCAAAGATTTCCGGGAGGCAGAGAAAGGGCTGGATAATATGGTCACAGGAAGATAGCATTTGTACAAGGTGCTTTCCTCTACTGTCACTGACCCTCAAGAGACACTTGATATGTCTCTTGGGGGCTTAAAACCACTAGTATTGGGTAAATTCATCTTGACTTTACCATAGTACATTTAGCCTTGGGTTGTTTCCAACTGAGCTTCACATTTTCCGGATTGAAAAGTGGGATGCATTCTGTAGACACAGTTATCTCTTTTTAGCCTCGTATATTAATTTAAAGAGATTCACTCGGTTACAAATGAAATAGAACATGTCCCTTGTACTCTCCTTTTTCTCTCTGATAAAATGATCTCATGAGAATGTTGTTATCATGTTTATTACCTGTGGGGAAATATAGTGTCCTTCCACAGATCAGAATAGTTTATTTTAATTTTATTATTTGTTTACTACTTTTCAACAGTATGTTAGCTTTTTATTGCTACTTTTTGGAGTATCTTTCCAATATCCCTTTAAGCTAATTCAAACCACAACATATTTGGTACCCTCAGTTCACTTATTAAATATAAATTTAATAGAAACAGTGTCTAATCTCAAGAAATGTTTAGCATTTTTTGTTCAATATATTCTACTACCCGTGAAGGTACGAAGAAATAAGATTTTAAGAAAATTATCAGATGACAGATACTCATCAAATATATGATCATTTTTAAGGAGAAACAAGATTGATTTTTTTTTTATCACTTGAAAGCATTGACCTAAGTCTCGTTTGTAATAAAATAATTTATTATCATTGCTGAGCAAGGAAAATTGCTTTTTAAAAGTAATATTCCTTCATGTTCTAAAAGTAAATAATTATAATAGCACATAACAATGAAGAATTCCCACTGCTGTCTTTATGTTCCAAATCATCATTTTCCAAATCTGCTGTTTCCCCCAAAGTTTTCAAGTCAGCATGCTTGAATTGACTCTCTTAGAGTTGTTTTCCTGTCTTTTCTGTAATCTCCCGAGGTTCCGGTACACACACCTAGACACCAATACTTGTCTTGAAAAGACTGAAGTGAAATAAATGAGATGGTTAAAATTCATTTTTATCTCATAAATGTTACACCTTGTCAATTAAAACAAACACTTCTTTTCTGTGCCAAAAAAAACATTTTTCTGTTACATTGACAATCTGCTTCAACTGCCATTGGTACAAGGAAAACTCTAACAGATGGGAATCAGTAAATAGCAATTGGAAATAGATCTATCTGCATAACAAATGGAAGACATACTCTGTGAGTTACCTTGGCAGGCAAACACAGCTAGGGTGGCTTTTTAAGACGTTGGCCTACTGATTCTGAGAATAAGATTGGGGTTTAGGCACCAAAGGAACAGAAAATAAACGTTAATATTTTACATGGATCATCGCCCTTTTTATCTCACATGTCACACAGAGTCGAGGTTGACAAGACCTTTCTGTGCTTCCTAGAAATACTTGGCAATAGTGGAATAGAGAAGTAAACATGCTAACGACAGAGGCATGGAGCGTTCGTCCACAGCTAGGAGTTCAATGCGGTCACCCTGGAGTGAAGGGTCACAGTGTCCTCCTTTAGCCTTTAATCTCACTGTTAACGAGGTATAGACAGAAACGTTATTCATGTGGGTAACTATGACGGTTATTCTCTGGGCACACAGACTGCGGTAGAACCAGCACATAGAGCGAAGTTGAGTCCATGGCCAGTGGAGAGGGGAAGTTGTCTTAATGCCTAAAACAACCTCCTCACATGAAGTCTCTAACTTCTTCCAGGACAAAACCAGTAAAACTGCCCATCTCTGCTTCCCACATCTCACTCCGTCCTGTTTTGTATGTTGCTCCATTGAAATTTCCCATTCCAGTCTTCCCAGTGCTTGCATAAAAATGACAGTGGCAAGAGAAGCACATGCCACCACCCACCGAGGAAAGTGTTAGGTGTGTGCTGGGATGGGGCGTGAGGTGGGGAGGAGACACAGGTGGCCTTTGCTTTTTGCATTGACCTGTGCTTACATATGAGGGCTGGGCATGTTTAGGAACAAAGCAAGCTAGTTCTCCCTGTATGGACTGGTACCAACCTGAATTCTTTTCTACCCTTTTAATTAGAGAGATACAGATCTGGGAGAAGGGACTTGGCAGGAGAAAGCAGGCTTAGCAGAGAGCAGGATGTGTGGGCAATTAAGGTCCTCTGGGCTTCTGGAATGTTTCTGTGTCCCATTGCCATAGCACCTCTCTTTATCTGACCTCCTACTCAAAATGTATTTTCTAGTTTATGTTTCTTCTAGGATCATTTCTTTTGCTTTTAGAAATAAGACACAATTTTATAAGACATATATATTTCAAGTTACGCATCTTTATTTTCCTTAATATCTGAAACTCACTTATAATATTACTATGAAGAATGGAACACAGTTTGGGATGGAATCTTCTTCCGGTGTGATTTAAAATATTATCGTGATTGTGAAGGTTTTAAAAATCAGGATTCCTACTAATTGCCCCTCAATCATTCAATCAACAAAAATGTAAGCTGGGGAGTATACTGAGTTTTCTTAACCTCAATTGATGAAGAACATCAGAGGTTTTTGTTTTTTAATTCCCCCCACATAATCTTTAAATAGATAAATATAATCACGGTATGTTTTTATTCAAAATCATCATCAATGTCATCAGAATCAACACCGAAAAACAACTCTTATCATGCTTTCCCGCACCTGCTCATCTATACGAGGAGTCACACAGATTAACTGAATTGGCCTGGCTTTCCCCACCGGCCCCTTTGTTTTTGGGTGTTTTTTTTTAATGTTCTTTCTCTCAGCAGATTCCTTCAGCCTTCCCAGGTCCCCATTCTGCTCAGTGCTGCTTCCCGGCGGCCCAGATGGCTTCTGTGTTCCTCTTACCATCTCTCTCTGCATAACTCAACAGATCGAGCTAAACCACTCTGTACCCCCTAGGTTGTAATAAATGTGCCACCTTGTTCAGTTGCAGCCTAGACATGACCCAAGCAGACAGTTCCAGCAAACTCCTTATGTTCACATGGTCCATGGCTGCCCGCCCACCTGGAGGGGATCTGCTCTCTTGATACATACATATTGTAACTTCCCCCACATATGCTATATGCACACATGCTCACACACATGGAAGCACATTCAGTTCTAGTCTCTAAACAAACTTTTAATTACTGATAATATAGACACATTATAGAGACGGCATGTATTAACTACATATGGACATGTATGCTCCCATAAGTCAGGTCACAATTTTGTGATCTAGCAGCATCCCTGAGAGTCAAGTGGCTGACCCCTCTGACCCCCTGCCCTGATCTCCCTTTCCTACTCTTCCCTCCTCTTCTATTTTCTGAGGTCGCTTTTCAAGACCCAGCTGGCCCTGTTCCTGTTGCAATCTGCTCAATACCATTTTACCTGCACATTTCTTATATATAAATTTATGAAGACCCTGTGTCATTTCTCCATACGAAATCCTGTTATTTTAACATGGGTTTTCTTGAAACAGTAATAAACCAAATTAAACAATGGTCAATGGTGGAGATCCTAGGTGTCACTCCCCTCACATGTGACACCGTGGCTCAGACCCTCCTCCACCCCAGCTGACAGCTTCTCCCCTGAAGCTTGGCGGGCAGGGTTCTCCTTCCTTGGGGTCATCTCAGCCTTTTGCTTATAATATTTATTAGATAAAACTTACCTTTTGTTGTATGGTTTAATAAAAGTATTATAATAGTTCCTTAAACTAGCATATACATATATAATATGTAGATATAATTTAATATACTTATAGTTTATATATATTTCTTTCACCAAAGAACACACAGCTACTTGTGGAGGAGACAAATATGTTCACACCTTTAAATCATACTGCATAGGGAGCAGCCTGCCTTTTCTATATGTGCAACTTCTACACAGAAGCAACCAGCACTGAGAAAGCAACACAATGAGTTTCAAGATGAAAATGCATTGCTACTTAATCAAAGAAGCATATTTTTATTCACTATGCTTTAGAGAAACGGGCATCATAAAAGTATAAGCTGGCAAGTTCCAGGGTCCCACATACATTAAGTAGTCTTTGTACGCTGTCACTTTCCTAGAAGCAGTTGAACATGTCTTGAATAATGTAAAACTTTACTGTATTATTTTGGGGAGCAGGACATAGGAGTATCACACGTTGCTGTATTTACTGAACTCCTTAAAAAAACAAAAGCAACTCTAGATATTTTAAACAGATTGTATTATGTTTGGCAGATGAGTTTGTAAAATATGATTTTTGAGTTTGCTCACTTTTATTGTTAAAAATGGCCACTGCCCAGGTATGTGATCTGTGATATTGCTAATTACCTTCCCGCTTGGGAAGGGTCCTTGTTATGCTAATGTGTGCTAGAGGAGGGTTTTGTGCCAAGAAAAGTTTGTGAGGAAAAAAGAGAAGAAGGAGCCATGTTTTTGCAGAGTTTTTGCAAAGAGAAGGAAGTGTGCTGAGGAAAAAGAAGCCAAGATGGCAGGGTGCTGAAGGAGAAACCAGTTTGTGCAGAGAGACAGGAGAAGGTGTGCAGATGGGGAACCAGAGGTGACTGAGCTGGTGGGAGCCTCAGATTCTAGGAAAACTCGGATGGGTCAGTGGCTTTGGGAGCCCTCAATGGAAAGAGAAGTATTTTCCCACTGTGTGTTTCTCGCTGGCCTGGTGTGAGGCTAGAATGAAGAAATGGCCCACCATGTTTTGGCTCCACATGTTTCTTTACCATCTACCTGAATCTAATGGGAACCTGAGTCTCCATGTGCCTGGCCGTGATGGCCACGGCTACTGGCCCTACAGATTAGAAAATTGGTTATAGAAGTATTCAAAAAAAGTAGCAAGAAAACAAACAAACACACTAAGAAAATAGGGATGAAGTTTCCAGAGATTGGTGACTGCAGAGTTTACTGCTCTCAGTAGTGGCAGGATGGCACTACCACTCATGGGCCATTGTAACACAAGGGAAATGGTGTGACCTCAGTTCCAGATAGCTGTGCTGCTGTGATGCTAGGGTTGCTTTCAGGGCCGTTGCTGCAGGGAGCCGGAGCCCACGCTCCTGATTCCACAGGGCTCAGGCCCATGAGACTGGGCCAAGGAAGCTGCTGATACTGTTGGAGCTGTTAAAGCATGGGCTAAGAATACTGGTTGCCTTCCTCCCCCCTTCGCATCTCTTGTCAGTGCCTCCCATTGTCAGCAACTTACTAGAAATTTTCCCAGGGGGGGTCCTGAAAATGACACAGAAAAGAGCTTAGAAGGGAAGGGCTGAGGCTGAGCATCAGCAGAAACATAACGGTCCTGATGCTTTGTACAGAAAGCCCTGTAAGTACGAAGCTCTGTAAGAAGCCTGATGAGACATTTCTCCCTTCCCCAGAGGTTCCTACTCATTACCTGCTGGAGGCCTCCCAGGTTGTGCAGTCATTACTCCTCTTTCTCCCTCCCTTTTCTCTTCCTGGGTGACTTTTCTCTGTCCCGGATTGCTCACATGCCACCTGGATAGCCACTCCTGTCTACCAACTATGTCAACCACTCTAAGGAAGCTGGAGGTCCTGAAGGCTCCTGCCATATTTTCCTTTACTTTGTCGTCCAAGAAGAATGCAAAGTACCATAGAAACTGTATTTTTTTTTTTTGCTTCTGTTTCTGTTTTTACACTTTACCTGGTTTTCTCACAAAAGAATCTACTTTGTGTAAGAGACTGAATATTTATGTCCCTCTCCAAGATGATAGTATTAAGATGTGGGCTTTGGTAGACAGTAAGGTCATGAGGGTGCAGTGCTTGTGAATGGCATTAGTGCCTCATACAAGGGAGCCCACAGAGCCTCTTCACCCTTCCCACCATGTGAGGTCACAGAGAGAAGACAGCTGCCTGTGAACTGGGAAGCAGGTGCTACCTGGTACCATATATGCTGGCACATTGATCGTGGGCGTACCAGCCTGCAGAATTGTGAGAAATAAATTTTTGATGTTTGCCAGCCAGCCAGGCTATGGCATTCTTTTAGAGCTTCGCAGGATGACTAAAACCCTTACTGAAGCAAGAAAACAGGATCAGAGGCTGTACGGACCTAGTGCTAACCCCCTGATTGTTAATACTATGAACTTGGGAAAATATTTTCACTTCTTTGAGCCCAAGTTTCTTCATGTGTAAGATTGAGAAGTCTAAAATAGCCTGACTTGTGGTGGCACAGTGGATAAAGCATCAACCTGGAAATGCTGAGGTTGCCAGTTCAAAACCCTGGGCTTGCCTGGTCAAGGCACATATGAGAGTTGATACTTCCAGCTCTTCCCCTCTTCTCTCTCTCTCTCTCTCCCTCTCTCCCCTCTCTAAAATGAGTAAGTAAAATATTTTAAAAAAAAGAGAGAGAAGTCTAAAATTCAGTTATGTTTAAGTAACTACTGTCTCCATAATTTTGAAAACCTTTCATATGTATGTCTGTAACATCTATAAGGGAAAGAAGATTTGAGTGCTAGGAAGAACAAACACATAGAAGTTATAAGACCAAATATAGAAAGTCCAGAAAACAGTGCCAAGTATACTCTACTGATTATCCTCAAGCTGTCAATCACTCCACAGCAAGTCTACTGGATTGGATCCCACATCCTCTCTCTCAGAAATCACAGTTCCTCTGTAGCTTTGCCCCTTTGTTCTCCTCATAGTGTTTCACTTATTTCTCTCCTTTACCTTCTCAGAAGGCATGCCATTCAGTATCCTTTGAGGACTCCTTTGCTAGACCTAGAAGAATGTGTTTTCAGACCTAATGTCATGAATATATGGCAGTGATTTGCCCTTTCTTTTCAAACTTTTACTCATATTGACCATAACTTACAACACAATGTCAGAGCATGATTGTCTTTCTAGTTTTTTCCTCATTTTTTTCAAACACCATATTCCTGACCTTAGATATCTCTGATCAAAGACACACACATGTGCACACACAGTCATGGTAGAAGAGGAGGGATAGGATGAGAAAATTATCATCTTCCTCCCTACAGAATGCACCTATATAGTTAACTACATTGTAAAATGTAAAAGTAAGAAAAATTTGATTTTAAAATTAAAGAAGGACCTGGAACAAGAAAGGAGGAAAAAGAAACAGATTTAGTTTACTTAACTTCATGGCCTATGCCATCCATTTCTGTACACACGGAAAATTGCACTCTCTTTGCTCTTGATAGCAGCAACTACTTCAATAATATATATTGGTAAAGGCAGTTGAGGAAAAACATTAAGACTGTTAGAAAAGCGTATTAATATTTATTGGTAACAAATCAAAATTGTGTGTTAAAATGAAAGTTTAAAAACTGATTTTCCTATTTGTTTTGTAAAAAAAAAAGTAGCTTTTTTTGCAAAACAGCACAACACAATTCCAGATCTTGTCAAGGATTTGTAACATCTGTCTTGATTGTTTAGAGTTAGTATTCAGTTACTACAAAAAAACAACATACACACATACAAAGAATTGTTTATATTAAGAAATGCAGTAAAACAAATGCTTGTTTTGTAAGTGTCCAAAAGCCTTGGGTAGTTCTAGCAAGAATAGAAAGAAGGAAAGCATAATAAACAATAGCAATACGCTCACGTCACAGATTTTGAGGCCCACCTGTTTAAATGTTTTCAAAGCCATTGCATGCATCTGTTATTTTCTTAATCTGTGATAAACAAATTATATAAAAATAAATATATGTAAGTAAGCATCTAAAGCCAAGTTAGATGGGTTTTCAGATAGAAAATGAAGAAGATACAAAAGATACTGAAGATTTATTAGTCAGTCCTTGTGCTGGGGTTTGGGATAAGTGGGAGCAGCCATGTATTCTTGGGTGCTTTAATCTCTCTGTGCTTCATTTTCATCATCTCTAAAAATAGTGCTTTATTACTGACCTCTTAGGAAACTTACAAGAAGTTTCTCAGCCTTTGTTAAGTAAGGGCAAGGCACAGTCATTCCTCAGTTAATAACAGGTGTTATCATCAGAAAAGGACAAATATGAGAGCATAGTCCCATACGCCTGCCCCCACATCTTTCTTCTTTTGTACATTTCACCATGTGGCATCTAATGGGATGAAGTTTCTCTCGCTGGGATGTTCAAAAGAGCACTCGATATCAGATGTCTGTCAAAGATAGGGTCAACACTGGCTGTTAGTTCTGGCCCAATGACTAGAGACTACATCACCTTGAGCAAGTCATAAACACTTTGTTCATTTCTCATATTTGTAATTAAGAGATAGTATTAAGTGGTCACAAAGGGGCTTTGTAGCTTTATGATCCCATGAATCGCTGAAGCTGAATCCTAGACACTGTTGTTGTGTTTTATTTCTATATAATTATTATCCACCTTCTATCTTTCAGGATGGTTTACAATCAGGAACACATAATTTAATTTGAGGTATAAAGTGGCATAACCACATCTTCAGCATTAATAAGCATTCTCTGGAAACCCTCAGTTTTACTTACACAAGGAACTTAATATCTTATCATTGCCTACATGTGCCTCTATGCTGTGGGTACTTTTACCCTTAACCTGTGCTGTTTCTGAATAGTTTTCATCATTTCACTCTATATCTACCCCCCAAAAGAAGAAACTACATCAATAAGCATTAGTGAGAAATAGGCATTTTACTGAATATATTTTGAAGAAACAAAAGTAGGGTACAGGCACATCACAGACAACATAGCAATTCACCTTCCTCCACAGATGAATATATGCATTAGACATTATGCTAGTCTGAATCCTTAGAGAAGCAGACACTGGCACAGGATTAAATATGCAAGTGTTTTACTAGGATAATTTCTGTGAGATAAAATGGTGAAGGAGACAGAGAAGGCTGAAAGGAAGCTTGTTAGACTGCTATACAGTCTAAGAAAGACTCAGCAAGGTCACTGGGGAGCCCCCAAGCTAAAGTCAGCCCTGAGGGGCTCTTGTCTACAGGGAACAAGCTCAGTTTCCCCGCTTCCCTCAGTTATTGACTGGGAGCAGCCCACAGGCAGTAAACCCACAGCACAGACCTAAGACAGAATTCTGAGCTCATCAGCCAGACTCTGGGCCAATGACCCTCTGCAGCTGACATCAGGGAGACAGAGTCTCACGACCATTCCCAGTCTTTCTGCTGTGATATTCACTGTGACACCCCACCCACTGCCCAAGGACCCTCACTTTGATCTAGTTTTCAAACTTCCCTCACCTAAGAAATGTACACCTTCAGAGCTTTTCTGCCTCTCTTCACTTCTCTTGTGTCTTCTACAGGCTTATCCAAATTTGCATCATTCATCATTATTTTCAGGTATATGAAAAGACACGACTTTGTTAGCACTCAAGAAATGAACCATGTGCTAGTTTCCAGGAAACAGAGGGATCATCTGTAGAGCACAGTGCGCAAGAAGATAACACAGAACACAGAATGTTTCCCACCACTGATGACAGAGCTGTACCGTCATCAACCGTTTCTGTCTTGTTTTCCAAGCAGCAGTTTCTCGTGTGGCTCCTGTATCCACCAGTCCATTGACACTGCTCTCAGAATGTCATCAATGTCATTGCAATGGCTAGATCTATTGAACAGTTTATAGTCATCGTTCTTGACTTTACTAATCATTTGCTAACATTGATCATGCATTTTTTGAAACTATTTTTCCTGGACCACTGTAACACAATATGCTATACATTCTTCTTGTTTCTTTAAGCCCACTCCTTCTGTCTCTTTCCTCATTTTTTTTTTGTTCCTCCCCATTCCTTAAATATTGATGTTTCCCAGGCCTTGAGCTCTGCACTTTTCTGCAGGACTTTTATTCTCTACTGTGCAATAATTTCCATTTATTCATGTAATGTTGTATTTATCAAATTTCTAGTATAGGCACCATAGACTCTACTATTCCTGAGAAAAGAAGTATGGAGAACAAAATCTCTGGCTTTAAGTAAGGTATTGTCCTAAAGGGAAAATGGAAAAGTGAATAAGCAATGGCAGGACAATGTGATCTGCTGTGACAGGGGAGTGCTCATGGTTTAGGGCACAAGTAGGAGGGTATCAAACTTAGATTTGGGGAATTAGGGAAATGTCTCTCAGGAAGATAATCACCAGTGTGCAACACTAACAATAGAGGGGCAGTAGGGCCTTCCAAACTAAGAGAGCACAGGTTGAAGAGCTATCATCAGCCTAGGACATCTATAATATTGAGTAAAAGAACAAAGGGAGGGGCTGAAACAGAAAGCTGTAAAATAAAGCCAATGAGATGAATGGGCTTGTGTGCTATGTTGTGGCCTTGGGGTCTTACACCAAGAGCAGTGACAATCTACCTGTGGGTTTCAAATAAAAGCATGACTTAATTTCTCTAAAAGTTTTGGAAGGTCATGCTATACAAAGGATGGGTCATACAAAGAATGGATATCATTGAAGTAAGAGCATTATCTAAGAAGAGCTCCAGCTTGGTTCAACAAAATATTACGCAAGCCTGCTTTGCATCAATGCCTTAAAATGTTAGGTGATAAAAGCAGGTTTAAAGTAATGTGTATAATACAATCCCATTTAGTCAGAGCCCAAAATCAAAGCAAAACCAAAAGGAACATTAGAAGTGTATATCGGTACATATTCATTTATATACCTAGTTTTATGATTTACTGACCTACTATAGCCCAGTTACCAAAACCAGAAATCCTTCCCTTTTCCACAATGCTCAGCCTCACATCCAATTACCCTGCCTGCTCTACTCCTTGTGAGTCTACCTTGTTAGACTCACTCTTTCCATCTCCACTGTCCCCTCCCCATCCTGGCAACACAGCTGTCATCTTCCATCTAGCCACTGGCGATAGGCTCCTAAACTGATCCCAGGTGAATTCAGTTTAGGAGGCTGCACACTTCACCCACTATGACCTGCTCCCCAAACCTAACTGAATAGGCTTCATGTAATATGAGTCAGATTGTTATTCTGCACTTAAAATCCCTCAATGACTTCTAATGAGAAGTATTTAAAATAAAACAAAACTGTGTCCCAAGCCTTAAAAGGCCTCTTGTATGCTGACCCTGCCTCTCTGCCCCATACCTTCATATATTCAATCATATTGAATTTCTGCAGTGTCTAGAATAGACTGTGCTTTCCTCATATATTTCATCCTGCAAAGTACATCCCATCTCTGCACTTCTGCTTCCCGTAACACCAGCATTTCCTGCCTGGCTAGTCTAATAGTTTCTTATTTGGGTTTCTTGCTTCTACTCTTTGCCCCATAAAGCAGCCAAGAGAATCCTTTTAAAATGTAAATCAGATGTGTTGCTCCCTTGCTGCATACCCTTCCACAGCGACTCTCGACTCTCCACATTTACAATAAAATCCAACAAGCTGACCACAACCTAGAAAGGTTTAGTCATATGTCATCTGACTGGCCTCCTCTGGCCTCATCTCACAGCTACTCTCCTGCCTCCAACTGGCCAGTCTCCAGCCACCTCAACTGGCCAAGGTCAACTGGCCAAGGTCACGCTGCTCCTCCAGAAGGAAGCTTCTCTCCCCATACACCTGCAGGGCTCTAGAATTCCTGTCATTCTCTCCTCAACTAGCATATCCCTAGAAGGGTACATACTTTCCCCTACCGATCCTCATATATTATTTTATTGTTCTTTTAAAAGTTGTCATGATCTGACACTGTTGCAGTATATACATATTTACTGTCCATATCCTTCCTTATAACATTAGCCCCTTGAGCATATGGATTTGAATATTCTTGCTATATTGTTCTCTAATATTCAGAACAGGGCTTGACTTATAATAAATATTCAATAAGTATTTGTTGAATAGAATGATTGAATTAGATACTAGAAAGCCCTATTAAAATAACACATTTAGAATATAGGCAATTATTCATATAAATTAAGTAGCAACTGAGAATTGTCTTGCCCAACATCCTAATACATCTAAACTGTGCTCAGATGAGAGAAAGATGCAATAATGAATTCTCAGAAAATTTATTAACTAATAAAAACCTCGAAATATTTAAAGTATTATAAACTACTTAACATTCTTATATACTAACTTCTAAACACTTTTGATGATTATGTTAGTAATATGTTTTAAATATTATTCATATAACTCTAAAGATTAACTTTAAAAACACAACCTGCTGAATATAACACAATAAAGATGTGGCTTCCAATTGTTTTATGTTGATAGGATGAAAAAGACTCTTTGCAGAGTTATTTTCATGAAAGATGATTCTCTCCAAAATTCTCCTAATAAAAGAATAAATATCAGGTGAACAAACTGTTTCAAAAATATATTAAAACTGGCTTTTTTATTATTATTAATTTTAATGGGGTGACACCAATAAATCAGGGTACATATGTACAAAGAAAACGTCTCCAGGTTGTCTTATCATTCAATTGTGTTGCATACCTGTCACCCAAAGTCAAATTGTCCTCTGTCACCTTCTATCTGGTTTTCCCAGTGCCCCTCCCTTCCTCCCTATCCCACCCTTCCCTCCCTCCCCCCACCCCATAACCACCACTCTCTTGTCCATGTCTCATAGTCTCACTTTTATGTACCACCTATGTATGAAATCATGCTGTTCTCAGTTTTTCTTTTTTTCTGATTTACTTATTTCACTCCGTATAATGTTATCAAGGTCCATCCATTTTGTTATAAATGATCCGATGTCATCATTTCTTATGGCTGAGTAGTATTCCATAGTATATATGTACCAAAGCTTTTTAATCCACTCATCTTCTGACAGACACTTTGGCTGTTTCCAGATCTTCGCTATTGTGAACAATGCTGCCACGAACATGGGGGCGCATTTCTTCTTTTCGAACAGTGCTATGGTGTTCTTAGGGTATATTCCTATAAGTGGGATAGCTAGGTCAAAAGGCAGTTCTATTTTTAATGTTTTTGTGGAATCTCCATACTGTTTTCCACAGTGGCTGCACCAGTCTGCATTCCCACCAGCAGTGCAGAAGGGTTCCCTTTTCTCCACATCCTCGCCTACACTTATTCTGTGTTGTTTTGCTGATGAGTGCCATTCTGACTGGTGTGAGGTGATATCTCATTGTAGTTTTAATTTGCATTTCTCTAATGATTAGTGATGTTGAGCATTTTTTCATATGCCTATTGGCCATCTGTATGTCCTCTTTGGAGAAATTTCTATTCATTTCTTTTACCCATTTTTTGATTGGATTGTTTGTCTTCCTGTTGTTGAGTTTTATAAGTTCTTTATAAATTTTACTTATTAACCCCTTATCAGATGTGCTGTCGAATACGTTCTCCCATTGTGTGGTTTGTCTTTTTATTCTGTTCTTATTGTCTTTAGCTGTGCAAAAACTTTTTAGTTTGATATAGTCCCATTTGTTTATCTTGCCTTTTATTTCATTTGCCCGTGGAGATAAATCGGCAAATATATTGCTACCACAGATGTCGGAGAGCTTGCTGCCTATGTTTTCTTCTAAGATGCTTATGGTTTCATGGCTTATGTTTAAGTCTTTTATCCATTTTGAGTTTGTTTTTGTGAATGGTGTAAGTTGATGGTCTAGTTTAATTTTTTAGCACGTAGATGTCCAATTTTCCCAACACCATTTGTTAAAGAGGCTGTCTTTACTCCATTGTATGCTCTTTCCTCCTTTGTCAAATATCAGTTGTCCATAAAGTTGTGGGTTTATTTCTGGGTTCTCTGTTCTGTTCCATTGATCTATGTTCCTGTTATTATGCCAGTACCAGGCTGTCTTGAGTATAATGGCCTTGTAGTAAACCTTGATATCTGGAAGAGTGATACCTCCTGCTTTATTTTTTCTTTTTAAGATTGCTGAGGCTATTTGTGTTCTTCTTTGGTTCCATATAAATTTTTGGAATATGTGTTCTATATCTTTGAAGTATGTCATTGGTATTTTAATTGGTATTGCATTGAATTTATAAATTGCTTTGGGTCATATAGACATTTTAATGATGTTTATTCTTCCTAGCCATGAGCACGGTATATGCTTCCACTTGTTTGTATCTTCCTTGATTTCTTTTATCAATGTTTTACAATTTTCCGAGTACAAGTCCTTAACCTCCTTGGTTAAATTTACTCCTAGGTACTTTATTTTTTTGGTTGCAATAGTGAAGGGGATTGTTTTCTTAATTTCTTTTGCTGACAGTTCATTGTTGGTATATAGAAATGCCTCTGATTTCTGAGTATTAATTTTATATCCTGCCACCTTGCTGAATTCATTTATAAGGTCCAGTAGTTTTTTGACTGAGACTTTAGGGTTTTCTATATACAATATCATATCATCTGCAGATAATGACAGTTTTACTTCTTCTTTTCCAATTTGGATGCCTTTTATTTCTTCTTCTTGTCTGATTGCTGTAGATAGGACTTCCAGAACTATGTTGAATAAGAGTGGTGAAAGGGGGCACCCCTGGCTGGTTCCTAATCTTAAGGGGATTGCTTTTAAATTTTGTCCATTTATTATGATGTTTGCTGTGGGTTTGTCATAGATGGCCTTTATCATGTTAGGGAATGTTCCCTGAATTCCCACTTTACTGAGAGTTTTGAGCATAAATGGGTGCTGGATTTTATCAAATGCCTTTTCTGCATCTATTGAAATTATCATGTGATTTTTGTCCTTCCTTTTGTTTATGTGATGAATCACATTGATTGATTTGCGAATATTGAACCAGCCTTGCCTCTCCAGAATAAATCCCACTTGATCATGGTGTATGATTTTTTTCATATATTGCTAGATCCGGTTGGATAATATTTTGTTGAGAATTTTAGCGTCTAACTTCATCAGGGATATAGGCCTATAATTTTCTTTCTTTGTGTTGTCTTTGCCCGGTTTTGGGATCAGAATTATGCTCGCCTCAGAAAAGGAGTTTGGAAGTCTTCCTTCCTCTTGAATTTTTTGAAATAGCTTGAGGAGGATAGGAGTTAGTTCTTCTTTGAATTTTTGATAGAATTCACTTGTGAAGCCATCAGGCCCAGGACTTTTCTTTTGGGGGAGTTTTTTGATAACTGTTTCGATCTCATTTGTTGTAATTGGTCTGTTTAGGTGTTCTGATTCTTCCAGATTGATTTTTGGAAGGTTATATGATTCAAGAAATTTGTTCATTTCACCAAGATTGTCTAATTTTTTGGCATATAGTTCTTCATAGTATTTCCTTATAATACTTTGTATTTCTACTGTGTCAGTTGTTATTTCTCCACTGTCCTTTCTAATTATTTATTTGAGTCCTCTCTCTTTTTTTCTTGGTGAGTCTAGTTAAAGGTTCATCAATCTTGTTTACCTTTTCAAAGAACCATCTTCTGGTTTCATTGATCCAATGTATTGTTTTCTTAGCCTCTATGTCATTTATTTCTGCTCTGATCTTTATTATTTCCTTCCTTGTACTTGTCCTGGGTTTTATTTGCTGTTGTTTTTCTAGTTTTTTTTTTGATGCAGGGTCAGGTTGCTTATTTAAAACTGGCTTTTTTTAAAAATGACTTTAGAGACTCCATTTTAAGTCCATGAATTTCAATATATTTTTTTATTTAGAAAACAAAAACATCAAATTTCTGTTACTTCATTGAATTTTAATAAAAATATTTAATTTCATGGAATTACATTTTATAAGATTATTCACACTCTATTAGTTGATGATTGGTCCAATTATAAACCTTAGCCAAATTAAGATAGGTATTAAATAAATATGTATGTTTAAAAAATATGAGCTCCAATCATATATCAATTGCATTATAAACTGAAGATCTCCTTTGTGAAAACAAAGCTGTTTCTCTTTAGAAAAATAAAATGACTATCATTACATAGTGGTACCTTCCACCTGCAAATCAAATTCTATTAAAGAGCTGTAAAGGCATACTGTTTGTCACATTTAGTCAAGAACTCATAATTTCCTCTAACCAAAAAATCAATAAAAATGCCTAAGAATTTATTTAGTGTTTATAAAGTTTTTCTTGAAGACCTTTTCTTCCTGAAGGACTATGCTAGCTGTAGGGCCAGTAACTGTGGCCACCATCTCAACTGCCTGGACAAATGAGGTTTGCATTGAATCCTGATCGATTGTAAAGGAACAGTGGCCACCATCACAGCTGCCTGACTAACACAGGTTTTCATTGAATCCTGATCGACTGTAAAGAACCGGTGGAGCCCAAAACTGGTGGTCCATTTTTCTTTATTCTAGACTCCGACCAGCCAACAAATAAAAAACAAACACACGGGCACCAAATCCATTCTTTCTGTGTTTTTTTTTTCTTTTCCTAGAATCAAAGGCTCCCACCTATGTTCACCTCCATTTTGGCTGCCTCGTGCCCTCCAACCCTGTGGCCTCTCTCCCCTGGAAAAACATGGTCTCCTCTCTCTGCAAGCACGTGGTCTCGCTCTCTCCAAAATGACCCCCTAGTTTCTTCTTTTAAAATGTTTCCATGTGAAAGCTCTCCCCCAACACACATTAGAATAACCAAGCCTGTTCCCAAGCACGAAAAGCTGTATCATGTGAGAGCATCACCACGTGAGAGCAGCGGCTATCTTTAACGAGTGAGCATAATAATTTATCTGCCCAGCACCAGCTTAAGGATCCAAAAGCACACATGGCTCAGTCCCTGCTGAGCCAGCACTCAGGGTGATCTACAGAGACTGCACAAGCGTGGACACTGACTGCAGAACGAGATGTGCTCTGTGGTTCAACCAACCATTTGAGGTCAGCATACTTCTTATGTCTTCCCACTATTTATCTATTCAGCATATGCTAGTGAAAACAAACAAACAAACAAAAAGAATACCATGTATATATATATAAGTTTTCCTCCAAAAGAGAACTTAAGCCTTTGTACAATATAGATGGTTAAATGTCTTTTTCCTGGAGCATCTGGTCATATAGTTCCCAATAATCAAATCCAGTTCTCATATTTAGGGTCGATGTAAAAATGAACTGCCTCAGGGTCTAGCCAGTCATGGCATAGAAAGAAAAGAATGGAATCTCCAGCGAGTCTCAGACTTCTCTAGTATTTGTAAACAGGAGATTGAGCAAGATGAATATAAAGAAATAAAAAAAAAGGATGGGTGATAACTCTCAAATTTACATGTATTTACACTGATGCTTTGTACTTCTTATTTTTTAAAAAGTAACTAAATTACAAATGTTGATTTTAATATAATCTTTCTTTTGATGTTAATAGAATACCCAAACCATATAAATATAAATTAAATCTAATTCTACATTCCAAATATGATAATAATTTGGCTTTCCAGAAGCCAGATTTTCTTTGGTCTTATACATCATGCAGTACTAGTACTAAGGATTTTTCTACTACATTAGAGAAGCAACCCCATGTCTGTAGTAAGTATACAATAGAAATATAAAAACATATACACCTCACCTAGTGCAATGTGTGTTCCTTGAATGTGTTACTGAAAAAAAATATGCATGAGTTGACTGACGAATTGTGTATGTAATTATGTCAATGAAGTAGACCCGTGAGAGCACTGAAGAAAGGAGATACAAGTGGGCACAAAAGGAAAAAAAAGGTAAAACAGGAAAGAGCTAAGGGTGACAGCAGAGAGGATTGACATCAAATGACACAAACTAATAGCACAGCTATTTTTGGCACAGCTAATGCATTTCTCAGAATGAGAACAAAATAAACACAAATGAAGAGAAACTGGAAGATTTTACGTTTAAATGGCCTTCAATAAAATAACTTCTGTTTCTAAAAGATGGAAAATGGTCCCAGAAGGGAGATCTGAACTCTATCAGGAAGGGAGAGGAAGAAGTCTAGGGAGACACCTAAATACACTTTGGCTGTATAAAAAGTTAAACAGTTTAATTTGTGGGGTATGAATGTGAGCTGGAAATTTGAAAAATAGAGCTATTGTAAATGGCTTTGGGAAGGGTTCTGAGAAATAAAGCATTTAAAAATCTTTTGATTTAGAGGGAAAAGAAGCAAAGATTTTATTAAGTTTACTAGTTATATATACATGGTCAAATTGTAAGAAGAGCTATTAAAATAATATAATACAAGAGATAACTTCCAAACAGCAAAGGAAAAGAAAATTAAAATTTTTAATAACTTCCTATGGAGCCAGAGGAGTGGGAGTAGAGGGATAAGAAATATACAAAAGACAGAAGACATAGAAGGTTTGATAATATTAGTAACCAAGCCTTATATAGTATTCTGTACTTGCCAACATTTGACACATGTTTAAAGATACCAATTCATTTGATAGTAACAAGAAGCTTTTATTATCTCATTTTACAAATACAAACCTTAGACAGAAAGAGACTAAATGGTTTTCCCAAAGAGGAGACAAAACTTGAACCCAGACAATCTTGTTTCAAGAGTCTGTGCTTTTAAATACCACCAAAAGATAGGATTTTAAAATATATATTACTATATCAAAATTGTAAATAAACATCTGACTGGATTTTTCAGCATTCTAGCAAAGCTTGTCTTACTGAATAAGAAGTAAAACAAACAAACAAACAAGCAAACAAACAAAACCCACCTGTCTACTTAGAATAGACCTGTCTAAAACCACATAGGATCCATGTAGTGGATTCTTGTTTATTCCTGAACACAGTAGTTTCCCCCGATCTTCAGTTTCGATGATCCACCATCAACCACAGTCCAAAATATTAATTGAAAACTTCTAGAAATGAACAATTTATTTTAAATTGCATGCTGTCCTGAGCAGTGTAATGAACTCTCCTGCTGTCCCACCCAGGACATGACTCATTCCTTTCTCCAGTGTCTCCACACTAAGATGCGCCCCGCTCATGAGTCACTTAACAGCCATATAGATGAAGAGACCGACTGTCGTAGTATCACAGAGCCACAGTGCTTGTGTCCAGATAATCCTTATTTTACTTAATAATGGCTCCAAAGCATAAGAGTAGTGATGCTGGTAATTCAGATACACCAAAGAGAAGCCAGAAAGTGCTGGCTTTAAATGAAAATATGTGCCTGTATAGGAAAAACATAGTATATATACAGTGCTTGTACTAGCCATGGCTTCAGGCACCCGTAGGGAGGGATGTCTCTCATTCCCTGCTGTATTTCATTCTTTGCACACACCATGAGTTGTTTTTCCATGCCTGTGATTTGATGGACATGGGGTTGTCTCCCACTGGGGGCTATTATGAATAATGCTGCTGTGAACATTTCTATACCGATGCTCCTTGACTTAAAATGAGGTTATTTCCTGATAAATCCATTTTAAATAGAAAAGATTGTAAGTTGAATATGCATTTACTACTACACTGTAGAGTACCAGTTGCTTACCTTTGTGAACTGTAGGCTGACTGGGACCTGGGGCTGGCTTCCTAGAATGGCAAGAGAGTATCGTAAGCTATATTGCTAACATGGGAAAATCAAAATTGAAAAGTCTAAGTACAGATTCTACTGAATGCAGATGACTTTTGCACCATGGTAAAATTGAAAAATTATAAGTCAAGGGACCATTTGTATAAGTAATTTTTTAGATTTACGTTTTCACTTCTTTTGAGTAAATGCTTCAGAGTAAAAAACTGCTAAGTAGTTCTCCAAAGTGCTTGTTGTATTTTACAAATCATCAGCGATGCATTAGAATTGTGGGTGCAGCACATCTTTGCCAAACTTATTTTAGCATTTTTAATTTTAGACAATTCAGTGTGGGTATTGATGTCTCATTGTGATTTTAATTTTCCTTTCTCTGATAAGTAATAATATCGAGAGCTTTTCATCTGCTTGTGGTTCTTATATTTTATATTGTGAAGTGTCTCAATCTTTTGCCTATTTGATTGTTCTTTTTCTTCTTATTGTTGTTTCTATTATTATTGTTGTCATTACTATTACTATTATTATTATTTAGCTGTATAATGCTCTATAGCTTGGGATACAAATCCCTTGTAAGATATATGTATTGCATATATTTTCTTTCAGTTGGTGTTTTGACTTTTCATTTTCTTATCTGATTTTCTGAAGAGTATCTATTTTAAAGGTTTCTTTGTACATAAGGAATCTAAAAAAGCTTACCAAAACTAACAAGTGAATTTAACCAGATATATTTAACAGGATACAAAAGCAATATACAAAAATCAATTGTGTTTATATATATTAGTAACAATCAATTTCTAACGATACCATCTATAACACAAAAAATATATTTACAGATAAACTCAACTAAAGTTGTGGAAAATGCTCAAACTGGAAACTAAAAACATTTTTCAGGGAAATTAAAGTTCTAAATCAATGCTGAGATAGGTATACCTTAGCTCATGGATTGGAAAATTTAATATTTTTAAAAAGTTAATTTCTCTCAAATTAATTTATAAATGTAATGCAAGTCCAATCAAAATACCAGGAGAATTTTTGTAGAAATTAGCAAAGGGATTTTAATATTTAATGAGATATAAATAATCATAGAATAGCTAACATCAAATTTTCTAAAAAGTACAAAAAGTAACTAAGATTTCCATTTTAATTAATTTTATTAATGAAAATTTCATTCAGCAAATCTGTGGAACAATATTCTTTGATAAAATTAGTTATTATAGAAACTGTTTAATAAAACTCTATGGAGTTCTGTTTTTCTACAGATGACACGCTTTCATAGAAATTCAAGCAGCTAAGTGGCAATTGCATAACTTATTGACGGTTTTGCTGACACCAGATCACAAAAAAATTATACTTGAGTCTAAATTTAAAAAAATTTTATTTACATAATTTTACTGTCATTCTTTTACTTTAGATTCTGCTTAATGTTTTATCAATACCATATAATTTCATTATTAAAATAATGTATAGTTATGAAAAGCCACATAAGAATTTTCTGTTGGAGACGGCAAGATGGCGATGTAGTAGGCGGATGTACCAACTTCCAACTCCCAGACCAAAGTGGATTATAACTTAATTTTAAGAACCATCATCTGGATAAACCAACTTTGAGTTAAACTAAGTGAACTCTTCAAACAAGACACAGAAGAAGCCACATTGAGACTGGTAGGAAAAGTGAAAACGTGGAAAGGGCTGCCCAGCTCCCTAGAGCGAATGGCAGCCCGGAGAGACTCGTGTGGTGGGAAGAGAGTTTAGTGGAGAGGGAGGGACCTGGGTTTCCAGGAACAAAGACCCAGCCTGCAGCCCCAGAGCCTAGAAGAGGTGTTTGGACAGTACTGAGCTATGAAACAAGTGAGGATACTGTTGGTGAGAAAGAGACAGTTTTCTCAGATGCAGGATTCTTCTTAAAGGGACAGCGCAGAAAACCTCTCTCACAACCATTTACCTGGGGCTCTGGGGAACGGGGACAGAGGAGAGGAGCAGAGCAGCAGGAAGAGAGTGTGGACTGAAGGCACAGGGAGAAACACTCTGAGGGACAGCCACCCTAACCCCTGGGCTGAGTCACTTCCCAAATCAAAAACAAATATTTCCCCTGGAACCAGCAATACCAGCAAAATGAGACAGGACACCAGCCAAAGAAGCTCTCCCACGGCACTTACAGCAGAGCTGCTTAGACGGAGAGAGCGTCCAGGACTACAGAATGGAGTGTTAGGGTCTGAGCTGCAGTGCCCCTACAAACACTGCTGAGGGCTTGCTGGAGGGACAGTGATGGAGGGGGCGGGACACAGAAACGTGGTTCTATTGGCGGGAGCAGAGGCCCAGCTGACATGAGCTCAGTCTAGCCCAGCAAGGGCAGAGGGGACACGCAAAAGTAGTCCAGCAACTGTGGGCCTGCTTGCAGTCCCATCTGCGGGGAAAAGCGGGAAGCCAGGAACAGGCAGAGATCTGCTGCTCAGCAGGGCCCTTTAGGCACACAGCATCACCTGGCCTCCAAGGTTTGCAACCATGTGCTAGCTGGCCCTGACCGCGGGGGCGGGGCTAAAGCCCGGGACAGGCTGAGGCTTGCAGCTGAGTGCACGTCAGTAGCCCCATACAACCTGAGAAACAGCGGCAAGCCCGTTCTGACTGCGGGGGCTGGGCAGAAGCCCAGGAACAGGCCGCGTCTGCAGCTGAGCAAAGTGCTCACCCCTACCCTTGGTGCTGAGGCTTGTGGCTTGAGTGTGGAGCGCAACCCCACTTGCGGGGGTGAGGCAAAGGCCCAGACAAGCTGAGGCTTGTAGAGCTGGGCACCAGAACACAGCCCCTCCCACGGAGGAGAGGCAAAAATCACAGCAAGAGCCACAGTGGTCTAGCACCGGTAACGCCCATAACCAACCGCCATAGGCAGCGGCAGAGGGGGTGGTGGGCCTGCAGACAGACCATTCCTAGGAAACACAGAGGCAACACCCATTAAACTCCAGTGGCCACACCCTTCTTATACACAGACAAAATGGGCAGGCAGAGAAATGCAACCCAAATGAATCAAGAGAAATCCCCAGAGAAGGACCTGAGTGAACCAGATATAACCAAATTACCAGATGCAGAATTTAAAATAATGATAGTTAGGATGTTCAAAGAAATTAGAGCAACAATGGATAGTCATTGCGAACACCTAAATAAAGAGATAACAAGTATAAAAAAAGGAAATTAAAATAATTTAAAAGGATCAGACAGAAATGACAAATACAGTATCAGAACTAAAGACCACTAATGAAGGAATTAAAAACAGGATGAATGAGCTGAGGATTGAATCAGCAAGTTAGAGGACACAATAAATAAAGGCACCGAAACAGAGCAGAAAAAAGAAAAGAGACTCAAAAAATGTGAGGAAACTCTAAGGGAGCTCTGTGACAACACGAAGAGAAATAACAACCTCATTACAGGAGTTCCTGAAGATGAAAAAAAAGAACAAGGGATAGAAACTTTGTTCAATCAAATCATAGCTGAAAACTTCCCAAAATTAAGGCTGGAAAACATTTCACACGTTCAAGAAGCACAGAGAACTCCATTAAAGAGAACCCCAAAGAAATCTACACCAAGACACATCATAGTTAAAATACCAAAACTAAGGGATAAAGAGAAAATTTAAAAAGCTGCTAGAGAAAGGCTATCACCTACAAAAGATCCCACATAAGGATGATATTCGACTTCTCAACAGAAACACTAGATGCCAGAAGGAAATGGCAAGATATATTCAAAGTAATGCAGAACAAGAACCTACAACCAAGACTACTCTATCCAGCAAGGCTAACGTTTAAAATTGAAGGAGAAATAAAAAGCTTTCCAGAAAAAAAAACCTCAAGGAATTCATTAAAACCAAACCAATTCTGCAAGAGATGCTAAGGGGTCGTTTGTGAAAAGTTCAACGGGGGAAAGGAATATAGCAAAAGAAGAATACAGCTTTAAAGAACAAAATGGCAATAAACAACTACATATCAATAATAACCTTAAATGTAAATGGTTTAAATGATCCAATCAAAAGACATAGGGTAGCTGGGTGTATAAAGAAACAGGACCCATACTTATGCTGTCTATAAGAGACACACCTTAAAACAAAAGATGCACATAGACTGAAGGTAAAAGGATGCAGAAAAATATTTCATGCAAACGGAAATGAAAGTAAAGCCAGGGTAGCAATACTTATATCTGACAAAATGGAACTTAAAACAAAGGCTGTAGTAAGAGATAAAGAAGAACACTACATAATGATAAAGGGAACACTTCAACAAGAAGATATAACCATTGTAAATATCTACGCACTGAACATAGAAGCCTCAACATCCATAAAGCAGACTTTGATGGATGTAAAGGGAAAGATTAACAGCAATACTATAATAGTAGGGGATTTCAATACCCCACTAACATCACTACATAGGTCCTCAAGAAAGAAAATTAACAAAGAAACAGCAGACTTAAAGGATACACTAGATCAACTCAATTTAATAGATATCTTCAGAACATTTCACCCTAAACCAGTAGAATATACATTCTTTTATAGGACTCATGGTACATTCTTTAGGATATACCACATGTTAATACACGAAAAAGGTCTCAAAAAATTTAAGAAGATTGAAATCATATCAAGCATTTTCTCTGATCACAATGCCATGAAACTAGAAATTAACCACAAAAGAAAAACTGAAAAATACTCAAACACTTGGAAACTAAATAGCATGTATATTAAATAATGAATGGATTAACAATGTGACCAAAGAAGATAAAGAATGTTTCTAGAAACAAATGATAATGAGCATACATCAACTCAAAATTTATGGGACACAGCAAAAGCAGCACTGAAAGGGAAGTTCATAACACTACAGGCATATCATAGGAAGCTAGAAAAAGCTCAAATAAGCAACCTGACCCTGCATCTAAAAGAACTAGAAAAACAACACAAATAAAGTGCAGCACTAGTAGAAGGAAGGAAATAATAAAGATCAGAGCAGAAATAAATGACATAAAGGCTCAGGAAACAATACAGACGATCAATGAAACCAGGAGCTGGTTCTTTGAAAAGGTAAACAAGATTGATGAAACTTTAACTAGACTCAGCAAGAAAAAAAGAGAGAGGACTCAAATAAATAAAATTAGAAATGAGAGTGGAGAAATAACAACTGACACAACAGAAATACAAAGTATTGTAAGAAAATACTATGAAGAACTCTATGCCAAAAAATTAGACAACCTAGGTGAAATGGACAAATATTTTGAATCACATAATCTTCCAAAAATCAATCTGGAAGAATCAGAACACCTAAACAGACCAATTACAACAAATGAGATTTAAACAGTTATCAAAAAACTCCCAACAAAGAAAACTCCTGGGCCTGATGGCTTCATAAGTGAATTCTACAAAAATTAAAAGAAGAACTAACTCTTATCCTCCTCAAGCTATTTTATAAAATTTAAGAGGAAGGACGACTTCCAAACTCCTTTTATGAGGAGAGCATAATTCTGATCCTGAAACCAGGCAAAGACAACACAAAGAAAGAAAATTATAGGCCAATATCCCTGATGAATTTAGATGCTAAAATTCTCAACAAAATATTAACCGACCAGATCCAGCAATATATAAAAAAAATTATAGACCATGATCAAGTGGCATTTATTCTGGAGAGGCAAGGCTGGTTCAATATTCACAAATCAATCAATGTGATTCATCACATAAACAAAAGGAAGGACAAAAATCACATGATAATTTCAATAGATGCAGAAAAGGCATTTGATAAAATCCAGCACCCATTCATGCTCAAAATTCTCAGTAAAGTGGGAATACAGGGAACATTCCTTAACATGATAAAGGCCATCTATGTCAAACCCACAGCAAACATCATACTAAATGGGAAAAAATTAAAAGCAATTCCCTTAAGATCAGAAACCAGGCAGGGGTGCCCCCTTTCACCACTCTTATTGAACAAAGTTCTGGAAGTCCTAGCTACAGCAATCACACAAGAAGAAGAAATAAAAGGCATCCAAATTGGAAAAGTAGAAGTAAAACTGTCATTATTTGTAGATGATATGATATTGTATATAGAAAACCCTAAAGTCTCAGTCAAAAAACTACTGGACCTGATAAATGAATTCAGCAAGGTGGCAGGATATAAAATTAATACTCAGAAATCAGAGGTATTTTTATATATCAACAATGAACTGTCAGCAAAAGAAATTAAGGAAACAATTTTCTTCATTATTGTAACCAAAAATAAATAAATAAATAAAGTACCTAGGAGTAAATTTAACCAAGGAGGTTAAGGGCTTGTACTCGGAAAATTGTAAAACATTGATAAAAGAAATCAAGGAAGATACAAACAAGTGGAAGCATATACCGTACTCATGGTTAGGAAGAATAAACATCATTAAAATGTCTATATTACCCAAAACAATTTATAAATTCAATGCAATACCAATTAAAATACCAATGCCATACTTCAAAGATATAGAACACATATTCCAAAAATTTATATGGAACCAAAGAAGAACACGGATAGCCTCAGCAATCTAAAAAAGAAAAAATAACGCAGAGGTATTACTCTTTTGTATATCAAGGTATACTACAAGACCATTGTACTCAAGACAGCCTGGTACTGGCATAAGAACAGGCACATAGATCAATGGAACAGAACAGAGAACTCAGAAATAAACCCACAACTTTATGGACAACTGATATTTGACAAAGGAGGAAAGAGCATACAATGGAGTAAAGACAGGCTCTTTAACAAATGGTGTTGGGAAAATTGGACATCTACCTGCAAAAAAATGAAACTAGACCATCAACTTACACCATTCACAAAAACAAACTCAAAATGGATAAAAGACTTAAATGTAAGTCATGAAACCATAAGCATCTTAGAAGAAAATATAGGCAGCAAGCTCTCCGACATCTGTGGTAGCAATATATTTGCTGATTTATCTCCACGGGCAAACGAAATAAAAGGCAGGATAAACAAATGGGACTATATCACACTAAACAGCTTTTGCACAGCTAAAGACAATAAGAACAGAATAAAAAGACAAACCACACAATGGGAGAACATATTCGGCAATACGTCTGATAAGGGGTTAATAACCAAAATTTATAAAGAACTTATAAAACTCAACAACAGGAAGACAAACAATCCAATCAAAAAATGGGCAAAAGAAATGAGTAGAAATTTCTCCAAAGAGGACATACAGATGGCCAATAGGCATATGAAAAAATGCTCAACATCACTAATCATTAGAGAAATTCAAATTAAAACCACAATGAGATATCACCTCACACCACTCAGAATGGCACTCATCAGCAAATCAACACAGAATAAGTTCTGGCGAGGATGTGGAGAAAAGGGAACCCTCCTGCACCACTGGTGGGAATGCAGACTGGTGCAGCCACTGTGGAAAACAGTACAAAGATTCCTCAAAAAATTAAAAATCGAACTGCCTTTGACCCTGCTATCCCACTTTTAGGAATATACCCTAAGAACACCATAGCACTGTTCGAAAAGAAGAAATGCGCCCCCATGTTCGTGGCAGCATTGTTCACAATAGCGAAGATCTGGAAACAGCCCAAGTGTCCTCAGAGGACGAGTGCATTAAAAAGCTTTGGTACATATATACTATGGAATACTACTCAGCCATAAGAAATGATGACATCGGATCATTTACAACAAAATGGATGGACCTTGATAACATTATACGGAGTGAAATGAGTAAAACAGAAGAAAGCTGAGATCATTATGATTTCATACATAGGTGGGACATAAAAGTGAGACTATGAGACATGGACAAGAGAGTGGTGGTTACGGGGTGGTGGGAGGGAGAATAAGGAGGGAGAGGGAAGAGGGGAGGGGCACAGGGAAAACCAGATAGAAGGTGACAGAGGACAATTTGACTTTGGGTGATGGGTATACAACATAGTTGAATGATAAGATAACCTGGAGATGTTTTCTTTGAACGTATGTACCCTGATTTATTAATGTCACCTTATTAAAATTAATAAAAATTAAAAAAAATTAAAAATAAAAAGAATTTTCTGTCATACACAGAGGAATCCGCATTAGGCTTACCTGGGTTCACATGTACTTGACACTTCTGCTGAGACCAGCATACAATTTAGGAGAGAAGGAAAAAGGATTGGAGGCAATGAGTGCTTTTCCTTTGCTCAATATCATTGATCGAATCATCTGTCTGTGTGCATATAACATGACTGAAAAAGTAGTATAGGTTTATTAGTGGTAACTTCCCAGAATCAATAACTTTCCTAATGAATATAAAAGCCAGGGCGCCTTGTAGTCCAAAGTCCTGCGATCGGATTGCCCGTTGTAATCAAGCATTGGCATTAACGTTCTGATGTGATAAAATAAGTGTTTAGTAATTTAGTCCTTGGCTGCTTCTGGCATTTCAACTCTTTGTTGGCATATAAAGTAGAAATTTCTCCTGTAGTAAAAAGTAATTTATTGACATTTTTTTTAATCACCTGCAAGGCATAAGCTATGGACCTCACAAGCCTTTCTATTCAAATGATTGGGACAGAAGCTGGCTCACACCAACCTTAGCAAATTGAAATTCAATTCAAATCAATGAGCATTTTATTCAATTTGGTCCAGGAGTAAAAGTAATCATCACATTTTATAATAAAGCATGTCTAATTCCAAAATTCATACTACGTATTTCTTCTGCATAATCAACCATAATTGCTGGCCTTGTTTCCTATAGTTGACAAATATTTTCCATAGATGTGCCCTGAGCAGGTCACTATTTGGGAGGTGGTGGGGAAAGAATATGCCTAGACACAACAATAAAAATGTGATTAATGTCTATCCAGAATTTATAGATGTCCCTAGGGTTTCAAAACAATTGTATTTGCTCATTGTCTACATAGGTAACAAAAATGTATTCATAATGGTGTGTCATTTTATTTACATAACAACTAGTTTGCCTCTCTAAAATATTTCCATAAAGGAACATATAAAATTCTACAAATTAGATTAAGCGGTATTTGGATAAAACACTTTATGATGGTCCATCAGTCTTGAAGTGGTCAAATACACTGTGTTAGTTTTTTGCTGTCTCACACACTACATCAACCTTACTCTCTAAATACAACTGCTGTTTATTCACTATTCTCTGAGTAGACAATTTGGGTTGGGCTCTACTGGGCAGGTCTGGTCTCAAGGAGACTCATCTGAGCATTTGTGATAATCTTGACTAGCTTGTGGGTCAGCTGAAAAAACCTGGCCTCTCAGATATCTAATGGATAATCAATGTTATCCATGTAGTTGGGGGCAAATGTCTGTCATCCTCCAGAGGAGTGTCTGGGCTTATTTGCTTAGTAGTCAGCAAATTCTAAGAGCAGCAGCAACAAACCAGCCTGAATCCACAGTACTTTTCAAGTCTGCCTGAGTCATATTTGCTAATGTCCCGTTTTCAAAGCAATCAGAGAGCCAATCCTAGGATCTGCATGAGAAGATGCTACCAAGTATATGGATACTGAGAGATGTGAACAAATTAGAGCCATTGCTGCTGTCAACCTATTCCATGCCTGGCCGGAAGCCCTGGTTCATGTGCCTGTTCTCTCAGTGGTCCACCCTGCCCAGCAAGAGTTGGAGACATAGCTTCCTTATTTCTACTGAGAGGAGCTATAGTTTTGAATAATTCACATATTCCTGTGCCTAATCCTTGAAAACTAAATAAAGTAACACCCTTTATAAAAATAAGGTATTCTAGCGACCTGGCCATAATTTTGAAGTTTCAAAACATTCCCAACATATTAATTTTAAATATAAATTTTTCTTTACAGTTCTTATTCTAACTCCATATTTATGCTGTAGTCCAAGATTCTAAAATGACATTGAGTACATTTGCAACACTGAAAAAAATTTTTCCTAAGTGACCACCCTATTTGAAATTGCAAACCCAAAATCTGTGACTCCTATTCTCCTAACCTTTTCCTATATTCTTCCAATAATACTCTCACTCTTCTAAAATTCTCTATAATTTATCTTACATTGTGTTTATTGTCTGTTTTTCCCTCATTGGAATGTATGTTACTTATATATCCTACGAAGTGAAATCCACCATCCTATGATAGGTGATCAATGAATATTTTGGAAAAGATTGCATTGTTGAATTCCTCCAGATTATTATATACAAAAGAGGGAACTCAATGCTCACTTTGAAGTTTAATTGGATAAAATTACATTTGCTGACTCCGATGCCCATGCAGACAGTTGTCTTTCCCTAGGGAAATCTTGCTCACTATCTTTTTCCCAAACAAATATACAAACAAGGAGTATAAATGTTCTAGTGCGTAAGGGAAATTCAGGGAATGTATGTGTACACAGATGTATATAAATTTCCTCTACAAATATATTCTCTGCATATATAAACACATGTGTATATATACACACAGGTGTGGACAAAAGGAGGTTTACAGTTATAATACAAATAAATAATACAATGATTAATAAATAATACAAGAATAAACTCTGTTTTGCATACTCACAACTGTAAACCTGCTTTTGCCACTCCTGTATATATGTTTATATAGAGAAAACATACATTTAGAGGAAGTTAATTTCTATTTTAATGTTTTATAATTCACTTTATCCTCCCATAAGGTCCCATCCATAAAACAGTAGAAAAAAAATGATTAAATGCTTAATCTGGTTGAAAGTAAGATGAGAACCAGTAATTTAGAGTCCTTTTGTTAAAGTTTTGAGATAAGAGCTTAGTATTCATAGAATATAGTAATTAAATGCACAGATTTTAGATCCAAATGGCATTGGGTATCATCTATGTTCCTTCATTTACTATCGTGACCTCAGGCAGTTTTCTTCATTTAAAAATATGCATTCCCCCAGCCTACAATATTGTTGTTGTAAAGACTAAACAAGCACTTACATCTAAAGCAATGAAAGCAGTGCCTACATGTATCCGTGGTGAGACTTGGAGGGCAAAGCAGCCCCTCCTTCTAAACTATGAAGCCAACCTCACAGGATGCTGAAACCTTAAAGAAAAGATCTTCTTGATACAAGAGATGGCAACTTGTGGATGAGGAACTGAAAGCATTCGGGCTGACTGAAACCTATGTTTACACATAAGAGTTTGACACTGGAGGAAGGGTAAACAGGAAGGCTTGAAAGAGTCAAGACTGATAAGTCCACAGGAAAAAAAATATGTATATATAGGATATAAAGCATATTATTTGAGTTTTACTTACTTTAAAAATACCAAATTTGAAAGAAGAGTTGAATGTATTTACATATTTACATGTGTGCATATGCATGTGTACACAGGAGTGTGTTTGTACACATTAGTATTATTTTTGGAAGAATATAATCCTTCAAAGGAAAGGAAATTATATGAAGGTCAACCACAAAAAAGTTTTGAGTTCAGAGAGTGGAACTAAGCATGACTTTAGTTTTCCTCTCCAAAAGACTTTCTTCTACAGAGTCCACCATGAATGACCACGAGGAGGCTTGAAATACTCAAGCTGAAAATCCACTATGGAGGCTATTTTACCCAAGTAGTTATAAGTTATAGGTTGCTTGAGTTTTCAAATGATATATGCTTTAACAAAGATTGACTGTAACAAAAGCATTATGTGACTTGCAAAGTGATGTTTTGCTTCTTTTATTAAAGAAAAATTAAATAGCAGGTTGTGTTGAAAGAAAACATGGGAAAAATTGAATATACTATAAAAATGCCCAGCCTCCTTAAATTAATGTTATGAATAAGAACAAAGTAAGAAACAAGTAAGTGCACAGTGGTTATTATACACAGACAAATTATGATGTACAATTATGTTTCGGTCCCTAATTCAAAGTATATTCAATTTCCTATTCCTTAATTATTTCCAATTCTGAATAGAAACAATAAAGAAAATCACAAGTTCAAGCTAAGTTTATTTTTTCAATGTTATTTGGCAAATAATTGCTTTAGTGATAATTGTGGCTAATCAATTTAATTAGATGTCAGAATTGATGAATCCCAGGTAAATGAGATAAATTGCAACCATGTAAGCCAGCCCCTGTATCCAAGGCAAAGAGACACTAAATTTGAGTGTTCATCATTTTATCTTTCCATGATTTAAGAGTAGCATCAAAAAGCTTATCTTTCTCTATTGAAAGTCTACAGTGCCTACAAACTATAAATGACATCTGCACTTTTTACAGATTTGGCTCAGAATTATTGGTTGTCTATCCAAACCCATTTGGAACTTTTCTTTCTAGAACCCCTCAGTGCTAAGTGATATCTAGATATTTTCCAGCATGATTAAACTGGGATTGCACAGAGAAGTTAAAGCTTGGAAATATAATGGATGGACTCTCGCAACAACCTACCTGATCTAAGCCCACAGTTCCAGATAGCAGCAGGGTCAATACATCAGACTGATTAATGGGGGTGAGTAGCTGAGAAATAGCAGTGGTTCAAAGACCATAAATCTTACACCACAGCCAAGCTCTCATCAGCTCTTGTGAAGAAGACAAGTAGGTAAATGTGTGGCCCAGTGACCACACCTGTGAAAAAATATAAGTGTCTGGACTTGTCTGGACAGACAAGTTACACAAGTCTGTGTACACTAAGTACAAGTATAGAAAATATCAAAAACTTCTAAAAGAAATTAGCAAAAACATTGACTCAGAGCATGGAACACAGCAACTCTTTATTTTGGTAAGGACAATTCAGTTATCTTAAGTAAATATATTTTCAAATTTGAAATATATTTAAAAATACATGGTCTGCCAAAGATGAATATAAGGACAACAAAGTATATATATATATATATATATATATATATATATATATATATATATATATATATATATATATATAGAGAGAGAGAGAGAGAGAGAGAGAGAGAGAGAGAGAATCAGTTAATCAGATTCCAAAGAGCAGAATTTTCTTTGAGAAACTAAAAATAAAATAATAGTGTTTGTAAAAAATGGCATTTCTATTTAAAAATGCTAAATAGGATACAGGTTATATCCTAATAGGAAATGAGCTAAACCTCTTTTAAACCTGAAGCAGGAAAACTTTTATACAGATGAGAATCTTTTTTAAGAAATGACATATCTAATGTTCAATTAAACACTGCACACGCACACATTCCCTTCTACTAATTGCTTTTCTGCTGCCCTTTGACTTCTCCAAATGTTGTAATAATCTACATGATGATAAAATGGTTACTAGTGATGGAGTGCTTCTTGTCTCCAAGGAGCTGGAAAGACATTCTCATTTTATTCTTTCAAAAACCCTTGGAGATAGAACCCTCCCCCGACAGGGAAGTAGAGCAAGTTTTCTCCTTTCCCCTTTCCCAAGATTAGACAGCTGGAGAGAGGCAAGCCCATGTTTAATCCTAAAGCAATCTGAGTTCAAAAAATAAACTCTTCTACAACACACTATGGCCTAAGACATTCTCTAGAGAGTAATGATCATGGTGGTGGAGATACGTTATAAGAAGCAATATTTTCAGCTAAAACTCCTACAGCACTTGAAATTAATACTTTAAAATCAAACAAGAGAAAAATTTCTGTACTTCCAGACCTACTAAGACCTATTTCCTTTTAAAATAATTAGGAGAGAGAGAAGCAATCAAATAAAGAAAGGAAGACATCTCTTTCTGAGAGCTGCCTTGAAGATCTAGGGGCTGCAGGGCATGTTCTAATTGGCGGAGAGTCAGACTCCGACTCGGACTCCGGAGGAGACGGCAGTGCCTTCCGGGATGAACTGACTGCTGCAAAAGGTGGAGTAAAGGTTGTGCAGGGAGGGAGGAGTTGGGGTTTTGTAACCAAAACCATTTACATTTGAATTACACACTCTGGACAAAATGGGTACAATGGAGGGAAAGGGAAAGCCTGACGTAAGGTTAACAACCTTCAACTTGGGATGTCTCCAAGAAGGGAAGCTGCGGGGAGAGCATGAAAGTGACTGTAGGGAGAATTGTGCTGGTAGCTGACATGTGCACATCTGTGGCTGGAGAACTAGATTTCCTGCATGGAGAGCCATAACCAAGTCAGGGAGGCAGGGGTTTCAGGAGGAAAGGACACATTAGCAATGGGTACACCTCACAATCCCAGTGAGGCCAAGCTATGAGATTATTAGGGTAAGGAGAAAAATGTGTAAGGTAACTGAACTTTATAAATTTGTAGTAATTTTTTCTTTAAAAGTGTCTGTTCTACAACCTTTCATCAGCAAACTCTCATATCAGTGGAAATATCAATGTTAGTTCTATACTGTTTTTGGGGAAAAACAATATCATCTAATTAAATGCAATGAGATAAGAAAGTAAAACTCAGAAAAATACTAAAATATATATTTTTTAAAAGTTTTCCTATATCACTTAGGGCCAAAGCAATAAAAGTGACATAATATCTTAAAAAGAATTATAATCTTAACTATATATTTTTAAAATTCATAGGATACAGTGAAATCTGCACTCAAGAAATTCCCTAGCCTTAAATAATCATATTAACAAAACCAAAAATATTGTTTAAAATATCAACAAAATATAGCCTGACCAGGCGGTGGCGCTGTGGATACAGTGTTGGATTGGGATGTGGAGGACTCAGGTTCGAGACCCTGAGGTTGCCTGCTTGAGCACAGGCTCATCTGGTTTGAGCAAAGCTCACCAGCTTGGACCCAATGTCACTGGCTTGAGCAAGGGGTTGCTTGATCTGCTGTGGCCCCATGGTCAAGGCACATATGAGAAAGCAATCAATGAACAACTTAAGTGCCACAACAAAAAACTGATGATTGATGCTTCTCATTTGTCTCCATTCCTGTCTGTCTGTCCCTATCTATCCCTCTCTCTGACTCTCTGTCTCTGTAAAAAAAAAAAAAAAAAAAAAAAATCAACAAAATATAGAAGAAAAATTTAAAACATAAAATAAATTAAAGTAGAACTGAGTGACTAAAACAAGATGGTGGAGTTAATTTTTAAAAATATATTCAAAAATTCTTTCTTTGGAGGAAAATTAATAAGTCAACCTTTTAATTAACTTATACAAACTTTTTTAAAATAGAAAAAATATGTAAAAACATAAAGGAAAAAATTAATTGCAAAGTAACCTGCAGTAGAAGCATTCAGAATAGAACACGTAGACTAACTTCATGCAAGAAATCAACAGGCCTCACATGATTTTAAGGCAGGGGAGGGATGTTCCTGAGATAGTATGAGTCACGTCTGCTGGACGGCATAGTCCCAGAGGAATCTTTGAGTTCAAGGACATGCAAATGTCCCTACCCATGTCAGCAAGGGCCCAGATGTCAGAGCATCAACTACAGAGACTAGAATACTCTGCTAATGCAGTCATAAGCCAAGAAGCTCCTGGAAGCTGAGCAAGTAAGGGAGGGTTGTTCCCAAGAGGGAGATGGCCCTGCCAACACCCTAATTCAGATGCTGTGTTAAGCCACCCAGTGCTGGTAGTTAGTTACAACAGAACTAGGAGACAAATTCACCTTCACGGCCCTGGACTGCATGCAGTTCTGCGAGGCCTGAGTACTACTGACACCTTGTGCTGGATGAGCCTTTGTTGGGAGGGCTGTTGTGAGCACTTTAGTATATATAGCAATATCCCTGGTCTCTACTCACTGAATGCCAGGAGCAAGCACCCTCTTCCCAAGCTGTGTCAACCAAAAATGTGTCCAGACATTGTTAAATGTCCCCCGGGTGATAAAATTACATCTTCTGAACCATCACTGTGCTAGGCTAATAGTGTGTAAATTTTTAGGCAAATGGATACATTCCAGAAAACAATAAAATATTTTTGGCCTGAGGTTTTTAAATTAAAGAAATAAAAAGAACTTGATTAAGCCGTATTTAAAGTAAAAGAACAACATAAATACATATTCTTAAAGCTGAGAATACCAAAATATTTGTGAGTCCAAGAACATCAATGAGAATTAACTAGAAAATCAACATAAGGGCATATTTGGAAAGAAACAACATGTAGGTAGATAATATTCTTTCGCTTCTTTACCCATTTAACAAATGAATGCCAGGACAGTGTCCTCTCTATATGAGGTCCTTGCCCTCAAGAAGCCGATGTAATTATCTTTTATTACCAAATACAGCACAGGCAGCGCTGCGCCCAAGCAGCCCTGGAACCATAACTATATCTGGGACTCCTGAGAGCAGGAGGGTTTTCCTGCAGAAGGCAGTCTCAGGCCCCTTGCCTCACACCAGTACTTGAACTTCAAAGAGAGGTTCACAAAGAAGAGGCAATTTTAACTCTGTCCCAATCTACAACTTACTAGGGTGTAGAAAACTACTTGCATGTCATTGACTTCTAGAAACTCCTTCTACCTGTGGTTTTAGCAGAAAAGTTTAAGCCTTCTTGTGTATACCGATTGTACAACTAATGAAACCCACTTCTTAATGGTTTTAGGCACCAGCAATAAACTATATATTTACTGATTCATTTTCTATATATTCTTTCACTCAAATAAACATTTTGGGATCCAGATGTAAAGCAATGCAGTGATAGAACTGGGTTCTCAGCAATTTAAAAATTGACTGAAATTTTTATCAACAAATGATTATTTTATTCATTTCCTGCATATGCTATTTGAAAGTCTTATTGCCATATCAATTATGGTATGGGCACACTAATCATTTAATTTGTTTTATTTAGAAATTAAATTTGTAAATATTCGGTGGTAAAAGTAATAATTTGATTATTTAGACCCACCCGCATATTAGGATCAGAAAACTCCTAGCTACTAGAAAACGCTTTCTGTCTCAGTTTGTTAGTCAATGGTTGAGACATTGACTGTATTTCTAAATTTTAAAGTGTTATTGGTAAATTTAGACTGCTTGTTTGGCACTAGAATTTTTAAATGATGATAGCGTTTGGATATGGAAGATACAGAGACAATGCGTACCCACTTTCTATAATACTTATTGTTATTAAAGATCTATAAAATGCTGGTGATACTTTTAGGGTATTACACAAAAGAAAATACTAGATGAATTTATGATGTCATTTCTATTACCACATAGGTTCATGAAATTGGCAATCAACTCTCAAAGCCTGTGAATGATAAGAGACTCCCATTCTAGAAGGCAATCCTGCCTTGCAGTCAACCCCACTTCTCCTGTTCCTCGGCTTACTGTGCTGGGTTTGATGCCAATCGTTTTCCTGCTGAGGGGAAGGGTGTGATTAAAAAGCTCTCGTCCTCATATTAGAAACTGGCCCTGACCACTGCAGCAACACGTTGAAGTATTTTATAAATAATTTATGAATCTCAGAGGCCTGGCTTTGGAAGATACTCACCTTCTTCCGTCTGAGCTCCACACATCATTCATCAAAACTGAGCCCAGCACATGCAGCGTTACTTCGAGATGGGTAAAGTGGGCTATAAAATAAAGAAGTGGGTCTACCAGTATAGCTCTGCTGTTGTTCAGCGACCACCTGCAGAAATCCTGGGAGCAATCTATTTTGACCATGAACCTTGACCAACTGTATCAGGAAAAGAATGGTCGAAATACATTTTTATAAATGATGAATACTGCTATAGAAAGGAAAAATCAAAGCTGCTTTTGGACGTTTGCAAAACTGCTTAAGAACTTCATTATGACAACGTAGCCCCAATAACTGCATTAAAAGCTAACTTTTCGGAATGCTCTGCATAACTTACGTGTTGCATGAGACTTAGCAGCGAAATTCCTCTTATAACAAATTGTCTCAGAGGAAAACGTGGCTGCACATACATTGAATTTGCTTTCTAAATTATACAGAATTTAAAAGAATGTTGCCACAAGATATACTGGGCAGAGGCAAAACTTTTAACAAAATGCACATAGCAAACAGGAACTGTTTGTTTATATTTTATTCACAAATACTCCGTTTCTGTTTAGTATCATTTTGCTATTCATATTAAAGGTTAAGTGATAACATTGCTAACTCTTTCCTAGAATTTAAAATGAATGCTCCAAAGCTAGAAGCTACTCCTTACATTTTTTTATTAGACCTTCTCAGTCCCTAAAGTAATAAATGACACTTTTCATTTCATCATGTTTCTGCCCAAGGAAAATGTAGTATGTATTAGAAATTCAAAATTAATTTTCTTCTAAAGAATTACTTCAAAACAATGCTCATAGATTATTTGATATATAATAATAATGCCCTATCATTATAAAAAAAAAAAACATAGTGAAGACATTTCTAAAAGTACGATAAGAGATGTGAGGCATTTATTATTTTTTCCAAAGCAATATTAACTTTCTTAATTTCAAAGGAATTGGAGTGTGTCTGTTTATGTATTTGGTTGATATGTGTGCAAACCTTTTTTGAGTGATAATCACAAGACAACTGAAAATGAGTAAGATACAATTCCTATTGTGAGGATAGTCACAATTGTTTTAAGAAACAGATTATACATTATAATATAAGATGACAAAATGAAAGTATAGACCTATACTATACTTAATATACTTATAGACCTATACTATACTATAATTAATCAGGCATAGTGACCACAGATATATGACTCATTAATGTACACTGTAAAATTTTGGCAATAGCTATGGCAATAGCTATCACACGTAGATTACAGAGGAGTTAACTAAATTTTGAAATGAATAGTGGTAAAATTATTCAATTTTATCTTTGTAGTGCATTTTCCTATTTACTTGTTTATCCCTTGACAGACTTAACAGGTAGCTCTCCACATCCCTTTATTCTTAGGACAGCCATGCATACCTCTCAGCACATACATTTTTTGCATGAGAGCTATTTCTCACTCTGAGCCATCTTGGTCATCTTCACTCTGGACTTGAAATACTGGAGAACAAAGAGCCATAGATGCAGCCTCAGCCAATAGCTGATGGAAATCGTTGTGTAAATATCACTATTCCCTTGAGCCTTGGTTGAGATTACTATACTCAGGTGCGTAGTTTGCCCTGGCTCTTAGAGTCCACAGGAAAATTAAATCCCAGTTGTCAATAGTGATAACTTGCTTGAAAATGAAGGCTTTTGGCCTTTATTTTCTTCCCTGCCTCACTTTTTTATTCTCTTGGGTTCACCAATAAAATAAACTACTTACACTGGAATGGTAGTTTTGGTCTGGGTCCCAACCTGAAATGTACATTGGGATGAAAGTACATGAAATAAAGCAAAGTTACATGAGCTAGAAATAAACTTTATTTATAGTAAGCCACTATGAAACTATGAGGTCATTTGTTTCTAAAGATTAACAGCCTGTACTGCCTGAAATATAATATATTAGAAAAAAGAAGTCATCCGTAAAATTAGAATGAAAGATATATTATAAATAACAAAAGAGTTTACGGGAAAAAAAGGTTTCTGTATTTCAGGAGAACAATGTGAATACAGAGTAGCATAGATTAAGCCTAAATGTGGAGATTTGGAAAAGAAAAATAATATAAGCTGTATAACAGAAAACAACAAATTTTGGAAGATTGTGGGTAAATTGAAAGGAAACAAATCTATATTAACTTGAATTCAATTTAACTCCCAAATCAGCTTATCTGCTGAATCCTCAGTCTCATCAAACATGAACACTGTCCTCCTACTCCCCCAAACAAAATTGGCATTATTTTATATCTCCAATTGTTTACCCTCATCTCTCAGATCCACTCCCACCACCAGCCAATGGTCAGGTCTTGTCAATTCAACCTTCCAAAATAGTTCTCAGAAAATACCTTTTATTTTAATCTCCTTGGCTGTTCTGAGTTTGACCCTCACTTTCTCTTTCTTGGTCCACTGCAATACCTTAGTTACTGGCCTTCCTTTCATCAGTCCTATTTACCTCAACTCTGTCCTCCACACTGTGCATAGAATGAGTAAATAAAAGGCAAATCCACACTCTCTCCTTTATAACCTGTAAACAACTGAAATGTCCTTCAGGGGAGTGAAGAGACAAGAATATAGAAGAAAATATTAGAAACTTTATATATTGTTATGCTGTCCAACAAAATAAAATTAATGACTAATATCTAATACACAGAGAGACAAGAGAATATGCATAAAACTTATAAATTCATATAGATACACTGGAGGTGACTGTTCAAAAAAGTTTTCTTAAAATTAATGTATAATCAAAAATGTCTGGAGGCAACTATAACCAAAGATAAAATCTGAGTTGGTGGTGTTTTAGGTGAAATAACCCTAACCAATGTTGGAATAGAGGATAGAAGCCTTAGAGAAGAAGGATTAGTTAAAAGTCCCGTTGAAAATATTTTACTATCAGTTCAAATATGTGGGAAAATAATGTCCAAAAGGCAACTAGAAATACTAGGATAGATCACAGAATTGAGGTCCTGCTGGCCATGGTGACATAGGAGCTATTTGCATAGATATAAATAACAGAAGCAAGAAAGATCAAATAAATTGCCCTATTATAGCTGGATTAGAAGTGGATCACATTCTCATTCATCAGGCTCCAGAAACCATGTTCTAAGTCACCAATTTAGGATGGGGACAGAGCATACGGCATTGATTTCAGAATCAGAGATGTTTCAAACAGACAAAATAGGGCTCTTCTGGGACTCAGAGGAGAGGTAGAAGCAGTGTACCCTTACTACAAAGTTTGTGGGGAGGCAGAAAAGAGAGAAAGCAACTAGTAAAGGAAAAAAACAAAGGATAAGGGGCAAAAGAGAGAAGAGATAAGTACAGAAGGTTTCTAAAGTGGTGAAAGGGGAAGGATTGGAAGTATTACTCTTAAAACATGTGATCAACATCTCTTCATCTAAGATGGGTAAAAAGATAGAATTGTGATAGTAAGCAAATAGTTTTAAGTGGGAAGAAAATAAACTTAAAATGTTGTACAGGGGTTACTCTTTGTGATCCTGGCTAATAGAAAGGTAGGTAGGTAGGTAGACAGATAGATGATAGATGATTGATAGATAGATAGACGATGATAGATAGATAGATAGATAGATAGATAGATGATAGATAGATAGATAGATAGATAGATAGATAGATAGATAGATAGATAGATAAAGTTCCATGGAAACTAGTCAAGCCACAAACCATGGTGAGAACCAAGAAAATTCAAGTTGTTATGTAAGAGCTTTCATTTTAGGAAATTGTATCAGATTTATACCAACTTATTAAGGTGGCTCAGTTAAATCATTTAATTCCCCCTATTCAAACTTCATATGTATAGTCTCTAAACACCTTATTATAAGGCTACCTTTTTCCAATCAGGTTTAGTTCTTTTCTAGGTTAAAAGCCACCCAACAACTAATGACAACCATATGCATTAATTTCTTTTGGAATAACTAGTTGTTTCTTTCTTTTTTTTTTTTGTCGTTTGTTGTTTTTTCCTACCATATAGCTTAGGGCCTTGGAAATGTTTATGTATCTTAAGTAATGGGATTTTAAACCAATCTTCCCTTGGTACAATTTAATCATAGAATTTTCTTCTAAAATACCAGTTGAATTAAGTGACATTTTATTTTCTTACTTTTTAATTAATGTTTCTTTTTTCTTTTATGCCCCATTTCTCTTTATTTTATAAAAATATTATTGGAAAGCACTCTAAAATTCACCAAATGAACACTTCGTGCGGAACCGAGGTATAATAAAAGTGTCCCTGCTCCGGTGTATTTGTGTGTCTATACCCTTTAATTGTGTATCATTCATCACTATCATGAGTCTTATTCTCTCTTTATCTTTCTAAAAAGCTATTATTTTCTACTTGGTTTAATCGGTACTACAAATATTCCAAACACAAAAGTGATGTTATGAAAATTCTTTCCCCAGTTGAAGCAAATAAATTGAAAACAAAGTGCCCTTTGCAGTGTTGGTTCACTCTCTTGTGTGGACGATGGTTACGGAGGTGTTGGAAAACAGTCTATGCTCAGGACTGCAATAAGATGGAAATGATTCCCTTTCCAAAAGAAAGACAGACTGACTGTGTAATTTTCTTTGTTTTGATGGCATTGGCACCATTAAATTGATAGTTAGACCTAAAAGACCACTTGATTAAAAATAGAGTAACCAAAATCCTTGTCCATAACCAATGGCCAAAGTACACTAGAAAACCAGGAAAAACAGGACATTTTATATTGTGAACTGGCCATTTGTAGTGACTTTGTTTTACTACACCATAATATAATGGCAGTTATTGGTAAGCATTGCCAACAAAGAATTACATTGCAGGGACGATTACCCTTCTCAGATGCACGCAGCCGGGTCAGTTTCTTCCCTGAAGAAGCTTGGATGGCATGTCATTGACCTCATGACATCATGACTGCTGTCCTGGAATCCGCAGTTCCAGAAAAGTGTTGCTCCAAAATCACCCCGTGTGTTCACCACGCCAGGCAAATAAGGGGAGCGCTGGGACTCAGAGAACACCCAGATGTCACAAATAGAATGCAGTCAAAATGACAAGGGAAAGGCAATGATGCCTGCCGGCCAAGAAGACCCAGAATCACGGTGAACTGACAGAGAGGGCAGAGCAGGACTGGAGATGGAAAACGGAGACCTGGAAGGATCTGAGGAGTCTCTGATCCCATGAGCAAGCTCTAGAGGAGATTCCTCTCTGGTCACTGGCTGAGCACAGAGGCTGCCCCATGGACTAAAGCACTCACCCAAGAAAGATACAATAGTTGCATATCGATAGGAGAACAAACCGGAAGCTTCAGAACATTTCCTGTCAGACAATAAAACAGGCCTCCAGCCAAGTGTCTCTGACCTGAGTCTTTTAGAGGGGTCAAAGAGTGGTATCACAAAGTGCGGGACATCAGAACAAGTCACAGGTGCCGAACCCCTTCTCCCTGACAAAGCAACCATCCTTTCTGATGAAAGAAATTGCTTCTTTCCCTGAAAGCTTGGGGTGGGCTATCTGAGATGCTGTGTTCGTTTGCTAGATGCTTGTTTGTTACAGTCCCTAAACAAGAAGAATTCCACATGAGCTATCTTACAAGGTACATTAGTGATTTAAAAGATTGGCTAAGGGCATCCTCATTTCCTAGATATTTTTGAAAAAAGAAGGGAATGGAACACCTTGGAAATGAGTCACTTGGTAAATCAGTGCCCAGTAAAAGAAAATGTGTAAAGAAATAAGGGTTATATTGCACGGTGATTAACCTCTAGAGGATAAAAAGGGGTTGTGCAAGAAATACTTTGACTACGCTTTATTGCTATGATTAGACATCTCTCTTTCTCTCCTCCCTTTTCAGAGGTCCAATACCCTAAAACTACACTCTTGACTGTACTATATTTCTATTCTTGCTCTCTTTCTCTCTCTTCCTCCTTCTCTTTCTGTCTTTCAGTTAATATCTTATAAATAGCTTTAATTTTTTTTTCACGCTACACCCAGGGGAAATTTTCTTTTAGTAGTCCATATTTACTGTGTTCAGAGTCCTTAGGAAGTCAAAGCAGTGACCAGAAGATCATCTTTGTGGAGACACAGGGCCAGAAAGTGGTAAGAGAAACAGCTATCTCAAGTGGGAGGCAGGCTGTTGTTTCAGAATCCTATCTCTGGCCATCAGAGTGAATTCAGCATTGTTTATTCATTCATATATGGGTGAGCATGTTGAGTCCATTCCACAAAGTGACCTGCTAGTTCCAAATTTATCCTTCCTTCTTTCTTCCACTATAAAACATTTAAAAATAGTAAGGTGTCTGTACTTTGCCAACATGCCTAAATTTTAAGTCCAAATAACAGCAAAAGCACTATTTTTCAATAAGTCTGTTTATTAGAAATAATGTCCATTTTCTGTTCATTTATTCATTCATTCACAAAATACTTATTGAATGCCAACTATGTTACAGAAACTTGTAGAAATTGGAAATAAAGCAGTGAGTAAAACAAACAAAAAAAAATAGGCAAATAGGCTTTGGTTCTTTGAACCACCCATTTAAAAATGTCCTTTAGCATTAACTTCTTTAATATTTCCTTCAATTTCTGGTTGTACCTGAGTGTAGACTGCCCCAGAGGACATTCTGCAGAACTTTCTGTGGTGGGTTGAAAAAATCATGCCACTCCCCTGTATTATTCACATTCTAAGCACTGGAACCTGTGAATATTACCTTATAAGGACTCATTTCAAGCCTCACCCCTCATTCTTCTACTTGTGCCCATACCTGGACAAGCTGATAAGAGTCTGAATGTTCCTCCTTTGGTGATGGTGAGAGAGTCAAACCACATAATTCTCTTCTTGAATGCAGGAACTTTCACTCACTCCGTGCCCCAACCCCTAACAATGTTAAAAACTCAGGCTTATCTTTGTGACCATTTGATACCTGCTGTCCCCAAACTTCAATTCTGTAAATAGTAAACACTTTCATACCTTCTTGGTTTGTGTGTAGCATCATGAGTCTTGAAATTTGAGCCAGACTTTAGGTGGGTGTCCATGTGCCTTTGAACATGACCATAATCTATGGGGGTAAAACAAAAGGAAACAGTTTTTGCAGATGTTACATTAAAGATTTTGAGGTGGGGATATTATCTAGATTATCCAGATGGGCCCTAAATGCAATCACATGTACGCTTTTAAGAGGAAAACAAAGAAAGATTTTGCCACACACAGAAGAGAACAATATAAATATGGGGCACAGTAATATTTGAAGGCTTTAAAGTTTGGAGTGAGGTGGCCACAAGCCAAGGAATGCTGGAAGTCATCAAACAATAAAAGAGAAAAAGAAACAGATTGTCCCCTGAGCCACTACAGAGAGGATAGTTCCATTGACACCTTGATTTTGGGCCACTGATACTGATTTGACTTCTGGTCTCAAGAATTGTGAGAAAACAAATCTCTGTTGTTTTAAACCATCAAGTTTGTGCTCACTTGCTACAGTATCTAGGAAACCAATAGTCTCTCAGTTCATAGTTGTTTTTCCCTCTTATATCCTATATACTACTGAGTAACTCAAAATCATTTTTCCTAGTTCTTGCCTAATAGTTACAATTCCTTCAAAGTTTATGACATGAGACTAGACTTTCTCTCATACTTCTTAGTCATTTACCATATTCTTCATCTGTGAATCTCTGGCTTACTGTTTTCCTCACCATCTCTATTCGGTGAACTCTCTATCCATATATGTAGTCTTACCAATATCCAAGACTCTCAACAATATGAAATTTATTTATTCAGTTTCCTGCTCCTTTCCAAAATGACTTCATCTTTGTCAATTTCACTAATCTAACCCTGTACTTTATTTCCCATATTCACGTCCTAGACTTTTTTGCATGATTCAAACTCATTCTATCTCCCCTGTAATCTTACTATAAAGAATATCACTCCAACATTTTCTTGCTGTCTGTCTCATTTTTTTAGTTCACCATCACAAGTATTTTGAGCCCACATAACCATATTCCATTTATCTTATGCTTCATGCTCTCAATTCTTTTCCAACCTAGCTTATATCTCACATCCATCATTGTAATCACTCCTTTACATGTATTGTCAATTCCCTTGCCCTTTTCTTATATCCTATCTTCTTTAGAAAAACCACAATAATGATTAAAAACAACCTATGCCAAGTTTTTGTCAACACCCAAGAAAATGGAAATGGAAATGAATAGAGAAAAACACTAACCACATTGACTGGTCTCAAATAAACTTCACGTGAGCACTCAGGACTGTTCAACTATTAGTATTACATTTACTTGTTCAATTTACTGTCCCTCCCTCTTAAATGGCTTTCATAACTCCCACAAGCCTACTCCACAGCTTTTTCCCTAGTAATGACCTTCATCTTTATTCACTGAGAAAATTTTAAAGTCATCAGAAAAGAACTTCAACAAATTTCCACTATCAGATAAACCAGTTCAACTGCATTTAACCTGTATAATCTGCTAAAAATAGATGAATTACCTGGCCTCAAGTATGTGCCAGATCTCGTTCTCTTTCCTCTATTCAAGAGTTTTGCTCAAGCACTTTTCCCCATGAACTCCTGGACCACAGATTTTGCTCCCTCTAATAGATGATTCCTATAGCATCGAAATGTACTGGGCTATCACTCATCTTAAAACAAAAACATCTTCCTTAGCAGTACAATTTCAAATTCCCATTTTCTGTTATAGCAGATTTCCTCACAATAGTTTCTATGCTCACCATCTCCACTCCTCTTGTCATTCCTTCTTTTATTCTCCCCAATAAGGCTTTTTCCAAACTTTCCCTGAAACTACTTTTGTCAACGTCACCACTGACCTCCATGCTGCTAACTTCATTGATATATTTGAGGTCATAAACCTTTTAAATTCTCAGCAATTTTCAAAAACAATTAACCATTCCCTCCTTCTTGAAGTCCTTTCTTTCTCATACAATCCTAGGTAGATGATTCTCAAATCTTCCCCCTCTTTTTCATCTGTATGGTGTGATTTCTGAGTCAGGTATTTTAATATACACCACTTATTCCTCCAATCCGGCTATGTCTAATGTATTGCTAAATCTTTTTTCCTTGTTCTAGCTTATAGATGTTGTAAAGTATCTAGGACTTATGCATTATTACCCTCTTTTTTTCTCCAACTATACTCACCTCCTAGATAACCTTTATATTCTATAAACCATCTGTTCACTTAGGCATTTAAATTACTAGCCACAGCCCAACATTCACCCTGTGAAATGTATCTAACTTATCCACTTGGATTTATAATAATCATTTCAGCTTTAACCTGTCCAGAACAGTTTGCTTTTCCCAGACCCCTCTTTCCCTGACTTTGAAACTCACGTTTTCCAAATCTTCTCCATGTCAGGACTTGCTATAATCTTTCTTCCAGGATCTCAAGTAAAAAATTTTCCTCATCCTATACTTTAGTAAATATTGTTTTTTCACTCCTCAAAATATGTTAGAACTCTGACCAAATCTCACTGCATTTATCACTGCAGCCTCAGTCCGAGGCACTTATAGTGCAGTGACCATGGAAGTGTGCTGATTAGATGTCCCTTCAAGAAGCATAGAGATTGACAGCCTTCAGCTGCCAAATTTTTCTCTCTACAAAGTCACCTCCCTCCCAACCAGGTTCTTCTAATCAATGGCTCAGTAGTGAAGGAAAGGTTACTAGAACAGGGTAATTCCTGCTGACAGGATTCCAGCAATCTGAGGCTGTCAGACTGTCCTGTCCACTCACAAGGGTTATATCAGCACTGCTGCTGAAGGCTCTCTCTGCCCTTTTATCTTCCCAGTTATTTAGATAGATATTGCAGCCCCCAATTCTGCCCAGGAGTTGCTTCTTAGAGGACCCAGGAAGATACAAATATGTTTCATGAGCACCTGACCCTCATATTTCTCCCTCTTTCTGCCCTTGATCCCATTTAGCAGCAAGAGGGGTCTTTTAAAGCACTATGTCACTCCTTTGCTTAAACTCTCCAGTGGTTTCCATTGCTGTTAGAACCACATCTAACCATGGCTCTAAAATCTTAGAACTGTGGCCTCTGGCTACCTCTCCCAACTTCCTTGCTTCTCCACCCCCGATATATGGTTCTCTTTACTGTTACTTCAGCAGGCAGATACCCACTTCAGAGTCTTTTCACACCTTGTCTTTCTTGCAGAGGTCAACACTGCACTTCTACAGGATGCCTATCCACATGGATGACCCTGCACTTCATTTGTAGTCCCGTTCCCATGTCTGCCCCCCCCCAGAGGACCTTACCAGACCCCACCTCTACCTCAAACAGGAAGTATTTTCTACAGATATCACCTCAAATATCCCTTAAATGTCCTTAAATGTTAAAATTTGCAAGCACTATTTTCATAAAGGATCCTCAAATAAACTCCAAATAAATGTCACACAGGAGGCAAAATAAAATAACAGATCTTTAGCTAGCACAAGATGTTAGATATTAACACTGTCTGGGAAATATTTTCCCCTGATTGAAGTTACACTTTTCTTTTCTTCAAATCAAGAGAGGTTGGATATTATATCCACTAATCTATCAGTTATTTGTAAAATAAATAAAGGCATTTAGCAAATGGACATTAATAAACTGTGACAATTTGTGTTTGTTTTATATTCTGAGTATATTAGCAATAGTTTGAATTTTAATAGCCTCCCTGGTAGCTCTTTGAGAATGTTGTTATAAAAGAATGATTCTTATAAAAGTGCCTACTATGTAGATAGAGAGTTGATAAAGTGCTCATTATTTTGGTGGTTAAATTATAAGGACTCCTGCCTGAAGGTGTTTTGAAAATATTTCTTAAAAGTGGTTAAAATCTACTTGCAAGTAGATTTACTTCTAAGTGCCTTCTGTTATGTTTACCTAATATTAATTATTTGAAAATTTAAAATCATATTATGGAAGTATTACTTGACATATATTATTGAGTAAAGTTTTAGTAGGTAGATCACTGAGAAAATATCCTAAGGCACTGAATTGTCCTAGAAATGAATCATTTTATAATCTAATATGTACACAGTAAATTTATAGATATGAAAAACACACTCAAATATAGAAAAAAGATTCATTAGAGTTTTTATAAATAAGACTTTAAGTGATGCTTTAACCTAGTCCTTTTTTTTTATTGAGCAAATTTGGGTTTTGAGCTATTCTTTTTTTTAAAAAAAAACTTTATTTTTGAAAAGTAATATAATTTTCAAAGTAAGAAAACTTTATAGATAACCCAATCAATTTACCCCAGTTTAAAATGGGTAAGCTAAGATGTAGAGAAATGGGTGCTTTGCCTGAACCTGCAGATTTAATTGAAGTTGATCAAATAGCACTACTTGGTGGATGAACTCCAATATAGAAAGACCAAGTAAATGTTGTTTTTATTAAGTCATACTATTTTTATTTCTTAATAGCTTCATGAAAAATCATTCCATTTTCTCCTGCAAATTTTAATAGAGAAACTATACACAAAACAGCGTTTCTGCTTCAAAGAGCTTGGGGTTTAATTAAAAAGACAAGACACATTTACTGAAACAACCAACAAAGCAATAGATTGTGATTATGTACAGAAATTTCCACATGTAGGTGATTTGATTGCTATATTTAGTATTTGAAATACAGAAAAAATACAAGTGTATATTATATCAACAGTAATGAGAATAACCAAGCAGAAACAAAAGACATTTTATTTTTGTAGGCTATCACAACAGAAATCTTAGTATGAAAGTCAAAACTTGCTCTACTTAACATGGACTATCTCATTAAGGTGCCAAAATAGTATTACTGCCATAATTACATAAAGTAAGAAAAGTATACTATCTTCTTATGCTGCTTCCTATTAAGATACATTTATATGATCAGGTTGTTGAGACCTCTTTCAAGTATACTGCTGTATGATTTGGTGACACTTTACAGAAATAAAGAGAATGATTAAAAACCTTTACTTAAAACATTGATGATTTTTTTTAAATCACATACTTTTGGAAAGGCTTCCTCTAATTGTTTTAATGTTCCCTTTGATGCCAAGTGGCATTTTCCTTTAATGGAATAAAATAAATGTAGCTGAAAGGTGAAAAGAACATAGCATTCTTACTTGGAGTAGACAAAGTGGTAATTGGAAAAGTTTTTTCTCACTGTATTTTTTTGTTGTGGATATTATTATCTTAATGATCATGATAATGATGATGACATGTTATGTAAATATAATAAAAATAGTCTATGTATAAAGTATAAAGAAAAAACTGGAGGCACAACACTTCTTGATTTCAAACAAAATTACAAAGCTATTATAATCCAAAGAATATGACACTGGCACAAAAACAGAGTCATAGACCAATGAAATACAATGGAAGATATAAATCAATGCCTAAATTCAACTAATCTTCAACAACCGTGCCAAAAAAGAAATAAGAAAAGGATAGTTTTTTTCAATAAATGGTGTTGAGAAAACTACTTTTTCACATGCAAAAGATGAAATTGGACCCTTACGCTCACCATACACAAAAATCAACCCAAGATGGATTAAGGTTTAATGATATCAAACTGTAAAACTCCCAGGGGAAAATACAGGAGAAAAGCTTCTTGAAATTGAAAACTGATCTAGTCAGTGATTTGGGGGTATGACACCAAAACTATAGGTGATGAAAGAAAAAGCAGACAAGTGTTACAGCACCAAACTCAAAAAGCTCCAGAACAGCAAAGAACGAGTCAACAAAAGGAAAAGACAACTAAGGTATGAAAGAAAATACTTATAAATCATCTACCTAATAAAAGGTTAATAGTCAAACTTTATAAGGAATTCATACAATTAAAAAAATAGCTACTTCTCCAATGAAATCATACAAATGGCAAACAGATATATAAAAGGTGTTAAATATCAACAATCATCAGGGAAATACAAATCCAAACCACAATCAGTTTATCATTTCACTCTTGTTAAAAATGGCTATTATAAAAAAAGAGAGAGAGAGAGAGAGATAAGTGTTCAGTGAAAATATAAAGCATAGGAAATTCTTCTCCTCTGTTGGTGGGAATATAAATTGGTACAACTGCTATGAAAAATGGTGCAGATCTTCCTTAAAAATTTTTTTTTAAATAGAACTACCACAAGACTTATTAATTCCACTTCTGGTTATATGTTCAAAAGAAAGGAAATCAGTATCGCAAAGAGATATCTGCATTCCCATGTTACTGCAGCATTATTCATATAGACAAGATATGGAAACAACCAAATGTCTATTAACTAAGAAGAAAGTGGTATAGAGCTTAGTATAGATGAAGACATATAATCCAGCTTTCAAAAAAGAGAAAATCCTGATGTGTGCAATAATGTGGATGAACATGGAAGTTAAATAAGCCAGACACAGAAAGACAATATTATATGATACCTTACACATGGAAACTCAAAGAAGTCAAACTTAGAGACACGTAGATTAGAAAAGTGATTGACAGTAGCTGAGGGGAGTGCGGAATGTAGAGAGGTTGGCCAAAAGGTAGAAACTTTCAGTTATAAGATGAGTAAATTCTCGAGATCTAAAGCGCAGCACGGTAACTATAGTTAAAAATAATGCATTGTATACTTGAAATTTGCTAAGGGAGCAGATCTCAAGTGTTCTCATCACACAAGCACACACACAAATAGTAACCATTTGAAATGGTGGATATGTTAATTTTCCTGATTGTGGTAATAATTACAGAAGGCATACTTATGTAAACATCATATTGTACACTTTAAATATAGACAATTTTTATTTGTCAATCATACTTCAATAAAGCTAGAAAATATAACAAAGGAGTGAAAATGAAGTGTCCAAAAAAAGATTATTTTATAGTGGCTTTTAAAAAATTCAAATGTGCCAGGTATATATGAAGATTATGAAGTCATTTATACTCAATAGTATGACTTCTAAATATACAAAGCACAACTAATAGAAGTAACACAAAATGACAAAATTATAAACAAAGCCAAAGACTCTCAGAAATTAACATATGCAGTAGAGAAAAGAAAACAATGAAGGAAGTGAATGACAGCACTGTGAAAGGGTATTTAAATGGCACACTTGCTGTCTTATTTTCCACTGAAGCCCCAACACAAGAGCAACAAATTATTCTCCACAATCGGAAGTAAAGTGCAGAATACCTAGACAGGGCTTGAAAAACACCTCATTGACAATGTGTTATGTAGCCCTTCCTTAAATTTGAGAATACCTTAAAGTTGAAGGGGCTAAGTGCTGGGGATTAGATATTTCTTTGAAAAGATTGTCAAGATTGCTTTCCTCTCATCCTGAGCTACAGAAAAGCATTTTGATAAGACCTCCGCCATTTTATATTTAAAGGACAGTTTCAACTGAGAGATTACAATAGCCTCTGGAGGGTAAAAAAGTTCAAGGAAAAACCATGCCCTTTATGAGTGTAGTTAAAGTTGTCTACCCCCAAAGCCTAGGGTTGTAACCTATGTAAACTAGCTTGTCCAGTTAAAAGAAATTTTGCTCAAAAGAGATTCTGCAAAAGTGAGATGCTCTCAGCAGAAGAAAGCTGTAGCTGAACTTTCTGTTGCAGAAGCTACAACACAGCCACAAGCGGCCAGCAGAAGGAGAGGCAAGGTCTGAAATGAGAGGACTGGGTCTGAAGGGCAGAGGGGACTATGCATGAAACCCATGACAATGATCATGGGAGAGAGCTTCACTCTGGAGCACAGTTGGAATAAACTCACACCACATGACATAATGCAAAGCAGTAAGACCTCTGTTGCATCTTACCTCTCCTGTCCCCTCCCCATTCTGTCCAACTCTATCTCGGGAGTAGGAGGGTAGAGGGGCTTACTTCTCATCCTGCCATGGGCTTTGGACTGAGCAGACAAGCTGGTACGGTGAGAAGCTTTCATTTTGGAAGAATTTTCAGCACCGATTTTTCCACAGGCATGGACCCAATTGTTAGAGAAATGGGACTTCCCTCTAAAAGTGACTTGGGAATTTTTGGTAACTATGAATAATTTGAAAAGTCATGTGAATAAAAACTTAAGGGACAGGAGAAAAATGGTTGATTGAAGAGATTAAAAGAAATAACAGATTGGGACTGACCAGGCGGTGGCACAGTGGATAGAGCGTCGAACTGGGATGCGGAAGACCCAGGTTTGAGACTCCGAAGTCGCCAGCTTTAGCACAGGCCCATCTGGCTTGAGCAAAAGCTCACCAGCTTGGACCCAAGGTCGCTGGCTCAAGCAACAGGTTTGGTCTGCTGAAGGCCTACGGTCAAGGCACATATGAGAAAGCATTCAATGAACAAATAAGGTGTTGCAATGGCAACGAAAAACTGATGATTGATGCTTCTCATCTCTCTCCATTCCTGTCTGTCTGTCCCTATCTATCCTTCTCTCTGACTCTCTCTCTGTCCCTTAATAAAATAAAAAAAAGAAATAACAATTGGAAGAAAAGAATAAATTTACTTTCTGCCTTCACTCTAAAGTGATGATTATTAACAATAATGATGACACAATTATAAATTATATGTGTGTTCATGTTCACACATATGAATATTCTATGTGAACATAATGTTTTGTTTCCTTTTCTGGGACATTATGAACACAGATAGGCACAAACACACAAAAACATATATTAGCACCCTAAGAAAAATCACAATTAAAGCACAAAAGCTAGTGTCATATAGATCATATTCAAGAACCTCAAAACAATAAAATTAAATAAACATATATAAATATATATATAAATATATAAATATAAATATATATTAATTAAATATATATTTAAAACTAGGTAGACCATCCTACCAAAAACCACAAAAGGAAAAGAAAACAATTAAAGAACTCTTCTTGGGAATTATGAAACATTCTTTTGAAAAAGTCTTGCCCTGGAAAATTTTTGTCACCAATGGTCATGCTGGTTTTAAATGTGAAATCTATCTTCATATTCACTGACAGATTCAGGCCAAACTTTATGAAGGCTTGGGTGCTGAAGTTCACAAAACATTGGCAACTAAGACGTATGCTGTTGAAAGTAAAATTGTTAGATAGAAGTTAATGGCAGAAGGTGGAGGGGAGGAGAGATAACCCTACTAGTCCAAGACGTATGACCCCAGAAGAATGAGTGGGTGGCGTCTGTTACAGAGCAGAGAAATGGAAGTTGATCTGTGTTTTTCAAAGTGAGAGGGGATGGCGGGGTTTAAGTTTTTGCCCTTTTTATTTCACTAAAGCAGAAGCAATAACTGATGTTCTGAGAGGCTTGCCTTGGGAGGAATGTGTAGTAAGACGTAAGAGATGTCTATGTGTGCTGAGAACTTGTGTATTTGCTGATATTTAAGTGCATTTGCACAGACAGTATTTTTGTTTCTCACTTAGAGTGTATATTCTTAATCAAATACATTCTATAATAATCGAACATTCACTTTTTCCATGAAAGATAAACATTGTTTAATAATCAGTCACATTCTATATTATAACTTATCCCAGAAGCCATAGACTATAGGAATAGATACTATGTCATCTGATCCAAAATTTTCAGTTATGTTCCCAGATACCAAGGTATCATCAATACATACAGATATTAAAATTTTTTTATGATACGGATTTTCTTTAGATTTGATGACTACTTACTGTTCTGTAAACAAGAATCTATTCCTCAAATTTAATAATATAATCATCTTTATATTTCTAACTAGGACATACACAAGAACATTTACGAACTTAGAAAATAAAAAAAAAACAAGAACTTGACATAGATTATAAAAAAGAAAGCAATTCTGAATCTATCATTACACTTTCAAAAAAAAGCTATTGGTGGGGAAGGCTATGTTTATGTGGGGAGAAGGTTTACCGGACCTCTGTGTACTTTCTACTCAATTTTTTTGTGAACCAAAAACTGCTCTAAAAAATAACATGAATTAAAAAATCTAGTTAAAATGTTATTGGCATTTTAACATCAAACCTCATGTCAGATAATGCATCATGTTTTCTAATTATTGGATGACCATCTTTGTTTACTGATATTCTGGAAGTATGAAACACGAGTTGTGTATTTAAATGAAGCTGTAAGATTAACAAGGTAAAAATATGTTATATTTTTATTCAAAAAGATGCATTAAATCTGCACACATAGATAAAGGGTCACAAAGATTGTTGAAGGACATTATTTCGTTCAAAAAGGAAAGGCCTTCTTAACAATAAATAATAAAAGTTAAAATGTACAAAGTTCTTTCTCTGAGATAAGTAGAGCTATTATTCCTATTTTCCTATGGAGGAAGTTCAGGCTTAAAAATAAGGTAAGTACCAAAGCTTTTTAATCCACTCGTCTTCTGACGGACACTTGGGCTGTTTCCAGATCTTCGCTATTGTGAACAATGCTGCCACAAACATGGGGGCGCATTTCTTCTTTTCGAACAGTGTTATGGTGTTCTTAGGGTATATTCCTAAAAGTGGGATAGCTGGTACTATGGAATATTACTCGGCCATAAGAAATGATGACATCGGATCATTTACAACAAAATGGTTGTACCTTGATAACATTATACGGAGTGAAATAAGTAAATCAGAAAAAAAAACTGAGAACAGCATGATTTTATACATAGGTGGGACATAAAAGTGAGACTATGAGACATGGACAAGAGTGTGGTGGTTACGGGGTGGGGGGAGGGAGGGGAGGGTGGGAAAGGGAGAAGGGTAGGAGCACAGGTAAAACCAGATAGAGGGTGACAGAGGACAATTTGGCTTTGGGTGATGGGTATGCAACACAATTGAATGATAAAATAATCTGGAGATGTTTTCATTGTACATATGTACCCTGATTTATTGGTGTCACCCCATTAAAGTTAATTTAAAAAAAGGTAAGTAAATGAACCACCCAAGGCCAACCCAGTGGGGAATCTTAGAGGCTGTACTCAAACCCACTGTCTGTTTTCAGAGACTATATCCCCAAGCACTGCAGATATGCTGCTGGCCTTGATAAAGCCTTCATGTTGAAAAAAGAATCAGTGATCAATTTTAAATTATAATTGGCTGTTATAAGTGGCTTATATTATTACTGATAACTTTTGTAAACATGGAAATATTGGAATGCTCATTCCAATGAATTTGGTATAAACAAGTTCAAACATAATATTTACAGTCAGAATTTTCTAACAGCAACACACTATGTTTATTTTTTAATTTGTTTTTGTTTTAACTTACTTTGGATGACGAGAAGGCATGAGCTTCTCTCCTTCTTCCCAAATCATATATAATCACAAAGAAGTGGTATCTGCCCATGAAGAAATGGATATTGAGATATTGAAATAGTCCCTGTGCAGGAAACTCAGCTCCATTGAGTTCAATCACTGAACAGGATTTTTTCTTTACTTCAGAACATATACAACCTTGAACAAAGAAAATCTGTGCTCTGCAAATCAGGATTCTTTTCAAACTACTTCTTCCGCAAATTGGTAACTAAGCAGTAATAGGATATGAGAGAATACAAAGAAAAAGTATATGTGTGGTGCTTAAAATTATTTTGAAAAAGGATGAGTGGTCAAAATAAGGGTGCAACACATGCTATATGTCACAGAGCTGTGTCTGCACTTATTTCTTGAAGTGGACAGTAGATTCTATTCCACAGATAATCCAAGCGAAAATACCACTTTTCCTTCAAATGATATGGATATTTCAAACCATATATTTTCTTAACTTATAATTTTGAACAATTGCTGATCTTGACCTTTTTACAATTCTTTTGCCATCTTCTATTTGTAGAAGTATAAGTAAGGAAAAAAATGCAAACTAAAAGTTTTAATGGTATAGAATATCCACTTACACTAGCCTGTGCTGGCTGCCGCCTCCTGTTTAACTCCATTTCTATATTTAACTTTGCGACAATACATTTTGTATCATAGGCTCAGTAGAAGCTTGTTCCGCATGGGAGTTGGAAAATTCTGAAAGGCACATGTGGTTGAAGAAAGTAGCATCCAGATTTAGAGAGGCTATTCAAAGCTTCAATGTTGCTTGTTCATGGTTCAGGGAATCTTCCCATTTCTTAACTACTGAGCAGAGGGCAGCCTAAGAGTAACAATGGTGAGAGCAATGGAAAAGATATAATAGATAGAGTGTACATTAAGAAAGAAAAAAAGAGCTTGATCAGGCAGTGATGCAGTGAATAGAATATCAGCCTGAGATGCAGAGGACCTAGGTTTGAAACCCCAAGGTTGCCAGCTTGAGCATGGGGTTATCCAGCTTCAATGCAGGGTCGCTGGCTTGAGTGTGGGATCATAGACATGACCCCACAGATGCTGGCTTGAGTCCAAGGTCACTGGCTTGAGCAAGGGGTCACTTGTTCTGCTGGAGCCCTCCAGTCAAAGCACATATGAGAAAAGCAATCAATGAACTAAGGTGCCACAATGAAGAATTGATGCTTCTCATCTCTCTTCCTTCCTGCCTGTCAGTCTCTCTCTCTCTCTCTCTCTCTCTCTCTCTCTCTCTCACTAAAAAAAGGAAGAAAAAAACAGTGTTCTGTCAGAATGCTTTATAAACAAGGCATACTATCTGTTTTATATCAGATGAATAACGTAGACAAATGAGAATAAAAATATCTCAGAGGTGAAAGATGCGAGGCCCTGTTGTACTTCGATTCACAAACTGGATACTGACAGAACCATCTGCTATGCTATATGTTCAAAGGGCCAAAGTCTATGTTGGCCTGTCTTAAAGCAATGGAATTATAATCATCATCATCATTATTATTATTTTAAAGAGAGAGACAGGAAAGGAGAGAGAAGGAGGAAAGAGATAAGAAGCATCAGTTTGTAGTTGGTTCACTTTAGTTGTTCATTGATTGCTTCTCATATGTGCCTTGACAGGAGGGGGCAGGTTGGACAGGGGCTCAAGACGAGCCAGTGATCGGTTGCTCAAGCCAGCAACCTCTGGGCTCAAGCCAGCCACCTTGGAATGATAATACTGTGCTTAAGTCAGCACCCCATGCTCAAGCCAACGAGCCTGCACTCAAGCTGGCGACCTCAGGGTTTCAAACCAGAAACCTCAGTGTCTCAGATAAATGCTCTATCCACTGATCCACTACTACTCAGTCTGGAATTATTTCTTATAGTGATATACTAAAGATTTTCATATTTATAACGAACTTGATTTCCAGTTGCAAAGAGAACTTTAGTAACTACATTCCAGTGGTGTATTTGAATGTAATAGCTCTAGGGTGAAACCCAATGTATCTATTGTTTGTCATGTTCAATTTAAAAAATAAAAATTGTTAATTTGAAAAATATATGATGAGAATACAAGAGAGGATATTATTGAGGATGTGAAAGACAGCACATGAGATGAATAGCAAGAGAGGAGGGTAAACATATAGTAGAGCTCCAGAGACAGCTAGAATGATCAGGAGGTCCTCTTTAAGGATATAGGAACAAGGCACTGTGCTCCCTGGCAAAAACAAAAAACAACAACAAAACAATAAATATGCATTCTATTTTAAGAAGTGCTGTGACTCACCAGCTGCTATCCTAGCACTGACTAGTCTATTCAATACAGAGCGAGTGTTTGTAAAATATTTCTCCCCTCTCTTTGGTTATCCTTAAGGAGCTCAAGACGCAGCTCACAGATAAAGCAGAATGTGAATCACACCCATTGATAAACAATTAGGAGGCTTAGGCTAAAAAATACTCCTTAAGCATGGATTTAATAAATCAATTAGATTAATTGGAAGTATTTCACCAGACTGATCAGCTCTGAATTGAAGATCCCACTTAGACATCGAACAAGACATTTTTATTATTTAGAAACAGATGAAGAAAAATAATAAAATAAAAGCAGATGCCTTTTAGAGCATGAACATACATTAAAAATCACTTTCAGGGCCTGACCTGTGGTGGCGCAGTGGATAAAGCGTTGACCTGGAATGCTGAGGTTGCCGGTTCAAACCCCTGGGCTTGCCTGGTCAAGGCACATATGGGAGTTGAAGCTTCTTGCTCCTCCCCCCTTCTCTCTCTCTCTCTCTCTCTCTCTCTCTCCCTTTCCTCTAAAATGAATAAATAAATAAAAATAATTTAAAAAAAAATCACTTTCAGGCAATACACTGGTTGTTTAGATAGTCTTTGCCAAAATAAAAATTCACCTTACTTGGCCTTAGTCTTTCACCTCCCAAGACAGATCCTAAGAATTCATTCATTCATTTATTTTTCCTATATTTTATTCTTGTGTGTGTGTGTGTGTGTGTGTGTGTGTGTGTGACTTTCTATTTCAATGTGTTATTGAACAGTCTTGGAGGAAATTCTGTAAGGACACCACTTACCACAATATTTTGGCTTCCTGCTTTAAATCTATTAAATGTTATTCAGCAATCTTTTACAGTAAAACAGCGAACATGTAAACTTACTCATGAAAATTATCAAAATTTAGAGTGAAAAATCTCTGAGTTTTGAAGTTATATTACCTATGTCATTGTCACCAATTGACTGCATGGCAACCCATAAATATAACAGTGATACTTACAAAGGAATCATTTTACAAATACAGTGCATAAAGTGCATAAAAATGGGGCAGTGACATCAGTAAGACCGCAGAAAAAGATATTCCCCCTTAACGACAATAACTTGATATCCACCCACTGACAAAGTGCCCTTCCCTGTGGGAACTGGGGTACTTAGGTAGGAGACTGGGATAACCGGATGCTGTCCAAAAATTATGAGAACCATTTGGGGAAGAAGGGCTCCATCCAGGCGGGTTCGGGGGAGGGGGGAGAGCAGAGACCACTGGGAGCGCCCACCCTCAGGAAAGCAGAAGGGGGCTGTCAGCACAGGACCAGCTCTGCAGGATAGAAAGAGGCATACAAGCCTAAGCGCTCTGCCACAAGACAGTGGGAAGTGCCCAGCTGACATCCCCCAAGACTGCTGAGAAAGCCTAGGATCCCGCTGCAGCGTGTGGAAGTACAATAGCGACCCTCTTTACTTGCAATTGCGCTTTCTGTCGTTGCAGTTACCCGTGGGCAAGCCGGTCGGAAAATACTAAGTGGAGATTTTAAAAAATACTCAATTCATTAGTTTGAGATTGCACCTTGTTCTGAGTCTCCCAATGAAATCTCGCGCGTTCAGCCCCGTCCACAGGTGATGTGAATACGTCCTTGTCCAGCATCTCCACGCGGCAGGTGCTTCCAGCCCATTAGTCCCCTGGAAGCCTTCTCCGTCCTCAGAGGGACTGTCCTGGCATCTCCTGCTTGTGTGCAAGTGACCGGACCTACTTCACGGTGACCTCAAAGCACCAGAATAGTGATGCTGGCAGTTCAGACATGCCAAAGAGAAGCCTTTTAATTGCTGTCTTAAAGTGAGAAGGTAAAAGTTCTGATTTTTTAAGTCAGGAGGCAGGTGGCTGAGATCTACTGGTAGAGCGACACTTCTATCCATGACATTGTGACGAAGGAAAAGGAAATCTGTGCTGGTTTTGCTGTCATACTCAAACGGCAAATACCCTTCATCGTGTGGTCATTGTATCATCATCCCATGAAGAAAATGAGTATAATAGTTTAAGAGCTTTTCACATAATTTTTATTATGGTATATAGCAGTATAGTGTTATCGTTGTTCTATTTTATCATTAATTGTTGTTGTTAATCTCTTACTGTGCCTAATTTATAAATTAAATTACAGCATAGGTATATATGTACAGGGAAAACATAGTATATATAGGGTTCAGTACTCTCCGTGGTTTCAGGTCCCCATTGGGGGGATCTTGGAACTCGTCTCCCTTGGAACGTATCCCTGAAGTCAGTAAAGACTGAAGGAGGTGACCGCTACTTTAAATGCAAAGACAGCAATGCAAGACTTTAAGAACTATGAAAATCAAGGAAACGAGACACCAGCAAAGGAAAACAATAACTTTTCTTCAACTGAGCCCACAAGAATACATGAAGCAGCCCACCACCACGTGTCGGTATTAATGCAGGAACTGAGACTTTATTCAAAGTGACGATGTGGTACTAGCCAAGGGATCTGGGAATACTTGAATCACCTCTCTCTACAAAGTTTATAAAGCACATTAATGTGTGAAAGAAAGAAAAATAAAACATAGACAGTGCCTACTGAACCGAGGAACATGGGTTATTGTTAGCTGAGCTTTGGCTGGCAGACTCCATTGCAGAGCACTTTAATAAGCGGGGCTGGTCATAAGCCCTTTATCTTATATTCCTTAGGTCTAAATTATTTTTCACTAAAACAGAACACTTCAAATATGCAAAGGCTTCATAATGGAGGAAGTCTGATTTTCTAACTAAAAGGAACACATGTGAGCCTATGATAGTGAAAATCTGCCTGAGTCTTAGCAAAGCCGAAAGCCTTGTCTTCCCTGCTGCCACACTGGATAAAAACATCAAATGGTCAAGCTTTTGTCATTTCACTGCAGGGTTGGGAGAAAGTCATCCCCAAGTACTGGCATTTTAACACAAGAGTTGCTCACTAGCAGATAGGATCCAATCTGTGTCCTCAGACTGACCAATGCTGATGAGAGCTTCTCTTGTCTGGAAGTAAGTAAAGTAGAGAAGCAAGTCTTGCCTACCCTAGAGTTGTACGTAATCTCAGGGCCTTCTCATTATAGCTTTCTATGATTATTTATTATTATCTTTATTTTATACATAGAAATAACTTTCCAAGACACTAAATATCACCCAATATGTTTTTTAATTGCATTAACAAAGCTAGGATTTGACTTTATGGGCAGTCTGTTTTCAACTGTACTGCCTTACCCTAGATGAAAATTACTGAGTATATCAGGAATGCATCAAAATTTTAAGCTTTGTGGGTCCTGCTGCCACGTGTCAGTTGATTTCTATGTGTCCTCTAAAAGTGTCCTTTCAAAAAGTTATCTTGGTACCTGAACATTGCTATGACTAGAGAAAGTGACTCCATATTTCAGGCATATAATTTATAACACTGGCTTAAAAACTAATTTCACACCTTTCAACTTAACATGTAGTTTGTAACTGAAATGGAATCTGTGCAATAGGATAAAACCTTGGATAATAATTTTAGAAAGTTTGTTTAAATATTTTGTTAAGAATTGCACCTACAAATTACTTATATTTATGGTTCATTTATGTAACAATGCCTAATAGATAAAATGAGAGTTATTAACAGGCCACTTAGAGTTTGGAGTGACCATTTGACGCTCTTCTCACAGATGCCATGAAATTAAAGCTAATCTGTAATTCTGGGCTTCACAAACTCATCATATTATAAGATTTGGGTCTTTCAAGGTTATCATTTCCATTATACAGAAGAGCTTTCTCCTGTGCTTTGACTGAATGTGAAATTTTTCTCTTTTGCATGTGCTTCTCTGTTATAACTGGAAGTTTATTTAGGAACATCATTGGAATGAGCTGTAGTTCATGCAGACAGCCCATCAGTTACAGGTATGTACTACAGCTTTAATTGTTCAGAGCTTTAAAAGCCATAAACTGATACTCAAGGCAACTAGTTTGAAATACAGGCTTACCGGTAATTGCTTTTTTATTCTGGTTCTATAAAACACAAGTCTCTACAAAAATGTGTTTAATAAAGTCATGTTTGTTTAAAAGCCTTAACCAATATAATTTGGAGGTTTTTAAAAGTCTGTACACTTAGACCAAGAAAAACATGTATTATAACTGTCTCACTGTTTCAAGTGAGATGCTTAGAATACCAGATCAATTTATTGGCTAGAAGAAAACAGTGTGTCCTTTTGATAAAGTATTGACAATATCATTGTCAAGTTATTTAAAGGTCTTAAAAATGCCTGTCTACTTGGACTTTTCCAAGTACCTGTCATTTAAAAATTAGAGAAGTGAAATAAGTCTGAACTTTGTATTTGATTTTGCCCTTTATTCAAGCAGCTGATATAGGAATGAAGGATATTTAAGTTGCCTCTGGTTAGCTTTATTTACCACCTGGATGCTAATTAGGGGAAAAGAAGGTGTAGGTTTTTAGAAAGAGTAGAAATTATTTCATATACAGTTTGATCATATGTCATCCTTTTTGAGTGCTGAGTTTTATTTGTATAATATTTCTTTTATTATTACGCTTACTTTAATCAAAATTTTGAACATAATTTCTTTTAAGATAGTCCCTTAAAATTTCTGTTTAGAAAATGGCCAAATTGTAAGGCTATATCATTTTTATATCAAATTAATGCAGTTATTAAAAAAGAAATTGTTTTTATCCTCAGTTACACCTATGAAGTAAGTCTCATTGATAATCCTTGACATCCTATGATAATAACAGCAGACAATACTAGATAAAGTATCTAATATAATGTACTTGAATAAGAGAGCCCTGGGTTCAAATTCCAGCACTCTATTTGATCTTAGTGAAATTAATTAAACAATGTCAGCTTCAGGGATAAGCAGCTCAGATAGCTTCAAGAAGTAATTGTTAGTCCCTTTTCAGAAACTCCTCTGCTTTTCTATTTTATAGGTAGCAAAATTAAGATGCAGTAGAAATCTAAATCAACCTCATTAAACTCATTCACTATTCAACTGTTATCTTGTGAGAGAGAACTTTGCTCATCTGGGAGGTAGGGCTTAAATATAGTAGAAAACCAATTAAGAGTGTTGGCCAAGCATTGCTAACTGATATTGAATCAGACTTCAAAGAGGAAGAAAAGGATGCCTGAAACAAATAACCGTATATGAGAACAAAAACCATGATACGAGAAATGAGAGGGGTTGGATTTTAAAAATTACATTTAATTTTTACTGTGCATGTGGTTTTGGCTACTCCCAGGAAAGGGAAAACAGTGTTGATGTATAAAAATACCTGTCTGAAAGTAAAACTGAGTCCTCGGTAGCAGTAAAGACATGCGCGACTAATGGCACTATGAAGCTAACTGACCCCTTGCCTAAAAGACATGTAAACACTGAAAGCTGTGGGTTGACTTACCTTTAGCAAAGTTAAAGAGACTGAGTTCTGAGACAACATACTCAATATGGAAACTTTATATATTAAAACTCCTGAACTATTAACACTTTGTTGAAGCTCACAATCATTCAGGAAAAGTTTTTGTGTTATATTTCATGACCTGCTGTATCCCCTCTTGAAGGAAATCAATACATTTCACAAAAGTCAGAGTCACACGCCTGACCTGTGGTGGCTCAGTGGATAAAGCGTTGACCTGGAATGCTAAGGTCACCAGTTTGAATCCCTGGGCTTGCCTGGTCAAAGCACATTCAGGAAGCAACTACTACTAGTTGATGCTTCCTGTTTCTCCCCCGCCCTCTTTCTTTCTCTTTCCCTCCTCTCTCTCCCAAAATCAATCAATAAAATAAAATAAAATAAAAAAGGTCAGAGTCACACAAGCACTGAAAGACTTCGGAGATGAGAGGGGAAAAAAAACAGTGTATCTCCTAAGCGTTCTTTCTCAGGAACTTGAAAGGTCACTTTAGTGCTTAGCAAGATTGAAACCATATATGAACATTAGTAAACACCGATGGACTGATGATGAGATGAGAGACACCATCCCTTTGGAATAGGGAAAGTGAGCGTCAGAAGCCTAAGGTATTAAAGAATAAAAAATGGGAGAAAATATTTTTACCCAGAACAATTTATAACATTAGTCAAATCAAAAAAGTCTTCTAAAATCATATGCAATTCCAGATTTGTAAATACATTTTTAACCTTGCAATACCAAAGAGATGTTTAAAAATATGTATTGAATATAAATTAACATCCCCATTAACTATTGATTTTGAGTATTGCAAATACTTAAATAGCTGAGTAAAGAAGAGTTGCTCAGAAAGTAATTAAGAATCTCAGTTTTTTTTAATGAAACCATAATTGCAGTGCTTCCATTTAATGTAATTGCTTAATATTAATGTGCAGCATAGATGGTATAGTTAAATTAGTTTTAATTTGGTATAGAGCATCAAAGCTTGCCAGTGAGATTAGATTTCACTAAAACCTGTGTTTCTAGATGCATCAAGTGTTTAAAAATAGTAATTAGTCAAACATTTTAAAATAATTTAAAATGATATTGGAAGATCCTCATATTGCCCTTTATAATCAAAGTTAAACTTTTGAGTCATTATGATGCAAGCCAGCCTAAATTTTAGCAACAGAGAATCCACTGCAGCCTTACTTCAAGATGTCAACCAGTAGTGATACAGCTTTTCCATAGGTTCAGAACAGATTCGAACAGGACTTCTTTCTTGGCAGCCTACTTTTGTGTAGAAAGAGGAGTAGACTTCCACTAGAAGAAACATAAGTTTTTAACTTCATTACACTTCTCTTTAAGACTATGTGGTAGGTGTCAAGAGGACATAGGTCTTTTTTATAAATGAAGATAAATATCTCGTTTCAAGGCAGGACTGGCATCATGTAACTATATGGCCTTATAGAGAGTGCACTGGAGAAGGAGCCTAGAAAAAGCAAACTAAGACAACGGTTTGTGATCAGCGCCACGCCCTAAGGGTTCTGCTGAGCTCCCAAATAGGATTCTATCATAATACTTGTCACTCTTTGAATTAAAATTATTTGCGTATTTGTACTCACTTAAGAGTGCAGAATTTAGAGCTAGACAATGTATGTTCATAGCCTATGCCTGCCACTTGCTAGTCCAGAGATCTGTCTAAGTTACTTAACAGCTGTTCCTTTGCTTCCTCACCTATAAAAGGTCAATAACGGTAACTATCTCATAAAGCTGTTAAGACTTAAAGGAATTAATACCAGCAAGGTTCTTAAGATGAGACCTAACACATAATGAACATTCAGTAAGTTATCATTATTAGTAAAGTACTAGCTTTGTAAGTAAAGAAATATTTAGAACTGTGTCTACTGTAGTGTTTAAGTCAGTGTCTTGTACCAAGTAATTTAGATTACCTCTGCCTCTCTGCTGTTCCTGTCTCTGGTCCATACTTCAGTCGAATAAGCCAATGACGCTTATCACTTGATTAGCTGAGTTTTTTCATCTTATCTGCTAGTGTATAAGCATCAGGAGGACATGGCCTTTATCTGTTAATTCACTGCTGTGTTATTGACAAATATTTGTAAGATATGTGAGGGACACTCATTGACTATTCATTGAATGAACCAATTGAAATAATAATTAAGCAGGACTGACTTAGGTGTCTAGATTCTAGTTGCTCACACTAATAACAAAATTTTAAAAAACTAAAACTGAAACCTGGCATCTTAGCAGAGTAAATTAAAAGAATCAAGAAGTGGCTATTTTTATATTTGCACACTTAGCATTATTATTTAACAGAAAAATTAACCACTCTCATGTCACTCAGTAACCATGTGATTTGTATCAATTAAGACTATGTATAAATGAAAGCAGATACAGCCATGAAACAAAAGCTCTAATCTCCATTGATTCTGTTTTAAGGTCTTTTCCTTCCACTCTTAAAAAAAAAAAAAACCTTTTACTTTATGTTTCACCCCAATTACACTTACAACATGACAATCAATCTTGCTCTGTGCTCTGTCTTGCACTTAAAGCAGAAAGACTTCACTGCTCTCTGAAATCAGCTATACTTTGAGATTACCCATCAACAATGCTGTTCTTGCATTGTTGAGAGTGGCCTTCAGAATCCTTATTCCTTGGTTAGTGCCAATGCCTTGTATGATGTGACTTTTTCCTAATACTAGCTAAGATTATGGTCTGCCTATTTAACATTTTGAAACAAAACTGTGACTATGAGAGATTTTTTTTTCAACAGACATCTTTCTACATAGAAGGAATACTTTTCCCTTTGAAAACTGAGAATATGACCTGATATAGGCTCAAAGTCAACGCCAAAATGCTTATCTCATAGGTATTTCTTAAGGGAATTAATAGATTGACCATATTTTTTTTTTTTTTTTTTTTTTTATTTTAAATATATATATTTTTTATTATTATTAATTCTAATGGGGTGACATCAATAAATCAGGGTACATATGTACAATGAAAACATCTCCAAGTTATCCTATCATTCAATTGTGTTGCATACCCATCACCAAAAGTCAAATTGTCCTCTGTCACCTTCTATCTGGTTTTCCCTGTGTCCCTCCCCTCCTCCCTATCCCATCCTCCCCTCCCTCCCCCCACCCCTTAACCACCACTCTCTTGTCCATGTCTCATAGTCTCACTTTCATGTCCCATCTCTGTATGAAATCATGCTGTTCTCAGTTTTTCTTTTTTTCTGATTTACTTATTTCACTCCGTATAATGTTATCAAGGTACATCCATTTTGTTATAAATGATCCGATGTAGATTGACCATATTTTTTAAAGAAAGAGATACAAATAAAAGGATCTGTTCGTGATTTTAAAGTTAGGAATTATTGTAAGTACTTTCTATCAATGCAATAATAATTTTAAATGTGTAATATATAGCAGAATGTTATCTATTATATATTTATAAACAACACTGTATTACATACATGAAATAACTGCCTAATGAGATTTTCTCAATAGCTTTCACTTGTTGCATCTCTGTTTATTTTCTATTATACTGTTATTGATTTTTGTAATAGTGCCTTGATGCTAACACAGAAAAATGCACTGTTATTCATTACCCATTACTAATAACTCCTTACACCTGTGGTTTCTATTCATAATTTCCTTTATTTTGTTCAGACCTATGTTTTTAAAGAAAATGTTTAATTTTTGTTAAAATTGCTGGGAACTCAGGGAAATTCTTGTTTGGGTATTGTAATCTAGAGTGATAGAACTATCTAATATAATTTTGGTGTAAAGCCTGACTCGATTCTTTTTTAATTTCCCACAAAGATTTTGAGATGAATACAATATTTCAAATTTTATACTGTTTTTCTTAAAGGAGACAACTCTTGCCAAATGCTTCTTTACTTTCTGTCCTTCCTTACATCCACTCTAAACCTTCTGCCCCTAGAAAGAATTAATTTTTAAGTTGATTATTTATTGGGCCACTTCTGCCAATAAATGGCATAACTGGGTGTTACAGAGAACATATCTCACCTGTTCTCTTCCTGGTTCATGAGTTCATGTGGGTATTAGACCTGCCCATCTCTGACACCAGCCACTCGAGGGTGTATTGTCAAGTAGGAGCTGCTTTTTAATGACAGACGTGGAAATGTTTCTTCTGTTTCACTCTTTTGCAGCTTCTCTGCCTAAGGCCTGGAGAGAAAATAAGGCTAGAATTGACTCCCACATTCCAGCATTTTAGATTTAATTAAGGGGGAAGTGAAGCTGGATTCTTCCCTTGGACCTCCTGACTAAAACCAGCATCTCAAATGCAGCTTTTACCAGGAAGTTTTCCAAAAGGTCTACTGAGTATTTGTTCAGCCAGAAATATATTGCTACCTGGTATCTCACTGAGTAGTATTACTCATGGTATGAACAATGCCCTTTATAGAAAACCTCAGAGGAAAAGAAAAGTGACTGGCAGGATTTAGGGACCCCCCCCTACCTTTACCTATTCTCTAGATGGTAAAACCAGGTGCACACTAAGGGGTGCCTATATTCAATGGGGCTACCTTCAGACACAATGGGGATCAACTTTTAGTCATTCCATATTCTGCACAGTTAGGTCTGAAATTTAATCTAAATTGGCTCAGAAACTGAAGAACTGAAGAACTATGAATACCCAGATTATACTTTAGTGCTTATAGCAAAAAATGAACTAGAGAATGATGATAATATAATCCATTAAACAATTTCTAGTATAAAAATTTTCTTTTATGTAATCCTTAAATATCTTTATAAAAAGGCGATTATTCTATTTTTTTGCAATAACAACAACAAAAATAACATCCTCAGGGAAATCACACTGCTGTTTTTAACTAACACAATTTTTCCTCTCAATCAGATATGTTTTTAGAAGATATAGATTTACTTCGCCAATGGTATTGATACATAGAATTCTAACCTAAAATATGTTCAGCTATCTTCTGCCCTACCTCTGGTGTCAAAAAACAAATACTCAGGAGAAAAATAATTTCTTTAGAAAGATTTTATGAAAGATGGAGTTAAGAAAGCGCATGAAAGAACAGAGATGTTTTTGAAGTACATAAAAGATTTCAGAAAATAAAAAGACCTGTTCTCTTGGACATACATTAAATACTTGACAGTTCTGCCTTATGCTAACCTTGTCTATGAATTAGAGTCCCATCACATCAATTTCTTTCAAAGAAAACCTAGTCAGAGATGTGAACCATGAGTAGAAAAATAATAAAATTATTTGACTCCACACACTACAGAGCTCTGAATAGCCAACAAAGTGATCCGTATTTGGCCATGATCATTTTGGTCCCTAGATTGTCACTCTTATTTGAGCCTTCTTTTCCTCTGCGTCCTCTGTTGGTGTTTTCAAAGTTCCTCTTTATTGCCTGCGCTCCCATTCCCTCTGCACTGTCCCAACACAACTCCTTTCTGCTTAAGCAAACTCACTCAACATACAGCTTTTCTCGTCTCCCCTTTAACCACTTTCAATGACTCTTTTTTATTTTTTTTTAATTTCCTTCTCCCGTCTGATGCAGTCAAAAGAGGCAAAGGAAGGAAAAAGCACAACGTTCTATTATTGATGGAAAACGGAACCAACAGTGAGAACATTTGTCCCCGGGTGTGCAGCGGTATGTATCCTCTTCTTACTCCGCCCGCAGGAAGGATGCCTCCGCTTCCTTGACATCTTGCCTCCCGGAGTCCTTGATTTCTCACCTGGCTTCCTGGCAGAAACAATTCTGAGAGAAGCAGTTTGAATGATTTCTTGACACAGTTAGGATGACAGCTATCTATGGGTGAAAATGACTTCCAGAACCTAACAGAGCATCTGCGCCACAACGTCAATGTCACGTCTGGAAGACGGCATGCTTAATTGAAACACCAGAAATCTCAAAAGCGTCATTTTTACCCACAACATTCTTTTTATTCTCTCTCTCTCTCTTCCATACACTAAGTCAGTGCAGTTTGTTACAACGAATAGTAAATAAATATTATATTTCAAGGTCTATGTTATCTTTGTTGAATAAGAAAAATATTGGTGAAGGTCATGTTCATAAAGGCTACCCGCTTTACCGGTGAAAAAAAGTCAAAGAAATTTTCTGCTAATCTCACTCAGAGACTGTTCAAGTAATAATTGTTATTAAACACTATCACTAATCATTTCTAGCATTCAGTGATACAGAAATAATAGGTAAGTTATTGTAGCACTTTACCCATTCTTTGCTTCAATGCTCCAATATTTGTACATAAATACCTGAATAAAAAAGCAAACCTAAAATAATCCTTTTGTCATTTCCCTTGTATCTGAAGGTACAAAGAAAAACTATTGCAACTTTCAACTCTCTATAGGATTCCAGAGAGATCTCTTTGATGTTAACACTAAGGACATCTACAACAATGATCGTATTTAAATAGTCTATCATTTTCAAAGCATTGCAATTTATGTAGTGTTTTTATTCTCACAGTTTCCTCTTGTGAAACAGAATAAGAATTATTACTGCCATTTTACAGCTAAGAAAATTAATGTTCAGACAGGTTATAAGAATTGCACACAGCTGCATATGTTGCAAGTGGTTGAGTTAAGATTTATCAAAGATATTCCTTATTTCTGAACCTGTCGTTCTTCAATTGTATTATGTTGCTTACCTCTAAAGAAAAGCACGATCAGTACCATAAATCTGTACCAACGTTGGACTGAAGAATGTTATGGAATTTATAATGTTTGTCTTCAGATCACCTGTATTTTTATGTATAGACCCCCCTCACATTCAGATGCTACCACTTACCTCTGAGAATTCTGCCCTCCTGTTGGCCCTGGCTGAAATGATTGTCCATTGCAAGGCTATTCCTATGCTCTCTAACTCATGCCTCAGAATTTCTCTTAATTCTGTCCTCATCAATGAATGCTATGCAGACTGAATTAGTCTTGGGTAAGAAACACCAATTCTTGTGCCTTAGACACACTGGGCATGCTTAGGTAGGGACTGAATGGACTGGAGTTAAGCCATTGCCTTGGAACATTCTGCTCTCTCATAAAGAAATTATGACAACAAATTATGCACCGTTTTGATTATGGCTTGGTATCATGTCACTCTTCCACACCCCCTCACTGTCAAATACTATTAATCAATAAAATACACTAGCAGAATCTCTCACCAGGATTATAGGGAAAACCCCAAGGGTCAAGTATGAAGCTGAAAAATAATTTCTCCCCCTCCCCACTAGACATTTCTCCAAGGAGAAAAGTGATCCCACTGCTTTAGACTCATTCACCCTCTCTTGGTATCCTCCTTGCATTTTAGCAGGGATATTTAACACCTTCATTCAAAGGTGTCTTCAGGTAGAATGGTAGACTAATTGCAGAGTATAAGATTGGGGTGTAAATACTTCTACAAAGATTGGTTTTCTATAGATATAACCACTTTGATCCCCCTACTTCCAGATTTATGATAATAGAATCCCTGGAACAGTCCTCATATGTGGATGGGTGTAATGATATGGGGACTGCAACAGACTAGAAAGGCCTGTTATCTGAAAGAGTGTAAAGAAAAAGAAAGGGAAGGGAAAAGAAAGGAAGGAAAGGGAAGGGAAGGGAAAAGAAAGGAAGGGAAGGGAAGGGAAGGGAAAGCAACTGAACTTTTATTGTGTACTTCCTCTGTGTCAGGCAACTTATACATATTAATTCTCATAAATTCCTAGAAGCCATTATTAGCATCTTTCTTATGTAGGTAAAAGAAATTAGTTTAGAGAGATAAATTATTCCCCCCCCATGTTCATTAAATAGTTCATTTATATGTACAATTTAACACTACATTTAACTTGTTAAATAAGTGCACTATATGTACCTTATAAGTTATGGTGGCCAGACTTTAATCCTAAACCCCTCTTCCTTCTACTATATCTTCCTAAATATATAAATTGTGCTGTGTGTGCTATTAGTAACCAAGGACAAAACTGTGTGTAACTCATGCAAGCCTACATACTAGAACAGTGGTACCACTTCATGAGAAAGTATATTTGCTCTTCAATATCTAATCCACTAAGGTGGGATAAACAATAGAAACAGACCACCTGTTCTATATTGAGATCTAGTCATATTCTAGCATAAAGCTAACACCTGAATGCAAAATTAATGGAACCCAGAAAAATAGAGTAATTGTTGAAAATTTAAGAGTGTTTAGCTTGTAAATGACTATATATGACTTACCTTTATTAATTCCTAGTGCAACAACACTTATTTTCTAAACCAGGAATCTAAGGACCGAAAAAGTGAAATGATTACCTTAGTACACAGTTGTTATCTGCTATACACACATATTTTTCAAAGCAGACTTACCTGCAATGTCAAGGTGCCCTTCAGTAATCACAGGACCACCTCCACAAGCTATCCTTATGAAGATTAATTGTTTGTTTACCACTGATAGCTCTGGCACGGGACCAGGCATAAAGAATATGTGCTCAGAGCTCAAGAGACACACAATCTAAATTAAAAAGACAAATAGATGTTTTAAGAGCTCAAATGGTGATTAGACCCTTGAAATGTAAGTCACCATGTTCACATGTATTTAAAAAAAATGTTATTTGTCCCCTTTCATTGCCTTAACAGCTCATAAATACACTGAGATGGGAAGAATGACAATAAGAGCATTTGTGCAACTGCATGTGATTGCTTGAGAGTATTATTCATTTTAGTGAGCTTATTACTGGACAGCTGTTTACAAATTTAGGAGCAGATTGTTCCATGGATGAATGAATTTTGGTTGAAACAAGAACATGAGAGACCTTTGAGGTCCTTGCTGATAATATTCATTTGAACCAGTGTTGCATAATTCCCCATAGGGAACAGTTGGTTTTTCCACGCCACTTGATTAGTGGTAAATATTGTCTGAATTATCCTGAAATATATAAACCATATCTTTAGAGACTCCGAAAACCCAGAAATCCATATGGAACCTGAAAAAAATTTTTTTCAGACTTTAGTATTGAAATGCAATATAGTTTAAAATTCCTACAGGCTATTGTCTACTTGTCGTCAAACAGGTTATATTCATCTGGTCCATCTTAATGCCAAAAATGGTCCCTAAAGAACCATTATTTCAAAACCATTATAAGCATAGAGTGCAATTGTCAGAACCAATTTTAGACCCTAACTCTGCCTCTTATTTATCACTTGAGCAAGTTACTTAAACTTGAGAATCATTGTCCCCTGAGGAAAATGGGAATAATAATACCAATATCCCAAAGGTATTTTTAGAATAAAATGCATTATTTTTGTAAAGAGCTAGCATAATGTTTGCAAAATTTAGGTACTCCAAAAAATGGTAGATACAGTTATTATTATTACTGTTACTGTTCTCACTTATGTACCTTAAACAGTTTAGAAGTGCTCCCACCCACAGAGAATGAAACCTATATTCTTTGTAATGCATCGTAAAGAAAAGCATGTTTGCTATGTAATCAGACTTACTTATGCCTGAACAATGTATTAATTTTCCAAGAGATTTACATTCACTGGCTTCAGTTTTCTCATTGAGTAAATAAAAGGAATAATAAGGTATATGTTAAATAGAACAAACTTATAGTAAAATTCAACTACAATAACAGTAAAAGTAGTTGGAGGAAAAACTGAAAACTGGGTCAGAGAGGAAAATGATTCATTATTGATTTGAAAGTGAAACAGTTTGCAATACAAACAAGATTCAGAGTTGAAAAGATGCAATAGGTCATTGAAATAAAGAGGTTAATGCTAAATCAGTGGTTCTTAACCTGGGTTCTATTGAACCCAAAGGATTCGATGAGTCGGTCTCGGGTTCGGAGAAGCCTCTGCCGTGGAGGCCAGAATAAAGTAATACCGTAATTTGTTGTGAGTTCATGCACTTTGTTGGTTTTGTTCTTTGAGCAAGGTGATGTTCATGCACGGCTCATTTTGTGCCCCAGTAAAAAAACATATACCTATGTCTTGAATTTGGGGGAAAAAAATCATATTTTATTTATCACTAAAGAAGGGTTCGGTGAGTGCGCATATGAAACTGGTGGGTTCGGTACCTCAAAAAAGGTTAAGAACCACTGTGCTAAATGAATGTTTGATAAAGAAAACCATCCCAATTGTCTAAACTATTTTTCTAGAAAAGATAAAGAACTGATTATTAATCTTCTTAGTGAAAATATTCTAGATTCCATTAGCCTGAAATAAATTTTTAAAAAACCTTGCCTTTTTAAAATTTAATTTACATTTTACAAATAACATTCTCATTCTAATTCACTCTTGAAATAGATAAGGAATACCCAGGAAGAGCCCAGTGGAGAAACTTAGGGGCAGTCTCACTCACCCAGAATAAAAAGGTGCATCAGGAACTGTGGGGAGTGAGAACCCATTTAGAAGATGGAGGCCAAATAGAGTTTCTCTGGATGTTTCCCTTTGCTGATGGCCTTGTAGTTTCCACATGAAGAATATCTTTGAAGAGGCTGGATTCCACTCTTATAAGAATTACCGAAGATCCTGGCTCTCCTTGGCCCGAGAAATGGCCCTCTGATGATGGCGTTAGCAGTCATTATGATTTCTGAGGACCTGTTTCATGTTCACAGCAGCTCCTTCAATTCACCCAAGTGTCTCAGATAATGTCCCGAAATACAATATTTAAATTGTGCTAGTTTCTTGTACCAATTTACTTGTTGATGAGCTCTCCCATGGGTGAGGAAATGAGAAACCATAAAAGTATATATAAACCTGACAACCAGCCTACTCAGACAGAATTTTGGACAGCAATCTGCTTCATTCACTTCTTGTACCCAGATAGCTGTGCATTGATTTCCACCGTCTGTCCAGCCTATCATGTTCAACTGCGACTTCCTTTATATGGGAAGGTTAATTAAATTCTTTTATTGACTTCACGTACTGTATTTACACACAGTATTTTTAAGATATGAGTATCATTTTTTTTTCTCCTTCAATATTTTGCATGTAACCTTGAGATGTCCATATTCTAAATTGTCTTCCTCCCTTCCCTTACAACGAGCTCTTTCTTCTGTTCACCACTCTGTTTGTGCGGTTTTAGCAATCCGCTGTGACTACTTGCGGAGGTCCATCCTATCTCTAACGGTTTCCTCTTTAATCACTTTCCCTCATTTGTCCTGTCCTCAGGTGACCCTATAGAGTCCTGCAAATTTTACACTGTTCTTTTTTAAAATTTTTTCTACCTAAAAAGAAATTTAAAAGCAAAGAGTAACTGATTGATCACATGCAAATTTATGCATGCTTTTTCTTTTCCCCAAAGCATTCTTTCATGGAGCAAATACATATTTTTTATACTAAAGACATATTAAGAGTTATTTTCCCATTATTTTAATGTGTTGATTTGACACAGACTGTGCTCATTATAGTAATATTAGAAGGCAGAGATAAAGTGAATAAGAAATACTAACTACATACAAGGAAGTTAGTGACTATATAGGGTACAGATAAGACAATATCACAATAATACAATATAAACCACATAGGATAAGGTTAAGGAGAGGTCTAATAAAGGCCTATGGGTTATTGAGGAGGAGGTAGTCAATAAAGTGGATCAAAGGCATTCTTTAGCAACAAGATGCATTAAGATTGATAGAATAAAAAATAAAGGAGAGGGAGAGTGAGAGGGAGGTTGCTGGTTCGAAACCCTGGCTTCCTTAGTCAAGCCACATGTGGGAGTTGATGCTTCCACACACCCTTTCTCTCTATCTATCTATCTATCTATCTATCTATTTATCTATCATTTATCTATCTATCTGTGTTCTCTCTAAAATAAATAAAGTCCTTTAAAAATCATCTACCATTAAAATAAATTTTATAGCTATAGTCAAGGTTAAATTACACTGGGGAACAATTTTTTTTATTTTCTGTTGCATGAGGTTTTAGAACTTTTTCTATATAATTCTGCATCGATAATCCCAAATCTGAAATCTGTTTTTCAGTGTATGCCCTAATTTTTATGCAATTTTAATTTTTGTTATAGTTAATGGTATGCATTGGTTTTTAAATTGCGGTTAAAGGGCAACGACTCTTGGATTGGACATAAACACAAGGCAATTAATGTTTTACAAACATCACTTTTACATAATTGTAGTTGTTTTTAAATGTAAAAAATTATTATCTGATAAAAAACACCCTCTTATTTTGTTTTAGGACTGAATCATGGCTTCTTCGAGTAGGTGTAAATGTAAGAATAATCCTGACACCTTCTGTTTTATATGTGGCTGTTACACACTTCAAGGTCAAAGGCGCAATATTTCATCATTTATGACACATGCATATATTGCCTATTTTCAAGTTCCCCTTGACGATCAAGTCAAGAATTGGGATCCTCATATTGTGTGTCATCATTGTGAGGAAATACTCCATGATTGGACAAAAGGAAAACGCAAAGGAATGCCTTTTGGTATTCCCATGGTTTGGCGTGAACCTAAAGACCACGGCAGTGACTGTTATTTCTGTCTGATCCATACAAAGGGCATCGGCAAGAAAAAACGGCAATGATCATATATCCTAATATTCCTTCAGCAATACAACCTGTCCCACACTCTGAGACACTCCCGGTTCCAGTTTTCAATGGTTTTATTTCTTCAAAGGACAAAGAAAGTGAACATGTGATCAAGTGTATTTTGATAAGATGCATGAAGAAATGGTTGTAGAATCTGAAGGGTCTTCTTCTGATGCCAAGCAGTCATTAACCCCTCAGCAGTTTAGCCAACCCAAATTGAATGACTTAGGAAGAGATTCGGACCTATCAAAGAAAGCTGCTGAGTTATTAGCCTCCAGGCTTCAAGAAAAGAATGAACTTCACCGGTCAGCTAAAGTATCCCATTTCAGGAAGCGTGAACAGATTTTTGTGGACTTTTTTTTCGAAGACAAACACTTTGTTTACTGTCATAATATCAGTAGTCTTCTCAGCCAGCTAGGTGTTACCACTTACAGTTCAACAGAATGGCAGCTATTTCTTGACAGCTCTAAACAGAGTCTGAAATGTGTTCTCCTACATAACGGTAATGTTTATACAGCTGTTCCAATTGGTTATTCAACTCATCTGTGAGAAGATTATAATGACATAAAAATTGTCCCCAACTTTCTGAAGTATGAGGAGCATAACTGGATCTTTTGTGTGGATCTTAAAATGGTCAATTTCTTGCTAGGACAATAGAGAAGTTTCACGAAGTATCCTTACTTTCTGTGTTTGTGGAACAGCTGAGCTCAGGATTAACACTGGATACAGAAGGAGTGGCCGAAACGTGAAGCTCTGGAAGTAGGGATGCAAAATATTGTGAATGAACCTGTAGTTAATCAAGACAGGATTATTTTTTCCCACTTCACATCAAACATGGCTTAATGAAGTAGTTTGTTCAGGCTTTGAATAGAGAAAGTGAATGCTTTCTACATATTATTTCTGCTTTTCCTGCCTTGTCTTTCGAGAAGATAAAAGCAGGTGTATTTGATGGACCTCAAATTCGAACCCTCATATGTGACAAAGAATTTGCCAGGAAGATGAATAAGGAGGAAAAAGCAGCATGGCAGCATTTTGTGGCAGTTACAAAGAACTTCTCTGGCAACAAAAAAGCAGAAAACTATAAACTTCTGGTTCAAAGGATGCTGTTGGCTTTCCGCAACATTGGATGGAACATGAGCATTAAAATTTACTTCCTGAACAGACACCTTGATAAGTTTCCTGAAAATCTTGGAACTGTTAGTGATGAGCAGGGAGAACGCTTTTATCAAGATCTGAAGAAGATGTAAGAGCGTTATCAGAGGCGATGGGACAGAAATATGATGGCAGACTATTGCTGGAGCGTCAAACAAGATTGTCCTCAACAAGTACACAAATGTAAGAGCCACAAATGCAAATTTTTGCCTGAATAGAATTTAAATAACTTTTGCTCAAATTTTATGATGAAAATAAGTGTTTTAATATGTTCTATTTCAAAATTGTAAACAGATATTTTTTTACTGTTGATTTTTTAAAAATTAATTTTAATGGGGTGCCATTGATAAATCAGGGCACATATGTTCAGAGAAAATATTTTCAGGTTATTTTAACATTTGATTATATTAAGTACCCATCACCCCAAATCAAATTGTTCTCTGTCACCTTCTATCTGGTTTTATTTGTGCCCCACCCCTCTCTCTACCCACTCCCCTATACCACCCCCCCCAGGTAGCCAGTACACTCTTGTCCATGACTCTGAGTCTCATTTTTATGTCTCATCTATGTATAGATTCCTATAGTCCTTAGTTTTTTCTGATTTACTTACTTCACTCAGTATAATGTTATCAAGGTTCATCCATGTTGTTACAAATGCTCCGATGTCATCGTTTCTTATGGCTGAGTTGTATTCCATAGTATATATATATACCAAAGCTTTTTAATCTGCTTGTCCTGTGACGGACACTTGGGCTGTTTCCAGATCTTCGCTATTGTAAAATGCTGTCATGAACATGAGGATGCATTTCTCCTTTTCGAACAGTGCTATGGTGTTCTTAGGGTATATTCCTATAAGTGGGATAGCTGGGTCAAAAGGCAGTTCGATTTTTAATTTTTTGAGGAATCTCCATACTGTTATCCACAGTGGCTGCACCAGTCTGCATTCCCACCAGCAGTGCAGGAGGGTTCCCTTTTCTCCACATCCTTGCCAGCACATATTCTGTGTGTTTTGCTTATGAGCTCCATTCTGACTGGTGTGAGGTGATATCTCATTATAGTTTTAATTTGCATTTCTCTAGTGATTAGTGATGTTGAGCATTTATTCATATGCCTATTGGCCATCTGTATGTCCTCTTTGGAGAAATTTCTATTCATTTCTTCGCCAATTTTTTGATTGGATTGTTTGTCTTCCTGGTGTTGAGTTTTATAAGTTCTTTATAAATTTTGGTTATTAACCCCTTATCAGACATATTGTAGAATATGTTCTGCCATTGTGTGGTTTTATCTTTTTATTCTATTCTTATTGTCTTTAGCTGTGCAAAAGCCTTTTAGTTTTATATAGTTTCATTTGTTTATCCTGTCTTTTATTTCATTTGCCTGTGGAGATAAATCGACAAATATATTGCGACAGATGTCGGAGAGTTTACTGCCTATGTTTTCTCCTTAGATGCTTATGGTTTCATGGCTTACATTTAAGTCTTTTATCCATTTTGAGTTTGTTTTTGTGAATGGTGTAAGTTGATGGTCTAGTTTCATTATTTTGCAGGTAGATGTCCAATTTTCCCAACATCATTTGTTAAAGAGGCTGTCTTTACTCCATTGTATGTTCTTTCCTCCTTTGGCAAATATCAGTTGTCCATAAAGGTGTGGGTTTATTTCTGGGTTCTCTGTTCTGTTCCATTGATCTATGTGCCTGTTCTTATGCCAGTACCAGGCTGTCCTGATTACAATGGCCTTGCTGAGGATATTCGTGTTCTTTTTTGGTTCCATATAAATTTTTGGAATATGTGTTCTATATCTTTGAAATATGTCATTGGTATTTTAATTAGTATTGCATTAAACTTAGAAATTGCCTTGGGTAATATAGACATTTTAATGATGTTTATTCTTCCTAGCCATGAGCACGGTATATGCTTCCACTTGTTTGTATCTTCCTTGATTTCTTTTATCAATGTTTTATAATTTTCCAAGTACAAGTCCTTAACCTCCTTGGTTAACTTTACTCCTAGGTACTTTACTACTTTTGTTGCAATAATGAAGGGGACTGTTTACTTAATTTCTTTTGCTGACTGTTCATTGTTGGTATATAGGAATGCCTCTGATTTCTGAGTATTAATTTGATATCCCACCTCTTTGCTGAGTTCAGTAGTTTCTTGACTGAGATTTAGGTTTTTCTATATACAATATCATATCATTTGCAAATAATGACAGTTTTACTTCTTCTTTTCCAATTTGGATGCCTTTTATTTCTTCTTCTTGTCTAATTGCTGTAGCTAGGACTTCCAGAACTTTGTTCAATAAGAGTGGTGAAAGGGGGCACCCCTGACTGGTTCCTGATCTTAAGGGGATTGCTTTTAATTTTTGCCCGTTAAGTATGATGTTTGCTGTGGGTTTGTCATAGATGGCCTTTATCATGTTAAGGTATGTTCCCTTTATTCCCACTTTATTGAGAGTTTTGAGCATGAATGGGTACTTGATTTTATCAAATGCTTTTTCTGTACCTATTGAAATTATCATGTGATTTTATCCTTTCTTTTGTTTATGTGATGAATCAAATTGATTGATTTGCGAATATTGAACCAGCCTTGCCTCTCCGGAATAAATCCCACTTGATCATGGTGTATGATTTTTTTTATATATTGCTGGATCCGATTGTCTAATATTTTGTTGAGAATTTTAGCATCTAAATTCATCAGGGATATTGGCCTAAAATTTTCTTTCTTTGTGTTGTCTTTGCTGGTTTCAGATTTAGAATTATGCTTGCCTCAAAAAAGGAGTTTGGAAGTCTTCCTTCCTCTTGAAATTTTTGAAATAGCTTGAGAAAAATAGGAGTTAGTTCTTCTTTGAATTTTTGGTAGAATTCACTTGTGAAGCCATCAGGCCCAGAACTTTTCTTTTTTGGGATTTTTTTCATAACTCTTTCGATCTCATTTGTTGTAATTGGTCTCTCTAGATGTTTTGATTATCCAGATTGTTTTTTGGAAGATTATATCCTTCAAGAAATTTGTCCATTTTACCTAGGTTGTCTAATTTTTTTGCATAGAGTTCTTCATAGTATTTTCTTACAATACTTTGTATTTCTGTTGTGTCAGTTGATATTTCTCCACTCTCATTTCTAATTTTATTTATTTGAGTCCTCTCTCCTTTTTTTTTGGTGAGTCTAGTTCAAGATTTATCAATCTTGTTTACCTTTTCAAAGGACCAGCTCCTGGTTTCATTGATCCTCTGTATTGTTTCCTTAGCCTCTATGTCATTTATTTCCACTCTGATCTTTATTATTTCCTTTCTTCTACTTGTCCTAGGCTTTATTTGCTGTTGTTTTGCTAGTTCTTTTAGATGCAGAGTTAATTTGCTTATTTGAGCTTTTTCTATCCTCTCATGGTATGCCTGTAGTGCTATGAATTTCCTTCTCTGTACTGCTTTTTCTGTGTCCCATAAATTTTGAGTTGATGTATGCTCATTATCATTCATGTCTAGAAACTCTTTAATTTCTTCTTTGATCTCATTGTTAATCCATTCGTTATTTAATAATATGTTATATAGTTTCCAAATGTTTTATTTTTTAGTTTTTCTTTTGTGGTTAATTTCTAGTTTCATGGCATTGTGATCAGAGAAAATGCTTGATATGATTTCAATCTTCTAAAGTTTGTTGAGACCACTTTTGTGTCCTAACATGTGGTCTATCCTAGAGAATGTACCACAAGCGCTTGAAAAGAATGTATATTCTACTGGTTTAGGGTGAAAAGTTCTGAAGATATCTATTAAATCGATTGATCTAGTGTATCTTTTAAGTCTGCTGTTTCTTTGTTAATTTTCTTTCTTGAGGATCTATCTAGTGATGTTAGTGGGATATTGAAATTCCCTACTATTATAGTATTGCTGTTAATCTTGCTCTTTACATCCATCAATGTCTGCTTTATGGATGTTGGGGCTCCTATGTACGGTGCATAGATATTTATAATAGTTATATCTTCTTGTTGAATTGTTCCCTTTATCATCATGTAGTGTTCTTTATCTCTTACTACAGCCTTTGTTTTAAGGTCCATTTTGTCAGATATAAGTATTGCTACTCTAGCTTTTCTTTCATTTAAGTTTGCATAAAGTATTTTTCTTCATTCTTTTATCTTCAGTCTATGTGCATCTTTTGTTTTAAGGTGTATCTCTTGTAGACAGCATATGTATGGGTCCTGTTTCTTTATCCACACAGCTATCCTGTCTTTTGATTGGATCATTTAATCCATTTACATTTAAGAGTATTATTGATATGTAGTTGTTTATTGCCATTTTTTTAAAGCTGTATTCTTCTTTCGCTATATTCTTTTCCCCCTTTGAACTTTTCTCTAAAGGCCCCTTAGCATCTCTTGCAGAATTGGTTTGGTTTTAATGAATTCCTTGAGTTTTTTTATTTTTTTCTGGGAAGCTCTTTATTTCTCCTTTAATTTTAAATGTTAGCCTTGCTGGATAGAGTAGTATTGGTTGTAGGTTCTTGTTCTACATTACTTTGAATATATCTTGCCATTCTCTTCTGGCCTCTAGTGTTTCTGTTGAGAAGTCAATGTCATCCTTATGGGGGCTCCTTTGTAGGTGATAGCCTTTTTTTCTCTAACAGCTTTTAAAATTTTCTCTTTATCCCTTAACTTTGGTATTTTAACTATGATGTATCTTGGTGTAGATTTCTTTGGGTTTCTCTTTAATGCAGTTCTCTGTGCTTCTTGAATGTGTGAAACATTTTCCATATTTCTTAATTTAGGGAAGTTTTCAGCTATGATTTGATTGAACAAAGTTTCTATACCTTGTTCTTTCTCTTTTTCTTCAGGAACCCCTATGATGTGGATGTTATTTCTCTTCATATTGTCACAGAGCTCCCTTAGAGTTTCCTCAGATTTTTTGAGTCTCTTTTCTTTGCTCTGCTTCTGTGCCTTTGTTTATTTTGTCCTCTAACTCGCTGAGTCGATCCTCAGCTTCAACCATCTGCTTTTAATTCCTTCCGTTGTGGTCTTCAGTTCCGATACTGTATTTGTCATTTCTGTCTGATTCTTTTTTATTATTTTAGTTTCCTCTTTTATACTTGCTATTTAGGTGTTCATAATGACTATCCATTGTTGCTCTAAGCTCTTTGAAAATCCTAACTATCATTATTTTAAACTCTGCATCAGGTAGTTTGGTTATATCTGATTCATTCAGGTCCTTCTCTGGGAATTTCTCTTGATTCATTTGGGTTGCATTTCTCTGCCTGCCCACTTTGTGTATGTGTAAGTAGGGTTTGGCTACTGGAGTCCAATGGGTGTTCCCTCTGTGTTCCCTAGGTGTGGTCTGTGTGCAGGCCCGCCATCCCCTCTGCCGCTGCCTAAGGCAGTTGGGTATGCGTGTTGCCGACGCCAGCTGCTGTGGCTGTTGCTGCAGTTTCCCCCTCACCTCCACCTCCACGGGAAGGGCTGTGTTCTTGTGTCAGGCTCTATAAGCCTCAGCCGGTCTCAGCCTTTGACTCTCTCCCACAGGTGGGATTGCGCACCACACTCGGGCCACAAGTCTGGGCACCAACAGCAAGGGTGAGCACTTTTGCTCGGCTGCGGGTTCTTGTCAGCTGGATCCTTGGCTGGGAGAGACTGCTGCTACATGCTCAACTGCAAGTCCAGGCTTCTGCCACACCTCCGTGGGCTTTCAGAGCCTGGATGTGGCTGTGAGCTTGCTCGCCCCTGCCCAGCCATGGATCTTTCCCATTCTGGGCTCCTGCTTTTTCCCTACAGGTGGGGTCTCAGGCGGGCCCACAATTGCCGGACAACTTTTGTGCATCCCCTTCACGCCTTCTGGGCTAGACCGAGCTCACGCCAGCCGGCTTGGCCTCTGCTCCTGCCGATGGAACTGCACTTCCACTTCCTGCTGCTGCCTGCCCTTCATCAAGCCCTCAGCAGTGTTGGTAGGGGCACTGCAGCTCAGACCCTAACACTCCGTACTGTAGTCCTGAAAGCTCCTTCCTTCTAAGCAACTGTGCTCTGATTTCCACAGAGGAGCCTGTTTGGCTGGTGTCCTGCTTCCCCTTGCTGGTTCCAGGGGAAATATTGTTTCAGATTTGTGGAGTGACTCAGCCCAGGGTTTAGGGTGGCTGTCCCTCAAAGCTTTCCTCCCTGTGCCTTCCAGACCTCACTCTCTTTTCACTGCTTCAGTCTTCTTCTCTCTCCCTGTCTCTGGGAGTCCCGGGTGAGTGGTTGTGACAGAGGTTTTCTGGACTGTCCCTTTAAGAAGAATCCTGGGTCTGAGACAACTGTCTCTTTCTCACAAACAGTATCTTAACCTGTTTCATAGCTAAATACTGTCCATACACCTCTTCTAGGCTCTGGGGCTGTAGGCTGGGGCTTTCTTCCTGGGACCCGAGTCCCTACCCTTCCGTTAGCCACTCTTCCCGGCACAGGAGTCTCTCCTGGCTGCCTTTCACTCCAGGGAGCTGGGAATCCCTTTCCACGTTTTCTCTTTTCCTACCAGTCTCAATGTGGCTTCTTCAGTGTTCCCCAGTTGAAGAGTCCTCTCAGTCCAGCTCAGCATTGGTTTCTCCAGATGATGGTTCTTAAAATCAAGTTATAATCCACTTTGGTTCTGGGAGTTGGAAGTTGGTAAATCTACCTACTCCATCGCCATCTTGCCCTACTGTTGATTTTTTAACCTAAATCAAGTCCTGAGTGGTTCAGCTGTGGTTCACATATACACAAGGGACCTGGGTGACACTCTGCAAGGAGACTCTGGTTTGAGATGACTGGAATTCCTCTCTGTGCCTTTGTTTCCTCCTCTGGATTCTCTTGGCAGACTGATTTTCTCTGTTTACTTACCAGTATCATGGCACAAAAACACTGCTTCAGTCCAGTCCTATAGTTGAAAGAATGTCCATGAGTTCAGACTTATTCACTTCTGTTTCCCATCTCCTTCTCTCTGCACAAACTGGCTTCTTCCTCAGCACTCCACCATCTTGGCTGCTTCTCCTCTCCTCCATGTGGCCTTAATCTGCTCTCCTCTCTAATACTATCCTCAGGAACCAGGAACTAGACAAATTCTGATGCAATCATATAGTTTAGTGCATTAGTGCATTTCCTGCATTGTATAAATTATTATATTTTCACAAAGATGATGCCAAGAAGACATTCTACTTCATTATGTTAAAATAAATGTTGAAAATTATACAATAAGATAAAAACCTAAAATCTTGAATTGCAAAAAACTGTAGCTTTCCAAGAAAAACTAATGTACAATATGAGATCAGCACACTCAAATTAGGTAAGAACACGTGTTTTGTGGATGCAATAAAAATTTTGTTCCCCAGTATTATTATTAATTTATTTATTATATTTTATATTTACCTGGAAAAAGGTTAGTTATATTCCCCTACATAAGCATTAGCTTTAGCTACTTTTTGGCTTTTGTTTCTTCTAAGAAAAGAAATTCACATCCTTCAATGTAGAAAGGTGAATGATACTATTACCCCCTTGCAATAGAAAGAGAAACTATGTCAATTATTTTAACATCCTGATCCAAAGACATACTTTTCTGTGATTAAACATCTCACAAGAAAAGTTAGAAAATGACGATGGAAGGGTAGAGCTCTTCCTTGCTCATGCAGGTTGTTAACTAGAGGTTATGTAGCTCAAGGCTTGGCCAAGTGCAGCCTGCAGGAGAAATCCAGCTTTGCCTGTTTGTTTGCAGATTATCTGTGGCTGGATCCAGATACCTTTTGCACAGGATCCAGAACAGTGGCAACAAAGACTAAGGTCCACAGGACTGGAAATATTTACTACCAGGCTCACAGAAAATATTTGCCAACCTTTGATTTAATCCAAATCCCTTCATTCCATTTGTATGGATATTGGATTCAGGAGAGGATCAGAGTATAAAGTAAGAATTAGGTCCCACATCTCTTGTTTCACAGGCAAGGGCCTCAAAAAATAAATTAAAGTGAAAATTCTTTTCCCATTAATTGAATAGTAGTCTAAGCTTGTGTCTGCTCAGATCAATTACTCACTGCCCTGAAAATGTGTCATGCACTTTTACAAAAGGCACCTGTTCACACTCTCCCATCTATTTGGAATGTCATTTCTTCTTGCCTTGTCTGTCCAGAAAAGACCTACTTATTCTGTAAAGCCCAAACCAGATGTTTTATCACCTCAATAGCTTTCCTTGATCTTCCTAAGCAGAAATAATGGCTTTCATCTGTATTCTTATAGCAATTAATGGGTGTCTTTTAAAAAAACTTGTATGTATAACTAACACAGTTAAAAATGAATAATGCCACTCAACTGTACATCTATAAATGGCTAAAGCAGTAAATTTTGTGATATATATATATATATATATATATATATATATATATATATATATATATAGCCACTGCAGAATAGGAATAATAGAGAAAATGAGCATTATTCATGTACAATTCTGAGATTCTGGAATGGACATTGTGGGATCCAGTTTATAGCAAACATCATTGGTGTCTACCCTGTTCAGGAACTTTTATGAAACATATCTGAGTGCTAAATATGCTCTTTCTAAAGCATTTTTGTACTGTTATGGTTTTTGTACATACATATGAATGTGAAAGAGGGTTAATTTTAAAGAGAGAGAGATATTATAAACCATTTCTGTTCTGGCATTACCCACCATCCACTCCATAGCAAGAACAAGCTACTTATAATATCTATTTGTCACAGTTCAATCTAAATTGTCATCTTCCACCACTATCTTAGTCCCTTCAGCAGTCATCTTTGTTTCCATTCTGTACCCTGTGGATCCACGCTCCAAAGCTTACCTGTTGGGGTAGACATCCTGGTCTTCTAACCAGAGAGTCTAGGCAGCAACCACAGAATGCTTACTCTTTGTGGTTGAAAGTTCAGACTAATGCTCACTCTCTTTGTCTGTGATTGAAAGTTCAGATTTAGAAAGAAGAATGGTTGTTGTAACTGTAAGATAAACTGCCCTTCCTGTTCTCTTCATTGGTAACTGCACGGGTTTAAGCAAGTGCAAATATACAATTCTTTTGCGTTTCTGTAAATGCTTCCTGCTGACATAGGTGAAATACCCATTTGCATATAGTACTGAATATCGTGTAAGAAATCCTCTCACTGAATTTCTGTTCTTTCTTATGTTTTCTTTCAATATCGTCTCCTGACAGCATTAATGGGAGAAAAAGAAAAAGAATATATATAGAAAGGGCTTCAGTAAGAATTCCCTGATGAACTGTCTCACACCAGCCTTCAGAGGAGGTATTTATGTTCAATGACAGTTGTTGTCGGTTTAAAATACATTTGCTAATAACCACATTTATTATTCACCTTTAAAGTCTTACACATAAAAGAGGACCAGACAAAAAATGGGCAAACTTTGACAATCTAATTGTACTATATAGGGGAGAAAAAAAGGTCAACTCAATGTTGTCACATCTAAGAACTTGGTGAATTCAAACATCTTTGGTTTGAATCCCAAGCATCTAACTATCAGACTAACTTGTTAAACTCTATGTTTAGGAAATATAAATTAAAAGCACATAAGGTAATTCAAAAGAGGAACTGGGACAGACAAAATAACATGTGAAACAAAACCCAGTGTCACTAGTGATCAAAGAAATACAAATGAAATATTAACTGTAACATGAATACTACTCCCAGGCTCAGGTAATATAGACATTTTAATGCATATCTATTTAATGTAAGTTAGCTAAGCTTTTTAAAACTAATTTTACTAAATCTATTAATAGCCATAAAGGTATGTTTTAATCCAGTGATTTAACTTCTGAAATATCTATCCTAAAGAAACAATGTAATATATAAAAATATTATGCTCAAGATATTCAGCCAGCTACTGTTTATAATAGCAAAACTTTAGAGCCCATTAAAAATAAAATTTACCTCACTGGTTAAATAAATTATTGTAAATTTACTTAATATTTTTAAAACCTATTAAATGCATGCTTATAAAGGGCTTAAAATAATTAGAAACAGGTTTAAATAAGTAGTTAAGTAAAAAATAAAAGTATTGATCATACATTGCAATCACAAATATGTAAAATAAGAACACAAAACAAACAAAATATTAAAAAAAACAAAAGAGAATAAAAAAAGTATAGAAAATACTGAAAGGAATGTCATAAAATATTGGAAGGCTTTTTTTGTTTATTTGTTTTTGTCTTAATATTATAGTTTTCTTTCCTGTTTCTTTGCTTCCAAATTAGCTCAAATCACCTCTAACATATATAATGGAAAGATATACTTTTAAAAATATTATTAACTTTTACTCTAATTACTGTAGTTTCTTGAAGTAATTAATATAGTTCAGTGGTTCTTAACCTTTTTTGAGGTACCGAACCCACCAGTTTCATATGCGCATTCACCGAACCCTTCTTTAGTGATAAATAAAATATGATTTTTTTTCCAAATTTAAGACATAGGTATATGTTTTTTTACTGGTGCACAAAATGAGCTGTGCATGAACATCACCTTGCTCAAAGAACAAAACCAACGAAGTGCATGAACTCACAACAAATTACAGTATTACTTTATTCTGGCCTCCGTGGCAGAGGCATCTCCGAACCCCTGAGACCAACTCATCAAACCCCTAGGGTTCGATAGAACCCAGGTTAAGAACCACTGATACAGTTAGCTATTTAGCTATTTACTATTTTGCTCAATCAATTATTCTACTACCTGAAAGAAAGCCAGAACATTTCTGTTGTTTGTTCAGTTTGCTAATTTTGCTGTTCAAATTGCATTTTTCTTACTGTTATGTATTAATTATGCCAACCTGGCAAAGTTATATTTGTATATAGCCTTTCTTAGCTTCAGTTGCCTCATGTACAAAATGGTAATAACAATAAGAACAATAGTAACTACTTCACAAGGGGCGTTGTGAGGTATTAGAGCAGATCACAAAGGCAATATTGAGAGCCGGTACTTAAAAAGTTATTTTATTTCTCAAGAGTCTCTAACATCCAGGCCCTGGCTAGTTGGCTCAGTGGTAGAACATCAGCCTGGCCTATGGAAGTCTTGTGTTCAATTCTCGGCCAGAGCACACAGGAAAAGTGCCCATCTGCTTCTTCACCTCTCCCTCTCTCCTTTCTCTCTCTCTCTCTCTCTCTTCCCCTCCTGCAGCCAATGCTCCATGGGAGCAAAGTTGGCCCAGGCACTGAGAATGGCTTCATGGCCTTTGCCTCAGGTGCTAGAATGGCACTAGTTGCAACAGAGCAATGCCCAAGATGAGCAGAGCATCGCCTCCTAGTGGGCTTGCCAGGTGGATCCTGGTCGGGCACATGTGGGAGTCTATCTCTTCCTCCCTGCTTCTCACTTCAGAAAAATACAAAATAAAAAAAAAGAAAAGAAAAAAAGTCTAGAGACATTTAATAGCACCAGCCACCATCATATTAATCATCTGAGCTCTCTACAAAACAGCCTCTGGGTTTAAATTAGAAAAAAAACCAGTAACAACATTGCATGTGACAGTAAACTGCATGTGTTCAGAATAGAGCATCAGTACGAATATGAAAAGAAGTTTTCATCTAGTCTTATGGCTGTTACATGCTTTTGAGAAAGGCTTTAAATATCCTTTGGAATGAAATCCTTACACCCTTCCTAATAGAATCCAAATACTATTAAATGTGTTACAGTGTTTCAAGAATAACGGTACAAGAACATTTTGCAAAAAAATACGGCTCTTGTTAATATGCTAATTTCACAGGCATATTTCTACTTGACAACTGTGGGTATTATTTTAATTAGAGTCATACTTACATTCTAATATAAAAATTACCACTAAAAGCAGTCTTAATTTCCACCAAGGATAATTTATTATATTCTTTTCACTTTATTCTTGAAACCACACCCGTTGCAAATTATCTTGTCTCTTTTAATTAGTAGCCTAAAGCAGTCTTCTTGTTTTCTGCTCTTCTTTGCTATTTATATCAATTATCTTTATTTCTTTTTAAATTTTCCCTTTATTTCAATTTCAATGTGATCAAACCAGAATAAAATTATAGTAAAAGAATTTTACTGACTTTTAAATAAAAATCTAGTTAGTACTACTTTCATTTATTTCTAAATAGTGGGAAAGTGTACACTTTAGTTAGGCATAATTGGAAAAATAAGGAATAAACACACTTAAAGCATCAGTATGCTCTAGTTGGAGAAGTTTATTGTATCTAACCACCTGGGCCTTCAGAATAATTGAGAAATGAGCCTTAATTGTTTTGTATTTTGCATATTTCTTGTTTAATTTCAATTCAGGCCAGTTATGTCACAGATGTGAAGTAAACCCTTTTTAAAAAAAATCACTTTTAAATCTTTAGAGTGCCATCAAGATATTAGATGCCAATTAAACATACACATTTGGCATAATCAAATCTGAGTTTTTATTGTGAGTTAATGGTTGAACAGGTATAATTAAATGTCTCGTGTGCACATTTTTCTTTTCCACTTTTCTGAAAATACATATTTAATTAAATTAATCTATAAAATTTGTTTCTGATATCAGTAATTCTTCTATAACTCAGAGAAATATTCAATGACTTAAACTGTATAATACACATGCTAGAAACAACGTACATATATATTAGACCAATTTTCCAAAGAAAAAATAATTTAGTAACATAATTACATCTGAGACTTAATGTATATGTCAAATACATCAATTTTGCTGAAATCTCCAGTCAGATCTATTACTTTGGAGAAAACTTTAGCTGAAGTTTTAAGAGATGGACTTTGTGTGGTGCTGTTATGTGAACTAAATCTATAAAATAGAAATATCCAATTTCATCTTATAAGGAAATTGAAATTATAAACTTATAAATTTGTAAGTTTAACAGTATTCCCCACTATAATGCACTTCATCACCCAATAGCAGCTGAAGGCATTGGTGTTTTGCCTACTTCTTCATTGCTAAGTAAGCTGACTGAAGTACCTTCTCATATTTTTATGGAAGTATTTGTTTAGCACACCATAGTATTTAATGATGCCCAACTCTCTTCCAACATTTAGGAAATTCTCTCTAACTGAATCACATACAGAGTGCAAATGTGTTGAGAAGAGTGGATGAAATGTGAGCAGAGTACACATTTTCACCATACACAGAACCCACTGTCACCCCTTTGCTTTTGCTGGCCATCAGAGTTCCCTCATTTGAGGTTGCTATTGATGCTTATCAATGAGGAGTAATAAATATTTCTTTCTTACACATTTCTCTTTCAGATAGCATAATTTAAAGATCACTCATCTCCTTAGCTCCTAGGAGATCCTTTAAAATTTGTGGTTATAGTTGTTTGGGAAACACCCTTGAAAATCTAATGAAAGCTATGAAATGTTTTCCCAGGAAAAATAACATGTGTTCTCTCTCTCTCTCTCTCTCTCTCTCTCTCATACACACACACAAGCACAAATACACACACACTATTTTACATACCTATTCAGGAGGTTTACAAACTTTCTTGAATCTTATTGGTGGACCATCTCAACCACAGGTATTCAGCAACAATTTTCTTAAGCTCATTTAAAAATATTTTTCTTAAATGCATTTCAACAATGTTCATTTTTTGAACCCAGTCTTTGGTTACATGTCTCTGCTCTTTGAGCTTCCAAAATATCTACCTATTGACCTGGATATATTCTGACTACCTCCTTATGTCCTGATATCTCCAAAATACCACTTTGTCCTTCCTGCCTTTTATTTGTTCAACTAGGCTCTGAACCACAGTTTTTCTAATATTCTTCCTGAATACCCTGGCCCTGGATTTCAGGTTAGCTTTGAAGCTTCTCTGTAGCAAGCTTGTTTCACTCTCTGGGAACCATTGATCCAGAATTCTCAACGAAATAGATCAATGCCCCAGCATGATAACTTTTTCTTGCATACTAATATATGCAGAGGTCCCCATTACACACATATCTTAGCTGAGAGGAGAGACAGAGCCAAATAACATTTTAGGAAGCATTTTCATTTGTGTGGTTAAAATATAATTGATTCAGCAATTTGTGTAAATGGAAGTTAGACAGCAATTTATAATAGAAATCTACATATAATCATTAGATAATTTGAAACAATAATTCTACGACTGCCACTTTCTTTTTTAGTGAATGCCATGCAATAAAGAAACTGTTTTGTGTCATTTTATTTTATTTTTCCTATTTGACATACTTTAATGACTAAATGTAGAAAAGAAGACATCAGGGAAAATAGGAGGAAGAATATTAAAAGGCTGTGATCATCAGTAATGGAAAAATATTTCTTAGTGGAGAGTTTACGATGGAGAATTGTGTGCATTTAAAAGCTGAATTACTTAGAATACTTTAATTATGCTCTTTTTCTTCTTTTTTGAACAATCTTTTAACTATGTGTTAACCAGAGACCCCCATTATATTTTATTTATAATTTCATTATTAAAAGATATTTTCTATAGTTTTAACTACTAATGTGCTATCTATGAGGCAAAAAACACTAAACTAAAATGAGCATTGGCAGGATATGCTTTGGGTCGTCGTTTGACCATCAGGAGTCAACATGTCATCTGATAAGTATGACCCTCATCAAATGCCTTCATAGAATTTGTAGATTGTTTCTGTTTGTTAGTAAGTTTCTAGTGAAAATTTATTTTATCATTTCTTAATTTTGAATGAAAGTAGAATAATAAAAAAATCAAAATGAGTTCAATCTTATAATTTCAGATTAACTAGAAATTATTATACAAAGAAATAGATATATTTAAGTTATTTTAAAAATCTAGTAAAATGGCTTAGCTTTAAAATCTTTTTAAGTGAAAGGAGAAGAAATATTGAGACAGACTCTGGCATGTGCCCCGACTGGGATCCACCTGGCAACATCTGGGGTTGATGCTCAAATCAACTGAGTTTTATCCTTAGCACCTGGGGTGGTGCTTAACCAATTGAGCTACGGGCTATGAAAAGGGAAGGGAGAAAGAAGGGAGAGGGGAAGGGGAAGAAAATTCAATGGTCACTTCTCTTGTGTGCCCTGACCAGGAATTGAGCCTGAGATGTTCATATGCTGGGCCGGTGCTCTATTCACTAAGCCAACTGGTCAGGGCAGCTTTAAACACTTTTAGATAAAAGTAACTTTTTGCTCAATTATATAGTTAATTAAGAAAGGAATTTATACCTGACATTTGAATGTACAGAGATGTTTATTATTTTAATTTTATTTAGAAAATTAAATTTAATGAGGTGACATTGATCAATACCAGTACATAGTTTTCAGGTAAACATTTCCATGAATTTGAACTGTTGATTATGTTGTGTAACCATCACCCAAAGTGAAATCATTATCCATCACTGTATATTTGTCCCTCTTCACTCCTTTTCCCCCACACTCTCCCTCACTACCCTCTACCCTGCTAAACACTTCACTTTTATCTATGTCCATGAGTCACAGTTTTATATCCCACTTATTATTTTTAATAAACTTAATTAGTGAGAATTAGACTGCCATTAGCAGTCCTGACAAATAATTTTAACAAAGAGCTAAAGAGGAGTAGAGTTTCCAATTGCACAGCCTATAAGATGATGTGGGCTAGTATGTGTGTGACTGTGTGTGTGTGTGTGTGTGTGTGTGTGCATGCATGCGTGTGAGTGCGTGCACTGCCTACCTCTTCATGGTGGATGTCAAGTCACCAAATATTCAACGTTGTTATTAATAATAAAGATGGAAAACACCAGTAGTTTAATAGTATTTTCAGCAATTAGCAAGTTAGAAGACAATAAAACTCTGGTCGTAGAATAGAAAAAAATTTCAAAAGGCATTGAAGAGTTTATAATAATTGAGAGGAAATAACTAAATGACTATCCATGGATAATCAAAAACTTAAGCTTCTGGGAGCATAAGAGAAGGAGAAGATGTAATCTTCTAAAAACTAGCTATTCAGCAGCTGTGAAATGTGACGGTCAAAGGCAAACTGAAGATTGTAATAAACACCAATTTTCAGTTGTTTTGGCAACCAACAAAAGCTAGAGCTGATTGAAGCAGAATACCAAGAGGCGTGTTCACACCCTGAATAAAGAAATCAATAGGAATATACCTTAAGAACACCATAGTACTGTTCGAAAAGAAGAAATGCGCCCCCATGTTCGTGGCAGCATTGTTCACAATAGTGAAAATCTGGAAACAGCCCAAATGTCTGTCAGAGGATGAGTGGATTAAAAAGCTTTGGTACATATATACTATGGAATACTACTCAACCATAAGAAAGGATGACATCGGATCATTTACAACAAAATGGATGGACCTTGATAACATTATACGGAGTGAAATAAGTAAAACAGAAAAAAACTGAGAACAGCATGATTTCATACCTAGGTGGGACATAAAAGCGAGACTATGAGACATGGACAAGAGTGTGGTGGTTATGGGGTGGGGGGAGGGAGGAGAGGGTGGGGGGAGGGAGGAGAGGGTGGGACACAGGGAAAACCAGCTAGAAGGTCACAGAGGACAATTTAACTTTGGATGATGGGTATGCAACATAATTGAATGATAAGATAACCTGGAGATGTTTTCTTTGAACATATGTACCCTGATTTATTGTTGTCACCCCATTCAAATTAATTTAAAAAAAATCTTGCCTGACCAGGCGGTGGTGTAGTAGACAGAGCGTCAGACTGGGATGCCAAGGACCCAGGTTCGAGACCCTGAGGTCGCCAGCTTGAGCACGGGCTCATCTGGCTTGAGCAGAAAAAGCTCAGCAGCTTACACCCAAGGTCACTGGCTCGGGCAAGGGGTTACTCGGTCTGCTGAAGGCCCACGGTTAAGGTGTCATAATGAAAAACTGATGATTGATGCTTCTCATCTCTCTCTGTTCCTGTCTGTCTGTCCCTATCTATCCCTCTTTCTGACTCTCTCTCTGTCCCTGTAAAAAAAAAAAAAAAAGAAAGAAAGAAAGAAATCAAATCTTGGTAAGGGAGTTTCTTGACTTCCAACTTGAAAATTTTTCACAGGTTGAGAAAAAAAAGCTAAAGATCTGAGGGCTAAATAATTCATTTTTATTATAATCAGATCTGAAATTGATAAATTAAGTTCTAGTAATCTGGGATTCTCCAGTCTTCATCCTTTCAAATGTCAAGGTCTGTTGATTCTGTTTACTGAATATCTCTCAGATCTACTCTTCTTTAACCATGATGTCACCATCCTAATCCAAACCACCATGGTTTCTCTTATGGACAAAGCAAGAGTCCCTTAAATGGTAGCCCCACCTCCATTTCCGCCTTCCTTCAATTTGTTCTCTGGATGTTCACTCCAGGGGAGCATCTTACAATGCCGACGGACACAGCCAGAACCTGCTGCTAGCAGGAATGCATTGCCTTCCTGTGGGTTTTTAAAGGACACTTTTCTCAAGAAAAATTGCTACCATCTGTCAAAAACTTGTCATAAAATACTTTGTTAGAATAAGACATTCTATCACCATCTACCAGAAAATCACTATAATAAATATATAAATGTAGAATGTCTACCGTGTGGAAAGCACTCACTTAAATGCCCTCTTGTTTGTTGCCTTGTATGCACAGTCACATGTACAACACAAGCAGCGCTGTATGGCACGCCCATTATGGAAACTTCCAGTGGCATCCATTTTTCCTTAATTCACAAACTGAAAGTGTTTGTAAGGCTCTAGATCCGTTCTCTGCTGATGTTATTCTGTCAGTTTGAGATTCTTCTTTCAACTCCACCCCACACCCTCTTCACTTGGCTATCTATTTCCCTCTCCTCTTTCATTTTCTCAGAGTGAATGTCATTTCACCAGGAATTGTCTTCAAGACTAGAAGAAGGCCACTTGAGTCATATTATACCTTAGACTGTTGATAAGGTTATGCTTTGCAAAGCAGCAAATCAAAGTATCTGTAGTGCCTGAGTCATTTCACCCAGAAAACAAAGTGAGTGTAGAACATTATCTTTTTTCTGGTCATTTTCCTCTGAAAATATAGACCACTGGAGGGATTAAGAAGCATATGGATATTAATAATAGACTAAAGACCTCTTTGGCATCCCATGTATTGACCCAGCATCACATTGCTTTATTCCAACTGAATCATTGCCCACGTTTTAGCTCACCTTAGATGTGACTCCCCTCAGAAGTTTAAGTGTAGAATTGATTCTTCTTTGCTCCAAGATGTGCGAGGACTTTATCTCCAACCTTTATTTCCAATTAGTTCTCATCTCAACTTGCAGGATGTCATAGGACAGACCAGTTTCAAGTTTTCGTCACAATGTGATGGTATTAGGAGGTAGGCCTTTAGGGGGTGCTTAGGTTAAGAGAGTAGAGTCCTCATGAGTGGATTGCTGTCCTTATTAAAGAGGTCTGGGAAAACTTCCTTGTCCCCTTCTGCTTGTGTGCTTAAAGCAAAAGGGGGGGAGCAAGTTTGCTACCTCTCTTCGGAAACTTTTCCAAATCTTTATCTGTGATAAATCATTACCCACTTCTGCTGAAATGATGCCATTGAAGAGGAATTCAGTACCTGTTCTTCTATTGAACAGCTAAACGTATTAGAATATTATTTCAGTTGAGCTATGTTTCATCGATTAACATTATTTGTCTCTTGTGGGCCACATTTTATTGGTGATTATCATTTTCCATTGATCTAGACATTATAATTTGTATAAGTCAGGCTCTATTTTCTTTAATGTTTTTTAGTAATCACATCAATCTGTCAGCTTTTTAAAAAAAGTTTAGTTGATTAAACCCCTCAGATCCTTTCAGATGCATTCTTGCCATTTAATCTTTATTTTTCTTCTGAAAGTAATTTTTAACTTTAAAAAAGTAAAAAACTATGGTTACCTTGGCATGCTAACTTGCTGTCTTAGATTTACTCAGCAAATCCATGTGTCATGGTTATTATTATGGATTGCCTTGTATTCCCCTAAAATTCACTACCTTAAAATGTGACCTTACTTGGAAATAGAGTTTTTACATATATAATTAAGTTAAAATGAAGTCATACTAAAGTGAAGTGGGCCATTAACTCAATATGACTTGTATGCTTATAAAAAGGGAAAATTTGGACACAGGAAAATTTTTATGTGAAAATTAAAACAGAGATTGGAGTGATGTTTCCACTAACCAAGCATCGCCAACATGGCCAGCAAAGCACCTAACCCCAGGGGAGAGGCAGGAGGCAGACTTTGCCTCATACCCTCAGCAAGCACCAACCTCCATTACTTTGACTTCAAACTTCCAGCCTTAGGAATTGTGGAACAATAAATTTCCATTTTTAATGCACTCATTTAGTGGTGCTTTATTATGTCAGCCTGAGCAAACTGACACGTTAATTATATTTTTAAATATATCATTTAATCTGAAACATCGTATAGCAGTTCTACCCACAATTCATCTCAGATATAGAAAAAATATATAAAATGATGAATTTTAAAGTTCTATTTTAAGTGTTCCACATCTAGGCACCTTATCTGCATGCCCTGTCCTCATTCCATCATTAGCTCACTATACTTGCCTGTTCTGTTGAAATATTAGTAGTATTTAAGAGGCCAAAAAATTAAAAAAAAAAAACAACTAATAAACTGTGCTTTTGGAAAATGTTTTCAGCCTGGGTTCTCAAAATTCTGGGGGCTCTGAGATTTATTTATTTTTTGTTTTTTTGTGTGTGTATGTATGTATTTCAAAATGCTTAGCTTCACGTACATGCATTAATGTTAAGAATGCATAAGCTAATTCAAAATACCAAGTTCTTTCCCTGGGCTAAATTTTTACTAACTTTATACCTGTAATAATGTAACTACTTTTTGAGAATTTAAACTTTTCCAGGCATAACACTAAAACGATTGCATGCATTATCCTATTTAAACCTCATGAATGTATCCCAGAAGGGAATACTATTATTATCCCCTCTTAGAGGTGAATTCACCAAGGGTTTGAAAAATAAATGAAGTATCTTGCCCAAGTTTGCATAGTGAGTAAGTGATGAAATGAGAATTCAAATCTAAATCTAACTTCAGTGGGCAAACTATTAACTATACATTTGCTTCTGCTAATTGAGAAAGAAAAAAAGCTAATTGCTTCAGACAGTTAACAGTTGTACAATGTTGTGCAAATTAATGAACCTCAGTTTTATCCTATATAAATGAAAACTGAAGCGACACATACTTTTTAAATTTGTTGTATGGATTGAATGAAATAATATAAAATTAAATATAGAGGGTGTATGGTGAACATTGTTGTTACTTAAATGCAGTTGATTTAGTAGACAAAATCTTTCATCACATCAGAAAAATAGTGAAATGGATAAAAAATTTTAGAAAAGTATATGTTTCTAAAAGCAGTTTAAAAATGTAATAATTTAGCTTTCCAGCCTTATTTTCTACACTTAGACATATATATATATGTCACTGAAAAAAAAAAGTGTGATATACTTTTGTTACCAAGATCATTAACTTAGTGGTTTAAAAGGATTCACAGTGAGACACTTAATGGTATAACATATTTATAGTGGGTGCATCAGTACAACAACAAAAAAAACCCTGGGAGGAAACATATCCTCTTCACACATTAATCTTCTGCCATAAAAGATGTTACAATCACTAAATTTTACTCAAATTCAAATTTCCTTGCCAATGTGTACTGTTGTTCAACCAGCAACTCTGTCAAAATGACATTGGAGAAATGGATAGCATTTTGCGTTTCCTAGACACATTAACATTTTCAGGTATGTAGTATAATCTCTACTGTCTTTGCTACAGTCTAGGGCTTGTCATAAACTCAACCTCATTCAATCATTCTAAGAATCAAAGTGATTAGATTAACAATCTTGTGGTCCAGAAACTGGGGATGCTTTAATTTTGTGACAGAGAAATTGATTTATTAGTAAGTAACTTGAGAATTATCAAGCTGGCCAAAACTTTCAAACTTTTGTCATAATTTCTTTTTCTTTCTATATCCCGATTGCACACAAAATATACTTCTCTTATATTATTACTTCGTTGTTTACAAGAGAGAGAATACTTAAGAAAGCAATCTTTTTTTGATACATAAACAGTATTTTTAGATCTTCTTTATAACACCTTGTTTCCTATAAAAGAAAGAATATTTAAACATTTGTATTGGAATGTGTCTTGAATAATTTCCTACATTTGCCTCCTCCCGACCCATGAAAAGAAAAGAAGCAAACCTGTGAAGCATAGTAAAATTTAAAGAACAAACCTAAAGAATGAACTTATTGTCTCCAGATTAGTGTTCTCAGTAATTGCACTTAGTAGAGGCTGGAATAGCCTAATAGCACTTTCATTTTTGTCCACGTAATTACCTTAACTGAACTTAAGTATGGTATGTTTATAGTCCCAGTATCATCATTAAGCTAAAAATTGAATGTTCTATCTTACCTTGAAAAATTCCAATTAAGCTCATTTGGAGCTTTCTACTGAATGCCAACACTAATTTCTTTCTGTAAAAGATCAAGGGTGCCAGGATGTTACACCAGAGAGAGGCCAACTGTCAGCTCATTAACAAGTTGATGAACTACACAAGTAGTTCTTACTGATGTGAGCATCTCAAACTGGACTAAAGTTGTATTCTATGAGACCAATGTGATAGACCTGAGAGGTAATCTCTTATTATAAACAACTTTACATGGGCAGTTCAAATTTGAATGATCTCAAGAACTAAACTTTGAGATGATGTCAAATCTTAAAAAAATAAATGAAGGTAGGTGCTATTTTGTTTAAATAGTTTATCTACCAGTGTGAGCAATACTCCAAAAGCTTTTCTCACCTCTAGTTTTGTTGCCTGTGGAAATAGAAGTCTTTTACAAACTCACAGGACATGCATTCCAGGGTCCACACATAGGAGCTCTTAAGTCATTGTCGTAAGATTTATTAGAGCAAAAACAAAACAGTCTCCAGAAGTCCAATGTCTTATCCATACCCAGGGGACTCAGCTCCATCTCACTGCTGAAGTCCCTCCTCTGGTTTCTCAGACCTCTACTCACATCTCTTACATCCAGAATGGCCAAGACCCAGAGACACAAAACCTCTCTGTGTCTTGTTTCTCAATCTATATGTCTGCCACCAAGGCCTGATGTTGCCCAGGGCATGCTTGGGCTGCCACGCTGCTTGTCCCATATGGCTGCTATGTAAAGAGATCCCACAAACAGAAGAGCCAGCCATGGGTCTTTGTTAAGATTTGATTATATTTCTTGGGTTTGGGAAAGAACAGGCTTTCTTTCAAAGTATCCAATCATATTTCTAATTCTTTATGGGCTTGTGTTGGGCCCTCCCATTACCCAATCCCCTTCCTGGATCTTCTGGAGTTTCATGACCTTATCCAATCAGATCTTTTTTCTAAACTAGACACTCCTCAACCCCTGCACTATCTTGGCTTCTATGCACATGTGTCCAGCAAAATAATTACCCCCTTGGTGGTTCTTCTTATCCTACTCTAAACCCATAATGTTGGCTAACTGGAATTAGTCGCCCCAGGGAGATTGGAAAGCTGGTTGTTTCTGCGTCCTTGAGAATCAGCATACATTTGGCTGGGGATGTGGCTGTGCCATGAGGAGTCTGTGAATGCTGAATCTTCCTAGTTAATCAAGAGTTAATCAGGCTTAATGTCTAATTCCATTTGTTCCCTTTTTTTTGTTGTTAATAACTAACTAGCTTCATACTCTAACAGTTTCACCTCAATAGCACATGCAATGTAAAAGATGATTTTTTAATATTTTTTCTACCTTTATCTTTATTATTAAGATATCTGTTGTCTCAAAAGCTAGAGTTAAAAATGGAACATAGATCTGTCTCTCTACTAGTTCTTTTCATCAGTAGTGCAATAAGCACTGATCAGTATATTCTGTATATTTTATATTCTTCAGTAAAATTTTAGAATATGGTCCTGTTAAAAAAAAAAAAAGTAATTGGTCTGCAGTGTTGTCAATGATGAACACCGTTTCACAAAAGAGATATGTGAACAAGAAAACAAAACATTATAAAAGTGTATTTTTTAGACCATAAAATTATCATGGAGAAGAGCCCATTGTCAACCCAGTCAGGGCCACTGAGACTTAGAAGCTGGATATTTCTATCTTGATTCACCAGAGATGAAGGACTGGTTTAAAAACTAATGTTCTCAGGGGACACAGCATTGAATAAACTCAGTCAGAGAGGCTAACTATAATGACTTACTAGAGTTAAACTAGAATGCAAGTTTATTTATTTTTAGCAACTTGAACACTGATGTCCACTCTCCATTATACTCAATGACTGTAGAAATATAATTAATCTTTGAAGTCTTATTTGTCAACATGAGCTCTGAGCAAATGTGGAAAGATAGTCTTGAGAAATATTTAGTTCATGTTACAGGGAAATTAGAAATTAAAATAAATTATCACACAACTGAAGATATATGTCTATGGTTACCCAGAATAGAAATTAATGAATCTTCCCTAAATCTATACTTTAATCTTCCCTTGTCCATTGAGACTGTGTCTTTTTTATTAGATTTTTTTTTCTTTTTCATGTTTATAATGAACTTCATGGAGTCACAAAATATTCTTTGGACTTTGATCATATTTTTATGACAGACTGCCATAGAAAACTTATTTGGAATTAGCTATTTCCAATTAGTCAAAGATGAACAAATCTCTTAAAATAAGTCACAATTCAGAAGCTAATCCCATCCATTTCATATTGTTTCTTTCTATTTTCAGTTTAATTCTTAATTCTGGAAACATCTTAACACATTTTTCCATAATGACTAAAAAAAAGTATTAAATACAGTGTGTCTGTAAATTCATGGTGCATGTCAGTCCTGTGACCAGTCAAAATTGCACCATAACTTTACGGACACACTGTATTGAACCCTTTCAGCCCATGGGGGGGGGGATTCTTAATCTTTCTTTTCTATTAGAAATGGAGATATACACATAAATCTACTAACTAATAGGTCAGTTTCCTTTGAGAGAAAAAATTAAAAACTTCCCTATGTAAACCTCAAGGTAGGCTAAAATTTTAAAAAAAGGATAGACTACTCAAATTACTTTTCTAGCTTTATTTTTCTACCATTCTTACTCATATGTCTTTTACTCAGCCAATTTAAAAACTTACCATTCAATGCTTTTGTTAATGGAAGCAACTTGTTTATTTATTGTTACCTTTTACTTATTTATATTTGTAACACCCAATCTGGTGTTAAAGCTTCTTTTCTAGCACCTACAACTTTTATGACTTTAAGTCAGATTACTACAATTCTATGAATTTTATTTTCCTGTGTACTTGTAAAACTGCACTACATAGTACTTAGATGTAACTGTAGAGAAATCCCAGAAAAACAACTAGTTATTTAGAACATGCTAAAAAATAAAGTCTAAAAATACTAAAAAGAAGAATAATTATCAACATCTAGATGAAAAATTTAGAATATAATTCAAACCATACCCTTCCAAAATCCATTTCCACTGTCTCTGCCTCACCTTCTCCTACCTAAGGGACTGGATGTGGGCAGGTAATTGTGGAGAAAAACAGGGCAGCTCTTCTGCCATAATTCCAGAGCTGTACAGGAAGGAAAAAACTTTCCAGGTCTCTGATGCCCTTATCAATGCAAATTAATCCAACAACTAATTAATCCTACTTCTCTTCTAACATTACAGATGTTCAAAATTGATTCTATTGATATCACACTTGACTGCTAGCACATTACTTAAAAAAAATGATTCTATAGTTCAAATGCCTTAGAGCTTTATACCTAAAATCTTTGTGTTTCTAAAGACCAATATCACCCTATTAAATTTAATTTCTAAATAAATAAAATAATTTTAAAAAGTGATTCTAATTATATGTATTTTGTTAAATACTTGTGAGATTACAATGTGTATTAAAGCACCTACCCAGTATTACCAGATGGACTTTGCAGTAAGATGGACCTGAGTTTGAATCCTAATTATACTGCAGTCTAGTTATCTATCTTATATAAATTATGTAGCCATTTTCAACATTTTTAATCTATAAATTTTGATTAATTGTGATTAATCTACCTGTAAGGGTTGGTCTGAGCATTTAATGAGATAATCACAAAAAAAGGCTTAGCACAATGATTGCCTCGTGTTTTATACAAACTAGGAATGATTATATTAGTTGTTCCTTGAAGAGTGGTTATTATTATTATCATTATTTCATCACTGCATGCCTTCACACATTTCCTTCTTCATATGATATCCTCCTCCTTTCTTCTTTCTGTTGTTCTTGATAATTCTGTTTTTACCCCTCTATCTCCAGTGCTTAACATAATAGTTAATACTAAAAAGGAAAGCAGCACACTTTTGGTAGAAGAATAAGTAAATGAAGAAACAAGTGAACTAAAGGCAAAGAGATTGAATATGTTCTTAGTAGAGATAAATGGTCCTTAAGACTATTCTCACAAAGCATGGGTCAGCAAACATTTTTTGTAAATGGCCAGAGTAAATATTTCAAGTTTTGTGTGTCATAAGATCTCTGTAACAACTGTTTAACTTGGTCATTGTAGCATGAAAGCAACTTTAGACCATGATTAAGCCAACAAGCATGGCTGTGTTTCAATAAAACTATGCAAAACTGAAACTTGAATTTCATGTGTCATGAAATTCATCGTTTTAAAAACTTTTTCAACCACTGAAAACTATGAAAATCAATCAAGAAGCACAAATTGCCAGTTTTAGAAATAGTCATGGTGATGTAAATTATAGTGTAGAGAATATAATGAATAATACCATAATAACTATAACTACGTATTTAATGTTATATGTGTAGTGGACTTATTGGCATGATCATTTTGTAAGATTATAGATTATATATATATATATAAAATCAGTGTGTCATAGACCTGAAACTAATATAATATTCTATGTCAAATTTAATTGAAAAATAAAAAGAAATAATGTAAATATAAGATTCAGTTGTGGCCATAATTTGCCAATTCTTGACCTAGAAAAATAACATGTAACCAAAACTAGGAGAAAATTCTGGCTTATTATTCAATGTCCATGAGGCTCATGGTAATAATAAGAAAAGATGTCTTTGAAATTCCTGCATTTTCATGAAAATGTGGAAGAGCTTTTCTAATGATTTATTGCACATAAACTTAGACTTAATTTTTGTAAAATTCTTTAGTTTTTTTTTTCTCTGAAGCAGCCATATCTAGAAAAGAACTTGACATTTAGAGCTTGAGTTTTCACCTCTCCTCTGTTTGCTATGTAGCCCTGAACAAACCACTCTAAGTCTTAGTTTTATCATACGGAAAATGGGCATAATAATTCTCATTGTTTAGTGTTGCTATTATTTTTGGAAATTATATATGGAATGGCCTGCCATGTAATTGGTGCTCAAGAAATGTAGCAACTATTGTACCCTGATGTTTAGTTTTTGGAAGCTATTATCTCCCTAACCAGTTCCTTTTTTTGTACATTTTCAAACCATATTAAAATTTTCCTTCTGTACCAGTGATTTTGAACCACGTATATGAATCATCTGTAGTTGTAGTCATACTTTTCTCTTTATTACTGCTAGAAGAGGAAACTGGAAAAAATGAAAAATATAAATATTCGCTCAAGATCACCATCTTTTCATGGTATCCCAAGTGCACTCAAATTATTGTATTATAATGTCTAAAATACAAACTCAGTGAAAGTGGAGAATTTCATTTGTGTTGTCACATGACATAGTCTTAGCCCATAAAACAGCACCTTGCACAAAACAGGGCTCGCAAGCTATCTGCTCAGTGTGGAGGAGCTAAGCCAGAGCAGCACATTGCATACAAACTGAAGAGATATATTTTCTTTAACTCCCACAGTAATCCTCAAATAATGATCAATTAGTTTAAAACAAAATCCATGAGATTGATCTAAAAAGAAATTTGAATTTTTATCAACAATTAGGCTCTGCAAATTGATATGACAACATAATTTGAAGTGAACTGTAACTGTTCCTGACCAGCAAGGGCAATCCTGGGTTCCTACAGGAATGTAGGAAAAACAGATCAAGCCTTTGTTTGGTCTCTACAAGGAGCAGGGAGACTGGAGCTTTAGAAGCAGAAAGCACTGGCCCAACACAAAGGGGTGGGCAGTGAGATGACAAACAATTGCAGTTCTCCAAAATACCTGACAAGGCGGTGGCTCAGTGGATAGAGCATCAGAGTGGGATGCAGAGGAACCAGGTTCAAAACCCTGAGGGTGCCGCCTTGAGTGCTGGCTCAGCTGGTTTGACTATAGCTCACCACCTTGAAGCCCAAGGTCTCTGGCTTGAGCAAGGGGTCCCTCATTCTGCTGTAGCCCCCAGGCCAAGACACATATGAGAAAGCAATCAATGAACAACTAAGGTGCTGCAACGAAGAATTGATGCTTCTCATCTCTCTCTCTTTCTGTCTGTCTGTTCCTCTCTCTGTCACACACAGACACACACACACACACACACACACACACATGCACATGTGCGCACACCCACATAAGCAAGACCTATGCCTCACGCTCAGACCGCATTATGGCAGGTAGCAGGAGCTCAGACCTGGACGACATATACAGGCCAGAAAGCTGGAACTGGTCCCGGAATGCTCAGCCTTGCTGGCAGGCATTGTGTGAGTGGTAGAACTAAGGTCCCTGAGACTGTTTTTAACTCACCTAGAATAAAGTGCCTGTCAGGTAGCTGAGAACTATATTAATAAAACTAAGGCTAGCTACTCTAATAATTTCAATGTGTCCAATGTGTGTATGTGTGTGTGTTATTTCTCTATCAAAAATATATGTCTGAATATATTCAAACTAACTTATTTTCTATATACCCAAACACAACAGTATTTTAGTTTCCATTCACATCAAGTTCAAATAGCAGTCTGTGATGAAGGAGGTGGCTGTCCTTCAGGCTTGCAGGTTTCTTCTTCTTGGCATCTACTGCCTTCTACACAATCTTCTAAATTTTCATATGAAGCGAATAAGTGGATAGGAAAGATAGAGCGAAATTAAGATAAGCTTTTATTTTCGGGTTGGATCCCTTGTGGACAGACCTAAAGACGGTGATATGCACATAAGTGATTTGTAGCCTCAGTAATATCTGTGTGGAAAGTATGTAGGTCAAGGGTTGAAAATGGACTGTCTCAGCTAATGCCAGAGGGTGGTCAAGAGCTAGGATGGTCCATCTAAAAAATATTGTATCAAACTGCTTTTTTCAGCCCAAATGGAACAACAGGGACAGAATGTTTTTCTCCTCTTTGAATAACTAGAAAAATTAGCCAACATATATCAGACAATAATTTTAAGATATTGGACCATGGTCATATTTTCAGCCATGGTAATTTAAGGCCTTGGACAATAGCACACGACAGTAATGCTTTAACTTCAAAGTAATGATTTAATTTCAAAAGCCAGCTCTGGGAAATGTCATCTAGAACATGTATGTCCAAGAAGAAGAAATGGATGTGGTAAATAGCTAGCTTGTCTCTCCCAGAAGAACCAATATTTAACTGCCCTAACTCGTAGCAGGACAGATGGAGGGCACAGCACATTATGAACGATTGATAGAACTTCTATTCTAAGAACAGGGATACCGACTGCTGAGTTTTGAGTTATTCACATTACAGTGATAAAAATCTTCCTCGGTCTCACCAGAACTTCGAACAAAGCTTATAGTTGTATAAAAAGAAAGGCGTTGGTTTTTATTATTTTGTTTGTTTTTCTTTCTTTGTTGTGTCTGTGTCTTTACTGGATAACCAAGATTAGGAGTGAGTTCAGCATTTGTGTGAATGGTAACATTGAGATAAAAGAACGGCAGCAAACTCTGAGATAAGAATTCACATCTAGAAAATCACTCTAATTATAATCACCCCCTTCACACACACACACACACACACACACACACACACACACACACACACAAACACACTGACAACTTCACAGAATTATTGAACTGGCTATTGAATTTTCCAAAAGATGTGGTATGGAGTTTTAGGTTTATCTTCTCTAGATATTAAGGTGAAAAGGGAAGCTAAGCAACATTCAGGTGTCAACTCTTTTTTTTTTGCCTTACACTTGTAACACCCACATGTTGACAGAAAATTAGTTTTCATTTCCATGATACTGACTTTTTGAATTAGGAAAATGAACTGATCCTTAAACAAAAGAACTATTGACAATATGTCTCAACAACATACTAGGCATTGAAATACTCTCTTTCTCTATACCTTGTGCTCTTAAGGTAATGAATGTCATTTTAACTGTGTGCTGTCTTTCTTGTTCTTATTAACTGAACACCACCTAATGCTGCAATTACAACAATCAATCCCAGACTTTCTACAAACTTAAAATCTATCAAACATTGAATGTGTTACCTCCTTCTAGAAAGTTAACAACAGGGGAATTAATGGTTTTACATATTTTAACACACCAGTTATTAAGGGTCCACTGCCATTTTGATTGGCAGCAGAGCAGTCACCATTTGGGGATGCTAGCTCACAATGTGTGGTGACCCACCAGTAGCAGAGGACCCATCTTTGTGGAACCGGCACTGAGAAGCCAGGTGCCAGACCCAGAAAGCCAGCAGAGTAGCGACTGAAGAGGGACTAGATAGGGCAAAGCCCACAGTCTCCCCAAAAATGCCTGGTTAATACTATGACTGTTGTCCCAATACTTCATTTCTTTTGATTAACTGTAAATCATCTTTGATCAACTAAAAGGTGATTTTGATAGTTCTTTTTGCTTTCATCAAACTCATCAATCGGAAAAGTCAACCCACAGATCTGAATAAAAAAAAGACTGGGTCAAGTTTTAAGCATAAGTTATACTTTTTTTCATGAAGAAGCATTAGGTAGTAGAGGAGGACCATTGAGAAACACTTCTTTCTGAACTTCCCAATGGGTACAGCAACCTGCTTCAGGAATCTGGGGAAGTATTCAATTGGGATGCTCATATTTTTAGTCTCTGCCTAATTTCTTTACCTTTTTATCTCCAGGGCCTTTTGGCAGTGTTCTCTGAGACTGTCCAGCCCCAGGCTCATGTCTATGCTTCTAAGAGAAGCCTGAAAGAGGTGGGCAGTGCTAATTACAGTAGCCAACATTTATTGATGGCTTACTGTGGATCAGGCTTTGATCCAAGTGCTTTATGTGGATTTATTCACTGAAGAACAAACCTATAAGAAAACTGAGGCACAGAGATGTTAAGTAAATTGCTCAAGGTGTGGCAAGTTATATAGCTGGAAAACCATATTAAGCCATATGGGAGCAGAGCTAACATTCTTTTCATCTAAATTATATCTAAGTTTGTTTACTTAATTTGAATTACACCATTTTTCCAAACCAAGGAAGGGTCTAGTACCTCTGCTATCACCACAAAGTCCTTTGTTCCCACACCATTCACCAGCTATTGCTAATTTCTTCTTTGCCCTCTGTGCCTCACTCAAGACTATGGCCGGGTAACCTTAAATCCCAGAATCTGGCCCTTTAAACGTGAATCCATTTATAAAACTTGACAGGATGCTCTGGAGGCATGGTATTCTACAACTTCAAGAACACCAGTCACACGAAGTGCAATGTCAATGGCACCCTCAGAGTACACAGTATGGCAGACCTGGGACTAAACTTATCTTCCAAAGATCCTTTCTTAGTCAATGGCTGACTTCCCGGCTCACTGTTCTAGTCCTCCATCCACTTCACCGTAGGGACTGAAATCTTTTCTTTGAATGTTGATCTATTATTTTCGGGCCCTTACCTGCTCCTAGTTCTTTTCATGTCTTTTCCCCAGAAATGGGTTTTTCTTTCTTGTGGCTGATTAAAACTTCTGGTTAGAGTGGTTCTGGTTCTTATAAAGAAATGGCCAAGATTTCAAACGCTGGCCAGCTCCCATCACTCCCACAACAGGGTTCTTTAAAAAACTTTTCCCAAGGGACATTTCAGGTATTAAGAATACTTGTCATTACTAATTAGTCCTTTTCTCCTAATTTTTCACGCAGCTGCTTATGTCATGAGTTGAAATAAATAACATAGAAGCCCTAAACACCTCACTTACTCATTTACTCTAAGTTACTAAACTAGTCAGTCCATCATTTCTTACCACCTTCTCTCCCAAACCCTGTTTAATCTTTCTCAGACCAGCACAAGAAAGAAACCCACAGGTACATTTTACTGCCATCACTGTACAAAATAAAAGAGAACCCCCAAAAGGAAAATACATAATTATATTATAAATATATTTACAATGTTTTATATCTGATTACTAGATTAATAACAGTTTAGTATTTTAAAATTTGATAAAGGCAAATACTAAAGGAAATGCTAATCCCACAGTTGCCTCAGCTACTTTCAGTTGCTAGTTGACAAAATTTTTTCTTAAGTATCTCATAATGATACATTTTTTTTACATGTGTATCATATTTGTGCGTGTAGTTTCATTTTTGTTTAAGGTTTCATTAGCAAAATAGAAACGTCCTTATAGTTGTGCTCCCAGAAAGATGTATGACAAGCAGTTGCGTGTAAAACTGGATTGAAGGATGAGGCTCTGGCTTCCAGAAAACTGCATGAGAAAGGTCATAGGCAGAAACAAATACCAATGCAGTCAAAATGCAAGGAAGGTGATAGGTGAGAGGGAAACCTGGTTTGCATGCGCATTTCTGTATTTCTCTAAATCAGTCTCTCAGTGGAAGCCCGGAAGGAAATCAGAGGGTAGCTGCCTCCTGGTGGATGAGTATTTCCAATGTAAATCATCGCCTTTCTTTTTCCAAAATTGCAGACTGTTGTAAATAGACAGACTATCATTTATTTGTATTCAATTTTGCCAATCTGACTTCTGCCAATTTTCCCTAATTCTAGCATCTAGGAAACAAAATCTTAAGGGAGAAAATAGAGTGAAATTTATGATGCCGGTGTTACAACTTTTAAAGCTGCCACTTTATCATTTTGACCACTGCGTTTAAACTTGTGTGATTTCCTGGGAAGATCACTAGAGAATGTTTAACATTTTAAGCTCTCAAACATTAAATTGTGTGCTCCTTGAGTTCGATGTGATATGTTTGATAGGTATGACACATAAGCATTGCTTATTGCTTGTTGAAAATTAAACTCCAGATTTTTTGATCCTTTGTCAAATGATGCATACAACACATTTCTAGATTAGAGGTCCAGAAAACATGATTCTTTTGGAGAGGCAAAAGCAGTGCAAGGTCCACATGAGGAAACTTCTAAATGCTTGGTGCGTGCATTTAGGTCAGGTATTATCAAAACTTCACTTTAGCACTAATTTTTAAATGCCATGTTTGAAACCAAAAATGATATTAATATAAGACAGGAATAATGTAAACTGTGTTCCATTGAGCTAACTCAATAGTTTCATTTGAAGTGTGGTATGAAAGTCTACGGAGTTCAGGTTTTCTTAGGACTAGGCAGATGATTGTTTAGAATTCCTCCGTGCTTTTTGAGCACGGCAGGGGAGCGGACATCAATTTATGTCTGTAATTACCATTGTCTTTTTTCAATTGACATACCCCTGTAACTAAATTAAGTTGATTGGTCCCTGGGGGAGTGACTATCCTCTATTAGCCACTGATGTCTAATGTGGACCAGCACAGAATACCTGCTTGCTGTAGACTCCTGAAAGATGAACACTGAGACAACCAGGCAGTCAGTGAGCTAAATCTGGGGAGCAAGGAAAAAAATAGAAAGTTGCCAGAATATATATCTTGACCTTCTTTTGGAAAATGAAGGAGAAATAACTCTAACAAACCAATGAACAAATTTCCAACCTCATTTAGAGCTGGCTATTTCCAGCAGCCTCTTATTGTCTAGCACAGCATGAGTTCCAGCTATGGCTTTTCCCTAGCTTCAGCAAATTGATTGCTTTTTATAAAAATTAATTTCAGCATTCTAAATATTTTTACTCTGGGTTCATTTCCAGCTATACATAAATACATGGAAGGAGTTTCAAAATTGTTATCAAAGGAAAGAGGAGCTCAACATGGAATCAGTTTTGTTTGACAAGTCAGGTGAGTTGTCATAATTTATCTTCTTGTTCTCAGCCCCTAGAATTTGTTCCAGTTTTTTTTTTCTGTACTTGATGGTCGTCTTTAGTACAAACAAACAAACACACAATCAAACAAAAACACTAGCACATGTATGATTGATTTAAACACTTTTCCTGTCTATGTTGTTACTTCTTATTTTGAACGATTTCCACAACAGTTTGATTTTTTTGAAAGAAAATTGTAACCTTAATAAAGAAAAAAAAATTTCAATATATTTAAATTTCTTAAGTACTTATTTATGAAGTGGTAGCATGAATACTGTGATCACGGAGGGGTTTTTACATAATCTCTCTATATGATAAAGATTAATAAGGTTATATATAATCTGTATGCCTAATAAGGATTTATAAGGCATTGGTCTTGCACTCAAGGCTGCACAGAATCTACCCAGAAGAACAAGGAGCTAACCCTACCCAGATACTGGAGGGACGGAATGAAATCAGACTGTGAGGAGCATTGTCTAAATGCACCCAGTCTCAGGATTCAAAGTGGAAACGTCCTGTTAAGGAGGAGCCATTTAAACAATTTGTACTCCTGTCATTCTGTCTGAGAAGTATGACAATGGTCATTTGTCCCTCAATACCCTCCTCAATCTGGGGACAGGTGAGTTTACAAGAAAGAGAAAGTGTTCATTTGTTTTCGGTTTTATTTAATTTTTACTTTGTTGTGGCAAGAACAGAACATCAAATCAACCCATCTTAAATGATTTTTAAGTGTGCAACACATATTTTTACTAAAAGCACAATATTCAACAGATCTCTTATTCAACTTGCATTACTGAGACATTTTACCTGTTGATTGTCAGCTACCCATTTCCCTGCTCTCCCTTGTTCTTGAAAAACACCATTCAGCTCTCTGCTACCATGAGTGACTATGTTAGACCCTGCATACAGATGGAATCATGTGTATTTGTCTTTCTGTGATGGCTTATTCCCTTAGCATAACGTCCTCAGATTCACCCATGCTGTCAAACATTGTAGAATTTTTTTCTTTTTTTTTTTCAGCCTAAGGAATATTTGATGTATATACCACATTTCTTTATTCATTCACCACAAATAGACTTTCAGGTTGTTTTCATATCTTGGCATTTCTGAATATGAGAGCACTGATACCTCTTTAAGATTTTGTCCTTAATATTCCTGTATAAATTCTGAGTAGTGGAATTGCTGGATCACATGGTCTTTCTATGTTAATATTTTTGTCATGTATTGTAGCTTTGTAATATATTTTGAAATCAGGAAGTGTGGTGCTTCTAAAGTTTGTTCTTTATTCGTCAGGTTGGCTTTGCTATGTGGGGTAATTTTGTGATTCTATGTGATTTTTGTAATGCTTCTGTCAATTTCCCTAAAATATGTCAATGAGGTTTTGAAAGAAACTCATTGAATATGTAAATTACTTAGAGTAATATGTGTTTATGTGTGTGTGTGTGTGTGTGTGTGTCTAACTTGTGTTTTAGCTGTTGGTGGTTCAACTAATTTATACAAATTTACTGAATTATTCAGTGGTACAGAACTTAGTTAAGTATGAAAGGTAAAATAACATGGACTAATTCACATATTTTTCACTATGTCTAATATTAATTCAAGTTTTTATTTTACTTATTTATTTTTTAATTGTCAAGTTAAAATTCACTAAAATGAGGTTAAAGGCTGTCATTAAAATTAGTAGTTGTAAAGACAGCTAAAAATTTTCACAGCTAGGTTATAAATAATCAATTGTCAAATGATGTCTTGGAGGAATGAAAATTATTTATGATCATATTTATGAGCCTTTATTATAAATGCAGTTTAAATTCATGAAAGCTAGGCAAGCAAACAAAACTGGGATGCAAACAAAAGTACAACCATAGTGTGTACAGATTTAAATTTTGATGACACACAATTCTTTGTCTAAAATATTGCTGCTGAAATTAGACCTACTTAAAGATACAATTGTCCTTTTGTATCCACAGTTAACCAAATTCCCATCGTAATCATGGTAATGAAATGTAGCTGGCATGGAGATTTCACTTACAATACAGAATGTGTGATAAAAACATTTAAGATTTTGTCTTTAAGATATTTTTCAGAAGGTTTTAAACAACTGTCCAATTAATATCTATTTTGATTTAAGTGCCTCTGTCAGTCATCATGGTTCTATTCCAGAGTCAGCCAAAAATCTATCAGTTCCCTCAAAAAGCATAACTTTTTACTTTACATTCAAGGTAACAGCTATAGTGACACATGACAGGCATTCAACATTTACTTCATCTTTATTTAAATGTAGGCTTGAGACAGTTTGTCCATTTCTAACTTTATCAGAAATGTTTGGAAAACCATGAATTACCTCTTAGTGCATAATACATGTAACTTTAGAGCAATCACAACTACTTTTTGTCAGATCAAGTTTTAGCCAACCCTCATGACCAAATTGTGTCAATTCTACTGGGAAATACTAGCTTTATGTCTTTAGATTCCATTTTAAATTTTCATATACTGCTTTCTTTAACCTCTGACTCAGGAAAGAAAAGCCTGTAGGCAATGCCAATTTGATTTAATATGATGGTTCTTTGTTTAACTACATTTCACCAGATGGAATGAAAAATCTGTGTTAGAATTTCATGTACCATGATTTTTATACATCATTGGTTTTATAGTTTATTGAACATTACTTACTTTTTTTTATTAAATTGTTCTAGAACTTAACCATATTCAAAGATGTGGTAGAATTTTTTTTCTTTTAAAATTAAATATGTGTATTCATTTAAAATAGTTTACTGCAAAAGATTTGGCCTCACTATCAGGTAACATTTTTACTACTTTAGCCTTCCATTTAATTTCAGAAATGTCTCTGACTCTTCTGAACAAAGTTTATTTGCTTCTCCTTAATAAAATGATTGTAGTTGTGTAGGATTCCTCAGTGAATAAAGATATGTTGCTATTTTATTTTAATGAAAACTATGGCCTGACCTGTGGTGCCACAGTGGATAAAGCGTCGACCTTGAATGCTGAGGTCGCGTCCACCCAGAATTCTGAGGTCACCGGTTTGAAATCCTGGTCTTGCCTGGTCAAGGCACATATGGGAGTTGATGCTTCCTCCTCCTCCTCCTCTCTCTCTCTCTCTCTCTCTCTCTCTCTCTCACTCTCTTTCTGCACTCTCTGAAATGAATAAAATAATAAAAAAAAGAAAACTAAGAATGTTAAAATATTTATTAAAATAAAAATTATCTCAACTTATAGAAGAAATTCACAATCTGGATAATTCTAGAATTATTTAACATCTAACTTTGACATTTCCTCCTTTCTCAATTGGTACGTGGCCTTCTACTTTTCATAGTGCAAAAATTTAACACAAGCTCAGCTATATTAGAAGACTGGTTTTTGTTATAATTTTTCTGCTACCGTGACAGTTCAAAATAACAGATTCATATTCTTAAACAAGTTTTAAAAAAATAATATGTGTGTGTGTATCCCAATTATAAAAGAATGAAAGTGAAGGGCTATAACTATTTTTAGCATATACTACTTTTATTATTTATTTATTTATTTAGTATTTATTACATTTGTTGAGGTAACATTGGTTAATAAAATTATATAGTTTTCATGTCTACAATTCCATAATACATCATCTGTGCATAGTATTGTATGTTCACCATCCAGAGTCAAGTCTCCTTTGGTCACCATTTCCCCCCCCCTTTACTGTCTTCTACTCCTCCCCACCTCCTTTTCCCTCTGGTAATCACCATACTGCTGTCTGTGTCTATAAGTTTTTGTTTTGCTTAATCCCTTCACTCTTTTTACCCAACCCCCACAGCTGTCAATCTGTTCTCTGTACCTATCAGTCTATTTCTATTTTGTTTGTTTATTAATTTTTGTTCATTTGATTCCACATATGGCTTATTTTATTAAGTGTAATACCCACCAGGTCCATATATGCTGCCATAAAAGGTAGATTTTTTTCTACTCTGTACTACTTTTATATTGTATCCACCCAACCCTGTTTTTATGTAGCTCCGATTAAGTTCTATCTCATTAGATCAGCTCCATCTCTTCTTCTTTTGATCATCATAGCATGAAATAGTAAGTACAGCAAGATTAAATATATAGGTCTGAAGCAGGCTACCCACACATTTGCTTAGTAAACTCATTTATTTTTATTTATCTTTGTAAAATGTCTTTTAGTTACAGCTTCACTTAGGTAATCTTTCAGTCCACATTTCACTATCTTCCCAGAGCACAATCAAAAATTTCTTTTTCAGGCCCATGAAAAGATGTTCAATACCATTAATCATTAGGGAAATGCAAATCAAAACCACAAGGAGATGTTATCTCACACTTGTTAGAATGCTTATCTTCAAGAAGAAATCACAGATGCTGCTGAGGATCTAGTGAAAATGGGACCTGTATACAGTGTTGAGAAAATGTATGTTAGTCCAACCATTATAAAAAACAATATGGGGTTTCCTCAAAAACTTCAAAATAGATCTACCATATGACCCAAGAAGTCCACTTCTGGGTATAGACCCAAAGGAGAAGAAAGCAAAGCTTTAATGAGAAATATGCATATCCGTGTTTATCAAGGCATTATTGACAATAACCAACAGATGGCAACAATCTCATCAACAGATAAATGAATAAAAAGATGTTGTATCTATACATAATGGAATATCATTCAGTCATGAGAAAGAAAGATATGTTGCCATCAGGGATGAACTATGAGAAAACTATGCTAAGTAAAATAAGTCATACAGAGAAAGACAAGTACTATATGATATCACTTATATGTAGAACCTAAAATAACTAAACCTGTAAAAACTTAGTAAAATGGTGATTACTAAGGAAGGGCTAGGTGCAGAGAAAAGATTGATAGTGTTTAAGGGTACAAACTTGTAACGAATATTACATCAGTTGTAGAGATGTAATGCATGTTGTAATGAAGATGGACAATAATAATGTACTCTATATATGTAATGCAATAACTATTTCTACAGTGACAGTCACATTGAATATACAAAGGTATCAAAAATAATACACAATAATTTATGTTTATTTGCTTATAATAACAAGTACTTGTTATTTGAAAAGTCTTCAGTTAGATTCTAAAAAATGTTAAATTTAAAAATAATAATAATATAATGTTCTTATCACAACTAATTCTTTCAGTACTGATATCAATAGAAAAGCTAATATATAAACGAACAATTATTTCACGGTATGGTAAAGTGGGTGGATGAGCCAGGTACAATGAAAGCAGAAAACCAGACGTAGCTCATTTGCAGGAGCAAGTGATGAGATGGGTTGAAAGAACTGCTGACATGTGCTTGTGGCACCTCACTGCTCCTTCATGTTCACCATTTGTGAATAATGGATTTCTCTACCACTACACTCTTCATCGCCTAATTACTGTTGCTGAGTCATGTTCCATTGCTTAGGTCAGTGGCACACATTGCCATATTGCTGTTAATGGTTGTAAAAATGGAGAAAATACTTAACTTACAATCAGGGAGTAACGTGAAAACTTAGGACAGTACGTGTGCTCAATTAATATTAATTAATTATAATAATGCCAGAGCACTTAAGACTGTATTTTCTTCTGCAAATTAAAATGGTTTAATGAGTACAAGCCTGCACTTGAGATTTTTCAAAATCCAAGGACATTTTTTCTTCCATTCCTCTTAATCAGTTGTTTATGTGTACTTTTTAAAAGGACATTTTCAAAACAACATGGACACAAAATGTCCTGCCAATATATTTTTTAAATTTTGTGAGGGGTTTTGCTGGGAAGGAGGATGAACTGTTCCATCTATAGAAGACTGAGTGTGATGAAGTCTCTCTTAGTTCTCTTTGTGGCCATGATATTAAGAACGTACTTAGATCAATCAGCCTTATGTGTAGTCATGCACTGGGCAGCACTCTTGGCCATCAGCGCCAGGGCATCATGCCACAAGAGAAATGGCTTTTTGATTGGATAAATTGTATTGCTTGTGGGTATAATGTTATGCTTCTATGACTTACGTATTTTTTTTTCAGTACATGATAGTAAACACTCAAACATTATGATGGCGGTATTGCAGTCCTCAGCACAAGACAACTCAAGCAAAGTAAAAAAGACATCATAACTCACAGGTGTTATATCTTACCCATAAATTACTAGAGCTATTGATGGCAGTGAGGAACTGACCTGCATCCGTCTCCACACTGCCATTCAGCTCTCCGAAAGTCTATGAGCCAAGAAGTGAGACATGATTTATGGTAAGTTGCAAGATATCATGTGTGCATATTGCTGTATGTGGACCAGAGCTCAATTCATGGCTTAAAAATTTGTCACAGGACAGTGCATCTTCCAGTCTGCCACCTTCAAATTAAGTGTCACGATAAGAGAAAAATATGGCAATGCCTTGGGGGAAAAATACCACATTTTGATTAGGTTACGAAAATAGTGTGGGGCAGTGAAAGATGGGGAACCGGAGTTCTCATTTGGTCACAACATAAAGTATAAGATCTAGGAGATTGGAACAAAAGAAGAAAATACAATAAAACAAAAACAATAATACTTACAATGAAAATGGCATCTGAGGTTATAGTGTAGAAAAAGAAGTTACTGGTCATCAACAAAGAAACTGTCCTTCCTTCAGCTCCTAAAATCAGTTTTACAAAATTTTAAAGGGAACCTGCCTATAGCCTAACTATTCAGATATATTCATGCAGACATCACCATTCTGTGGATATTTATTTGAGAATCTTAATTTATGCACTTTCTCTTTTACTTTATGGTTTTAAAGATGAGTAAGATTAAAGAGAGACAATTAAATGGTGGATGATTTTATTCCTTTCTGTACAAACAACTGTAAATTATTCTTATTTTAAGCCTTAGATTTATCATCCATCTTGGGATAATGAGTAGGGCAATTATAACTCCGCTGACTAATATAAACTTGACTTTCCAGAGACAGATCTGCCTTTATAGGACTTTGCAGATGCTATGTGGATTTGAGTTGCATTTGTTCTGGTTACTTACATCAAGGCCTCAAGAAAGAATCAGCAGATATAAACCTGGCCTTTAAATTCCTCTGGCTTTACTTTGGTATATATATACTATGGAACAATATTCAGCCATAAGAAATGATGACATCGGATCATTTATAACAAAATGGATGTACCTTGATAACATTATACGGAGTGAAATAAGTAAATCAGAAAAAAAGAAAAACTGAGAACAGCATGATTTCAAACATAGGTGGGACATTAAAATGAGACTACGAGACACGTACAAGAGTGTGGTGGTTACGGGATGGGGGGAGGGAGGGGAGGGTGGGATAGGGAGAAGGGGAGGGACACAGGGAAAAACAGATAGAAGGTGACAGAGGACAATTTGACTTTGGGTAATGGGTATGCAGCACAATTGAATGATGGGATAATCTGGAGATGTTTTCATTGTACATATGTACCCTGATTTATTGGTGTCACCCCATTAAAGTTAATAAAAAAAAAAAAATTCCTCTGGCTTTAGACAAAGAACCAAAGAGCTATATTATCTATATAGTTAACTGTGGGTTTTACTCGACAAATGAAAGGTACTCAGCTATTCAGAATGATGAAGTCCCTTCTTGGATTTTGCCCATACCTCCTTTTCTTAACAGGCTCATGTCTGAATTCCTAATCTATTCTTAAACCAACTACTCCACTTCAGTAAAAATCATTTCTATCAAGCCAGAAGTTTATATTCTATATCTGGGGATCTTGTTGGTACCTTCTTCTCCATTACCTCCTATACCCTATACTTCCCCGAGTTTGATCATTTATTCCTCCAAAGTAAATTCCCAAGGCATCCAGTTCTCCTTCTGCTTTGACCACCTTGGCTGTCAGGCATCTGCCCCTCTTCCCACCACTACAGCAATAGCTTCTCAAATGGGCTCATCATCTCCCCTCTCTCATCCACTGACCTTTGTTAAAAGAGCATATAAATGTGTTTCTCCCATTCTGTAAAGCCCTCAGTGTTTTCCACTTCAGATAAGTCAAATGAAAATCCTCAGTGTGACACATGAGGTGCCTCTGTTTCTGGCTACTGCCCACCTGTTCAAATAAAACTGTCATGGTGCCTTCCTGTTCCTCGGCAATGTGCAAGCAGCCAGGTTTCTTTCCTTCCCCACTTTCTGTTCTTTACTTGTGCTCTTCTCTGTACTCAGAATCTTTCTCCACTTCCCATGCTCCTAACGAACTAATCTCCACCCTTTGGGTGTCAATGTCTTAAGAGAGGTTGCTCCTGATCCCTGATCTTGGTAGATCTTCCCTGTTATCTTCTCTTATGGCATCCTAGATTCTTAGAGCATTTATCAAAGTGTATTTTCTAAATTTTATATTTATTTAATTTCAGCTTTTCCCACTGTACTGTAGCCTTCACTGAGTCAGATCTTTTTATTCACTGTGTGCATCCCATATGGGGCACAGCCTTTGACGCAGGATGGGCCCTCCGTCCACATTGTTGTGTGACAGTTATGATTGAAACCCACAAATTCAGGTGTCATCAGCCCATTATTCCTAAGCTTCATTGTTTACTGCTGATACCTGCACTTCAAGGTCACAAGAACCTTTCTAATCTGATGCCTCTCTCTACCTGTGTGGCAAACAGGAATTTTAGTCAATGCTGATGGTCTACCCGGAATTCAGTCTTTCTCAGCATATAATCTTTCTGAGGTCCTGTCAATTTCCTGGGGCACCTCCTGAGAGCAAGAGAGAGGTCCTCTGCCTATATATGTATCTCCCCTTCCTGTTCTAAGGGAGACAGTTCTGTTCCCCATTTCTTCTTCACGGCTCACATCTTCTCTCCTCTTGTTGCCCTCGAAGATAACTGGGAACACTACATCATGCCCTTCCTACTAGCCACATGGCCTTAACCCAGTCTGAACATGTTTCCTCATGTTTAAGATGGAATGGTTATGGAACCTACCCTGTGGAATTATTAAAACATTAATAAATATAAATGCCTTAGCAGCGACTGTTTGATACTAAATACAGTTGAAATGTTAGTTTTATTCCTATCATAGAACTTCTGTTTTTGACTCAGGAATGAAACCGTTCACCTGAAGCAATGAGGTGCAGAAAGTTTTGGTTTCAATCTTCCCTCCCAGTACGTAGCCTAGCCACCCTAGACAATAAGAGTTGGTGTCCTTTTTGCTACATTATCTCTGACACCTAGAATATGCCGAGCATTAGCATGGACCACATAAATATATGAAAAGCACATTAAAATTCACTGTCCAGTTTCAGTAGTACTGCAGAGAAACAGGGAGCCTCCAGGCCCCTCCACCAGGGAAAGTGAGTTCTCAGGCCCGAGGCCAGAGTGGCCAAGCCCGTGTTGAAGGGCTCCTATAACAGTAGAGCGGTGATGTCGCTAGGTTCACTGTAATCAAAGGGTCAAGCTTGGCATCATGGCCAGAGAGATCCAAGGGACCTGACATTCAGCAAATATGAAGCAAGTCCCTAGGAAATGCAAAGTCATGGTTTCTTAAAGGGCAGGTGTCTGGCAATGACCGGTGCCACAGTCTGTGCATTCTGTTGTGAGGAGTATACAAGTGAAGTTGTGTCAAAGCTCTTAGAAGAATGCCTAGTAACAAGTGAGTTAGCTCATGGCACGTGGGCCACCAATCCCACATTTAGGAAGGGGAGCACACCTGTCTTATCAGTGATTGGAGCTCCACTGTCACATTGTACATGGCTCAAAGTCTAGCAGGTGCTCAAGAATTATTTAAAGAATGAGCAGGACAGAAAACACCAGGAGAGCCACTTTTTGAGAGGAAGTTCAAGGTGCAAAGGAGGCAGAGGGTGAGTGGGTATTCCAGAGACAGGGACCAGTTTGAGTGAGGACAGGCTGCTCCCGGGGGCCCATTTCTTGCAGCAGGAAAGATGGAAGGATCAGACAGATGAGGCAGATGCCAGGAGGTAGCAGGCTTTGCATGCTGTGCACATTTTGTTGTTGTTGCAGCTGCTAAATGTATAGTTTTTTTCTATCCAGTTAATTTATCAACGCTACTAATGAAAAAAAAAAATGGAACTTGTTAAGCAGCCAACCACGAAGTTTTGACATACCTAATTATGTATCTCTGTTCCTTCTCATTTTGTCTTACTCCAATTGAAGTCTCCCATCTACCAGAATGTTCCTTCCTAAGCATGCTTATTTGTTTTGACCAGGAACAGCTGATAAGCCTGAATACTGATGCCACAGTCTTAATTAGAGAAAATTCTGACACTTTCAAGGGTCAAGAAAAAGTATTCAGATTTCAGGCTTTGCCAAGCTATCTATTATCTTCCTGAATACTAATTTTTTAAAATTATTTTGACTGTTTCTGTGTATTAAACAATAAGTGGGCAGTAGTAGTTTACAAAATCAGTAAAACTATTGTTAAGGGCTTCACGACAAAGAAACACTTTTTACACTTATCAACATAAAACACTTTTGGTTATGCATATCATTTAAATCTCTTTCTTTCTCAAGCAAATAATTATTAGTGATTTGTTTTATCAAGAAATAGCTATTACTCTGCTAGCAATGTTTATATATGTTTCTATTTGTTAGTAGTTGAAAATGCACTTGATTGAAGTGGACAAGCCTATCTCATCATCACTAACATTCTTCAACACCACCCCCAACACCCCTGCTTGGACTTTCAAAATGTTCTGTGTATATTTCTTTCATGTTATTTTCCACTTTGCACATTGCATTTGTGTGTGGCTCACTAAATTCACTTCCTACTAAACTGTAGGTTCTTTGAAAGAATCACGTCATAAGAGCATTCTGACATATCATTGACAGAAACAAACACCTCTTAAATAAAAGAAAAGGTTTAATAATCTATTACTACAAATTGAGAATAACCACGACAGTGGAACTCATAAATTATATTTCAGGTATCCACATATAAACACATTGCCTAAATATGGAAAAATATAAACAGAAAGAATACTTTTTTGACTCAATGCCTCTGATTATCTCTTTGGTTTCATATACTGAGCATCTTCATAGTTTGAGCTTAAAAGTACGGTTTTAGAGTAATGGCCAAGAAGAAAGTAAGGTATAACTTCCCCATCTTTTTCTCTTATCATTTACCTTTGAAAAAACTTGACTAAGATAACTGATATTTTTTAAATGAACTTTATTGTTCCTTATTTATCTCATGAATGGGAACTTGCTGCTAAACTAGAGATTATGTCCCTGCTTCATTACATGTGGCTTTGCATGTGAGCATGGCCATATTACAAATACAGGAACATGTGACAACAGGTACATGTGTCATGGGGGTGAATGCTTGTGTGCTTTTCCTTTATGTTCTCCATTCTTCAGCACAGTCAGAGATCATATAGTGAGGGTGACAATACCACAAACAGAAGGGTCCCTCTGTAAGTGTTTGCCATTGGATTAGAAATACCCATATTTAACTTTTTCTACATTTGAGTAAAAAATAAGCATTAACTATAATTACTGAGAGTAAAGGTTGTTCCTGACATCAGATAGCATTAATTTGCTAACATACCAGGACACATGGATTCATCCAAATGTCATAATGTCATAAATATCATAAAGAAAATGACTTAAATACTGTATTTGTTGTGTCGCAAAATTCTGGTTTGAAACTTTGCTTTAAAAACAAAAGTCCGTGAGTGACTCAATTTTAATTCCCTAAAGAATATAGCAAAAAAAAAAAAAGAAGAAAAAGAAGCAAAAAACAAATATTCATATACATATATATCAGATTATGTAAGTTTCTCAAAAATTAAAAAACACTTGTGTGACTTTAAGTAGTCTTATAATTGTTATAAAAAGGAACAATCAATAAACAATATCACTTGAGCTTACAGAGTAAAAGAGAATTGTATTTGTTGCCATCAAACATAACATAGAATTAGAAATGCTTTTGACCAAACATCATAAACAAAAATTTTATTGTTAAAACATGAGGTACTTTTTGGATGCTATTTCTCTAGACCTCTTTCTTTCACTCACTTCTCTGAAAGTGATTGACTTTTTGAGCTGTGTTTACTGTGAATCTGATGAAGTTTGAGTGTCAGGTTAATTTATTACATAGTATGCCTCCAAAGGCCAGTTACAAATACATCATGATGTGTTTTGTTGGATAAGAAACATGTAAAGATTGTATCTGAGTTGTCACAACTGTAAAACAAAAGTCCATGACAGTATGCGAACAGCAAGCCTATCTGTGTGATTGTATGAGCGGTCACTTATTCCAGATCTCAGCATTTCAGGTCACAGAATTAGCCTCTAAGAGACATGCAGAATTGTTCCTGACACAGCAGAATCATTTTGAATCTAATAGTTCTCACATGAAAGCAACATAATAGAAGTTTTCCAGAATTGGACAACAATCCTAAAAATTTCACGTGGAATTTACAAATAACAAATTCTAACACTTAAAGAAATCTTTCTAAAACTCAGTTTTTGATCAGCCATACAAGAATCAAGACATTTTTTCTGTTATCCTTATAGAAAACATTTTTAAATTTTTATTAGAAAACATAAATAAGAGGTACACAGCCAAATACTGGAGAAAGTGGTAACCAGACAGGAAGGAAGTGTTATTTTTCTGTACAACATGATGTTTATGGTACTTGTCACTTTAAAAATGTATATCTAGTGATTATTTTTCCTATTCAAAATAAATTTTAATTTCATATATAGAAAATAAAAGTTTAAAATTTATAATTATGTATTAATTTTCTTAAATAGATTCTCCAAAATTGTATAGCTATAGGCACTACAAAATTTATTTTTCCCTTGATAACTCTCCAAATTTAGATTAAGAAGTTTTCTTTTTATTTAATTAATTGTGTTTACATAGATTCTAGGGTCACCTCAAATGCATCCCTCCCTCCCCCATATTCCCCTCCACATCTCCCTTGCCCTCCTCCCTGCACCGCCCTCCCCCCTTCCCTTCAGGTTTATCCCATCCTATCATCCCTTTTCCTCTGTCCTCCTTTTTTCTGGTCCATTTGATCCCTCCTCTGTCTCAATTCCATTCCTCAGTTCTCATTGTTCCTTGGATTCCTCAAATGAGTGAGGTCATATGATATTTTTACTTCTCTGCCTGGCTTATTTCACTCAACATAATAATTCCCAGATCCCTCCATATTGTTGTTGCAAAGGTAAGATTTTCTTTTTTTTTTCATAGCCCCATACTATTCCATTGTATACATATACCACAGTTTTTTAATCCACTCGTCCACTGACAGACACTTGGGCTGTTTCCAGATCTTCTCTATTGTGAACGCAGACTGGTGCAGCCACTGTGCAAAACAGTATGGAGATTCCTCAAAAAATTAGAAATGGAACTGCCCTTTGACCCAGCCATTCCACTTATAGGAATATATTCCAAGGACACCATATAACCGACTGAATCAAAAGAAATGCACCCCCATGTTTATGGCAGCATTGTTCACTATAGCAAAGAAGTTTTCTTTCATACTGTCCTTATTCTAGATTTTTAAAAAAATTACTTTATAGAACTTTCACGAATGAAAGTGCTGGAGAAAATTTATTTTCTTGAAGGTATCTTTTGTTGCTTGTTTTGCTGTGTTTTGGGCTCTTCTTTAGACATGAGAAATTTCTTTTTTCAAATAGTTCATAAAGTCAAAAGTTTGAATTCTAAAACCAAAATATTGATCTATAATAGTCACTCATTTTTTTGCACAATTCTAGTCAAAGTAATCACTTTTTTACCATTGAAATTCAGACTGTCTTCATGATAATATATATTAGAAACAATTTTATTTGCAATTCTATAGAAAGCAATTGATAACTTAATAATTGTACACTGGACCTACATTTCTTCAACATGCTACTGTAACTTAAAAAATTTATAATCATTAACCAAATTTTTGACATAAGATCAAGGCCATTGTAGATGTGACTTCTGATTGTCCATAGGTATTATCTTTCTGGCATAAACTTACCCACACTTATTATCTACGAATCCGACTTCAACAGGGAGTCACTTAAGAAGCAATGTGCACAAAATTTATCTTGATTTTCTTCCTTAATTTTTACATGCCTCACCTCTTACACTCCTAATGAGATTTTCAGCTACTTGCTTGATCAAATCAATACATTTTAATTTTACTTAATTTGTATAGAAATGTTTTTCCACACCTTTTATTATCTACATAATATTCAATAACATTTTATAAAAATAAAATATTAACAGCATAAATCATTTGGGAACAAACTGATTCATATCACCACACTGGTTATCAGATAGGTCTACAAGGGAGTCTTAGAGAGGAGGCGGTCTAAGAGCCATATGTATTTACTATTCTGTAGACCTAAGTCAGTATACGGAGAGCACTATGTTTTAAAGTTTAAGAAAACAAAACCGATATTTGATCCGGCAAGTCAGGTAAGTAGAGGCTGAATAAAAGGTTTCCATGGTTATTATATTTATGTGAATATTTCTCATTGTAAATAGATGATCATCTATTTTATTTCTGGGTTTAGTCTGCAAAGTATGATGAACTATTTAGAGTCATTAATACTCAAAATTTCTAATTGAGTTTTGACTTTCAACATAGAAATGCCCCTTGTAAGTTCTGTCGCCCATGCATCTGATGCAATGCTTCCTCTTATCACAAAATGGGAAGCACATGCCCTCTTCTGCAATGAAGTCATGCTGTGCTGGACCCTATGTTGGTTCCTCATCACTTTTATGAAATCCTCAGATATAAGGAAAGGGAAAAAAGATTTACTCTTTATCATGGAAATATGTTTTTCCTTTTGTTCTATGTAAAAGGAAAGGAAACACCATACACACACCAGTAATTAATTATGATAGGTAAATAAATGTCAGTAGACTCTAACCTCCACTGTCAGCAAAAACTACAATTTTTGTTTGTTCATTTGCACCTATTAAACTTCTTGGCAATTTGAAAATTGTGGACATTAATACAAACTAATTAAAAGAATAAACAAATTATATAATTTTTATTATCTTCTATTTTGACTGAGTTTAATAATGAAGAGATATACATACATTGATCAGAAAAGTTAGTGAATTGTCCAATTAAAATTTATGATCATTATACACTGATTTTTATGCATAACAAAAACACAAGATTTATATTTTTTAAATTTCCTGATAGCCTTAAATATTTTCATGTTGACAGCATTAGGAGATGACAATTTATACCTTTTAATCAGATTTTTAAGAGCAATAGTTAAAATACGGCTATAAATTAAAAAGAACTATTTGAACATTTTAGTAATGTTGAATTATTTTGTATTTCTAGAAAAATTGTAAAAAGAAGATGATAGATAATAGATAGATAGATAGATAGATAGATAGATACATAGATAGATACATAGATAGATAGATGATAGACTCTTAGTTTCTTTGGATATACCTTGAATCACAGAATGGTGTGCTAAGGTAGATAAAAACAATCTTTTTTAATCTTTGGTTATTACTTAAATCACTGATCTGTATGCAATGCTATGCAATGCTATGATATGTTATATTATGGGAGAAAGTTTATAATGAAAATGAACAAAATGCTATAGGTTATTAGCTTTCAAACTGTAGTATAAATATGATTACTGCCCTATATTGTTGGCACACTGCTCTGGACTGTTAAATATTGATGTATCTTTCTTTCTCCCTGGGGAAATTCAACCCATTTGCAAATATGAACATTAATATCCATCTTCCTTATCTTTGCTTTTCCTTGGGGATCCTATTTTCGGCCTAGAAGGACATGTTATGAACTAGAGAAAACATACCATTGTGAAAAAATAGATTAAACTATGAAACTGAAAGGTCATTTCAAATAAACTTATTTTCCTTGCAGTGGTGTGTTACAAATAAATCTCAATCAAATTGATGCAATTTTCTAACCTTGAGTAGGAAAGAAAGGAAGACACAAGAGAAATGCAATTCTGTTTTATATTTATTCACTTGCTCCTCTAAATATCATCAGCCCCAGTTCTTTTTAATTTATTGAAAAGCACTATCAATGTCCATATTCAATTATATAGATGCTCTATGATTGGTAAAATTGTATAAATTCAAAGGGGTGTTGGATGTTATAATTAACAATTCAAATTTTCTAGAAGAATTGACTAATGAGATAGATTCAAAATTTTTACAGTGCTATAACATTTTAAATAACATTTTTATATAACAGTTAATTTATAAATTAAATACTGACATGGGTCTGTATACATACCATATCAAGTTTGTATCTATTCATTTATTAAAGAGCATGTGCCAATAATACTGAAACATCAACTTCAACATGTTCTTCTAATAAGTAATCAAACAATAGGATATAAACCTAGATTTATCTAAATTTTAAAAAATGTATAATAAACAAAAATAAAACAGATTAGAAAAGAGTTTGAGAAAAAATTTGAATATTTCATTTTTAAAGATATATGCTTGATCTTGAACAGGCGGTGATACAGTGGATAGAGCATCAGCCTGGGTCACTAAGGACCCAGGTTCAAAACCCCAAGGTCACAGGTTTGAGCTTGAACATGGGCTCATCAGTTTGAGTGTGAGATCATAGACATAGTTGCTGGCTTGAACTCAAAGGTCACTGGCTTGAAGCCCAATGTTGCTGGCTTGAGCTCAATGTCTCTGGCTGAGCAAAGGGTCACACTCTTTGTTGTAGCCCCAAGTCAAGGCGCATCTGAGAAAACAACCAATGAACAACTAAGGAGCTGCAAAGAATTGCTACTTCTCATCTCTCTTTCTGTCTGTCTCTATCTGTCCCTCTCTCTGTCTCTGTCTCTCTCTCTCTTTCTCTTTAAAAAAAAGATATATGCTTGGAACTGTTCAGGAACACAAGAAGATTCAATGACTTTTGTTTATTCTTTAATTGTGGTGGTGAGGCTACTTTCCTAATTTAAAATGGAAACAATTATTATGCATAATCAGTTTAATTGAAAACTGGAACAAGTTAAAATAATCATTAATAAGATGGTTAATTTCTCATACTTTTAAATAGGGCTAGAAATTCAATCATAGATGCATATTGGAGGAAAATAATTATCCTACTTTGCCCTATGGGATTTCAATTTTAATTTCTAGGCTTCCAAGCAAATGCGGCCCAGAAAGTTTCTGTTTTTTGTTTTCAGTAAAAAATAAATAAATAATAATTCTTTACAGACAACACCTAATACTGTAGCTTCACCCTGAAACTCTTAGTCTGTGGATCATTCTGCTTTATCACATACAGATATTATCACATACAGATATTTATCACATACAGATATTAAGATGATTTGGGAGTCTGGGCCTTAACTAACTAATATCAACATCTTTTCACAAAATCTATAACCAACAGGCTTTCATTTTGCCTTAAGAAATTAATTCAGGTTATACAACAAAGAAAACTATTTCTGGTAGCTGATGACCAAATGTAACATGTTAGCAGGTATGTTTGTCTTGTAAAATAACAAATAGGTTATTTGAATAGAAGTCTTTTTGCTTATGTGCGGGAGTGCTTCAGATGGGACAAAAAATATAATTTTCTATAATTACCAAAATCTTAGTGACATCTCTGAACCACTGTTTAATCTCATCCTTGGTTCTTTTGTGATTGTTTCAACCACAGGCACTGATTCTTCCTTGTTCTTCCCTTTTGGTTGGGTTGCTTTTTTGTAAGAAAGAATTAGTTTTGCATTACTTGCATTGATAAAATGTAAGTGGACACCAGAAAAAAATCCTACTTCAGCTTATGATAATGGTAGAAGCTTTTACCCTAATCTCCATGAGCAATAATCAATTTATTACCAAGTTAGGAATTATAATTTGATTTGCTGAAAAGTAACTTCCAATGTCAAATGGATTCATCATCATTATGTCAAAAGGTTCAGATTCTATTTTTCTTGAAGTTTATAAATTCATGGTCAAACAGAAATATCCAGGGGATTTTATCAAGAAATTTAGGCAATATCAATACAATTGAGTTCTTAATAATGGATGTTTTTTTAAAAACCTTTTGTTAGGCTTATTAGTATAATTATTCCTATACTACTATAGGTGTATATCCTACATCATCACACTAATACATTAACTTCTGATATCATTAGGAAATAAATACATTAAAAAGTGACATAAGAGTGGCCAATCAAAAAATGTTCTAGTTTGTTTTTAACAAATAATATAACATACCTAGCCTCTTAATTATACTTTCATTGAAGATAGTAATATTTAAAGCAATCAAATGCTAATAAAATATTACCAGATGTTATGTTTTCAGTAGGCTAAGTAGATAGGGAAATAGCATAAGTTTCTCTCCCAAATCAATTCGCTGGGAAAAACTGTAGAAATGGGAATGGAGAGGAGAGGTAAGGGGGACAGTGGAAAGGCATAAGAGAAACCATTTTTAGTTTTGTTTGTGTTTTAAAAAATGCCATGACATAGAGATTTAGTTACCAAAATTTATTTGTATTATTATAGATATGAATATGTATAGATGCAATGATATTATTTCAGCCAGGGCTCAATCAGAGAAATAGACCATAAAGGCAAACAGACAGTAACTGATTCTTACAAAGTTTTGAACATATGCAAGCTGCTTACACAGTGTACCTGGGGCTGTTGTGTCTGTTTCCAGGGCAGGGAACAGAACATGAACATAAACTAGATGAAGAAAGATAACATTGGAACTTGTGAGAATAAGCAGGAACCCATACAAAGACAGACTGGGAACCATGCTTGTCTTCAGTCCCACATTCAAGCCTTCAGTATCAATGAAGGGATAACCTGAAGGAGAAGGGGATGCCTTCATATGGAGCTGGGCAATCATCTGGCCCAGAAATGGAAGAAACTGAAGGAGGATCTGGTAGAGTACCAGGTTGTATAAGGCTTGCTGCTGCCCATAACAGGAAAAAGTGATAACGTATCTGAAGAGCAATAACACCTCATCCCCTGAACCGACCATCCAAACATAAAATAATATGGCTGCCACTTCTCCTCTACCTTCCAAAACTCAGACAGATCTCTTGTGAGCCATGCTGCCTTGAACTTTGCAGGGCAATGAATTCTGGAACGTAGTGTAGCAGCTTCTTTCAACTGACACAATGCAAATTCACCACAAATATGATGTCTGCAATTTCTCCCAAAATCATTGAGGAGGGAATGAAATTAATCGTATTGTCTACAAGCTAAGTGTTTATGCTGGGTAAGGGGCTCTAGACTGTTGTCTGTACCTCTATTTGGAGGGAGACATAGAGAGAGAAAGAGTAAGAATGAATACCTTGAAAAGACTGACTCTGCCTTGAACTAGTGTCTGAGACTGTAGCAGGAAAGAGGCAGGAGTGGAAAGTGAATGGCTATAGCCTAAGCACCGAAGCTGGATGTAGCAGTAAAAAGGTTAAGAAAACATTCTTTAACTTCCTCTCCATGACCTTTCATTCCGTAAAGGACAAAGCATACCACCAATGCCCGTTTTCTTGGTGGAACTGAAGACTGCCTGAAATCTTTGCTAGAATGAAAGTCAATGAGCATGGCCTCTTACTCTTAAATCTTCACCTTCCATTCACTTTTTTCAAACCCTGGGATACATGTGTTTTAACCTGAGAAGGCTACCTTCTCCCTGTGATGCTTTAAAGGGTTTAAAGACAGACATGGTTCATGCAGAGCCTGCAAATAAGTATAGTCCACAGTGGGTCTGGGTTGCCTGGACTTTCTATCCTGGACCTTATTCTCCTTTTATTCCCTAAACTCATGAGACTGAGATCTGGTCTTCAGTAGCTGACACTGCATGAGAATATGAGTGCACAGGCACTAAAACAACCTCAAGAGAAAGAAAACAAACAAAACAATAAATAATTTGCTCACTAAATATATATTGAGTGCTTACTAAGGCATTGTTGTTAACATTGGTGATAACACAGAGAATCGTATGATGAAATACTCTAACTTCATGTCCTAACTGACATTGGCAAGGACAGGGAGAAGTTAATAGATAAGATAAATAACAGCAGCAAGGACACACATTCAAACCACTCTGAATTAACATCACAATGAAGGTCCTAGCTAGTGCAACAAGTGAAGAAAAGGAACACAAGGCATTTACATTAGAAAGGAAGAAATAAAACTGCCAATATTTGTAGGCAATATGATTGCCTTTGTAGATAATTCCAAAGAAACTTCAAAAAAATAAAAATAAAAAATTTTCCAGAACAAATAAGTAAATTTAGATTTAGTAAGGTTGCAGAACACAAGGTCAAAATACAAACATCAATCAGATTTCTATATACTAGCAATGAACAATTGGAGAACAAATTCTGTCTAAAAGCCTGCTATTACCCATGTATTTTACTCATGCCCATGGATTCAAAACTGTTCATGATCTTCATCATCATAACTACCGGCCCTGTATATTTTATACTGGCTTAGCCGGTCTCCACAACCGTGTAAACCAATTCCTGGCAATAAATTTCCTTTTTCTACATGAGAGAAAGGCAGAAACTGAGAAATATATAGATAAATATATTGATGTCTGTGGTTTAACTCAAATAGAATCCATAAAAGAAAACATTGTGTAAAGCCAGTAGTCGGGGTCACCATCACAGCCGCCCGACCCATGCAGGTTCTCACTGGATTCGAACAGTCGGTAATGAAACACAGGAGCCACGAACTGGTGAGCCATCAGCTTTAATTCTAGCTTGCACCCGGCAGGCAAGCAAAAACACACACTGGGCTCCAAAACCCACACATTCAGTGCTCACAAAGCTACTGACTTATCTGAGTTTCCTAAAATCAAAGTTTCTAGCTCACCAGACTTATTCACCTCTGTTTCCCATCTCCTCCTGCACAAACTCTTAACAAACTGGCTTCTTCCTCAGCACTCTGCCATCTCGGCTGCTTCTTCTGGCCTTCACGTGGCCTTACTCTGCTCTCCTCACTAATACTAACCTCAGGAACTCAGGAACCAAGAGAGAGAGATCAAGCTACTGGTTTCTCCCACTTTATAATGCAGAAATCGAAACCTTTAATCCAATTATACAAACAAGGAAGTCTCTGTATAATGGGATTCTTCAGGAGAGTGCACCACCCTACATCATCCAATCAGTCAAGGGTGTGGAGAAGAACTTACTCTTAAAACCAAGCCTTAGGCTCTAACGACCCGGCCTGCCCACAACCTGTTCCAGAACACACATTAATATCAACGAACTTCCATGTGGGCAGCACCATCTTTAACAAAGTGAGCATAATATATTTTATCTGCGCAACACATTGATACATCAACTTTACCAAAATTAAGAACCTATGTCCTTGACAAATGCTAAGAAAATAAAAGTACAAACTATACACTAAAAAAATTAGGTTTACGAATCATTGATTACATAGAGGATTTTCCTCTAAAATAGATGAAGAACTTACAAAATTTATTAAAAAAAAACTCCTAATAAAAAAATGGATGAACTGTTTGAACAAATACGTTACTAAGAAAGATATTAGAATGGCAAACAAGCTCATGAAAAGATGTTCAGTGATTAGAGAAATGCAAATTAAAATAATGAGATACCACTATATACTGATTTGAATGACAAGAAACTAAAACTTTAAAATTTCAATTGGTGCTGAAGATGCAGAGCAGCTGAAACTCTTTAGAATTAACTCTTTCCATTTTTGGTAGAAAAGCAAGATGGTACAGTACTTTTGTTCACACAGGTAGCTAGTTAAATATTAATAAAGGAAGGGAGCAAATACAATCTGACATTCTGCCATTAGCCAGGATTAGTGGGGGAAGTATACCAGGAAAATGCAGAGAAGGAGCCAGATGACTAAACAGAATTTAGAGATGTGTACAATAGGAGCCAAAATGGTGACATAAATGAGAAAAAGGATCAGATAAGATAATGATACAAAACCTAGGGAAATCTAGGAAAACGATTGGTTCGGAGGCAGGCCCAGGACATGCCCAGGAAAACCCAAGAAGTAGGTTGTATAGTTTGAATAACAGCCTACTTGTTCCTGAAAACCAAGAGAATTTTATGGAGGGTTAACAAGGACCTCAGAGCAGTTGCTAATAAATCTGCTACCCTCTACATCCCTGAGAGCATATTATTTCCTTTCATTTCCATTAAATCTTGCCACTTAGTTTCAACTTCTCTCATGCATGTACCATCACTGCAAGGACCAATTTTTTTCTGGCAACACTTTGAGAAAGAATATGATAATTTCTTATAAAGTTAAACTGTTGGGCAGATAAAATATATTATGCTCACTTTGTTAAAGATGGCACTGCCCATGGGGAAGCCTGTTGCCCAGGTGATAATGTTAGTTGCCCTGCCCTTCCTGCTTGGAATGGGCGTGATTGTATTAATGTGTGTTGGGGGAGGGCTTTCATGCCAACAGGTTTTAAAAGGAAGAGAGATCATGTTGTTCGAGAGAAGAGTGATTATGTTCCAGGAGGAGCCCATGCTCTAGGAGAGCTGAGTAAGGCCACATGGAGGAGAGCGGGAAAAGAAGCCAAGATGGCGGAGCATTGAAGGAGAAGCCAGTTTGTGCAAAGTTTGTGTAGAGAGAAGGAGATGGGGAACAAAGGTGAATAAGTCTGGTGAGCTAGGAACCTTTGATTCTAGGAAACTCGGATAAGTCAGTAGCTTTGTGAGCACTGAGTGAGTGAGTTTTGAAGCCCAGAGTGTTTTTATTTGCCCTCCAGGTGCAAGCTAGGATTAAAGATGATGGCCCACCAGTTTTGGGCTCCATTGTTTCAATACCATCTGTCCGAATCTAATGCAACCCTGCATTGGCCAAGCGGCTGTGATGGTGACCGTGACTACTGGCTTTACATAAACATATACCTACCACATGATCAAGTGATACTATACCTAGATATTTACTCAAGAATAATTAAAACCTAGTTCACATAGAAACCTGTAAATATTTACAGTGACTTTTTAAAAATATTCACCAGCTATTGGAAAGTCCTGAAATTTCTCTCAAATGAGGAATGGTTAAATAAATTGTGGAACAGCCACACAATGGCTGCAAGTACACATTTTTGTGCCTAATGGTTCAAAAGAAAGGTCAATATTCAACAGATCAGAGTTTTGGAATAAAGAAATGTTTATTAATCAAGAAATCTTAGTTTGAAGAGATGGAAGAACTAATTCTCAAAACCATCTTAAGAGAACTCAAAATTCAGGCATCCTATATATCAAAGGGCAGGAGAATGAGTAAGGTGAAGAGGTGGGAGAGGCTATATGCAGCCAGGTGATGAAAAAGGGACCTAGGAAAAGTGGAAATTTTATAAATCCCACTGTTCCTGGCCTACCCCCACACATCTGAGTCTAGTTCTAAAGTCATTGCTTTGTGCATATTTCCTGACCTCTTCCTGACAAAGCTGCTCAAGGGTGAAGCAAAATTCCTCTACTTTCTTAAGCATGCTTGTAACCTTAGCATATCTGTTAGCCCGAAAGCCACAAGAGAGAGGAAGAATTTCACTCTGTTATATACTGAAATACTACTCAGCAATAAAAAATGCTGAATGTTGGGCAGATAAAATATATTATGCTCACTTTGTTAAAGATGGCGCTGCCCACATGGAAGTTCGTTGATATTGATGTGTGTTCTGGAACAGGCTGTGGGCAGGCTGGATCATTATAGCCTAAGGCTTAGTTTTAAGAGTAAGCTCTTCTCCAAACCCTTGACTGATTGGATGAGGTAGGGTGGTGCACTCTCCTGAGGAATCCCATTATGCCTCAGATGAGTGGCTTTGTATCAGAGACTTCCTTGTTTGTATAATTGGATTAAAGGTTTTGATTCTACAGTATAAAGTGGGAGAGACCAGTAGCTTGAACTTTCTCTTGGTTCCTGGATTCCTGAGATTAGTATTAGAGTGGAGAGCAGAGTAAGGCCACGTGAAGGCCAGGAGAAGCAGCCGAGATGGCAGAGTGCTGAGGAAGAAGCCAGTTTGTTAAGAGTTTGTGCAGGAGGAGATGGGAAACAGAGGTGAATAAGTCTGGTAAGCTGGAAAGCTTTGATGCTAGGAAACTCGGATAAGTCAGTAGCTTTGTGAGCACTGAATGTGTGGGTTTTGGAGCCCAGTGTGTGTTTTTGCTTGCCCGCCGGGTGCAAGCTAGAATTAAAGCTGATGGCTCACTAGTTCTTGGCTTTGCTGTTTCATTACAGACTGTTCGAATCCAATGCGAACCTGCACGGGTCAGGCGGCTGTGATCCTGACCTCGAATACTGGCTTTACACTGAAACATGCTATAGTATGGTTAGATCTTAAATGCATCAAGGTAAGCATAAGAGGTCAAAATCAGGCTGACTAGTGATGGTGTAGTGGATAGAGCATCTACATGGGACACTGAGGGCCCCAGTTTGAAATGCCAAAGTGGCTGGTTTCAGCAAGGATTACTGACTCAGTTTGAGACTGCCAGTCGAGGCACATATGAGAAGCAATTAGTAAACAACTAAAGTAAAGCAACTCCAAGTTGATGTTCCTCATCTCTTTCCTCCCTTCCTCTCCCCTTTCCTGTCTGTCTGTTTCTCTCCCAATATAAATAAAATAAAAATAAATTAAAAATACAAAATCAAAAAGAATAATTCAATATGACCCAGTTGTATGCCATTCTGGAAAAGGTAATAGTATAATGAAGGGGAATAAATCAGTACTGGAATGAAGGAATTTGAGGGTGATAAAACTGTTTTATATCATTATTGTGATGGTGGGTCTTCCAATACTCTCAATATCTGTCACAACTCACAGAACTGTACCCTAAAAAGAGAGAATTTTACTATATATATAAATAATACCTTAATTAGAAAATAAAATAAATAAGTATAATATTAGGTATATCTAAAGAAGAAGAAGAATATCAGTGTGATTAGTGAGAGAGGTAAAAGATGAGGTTGGAATGCTGAGTCAGAATTGCAAAGGGTATAACCATGAAATAGAAACAAATAAATCACAGCTAGGTCTTTGACTTTACTATGAGTGAGATGAGAAGCTATTATAATATTTTGAGCAGAAGACTGACTTACATTCTAGCAGGATTACCTTGTCTTCTGTGCTGAGTAGAAGAGGGAAAGACCAGAAAACAGGCTATCGCAATAATCCAAGAAAAAGATGTTGGCTTGGACCATAGATACAGCATTACAGGTGACACAACATGGATATGTGTGTCAATACAATATATCACATTATGGATATATTGTAAATGTAAATTCAACAGATTTTTTGATAAACTGGATTTAAACTGTGTGAGTAAAAAAGGCGTCAAGAATAGTAGAGAGGAAGATTTTTAGTCTAAACACCTGAAAGATCAGAACAACTTAATTGAAATGAAAAGAATTATAGAAGGAACTAGTGTATTGAAAAGAGTGTGAATATTAGCCTGGGAGATTGAAGCTGAAGATGCCTATTGTGTAACCAAATGGAGATGTCAAGCAGGCAGGTGGATATCCAAATATAGAACTCAGTGGAGAGGTATTAGATATATTAGTTTAGAAGTCATCACAATAAAATGATATTTAAAGCTATAAAACAGTATGAAATAACCAGAGAAAGATTGTATATAGAAAGCAAAGAGGTCCAAGGGCTAAGCCCTGAGATAATATATGCATCAGAAACATAATTATGGGAACAGATGGACCCAACATGTAAATTAAGCATGATAAATATCCTTTTAGAGTTAGGGAAAATGATAGCAATATCAAACAAGAGCAAAACACCACAAAACCTAGTGAAACTATTAAGTATAAAAATTGTAACAGTTGAAATGAAGAAAAATAGTTTAGATAAATAACAGGATAGACGTAGCTGATGAAAAGTGATTGTAAATAAGAAAGCTAAGTATAGGAACCGCCCACAGAGCAGCAGTAAAGGAAAAAGAGGAGCAAAAGTGAAAAATATAAGTGAAATAAATACTAGAAACACATGTGTCAATATCTAGATTTTTTAGAGTCTCAAAAGATAAAAATAAAAATGAACTTTAAAAAATGCATAGGAAATCATGGAAATAAATTTCTCAGAATTAAAGAGAGATGATGACCTCCAATAGAAAGTTCGCATAGGACCAAACAATGAAAAGAAAACACAGATACATAGATAAACTATTAGACAATTTAAGAATACCATAATTAATGACAAACTTCAAAAAGAAAAGTCACCCATAAATGAGCAAACCAACATGTTGAATGCAGTAAGATAATGAAAAAACATTTTTACCGTTTTTTAAAAAAATATTTAGCTTAGAATTTTCTATACATCTTAATAGTCCACTAATTACATAATTTTAATAAAAGTAGGCCTGGTTGGATAAGTCGGTTGGTTAGAGTGTTGACTGTATGTGCAAAGGTTGCAAGTTTGATCTCTGGTCAGGGCACATGCAGGAAAAGGTCGATGTTGCTTTCTCTCTCTCTCCCTTCATTTTTTCTCTCCAGATATTCAATAAATAGTTTGTGTGTGTGTGTGACAGAGACAGATAGGGGCAGACAGACTGAAAGGAAGAGAGATGAGAAGCGGCAGTTCTTCGTTGCAGATCCTTAGTCTCCTTATCGGTGACTGCTTTCTCATATGTGCCTTGACCAGGGGAAGGGGGTGGAGCAAGTCACCTCTTGCACAAGCCAGTGACCTTGGGGTCATGTCTATGATCCCATGCTCAAGCCAGCGAACCCGAGCTCAAGCTGGTGAACCCGCACTCAAGCCAGATGAGCCTACACTCAATCTGGTGACTTTAGGGTTTTGAACCTGGGTCTTCTGTGTCCCAACCCAACGCTCTATTCACTGCACCACTGACTGGTCAGGCTAAATTTTTAAAAATTATAATAAAAATATTCTCAGCCGCACAAAGTTTTAAAAAGATTTGCAATACAATGACACACATTGAAGGATATGCTAAAAAAAATTGGAGAAATTACCCAAGGTATATAATATAAGAGATATGAAAAACAGAAGTTAGAAGATATAGAACACATGAGATTTTACATACCCTTCCCATGATGTATGCTTAAGGATATATCAAACAGGCAAAAATGAAACAAAGGTATTGGAAGCTATTAATATGATTTGAGACACAAACTACTGAATATTCTATACATAGAACACAAAACAATGGAAGATTCAACAAATACCAAAGAAATAGCATAACTTCGCATTATACATTCAGTAACCAAAATTTAAAAAGTCTTATTTTTCTGCTCAGTATTTTGAGCCCATATTTTGTACATAACCTAATTTTAAGAAAATTATCTGACAACAATGATTAAATAATTTTAAAAATAGTTGTAATGTATCAAATCTTGAGAAAGATAATTACAGTTATCTTAAAGTGATTGTAAATAAGAAGATACTTTAGGAAGAGCTGATATACCCATCAACATCTATAATTTTTATGCATGCATAAATTATATTTGTCATAAGAAAGATTTTAAAAATTAAAATAAACATTAACACTACACTGTTTCTGAGACCTGAAATAATTGCGGAAGCATTTACTGTTGAGAAAAATACTAAGATCTAACAATGAATTCAGTTTTTTCCTGTCCTTTTCTGAAATGTACTGGATCAATCAATCACATGTTATGCAGTTATAAATTCTATAACAATCTAATGGGATTCTTACAGAGGGACCCTCTGGGGTCAGCTAATGGGTCTTCCATTTCTACTTAAAAAAATAAGAAGAAAGAAATGGTTTCATTATAGCCTGAATTTCATCTGTAATATTATCAGAGTTAATGTCATCCCTGATATGTGATTATTAAGTTCATTGCTTTGAGTGGTACCTTGACATTTACTGCCATTGAGTACCGACTGAGAAGGTTATAAGTTCTAGCAAACAGTTTATATCAATCTTATTTGCTGCTTCCTAAAAAAGCAGATTCCAAGTAGACAGACTACATTAGGTACATTTCTTCTCTTATATCAAATAGTTAAAAAAAAAATTTTCTTTATAACGTATATGATTAAGTGATGAAATTATAAGCAATAAGGCAAAAATATCAGATGTCACCCATCAATCCCAAGGAAAATAAGAACAAAACCACTCAATTTTTAAAATGCTCATGTGTTAACTAAAGTAATATGCAAATGCTCTGACAATAATAGTCTGCTCAGTGCAATAAGAGTGCTTCGAAATGTTACAAAAGAACTGTTATAAACCATCAAATTATTCCTAACTACTTATATATGTCAGTTTTAATTTGACATTAATATCTCCCATTTGCATAAGTGGTTCTAACTAGTAAAGGCCAAACCATTTAAAAGGTTATTTATTAATCAAGCAATTGATTAATGATTATAGACTAGAAAATAGTGATTTAATGTTTTAAAATTCATGTGTCTCATAAAAATGACAATTTCTTATTTATTGACTCTAGAATTTCCCATCATGATGCTCATGGGACTTATTAACTAATCTGATAGTTACTGATCTTCTGTGATAAAGCATTCTGTTAAATTTCATTTACTTAAAATAAACAAATCATGGAAGAAGTTGTTTAATTTCCAATCTTCTCTAGAAATAATGTTTTTCCTATGATTCAAACCAAGAAAATGTAGACCTGTGTGTCCCTAAGATAATTTAGTCCTGAGAATTTGCTTTTGCCCTTCATAGTCACTTGATCCTATCACTAGAATAGTTACACACGACTCTGCTCTACACCACACTTCAGAAACTGTGTAGTGGCACATTTCCTGAAAGGTACAAAATACTGAAGCAGGCAGTTAGTATTAGCCCTTTCCATCTCTATACCCACCTTTTTAGGCTCTAAGCAGTTTCACCCATCGGGCTGTCTTGTTTCCTGACCTATAGGGTCACTAAACTATTTTCCTTGCATTCCTGTCAAAGCATATTCATTCGGTCTCATTAGCTCAAATCTCGCTTTTAAACATGGTGTCACTAATATTTTATGTACATGCCTGACCAGGTGGTGGCACAGTGGATAGAGCGTCAGCCTGGGACACTGAGGACCCAGATTCGAAACCCAGAGGTTGAACGTGGGATCATAGACATGACTTCATGGTCACTGGCTTGAGCCCAAAGGTCACTCGCTTGAGCAAGGGGTCAATCACTCTGCTGTAGCCCTACGGTCAAGGCACACATGAGAAAGCAATCAATGAACAACTAAGGTGCTGCAATGAAGAATTAATGCTTCTCATCTCTCTCTGATTCTCTCTCTCTGTCCCTGTAAAAAAAAAAAAAAAAAAAAAAAAAGAAGCTGTGCTCTATTTCTTTATCTTTGTTAGTTGCCTGTGTGATCACTCACAATCCTTCAGCACACTGCAAATCTTCTGATTTGTCTGTTTTGTTACATATTTTATACTTTGATAAAAGACATTAAAAATGTTTAGTAATTGCATTAAATTCATCTCCGAATAACATGAGAGAAAATGATGGATAGTGTATGCACATAAACAAAATTGATTAAATGTACAACTGATTCTCACAATGTAACAATCACGCAAGTAGAATCATTCCTCAGGGGCTTGAGTTTAATTTAAATTACCTAGAAACTTGCTAAAAGTTTTCTTTAACAGGCAGTCTTCATTTCATAGAGAAAAAAATCCATAAATGTAGATACAAAATAATTTCTAAAGATAATAAATGCACAATTTAGCACGAGCATGTTATTGTTCTAGTTGCCTAAGCATATGGATTGATACACTATAAAACAAATGTTTGGAAGGGATATACATTTATGGAAAAAATATAAATTCTCAATTATCTCAAAATTTTCTGTGTCTTTATTTGTATGAGAAGTGGACAGGCATCAGAAGCAAACATTGACCTTGTCTTTTGTAAATATCAGAGCTCTCTCACTTGTCAGTTCAGTTTTATTTATGACTGTCAACACTGGAAAGCCAATGCTTAGTCAGCTCTCAGCATCATTAAAAATAATAGAAAAGAGAAGAAGAGAAAAAAAGTCACAATGTCAAAACATTGTACTTGATTACAAATATCAGGTAATGATGACATATTACTAGCTTTCTGGTCTGATACTTGTGAAGACAGTGACCTACGGAGAAATTTTTAAGTAGAGATATTAACATGGGTGTAACAGCATTGTAACTGTCAAATCAGATGCCTTGACCCATATCGGCCCATATTGTTGAACAAATACTGGGTTCTAGTCCCACATTTTTAGGTGGAAAGTCACTAATGTATTACTTTGATTGAGTTGATTTTTGAAATCCCCAAATTATGCATTGTGTATATTAGAAGATATCTTAAGAGCTCTTGTAACAATCTCCAGTACAAGGAAGAAATCCTAAATATACGTCCAGTTAGCCTTTCTAATGCAGTCAAAATATGGTCCAAGAAATTCTTACTGGAGGCTTTGTCATTGACTACTAGTATGCAGACTAGTTGTGACAACAGTAGTCTAGGAAATTAAGAAAATATTCTGATACTTCAAACCAAAAGTTATTATTTTCTTAAATGACTATAAATTTCATTCAGTAAGGCTTTTTTTCTGATACCTATTGTCATCTTCATTTTTCTTTGTACTTGGTTTTGGTAAAAAGTTTCCACCCTCATATCTTTAAACCCAAGAGCCATACACATGTACCTAATAAGGCAGCTTTGTTCATTTCTTTTTTTAAAAAAAAGAAAACTAACATATTTTTTCTCTGGTCACATGAATTATATAAATATAATTTTTCTCTTGTTGCAAAGAAACTGAGAAATGTACCTTGGGTATGATTAGATTGTAACATTTCTTTGAATTATTGATAAAGAGAATATAAAACTGAATTATGTTAAACTTGATATTTTCCTATGCAGTCCAGGCATTTAATGTACCCCTCATGGTAATAAGGCTTCATCAACCAGACTTGGGAAGCACTCTACTGAAGACTACTGTGCAATGCCCATGTAGCCATTAGAAACTACACACAGCCTGCATATGAAGATGGGATCCATCCCAGAAGTTGTGTGAACACTGGAGGAAAAGATGAGAACTTGGAAAGTAATCCTTAGACTAAGGTAAGAAAAACTGCTTTCTCTTTTAGAGCCTGTGAATCTATTTAGACCTGAATTCTAGAATCCAAGGCACAGAAGTTCTTGAAACATTTCTGGTGGTGAAAAAGAGCTGCTCTGCCCAATGGGAATGAGGCCGATGGGATTAATGCTGAGAGCTGGCCTAAAAGGGGGGTGGGGAGGGCCTGTAACTGTTCTGAACCCTTTTAATAGCTATATGTTATTCTCTGTCATTTTCTTTGCTGTCAAAAAACTTGAGAAATTTTTATTTGAAATTTTAATCTAGTCCCTATTGTGCTGTAAGCAATTAAGATAAACAACATCCCCTTGTCCGGGTGGAAAAGCATAAAGCCCACAGCTTCTATGGCTGGAGAAGAGGTCATCACACCCAACTCTGTAGATCTCTTGGAAATAGCTGATGGCCATGATGAAAGGATGTCAGTTGGAAAATAGTGGGGCTCATGCTATCACAACTTAGATATTAAAAGTAAATGTGGCTTTATTTTTCACTCACAAGCTGGTAAGGACTGAGACTTTGAGATTAGAGTAAATTGAAACATTAAACCCAAATGATGGCTAAACTTCTACAGCCTGCATTTTATTGTTTGTTTTTATGTATTTGGTTTTCTATTCTTATTTAAATTTATTTATGTTTCTACTCTTTTATGATTTAATATTTTGTTGTATGTGTTTTTGTCACAATATAGTTGTGTAAACAAAGGTAAAAATGAGGGAGAAAATGGTTTAAAATAACAATGATAAATAAGCCTTCCCCCTAAAGTACTATTCTAAATATAGCTTTTCAGCTGACAATATGACATAAGGAAATATACTATGTATTACGGTGGTTTAGTTTATTTCTCTGAAACATGAAATAGTAGAGTTGGATACTGTCTGAGGTCCCTTCCATCACTAGGATTCAACCATAAAATTTATGTTCTTGTAACTTGATAAAATATCCTGAAAACATTATCCATTAAGTGAAGAATTTTATTCTTGGTAGTTTTATAACTAGAAATACAATGACTGAAAATTTTGAGGGGTTGTGCAATTCTTTTAAAATAATTAAATATGAATACTATCGATATATTCTCAGAAATATAGGGAGTTGGAAGTTTGTAGTCATAGAAATGAGAAAGATAATGGTATATTTCACTTAGTATAAGAATCACATAGCAGTTCATGTGAATTTAATACATAAACCTTATAAATAAATAGCATGTGACTGTGAGACAAGGTATATATAATATAAACAAAAGAATTGCACCTTGAGATTGAACTAGATAAAAACAACTTTTTCCTATGTCTTCACACACAAAATAATTAATTGTAAAAGCAATATAATAAATTCAATTGAAATCTGAATAACTTTTGCCTTATACTTTAGGGGTGTCTTATTGAGAAATCTTTTAATTATTCCTACTAACCTCTTTGCTTTGATTCATGCATTATTATATCACTCATTTAATCAACAAACATGTATTGACTACCAATGTGTGCCTGGAAATCAATGTAAGAAAACAAGTATAGGCAAACTTCTCTTTAAATACTGTGGTATTCTTCAGTGATCTAGTTCAAAGGGATGCTTTTATATTGACTTAATAAGGAGGTGCCAACCAACTGGATTATATTTCCCAATTAAGCAGTGGGAATTGGAGCTACAGTTTATGAGGCTGATGTTGATAATAACCATTACTCTCCTAGACAAGGTACTATTCCAGCCTGGTTGTAGCCTGCAATTCTTATCTATCATGCAGAGCCTCCCAGTGATAATCCTTAGGATAACTTCCAACTTTTTTTGAGTAGAGATATGAGCCATGTAATGTAATAATTTAACCTTCTTTGTTAAACAAGAATTTTTAGTCTGCATGGACATGTGTCAAGTAGTTCCACAAAATGCCAAGTAGTTATAAAAAAGAGGAGAAAAGGAAATCTGTGTACAGAAGAATCACCAAATGGAGATCACAGACATTTGTACAGGCTACTCACTCTTTCCACTTTTTTCGAATAATTCTCCCTCACTGTTCTTTTCATATAAGTTGAGATGCCATTTGCCTAGATTTTGAACCCACAATAAAGTCATGAGAGTAGGAAATATCATATGTAAATGCAGAGCACATTGCTTTAATCTTTATGTCATTACTTTGGTAACTCAAGTACTATGGTTTCCAAAAAGAAGTCCTGATACCAATGAAAACTTAGAACAGTTACATATTTTATTACACAAATAATCTTATAATTCATATTAAAAAGTTTTAAAATGTATCAAAATAAAACGCCATGACATGTCAGAATATGACTTTATTTGAAAATAGAATTATTGCATATGTAATTAGTTACAATACTGACATAATGGAGAAGGGTGGGCCTTTCATTCAGACTGACTGGTGGTCTTATAAAAAGCTACAAGAGCCAAGGGAGAATCTCAAAGGAAGAGTGGCCCTGAAGACACTCCAAGTTTGGACTTAGAGCTTCAAAGCTGTGAGATAATAAATTTCTCTTGTTTTAAGTCCTCCAATTGTGGTACTTTGACACAGAAGCCCTGGGACACTAGAACAGGGGCTCATGAGGAAGCCTGATGAGTTGCAGAGATGTGATGTTGTGTGTCTGAGTAAAGCATAAGGAGAATGCAGACCCTTTGGCTGTCAAAAAGAGACCCCAGCTTTTCGAGCCCTTCCCATGACCAAGCATTGTCCTAGGCATTTTATTAACGCTATTTTATTTAGTATCTAGTTTCACCTATCACTCTATTTATATAATCACTTAAGGTCTATCCTCAAGTTAGAGACAAAATATGCACTAATTCTATTTAAATAATTACACATTAAAGGTTATATTATTATTCAGTTCCACTGATGATTCCTGAAGAATAATGCAGCTCTTGTACCATTTAGCAACTTCTATTGTATTAAGTACTGGAAATTTAAAATGTGTAATTTTGATGAGGAAAACAATTAGCAACCCTCTCTGTCTTCAAAGCTTATTACATCAAAGTTGAATAAAAAAGAGAATGCGGATTTATTCTCTGTTACATGTCATGTACTATGATAGTAGTCATTATATACAATAAATTGTAGTGGGCCATATATTATCCTGACTATGATACATGGAAAAGAACTTTTATAAACCATTATGTTCACAACAAAACCTGAGATAAGTGAATTGGTTATAGGTTAAAAAAAATTAAAATTGTAATTTAAAAAATATAAAATTATAATATATTTCAATTTCTTCATTGCCAATATTTGCTGGATGTCTCACTCCTATGTTCTACCTATTTATTTTTATTTTACTCTCTTTGTTCATAAAGTAATTTTTTTTTACAGGGACAGAGAGAGAATCAGAGAGACAGATAGACAGGGACAGACAGGAACGGAGAAAGATGAAAAGCATTAATCACCAGTTTTTTGTTATGACACCGTAGTTCTTCATTGACTGTTTTCACATATGTGCCTTGACCGCGGGCCTTCAGCAGACCGAGTAACCCCTTGCTGGAGCCAGCGACCTTGGGTCCAAGCTGGCGAGCTTTTGCTCAAGCCAGATGGGCCCGCGCTCTAGCTGGCAACCTGGGGGTCTCAAACCTGGGTCCTCTGCATCCCAGTTCGATGCTTTATCCACTGTGCCATCGCCTGGTCAGGCTTCATAAAGTATTTCAAAACAACTGCAAAATCATACTGACAAATAGAGGCCCCCAGAAACTTAAAGGGCCCACATATCAAGACACTATATGGAAAATCAGAAAATATCTAACTTCCCACAGATACATGGTTTACAATGAAGTGGGTTGTTGCTGAGTAATCATTAATCTCAAACAGAGGCAGTAGTGTCATTTCTCTACTTTCAGATTTCTCTAATTCATATTCTTTGTGCTAAAAGCAAACACAGAATAGAGAGCCCAGAAATAAAACCACATATATATGGTCATATAATCTTTGATAAAGGAGCCAAAAACACACAGTGGAGAAAAGAAAGCCTCTTCAATAATTGGTGCTTGGAAAACTGGAAAGCCACATGCAAAAGAATGAAACTTGAATGAAGTTTGTCCCCTTGTATGAAAATTAATTCAAAATAGATCAAAGACCTAAATATAAGACCTGAAACAATAAATTACATAGAAGAATAATAGGTAGTAAACTCATGGATCTTGACCATAAAAAGCATTTTATGAATTTGACTCCAAAGTCAAGGGAAGTGAAGGCAAAGATAAATGAATGGGACCACATCAGACAAGGAAGCTTTTGCACAGCAAGAGAAACTGACAACAAAACAAACAGCCAACTAAATGGGAGATTATATTTTCAAACAACAGCACAGATAAGGGCCTAATATCCATAATATACACAGAACTCATAAAACTCAACAACAAACAAGCAAACAATCCAGTAAAAAAATGGGAAGAGGACATGAACAGACACTTCTCCCAGGAAGAAATACAAATGGCCAATAGATATATGAAAAGATGCTCATCTTTACTAGCTATTAGAGAAATGCAAATTAAAACTACAATGAGATACCATCTCATGCCTGTTAGATTAGCTATTATCAACAAGACAGGTAATAACAAATGTTGGAGAGGCTGTGGAGAAAAAGGAACCCTCATTCACTGTTGGTGGGAATGTAAAGTAGTACAACCACTATGGAAGAAAGTATGGTGGTTCCTCAAAATTTAAGACTAGAACTACCATATGACCCAGTAATCCCTCTACTGGGTATATACCCCCCAAACTCAAAAACATTGGTACATAAAGACGTAAAGACACATGCAGCCTCATGTTCATTACAGCATTGTTCACAGTGGCCAAGACATGGAAACAACCAAAAAGCCCTTCAATAGATGATTGGATAAAGAAGATGTGGTACTTTTATACTATAGAATACTGTTCAGTCATAAGAAATGATGGCATCGGATCATTTATAAAAGTATGGATGGACCTTGATAATGTTATACTGAGTAAATAAGTAAATCAGAAAAAACTAAGAACTGTATGATTCCATATATAGGTGGGACACAAAATTGAGATTCATGGACATGGACAAGAGTGTGGTGGTTACCAGCAGGGCGGGGAATGGAGGAGAGGGTGGGTTAGGAGAGGGGAGAGGCACAAATAAAACCAAATAGAAGGTGACTGAGGATGATTTGACTTTGGGTGATGGGTATACAACATAATCAAATGTCAAAATTATCTGGAGATGTTTTCTCTGAATCTATGTACTCTATTTGATCAATGTCACTCCATTAAAATTAATTGTCTAAATAAAATTACCAAAAAAACCCACAAACACAGTGTGAATTTTCCATATCCAAGCAAACCCTCCTTTCAAAATATCAAGAGCTTCATTGTTTAACAAACCATAAAACCTTACAATTGATTGTTGTCATTATCAGTCATTATTATATCAATTTGGACACTATCCAAATCAGCAAGGTAGTACTTATAATTTAATTATTTAATGATAAACATGAAGTAAAACAAACATACTGCAGTGTGTACACATACATTTATAGTGCATTCATATATTATAATTCTTCTTTTGCTATAAAGCAAAACATAATACATTTATAGAATAATAAAGCTTTATAATTAATATGTAATTAAGCATTTAAACACTGATGTATACAACCATACAGTGTGCTTCTGAAATCTAAACTATAGCTCTGTGGAAAAAAAGTTAAATTTATAAAAACTAATGAAAAATATCCATGTGTGGGCAAGATCTGTGATGATACAAATCTGCAGAACTTCTGCAGGAATCTGGTGGGCTGCTGATAGAAATTGATGCAGACACCTAGGTCACATGGTTGTCTCCCATAAATGTCACTAATGTCATGAAATTACCAAAACCCAGCATTGACAAGCAAAAGGATAGTTCAAGTAGGTATTTTTGTTTTGAGCTGCACAGAACAGAGGACTGAACACTAGAAACTTCATATACACAAATATGGTTGTTTATTCACTTAATTAACATTTATTGTTAGAGTGTGATGATTGCTGGGGTGAGGCAAGGTGAAGGAGGATGGGGGTAAAATTGTGATGGACAGAGACTTGACTTTTGGGGGTGGGGTTGAACACTCACACAATACAGTGCACAGAAAATACGTAGTAAAATTATGCACCTGAAACTTGTAAAATTTTGTTAACCAGTATCACCCCAATAAATTCAATTTAAAAACAACAGAAGAAAACTGATGATTATTTATTGTTGGGCATTAATTATACCCAAATTAAAAAGATACAGTTTCCACTTTTAGGAGGTCACTTCTGAGTAAGCAAAGTGTATAAACAGACACTTCAAACCATGTATTAGTTATCAATTTTAAATAACAAATTGCTTTCAAACTTAGCAGCTAAAACAACACGAGTTTACTATTTCACTACTCCTGTGTGTCAGGAATACGGGTATGACTTAGTTTTGTCTCTGCTTCTGTCTCTCACAAGGCTGCAATCAAAAATTGGGCCCAGGGGCTGTGGTTTCATCTGAAGGCTTGACTAGGTTTGGGAGCAAACTGAACAGTTTCCAGGACTTCCAAGTCGTGCGTGGTCTTAATGCATTTGCTAAAAGCGCAGGATTTGCTTTATCAAGGCCACTGGAGACATGATTCATGAAAGCATCTATTTGACAAAGCTATGTCATAATCATCTATGACATTTTTAAAAAAGAAATAGTTTCCTGATAGGTCTCATGTTTTATTAATTAAGGATTGTGGTGCATTTCACATGATCTCTGTAAATCTACCTAGTTTAAGAAGCTCTAGTGTAAAATAAGGGCTTTGATATCCAAGAGGTTGACTATGACAAGCTCCAGTGTGCTAGTGAGCAATTAATGTCCTATGGTTCAAGTTAATTTGAGAGTAATTAGTATTGGAAAAACTGTATCTTTTTAATTTGGGTAAATAAGTTCTAAGCTATTTTCTCAAAGCTAAGCATTCAATCATGGACACTTTGATTTTAAAATAAATATTCCTAGGAAAAGATTAATGTTAAATATATTTTCAAATAAATAAAGAAACATCTTCTAGAATCCAACCTGACCTAAGTTTGGACTATGCATCCCTTTGTCCAAGGTAGATAATAATATACAGAAAATAGAGAGGAAACAGGGCTTTTATTTTACATGAAAAGTTTAAATGAAGTTATGTTACTTTGTCCTCAATGCTGTGAATTAATCTTGCAGGTTGTGGCAAAGGTTAATAACTGGTTTTCAAAATCTGTATTTTTACATGTCTGTGTTTCTCCCTGTGAAGGAAGCTAGACTACATTTCCCAGCCTCCCTTGCTGATAGGAGTTCTGGTTAATTAAATTTGAGTATGTGATGTTTCATTTCCAGGTTTAGTCCATAAAATTCTCATTTATATTCTTCCATGTTCTTTTCCACTTCCAGATACCAAGAATTAAAGCAACTGAAAATCTTGGAAACCATGTGTTTAAAATAACAGTCTCGCCTGACCTGTGGTGGCGCAGTGGATAAAGCGTCGACCTGAGAACACTGAGGTCGCCAGTTCAAAACCCTGCACTGGTCTGGTCAAGGCACATATGGGAGTTGATGCTTCCAGCTCCTCCCCCCTTTCTCTCTTTCTCTATCTCTCTCTCTCACTCTGTGTCTCCTATCTAAAATGAATAAATAAATAAATAAATAATTTTAAAAAAAAAGATTACTTTAAAAAAATAAATAAATAACAGTCTCTTGCAAACTGAGTCTTAAACAGTTGTATAAAAGTTACATGATTGACTGCCTCCCCTATCCAGGACTGTTCAATAAGCATTAAATAAACTGCTATTATGTGGGGATTTTTATTTTATTTTTTATTTTGGTTACAGGAGTTAGCATTGCCCTAACCATTATATATACATATACACAATTATGTAAGAATTCAGAGAACTACTATCTAAACTTAAAATAGTACCTTTCAGTTACTCAAAATATGCCTTTGATTGATTATAAATATAAATAAGATTTACTCAGAAAAGTAATTATGATCAGGTTGTTGTCTTTTAAGAAAGCATACTATACATGTTCAGGAATAGCTAACAATATCATTGACTATTAAATATTGTATAGAGACCCAAAGAAAGGCAATTTAAATAGTCTCTTTTTTACTTGCCTCTCAACCCATTTAAGAGATGAGGGGACTGAGAATCCTAGCAGTATTCTCTAGAGTTGCATGATTTTAAGAACAAAATTTGGTGGTATAGCAACATAAAATAATTTCTTAAACTAATTAATTTTTATAGACAAATAGAATCTCTTTGGAAATAGGGTTTATAATGGAATTATTATCAGCCTTTTACCATAATGGAGCAAATGAAAAGATTGTAGCTATTTAAAATGAGTTTTTTGGTTTAGAATCTGTCAAAATAATAAATTAGTTGCTTTTCATTTGGTTGGTTGGTTTGTTTATTCACTAATGCTTTATTAAATATTCAAAATCTGTGCTGCAGACTAATTTTCTATCACCTCACCAAAGATTTTAAACACTTAATGCTGTTAATCTTTTGAGGGGGCATTTGTAACAGGAGATAAGCAAGCAGTAAAAAAATAAGCAGAAATGAGCTTCCTACTGAGCTATTTACTTGGAATAACTGTATACTATAAAATGCTTGACCTGAAGTATTTAACTATCAGAACCCAAGAGACGATAAAACATAGCTTACACAGAGAGTTCATAAAAAATTTATATGAATGCTACAAAAGAAAAAATAGCCCAATGGTAACTTGGAAGTTGTATACTCACACTATTAAAAACAAAACTTGAAAAGATATTAAGCCAAATCTTCTGCGATTGCACTTATCATTGGAGGAAAAAATCTTAATACAACGTAATAGGCTACTTTTGAACAGCATTTCCCACCTTACAATATTTATATCATTTTATTTACACTCTGTAGAAAAAACAGAAAATATAACTACAGATAAATAGAATCAACTATTTAATGGATTCCTTAAAATACCAATTATGCAATAAAGTAATTTTGGATGCTTCAGGTCTCTTGCCCCGATTCACTTAAGGGATGAAAATCAGTGATGTTTTTCCATTCTAAATTGCAAACTATAGTTTTATGGTTCATTTAAACCACATACATTTATAGGTTTTGAAGGGATTAAGGAACTTGGTCAACTTCTCACAATTTGTTCAACTGGAACCAAAATCTTCCTTCTGATTGTTAATCTAGTGTGTTACCATTGTGAGGAAACATATTACCTTCTATAAGAAAACATTTTTTGTTTTTTCGATGTGCCTCCTAACTTGGATTAGTTATTATAATTTATATTTTAATTAATCAAATAATTGCAGCAGATATAATGGAGTCAATGTCACCTTGCCCTCATTACACTTAAAGTCTAAGAGGAAAAGTGAACATTTCTTAAAAAACATGTTGGCGGCATTTATATCACTAGGCAGGGAATCAGACTTAATTTCCTCTATAGCATTTCCATTTAGAATATAAGTCCCTGTGATGTCCACCATCATTTTTTAAGTATTAACATTTTAAGGCTTGACATTTCAGGTTCAACATTTTGCAGACATTATACCTGCAATTGAGTGCTTAATACTCAAAATCTTGACTTACGGCTGTGAAGACCATAGTTTACCTCTGGATAAGTTGAAAAGAAATATGGTACTTATGCAGTCAAAACTTTATCTTTTCAAGTTACATATCCCCTGCTCTCAGTTAGCCAGGGGCACTCATCTTACCTTCCTCTTCCTTCCTCTTCCCAGCTCGGTTCATAGTTGTGTCTCTGTATGAAGACTCATCCCTGTCATGATTCAGTAATTCACTTAGTCATTCATTCAACAAATACATTCTGTGTGCCTACTCTGTTTCAGAGTCTATGACAGGTGCTGAGGGTGACCGTGAGAAAACTGTAAACAAAACAGATGAAAATTCTGTCTTTCCGAAGCTTGCATTCAGAGAATAAGCAAGTCAAACAGGAAAGGCATATACGGTAGTATTTTAGAGATATTACTTGGTGTTAGTGATTCATTCACATTAGTAAAGACTTGAAGACTTGTGATGGTTGTCTTAGTGTAAATTTAACTAGGCCAAAACAGAATCAGATAGCTGTTAGTACATTTCTGGGTGTGTCTGTGGGGTGATTCTGGAAGAAATTATCATTTAAATTGGTGAACTGAGTAATGCAAATAACCCTCCACAATGTGAGTGGGCATCACTCAATCTGTTGAGTGCAGGAATAGGATAGAAAAGTAGAGGAAGAATGAGTTGACTCTCTTTCTACTTGATCTAAACATCTCTTTTCTGGTCCTCAGATTTAAGTGCTCATGGTGGCTTTCAGTTTCAGATCAGAACTTATATCATTAGACTTTCAAATCTCAAGCCTTTCCACCAGGACTGACTAAACAACACCCCTGGCTTTCCTGGTTCTTAAACTTACAGAGGACAGATCAAGGGACTCGTGGCCAATCCTATATTATTTATATAGATAGCTAGATATGAATCCTACTGGGTCTGTTTCTCTGGAAAACTCTGACTCATACAGTGATGACACCACTAACTGGACCCCCAGGAACTCAACCTCTGCACCTGCACAGGTCCTTCTGTGCTGCAAGAGCCCCCAGTTCTCCCACATGTGCCCTTCATCCTGTGACCAGTGCTGGTAGAGCTATCACCCTGTGTTCCAGCTCTCCTCAATGACCTGTGATAATTAACAAATATAATATCTTACTACATTCTGAGTACTGTTCTAACACATGCTACATATGTAACACATACTTAATCCTTACAACAACCTTCTGAAGTAGTAGTATTTTTATCCCCACTTCACAGAGGAATAAACTGAGATGGGACACCTCATGGAAGATGACATATCAAGGAAAAGGCTCAGCTGTCCTTAAAGCCAGCAACCAGCCTTGGCAGGTTGGCTCGATAGTAGAGTGTCAGCCTTGCATGTGGATGTCCTGGGTCCAATTCCTGGTCAGGGCACGCAAGGGAAGCACCCATTTGCTTCTCCACCCCTCCCCTTCTCACCTCTCTCTCTCTCTCTCTTCTCCTGCAGCCATTGCTTCAGTGGAGTGAATTAACCCCGGGTACTGAGGATGACTCCATGGCCTTTGCCTCAGGTTCTAAGAAGAGCTTGGTTGCTGAACAATGGAGCAATACCTCAGACACACTGTTCCTTTGTTCAGATGGGCTGAGCATCACCCCCTGGTGGGATTTTCAGGTGGATCCTAGTGCAGTACATGTAGGAGTCTCTCTCTCTGACTCCTCTCCTCTCACTGAATAAGGAACCAGCAGATGTGACTCTGAATTCTGCTGCATTGTTTTTCCATCCAGGATTGATCCAGTGCAAGTTATTGCTGGACTGTGATTCTATCTCTCCCTAGCATCCTCCTCACTGTTTAGACCTGAAGTCCTGACCCAAACCAGTATCTTGGTCCCATAAACATGATCTGGACAAATAGCCTGCCTCTGTAGTATAAACTGCCTACTAATGTCCCAACTGCAGGAGCTCCCTAATGACTGAGTATCTCTCTCCAATAGTTTCTAAAACAGGGCAGACTATGGTGATCCTGTATATAAGAAAGTAGAATAACAAGGGTGTGGTAGAATGTGGTAGGACTCTAAAATAGAGCTAGGTGAGCAAGGGGAATAATAAGAGCTAAGTAACATTGGTTGAGCACAGACTGTTTCTAAGCACCAATCTAAGTGCTTTAGACGTATAATTTATTTAAAAAGCTATGTTGACCTTCCCCAGTCACCTTCCCAGGGGTGATCCTAGACCATTGTTTGAGAGAGCTCCCAGTTTAGGGAGATTTAAAGTGGAGAGAAAGTCTGAGGCACTTGGAACTTTTTGGAAACTTGCGTGAAGTTAAAAAAAAAAGAAGAAAAAGAAGAATAAAACAGAGAGCAATGCTCTGTTTGCCAAAGTTAAAAAAAAAAAAAGTCTCGAGACACACTGTTCCTTTGTTCTGGAAAACCACTTGAATGAGTTATTTAGTTTTGCAAATGCAAAGCAGCTGATATCTGAGATTCCAAGTGGAAACACGGTTCAGCATAAAAACAGGAGAGAATCATTGATGTAATAAGCTGAGTTGCATCTCTGCAAGTTGCTGCTGTTGTTCTTATTATTATGGGGAAATGCACATTAAGTATAAATTCAGACCACTGTTTTCTTAAAAACTATTGATGATTCAACTGAAGAGTTGATTTTTTTAAGCTGATACAATAAGAAATCTGAGACTAAAGACACTGCATGTAATCTAAGCTGTTATGAGATTCTGACTATGAGTTGTGCTGGGTGTGCACCCAGGTAGTAGTAGCATAGCACCCAGCCGGGCAGAGTCTGTTTACCATGTGTTGGGCAAATGAGTTGCAAAATCTGTATTTTCTGGTTCTGCTCACTCTAATTGTTAAAAATGGCTGCTGCTAACGTGGTGATGATCTCATGTGATACAACTAATAGCTTTCATGCTTGGGAAGGGGCTTGGTTATGCCAGTGTGTGCTGGGGAAGAGATTGTCCTGCCGAAAGGTTTTAAAAGGAAGAGTTAGGAGGTCATTCTGGAGAGGAGAGAGACCATGTTGTTCCAGGGGAGAGAGGCCATGTGGTTGGAGGGAAGGAGGCAGTCAAAATGGAAGTGAACAGAGGTGGGGGCCTTTGATTCTAGGAAAAAACTGGAAAGAATGGGTTTTGGTGCCCGTGTGTTTGTTTGTACTTGTTGACCGGTGTGAATCTATAATAAAGGAAAATGGCCCACCAGTTCTTGGTTCTGTTGCTTCATTACCATCTGCCCGAATCCAATGCAAACCTGCATGGGCCAGGGGGCTGTGATAGTGGCTGCGGCTACTGGCTTTATACCTTGCAGGAAGAATGCAATCACAGCCCTCAGGGAAGGGACAGCAGCTTTAGAAGAAGAGTGAGGTGGAGACTCTAGAGAAACCTTAGCAAGGGCCTTGGTGTCCCCATGTAATGTGACAGTGGCAATGATTTTGCCCCTTCTGGCAGCTTTGTAAACATTGGCCAACATCCACAGGTATCTGGGGCAGGAGAATAAGACCTGGGACTCTAACCATGGTGATGATACCATAAAAAGTAAAAATATTTGGAAGTAATTTTAATTTTTTTTGGAAGATGACAACTAAATATTTAGTAAGCTATGCTATGTAAAGAGCTCTAAAACTAACACTCAAAAGACAAAGAAACCAATAGGAAATTGATCAAAAGATGTGAATAAAAAAGTCCTATAAAGACAATTCCAAATGGGCTGTATGTATTTTAAAAGTGCTTAAACCTACTAGTAGTATAAAAAATGAGAAATTAAATTTAATTCAAGTGCTTTTAAAGAGCAGAAAGCTTTAGAAAGGGTATCTTAAGAGGGGCATGCAGTAAGACCTACCCTCAACTATAGCCCGCCTAGAATATCAGATATCACTGGGTATGCCAAGGCAAGTGGCTATATTTTCTCCCTGCTTATTCAATGCTGAGGCCATGCCTGATGAAAAGGTACCAGGTCACAAGGGGACTATTATAGACAAGGCATTAAATGAGTTCGAGTAATTCATTCATCTTACTGATTGTGCGTGGAATCTTGGGAGCGTGCATTTACCCTGAGCACAATACAAACAAACTTCAAGGGCACCTTTGATGCAACACACACCAAGGCACTTTTCAGCCAGGTACAAAACACTAATGTGAGCATAACAAAGAAAATGCACAGGTTCAAATACAGAGCACTAAAGTTTAGGGTTAAGTCAGGCTTTAAACTTAGCCTTTCGTGTTCTAGGAGCAATTGTATTCAAGAACTGTGAGAATGAGAAGTGCATGATCAGGTTCTAGAACTTTTCAATAGTCATCAGCATAAAGGTTGGACTCTGTCATCACAGAAACACCCTCCAGGTATTTTATTATTGGGATTGTAAATCTGCATTTTATAATAAGTATATCTGTTCTGGCCAAGCATTGACTAACTTGCTGCACACATCACTCTGTAAACTATTCAACTGAGCCAGTGTATTCTGGTTTGGCTCGCTTCCTTGGTCAACTTAGCCAGATGAATAGCAAAGGTGGGTTTCCTTTTCCTTGTGTGGACAGGGCCCAGCTGGTCATTACCAAGTTGATGTTTCTCGTATCTCCAAAGCTGTTTCCCAATTGTGATGGCTAAAACTAGAACCAATGTTTTCTTAGGTGTCCCTGCTACTGAAACCAACTGGGAAAACCTTCCAAAAGGTATTATTTCCTGACAGGGACACTCTGTATATTTTCAGTGTTCTAGGGAGACACCATTAAACTTCCTGTAGTTCCTCAAACAAGAAATTTAGTGTAAGACACACCGTTCACATTTCAAAATCCTGATAATGCCATAAATGTACTTGATTGTTTAGTTTTCCATCTGACACTGGGATCCTCCACTGATCAAATAAACAGCGTCTTTGTCGATGTGCATTTCATATTGTGCTATTGATGTATATAGCTAATTAAAAAATGAAAAATTAGTAAAAGTTCTTATTGGTTCTCCTTTACTTAGAATTATTTAATATTTTTACTTGATTTATTTTATAATTCATTCAGTTTACCAAGCAAGGTATGTTTCTGCACACATATTTTCTTTTATTGGTAAATTTTCTTCTGGCGAAAACCATGAATATTAATTTGCTCACTTTTAAATAGAGCCTTGAATCTGAGAACACAGATGTGTGTTCTTAATAGTAAGGACATTTTTTATGGGAATAAGCATTAGGAGAAAATATTTCATCAAAAATGTAGCAATCTTATTTGAATTCAAATGATTGTGGTTACAAGTGAAGAATAAAAATATAAAGAATGAGTCTAAAAGGATTCCATGTGCTGTCCACAGATCATCACATCATTGATTTTATCTATAATTTTAAGTAACTGTCAGGTCATCTCACTGATTCCTGAGCCAGCAACATGCTACAGAATCCCCCCCTCAAAACCACAACACTATTTTTTGCATCATCTGAGCCTCTAAAATAGCATAAGTATATTAGTTTACTATTATAGACTAAAAAGTTATCACAAATAGGGTCTTTAAACAATATATTTTCCCCTTTACAGTTTCTATAAGTTTGGACACAGTGTGACTAGATTTTTCTGCTCTAGATCTCTGGTTGAAATAAACATGTTGGCCAAGTGTTCTCATCTAAGGTTTGGGCCCTCTTTCAAGTTCACTGGTATTGACAGGATTCATTTTCCTAAGACTATAGAACAGAAATTCCATCATCCTGCTAGCTGTCAACAGAGGATAGCTATTAAATCCCAGAGGTTTTCTGTTCTTATCACATGACCTGCTACATAGGTAGCTCACACTATGAACACTTGCTTTCTGTCTGGCCAGTGGGAGCACATTTCTCTGATTTGTTCTCTGATACTAGCCAGGGAAAACTCTCTTTTTAAATAGGGTTTGTGTGATTAGGTGAAGCCCAGTCAGATCATCTCCTTCAGATCAAGTAATTTGGAGCCTTAGTTACATCAGCAAACTTTTTTCACAGTAGAAGCTATGTTGGTGTTTGAAAGACTAACTGGAAGATGTGTTTACACCTTGAGAGCCATCTTAGAATTCTGTCCTCCACAATATGTAAAAATCTTTCTTCAGACATTAACTCTGGAACAATAAGCAAATAGAACACAAACGCCAATCTGGGAAAGTCTGTCACTCTGCCTCTTTGATCATCAGATTTTAGTTTGAAACCCATACATAAATACATCTGCCTTGTAAAGCATTGTGAGAATCATAAAATGAGATGATGGAGAAGAATACACATTATACTCAAGCATTTAGTATGGTGATTGGAGTGGACATGGTCACGATCCTCTGTGCCTGAAGTGGGATTCATAAGTTCATATCTTTGGGTCCTTTGGACTGGAGGCCATAGGAAACAAAGATGGAGGCTAATGCAGGAACCCACTCACATGGCTCAAGTCCAAGGATCCACTGTGGACCACTTGTAACCCCGAACCCTGAACTTATCTTCTAAAAATTGTTGGAATTAGACATACACATCCCAATACACTGCTTTCTTTGCAGCCTTGACTGAAATGGCAGTTTCTGAGGTGTTCTGTGGAAGGAAAATAGACAAGCAGGGTATGAATAAAGAGAACAAGAAGGAAGAAATGAATATGATGCTGTTGACATGCTAGAGAAGGAAGGCATAATGTTGACATGATGATAGCTTTTGTGTAAGTCAGCAAAATCAAATGAGGGGTTATTTACGAGGATGGCCTGTGAGTAACTCACAACTCAGGAGAAGAAATCAGGAGCAAGAGAAAGATTTAGATGCAGAAAAAAAAAGGAGTCAGAAGAAATAGAGAGGTTTTCACTTAAAGAAAAATGGTAAGAATGTAAAAAGTGAATTTCCAAGTTTAAGAACTGTATGTAAAACATGATCTCATTTATATTAAAATAAAATAAATATATACATATTATTATAAAAAATATTTAAATAAATAAAAAACATTTCATTTTCATAACAGCTACTATTCATTTTGTATCAGCTAGACATTTTACCAAAGTTATAGAAGGTATCTCCCAAATATCTGGGTGAAGTGGGTATTATCATTGCCATTTTAAAGATGAGAAAACAGAAGCTTATAAGGTCATGTTCTTGGTTCAAAGTCACACCAGTTAAGCAGGCTCTAAAATTTCTATGCTGCCATTACCTCACTCTAATTTTTAGTTGTTTTAAAGAAAGAAGACTAGTAACATAAATGTCAAAGGAAAATATGCTGGTATTAAGATGGAGTTAATTTAGTATTAAATTTATAGTCTTCCTAATAAAGCAGCTACAATAATTTTTCAAGTACATGGAAGAAACATGCACTTGAAAGCTAATGAGAAGTGGTGGTTGAAAATCATCAATGCAGAAAATGTGCTGGAAAAACCACGAAATATTTATAAAACATATTGTGTTATCCTTGACTCATCCCCCTCCAAAAGAGTGGCCCCAAACTGTACTGTACCTGAACTCCTGGACAATTGTATTCCCTTCAGGACATTTTTATCACATATATTATTGATTTGACACTCAAATTTTTTTTCTTCAGATTATGAAATCGAGATTCAGAGATAATGAAATTTAAGTACTAAAGTTACATATGGTATACAATGATACAAATCAAAGCCAAAGAACCAAGTTTTAGAGTGTTTCTTTTTCAAGCAGATCTTACTACTTTTTTGTCTTGGGAAATTGATTCATTTCTAAATGTTATTTTATAATTGTTTGTAAGGAGCAAGAAGACTTTTTGAAACATAGCTTTGTGTTTAGAGAGAATAAATGGTAGAACAAAATGAGGCGTTATTAACCTTAGAGTCCTTTCATTAGCCTCATCTTTCTGACTGTGAGAAAAATGGAAAGCTAGTGAAGTGCTTTTTGCATTTTGCTGAACTAACAGGAGATGACTTTATTCAAATTATAGCTCATTTCATTGCCATGATGTTATATATTAGAAATTGATTACCCTATTTCTTCTATAATAACTTCATTATATTTGGGGGAAGCCTTTTCTATTTTTTTAAATAAGAAATAATGATTGTGTGAAAGTGAAATCTTTATTGTTATTGTGTCTTCGATTTCAAATAAAGCACACTGAGTATAATTATAGTATTAAATTGAATTTCAGGACAATTATTATTTTCTGAGTAAAATGAGATTGCTTACAGGGTTCTCAAAAAATCAAATATCACTTATTGTCAACTTTTTGAAAGCATCGTGATAAGTCTGACAACACTTTTAAGCAAATAAAAAGAGAATTAATCAAAAATACAAACTCTCCCTAGCCCTATATCTTATTATTGATTTTTAGAAACTCCTATTAAATTGGAATAGTTGTCTTTTATGATTTTTTGAAATATTTTCAAACTTTTTAATGTTTCTTTTTAATTTAGAAATTAAACTTAATGGGAAGACATTGATCAATAAGAGTACATTGGTTTCAGGTAAACATTTTCATAACATTAGAACTGTTTATTATGTTGTGTACCCGTCACACAAAGTCAAATAATTTTCCATCACCTTATATTTGTCCCTCTTTATTCTCCTCCCTCCCCCCTCCCGCCCTTGGTAACCACTTCACTTATATCTGTGTCCATGAGTCTCAGTTTATATCCTACCCATGTGGCAAACATTTAATTAAGTTAGATATTCAGTATTTTTTTACCTCTGCTGATAAAACTAGACTTAAACACTTAAATAATAAACTTTAACAAATACCTCATGTTTGGGGAAAATGAGTAAAGCTGAAAAATAGAAAAATAAAGGCCTAAATTAAATCTAAACACATTTGTCTGAATATTGACTGCCTTGCGTTGTTTTTAATGCTCTCTTTAGAATTTATTAAGTGGGATATAAAATAATCAGAAGCTGTCTGTGCCTTCTGAATTATAGTTAATGGGAAAGAACATATATAAGTGAAAATACCAAGAAAAAAATACCAAGATAACATGTTAGCTCACTCATAGAACAGGCGACAGGATTCAATTGTGTCAAAGATATTCCTTTGAAGGTTTGCAAATTAGAAAAACAGCAACCTAGCAACTGGAGGTGAGGTTAGTTATCAAAGACTTCCTCTAGGTTAGTCCTATGAGGAGTTCTATAGGAAATGAGGACTTAAATTAGAACTAAGTTGCCAAAGCAAGATTTTTTCTTATGATATATATATTTTTTAATTTCCCCAGGTGATGTTTAATATACCTAAAAATTAGGTCTTTACACTGTTTTCTTAAATTGGACAATATGTTTTATGCATTGAAGAACTTTTTCATAGAATCAACCATATGCTTTTCTTTATTCAATAATTATTTTTGAGACAGAGATGTGTGACTTCCACTAAAGATACATGTTCAATACAAAACAATGTGTAGCTGCAAGTTATAATAAGAATTATAGACAACACTTAAAGAGCAAGAGTGAAACTGCCACTACAAAAAATATATTTATTTAATATGAAGATGACCTGAGGACTCATAAAACTTCCACATTTTTAGTAAATTCCATTCTAAAACAAGTGTGTATCAGGATTTCATAATATTGAAAGAGAAAAAGGAATAATACTATTATTAGACTTCATGTTCACATTTTAGAAGCGAAAAGCCTTATGGGTACTAAATTGATTTTGGATCTGGATAATGGTAACAAATTATTTACCAAATTCTATAATTCTAGCTTAATCCTAGTTCTTACCTCCTTGCCTTAGCTCCCCACAAAACTATGAATCACAGATCAGAGATTCTAATTCATTAATTTTTATGCCTGGAAAAGAAAAGTTGTATCATAAGTAATAGTGGAAGAAAGTGAAAAAGAATGAAAGGGAGGAAGTGAGGGAGAGAAATAGGGGTGGTAGATGGAGAGGAAGAAAGGAAGAAAAGGAAGGAAAGAAAGAAAGAAGAGAGAGAAGAAGAGAGGGAGGGAGGGAGGGAAAAGGAGGGATGGAAGGAGGGAGGGAGGAAAAGAGAAGATGAAAGCTATTAGAGGTAGGGAGAGAAAACATAAAGCTGAACAACTCAGTCCTGAAAATGTTCTTGACTAAACTAATCATACAATTTTAGAGGGAAAACAAAACCATTTACTCAGAAAAATAAGTAAAAGCTAAAGGCAACCTGTAGTACAGTCTTTGAAACTGTCACTTGTAAAGATCCCATTCAATCCTTGGATAAGTATCACCTTTCTATGGACTCCTTGAGAAGAAAGGAGGGTTTTATCTTGCCAGTTAAAGCATCAAGGAAAATAAATCAACATATTAAGAAAAAACAAATGTCATCAACATGAACTGAGACACACTACCATTTATCTCTACCATATTTCAACAGTTAATGGATGTATGCTGTGTTACAGATTTGAAATGGAAGAGAGAATTTATTATGTCTCCCATAGAGCCATTTTCTCCAAGTGCTGGACCCTTAATTTATTTCTTTTTATTTTATTCATTTTAGAGAGGAGACACACAGAGAGAGAGAGAGAGAGAGAGAGAGAGAGAGAGAGAGAGAGAGAGAGAGAGAAAGGGGGGAGGAGCTGGAAGCATCAACTCTTATATGTGCCTTGACCAGACCAGTGCAGGGTTTTGAACTGGCGACCTCAGTGTTCCCAGGTCGACGCTTTATCCACTGCGCCACCACAGGTCAGGCCTGGACCCTTAATTTAAGCATCAAAAAACTCAGCCCTACACCATGTGCAGAGATGGTGGTGGTGACTTTCTGGCACCACACCCATGAGACAATGGATGTGCAAATGCATTCTAGTTATTGTCTCTCGGACTTAAGAATCTCATATGGATGGTGTGCTTAGGTCGAAGAAGAATTATCCTGAATATTTGGCTCAGAATACGCTCTTCATATTTCCTGCCGTCACTTCAAAGTTTATTTTATAAATGAAGATTCACCTTCACTCAAGAGGGTAAAAGTTTTGCCTGACCAGGCGGTGGTGCAGTGGATAGGGTGTCGAACTTGGATGCGAAGGACCCAGGTTTGAGACACCGAGGTCGCCAGCTTGAGCTCAGGCTCATCTGGTTTGAGCAAAAAGCTCACCAGCTTGGACCCAAGGTCGCTGGCTTCAGCAAGGGGTGGCTTGGTCTGCTGAAGGCCTGAGATCAAGACACATATGAGAAAGCAATCAATGAACAACTAAGGTGTCGCAAAGAAAAACTGATGATTGAGGCTTCTCATATCTCTCCATTCCTGTCTGTCTGTCCCTATCTGACTCTCTCTGTCTCTTTAAAAAAAATGAAAGTTTTGCAGTATGTTTGTTTTTAATTAAGTGAGAGGTGGAGAGACAGAGAAACAGACTTGCACATGCACCCTGATTAGGATCCACCAGCTAAGTCCCCTACCCCTCTGGGACGCTGCTCTGTTGCATGGCAACCATGCTATTTTAGAACCTGAGGCGAGGCAGTGGACCCATCATCAGCACCCCGGGCCAACTTGCTTGGACCATTCGAGCCATGGCTTAAGGAACTGAAGAGAAAGAGGAAAGAGAAGGAGCGGTGGATAAGCAGATGGTCGCTTCTCCTGTGTGTCCTTACCAGGAATTGAACCCAGGACTTCCACATGCCAGGCTGACATTCTACCACTCAGGCAACCAGCCAGGGCCTAGTTTTGCAGTATGTTAATGAAAGAAATTTGGACCTTCAGGATTGTGTTAATGAACCTGGAAGTGTCTTCTGCATGTATGCTCATTAAGCTCAGGATGTGCTCAACAATATTAATATTCAAAATCCCTCAATATGTGCATATTTGTTGGCTAAGAAACCAGGCTGTTGTTTACTACTGTGAGGTTGCAATAATAGGACAGCACTGAGGATGACAAAGCTCTTACAGGCCTATTCAAGGAAATAATGAAAATCAGGGATTTAGATGGTGGGAATTAAAAATACGCAGTAATTTCAGAAATCAATTCAGGAAGCCAAATGAGAAGAGAATGCAGTTTTTCAACTAAAAAACATGTGGTAGAAATGCCCAAATATAAAAACTACTAAGCTCATAAATGGTCCTAACTAGGGTACCTATACATGCTTTTTGCCCAAGAGAGCCCTGATTTATGAACATTGTACAGTGACCCACATGGTTTAGCATTTGTCCTAGAAAATTTCGGGTTTTTTTTTTTTTAATGTAGAATCATTATTTATAGTTGCAAAGAAATAAACTATCGTGCTTTTGGTGAAATTTTACTTTGTACTTCCAGCTTCTAATGTGGTCTCATCTAGCCTACATAAGGCATGTGTGCAGTGAACAGTGTGTCTGTAAAGTCATGGTGCACTTTTGACAGGTCACATGGTCAAAAGTGCACCATGACTTTACGGACACACACTAGACAGAGAAAAACAAATGCTGCATGATATCATTTATATGTAGACTCTTTAAAAATAAAAAAAGGGGTCAAACTCATGAAAAAAGATAATAAAATGTGGTTACCAGGGTCTGGGGGACAATGGCAGATAGGAGGAGGTTGGTAAAAGGGTACCAACCTTTAACTAAAGATAAAGTTTGAGGAGCTAATGTACAACATGGTGACAATAGTTGATAACACTGTATTTTATAATTAAAATTTGCTAAATGAGTAAACTTAAATGTTCTCACCAAAAATTATTTTTAAAAGATAAACCTGTGAGGTGGTTTATGAGTCAGTTAAATAGTTGGGCAGATACATACATTGTATTCACAATGCAGACATACATCAAATCACCCTAAGATACATTTTATGGCCTTACTAAACCAAGAAACTTATGATGCTCAATTTAATTATTCATAGAATAGAATAACCCAAACTTTTTTTTATAGCAACAGAGAGAGTCAGAGAGAGAGAGACAGATAGGGACAGACAGACAGGAAAGAAAAGAGATGAGAAGCATCAATTTTTCTTTGCAGCACCTTAGTTGTTCATTGATTGCTTTTTCATATGTGCCTTGACCCCGGGATGCTACAGCAGAGCCAGTCACTCTTTGCTCAAACCAGCTACCCTAGGCTCAGTCAGCGACCTTGGTATTCAAGCCAGCAACATTTGGGCTCAGTTGGCCAGATTTTAAAATTGGTAAAGCGGGACACCATTGACTGGTGGCGGGGGGTGCGTTCTTGATTAAAAATTTGGTCTATATAAAGCAAAAAAATTTTTTCATAGAATGCAAAAATAGTATTGTAATATATATTTTTAAATCGGGACTTTTTTAAAACGCCACAGGACAAATTGTTAAAAATCAAGACTGTCCCGCCAAAAGCGGGACATCTGGTCACCTTACAATAGCAACCATGGGGCTGTGTAATGCTCCACACTCAGGCCAGATGAGGCTGTACTCAAACCGTCGACCTCGGAGTTTCAAACCTGGACCTTCCATTTTCACACTCTATCCACACTGCCACCGCCTGGTCAGGTGAGTAAACCAAACCTTTAATTTTGAAGTTTTAGCAAATTATAATAGATAGTAAAGTTTGCAATTATAAAGACATTGAAATTTATCTTTACAAAATAAAGGAGGAACAGGAAGAATTAATACATAAGAATTCGGTTTATAAAATTTAAATCTGAAATTCTAAAATTTTATTTTAAAATATTTCAATTGGTGGAAAAAATATTTAATTACATAGATTTTTACTCTGACAAAAATGAAGTGAGACTTGTGATTTTGAAAAGTCTAAATTTCATGAAATATTTTAAAGAACCATAAAAAACTTAACTATGGAGTTTTATTTTACAAAATATTGTAGACATATCAAAGTCTCACAGGGTTACAAAGATATTTCTTATAAAATATTTGGCCTAAAATATTAACACATTTTTTTTTTATTTTTTACAGGGACAGAGAGAGAGTCAGAGAGAGGGACAGATAGGGATAGATCTACAGGAATGGAGAGAGGTGAGAAACATCAATCATTAGTTTTTCGTTGCCGTCACAACACCTTAGTTGTTCATTGATTGCTTTCTCACATGTGCCTTGACCATGGGCCTTCAGCAGACCGAGCAACTCCTTGCTGGAGCCAGCAACCTTGGGTCCAAGCTGACTAGCTTTTTGCTCAAGCCAGATGGGCCCGCACTCAAGCTGGCGAGCTCGGGGTCTCGAACCTGGGTCTTCCGCATCCCAGTCCGATGCTGTATCCACTGTGCCACCACCTGGTCAGGCAAATATTAACACATTTAAATTCTGTAAACTAAAAATATTTTTAAAACTAAAATAAATAAATGAATAAAAATTTTAAACTTTAAATTTAGAAATCCTCAATGGTAGAATTTATTCTACTTTATCAACATCTCAACATTTAGAGAGAATACTTTCTCAACTAAAATATTTTGGGTTAACAGAAGAATTAACTGAAAGTCTCAAGAGTTCATACAAAATGCAATTTAAAAATACAGTACACATTATTAAAAAAATTTTAAACAATGAAGCCATGTTGAGAAAATCAGAAAGTTAATGATTATATAGATTCATCACTATAAGAAAACTAATTTTCATGTAATAGATAAACATTTCCAATAATTATTTTTAGTGCCCTCTTTCAATTTCAAAATTGCCTTTTTTGGATAATTAAAATGTCCTTCTAGTGGTAGAGTACAAGGAGGACAGAAATATTTAAACATATTTATGTAATATACATGTCCATACTTTTTAAACTCAAATTAGGTCACCTACTTGGACAAATAATTTCTCTTCTGTGTGGGTGAATGAGAATCTTCTTAATAGGTATCTCATTAGAACATATATAAAAGTAAAACACATTTATAATTCAACCTACCCTTAATATTTTATATCCTTAAATATATATATATATATGTTATACATACATATAAACATGCATTAACACACATATAAGTCATATATATATTCATATATATCAAATATATATGTATATATTTATTCCATACCAAGCTTTTATTCCAGTCATTGATTAATCATTGTGACCATCTGTCACTATAAGAATATGGTGCTGTCCATTGGTATGAATTAGTCATGAATATCATATTTGAAGTGTATTTATGTTTTACTATATGTTTCTTAGAGAAAGTACATAATGATTAACATAATAGCTTCTTAAAAGATATATAGATGATAAATCAATAGAAAAATAATAGATGATAGATAGATAATCTTGAATTAAATTATAGATGTGTTTAATAACATTTGGTAAGGTCTATGTGTCAGTTTCTCACCTATAAACTAAATCTTGCTGCCAGTTTTATCGAAGTGGGTTAAAAGACAAATGAGTTAATATAGGTAAAGCACTTGAAACTGCACTTCGCACAAGTACTATATAAGTTTTAGATATTATTGTTTATGAAGCACCTATTACATGCTAAAAATCTTATAGGATCTAAAGTTAAAATATTCATAGACTTCCACTCTAGTAGTATTCTAATTTGTTATTAAAGTATTTATAACTGTTGATAAAAATGTTTCTTTTCCCACTTCTTTTAGTAAAAGAAAAAAAAATCAAAAATTTTCAAAAGAATTCATAAAAAATAATTTAAAAAAACATTTTATATATTAAGTGCACAGTTCAACCCTGTATGCTTCTTATTTTATTGCTGCAATTTCTAACAAGAAACCATTGGTAATCATGTGTAAACTTTATCCAGGGGGAACCTGAGAAACAGAACAAACCTATATACAGAAGATAATAGCTTTCATTTATTAAGAGTTGACTTTGTGCCAGGCACTGTTCTAAGCACTTTGTGAACCCAATTTGTTCACACAACTCCACGACGTCTCTCACAGGTTGGGTTACACACCAGATGGAAATCGGTCTCCTTGGCTTCACTCCCTTCAACAATTCACAGGGCAGACCAAATGTGGAGCAAAGAACTAGAGACCAATTTTGTCTCCCAGAGTACTATTGGATTGTTTTTCTCATTTATTTTTTCTGAGTAGCAGAACAGCCACAGAGAAGGGTTGCTGAGGGGATGGGAAGGGGGCAGAGAAGAGGGTGGGAGTCCTGGGTAGCAGGAGATTAAAGTCCACACTTAGAATTTACTCCTTGTAAAAGAGCAGGACTTCATTTTGGGTACACGGAGACACAAGGAAAACACAAGGGCAGCCTCAGCGCCTCAGCTTGGGAAGGACAGCCAAGACAGCTTGATGGTTGTGACAGCCTCTGCTTCACATTGGATGACAAGGCACACAGGCCTGAATAGGTCCATCGACTCATCTAGACTCACCGGCAGTCTCCTTAGATCGTTGTCCTGGATCAGCTAATAGCCAATAGTCAAATGATTGTGCAGGACACACCGACCATGTTTGCTAAACCAGCTCTGGTCCCAACTCTCGTCACCTCTTAGGAGGCCTTCTGTCTCCTGGACTGCCTACGCAAAAAGAAGTTTGGGTAGAGATTGCTTGGAGCCCCAACAGTGAGACATCTTCTCTTTTCTATCTGTTAAAAAAAAAAAAGGAAAAGAATATGTTTTTCCAAGATTCAGATAGGCATGGTGTTCATGCACTCATTGCAGCGAGGTAACCAACAAGAAACCACAAATTAATTTATGTGTGTGTATACTGAGAGGTGATATTTAGATGGTGGGTGTTTATGAGACATTTGTATCTTTTGGAATTTAACCTTATCATTTCTATAACACATGCTGTGAACCTAAATGTAGTGTGTAAATGCATTTAATCAAATAGAATGGAAAGCACATTGCATGCACCTTCTAAAGTTTGTATTGAGTAAAAGTACCAAATATTATTCTCACCATTTTAATTGATGAACTTATTAACAGTTGTACTTGAGGAGAATAAAATACAATATATGAATAAAGAAAGGTCATCGATGTTTTAATAATAATTATAAGGTCAGGTAGAGTGATATGTTATGGTAGGCAAACATGATAAATAATCATATGACAAGAAGAGATAGTTTAAACAGTAAAAAATGCAACATATAAACACATAACACATTATGAAAAATTAAAGGGAAATGCAAATGAAAGTCTATTTCCTTTTTAAATCTCTTCAATTAAGAAAAAATGGTTTTAAATGATAATATCTCATGCTAGCAAGGGAATAAAGAAACGAATAATCTCACACATATCTGATTGCATTTTTAAATGCTCCAACACTTTAAGAGGCAATTTGGCATTATATTAGGAGCCATAAAAATATTCATACTCTCTGTGCCAGAACCCATTTATGTAAATGTATCTTAAAGAAATAATCCAAATCACTGAAAAAGTCATAAATTAAACTTAATATTATTTATCATAGCATCCAAATAAGAATAAATTAAATGCCCAATGATAAAGAAATAATCAAATGATAGGATTCATTCAGTAGAATTTATGCATCCTAATATATTTAATACTCATAAATACTTATGTAGCAAAATGAAAAATACTTATGACATAATGGTAAGTAACAACCTCATAAATTCTTTTTGGAACAATTGGTAAAAATAAAGAAAAATAATGTAATTTTTAAAAATGTGCTTATTTGTACAATTGTACAAAACAAGTATGCATGTGGGAAAACATCATAGAAATTTACTATCTAGACCTAAATAATTATTTGAGCATGATTGATTTGTTCTTTTATCTTTCTGCACAATTTCTGATATGATTATACTATTTTGTAAATATTAAATATGGTTTATGAAATTTTTAAAAGAATAATATAAATTTAAATAAACATAAAATACCATACATTAGAAAATTTAAAAGCACTTTTCTAAATAATAATATGTTTAAGAGAAAATTGAATGCACAACATACTGTTTAAAAACTATGAAATACAAAACAATTTATATTAATTTTTGTGGGATCTAATCAAAATGATGCTTACAGTTATAGTCCTAAATTTAAATGTTATTTCTTATAATAAATAAAAATAACTTGAGGAAGTTATCAAATAAGAATATTTTAAACACAGAACAGGAGGAAGGAAGGAAGGAAGGAAGAAAGGTAGGAAGGAAGGAAGGAAGGAAGGAGAACAGGAGGAGGGAAAGGGGGAAGAGAAATGCATTTACTATATTTCTGGGAAAATTAATAAAAATTGATAACTAAATCTAAAATCATATACAAAGAAAAATATAATTTAAAATATGTGTTTGGCCTCCTTAGAGGTTATCCAACATTACAAACTAGTCTACAAAGGAGTATAGCAAATTTTACCTCTACCTATATCTAAAGGTGTATGATGTGGCCACTAAGGTGTGGAATAAAATCTTGTCTGTTTATTTTTGAGCAAGATTTCCTCAAACAGGATCCAGCTTGGGGCATATTTATCTTCTGTGTGGGGGTGCAGATTGGTGAGAGGAGAGTAACACTGGGAAAATATGGTCAACAGAAAGAAGAAAGGTTATTCCAACTGCAGCTAAATGAATGTGATTCCAGGAAACTCTTGCTGCTTGTAACAGGAATCGATATGGCCCTGGCCAGTAGCTCAATGTATAGAGCATCTACCTGGAATATGGAGGTCCAAAGTTCGATCCCCAGTCAGGACACCCAAGAGAAACGACCATCTGCTTCTCTTCCCCTTTTCTTCCCTTTTTTGCTCCCCCTTCTCTCCCTCTTCCCCTTTTGCAGCGGGTAGCTAAATTGGTTTGATAACCCAGGGCGCTGAAGACAGGTTTGTTGATTAGGCCCTAAACAAGGGTTCAGGGGATCCCAGTCAGGGCACATTCAGGAGTCTGTCTCTCTATCTTCCCTACTCTCACTTAAAAAAAAAAAGGAATCAATATCTAATTGGAAAAGCCAAACTGTAGCCGAGTAGTGCCTTTGTTCCTCTCCTCAATTGTTAACTCTGAGACACAGTTTGCATTCTGATCGTTTCCAAATAAATTGGGAGGGAGATTTAAGAAGATATCACGCCCTTGTCCTAAGAGAAGTTGGCGGATGAGGAAGAAGGAACTATCCCCCAAGCTGAGGGAGGCCCTGCGGTGGGCCAAAATGACATGGCAAGAGACAATCAGCTACACTCAGTCCTATACTAGTTGTCAGCAAGAAGCAGAGGGGCCCGAGAGCAGGCGTGCATATCGCTGCCCACTGCGGGCACACTGAGGTCTAGCCTTAGACGACCGTCCTAATTCCTGACATAAGAGGTGATCCAAAGGCACTCACATGCTACTGGCATCAGTATACAGACAAGTAGAAACTCTTGTTGAAACTCTTTAGTTTCTGCAGCTGAGTGAGAGTAGGTAGACTGACCATGGACTCCATTTTCGTAGGTTAGAAAAAGGTTTTATATAAATATTGTGTGTGTGTGTGTTTATATAAATTTATATATACATATACTTATATGTTATATAAGTACTGTGTTTATATAATTTCAATTAATGTAAGAAATATAGTTAATAAAAGTTCAACAACATTTATTTCCAGTTAAATACTTGGAAACAGAAAGATGTACAGGGAGTCCTCGGGTTACAACACAGTTCTGTTCCTATGACAGTGACATATCTTGAATTCTGGTATAAGTCAAAATATGTCCTAGCCTAACACAAACGGAACACTTGCACTTTTATCACCCAAAATGGCATAGGTGAGTGTACTGGGGGACACCAACTTCCCCAATCATATGTCATGTTACTGCGTATTCTTCTACCACCCACAAACTAATTCACCCACGTAGTCCGTAAGTATGATGCTAACACTGTAAGCCGAACCACTCACATCTCAATTTTTTTTAAGTTTTTATGAGAGTGAGCATCATAAACTTTATACATCATATGTCAAGACTGTCGTAATCCGAGGACCTCCTGTATTTATCAAAAATAGTCAAAGCATATGTCCACACAGAAAAACTTTTACACACATAATTTTAGCAACTTTTTTTGTAAAGAAGGGAAAAAAGAGGAGACCTGAAAAGTCCATATGATAACTTTCTACATTAAGCATTGTTTAGTTCTACACCAATTAAAATGTAGGCAACAGCAAGATCACGGTTACGGAATTTGGGAAACAAATACGTGTGAATGCTCCCCAGGCGTAGTGAATAAAACTACACACAACATGATGCACACGTTGACACCTGTGCCCTAAGCTTGGCTTTGCGCTCCCAGAATGCGTTCGCCTAGGAGCTAGGTTGCAGATATATGTTTGTTTGTTTGGGATGATGTCAGTGACTGACTGAAAGGATGGAAGAATGGACTATCCGAGTAGAAAACATCAATCTGAAATTAAATCTTCCCTGACGCTGCACAGAGTAACTTATTCTGTGCTTTCAAGGGTGAGATGACTGATAGCAAAGTTGCAAGTACACGGACTCATAGATAAATCTGCTGTGTGGTTGAAATTCATGATGTCCTATGACTTCATTGTGATACAGAGAGACACGAGCCTGCTACTGATGCCGCGGCAGTGACGGTCCACCAACAGCATATTTCTGTGTATTTGTTTCCCTTCTGTACGTATGAATGGCATATGAAATTACTTGCTCCCCGCGACATTCCAGAATTACACGTGTGACACAGAATGTGCAGCAGAGCAAGGTAATTGAAATGCAAACTGAGTTGCATATATGAGGCCAATGCAAAGCAAAAGTAACAAATCAGTTTGGCTGGGGTTGTGATTCATAGGCAAAGACAATGAACATGTCATTTATTGTCTCAACAAGGGAGACTTTTTACACTACATGAGCAGTGAGTCTTTACCAATATAAATAAGTGATTGTATAAATAAATAAATGGGGGACAAGAGCCAAATCTTCATTGCAGAAGAATTTCAAATAATTTGTGGAGAATTACTGTATTATTTCAGAAGTATTCTTCTTAACAGGATTTTTCTGAGCCTTCTATCTCTCAAGCCTGCTCTACCTTGGGGAGAGGTCACTGATCACTGTCCCAAGCGTGTGGGCCACATGTAGTCACTTTCTTCCAAAGAGTACCATATGGAAAAAAGGGAGACGGGGTAACTTTACAATAGAGAAACCTAACAAACACTTCCACAGCCAGATGATTAAAGTCAAAATTTACATGAAAAAGTTACATTAAAAGTATGTACCTTTGATGTAATGTAAAGAAAATAACATTTTTCTTTTGGTCTTCTCAAAATTAATATACCTAGTTTAACCATGAGGAAAACATTAGATAAATTTCATTAGTGGTACATTCTGCAAAATAATTGAGCATGCTCGTAAAAACTGGCAAGCTCATTAAAATCAACAAAAATCTTATAAACTGCGCAACCAAGAGGACCATAAGGAGACATGACAACTAAATGCAATGTGGGTTCTTAGTTGAGATCCTGAAATAGAATAAATACCTTAGGTAAAACTAAGGGAATCTGACCAAAATATGGACTTTAGTCAATAATAAGGTATCAAAATTGGTTCACTGATTGTAACATATGCTCTATACTAATATAAGATGTTAATAATAGGGGAAACTGGGTGTGAAGTATATATATGAGAAGTTTCTCTACTGTATTCTCAAATTTTGTGTGTCTAAAACTGTTCTGAAAATGAAATGTATTATTGAAAAATGCAAGGATCCAATCATCTAAGAAGAAGATTAGCCCTGTCTGGTTGGTTTAGTGGATAGAGCATCAGACCAGCGTGTGGACATCCCTGGTTTAATTCCTGTCAGGGCACACATGAGAAGCAACCATCTGCTTCTCTCTCATCCCTCTCCCCCATCTTTCCCTCTTCCCCTCCTGCACCCAGTGTCTTGATTGGTTCGAGCATGGCCCTGGGTACTGAGGATAGCTCAGTTGATATAAGCATTGACCCCAGACAGGGGTTGCCACGTGGATCCTGGTCAAGGTGTATGCAAGAGTCTATCTCTTTATCTCCACTTCTCTCAAAAAAAATGATGAAAAGCATTAAAATCAGATTTCACTAAAAGATCAGAAATACTTCAAGAACATGATTTTCTTAGCCAATATTTATAATCTTTTACAAATATGCATCATTGGAACTTAATCATTTGTGATTTTTATAAAGTTTCACCTGTGTTTAATTAGCTAACCATTACTTTGGTTTATTTTAAATATAAATTATATGTGTTATTTATCTAGGTGATGCAATGACACAATTCAACAGTGTAAAAAAATATGCACAGCCCTGGCCGGTTGGCTCAACGGTAGAGTGTCTGCCCAACGTGTGGAAGTCCTGGGTTCGATTCCTGGCCAGGGCACACAGGAGAGTCCCTGCATGTTGAGTGGATCCCGGTTGGGTGCATGCGGGAGTCTGTCTCTCTACCTCCCTGCTTCTTACTTAACAAAATATAAAAATAAGTATGCACAGCAAAATCCTCTACCTCCAGACTCAGCACCCAGTTGCCATCCCTTCCCTGTGTGCCCGCCAGAGAGAGTACGTCTATCAAGAAAATATTTGTGTGTGCACTTTCTTTTCTTTCACTTTTAGACAAGTATGCACATATCATACATGCTGTTTCGCACTTTGTTTTTTCTATTTAGCAATACATCTTAGAGATTTTTTCATGAGTAATTTAAAAGCTTTCTTATTTAAATAAAAACACAAGAATGACTATTGATTACACTCAAACAAGAGGTAAACACTGAAGTGTACTTGAAAATCCAGGATGCATGGCACATAAGAATAAAGAATGAGGCATTATATACTTGCTAAAAGTAATTAAAGTTTATTGTATACATTCTAGAAGCTAGTATAAGCAAGCATACCTACTATTAAGTACTATTATTGTATTATATATTGATGGCAAAAATATATGATTTAATAATCAGTTAATATGGGCATTGAATTTATATTATTTTGTGAAAAATAAAGAGAGAGAAATTTCTGGGCAAGACCCACTCCCAACCAGAAGATATCCTAAAAATAACTCTAGGCAGGCAGAGATTCTCTGTAAAGTCAGCATCTTCTTCCATTGTACTCCTCTGCTTCTACATAATGAGCACCCTCAAGATGTTCATTTTATTTATGATTCCTGAGGGTAGACATTTTTATTCATTTTCTTTACTGCCTGTCCCCCGGAGCCAAAAAGACTGTAATTAATTGCTGAAGATGTATTTTTTCATGAATGAATGAATATAGGTTAAGGGTAAAACAGACAACAAATCAAGAAGAAAATATCAGAGCAGTACAAGAATGCTCAGAGAACACAAAGGTAATATTGTGCAATGACTTAGAATGCCAGGATCACCAACTGGCTAGTTCACTTGGGCAGGTTGTTTCATCATCTTGAAGTTCAGATTTCTCATCTCTAAAACCATATTAAAATATGTGCCACAATAAAATTTTTGTGTCATCCTGAGTTATTGTAAAGATGAAATACACAGACACATGCAACACATGCCCTCATACATATATCGTATATTTAAGTATATCAATATGCATATTGTACACATAAATATATGCACATATATACACAGATGAACATGGTTATTCTTTAAAACAGTGTTATAATTATAATTAATGATTATGAGAAAGATTAAAAGATTAAAGCATTATCTCAGTAATAAGAGAAAATATAGCAAAATTAAACCCATATTGTTTAAAAATATTCTAAATATATAATGTCCAAAAAGAATTGACTGAACAAGATTGCATGTAAACAAATAGACAATGATAAAGAGCAGACAATTAAGTGCAGAAACAAACATGAGCTCAGCTATTAATATCGGCTACATTGCATTGAAGGCAAATGAAAAGGGAAAGATAGAGGCACTTTGTAATTAATTATAAAGAATATAATATCCGGTGGAGAATATAACTCTCATGAATCTTTATCATTTAATATCATAAATTAAACTTAAATTGCAGAAATCTCTGAAAATGTCATCATAATGAGAAATTTTCACACACTAGGTTTCATAATAGATAAAAGAGCAGCAAGAATGGATACAACTGACTAAATATTATCATGAAAAAGACTGTTCATATTTGTATGAATCAAACTATAAGCTAAAAACAAGTTACCGCAGAACATTATTTAAAAATGTATTTTATATTACAACAAAATATGACTTTAATAATTTCCAAAAATAGAAATAATACCATATTCTTTAATTATAATACAGAAAATATTAGATGTATTATTTCTATAAGTTAAATAAAACATAACAAATACTTTAATATTTTTGCAAATCCTTTAATATTTTTAAAACTTTCTCTTAAAGTTCTTTTAGGTTAATAAAATCAAAACTTAAACAGAAGAATATCTTTAAAGTAGCAATAACAAAAATACTAAAACTATCGGAAAATAAATCTTTACTTACAAATAAATGCACACCTTAAATACTCTGATTGCTAGAATAGGAAGAAGTTCTTGCTTTGGCAACACATATACTAAAATTAGAATAGAAAAAATAAATGTAAAATGTTATGCATTCAAAGCAAAATTTAGAAAGAAAAGACAAAATAAATCATCCTGAAAGAACAAAATAATTTAAAAATAAACAAAAAATGGTAAACAAGTAAAATCACAAAAATAATACAGAAAAAATAAAGCTTATTCAAAAATTATTTATTTAGGTTTTTCATTTATTTCTTAAATTAATGCAACCAAAATAACCATTAAATTACTTATCTGAACAATAAATTTCTCCTTGAAATACTATTTTCCCTTTTTTAAAACTAGTCTGATTTTGAAACATCTTGAATGATAGTGTTAGATGTTGTATCTCATTTGGAATTTCTTCTCAGTATCCTACATAAAAATGCACATGCCTTAAATGTACATCTCCTCTGTGTAACTGATTTCTTGGTTAACAAGAAGAAAAAGGAAAAGATAAATAACTGACTATGGCTATGTTAAGCAAGGACCGAATATGTTGGAAGCATATCTGTAACTCCCTGGCTCAAAGTGAGAGCCTAATAACCAGATTTATTTATAAGAAGATTGGATGTCAAATTAGTCTCAGAGATCTCAGCTGTAAGAACTAATTGGGAGTCTCATCAGATTGTCAGATCTGAAATAAATACTACCCAACAATTTTTTTTTCATGTGCCATTCTACTCCAGGTGTAATGACCTAGAAGATTTCAATCTCATTCTTTAGCTAAAGCAGGACAAAGCAATTGATTTTCAGCATATCAGCAATGAACACATAGGGAAAGAAGTCATTCTCCAAGATGTAATTGCGATGCTCGTTTTCAAAGGAACCAGGACTATGTTACTGACCAACTTTCTCCACATTCAGTGTTCTGTCCTGGTCTCTCCTCACCTCCCCTCTCCTCTTCTTTCTTTTTTCTTCTCTTACCTTCCTGCCCTAAACTCGTTCTCTGAAAATTTCATTGTTTCTGTGGACTCAGTTATCATCTATATTCTGAAAATTCTCAAGTCTGTGTCTTCAGGTTTCACTACCATACATTTATTATTAAATAAAACCAGGTCATCTCAAAAACCCTTACTTTCTATACTAAATTCATTTCTCATTCTATCACTGACCCCAGAGCAGTCTTTGGAATGGTCAGAGTAATTATGCAAGTAGTGATTATGAGAAAGAAAAAATTCTATTTGTAGTTAAATCTTTCATGTAATCCTGGGAAGGTTTCAGATAAAGTGGTGCTTGAGGTGAGAGGGTGAGATTGAAGAACAAGCAAGTGGTGACAAAATTTTTAGGCAAAGAAGTATATGTGTAGCAAGAGAGCAGACATTAGGATGAATGAGGAAGTTTTCTGGACAAATGATACATGAGCAAAAAGACTGACATCAAAATATAACAAGGGCCCTGGCCAGTTGGCTCAGTGGTAGAGTGTCAGCCTGGCATGTGGAAGTCCCAGGTTCAATTCCCTGTCAGGGAGCACAGAAGAAGTGATCATCTGCTTCTCCACCCTTCCCCACCTCCTCTCTATTTCTTCCCCTCCCACAGCTATGGCTCAAATGGTTGGAGCAAATTGGCCCTTAGTGCTGAGGATGGCTCTATGGCCTCACCCCAGACACTAGAATGGCTCAGTTGTTGAGAAATGGAACAGTGGGCCCAGATGGGCAGAGCATCGCCCTATAGGGGGCTTGCCAGGTGGATCCTGGTTGGGGCACATGCGGGAGTCTGTCTTTCTGCCTCCCTGCCTCTCACTTAGTAATAATTAAATATATTTAATTATTTTACTCAATTAAATATATATATATATATATATAATGAATAAGTGGGTGGTTTAATATGAATAAAGCATGGAATAAGCATGAGTGTTTGTGTGTGTGTGTGTGTGTGTGTGTAAATCAGTGGTTCTTAACCTGGGTTCTATCAAACCCTAGGGGTTCAATGAGTCAGTCTCAGGGGTTCGGAGAATCCTCTGCCGCGGAGGCCAGAATAAAGTAATACCATAATTTGTTGTGAGTTCATGTACTTTGTTGGTTTTGTTCTTTGAGCAAGGTGATGTTCATGCACAGCTTATTTTGTGCACCAGTAAAAAAACATATACCTATGTCTTGAATTTGGAAAAAAAATTATATTTTATTTATCACTAAAGAAGGGTTTGGTGAATGTGCATATGAAACTGGTGGATTCGGTACCTCAAAAAAGGTTAAGAACCACTGGTGTAAATGAAAACAATAAGACAATAGGCATATAGTCTCTTAAGATAAAGGTTAATAAAACATGAAAGATATGTGACCTATTCAAGAAGCCACAGAAAAGTATCAGGAAAGAAATTTATACAAAAGACAATTCCTTTTTATTCTGGAGAGTGAAACTGGTGAGAGATGGAAAGTGAAAAGACCATTAGGAAAGCAGTGTAGTAGTTGAGGGATGAGCACGGGAGAGCAGAAAAGGGGCGGGACAGACAGACACAAGGAGAATTACTTAAAAGAGTATCTTCAGAGACTGAATCATGGGAATAATTTGAGTATACAGAGAAAGAGGAAGGATTGCTGGCTTTGGAAAGAGGTTGTTGGTGATGTCATTCACTAGTATTGAAAAAAGATGTTTAGAGAGGGCAATGGGAAAGACTAAAAGTTTCTGTTTTGAAACATTTAGTTGAAGGTTCCTGTGGGGAAAATCCAATAGATTATCTAGAGGATATATAGGTTCGAAATTCAAGAACAAGGCTGAATTAGAGATCATAGATTTGGAAGTCTTGAACATGATGCTATAGAATTAAATCAGTAATGGGAAAAGATAATGACTAAAACAGCTTTTAAAGGATAGTCAGAGGTAGGTGCTTAGAAAGATTATTGGGAAGTATGGCCTGACAGACTAAAAAAAAAAAAAAAAAAAAAAAAAAGCAAGTATTGTCTAGGAATTCAAAAAAATTAAGATTTAAAAATAAAATAAAAGCAAAGTTTTTAGGGTTGTATTCAGTAAGAAGTGTGTTTTTTGAGAAACCAGTTTTAGTGGTATAGTGAAGATGATGTTCACCTTGGGATAAATTAGATAGAACATGAAGGAGGTACAAAAAGTCAAGTTTTTGATTTGATTTATTTTTATTGAAGTTGAAAAAGAAAATACAAATGTTTAAGTGATCATGGGAAGTGCAGAACAGAGGTTGAAAGTGTAACAGGGAAGGGTAATAACACTGCAGTACCTAAGATAGTAGAAAGGGACGGGATCCAGAACATAAATTAGGAAAACAGAATGAGAAAGTGCACCTGTATGGATTATTTAATTGTATGGAGAGAAAAGGGAAAGGGTGCACATGAATACAGACACTTCTATGGTGTTGCTTTTGTGGGAGTTAGAACATTGTAGACAATCCTTCTTTGATCCCACAAGGGTTTTTACAGGAAGTGAGAGGGGCTGAGAGGTAGGGGGACAGGGTTTCATGAGAGTGGAAATGTCTGAAATATAATGAGAATAAGATAAAAGTAGCTAAGGAATCAGTCAGGGACTCCTGATTATTGAGCTTGAATACCATGAGTTTAGAGTGGCTCCCATCTCTAAAGTTAAGGAATTTTTAAAGTACCTCTGATTGTCCCATTTGAGCAGGTAGAAAAAGTAGACACTTAATTGTTGACAGGTTAAGATTTAGGTGTGACAGAATTTTGAGATATAAAATACATAATAAGATATGTCTTTAAAGTAACATATTATGAAGACAGTTATTTAGATTTAACATTTCGTAGCACAACAATTCCTTATGTCAAAGTCCAATGGGAAACACTGGTTGAAATTTATTGAAAGCCATGGTCTTTCAGACAAGGAGGCCAGGAAACAGGAATGAGGGTGCTGAGTGTATCAACCACATGAATGCTGAAGTCATTTTTCATGATGCAACGGGGTTGAGGGTGGAGAAAAATGACCCTGGCTTTTAAATCTCCAGTGAATAATGAAGAATGTTCAGCAGCATGGTGATGACAACAGTGAAATCAGCTAGAGGATGTGTAGCTGTAGGTGATGAGCTTCTAAAAGAACAAGGTTGCATACACACATGGTAGAACAATTATGTGGAAGTGAGCATTCAGAAGTTTTTCGTTTCTAGGATGAAGTGCCTCTACCTAAGATAATTGTAGACACGTGCTATGCTCTGTGGAAACTCAAGATCCAGCTCAAGGAAAGAGATAGAAAAAATATTAAGTGAAAATTTCAAAAATCTAAGGTAAAGTTTGGACCAACGAATGTATTGTCTGGGGTCGTAATAACAATTTCTTGGAAAATATGAAAAGCTGCGTGAGAAATGAGCAGAGCTAATCTGAAGGAGAAGAGAAAAGTGGGTAGAAGGTCAGAAAACCTAATATCTTGAGAGGTTACCAAGAAGAGCCAAGGGAGTGAGAGATGGTGAGTCTATATGGTCCCATTTCTTTTACTTGACTAATGCTAGAACTTTCCTACTGTAAGTACAGGGGTCGAAGAGTAGTAACTCAGACATATTAACCATGAGCTTGTGCTTCTCTGCAAAAGAAATTTCCTCATCTCTCTGGTAGCAGCCTACTGAAAAGGAATACCATGAATATGAAAATAGAGGTATTCTGCAGAAGTAAGGTTAAATCTGGAGTCTAAGCCAGTACACTAATAAGCTGAAACTCAAGACATTATTAGCCTTCAGCAGAAAGTGTCTCTAAGACTGAGGTCGACAGCCAGAAGGCTTTCTAAAGATGTGGTCCTGAACCCTGGAAATCCCCCTCAGCAATATCCCAGTGTCTGAGATTCAATTTACTCTGTATCCGGTAGTTAGAGGCAGTCGAACAGAAATGAAATGGATCTGTCCTCCTTACTTTGGACACTTATCTTACTACTCTTTGCGTTAGATGCTTATCTGGAAAACAGATGTGCTTTCCGCATTGGACTGTTGTGAGGATTAAAGTAAATAGACCTGAAGCACCTAGCAAAGTGGTAGAGTAAAATATGTGTTCTATGAATGATAGCTATTAGTATTTTTTCAGAATAATGTTCTGGCAAGACGCGCAAAGAGCTCTCCAGAGACTGTGATCACAGTCCCCCGCTGAAAGATGATGGGGAAAGAAGAATCTAATTTTAGAATAACTGTCTCCCTGTGTTCAGTAAATTTTCCTGGGCCCAGGCCAGTCTCCTCCCTGCCTGCTACCTGCCTTTCAAAAACTGCAATCCAGTGGCTTTTTGGATCTCAACACTGGAAACTCTACTTTTTAATTCCAGGGAGGGACCACACAGGGCTATATTTTTAAGACCTCATAAGAGAATCTGGTTTACAGCCAGAGTTTCAGACAACTATAGACTGTGGACTGTTTTAGAAAGTCTTGTGTGCCTTGGTCAACGTAGACATTAGGTGGAAATGACATTCATAAAGTAGAAGTAATATCTTACAGGTTTTACCATTAAAAAAGGGGAAATTTTTAATAAACTTTCCATTATTTGGCTTCGTTATTCTACTTTACTTTTAGCTTAGCATCCTGACCAGGTCTGTTTCATTCTTCAGTCACAAATCCTCTTATTCTTAGATAATAAAGGTCTGCTCCCTTACTTCATAATCCCACCTTTTCCCAAATTACATTATATTCCTGCCTCACTGTCTCTGCTTTGTATTCTTCCATTTTTCCACAAAGTTCAAAACAGAAGTTTTTTATTTTTTTTTAGTAGACATTACATCTGCACTACATAATTCAAGAAGTCTAAGCCATATATAGTAAAAAGATCGTTTCCTTCTCTCCTGTCTCCCAGACCCCTATGTCTCCTACCTGTCTCCAAGTTTCTGGAATGCCCTTTAAGAAATAGTCTTTACATGTATAAACATATTTTTCATCCACATGGAGTACAAATGTACTTTTGCTTTGTAAAGTTTTCACATTACAATAGATAATTGGAGAAATTTCTGTGTCAATATATATAGATATGTATCATCCTTTATAACAGCTGCATATTTATCAATGTTCAAATGGAACAGTATTTTATTTAGTTGGTTTTCTTGTAAAAGGTATCATTTTCAAGCAATAAGAAAATTCAGATATTGGAAAATTCTGTTTAATCCACCTGTATGGTGCTTTATCTCTCTGGAAGACATTTAGCGAGCTAGTCAAATTCAGGGTTCTTATCATGAGAAAGTTTGTATGCTCTCAGCTTACAAGTGCTCATTTTATAGGAAATACATTCTGTTCATATTGATGCAGAAGAACATGAAGTTATAAGATGGCCCCTAGGTTACTGAATCTCATTAGACACAAGAGGAGAACCAGAATGGTGAATGGTGCTCTCCGTAATGAATGCAAGTAGGAAAGATGGACAGAGTGACTCTGAGAATAAGACAAGGAGGTCACAGAGAATGGCAGAGATCCTGCATCATGCCTTTGCAAAGAACTACTGGGAATTATAAAACCCCTTTCCCTCCAGAAAGCCTAATGAGAAAGTAGTTGCTTAAAACTCCTTCTAGAAAACCATCCTGAAAGCTTTCATGATATATAAATGATATGATTAGGAGAAAAAAATCTCCTAAATCTACTTCAAATTCTTCTCACACACACATACACACCCACACGCGCACACACACATGCACACAGATTTGGGTGTGTGTGCAAACAATAAGATAGAATTCTTTTAAGTAAGCTTATTCACTTTTGTTTGTTTGTTAATTCTTCAACAAGATTATACAAATATGAGCATTTTCTTTGCCACTGATAAGTATGGGGAAAGTAAGAGAAGGTTTTGATAGGGGAAAAGTGAAAAAATTAAACATGGTTATATTGCTTATGAAGCACCTGGGGTCTCTCGTAGATGTAGTCAGTAGAACTTTCTAAATCAAGACCAGCACTTCTGGTGAGGGTCTGTTAAAATTAGAGACTGGGGTGACAATTGAGCTTATGGCTATGGAAACCTACCTGAACATAAACCATTTCTGCTTTTTATCCCACCTACTGAATCTCCCTGGTATAAAGTATGGTTACATCTCATATTTAAAAAAAAAAAAAAAAGTAAAAAAAAAAACTCTCCACTCTATTGTCTTCCTTGCTTCTCCCGCACCTCAGCTTATTTCCACAGCAGTAACTATCATTTGTTGCATTCATTTACCCTCTCATTCTTTATTCATGCTACAAAAAAATCTACATTTTCTTGTGACATCCCAATGAAAGCTGCTCTGTAGAAGAACGACAGGAGTTCATCTAACATGTGTCTTTATTGCTGTTGTCGTTGGCATTCCTAAATAATGTCTCTAAAATCTTTAGGTTTTTTTTAACTGCTCTCCTAAAAACTCTCTTCCTTCTAAATTCTGTGACTTCTTCTTGTCATAGCATTTTTTTACTTCTCTGACCATTCTTTTTTGATCTTTCCCATGGGTTTCTCTTTCTCTATTTGGCCCCAGAGTACTGGTGATTTCCAAGTGGCTGTCCTTGGCATTCACACTCGATCCACCCTTCCCAGATTTAGCTTCAAATAGGCCACTTTCATTTACGGCTTTTCTACCTAGACCTTCACTTTAAGAAGCACTGGGAGAGCCCAGGGGAGCGTGAAGGTAGAAAGAGAGAGAAATGCTGAGAGCTGTGTAGGGAGGTGGAGAAACAGCATGGAGAGTCTCAGGCAGAACACCGGGAATGAAATGGCATATCATTTATTATTCCTAAACACGTGATATATTACTTGTTCACATATTTTTATTTCAGATAAAATTCTAGAACAGATTTATGAGGGTATTTGTTTTAAAAATGTATTAATATGGAGAAAATATGAGAACTATCAGACAAAATATTATAAATTTTTCAAATGATATTAAATTTTCTTATCCAGCCAATGTTAATTTTTAATAGTTTAATTATAAATATTTTTTCAAAGTTCTGCATGAGAAATAAACAAACATGCCATAGCATAAACAAAGTCAAGAGACCATTGAAAATAGTGCAATAAAAATATTTACCTGACTAGCAACATGTCAAAAATTAGAAGAAAAATGAGCAAGGAATCTAAGAGATAATTTATAGTAAAAGAAAAACAAATGTTGTCTTTTAACCAATAAAAAAATGCTCAATGTTTCTCATAGAAAAATAAATGTGAACTGAAACTACACTGAGATACCACTTCTTAATTCTCAGCTGGACATATGTTTAGCAATACAACCTATGTAATAGTAATCTATCTAACTACTAGTCCCCTAAGAATGTCACTGAAATGATACAAAATATATTTTTTTAAATTCTTTTGACAAGGGGCCCTGTCCAGTTGGCTCCGTGGTAGAGTGTCGGTGTGTGGATGTCCTAGATTTGATTCCCTGTCAGGACATACAGGAGAAGCGCGCCTCTGATTCTCCCCCCCTCCCCCCCCAGTTCTCTCTTTCTCACTCTCTCTTCCTCTCCCACAGCCAGCGGCTCAATTTGTTTCAGCGCATTGGCTTGGTTGCTGAGGATTGCTCCATGGAGCCTCAGCCCCAGGTGCTAAAACCTGGCTGGGTTGTGAGCATGGCCCCACATGGACAGAACATTGGCCCCAGACAGGGGTTGTCTCATCTCCCCTCCTCTCACTTGGAAAAGAAGAAAAAAAAAGTTGACAAGGAAAAAAATCTAAAGACAAAATAAAAAACACCCAAATTCTGAAGACAAAAATGCAGGAGGTATCTACCTGAGAAAATCTGAAAAGATACACACAAAGCTAGAGACAGAGCAAGGCAAAAAAGTGAAACAGCCTGACCTCTGGTGGCGCAGTGGATAAAGCGTCGACCTGGGAACACTGAGGTCGCCAGTTCAAAACCCTGCACTGGTGTGGTCAAGGTACATATGGGAGTTGATGCTTCCAGCTCCTCCCCCCTTTCTCTCTCTCTCTCTCTCTCTCTCTCTCTCTCTCTCTCTCTGTCTCCTCTCTAAAATGAATAAAATAAAAAGAAATTTTTAAAAAAAGTGAAACAATTTGCATTGCAGAAATCCCAAATGTCTCAGAAACTGTGGATGCTAGATGTCTCAGCGAATGGAGTAAAATGTGGAGTGATTTCCAAGAAGTTAAAAGTAACCTGTCCTCCTTAGCGAGCAGAAGGCTAGAGGTTTCTTCTCTGTAGAGGTAAAACAGTGAATCACCCAAAGGAGTCCTAAGATACCTTCTCAGTTTAGAGAAGTTCTCTTCTATTTGAATTTCCTAAGAGTTTTAGAATGAATAACTATGAATTTTACCAAATGTTTTTTATTGTCCTTACTAAAATTATCATATGCTTTTCTTCTTTAGTTTAGGTGATTCATTGCATTAATCAATTTTCTAGTATTAAAACATCATTGCATTATTGGAATGAACTCCAAATAGTCTTGATGAATGCACACTTTTCTATTCTGCTGAGTTTGCTAATATTGGACGTAGAATATCTACATGTATGCTCATGAACAAATTTGCTTTTTTAAGATTTTGGTACTTAGAATTTGTTGGAGAGCATTTCCTCTTTTAATTCTCTGGATGAGTTTATAAGAGACAGAAAATACACTCTGGTCTTCATGCTTTTGTTGTGGGAAAGTTTTTCACTGCTGATTAAATGTATTTAATGATTATAAGACAACTCAAGTTTCTTATTTCTTCTTAAGGAAGCTTCATAAGTTATACATTTTTAGTTCCTTTAGTCTGTTTTAAAATTTATTTGCATTAAGTTATTTATTTCACCCTCTTCTTTTTTCTTTTTTGAATCTGTGTTTAACCTTTATTTTTTTTATCAATTTTGTCACAGGTTTATTAACTCCTTTGTTATTTCATATATTTCTCTGGACTATGAAGAATGCATTCTTGCATTTCAGCATGTGAACATGTGAGGTTTTTGTTTGTTTGTTTGTTTGGTATGAGAAGCTAAGTCTCCATAGAATAACTTATTGACTTTCTTCTCAATGCTTTTTTGGGGGGGGCATTCAGATTTATCTTAACTGGGTGGGAGTCTGGTGCTCAGTTCGGAAAAGATTGTTCAGTGTTCCTCCCTGTGTTAGAAGACCTAGATTAAGTGGGACATCTCATCTCTACCCAGTCCACTGCGGAATCGTCAAATGCTGGATGACTTCATTTGGGTCAATGTACAAGAAACTTCTTAATTCAAAACTAGGCTTTCCTAATCACACCACCAGAGATTTGGAAAATTCTAGTTAGTTAAATCTGGCAAGAATGTGATGTTCACATTGTCCAACTCATTTTTTGTTTTTGTTTTTTTCTGAGCAAGAGAGACAGAGAAAGAGACAGAGAGAGGGACTAATAGAGACAGACAGGCAGGGAGAGAGAGAGGTGAGAAGCATCAATTCTTCATTGCAGCACCTTAGTTGTTCATTGGTTGCTTTCTCATATGGAGGGTAGGGGACGGGGGAGGGGGGGCTACAGCAGACCGAGTGACCCCTTGCTCAGGCCAGCTACCTTGGGCTTCAAGCCAGCGACCTTTGGGTTCAAGCCAGTGACCATGGGGTCATGTGTATAATGTGTATAATCCCACACTCAAGCCAGCAATCTTGGGTTCAAGCCAGTGACCTTGGGTTTCAAACCAGTGATGTTTGGGCTCAAGCCAGCAATCATGGGGTCATATCTATGATCCCACACTCAAGTCAGCAACCCCATGCTCCCTCTGGATGAGCCCGTGCTCAAGCCGGTGACCTCCGGATTTTGAACCTGGGTTCTCTGCGTCCCAGTCCAATGCTTTATTCATGGTGTCACAGCCTGGTCAGTCTTTCTTTTCTTTTTTTTTTTAAGGATTTTTTTTTAGATTTTGTTTATTCATTTTTAGAGAGAGAGGGGAGAAAGAGAGAGAGAGAATGAGAAGGGGGGAGGAGCAGGAAGCATCAACTCCCAAATGTGCCTTGACCAGGCAAGCCCAAGTTTTCAAACTGGCAACCTCAGCATTCCAGGTCAAGATTTTATCCACTGTGCCACCACAGGTTAGGCTCCCCAACTCACTTGTTTGTTGGTATTTTTATTTTAGGCAACAAATCTACTCCAACAGAAGTTACATCACAGCTACATCATGAAATTTAATTACTTTATAACCAGATGCAACCATTTTTGTTGGATGTACAAATGCGAAATCCAAAGAACAGTAGATAAACAAGAAGGACCAGCAAAAATGTCCTCATGAAATGGTCAAGGCTTGGTCTTTGAACTTTTCAATGAAAACAATCAAGTGCTTATGATGGGAAGGGAGCTGGGTGAAAGCTGGAACGTTATTTCTCATGTAACAGAACTGAAGGAGAGCTATGAGTGAACAAAAGCAGCGGGGAGGGGGGCACTATTAGCTGGGCACTTACTTCCTTGCTGTTTCTGAATAGAGAAACTCCCTGGGGTGGGTCAGGAAGCCCGGACTGCTGCCTGCACTTGGAGGAGTTGTCTCAGGTCTCACAGCACGCATGGTAATCCTGCTGCAGGCTTGCAGTTGGAATTCTGATCACGTTGATTTTCAAACCTAGTTTTCTAACGTGTGTATTCAAATGATAAATTTTCCTCTCAGTGCTAAATAGAGGTGTTATTTACAAGTATGGTTTTTTAAAATAATCTAAATGCATGACATTTTTTCATAATGTTTTATTAATGACTTCTAACTTAATTGCACCTTATCAGATATGGAGCCTCCATAATACTGATTTTTTTTAATGTATCAATACTTGCTCTATGACCAAATATATGTCAATATATACAAATAATTTCTGTGCATTTTGGAGAAAAAAATCAGTATATTTTAATAGTTATTAGAAGGACTTATGCATATTCCTTACATAAATGTTTTAAGTGTGTCTTATACGGAGTTGGATTTATTTTATTATTCAGTATGACCACTTGATTCTTTATTGGAAGAGATTGATTAATTTATATCAATTATTAACATTGATCTATTTTTATCTACTTATACTATTATATTTTCATTTTTATTTGTGTTCTTCTGTATGTCTTCTTTCTCCCTTCTTTCCTTCTTATGAAATAATTGAGTTTTTTCTCATTCTAGTTTTTTCCTTCCATTGGTTTAGAACATATATACTTGATTTTCTCATGGTTAGTCCAGAAATTTTTAATATAAAAATTTTATGCTTGTCTACCTCAGGGTCATCCTGTCACACAACTCTAGGAACTCAGCACAGCGGTAGCCCAGCTCCACATCCTAACTCTTTAACAATACAATTTATTTAGCCTCAACAGCCCTGATTGACAAACTATTCTTACCCTATTTTACATTTCTCTATATTTTAACCTTATTTATTAGACATTTCCATTAGTACTTTATTCAATACTATTGGAAACAGCCTGACCAGGCAGTGGCACAGTGGATAGAGCTTTGAACTGGGACACAGAGGACGCTGGTTTAAAATCCCAAGGTCACTGGCTTGAGTGTGGGTTCATCCGGCTTGAGCACAGGGTCGCTGGCTTGAACATAGGATCATAGACATGACCCCATGGTTGTTGGTTTGAGCTTAAGGTCGCTGGCTTAAAGCCCGAGGACGCTGGCTTGAGCTCAAGTTTGCTGGTTTGAGCAAGGGATCACTCACTCTGCTGTAGTCCCCCAGTCAAGGCACATATGAGAAAGCAATCAATGAACAACTAAGGTGCTACAATGAAGAACGGATGCTTCTCATCTTTCTCCCTTTCTGTCTGTCTGTCTCTATCTGCCCCTCTCTCTCTGTCTCAGTCACCAACAATGAAAATATATTTGTTACAATTTATCCACATGTTTTTCATTTCTTTTACATTTCATTCTAGAATCTCAGACCTTTATTCTAGGATTCTAATATCCTTTTTTTCCCCTTAAACATATCCTGATCAGGCAATACTTTAGTGAGAATTTTTTGTTTCTAATAAACATTCACAGCTTTACATGTTTGGAAAAAAATAGCTTTTTTAGTGCTTGTTTTTGAGAGTTTCATAATATACAGAATTTTTAAACTTGCAGTTATATTTTCTAAACAGTTTCAAAATGTAATTCTACTGTTGACCATCTCCAATGCCACTGTTGAAACCAGCTAAAAGTTCAATTGTTGTTCCTTCGTAGGTAATCTTTCTTTATAACTGGCTGTTTTCATGATTTATTATTATTTCATTAGACTTTATTTTTATACTCTTTTTAGGTTTATAAGAAAATTAAGCAGAAAGGACAGAGAATTCCCATTTACCCTTCACCATCACCAACAATAACTTCAGTTCTTCTTTTATTAACATCTTGCATTATCATGCATTTGTTAAAATCAATAAGCCAATAAAGATACATAATAATGTACTAAAGTCCATAGTTCATATTAGGAGTCATTGTGTTGTACAATCTGTATTTTATATAGTCAGATAAATATACAATGATATGTGTCCACCATTATAGCATTATACCCAGTAGTTTCACTTCTGTAAGCATCCTGTGCTCTTTTTCTTTATTTCCCTCCTAATCCTTGACAACTGAAGATAGTTTTCATTTCTATTTTTTGGTTATGATTTGCCTTCAACCCTATTTTGTATTAGTTCATGTGTACAGCACTGCCGTCACACATTCATGTAGGTTACAAAGAGTTCTCTCCCTTAATTCAAGGACCCACCTGGCACCCAACCAGATATTGTTTTCTGTCTTGATAGTTTTCACTTTTCTAAAGTGTCATATAGTTAAAATAATTCACCATGAACCCTTTTTAAATCCGCTGCTTTCGTGTAGTGATATGCACTTAAGTTTCTTCCAGGTCTTTTCATTCCATGCTATCTCATGTATTTTTAGTGTTGGATAATATCCCATTGTACCGATGTACCATCATTTGTTTATCCATTGATTCCAAGTTTTGACAATAATAATAAAAAAGTCCCTGGCCGACTGGCTCAGTGGTAGAGCATTGGCCTGTGTGTGGAAGTCCTGGGTTCAATTCCTGTTCAGGGCACACAGGAGAAGTGACCATCTGCTTCTCCACCTCTCCCCTTCTCCCTTCTCTCTCTCAATCCCCCACCAACCCCCTCTTGCAGCCATGGCTTGATTGGTTCAAGCAAGTTGGCCTCTGCCATTGAGAATGACTCTGTGGCCTTCACCTCAGGTGCTGAACAAACAGAGTAACGACCCCAGATGGATAGAGCATCACCTCCTTATGGGCTTGCCAGGTGGACCTCCAACACATGAAAGAGTCTGTCTCTCTGCCTCCACTCCTCTCATTAAAATAATAATTAATAATAATAATAAATGAACAAAGTTTCTATAAACAAAATTATGCAAGTTTTTGTGTGAACTAAGTTTCCAGCTAGTTTAGGTAAACACCAAGGAGCACAGCTGCTGAATCATATTTAAATGTAAATATAGTTTTACAAGAAACTACTAAACTATCTTTCAAAGTGACTACACCATCACTTAGTATTCTCACCATCATTGAATGAAGATTCCTAGTGCTCCACGTCCTTGTCAGCACTTTGGTGTTGTTGGTGTTCTAAATTGTAGCCATTTCATTAGGTACTACTGGTATTTCATTGATTTAATTTGCCATCCCCTGATGATATATGAGGTTGAGCTTTTAATATGCTGACTTGTTGTTTTCTTTGATGAAGTGTCTGTTCCTTCGTATTATTTTTGCTATTTTGTTGTTGCACTATTACATGTCCTAAAAATGATTTATTTTTATTTATCCTTCTTAAGATGTATTATGATTACCGGAATGAAGATTTTGTGTCTTTCATTAATTCTGAAAAAAAAAAAAAACTATCAGCCTTCCTTTCTTTGAATATATTCTTTCTCACATTTTTTCCTGTAATTTCCCTTTCAAACTCTGGTTAAATGCATGTAGGATTTTCTCCCTGTCTTTTAAACTTTCTTATTTTCTATGTATTAGCTTCTTTGTATTATATTCTATGTGATTTTTCAGATTAGCAACTCAACCTGGTACTTCTTACTCATCACTATAAAATCTCTTATAATCTATCTATTGGGTTTTTTTTACTTTAATTATTTTAGTTTTATTTCTGGTATTTATTCCCAGAATGTCTGGTAATCTTTGGAAATCTCTTCATCCTTACTCATAGTTTTCATTTCTGCTTTTATTGACTCAACTATAGTTAGCGTATCCCTTTTATGGGCTGTGCTCACTAATTCAATATCTAAAGTCTTTGCAGGTCTGTTTCTGTTGGCAGCTGCTGGTGATAACTTCTTCTTACGTGTTTTATGACTTATTCCAATTAGTCAGAGTTGTCATTCTCTCTATGAGGTGACTCTGAGTTCTGGTTTGAGGATTTATTCCACTAAGGAGTATTGACATTTGCTTCTAGTCTGAATTACCTCTGGGCACTATGGAGTCTGTGCACTTCAAATTCAGATTCTCCGCTTGCAGTTTTTAGAGCCGCTAAGCAATAGAAATGCAGAGTTTAGACCTAGGTGAGCACAGGGTTTGTTTTTGTTTTTTTTTAAGTTTCACTCAAGCCAAGAGTGAGATATAAATAATATTTTCTGTTCCTCTCTGGCTTTATGAAAGGGATTTCCAATCCATCTTCCCATTTGTGAAGGGCAGAGACTTTGTACTCTGCTCTCTGTCTCTTTTGCAATACCAAGATCTACCTCAGTGTATCATGTGCTGGCGGGCACTGCCCTGGACTCAAACTGTCTTCCTTTCTGACCTTATTTGATTTTCTTGTTTTGTTGCAAGGTTTCAGAATCATTGGCTCATGAAACTGACTCCTGTCACCCCCCCCCCAAAAAAAATCTGAAATATTTACTTGTCATTAGATATCTCTTTGTATTTGAATTTTGAATTATTCATTTGCATTATATACTACACATAAATATATTTAAATAAAATTTAAGATATATATTCTGAAGGTCATTTTGGTCCTAGATTTAAAAATAATCTTAAGATATATCTAGGCATATTATTTTTGTCTTCAATTTGATCTCTCAGTAGAAATGTAAAAAAAAAAAATTTCTCGACCTAAAGAAATAAGAGCTTCATATTTCATATCAAATTTTTTCCAAACAGAATGATACCTCAAGATAGCATTTGATAAAGGGTAGGGAGCAAGGGTCCTTACCTTGTTCTCACATACTTAGAGAACAGAATCTAGCAGCTTTTTTATGTTGACAAAGGATTTCCAGAGAATAACTGAAGTCATTGTTAATGCACGGTGAAAACGATATTCTATTCACGTGTCAAAATTATTTACAAAATAATTTTTTACCTACATGGTAATATAGGAAGCTCCAATGTATATTTTTGGAGAAAAGTATGATGACAGTTTGCCGGGCCTGGATCCAGCTAGGTGTCCCACACTGATCGTGTTCCCTGCCAAAGTTGACTACCCTTTCCTTCAAGACAGTTCCTAATCCTGCGGACTTGAATGTTTGCTAGCACTATACTTATTCAAAGCCGGCTCTTCCATCGTTATCCCATCAGTTATTGCTACAGAAGGCTGTTTTCTTCCCATATGCTGAGAGCCCCTGGCAAAGCTGTTGTCACCTTGGCCTTCCGTCAGCTGAACTCTCTCGTCTGCGGAGTCACTAGCAGTTCTTTTCTCCCTGGGTTACCAGAACTCCTTGTAGACCTGTAGCAGTGGAAGGGGTTACAGGGGGTACACATCATGGCCCCTGTCTGGAAGTCACTTTCTGTGAGAAATGCCAGCGTCAAGGCAGAGAGCCCCCTGGTGGAGATCTTTTGTACCGCTTGGCGTGTTTTTCACTGCAGCAGTATCTCAGAAAACCTTTCTAAACTTGATGGGGGAGAGCAAAAAAGGTGAAGGATCAAAAATATTTAAAGGTTAAATGTACTAATTAGACAATCCATCATTAATACACACATTTTAATTTAAGAAAGATACCTTTTATCTCGAAGGCTTCTGTTGCAAACTTCATTAGCACGCTCTAAGGAAATACAGTCGAGCACTCTAGAGCCCACTGTGAAATGCCGACTTTTTAGTCTTGACTGCCTTTCGTTCATTTGTTTGTGTTGAGTTTTGTTTTGTTTTCTGATATGTAGAGGACATTTTCTCCTGCTTTTGGAATAACACCTCCTCCCCCAGCTCTTTAACTTTGTGGTTGCCTGTGGCAACTGCACAGAGTTAGTGGAAGGTTAGGACAGTCCGGGTGAGGAACTGGAGTCAATACAGCACTAACTCAAATGTAATTCATGAAAGAGACTGGGGCGGGTGGGGAGACTTCTGGCCCCTTCTTCATGAGTAAAGCAAAGCATAAACTAAACTCAAGGGTGGTGTACAAGATATTCACTGACAGAGTTAGTGGGTGTCCGGACGCATTTCTGTGGATAAGTCCTGTGGAACCCATATTTTCTTGCACCAAACAAGGGAAGGAACCATATAGACTTGGAAAGAAAAGGTGATATCCAGGACTCCTCCTTTTCCCTGCTCTGTCTTTCTTCAACACCTTTCTTTTTCTACAATCTCTCATTTCAAAACCCACCTCCCAGCCCTCTCTTCTTCCAATTGACAGACTATCTTCTTCTTGTGTTTTGCCAACCGAAAAGCCTCAGGCTGGCTCCAGATGCCAACAGTTAATGGCTCCTTCTGCTGGTTCTATCACCACCTACTCGCATGGGGCTGGGAGAGAATGGGCTCCCGGGGGGCTTGGATGAGGCAGGAAGGGGGACAGCTGCTTCTGGCAGCTGTTCGCTGGCAATTGGCCGGTGCTCACAGCTCAGCCTGCTGTTGTGTTGAACACAAACAATGTCACAGAGCACCAACATCAGACAAGGCCACGCGGTGACTGTAATGGAGGGAAACAAAAATACAACCTCTCCATAAACATGTCTGAGTGCAGAATAGAAACAGCAACACTGGGCAAACCACAATTATATCTAAACCATCTCCATCACCCAGCAGGCTCGAATGGCTCCTTCCTCACACACTGCTGTGGAAATCCTATTCCATTCCTCCTGCCCCCTGATAAAAATTAGTGTAATTTATCCTAAAATGTTCTGACAGCACCAGAGAAAAACCATGTTTTATTGTTTCCCCACCTCAAGCCACTAAGCACAGCCCAAATCCCATAGCAAGCCCCTTCTCACACTCTCTGCCTGATGCACCCCGTAGGCCCCCACCACGTGGTCTCCTTGCCTCCTGTACCAGGAACCCCACTTTGTTGACACAGCGTGCTCCAGGTGGCCTCTGGCTGTGGCCTCAGTAGTTGTCGCTCCTTCCCTCAGTCAGCCTCCCTCTCTGTTGTGGGGCTTCCCTCTAAAATCACCCAAGAGGCAAATCCATCTCTACTAGGAGCTTCTACCTGCTTGGAGAAAACAAGAAAGAATACTCTTGTTAGGAGAACACTGATCCTGCCGTGGATGAGTCAACAATCACAGTATTACTGTAAGAAGGAGCATTTACCTCTGTGCTGGCCTGTATTACATTGCAATGACTACTCCATTGGCTTTAACAGGCTCTCTTAGAAATGCAGGAGCATTAATATGTACTTCCTTTACTTCTCTTCAAAGTCCCCCCTACCCCCCACCCTCACCCCACCCCACGCCCCCCGCTCCCCCCCGGCCGCCATTTCCCACCTCTCCTTGCCAGTGAAGAGTTTTCTTCCAGGACTTCTGACCCTGTCATAAAATTGTATACACTAGTCATTTTTACAGAAGGATTATTTTTAAATGTCGGTGATTGACCAAAATCTCACCAATCTCTGGAGTTACCTTCTATCTAACATTGTTTTCATAGTTGCTGTTGGAAGCCAGTCGCCCTTGGGGCAGTGTTAGCATTATTTGAGGAAAACAAATAAAAGATTTTCCAGCTTAAACATTTTCTTCCCACTAGGCTGCCACCAGGGAAGGAAACAAATTGGTATTTACTGAATTTTTACTAAATGCGAAGCACTCTCATAAAAAAATGCATCTCATTTAATCCTCACAACGGGCTGCAGGGTGGGTGTTAAGATCCAGATTTTGACACTGAGCAGACTAAAGGCCATGGTTTTCTCTGTGGGGCTAGGACTCGTCCTTTACCTGTTAATTTCTCCAGGACAGCTTGGTGGTGGGTCCCATGCAAGCTCAATAAAAGGTCAGTTGAATAAATGAGACTTGAAAAGGTTAAGAAAATTTTATGAGGTAAAACACTTTCTAAGAAACAAAGTAAAGATTCTAACCTCAGTCTGATTCTTAATTTCTAACATTTATTAAGAGCCTAAATTTACCAGGTACTAAAGCTGTGTTGTCTCACAATTGAGCCTACACTGTCATTACTATAAACAAGGTAAAGAAGTGAAATATTTGTGTGTACCCTGCACTTTAATCAGTACCTAGAACATAGTGGATATATTATATTATTTCCCCTTCCCTAATTGAATAGAACCACATTAAGTTATTCTGGAGCCAAATCTCTCTCAGATCATCAGACAACAGGTGTCATTGGTAGTTCACATTGAGTGACTAATTGCTTGTAAAGCCAGTAGTCGCAGCCACCGTCAGAGCCGCCTGGCCAGTTCAGGTTCGCATTTGATTCGGACAGTCGGTAATGAACTAACGGAGCCAAAAACTAGTGAGCCATCAGCTTTCATCCTAGCTTGCACCCAGCGGGCAAGTAAAAACACACACTAGGCTCCAAAACCCACTCATTCAGTGCTCACAAAGCTACAGACTTATCCGAGTTTCCTAGCATCAAAGGTTTCTAGCTCACCAGACTTATTCACCTCTGTTTCCCATCTCCTCTCTACACAAACTCTACACAAACTGGCTTCTTCCTCAGCATTTCGCCATCTTGGATGCTTCTCCTCTACTCCACGTGGCCTTAATCTGCTCTCCTCTCTAATACTAACCTCAGGAACCGAGAGAGCAAGCTCCCAGTCTGCCCCACTTTATAGTATAGATCAGTGGTTCTTAACCTGGGTTCTATCGAACACTAGGGGATCGATGAGTTGGTCTCAGGGGTTTTGAGGAAACTCTGCCGTGGAGGCCAGAATAAAGTAATACCGTAATTTGTTGTGAGTTCATGCACTTTGTTGGTCTTGTTCTTTGAACAAGGTGATGTTCATGCATGGCTCATTTTGTGCACCAGTAAAAAGACATATACCTATGTCTTGAATTTGGAAAAAACATCATATTTTATTTATCACTAAAGAAGGGTTCGGTGAATGCACATATGAAACTGGTGGGTTTGGTACTTCAAAAAAGGTTAAGAACCACTGGTATGGATTCAAAACTCTTAATCCAATCTACAAACAAGGAAGTCTCTGATACAAAGTCACTTATCTGAGACATACTGGGAGGATTCTTCATGAGAGTACACCGCCCTACATCATTCAAGGGTGTGGGGAAAAGCTTACTCTTAAAACTTGCACGTGGGCAGCACCATCTTTAACAAAGTGAGCATAATATATTTTATCTGCCCAACAGGTAGGAAGCAAAAAATCAGCATACAGTAGAAGATAAACCACATTTCTGTTGAAATCAATGCAATCTAAATGCAGATACAGCCAAGGAAAAGAAAAGAAAGGAAAAAGAACATAGTGGAGAAGAAAAACTCCCAGCTTTTCACTTACTGACTCCATCAGAGCACAAAGGTGCACAAACCCACTGAGCTCTTCCCGCCTGTCCATCTGCTCAACTTGTGCGATTCTAAAATCTTTTATACAGTGCCTGACCAGGCAGTGGCTCAGTGTACAGAGCATTGGCCTGGGATGCAAAAAAAACCCTCCAGGTTCAAAACCCTGAGCTCACTGGCTTGAGTGCAGGGTTTCCGACTTGAGCATAAAGGTCTCTGGCTTGAGCCCAAGGTTGATGCCTTGTATAAGGGGTCACTGCCTCAGCCTGAGCTCCCTGGTTAAGGCACATATTAAAAAGCAATCAATGAATAACTAAGGTGCCACAATGAAGAATTGATGCTTCTCATCTCTCTCCCTTCCTGTCTGTCTGTCCCTCTCCTAATAAAAATAAAAAAATAAATAAATAAAAAGCACTGTCAGAACCCTTCCCTATTCTTAGCACAATGGACTCACCCTGACCGAGACTCACTCTTTGATCTGTTTGGGATGCTATCCCAAAAGAATACATAAAATTGATCCCAATTCTAATGAGACCTAAAATCTGCTAGAATGCTACATATGTATGCTTAAAAATCACCACGTTATGCAAAAATCTTTTAGGTTTTTAACTTTGCTTGTAAATAACATTGTTTTTCTCATAAACAAAAGATACTTTACCAATAACAATCAGAATGTGTTATTAGTCTAGTCAGGAGGGTGGTCTGCTTGGACTGAGTGCCCTTAATTCATCTACTGTGATATCAGTACTCCAAGTGCTTTTGCTCTGGTCTCTACTAAGTCTGACTCAGCCTCTGGAGCTTTGTTGGCTCTCAGTGAACAAATGAGATTATAATCCTACTTTCAAGTAAGAATTAAAGTTCTTTTCCTCTCCTCTCCTTTCCCCTCTGCCTATAACTTTAGTGCGTATTTGTTTTCTATTACTACTCTAACAAATTACACAAACTAAGTGGTTAAAACCACACGAGTTTATTATCTTGCAGTTCTGGAAATCAAAAGTTTGAAATAACGTTTCTTAGGTTAAAATGAAGATATAAGGAAAGCTTAACTTCCTCCTGGAATCTAGAGGAAATTTTGTTTCCTTGCCTTCTCCAGCCTCCAGAGGTTGACTACATGCCTTGGCTTGTAGCCTCTTCCTCCACCTTTAAAGCCAGGAAAATAGTCATGTCACACTTTACAATATGTCCTGGGAAATGCATTTTTAGGCAATTTTGTTGTGTGAACACCATACTTACAAACCTGCAGGATATCACATACTATACAGCCAGGCTACCTGGTCTAGCCTGCTGCTCCTCGGTGCAAGCCTGGACAGTATGTTCCTGTATAAAACAACATGAGTTTAAGTAAAGCAGAAGAGAAAAAGATGCAATCAAGAGATGTTGTAAACACGAAATGTACCAGGCTGCTCTTAACGTAACACGGCATACTGTTTACAGCATTTTTTTTATGTAAGTAGAAAGTATACTCTAAAATAACAATACGGTGTACTGAATGCTTAAATCAGTAACAGAGTCCTTTATTATAAAGTATTACGTACTGTCCATAATTGTGCATGCTATACTTTCGTAGAACAGGCACTGCATTAGGTTTGTCTACACCAGCATCTCCAGGAGCACAAGAGTAACGCACTGTGCTATGACATCATTATGGCCATGACATCACCAGGTGGTTGGAACTTTCCGCCTCCATCGTAATCTCAGGGGACCACTGTGGGCTATGCAGCCTGTAGTTGACTGGAACGTCATTGTGCGGCCCATGAATGTAGTATCGTTGCTTCCTTCCGACCTCTGCTCCCATCCTGTGTCCCGTAAACACTCTTCTGGGCCAAGCCTCCATTTCTTCTCATGCCCGCTGACACCCACTGAGTAGCCATTTTAAGCACTGTGGCAGGATACACAAAAGTGAGAGCTGACCAGTGTATTTCAGACCTCGTCAGCCAAGTCGTAGGCTTTATTTTCTCAGACCTTAGGTTCGCATCACTCCACCGTTCAATCACAGACTCTGTGGATGCGCTAAGCTGTTGCAGTGGCCTTTTATGGGGCACGGAGTTAGAGGAAGGTAAGCTCTAACCTTCTCCCTCAGAGAGGGGATCTAGGGTCCCCAGAGCAAAGGCTCCTCTCTCTGGAAACAGCCTTCGATTTCCAGCTAAACCTTCAGCTGCTTTACTTTCACAACGGCTCACCAAAAACAAGAGTAAGTGGAAAAGCTTTTTTTCCCCAACTCCCTTGCAAGTTTAACATATGAAAAATGAGGCTGACACACCGATGATCTTGTTCCTCGGTGAAATCCTAAAGAGAGGGAGTTTGATTTTAACATCCTGTCACGTACAGTCAGTTCTGCTAGAACGCTACATATGTACGCTTAAAAATCACCACGTTATACAAAAATGTGCAATAAAAACCGCAGGGCTTACGGGTTTATGAACCTGATACTTAAAAACTTTCTCAGTGACACAGGACAAAATAGGACCTAATAAATACAGGAGTGCAGTTTTACACTTGTTAAATGGTTAAGAACTACATAAACGCTACAGTAAATAAGACACTTTATGGTGAAAAGACCTGAATTTGCTTGTGGATATTGGCGTCAGAAGAATTGAAAATGGTGAGTTATTGTGAGGAGGAGATAGGAGAGTAATCAGGAGAGGAGGGAGGGGAGGAAGATCAGAGGGAAGGTTGTGGCTAAATGTGACTGGGTGTGGCCCCTCCCAAGAGAATCGCAGCAACAGCAGCGGGGCAGATGTTTGCAATGGGGGTGGGGTGGGAGGTGTGCCTTCCTGGATGGGCAGGCTCAGCTGAATGCAGTTTTCTCTGCCCCCCACCCCGTGTTTCTCAGGCAGTCATACACAAGCAAACCTGAGTTCCCATTATGCTGAAATGATTCCCTGATACAATACTTGTGTTGGAACAAATGTATATTTTCAAAACAAGGGTGATACCAAAATTGACTGCATTTTTATATGAGTGTTCTGATCAGATTCTCCTGACGGAAGAATACCAAAGGATGGTGGCTGTTCAAGATATTAACCATAAGTCGTTTCCTGATGTCAGGCGTCTTTGGGTATCATTGAACGTGTGGTGAAAACCGGAAGTCACTCCTTTGCATTAAAGGCAAATCAGAGAGGAGAGTGTGACCCTGTGGCAGAGAGACGCAGGGTGCACTGCAGGAAAAGAAGCAGTCGGTCGCAGCAGAAAGGGAAGCTCCACGCAATCTTGGGCCCCAAAACCCCAGCTACAGACCATATGCCTCCAAATATATGACTTTGTGGAAAAAGGAAAAGCTGTGAAAGCAGTAAAAACATCAGTGGTTGCCAGGGATTAAGAAGGAAGAGAGGGACGATTGAGCAGAATGCAGAGAATTTTTAAAGCAAGGAAACTATTCTGTACTAAACAGTAACGGTGGATACTTGTCACTACACGTTTGTCAAAATGCATTGAATACACAACACAGAGAGTGAAACAATGTAAACTATGAATTTTGGGTGACGATAATCTGTCGATGTAGGTTTGTCTATAATAAGAAATGTGCAATGGATGTTCTTTAGTCGTAAGAATTATCCCATTCTGGTGGGATACGTGGATAATGAGCGAGGCTGGGTGTGTGGACATCAGAGAATATGTGGGATACATGGGAAATCCCTGTACTTTCCTCCCGTTTGGTTATGAACGTAAAACAGCTCTAAACTATCAAGTATCTTTCTAATGCCTTTCTCTGATAAGAACCTTATGGAGACAATACGAATATTTATGGAGAGCAAGCTCAGCCTACATGTTCTCCTTAGAAAAACCTCATGGATTTATCAACTGATACCGTCTCTTGCGTAGAGATTTTCCAACCCTCACTTCTCCGTCATGTACCCCGAGAGAAGTTGAGTGCATCCAGAGGAGGGGTATCGAGTTTGCATTTCCTGCACAGATCAGGCACAAGCACCTGTTACATAATGCTCCTGTGTCTGAACCAGTTTGTTTCTGGAAAACAAACAAGAAGAGTTTATGCTTCTTGTGGAATGCCCCTGCAGAGAAACCCATGAACACCCCAGCATGAGTGCCCTAGGGACGCTCTCCATCCCAGACAATAGAGCATCCAGGTAGGAGTTTCTTTTGCAAAAGGGGAGAAGGAAAGCACAGGGCAGGGCTGGGGGGCAGAGGTCTAGTCTGGTTTCAGCCTAACGGGGAGAGATCCCAGGATCAAGCTGGAGGAAGTCGGTCCTGGAAGACACAGCAATGATATTTCAGTGCCGTTTATGGAGTACCCGCTGTTGTACACATGCCACTTCCTCCAATGTCCTTTCCTCATCATCTTACCAACCGCAGCATCCACATATTCCTTGTTTTCTTTAAAGGAGCCACTTTAGAAACTTTGCCCAGGGAGCACAGACATGCTCCACTTCCTGTCCCCCAGCCTCTCTGCTTCCTTGTCATCGTTCCAACATCCCTAGCCTGTCGCTGCTGGGCTCGGCACCTGTTTTAGCTCTCTATGCCTAGACTTCTAAGCCATTCTGTCATCATTTCAGGTGTAGTTGTCACAAAAATAGATGTAGAAAGAGCTCCCGGCTGACTGTGTAAAGGTAAAATTATGTGCTCTTTGTTACAGCACGTGGCCTTCACTCCACCTGCTACGACGGCCTATGCCCATCATTTCAGCAACTTGAAATTAGCACGTGTTGACTTAATGAGGTTTCATTTATTGTAAAAAAGATAAAATTTGCCCATAAACTTTTAAATAGGTAAGATGCCTTTTCAGCTCACTGATTTTTTTCTCTCACTGAATCTTAATTAGCATGCAAAATAATTAACTGGTCAGCATTGGCCCAAATTGACAAAATTATTGTTATTTCCTTTGTCTTCAATCATTTATTCGTAAGTCTCTTAACTATCAACTACCTCAAACTGTGTTTTCCTCCTAGGTAAAGTACAGTAGAGGCAGCTATCAAGAATGCACCTGTGTAGATCTCTGTAGAAGGAAAAAGGCAAAAATAACCTTGAGTCTTTTTTTGAAAAAAGACCTATTAAAGGGCCACTAAAAGAATAAATATGTTCAGAGTATATTATAAACTCTGAAGATTATTTTTTTAAGGTTTTATTGACTTTACAAAGAGAGGAGCTGCTTCATTGTAGCTGTTCATTGGTTGCTTGTTGTGTGCACCTTGACCTGGCAAGCCAGGGTCTCAAACGGGCAACCTGAGCGCTCCAGGTTAGTGCTCTATCCACTGTGCCACCACAGATCAGGCTGGATATTATTATTCCTTTTACTGATTCATTTCTTATGATGCCCCCGACTTCTAATCAGGTTGGCTTCAATTCACAAACTTTTATTAATATTTCAAAGGTAAACATGGGTTACTCAATTTAATACACTATCCAATTAAATCAGATGGTCAGGAACATTCTGATGGACACCTCCACCTGCCAATCAGCAAATCCTCAGCCTTAAACTATATTTTTTATCTGATATTTGGGTTAAAATTTCAGTGGTACCCTCTGTTTATTTAATAACCAATATGACATTTTACTATAATGATACTGCTTTGTGACTAAATTTTGCTGTCATTTTAAGATCTTACATTTTGTGGCCCCAAAAAGTAAATATATTTTTTTACCTGATTAGTCAACAAAATCAGTTTGGAGAAAGAGAAGGGGACTTAAACATGACAAGAAAAAAAAAAAGAGTCTTTAATAACATCTTATTTCTTCTGACCTGTAATTTTTTTCTTCTTAGAATTCATTTCTGAATGAATTCAATAAAATAGTATAATGGTCCCAGTATTTCAATGTCTTGTTTTTATTCAAATACTATTTCAACAGACTTTTATTTAAAACTCACTTATGCTCCTGGTCTGCTGTTTCTTTAAGCTAACTTGAAGATTTCTTCTGAAGCTCAATAGTTGACCTTATGTTCTTGATCTCTGGTCTTTACTAGAATAAAACGATGCTGTTTTACTACATCAGTTATTATGTATATGACGATTGCTTTAACAATGCTTTCTCCAGACCCAACTTGTCAGAAGAACTAATTTTCTCTTTAATGGCCAAGGGATCCTCTGTTCTTTCTACATTCATGTACCACAGTGTCACTCAAACTCAAATGCTCGATTAAACAAACTGGCTCCTTCATCTAATTCATGTCTATTGAAGAAAAATATAGTCTGGTAGTTACAAAATAAGCTCTAAAGTTAGAAAAGCTGGGTGTGTATCCAGTTCTTCCCCTTGACAGGTGTGTGGCATTGGGCAATGTATCTAACTTTTCATAGTAGTATAAATATTACGCACAATACTTGGTCAACAATAAATGCTTAACAAGTGTGGGAAGTTATTTTTCTGCTGGGATACATTATCCAAAGGAATATAGTCTTTTCACAATAAAAATACATATGCATGGAAACTCCTTCAAGTCACAGGTGTTTGCTTTGCGTTGGCCTCATGTTCACATCAAAGAAGATTGAAAGCAGTGATGCATACCTTAGTGTCCTTGCTGCTTATCTAAGCATTACGCCGTGATGATCACCCAGTGGGGTAAAAAGTCACAGTGCAGTCCGCAGGGGGCAAGTTTCCAGGGAAAGGATAAGGATCTGACCCTGAATGCAGACAGAGCCAAGAAAAGTAAAAGGTAGATGTGGTAGAGATGAGAAGAGGAAAGTATATAATACGAAATCTGATTTCTAGCCGCAGCGTATTCAGACCCTAGTAAGTAAATCCTGGGTCTTCCACAGCATCTTCTTCAGAAAGACTTATTCTTAGCCTCTTCTCTGTCAGTACTAATAATAATCAAATTATTTGTCCAACTCTTGAAGAGTTAATAAATTCAGCTTTGTATATTCAGTATGTGAAAGATATATTTTATTGTGCAAAATAATAGTAAAAAATTGCACACTTAGGCCAGATCACCTAGGTTCAAATCTTATCTGTACTACTTGTTGGCTTTGAGAACTTGGTTAATTTATTCAACCTCTCTGAACTATATTTTCTCACCAAAAAAAAAATATAGGAGATAATAATAATACCCTGACTGGGTAGCTTGGCTGTTTGGATTGTCGTCCTGACATGTCAAGGTTGGGAATTCCATCCCCTGTCAGGATACATAAAAGAACCAATGAATGCATAAGTTAGTGGAACAAGAAATAGATGTTTTTTTCTCTATCTCTCTCTTTTCCTCTTTTTCTTTAAAATCAATCAATAAAACTTTTTAAAATAATGGTAGTTATAACATATTTCTTGATTATTATGAGGAAAACAATCTGCTTGATTGGATTCTTTGCCAGACAAGGAAGCTTGTTCTTTTCAGCTATTGGTATATCAGCTGTACACACATATATGTACAAAAGATGAGTCCCGACCGGCAGCCAACTTTGGGCAACAGAAGGTGGCATTCAGAACCAAATTTCTCTGCATCGATTTTTAGTCTAAGCTAACTTACAAAGTACAAGCTATAGAGCACTTTAAACAACATCCATTGATGATGCTGACTGTGAGTCACAGCAAACCTTCTCCCTACCAACATATAATCAAAAGTCTCAATGCAAAGAGGTGGAAGGAATGGCCTGAGGTTAGACATTGTTTCGATACTGGAAAACTACAAAGATTTCATTGACTTGGGCAGATTTACTTTTATCATTTTCCCATGATATGCATAATGCATGTACTGTTTTATAGGCACAGCCAAATGGTGCCAGAGGGTGTTGCCACCAGAACTTAAATACAACTGAAAATGGCCGCTTTATTTGGGAAATGGCATAGACAGGGAATATATACATCTGTATCTGTGTTGACTTTTTGACAAAAAAAGAGAATTTAGATGCATAGTTAGGCATTTTCAAAAATGTTTACATGGCCTTATTAAGTGTCATAAGACAGATGTTGCAGACCTTTTAAACTTATTTTCCAAGAACTGGAGTGAGTTTTCATTCCTTCCGTCCTCCATCCTTGGAGGAGGTGTTAACAATCTGTAACATACACCTCAAAAAACACCAATCTAACCAGATACATGGGAAAAGGCAGCCACTCCAGCATGCTTTTTTATCAGCACATAGGTTGGTAAAGTGATCTTACTCCCCAATATTCTCATGTCTTAAAGAGCTAATAAAAAATTAGTGGAATAAACTGGAGAAGGGGAGATGTAGTAAATGGGAGAATCAAATAACTTGCCATAAGACTCTGATTTTTACCATGTATGCATGAACGCCCAGTATTTTCATATACATCAATTTGAAGAAAGAAGCTAAATCTCTCTGTCTCTGACACACACACACACACACACACACACACACACACACACACATTTATTAGATTGAGTCTATGAGTCACAAGGTTTGAGAAAGTACTCAGTATAAGGAAAAGAGGATAGGAGACCAAGTAGATCAATTTTCAGGACCTCCTCATTTTAAAATAAGGATAGCAGAGGCTTTGGAAGAGGAGGAGAATCTATAACTATTTCTCACGAGCCAAGCTTTGCAGTCTTGTGTGTTACTCAATGTTGCACAGGCTGTGGGGATTAAGAAGCAGTTAAGGGGCCAGAGCATTCTAGGAAAGACTTGGAGGGTATATATATATATATATATACAAATTGATTTAAGTTGTGGAATATTAAAAAAAAGAAAGAAATCATATTTCATGAATTTCCTTGTATAAGTTAGCTTTAAAAAACAATCCGGGAGATTTTCAAGAGCAGCAAAAAAAAAGATAAATTCAGAAATAGAGGGAAAATTGAGAAAAGGTTGACCTATGATGATAGATGGAGTGGGGAAAGTACAAAATACAGTTTAAGGGAAAAAAACAATTTCCATCTCAGTGAAAAATTTGTAGACCAAGGGTCTGGACGCTAGGTCTGATTTGGACGGTATTAGGAAGCCACAAAGCCAGAAAAGGTGTGCTAACTCAATCTTCAAAGTTATTTCTGTTGAAAGCCAATATTCAAAGCTTCTGTTCCTAAAGGAAATGACTTAGTCTTGGCTAATGATAATTTTCCTAATGACAACTTTGGAGGGTCTCAAGATTTCTGTGCCCTGTCTCAGCATGTCCCAAACCGATTGTATGTGTTCTCCTTGCTCCTTTTATGTTAATCCAGGCAGACCCAGAAGCAATCCCAGAGGGGTAAGCATACAGGAATTTTATGAAGTGAAATGCTGATGTGGGTGGTGGTGTCCTGGTAATTGTTCAATAACAAGGTCTTCATGGGGCAAAGATCTGATTTAAAATCTTTGTAGATGTGTTGATGTGAGTACTCGCACCTTAGCTCATTTCAAGCCATCAGGGGGTGTCACTGAGCCAGAGCTGGGAAGAGACGCTTCAGTCCCCTGAGGCAGTCCCAGTCCCTGAGGGGGAGCACACCAACACCAGTCTTTGTGAGGGGACAGAGGGAGGCAGCTGGCTAAGGTTGCAGCCAAGTGAAAGAAGCGCTAGAGAAGGTTGGATGGACGTTTAGAGAACTGCTTTAGCAAACACTTTCAATATATCTAACGGTTACTCTTTAAAATGCCTGGTAAAGGTTTAACTGACTGTTACAGTTCTTTAGGTGTATGCAAAGGGAAGAAAGGAAGATAAAGAGTCAGTGAATCAGTTAAAAGGCCACGTTTATAATGCTCAAATATTTTTTGGAAAACTTCCTAAAAGATAAGGAGTGAGGATTAGTATTAGAAACTCGAAAGAACCAGCATGGGCTTAAAGATCTGCCAAACTGCAGGTCGAGTTTCCACCAAGAATGGAAAGCAGGAGTTGAGGGCAGGAACAAGAGGAAGAGAAGCAGTATTCTGAAATCCTTAAAGTCACATTCAGCACCAGGGAAGTGGGACCACAGAAGGCAGTACTCAAAAATGCAGAGTTCGGCTAGTGCAGTTGCTAAAGCTTAGTAAGGAACTACCAATCATTAACATCTGTTGAGTAACTACGCCTTAGTGGTGGTGTTCTAAGTGTAAGTGTTATGGCAATTGTTACAACAACCCTGTAAAGCCATAGCATTATCTTCAGACACATTTTACCAACAAGGAAAGGAACAGGGACACAGGGAGAGGAAACACCTGGCCCAGGGACACAGGGAGAGGAACAGGGACACAGGGAGAGGAAGCACTGTCCGGTCAGTTAGTGGTGGAGCCAGGATTGGAACTAGAGGTCTGGTTTTACTGCCTGGGCACCTCGTCTAGCATCTGGCTCACCCAGAAGCAGATGTACCACAAAACTAGTTCAATTTAAGTTTCAGACCCTTTATTTGTTTGTGACCCTCTAAGCTCCTGACCTCAGGTTAAAATTTGTAAATTTTTATTATTTTTCTTAGAAGACTTTCTCATTTGTATAAGCTTTAAGCTTCACAAAACTTGGTTCTGTCTTGCTGTTGATAAGAAAGTTATAATAGGACATACCAGGTGAGAGAGAGAGAGAGAGAGAGAGAGAGAGAGAGAGAGAAATAGAGAGAGAAAGAGAGAGAGATGATAGACCGATGATAGATAGATAGATAGATAGATAGATAGATAGATAGATAGATTGTCTGTGTTGAGGGAGGGTCAATGTGTTCCCATCTTTCTCATGTCCTGGCACAACTCTAATATAATTTATATGGTACTAAAAGGAAGAGGTTCACAGCTAGTGATGACCACCATACCCCACCATTAGGGTGATGGGATAAATATCTCAGGACCCCCAATCTACTTGAGCACCAGCGACTGAGGCACAGAAGATAAACAGACCATGTGGCCATTTCTCCTTCAAGTGCTAGCAGAACTGATGACAGCAGTGTTCTGAACCCCAGACAGAGGTATAAGATTGCCACCATGGAGGGAAAAGATTCTACAACAAGGAATGAATATACTATACTGCTTATATTAGTCTCACTAGCCATAGAATAAAATTGAAATAAGAATATACTAATAAAATAAGTTTATAAAAGAATTTCTGTAAAGCCACTCATGTTAACCTTAACAAATATTAACCTCAGCTTGTTACTCTAACTATAACAATAATTTAATATTACCCATCGTGTAATCAAAGTTATGCATTCTGTAACAAATCAAAATATATAATCAATCCTATGCTTTCAGCCCCGGCCAAGGTCTCATTACAAGTTGAACATCCTGCCCCTCTCTGGCAGACGTATGTTGAGAGATGATATCAGGGAAAGAAAAATGGACATCAGTGGAAACTACATGACTCCTCCTCAGCTGCCTCCCCTCTCTCTCATCATATTGAGACTTAGAGTAAAAGAACAATAACTCTAGTTTATAGGTTACTTGTGAGTTTCAAGTTACAAAGCCAATAGGACTGAAGTTCAGCCAGCCATGAAAATAAAATAAAGTGCCTTTCTCTAGAGAAATGGCACATCTAGCCACCCCTTAGGAGTTCTTTCCCTCCCACATTCCCCTAATTCCCTATATAATCTGGCCAAGGCATCTAAACTCTTAAAATGGGTTTTTGAACCGTGGCTGGGTGACTCAGTGGTCACAGGTTTGACCCCTAGTTAAAAAATGTAAGAGAAGCAACCAATGAGTGCACAACTAAATGGAACAACTAAGTGAAAAATTGAGTTGATGCTTCTATCATTCTTTCCCTTCCTCTCTCCCTCTTTTATCAAATTAATGGAAAAAACTAAAAAAAAAAGGTAGGGGGTTTGAAGAAGACAGGAGTACCTCCACTTTTTCAGGGTGCTGGCTCACGACTTATCTCACAAATATTGGCTTTTCGTGTCATGGCAGGCAGCAGAAACTGTGGGCCCTTTTCTCTGGTTATTTATCACTTTAGAAGTTTTTATTTATCTCCTACTTATGTTTATTTTTATTAGGTAATGAGCTGCTCACAGATGTGAAGGCCAAAAGGACTTCCATGAAAGATGAAAATATCCATGGAGATTTGCTTTTTCTCCAACTAAATATTGTGTTAACACTTTTCCCTTAAAATAATAAGAGTCACTTTGGAAATACTTCAGATATTTTTTGCCTATGTGTTCTATATTTTCCACAAGTATACCATGGCTTTTCTGGCCCCTAATAAATTGTAAAACACAGTCTCTAAGGTGGGACGTGGAGGGGAGGGAAGAAGTAGCAAAAACCATCATGCACATGGATTCACTGTTTTCCACGTTCTCCCGTAATCATCACAAGCGGACATTTCCCACAGTGTTTGAGAAGAGGAAACCAAAGCTCTGAGAGGTGAAGTAACTCAAGAAAGTTAAAACAGTTATTTTGTGAAGTTAAGTGCTCAAACCAAGGATTGTTTGAGTTCAGAGCCCCCAAGTACCGCTCCTCAATTCCTCCCAGGATAGTTTTGGAGTTGTTTTTTTTTTTTTTTTTAATAAGTGCAGTGCTTTTGGCAAGACTGTAGGGCAGAGTAAAATACACTCTTTCATTTCTCTCAGAGCCGTGCTCCTGAATCTTTGTGTGGGAATGGCCATGAGTGAACCCTTCTGGACTGCCTGTGGTGCCCATAAAACAGGTGCAGGGGCTACAAGCCACAGACACAGGTCCGTGGGATCCACAGACGCCTAGCTTCTCTGCCTGCAGGAGAAAGAGTTACGGAATAATTACAAATACACCCAAAAGTTGATCGTCATGTGTTGTTTATAATAGTTACAAACGGAACACAACTTAAATATTTCACCGTAGGGGAATAATTAAATAGGTGCACTTATAGACTGTAGCACTCATTAAAAGTTATATTTTTCAGGACAATTACATTTCCTGCATGATCCTGTACTATTTCTAGATGCTGGAAGGCTAACAAACATTATAAGTCTAATTGAGAAAATTTTAATAAGAACTATTTATTAAATATCATTACATAATACAATGTATTAAATGTAAATTTTTGATATAATAAAGGTATTTTTAACAAAATGTGCTAATTCTTAGAAAGTGCAATGTTTATATATTTAGAAATTTAAAAAGTCATATTTTCAGGAAATACCTAATGGTAAGAAGAAAGTTCACAATATAATTAATTTTTAAAACATATGTGCATAAAAATGATTGAAAAGATATACCTCAAAACATATCATTGCCTGTCAGAATGGCTAGCATCAATAAACCAGTGGACAACACATGTTGATTAGGATGGGGAGCAAAGGGAACCCTCGTGCACTGTCGGTGAAAATGCAGACAGACTGGTGCAGCTACTGTGGAAAGCAGCATGGCGTTACCTCAAAAGTTAAAAGTGAAACTGCCTTATGACCCAGGGATCCCACATCTGGAAGTGTATTCCAAGAAACCAAAACACTAATACAAAAGAGTGTATGAAGCCCTAGTTCATTGCAGCGTTATTTACAAGAGCCAAGATTTAGAAGCAATCAAAGAGCCCATCAGTAGATGAGTAGATAAAAAAGCCATGGTTCTTATACACAATGGCATACTACAAGGCCCTAAAAAAGTAAGAAATCTTACTCTTTGCATGGATGGACCTGAAGAGCATTATAATAAGCCAGCCAGAGAGACAAGTACCATATGAGTTCATTCATATGTGGAATCTTATGAACAAAATACACTAACAAAATAGAAACAGACTCATTGACAGAGAACAGACTGGCAACTGTCAGAAGGGATGGCGGTTGCGGGGCTGGTGAAAAAATTAAAGGGATTAAGCAAAAGAAATTATAAATATTTTTTTGTGTGTGACAGAGACAGAGAGAGGGACAGATAGCGACAGACAGAAAGGGAAAGAGATGAGAAGCATCAATTCTTCGTTGCAGCACCTTAGTTGTTCATTGATTGCTTTCTCATATGTGCCTTGACCAGGGGGCTACAGCAGACCAAGTGAACCCTTGCTCAAGCCAGCAACCTTGGGCTCAAGCTGGTGAGCTGTGCTCCAACCAGATGAACCCACTCTCAAGCCAGCAACCTCAGGGTTTTGAACCTGAGTCCTCTACATTCCAGTCTGACGCTCTATCCACTGAGCCACCACCTGGTCAGGCAATACATAAAAATTTTTTTAAATTAAAGAATGTGTCATGTACACTTGAAACCTATATAATCTCTTTAACAACTGTCGCCCCAATAACTTCAACAACAAAAAAATGTTTTAAAAGGTTTCTGCTCATAGCAAATAGCAAAAGCACAGAAATTCACCCTATATAAAACTTAATAAGGTCACTCAACACCTACAGCCTCAATAGGTTTCAGCCTTTTGTGATTATGGAAGTATGAATTATATAATAATAGTCATAGAGATACTTGCAGCATCCTGAAGCCTCCCTGAGTACAAATACCCATGGGATGGAAAGAAAAGTGACTTGAAAGAAAATGTTGCTCCAAGAGTCCCCACTCATCAGCCTGGGAAAGGAGGAATATTTCCAGCCACCTGGAGGGATCAGGATTGCCTCCGTGTGCAGAACTCAACCCATGGAACAAAGACATGCAAACAGCAGCAGTATTTATAGCATCAAATAAATAAATACACTTGAAAACATGACATGTATTTATAAAACTGGCCTATGACAATGGGATTCAGGGGAACAGGGGCTAGTTCTAACTCTACATTTTTAGTGATCAGCACATACATGGAACAGTCTGGACGATAAATTTAGTTAAAGACATGGGCTATGATCAACTTTCTCCTATTGGTGTTAGAAGTTAATTGTCCAAATTAGCTGTTCATTGAGGGCTCAAGTTGGTGGAAACTCTTTGGGAGGTGGGGCTTTAATTTTAGATCACCTGATGTTAATACTGTCAACTCATTTATCATCTTAATTAGCAGTCATCTGTTGGTCTTAGACCTCATCTTCAGTGAAGGCTCTGGCGTGTCTCCCTCAGACATAGCTCTTCAGTGAGCAGATGGTCAGGGGGCCTGTGTTTGTCCCTTCATTTGGGAGGCAAGGAGAAAATATAGGTCTGAGTGCTTCTTGGAAAGACTCTGGAGGGAAGCTGTAGATGAGAGTCTCATCTGTCACATTGTAGAATGCTATGTGTCCAGACTCATAGTCTAAGAACACACCAACCTTATGCACTGGCTCTCTGACATGTTGACCTTTTAAAGGTGAAGAGACCCAAAGGCTATAATCATCTCCAATTTTTAAGCCTATGAGTGAGAAGAGGTCCCCGGGTGGCTTTGGCAAGTTCCCCTTCCTGCTCACGGAGCCCTTACAGATGCCCACTTCCCACTCCGTCTTGTTTCCGACTTCCACCTCCCAATAGTGCCTCCCACAGGTGAAGCTCTGAGCACCCAGCACAGTGGCAGACTGGTCGAATCTCTCGGGGTTTTCAGGTAACTTCTGTCGAATGCCTCCATATCTCACACTTTTCAGATCCTCAGACAAGACGAGGTAGGCATTGGCTGTCACTGGATCCAGAGTTATGTCCGCTGCAAGAAGAGGAAAGAATGAATCCTCATTTGCATTCTTGAAGCCATCCCCCCTTCATATACATGGAATTTAAACTAAATGCTTAGTACTCAGTCCTACTTTTTAAAATATAATTTAGTGAGCATGGTGGTGATTTTTGTTTTTAGAAAATAATCTCTGAGCCCTTCTTTCATTTATTCATAAAATAGAGAGTGAACTTCTCAAAAGAAACAGAAGATAATTGTGTGGAAAGTGATGTCTAAGCTGTCTGAGAGGCAGAGAGGAATTTCTGGCAATGGGATGGAAGCCGTTCTGTTCCCAGGACAGGGTTAGCACTCAGAGCCATAAATCTACCCAGGGTGAAGTCAGGACCCTTTGTCATTTGTATTTGCTCCAGCCATGGCTGGTTCTGGTTCTTCAGTCCACAAGGGAGAAAAACATATGCAGATATCATTTACTGAACTACTTAGGTGCCAAGCATCTTCTGTACATTATCTCATTTAACCATGGCAAGTAATTAAGTTTTTATTAAAAATAATTTAATAGGCCCTGGCCAGTTGGCTCAGCAGTAGAGTGTTGGCCTGGTTGTGGAAGTCTCAGGTTCAATTCCCAGTCAGGGCACTCAGGAGAAGAGACCATCTATTTCTTCACCACTCTCCTTACCCCCTTCTCTCTCTCCCTCTTATTCTCTCCCACAGCCATGGCTCAAATGGTTTGAGCAATTGGCCCTGGGAGCTGAGGATGGCTCCATGGCCTTGTCTCAGGTGCTAAAATAGTTCAGTTGCTGAGCAATGGAGCAATGGCCCCAAATGGGCAGAATATCACAGGTAGAGAGCTTGCCAGTGGATCCTGTTAGGGCACATGCAGATTTTGTCTGTCTGCCTCCCTGCCTCTCACTTAATAAATAAATAATTTAATAAAATAATATAAGTTATTAAAATTTTTATTTAAAAATTTTACTCTTATTAAAGAGAAAATTTAGATTTCTAAAAGTAAGAAAGCTGGACCAAGATGACAAAGTTACTGAGTGCTGGGATAGCAACTCCTAATCAGCATTTGTCATTACATCATGCTACCTACCTGCAGCTTCACAGGAGTTAGTGCCACCCCCAGTGACACCTGAGAGACCCCTTTCTCACTCTCTTGAAATGATGTCACAGAAGAACCTTCCAACTTTCACTGACTCTCCAGATAAGATTAGATCCCTTTATCACACAATTTATACTTCACTGATAAATCAAATTCCAATCATCCTTAAATATCTGTGATTAATGTCCATCTCCTCAATTTCACTGCAAGTTCTACAAAGCAAGGGCGAGTCCATCTTCTTGGTCACTTTATCTATTCTCAGGACCCAACAGCAGAGTAGCAGGCGCATGGTAGGTACTTATTAAATGTCCGTTAGCCCACAGTTGATTAGGCCTTTCTCTGAAAGTCAGATTGTCAAGATAAAAATTGGGCATTAATGCTGACCTCTCTTGTTCTTAGCCAGCCCAAATATCTGGAATATTCTAAAAGGATAGTTCTTTAAATGGTTCCTCCTCAGGACTTCAATTGGTTAGCTCTTGTCCTAACGAAGACAGGTGGAAATGCAGAAACCCTTTGGACATGTGAGCATGTGCAAGGGGATAAGACTGCAAACAGAACAATGAAAACCAACCAACAAAGGAAAGACCAGGACTCCTGAGAAAGCAAAGCCAGGGCAGATACCAATCCAGTCTCAGTGCTTCTGTCTGCTCTGGCAGTGGTGCTCTGGGACCCAGTGGTCCCTGCTGTGTCCTGCTGGCTCAGGAGCCTTCCCTGAGAGCCTGGCTGGTATTCTGTTAGGAGCTGCCTAAGGACTGAGTTTTGCATCCCGTTATATGCACTGAAGTTAACCCTGGAAAGCACTGGAGGTTTGACAAACCAGGCTGACTTACTGCTAAATTTTCTTAGCATCTCCATCATCCCAGTGATGCGGCATAGACTCAGCTCCGTGCGGGTGGCCTCTGGACACTGAAGCAAGAACGGGTCACTCCTACAAGAGTGCAGACAGTCACTCCACCTCCTCCGCACAGACCACATGGCCTGCTTCAGCTAAATTCGCCACAGCAGCATGGACACTTTTATTCCCACTCTGTCCCCAACTTGTTTCATCAGCATGTCATCCCTGTAGCTGACATCACTGAGCACAGGATGGAAACCTACCTTTCCAGTGTCTCCTTCACCTCCTAAGGGGATAAAGAAGAGAAGGTTAGTGTTTGTGAGCTTTGACCCCGTGAATACTGAATGCATTTGGTTGTAGTGCCCTGTAAATCTCACACCACCCTGTAAATTGCCACAGCCCTAGCACTCCTGAAGTGGAAGGGCACGTGTGTGTGTGTGTGTGTGTGTGTGTGTGTGTGTGTGTGTGTGTGTGTAGGGGGGAATATGCCCTGCTTCTTCTAGGGCAGTGGTTCTTAACCTTTCTTGAGGTACCAAACCCACCAGTTTCATATGCGCATTCACTGAACCCTTCTTTAGTGATAAATAAAATACGATCTGTTTTTCCAAATTCAAGACATAGGTATATGTTTTTTTACTGGTGCACAAAATGAGCCGTGCATGGACATCACCTTGCTCAAAGAACAAAACCAACAAAGTGCATGAACTCACAATAAATTACAGTATTACTTTATTCTGGCCTCTGCAGCAGAGGCTTCTCCGAACCCCCGAGACCGACTCATCGAACCCCTAGGGTTCAATAGAACCCAGGTTAAGAACCACTGTTCTAGGGGGTAGTTCTTGTGAACATGAGCTGTTTCTCAGATGACTAGTGACCACTTTGTCCCTTCCTGTTTCTCATACCATCACTTTGTACAGAGAACGTACGGCTGACAAATGAACCAGACTGTTGGCTTCATAATCCAACATCTCAGGGATCCAGAATTAACCACAGGAAGGTAGCCAGTGAGAGGTGAGACTGAACCCATGTACGGTTGAAATGAGTTGTTGGAAAGGCATGAAATTACTTAGGAACATTTTGAGAATTCAGTCCAGGAAAGAGACCTGAAGCTGGAGTTGGCTCACATAGCCTATGCTTGAGAAGGTCTGGAGAATGCAGTAGCAGCCCAGGACATAGTAGGACCCAGATGGTGAGGAATGTGGGCTCAGGACAGAGACACCTGGGTTCTGCCACCCACTCGCTATTTAACAAGAAAATTACCTAACTGCTCTAGGTTTGAGGTCCTAAACAAGAGCTACTATATGTACTCATTTTAGACAATAATCTCCTGTAGTACATATCGTAATGTATTTAACTTCACCTCGTCTTTGTGAAGATATTTAATGTGGCCAACGTGCAGTCAGTGCTCACTAAACTTAAAATATTTGACAAAGCTGAGGCTGCAGAGGGGCAGGCGCAGAGGAAATTAAGAGTCCTCATCGGGCTTGGTTCAGATGGGTAGCCTTTTGTGTTGTTGTTGTTTTTATCTCTTTAAGACTATTTATACTATATAGAATGTTAACCTTTAGGAAAATTATTTTGGGATCAGAACTTCAGAACTTAGTATTTTTTAGGTAAGTAAAAAAAACCCGTTATTTTGTATAACTTGAAATATTATGTGTTACTACATAATTTTCCCAATATTCTTACCTGGAAAGACTCCAGCATTGAGTTCCGACACATGGATTCGATCTGAACGATCATTTTGCCGAGGCCCCTGACTTGCTGGGTCAGCTTGATCTCATTGTCCCTCAGTTTCCTCAGGTTCTCTCTTTCCTCCTTTTCCAGTAACTGGAGATGCAACTGCTCCTCCTCCTTCAGGAACTGGTGCATTTTTATGTATTCTAACACAACCACCTGCTTACAATTCTTTGTCTCTTCCTGTCATCACACACACACACACACACACACACACACACACACACACAAATGATACAGTAAGGTTAGTAAAGAATGTGATTTTTCACCCATAAAATATCCTAGAGTTTCACTGTGACAGTTCTTGAAATTTGACATGTAACATATTCTATTGACTAGCTGGATGAATAATTTGATATTTGAGGAGTGTGTAATACAGATACAGCAGTAAAGAGCATCAGAATTTCTATTCCCAAGAGGTTGTCATTCTAATGGAGAATAAAAAAATACCAAAATAAGCAAAAAATATTTGACAGGTGGTAATTAGTACCATTATAAAATATAAAACAACATATAATAAGGACAAAATTTTGAAAAAAGTGAAATTTATTCAACAAATATTTATTCCATAAAGGGTAGGCATTGGATCACAGACTGGAAATAGAAATGTACATCACAAATACTCCCATGCTAGAATTTAGTTTACTGGGAGAATCGAACACACGTATATTTTTTAAATATCTAAACATTCAGTTCTTCACTTTGCTTGACAGCTCAAATTTAACTGTGACTAACCTCAAGCATTTGTTCAGGCGTACTCTTCCTAACTACTATTTTGCCTTTATTTCTCCTGCTCTTTTTTTTTTTTTTTTTTTTTTTAGTGAAAGAAGGGAGAGAAAGAGACGGAAACATCAGCCGTTTTTACATGTGCCCCGACTGGGGATCGGGCTGGCAACCTCCGCACTTCAGTATGATGCTGCCACCAACCAAGCTATCTAGCCGGGGCACTCTTGCTCTTTGTTTGTTTTTATTTGCACTTCCTTTTTTGGCCCCAAAGCATTTGAGATATTCTTTTCATTATGTCCATTTTTATGTTATCTATCTATATATCTATCTATAAGTTGTATTTTAAGTAATTATTATAAGAGCTAAAGTCGAGGTAGCCTCTGAGTTATTCAGGTGCACCACGGAGAACATACGAAACAGAACAAAGAAAGCAGTGGCCTGGGGATGGGGAAGTTGAGCTGGTGTTGAGATTCCCCGGTGTACTAGCAGAGGTAGGCAATCCCAAGCAAGGATACTGCATGCTGTAGATTGGGACTGGAAATCTTTGTCTTTTTCCCCTAACATTTTACTTAGTATCTCCTTGAATTCGCACCCACAAACATACACCACAGAATCATACACAATATGCAAAAGTAAGACATTACAGACCTTACATAACATCACTCTCTCCTTCTCGTGGGTTAATATAACCTGAGTTTCCTTTTTCTTTTTACGCAAAAGATTTAGGACTTCCTGGAGTCTCTCCTGCAATAGAAACAAACACTCTTGGCAAGTGAGCAGTGCACCAGGTCATGAAGGGGTCTTGAAGACCAGCACCGACAGGGTGAGTGGGATGATAAGAGAGAGAGTAAAGCAGGGTTCAGGCTAAGTTTGTAGCCTGTGCCTGGAGCCCAGCACCCAGGGCTGGCCCCGAGAGACAATATTATGGGTGTTGAGTCAGGGGCCCGATCCGTGTTGTGGGTTTTCCATAGGGCAGCAGATCTTACTTTGTCATGCTCCTCAGTCTCACTCGAGAGATACACTTTGTTTATTCCATGACACTGGCTGGAGGAAGTGTTTTCATCCTGCTCATCATCAGGGGACAGCTCAGTGGCTGCCAGCATTCTCCCATAGGGGACTTGTTTGTCCTCACTCTGCAGCACCTGGGACCTGAGTTGCTTGCCGATGCCAGCCAGCCTCCCCAAACGCTCATTGGCCTGGAAATGAGGGGCCTCCAAGGTCCTCCAGCACTCAGGACAGGACAAAGGAGTGGTATGTTCCTCCCAGCTCCTCAAGAGACACAGCAGACAAAAGCTGTGCCCACATTCAGTGGTCACTGGGCTGGTGAAATAGTCCAAGCAGATAAAACAGGTGAGTTCTTCCCTGAGATTCTCCATCAGATCTGCTGTAGACATTTTCTCTAAGGACATCAGAGCAAGCTCATGCCTCTATTGTGGAATTAGTGAACACCAGTCTGAGATTTTCTGGTTTTGAGTAACAAGCGAGTGACCAGTTGCTATGTTGTTAGTCTAAGAAACTCTTACTCTTCTCTGGGTCTGATTTCACCAACTGACATATACTCTCCCAACACAAAGCCAATTGTGACTTAACGTGGAACCCCTGCACACTGGTTCATCATCAACCCCAATCTTTTAAGGACCCTCACTGTGTAAGCCACATGCTGGAACTGAAGATACTCACTCCTAACAGCGTTCTCATTTTGAGAGCACAGAAACTATGTACAGTGACCACTGTGATTGGTGCCAATTTTTATAAATTTACTATGCCATGTTCTCATGAGTCAGTTCTTGTCTTAGCCTACCCTCCACATACTGTGTCAGAAAGTGAGACCCTAAATGCTCTTTCTCAGAGTCTAACCATTTCTGACTTCCCACCAAGTTCATCATACCTTACTTTTATTGTTATGTTGTCACTCTCCAGCTTGGCAACCTCCAATGGATCTCCATCACTCTTAGTATTCCAGTAATTACTTTCCAACTTTCATGGTTCAAACTGATTCTTCTTTCTCACTTATTTCTAACAGGATTTTAGGTGTTCTCTTATCTTAAAACATTTTAGTTAAAAAAAAAAGTGGTTTCTGGCATGAAGTGGTTCTTCTTCCATCTTCCTTCCTCTTAGTTAAAACCCATCTTTCTGAAGTCATTAATTCCAAATGTTTTAATTATACATCCTTTGTATAGCATTTGTGAATTACTAGGATGAGAATTTATGCTAAGAAAAAGAAACAACCCAATCCTGGAGTTATACTGGTTTAAATAGGAAAAAAAGTAGTTTGGAGTCATGATACATCCACTGTTTAGATAGTCTCTAGGCTAGTAGCTTTAACAGAGCTTTAAAATATTATTATGAGTTAGTTTTAAGTACAGATTTTACCCAAAAAACTACAGTAACACTAACTGTCTTTGTTGGAAAACATAAACTAGCATCTACATTCAGTGTTATTTCCACACAAACCCAGAAGAAGTCTTTCATATTGACCAGGTTCATTAGAATAAGTCTTACAGTAGAATTATGGAACAACACAGAACCTGTATTCCAATTTGGAATGAGGAGACTAGTATGTTCTAAGTTGAAGTCACACTAATCTTTTCCATCACACTTCCCTGTTCAAATTTACTCTTTCCACAGACTTTTTTTTTTATTCTTTTGATGACAGAGACAGAGAGAGGGACAGATAAGAACAGGCAGACAGAAAGGAAGAGAGATGAGCAGCATAAATTATTTGTTGCAGCACTTTAGTTGTTCATTGATTGCTTTTTTATGTGTGCCTTAACTAGGGGGCTACAGCAGAGAGAGTGACTCCTTGCTCAAGCCAGTGACCTTGGGCTTCAAGCCAGTGACATTTGGACTCAAGCCAGCGACCAAGAGGTCATATCTATGATCCCATGATCAAGGTAGTGAAACCATGCTCAAGCTGATGAGCCCATGCTCAAGCTGGTGACTTAGATCTTTTGCATGCCAGTTCAATGCTCTATCCTCTGCACCACTGCCTGGTCAAGCTCCTTTCATAGAATTCTTAACACAATAATCATATCTTACTCATCAGTGACTAGAAGAATTCTCTACATGGAGCAAGGGCTCAACTTGACTGTAAATAAGTTTTAATTGAACAAACAGAAAAACCATATTATTATAGAATTACGGTCTTTTATCTGGCTGGAATCCAAGATATTATACAGTTCCCAACCTTCTCTAGATGATGAAGAAATGTGAAACTTGAACAAATAGAGTCCGTCCCTGAATACTTGCTTACTACAAGAGTCAGGTCAGGCCTTGGAAATTGAATCTCTTCCCTCCTAGTCATTCTCTCTTGTCAACACACTCCCCTGCATCCTACTCATCTATGAGTAGATGAAAATTTCTAGTTTATCACATGTTTTCAAAAGAATATTGGGCAGCTGTCATTCTGGTGAGGTGTTGTGACAGGTATCTAAAATCACTGGCTACAAGCACTACTGAGATTCCAGACTTCTTTATCGTTTCTCTGTCAGCATTGACTAGGCTTACTTCATGGATGAAGAAAATTAAAGAGTGGACCCAATATCCCCAAATACATCACACCAATCCTCAGGGCACTGCACTGCCAAAGATGATTTCTGAGATCAACAAATCAAACAGCTTCTTTTTTGGCCTGTCTCCTCCTGTGGAGGTGATAATAGCGATACCCCAAGAGGTCCACAGTCATAGCTATCAACCACATGCAATTATGTTCGGAGCACAAAGATAAGAAAAACCTGAAAGATACAGTGAGGGTTTATTTATTGGTGAAGGCAGGGGGCTATTTGGGGACTTATTTGAGAAAATAACTTGCTTGAAAGCCTGGTTTTAAAAAGTAAGTCTGTCATTCTATATTGGTGTGGAAAAGACAGATTATCCAACAGATGGTTTAAGACAAGTGGGGGTAGCCATCTGGAAAAGAAAAAGTTGGATCTCTACCTAACACTTATACCAATGTGTATTCCAGATGTGTGTGTGTGCGTGTGTGTATTTTCCTTTCCTCATTCTAGTCATGGACTTTTACGCATATTATTTTCCTTTGTATTATTTTTTCACCTATTGATTTATTATATTTTTGTGTGTGTTTTTGTTCTAGACTACCACCACTTTTTTTTTTTAGCAAGTAAAGACCATATTGTTAAACATGTGGCCAATTATTGTGTGCAAAGAATGAAGCACATCATAAAGAGGAGATAATTGGTGACATAGTAGAAATTTAAAATAGACTACTTATGAAAGGCTTTTTAAAGCAGGATTCAGAGCTTAGACATTGCTTTGAAAAAAAATTGATCAATTTAAATAACAAAAAATTAAAGACATCCATTCAGCAATGGAAATAATAAAGTTTTTAAAATGGCAATTTAGGAAAGAGAATTTGGAACAAAAGTGTCAAATACCTAATCTTAAATTATGAAGAGACTTTACATGAAAGTACTATACTTTAAAATAATAGATCTATTTATATACCCTGATGTGGTATGACATTCATTTTTTTTTTGTATTAAGGGAAAAATATATGTGTGTCCCCCAAGAAGGTTTAAATAATAATAATTATGTTATATATGTATATTTTTTCTCACAAAAGTGAGTTTATACTATAGATATTGATAATGTATTTATATACATAAAAATATAAAAAGTATAGAATTTCATAGATATGGCACCAAAAAAATAGGCAACAAAAGCAAAAATGGACAAGTGGAACTACATCAAACTATAAAGCTTCTGCTGAGTAAAGAAAACGACCAACAGAGTGAGAAGACAACCAATAAAACGGAAGAAAATATTTTCAAATCTTATATCAAAGTGGTTAATTTCTAAAATATATAGAGGACTTCTACAACTTAACACTGAAAAAAACAAAAACAAAAACAAAACCCCCAAAAAACTATTAATCCAATCAAAATGTGGGGTAAAAACTTTAGACATGTCATAAAAATATATATTATAGACCAGTAGTAATATAAAGAAATGCTCAATGTCACTAATCATCAATGAAATGCAAATCAAAAAAGAGACCAAGTGTTGGGTAAGGATGTGGAGAAATGGAACCCTGGTACACAGTTGGTAGAAATGTAAAATGATGCAACCACCATGGATAACATATAAAGAGTTCTTTAAAAATTAAAAATAGAGCTACCATACAATCCAGCAATCCCACTTCTGAATATTTATCTAAAAGAATTGAAATCAGGATCTCGAAAAGATATTATATTTCAATGATCATTGCAGCAGTATTCAGACTAGCTAACATATGAAAACAACCTAAGTGTCCATTGATGGATAAAGAAAATGTGGTATATTCACACAATGAAATGTTACTTGGCCTTTAAAAAGATGGACACCTCACCATATGAGACAACATGGATAAACTTTGGGAACATTATGCTAAGTGAAATAAGCTAGTCACAGGCCAAACACTGCATATTCCACTTACATGAGTTATCTAAAATAATCAAACTCATAGAATCAGAAAGCAGAAAAAAATGGAAAAGGGGGAGTCTCTAATCAAGAAACATAATGCTTTAATTATACAAGATGAGTATGTTCTGGAGATCTCTGTAAAACATTGTGCCTATAGTTTACAATACTATATTGTAAACTTAACTTTTTATTAAGAGCTAAATCTCATATTAAGTAAAGTAAAATTTAAAAACAGAATAAGGGAAAAAGTATTAAAAATACAAACCCAACTGGTAGTTTAGTGTGGTTGGGTTGCAGCATTGGAGGGAATCACTTTTACTTCTTTATTATATAAACTTTTGTACAAAATTTTAGATTTTTTTAAACTTTGTTAATGTGTTTTCAGCATTTTCCAGTAAAGAAATATTGGGGAATGAGGTAGGAGCAAAGAAATGTGAGGTGTGATTTGCAGTAAACCAAGTAATGAGGTCATTTTCTTCAAGTTGAGGGTTAAAAAAATCATCTCAGATGATTGGTTTCAGCTGTGATATAATAAACTTTATTAAGTTTTTGTGATTTTAATGCAGTTATTTATTTAATAGTTATCGAGGTTTTCTTCTACACAGAGCCTTGAGCTCAGTCATGAAAACAGAAGATGTGTGTGCGGAAAGAAAAGCTACAGAACATTAATAGATGCATACCTTAAGAGTGGCAGAATTTATGCCTAACCACTATGTTGTACACCTGAAACTAATACAGAAATAATATTGAGTTTAAATAATATTGAATGTAAACAAAAATGCTATTGAATGTAATTTTTAAAAATTTAAAATAAATTTAAAAAGAGTGGTGTCATTTGAATTTATTAACTGTTTTGGCATTTTAATGAAGGGAATATTTAATTCTTTCAGGGAAACTTCTTGAGAAAAGTGGTATTTGATGTGAACCTTTCAACTAAGGCATGGTTCAAATGAAGGAATAGAAGGAACAGCTAGTATTTAAAAGTGGGGAAACTCCTGAAGTTTCTGAAGAATAAAATACTTAACCTGACAGTGTGTCAGACATTACACTAACAAAGAAATCTAAACGGTATCGCTTTTCTATCTCAGAAATATAAAAAGACCAGTTCAACTTGGAAATACTCATGCTTACCATTCTTTCTAGATAGCACGTTTGTGCTACCAGGGACAGCTGGAGACAAGCGACGCTGTGTGAGAGCGGGATGGGGTGAAAGGGCCCAGATGCTAAAAATTCACGGACCCAGTCAAAAGTAGCAGCCTAGTGCAATGCTGGTGGCCGAGGCAAGGCAAGTAGGTCCACACCGGATTTGGGCAAATGGTAGAGAAACTGTGGAGCCAGAAAGCATTGGGCCATTCCATTTAAGAAAGTCTCACAATGGAGACAAGCACACAGGCGGGGAAACCGCCTCTCAGTCAAACAAACAGCCAAACGGCCCCTCACAGTGGCAGGCAGGCAATCCAAGTATCCCCAATGCCCCGAGCTAGCCTTATATAGGCCATACACACGTGGTGCTGCCACATGCTCACGCACTCATCAGGCGAAGTGCTTACACCTGGTGACCCCGCGAGCAAGCCTAACACAGCTGCCCCACACCTAGCCACTCTGGCTGAGTTGCCAGAATCAGTGGTTGTATTGCCGTGGGGAGCTGTAACGACTTACACATCTGGCGACTTTAAAGTGAGCCGTTTCTCTTGTTTGTCTTTATGTTTTGTCTCTTTGCTTTAAGAAAAATTTACTATTGAAAATGTATTTGTTCTGGGCTTTATGCTGGATGCTTAGATTAAAAGGAAAAGCTCAAAGGAAACTATGAGTTGGGGAACCTGAACAGAAAACTTTGTAAAGGCAGTTCCAACAGATATTGACAAATGAGAATAAGAAAGCAGCCTGACCTGTGGTGGCGCAGTGGATAAAGCATCAACCTGGAATGCTGGGGTTGCCGGTTCGAACCCCTGGTCTTCTCTGGTCAGGGCACATACAGGAAGCAACTACTATAAGTTGATGCTTCCTGCTTCTCCCCTTATTTTCCCCCTTCTCCCTCTCCCCTCTTCCTAAAAATTACTAAATAAAGTCTAAAACTAAAAATAGAAAAATAAAAAGGCTTATTCCAAATGTAGCACAAACTACTAAGAGAAATGACATAACAGTCTTACCTTTTCCTCCCTTTCTAATGTGGAGTATGGAATTCAAGTTTGTAACAAAAAGAACAACTTGAGTTACTTCCATGTAGATAGGATTTAACGAATGTAAGGACAACACTAGATTTTTTTTAAAAGAAACTTAAGAGTGCAAAGTTTACCTGTTTTGTGTCTTGCTTCTATCACATGACACTTTTTACAAGGTGCCAATCACTTAATTCTGCAGGAATTATTAAACATCTTCATATTCTAGGTGGAGTACATTCACTAGGCTAGAAAAACAAATTATCATCCTAGGTTAGACTAGTATTCTGTGGGGGAAGAAACAGGTGCTTATGTGTATACCTGTTGCTTCATCTTTTTAACAGAGAGAACCGCTTTTTTCTTTTCTAAAGCAAATCCTAACACATTCACAATACTGTCATCACACAACAATATATTTATGGGAAAAACACGAGACAATCTGGTACAAATAGAGAGTGCCTTCGCAACACTATTATAGCTACCCAACAGCCCCATGAAGTAGGTACTAGTTCTAGCTCCACTCACAGATGAGAAAACAAACTCTGGTCTGAAATGTACCCCAGATTCACAGTGGGCACTGTGTGGTTACCCACACAGCCATGCTGACATTCCCAAGGGCTTGAATGAGGCACAAACGTTAAACTCAAGGAGTGTACAACTGACCAAAAACAGGCATTCTGGTTGTGCAAGGATCCAGGAGTTAGCACTAAAGTTGATGAGCTTTCTCCTCCTCTCCCAACACTCCAATGGTAATTGGTGTCAGGGACTGCCAGGGGGCGCTCCTCCCTTGCTTATGTGTTGTTTGTAGCTAAAGAGGTAGAGGTTGGAAGGGAGTCCTTCTAGATAAGTTTAGGATGCAACCTTTCAAAAGAGGCAGTGAAACTTCTTAAGAAAAAAACAAACTCGTGCTCTCTTCATTACCCTTGGATTTTCTTGGTGCAAAGACCTAAGACAGTATCTGTTGGGCTAGTTGTTGGCTAGTTGCTGCAAATAGAGATGGAGAGAACGCTAAAGAATGAAGGTCCTAGGCAGAGCTGAGAACTCAGTAGTTACAGGAACTCATGCTGATTGCCTGGTACTGTGTAAATGTCCTTGAGGAAAATTGGTGCAAGTGTAAGAACTAAGAGTTAAATGCCTTAAGGAGCTGTGGCACTGACACAAGGGCCAGGCATTGTTGCCGTGATCATGACTGAAATGAAGCTAAGTTAAAAGAAGACTTTTGAGGTCCCTGATTTAAACCCCAAGGTTACCAGCTTAAATATGGGGTATCTGGTTTGAGCGTGGGATCATCAACATGATACCAAGGTTCCTGGCTTGAGCCCAAAGGTTGTTGGCTTGAGCTCAAGGTCGCTGGCTTGAGCAAGGGGTCATTGGCTTGGCTGGAGCCCTTGTGTTGGGCAGATAAAATATATTATGCTAACTTTGTTAAAGATGGTGCTGCCCACATGGAAGCCCGTCACCCAGGTGATATTATTTGCCCTTATGCTTGGGATGGGTGTGGGGAAAGGCTGTAATGTAAGCAGGTCAGGTCATTATAGCCTAAGGCTTAGTTTTAAAAGTAAGCTTTTCCTCACACCCTTGACTGATTGGATGATGTGGGGTGGTGCACTCTCCTGAGGAATCCCATTATGCCTCAGATGGGTGACTTTGTATCAGAGACTTTCTTGTTTGTAGATTGGATTAAGGGTTTGGATTTCTACACTATAAAGTGGGACAGACCAGTAGCTTGCTCTCTTGGTTCCTGAGGTTAGTATGAGAGAGGAGAGCAGAGTAAGGCCACCTGGAGGCCAGAAGAAGCAGCCAAGATGGCAGAATGCTGAGGAAGAAGCCAGTTTGTGCAGAGTTTCTGTAGAGAGAAGGAGATGGGAAACAGAGGTGAATAAGTCTGGTGAGCTAGAAACCTTTGATTCTAGGAAACTCGGATAAGTCAGTAGCTTTATGAGCACTGAATGAGTGGGTTTCAGAGCTCAGTGTGCATTTTTGCTTGCCTGCCAGGTGCAAGCTAGGATTAAAGCTGATGGCTCACCAGTTCTTGGCTCCGTTGTTACATCACCGACTGTCTGAATCTAATGTGAACCTGCACTGGCCAGGCGGCTCTGATAGTGGCCTTGAGCACTGGATTTACATTTGGTGTAGTCTGTGGCAGGATTTGATACAGATCAGCATGGAGCCATCACCACCTTTGAGCGGTGGAGTGGAGGACTGGTTGCTGTTATGGTTTCCCATAGCTGTTTTTTGGGGGACTATAGGCTGGCTGACTTTTACAGCCATGTGTGAGGAAACTGAGAGCTCTATGGAAGAGGCTGCCCAGGACCTGCAGGCTGAGCAACGGAAGGAGCTGGAGGAAACATGGGAGAAACAGATGCCGACCCTGGAGTTGGAGGAAGCACCGGAGGAGGCTGACCAGGTTCGTGAGATTTGTCTGGAAATGGAGCAGACGCTGGAGAAGGAATCACAGGTTAGTGAGTTGCAGATTGCCCCGGATGTTGTGGAGAGCCATCAGCGGTGGGAGGCCGGGGTTGAAGCCAAGGCTGGGGCTGAGGCTGAGGCGGGGGCTGTAAAGCCCATGAAGCAGAAGGTGGCGGCAGCCCTGGGCTTGAGCCCAGTGGTGGGAACTGATGTTTCCAGTTCCTCTTTGAAGGATGAGGAGAATCTAGCTGGAGTTGCAATTCCCAGTCTCCAGAAGATGAGAGCCCAGCTGAAATGGCAGGGAGTGCCTGCTACGCTGCTGGTAGGTCTGCGATTTTGGGACATAAGGATGGATGCCATCATGTTCCCCAGAGCAGAGATGGAAATGCTGACTGCCATTGCCACATGCTTCTCTTTAGGACAGTGTGAGACCTGCCATGATGGCAGGAATGAGGGGGGAGGCTAACACCTCATGTGCGTGGACTGATTTCCTGAACTATGACCCAGTAAGCACTAGCTCCTTTGTTGAATGGACTTATGGATTTTGGACAATGTGAAATACCCTGATGGAGGTCGAGGGCAGCTTTGATGGAGGCCCTCCCCCTGCCCCGGGAAGCCTTTCCAATGGCAAGAAAGAAGGCCGAGGACATTTTGCACTTTTGGCAAAGTGCTCAGAGACTGGTGAAGTGTACCTTTGTAATTGTTGAAATTGTATGATTTGTCATGCTGTTGTAATTTGTGTAATGTGCCTAATTTCCTTGTACAGGAATGCCAGTGGTGTAGATTGTGGGTAGTAGAGTGAGCATAGGGGTGGATTGTTGGGCCGATAAAATATATTATGCTCACATTTGTTAAAGATGGTGCTGCCCACATGGAAGTCCGTCACCCAGGTGATATTATTTGCCCTTATGCTTGGGACGGGTGTGGGGGAAAAGCTGTAATGTAAGCAGGCCAGGTCATTATAGCCTAAGGCTTAGTTTTAAGAGTAAGGTTTTCCCCACACCCTTGACTGATTGGATGATGTGGGGTGGTGCACTCTCCTGAGGAATCTCATTATGCCTCAGATGGGTGACTTTGTATCAGAGACTTTCTTGTTTGTAAATTGGATTAAGGGTTTGGATTTCTACACTATAAAGTGGGACAGACCAGTAGCTTGCTCTCTTGGTTCCTGAGGTTAGTATGAGAGAGGAGAGCAGAGTAAGGCCACCTGGAGGCCAGAAGAAGCAGCCAAGATGGCAGAATGCTGAGGAAGAAGCCAGTTTGTGCAGAGTTTGTATAGAGAGAAGGAGATGGGAAACAGAGGTGAATAAGTCTGGTGAGCTAGAAACCTTTGATTCTAGGAAACTCGGATAAGTCAGTAGCTTTGTGAGCACTGAATGATGGTAAGTTAGTAGCTTTGTGAGCACTGAATGAGTGGGTTTCGGAGCCCAGTGTGTGTTTTTGCTTGTCCACCGGGTGTAAGCTAGAATTAAAGCTGATGGCTCACCAGTTCTTGGCTCCGTTGTTACATTACCGACTGTCCTAATCTAATGTGAACCTGCACTGGCCAGGCTGCTGTGATGGTGGCCTTGGCCACTGGCTTTACACCTTGGGTCAAGGCACATATGAGAAGCAATTAATGAACAACTAAAGTGAAGAAACTATAAGTTAATGCTTCTCATCTCTCTCTTCTCTCTCTCTTTCTCTAACATCAATTAAAAAAAAGAAAAGAAAAAGAAAAAAAGAAGAGAAACAAGAGTCTCCAGCATGATAAATAACATTCTGAGAGAGGTATAAGATAGAGAACTTAAAATCCAGACAATGTCTTGATGGGTTAGAAATGGTAATTTTAAAAAAAAGTTTAGGAGGAGCAAGATGGCGACGGAGTAGGCGGACGTACGAACTTCCAACTCCCAGAACCAAAGTGGATTACAACTCAATTTTAAGAACCACCACCTGGATAAACCAACTTTGAACAAAACTAAGTGGACTCTTCAACCAAGGAACACAGAAGAAGCCACATTGAGACTGGTAGGAATAGCGAAAACGCGAAGAGGGCTGCCCAGCTCCCCGGAGCAAACGGCAGCCTGGAGAGACCCGTGTGGCGGGAGGAGAGTTTGGCGGAGAGGGAGGGACCTGGGTCCCAGGAACCAAGCCCCAGCCTCCAGTCCTAGAGCCTAGAAGAGCGTTTGGACAGTATTGAGCTCTGAAACAAGTGAGGGAGCTCCCAGGCCTACAGTGTGGAGTATTAGGTCCCTTCCTACTCTGCTGAGGGCTGCTTGGGGTTTGGGGGCTACAGGACGCTGAAAGGCGGTTCTGTCGGCGTGGGCAGAGGCCAAGCCAGTGGGAGATCGGTCTAGCCCAGAGGGTCAGAGGGGACCGCGAAAGCGGTCCGGAAGCTGCGGGCCCGCCTTTAATCCCACTTACGGGGACAAAGCGGGAGGCCAGGAACGGGCAGGCCCTGCGCAAGCCGGCCCTGACCGCGGTGACCGGGCTAGGACCAGGGACGGGCAGGGGCTCGCGGCAGAGCTGATGCTACCAGTCCCGCACCCCTCCCACCCCACCCCCGGGCCGGAGAAACCGCAGTTGGCCAGTATACGTGCGCGGGAACGGGGTGGACCCCGAGACAAGTGGAGGCTCGCAGCTGAGCCCACACTACTATCCCCATCCAGCCGGAGAAACCCCGGATAGCATTCATACGTGAACGAGCGGGCTCCAAACGCGGGGGCGGGGTAGAGTCCGGGACGAGCGGAAGTACGCAGCTCAGCGGAAGCCAGCAAACACGCCCGCCCCAAAAAACCTTGGTTTCCGACCCTGCGCAGAAGGGCCCTGGCCTCGAGGGCGGGGCTAAAGCTCCGGTCGGGCAAAAGCTTACAGCTGAGAGCACGTCAAAAGCCCCGCCTAACCCACGGAACTGAAGCGAGCAGGCTCCGACTGCTGGTTCTGGGTGGAAGTCCGGAAATAGGCTGGGTCCGCAGCTGAGGAAAGGTGCTCACCTCTACCCTTGGTGCTAATCTTGTGGCTTCAGTCACAACCCCTCCCACGGAGGAGAGGCAGAAATCATAGCAAAAGCCACAGTGGGCCGGCGCTGGCAACGCTCATACCCAACCACCCTAGGCACCGGCAGAGGGGGTGGGGGGCCTGCAGATAGACCACACCTAGAGAACACAAAGACAACACCTACTGGACTCCAGTGGCCACAACTTGCTTATACACAGAAAAAATGGGCAGGCAGAGGAATGCCAACCAAATGAATCAAGAGAAATCCCCAGAGAAGGACCTGAATAAAACAGATATAACCAAATTACCAGAAGCAGAATTTAGAATAATGATAGTTAGGATGTTCAAAGAAATTAGAGCAACAATGGATAGTCATTATGAACATCTAAATAAAGAGATAACAAGTATAAAAAATGAAATTGAAATAATAAAAAAGAATCAGACAGAAATGACAAATACAGTATCAGAACTGAAGACCACAATGGAAGGAATTAAAAGCAGGATGGATGACGCTGAGGATCGAATAAGCGAGTTAGAGGACACAATAAACAAAGGCACAGAAGCAGAGAAGAAAAAGGAAAAGAGACTTAAAAAATGTGAGGAAACTCTAAGGGAGCTTTGTGACAACATGAAGAGAAACAACATTCGCATCATAGGGGTGCCTGAAGAAGAGGAGAGAGGACAGGAAATGGAAACTTTGTTCAATCAAATCATAGCAGAAAACTTTCCTAAATTAAGGCTGGGAAACACTCCACACATTCAAGAAGCACACAGAACTCCATTAAGGAGAAATCCAAAAAGATCTACACCAAGACACATCATAGTTAAATTACCAAAGCTAATGGATAAAGAAAAAATTTTAAAAGCTGCTAGAGAAAAAAAGACTATCACCTACAAAGGATCCCCCATAAGGATGACATCGGACTTCTCAACAAAACACTTGAGGCCAGAAGGGAATGGCAAGAAATAATCAAAGTAATGCAGAACAAGAACCTACAACCAAGACTACTTTATCCAGCAAGGCTAACATTTAAAATTGAAGGAGAAATAAAGAGCTTCCCAGAAAAAGAAAGCCTCAAGGAATTCATAAAAACCAAACCAATTCTGCAAGAGATACTAAGGGGCCTCTTGTGAACAGTTTAAAGGGAGGAATGAATAGAGCAAAAGAAGAATACAGCTTTAAAGAATAAAATGGCAATAAACAACTACATATCAATAATAACCTTAAATGTAAATGGATTAAATGATCCAATCAAAAGACATAGGGTAGCTGCATGGATAAAGAAACAGGACCCATACATATGCTGTCTACAATAGACACACCTTAAAACAAAAAATGCTCATAGACTGAAGGTAAAAGGATGGAAAAAAATATTTCATGCAAATGGAAATGAAAAAAAAGTAGGGGTAGCAATACTTATATCAGACAAAATGGACTTTAAAACAAAGGCTGTAGTAAGCGATAAAGGAGGGCACTACATAATGATAAAGGGAACAATTCAACAGGAAGATATAACTATTGTAAATATCTATGCACCAAATATAGGAGCCCCGACATACATAAAGCAGACTTTGATGGATATAAAGGGCGAGATTAACAGCAATACTATCATAGTAGGTGATTTCAATACCCCTCTAACAACACTGGATAGATCCTCAAGAAAGAAAATTAATAAAGAAACTGCAGACTTAAAGGAGACACTAGATCAACTTGATTTAATAGATATCTTCAGAACTTTTCACCCTAAAGCAGTAGAATATACATTCTTCTCAAGCGCTCATGGTACGTTTTCTAGGATAGACCACATGTTAAGACACAAAAATGGTCTCAATAAATTTAAGAAGATTGAAATCATATCAAGCATTTTCTCTGATCACAATGCCATGAAACTAGAAATTAACCACAAAAAAAAAAATGAAAAATACTCAAACACTTGGAAACTAAATAGCATGTTATTAAATAATGAATGGATTAACAATGAGATCAAAGAAGAAATAAAAAAGTTTCTAGAAACAAATGATAATGAACATACATCAACTCAAAATTTATGGGACACAGCAAAAGCAGTTCTGAGAGGGAAGTTTATTGCACTACAGGCATATCATAAGAAGCTAGAAAAAGCTCAAATAAGCAACCTGACCCTGCATCTAAAAGAACTAGAAAAACAACAACAAATAAAACCCAAGACAAGTAGAAGGAAGGAAATAATAAAGGTCAGAGCAGAAATAAATGACATAGAGGCTAAGGAAACAATACAGAGGATCAATGAAACAAGAAGCTGGTTCTTTGAAAAGGTAAACAAGATTGATGAACCTTTAACCAGACTCACCAAGAAAAAGAGAGGACTCAAATAAATAAAATTAGAAAGGACAGTGGAGAAATAACAACTGACACAACAGAAATACAAAGCATTGTAAGAAAATAGTATGAAGAACTATATGCCAAAAAATTAGACAATCTTGGTGAAATGGACAAATTTCTTGAATCATATAACCTTCCAAAAATCAATCTGGAAGAATCAGAACACCTAAACAGACCAATTACAGCAAATGAGATAGAAACAGTTATCAAAAAACTCCCAAAAAAGAAAAGTCCTGGGCCTGATGGCTTCACAAGTGAATTCTATCAAAAATTCAAAGAAGAAATAACTCCTATTCTCCTCAAGCTATTTCAAAAAATTCAAGAGGAAGGAAGACTTCCAAACTCCTTTTATGAGGCGAACATAATTCTGATCCCAAAACCGGGCAAAGACAACACAAAGAAAGAAAATTATAGGCCTATATCCCTGATGAATTTAGACGCTAAAATTCTCAACAAAATATTAGCCAACCGGATCCAGCAATATATGAAAAAAATCATACACCACGATCAAGTGGGATTTATTCTGGAGAGGCAAGGCTGGTTCAATATTCGCAAATCAATCAATGTGATTCATCACATAAACAAAAGGAAGGACAAAAATCACATGATAATTTCAATAGATGCAGAAAAGGCATTTGATAAAATCCAGCACCCATTCATGCTCAAAACTCTCAGTAAAGTGGGAATACAGGGATCATTCCTTAACATGATAAAGGCAATCTACGATAAACCGACAGCAAACATCATACTAAATGGACAAAGATTAAAAGCAATCCCCTTAAGATCAGGAACCAGGCAGGGTTGCCCACTTTCACCACTCTTATTCAACATAGTTCTGGAAGTCCTAGCTACAGCAATCAGACAAGAAGAAGAAATAAAAGGCATACAAATTGGAAAAGAAGAAGTAAAACTGTCATTATTTGCAGATGATATGATATTGTATATTGAAAACCCTAAAGTCTCAGTCAAAAAACTACTGGACCTTATAAATGATTTCAGCAAGGTGGCAGGATATAAAATTAATACTCAGAAATCAGAGGCATTTCTATACACCAACAATGAAATATCAGCAAAAGAAATTAAGGAAACAATCCCCTTCACTATTGCAGCCAGAAAAATAAAGTACCTAGGAGTAAATTTAACCAAGGAGGTTAAGAACTTGTACTCGGAAAATTATAGAACATTGATAAAAGAAATCAAGGAAGATACAAACAAGTGGAAGCACATACCGTGCTCATGGCTAGGAAGAATAAACATTATTAAAATGTCTATATTACCCAAAGCAATTTATAAATTCAATGCAATACCAATTAAAATACCAATGACATACTTCAAAGATATAGAACACATATTCCAAAAATTTATATGGAACCAAAAAAGAACACGAATAGCCTCAGCAATCTTAAAAAGAAAAAATAAAGCAGGAGGTATCACTCTTCCTGATATCAAGGTTTACTATGAGGCCATTATACTCAAGACAGCCTGGTACTGGCATAAGAACAGGCACATAGATCAATGGAACAGAACAGAGGACCCAGAAATAAACCCACAGCTTTATGGACAACTTATATTTGGCAAAGGAGGAAAGAACATACAATGGAGTAAAGACAGCCTCTTTAACAAATGGTGTTGGGAAAATTGGACATCTACCTGCAAAAAAAGGAAACTAGACCATCAACTTACACCATTCACAAAAGCAAACTCAAAATGGATAAAAGACTTAAATGTAAGCCGTGAAACCATAAGCATCTTAGAAGAAAACATAGGCAGCAAGCTCTCCGACATCTGTAGCAGCGGTATATTTGCCGATTTATCTTCATGGGCAACTGAAATAAAAGGCAAGATAAACAAATGGGACTATATCAAACTAAAAAGTTTTTGCACAGCTAAAGACAATAGGAACAGAATAAAAAGACAAACCACACAATGGGAGAACATATTCGACAGCACATCTGATAAGGGGTTAATAACTAAAATTTATAAAGAACTTATAAAACTCAACACCAGGAAGACAAACAACCCAATCAAAAAATGGGCAAAAGAAATGAATAGAAATTTCTCCAAAGAGGACATACAGATGGCCAATAGGCATATGAAAAAATGCTCAACATCACTAATCATTGGAGAAATGCAAATTAAAACCACAATGAGATATCACCTCACACCAGTCAGAATGGCACTTATCAGCAAAACAACACAGAATAAGTGCTGGCGAGGATGTGGAGAAAAGGGAACCCTTCTGCACTGCTGGTGGGAATGCAGACTGGTGCAGCCACTGTGGAAAACAGTTTGGAGATTCCTCAGAAAATTAAAAATCGAACTACCTTTTGACCCAGCTATCCCACTTTTAGGAATATACCCTAAGAACACCATAGCACTGTTCGAAAAGAAGAAATGCGCCCCCATGTTCGTGGCAGCATTGTTCACAATAGGGAAGATCTGGAAACAGCCCAAGTGTCCGTCAGAAGAAGAGTGGATTAAAAAGCTTTGGTACATATATACTATGGAATACTACTCAGCCATAAGAAACGATGACATCGGATCATTTATAACAAAATGGATGGACCTTGATAACATTATACGGAGTGAAATAAGTAAATCAGAAAAAAAGAAAAACTGAGAACAGCACGATTACATATATAGGTGGGACATGAAAGTGAGGGTATGAGACATGGACAAGAGAGTGGTGGTTATGGGATGGGGGGAGGGAGGGAAGAGTGGGATAGGGAGGAGGGGAGGGATGCAGGGAAAACCAGATTGAAGGTGACAGAGGACAATTTGACTTTGGGTGATGGGTATGCAACACAATTGAATGATAAGATAACCTGGAGATGTTTTCATTGTACATATGTACCCTGATTTATTAATGTCACCCCATTAGAATTAATAATAATAAAATATATATATATATATATATATAAAAAAAAAAAGTTTAAATTAGCCTGACCTGTGGTGGTGCAGTGGATAAAGTGTCGACCTGGGAACAGTGAGGTCGCCAGTTCGAAACCCTGCACTGGTCTGGTCAAGGCACATGTGGGAGTTGATGCTTCCAGCTCCTCCCCCCTTTCTCTCTCTCTCTCTCTCTCTCTCTGTGTCTCCTCTCTAAAATGAATAAAATAAAAAAATTTTGAAAAAAAAAAAGTTTAAATTAGTTAGAAGATGAAAGAATGTAATTGTGAGCTGGTGCTGAAGACAATTCTCTGATCTTGCAAAAGAATAGTTTAAAATGAGTTACTTTGCCTGACCAGGCAGTAGTGCAGCGGATAGAGCATGGGACTGGGATGCTGAGGACTCAAGTTCAAGACCCTGAGATCGCCAGCTTGAGCGCGGGCCCATCTGGTTTGAGCAAAGCTCTTCGGCAAGGGGTTGCTCGGTCTGCTGAAGGCCTGCGGTCAAGGCACATGTGAGAAAGCAATCAATGAACAACTAAGGTGTCGCAACGGCAACGAAAAACTGATGATTGATGCTTCTCATTTCTCTCTATTCCTGTCTGTCTGTCCCTATCTATCCCTCTCTCTGACTCTCTCTCTGTCCTTGTAAAAAAAATAATGAAAAATAAATAAAATGAGTTACTTTATTTTTTCTTTTTAACCTCCTCTGCCACCCTGAAGAAAACAATGGCTGCCTCAGGTCTACCAGATTTTATGAAAGAGCTGATTTGTTCTATTTGTTTACACTATTTGAACAAGCCACTAGCATTGGAGAATATAAATCAAGCAATGAGGGCCTCTTAAGGAATCGGACAGAAAGGCCCAGTTGCAGCATCTGTGTTATGTGGAGGTTATTTATAAACTGAGACATCAAGGTGTAATCTGCAGCTGGGGATGATGGCTCAGATAACAAAATCCTCATACTATGGACTTAAAGATAGTACATGTGAGACACACCAAGAAAAACTAAAGAGGTTCTGTGTGATAGATCAGAGGCCCCTTGGTGAGATGTTTCCTGTCTTGAGAATGAGTCTCAAAATATTTGTCACTGAGAAGGCAGCAGGAATCTTTTTTTTTTTTTTACAGGAACAGAGAGAGAGTCAGAGAGTGGGATAGACAGGGACAGACAGACAGGAACGGAGAAAGATGAGAAGCATCAATCATTAGTTTTTGTTGCCGTTGCGACATCATAGTTGTTCATTGATTGCTTTCTCACATGTTCCTTGACCGTGGGCCTTCAGCAGACTGAGCAGCCCCTTGCTGGAGCCAGTGACCTTGGGTCCAAGCTGGCGAGCTTTTTTACTCAAGCCAGATGGGTCCGCGCTCAAGCTGGCAACCTCAGGGTCTCGAACCTGGGTCTTCCGCATCCCAGTCCGACACTCTATCTACTGCGCCACCGCCTGGTCAGGCTAGCAGGAATCTTTAAGGTAAGATTGTGTTCTCTTTCAAAATTCCAGGGGTTTATTCTCATTCTGAAGACCCATGATTTAACTATGGGTCTTCAGAGTGACACATATTTAAATCATTTTTTCATCCCTGACCTATCAACCATGGGAGTCCCAATAGCTCCATTTTGACCAGGAATAATTTTCACCTCATAACTCCTTCAGATTAAGTCACTGATCTAGATTTGTGCTTATAAGTAGACATCCAACTATATGAAAAAAAATTGCACTATTTAAGAACTTGAGGGTCCCTATTTTTATAAGCTTAATTTACCACTTACAAGAATTTTATGCTTAGAGGAATTTAAAAAAAAATAAAACAGGTGTGGTTTCAAAGATATTGACTATATTAAAATGATAACTCAAGCTTGACTACATGAAATGACTTAGCTTTTTAAATGGAACCAAACATAAGACTTTGGGAGTGGTAAAGTTTCCTGGAATTATATAACAAAACTAAACTTGAAACTCCAAAGACTATATTTGTGTTTGTTTTTAGAAATATAAAACAATTAGGCAGTGTCCTTGAGGCATCTATTGCCCAGATCATATGCTCTATAGCAGTGGTAGTCAACCTTTTCATACCTACCGCCCACTTTTGTATCTCTGTTAGTAGTAAAATTTTCTGACCGCCCACCAGTTCCACAGTAATGGTAATTTATAAAATAGGGAAGTAACTTTACTTTATAAAATTTATAAAACAGAGTTACAGCAAGTTAAAGCATATCATAATAATTACTTACCAAGTACTTTATGTCAAATTTTCTCTAAGTTTGGCAGAATAAATCTTTATAAAACAACTTAACTATAGTTAAATCTATCTTTTTAGTTATACTTTGGTTGCTCTGCTACCGCCCACCATGGAAGCTGGAATGCCCACTAGTGGGCGGTAGGGACCAGGTTGACTACCACTGCTCTATAGGAAAGCCCATGCTGGAACCATGGGAACCTCCATCTGAAACTCACGGTTGTGAAAAAATGAGGCGAAGTACCTGTAGGTGAGGGGTAGAAAACAAAAGACTCATTGTTCTGAACTTGAGAATGGCTTTACCTTTAAACCACCAGTCATTTTAAAGAAGAAACCAAGCTTTCACTGAACTGTTTGCCCAACAATGATTACCTTAAGAATGAGTGTGAGGTTAATGAAAGATATCTTAGGAGCCAAGGATTATTTGCTCTTCCTGTACCTCCCCCTGTACTGACTTAGCTCCAGCTTCTTGGGGGAAGAAGTTCCAATTTGTTACTGGATGACTGAGCTCCTCCTCTCAGATTTTAGCCTCATAGCTCTTTGTATCTATCCAGTTCTTCAAAGCCTTAGTTTTGAAGCTTATTTCTTCGATTCTTAAATCATCTGTCTCTTGTATTAGACTTTAATTTCCTTCTGTCGGCCTGACCTGTGGTGGCGCAGTGGATAAAGCATCGACCTGGGAACACTGAGGTCGCCAGTTCAAAACCCTACACTGGCCTGGTCAAGGCACATATGGGAGTTGATGCTTCCAGCTCCTCCCTCCTTTCTCTCTCTCTCTCTCTCTCTCTCTCTCTCTCTCACTCTGTGTCTCCTCTCTAAAATTAATAAATTTAAAAAAATAAATTAATTTCCTTCTGTCAGTGGTTTCAGATTCTTGACTATGACCCACTGGGAGAAATAGACTTTGACACAATTTGGGACATGCAGCTTATGAAACATACTTAACTTGGCCATGAAAAAGGTATTGAGTATTGTATTTTTCACTCCATAAGATGCACCTGACCATAAGACACACCTAGAGTTTTAAAGAGAAAAATAAGAAAAAAAATATTTTGAACCAAATGGTATGTTAAAATATTTACTAAAATACCATATTCTTTGCTCCATAAGATGCACGGGCATTTTCCTCTCCATTTTTGGGAGGTAAAAGTGTGTCTTATAGAGCGAAAAATATGGTATATTTTTAATTCTGGTAATGATTCATTAAACTGACATAGCAACCTATGGGTTAGAAAAACTACCCCATGACAGTGGGAAAAATGAATGTTTTTAGATCCATTGTATTCTAACAGTTCCATGTGTATCAACAGATCTCAAATTTGTTGGATAAGCAAACAACTAAATGAGAAGTTCAACTTTAGTATGTACATCATGATTCTTTATAAAAGTCCTTTTGAAGAAACATTTCACCTCTTAAAACAAACATCCACTGGGAAGAATATGTATTTCAGGTAGTTGAGTTGGTTAGAAAGCATTGTCCTGATATGCAAAGGTTGCAGGTTCAATCCTGGGTGGGGACACACACAAGAATCAACCAATGAATGCATAAATAAGTTAAACAACAAATTGATTTCTCTCTCTCTCTCTCTCTCTCTCTCTTTCCCTCCCTCTCTTCCCCTCGCCCCTCCTTCTAGCTTCTTCTCTCCATTTTTCTTCCCTTCTTTTTCCTCTCTAACTGTACTTCTCCCTTCATCTCTTTCTGAAATCAAATATATAAATGAAAACAATTTAAAAAGAAGACTGTATTTGTTACTAGTCTTCATAAAATTGAGAAGAGGCCATGCTACTAACACCAACCTGCATGAAATCACACAGTTAATTATTAACATTAAAAATTTTGTATAAATGAAACAAGCATCATACTAAATGGGCAAAAATTAAAAGCAATCCCCTTAAGATCAGGAACCAGGCAGGCGTGCCTACTTTCACCACTCTTATTCAAACAAAGTTCTGAAAGTCCTAGCTACAGCAATCAGGCAAGAAGAAGAAATAAAAGGCATCCAATTTGGAAAAGAAGTAAAATGTCATTATTTGCAGATGATATGATATTGTATATAAAAAATCCTAAAGTCTCAGTAAAAAAACTACTGGACCTGATAAATGAATTCAGCAAGGTGGCAGGATATAAAATTAATACTCAGAAATCAGAGGCATTTTTATATACCAACAATGAACTGTCAGAAAGAGAAATTAAGGAAACAATCTCCTTCATTATTGCAACCAAAAAAATAAAGTACCTAGGAGTAAATTTAACCAAGAAGGTCAAGGACTTGTACTTAGAAAATTATAAAACATTGATAAAAGAAATCAAGGAAGATATACACAAGTGGAAGCATATAGCCGTGTTCATGGTTAAGAAGAATAAACATCATTAAAATGTCTATATTACCTAAAGCAATTTGAAATTCAATGCAATACCAAATAAAATACCAATGACATACTTCAAAGATATAGAACACATATTCCAAAAATTCACATGGAACCAAAAAAGAACACAAATAGCCTCAGCAATCTTAAAAAGAAAAAATAAAGCAGGAGATATCACTCTTCCGGATATCAAGGTATACTACAAGGCCATTGTACTGAAGACAGCCGGTACTGGCATAAGAACAGGCAAATAGATTAATGGAACAGAACAGAGAACCAAGAAATAAACTCCCACCTTTATGAATAACTGGTATTTGACAAAGGAGGAAAGAGCATACAATAGAGTAAAGACAGCCTCTTTAACAAATGGTGTTGGGAAAATTAGACATCTACCTGCAAAAAAATGAAACTTGACCATCAACTTACACCATTCACAAAAACAAATCAAAATGGATAAAAGACTTAAATGTAAGCCGTGAGACCATAAGCATCTTAGAAGAAAACATAGGCAGCAAGCTCTCCAACATCTGTCACAGCAATATATTTGCTGATTTATCTCCACGGGAAAATGAAATAAAAGGCAAGGTAAACAAATGGGACTATATCAAACTAAAAAGGTTTTGCACAACTAAAGACAATAAGAACAGAATAAAAAGACAAACCACACAATGGGAGAACATATTCGACAATATGTCTGATAAGGGGTTAATAACCAAAATTTCTAAAGAACTTATAAAACTCAACACCAGGAAGACAAACAACCCAATCAAAAAATGGGCAGAAGAAATGAATAGACACTTCTCCAAAGAGGACATACAGATGGCCAATAGGCATAGGAAAAAATGCTCAACATCACTAATCATTAGAGAAATTAAAACCACAATGAGATATCACCTCACACCAGTCAGAATGGCACTCATCAGCAAAACAACACAGAATAAGTGCTGGCGAGGATGTGGAGAAAAGGGAACTCTCCTGCACTGCTGGTGGGAATGCAGACTGGTGCATCCACTGTGGAAAACAGTATGGAGGTTCCTCAAAAAATTAAAAATAGAACTGTCTTTTGACCCAGCTGTCCCGCATTTAGGAATATACCCTAAGAACACCATAGCACTGTTCAAAAAGAAGAAATGTACCCCCATGTTTGTGGCAGCATTGTTCACAATAGCGAAGATCTGGAAACAGCCCAAGTGTCTGTCATTGGGTGAGTGAATTAAAAAGTTTTGGTACATATATACTATGGAATACTACTCAGTCATAAGAAATGATGACATCGGATCATTTACAACAAAATGGATGGACCTTGATAACATTATACGGAGTGAAATAAGTAAAACAGAAAAAACTGAGAACAGCATGATTTCATACATAGATGGGACATAAAAGCAAGACTATGAGACATGGACAAGAGTGTGGTGGTTTCGGGTGGGGTGAGGGAAAAGAGGGAGGGAGAGGGGAGAGGGGAGGGACACAAAGAAAACCAGATAGAAGGTGACAGAACAATTTGAGTTTGGGTGATGGGTATGCAACATAATTGAATGACAAGACAACCTGGAGATGTTTTCTTTGAACATATGTACCCTAATTTATTAACGTCACCCCATTAAAATTAATAAAATAAAAATTGTATAAATGAGTAAAAAATTAGAGCAAAAACAAAAGTGATAATGCAAGAACCGCTCAATATCACAGTAGACTTCTGTAAGAAATACTTTTTACAGATGTTGGGCAGATAAAATATATTATGCTTACTTTGTTAAAGATGGCGCTGGCTGCCCACGTGGAAGTCCGTCACCTGGGTGATAAAATTAGTTGCCCTTCTTGCTTGGGATGGGCGTGATTATGTTAATATGTGTTGGTGGAGAGCTTTCACAGCAAAAGGTTTTAAAAGAAAGAGAGATCCATTTATACAGAGTGAAATAAGTAAATCAGAAAAAAAGAAAAACTGAGAACAGCATGGTTTCATACATAGGTGGGACATAAAAGTGAGACTATGAGACATGGACAAGAGAGTGGTGGTTACGGGGTGGAGGGAGGGAGGGAAGGGTGCCATAGGGAGGAGGGGAGGGGCACAGGAAAAACCAGATAGAAGGTGACAGAGGACAATTTGACTTTTGGTGATGGGTATGCAACACAATTGAATGATAAGATAACCTGGAGATGTTTTCATTGTACATATGTACCCTGATTTATTGGTGTCACCCCATTAAAATTAATAATAATAAAATATAAAAAAAGAAAGAAAGAAAGAAAGAGAGATCACGTTGTTCTGGGAAAGAGTGATTACATTCTAGGAGGAGCTCATACTGTAAGAAAGCAGAGAAAGGCCACATAGAGGAGAGGAGAAGCAGCCAAGATGGCGGAGTGCTGAATGGAAAGCCAGTTTGTGCAAAGTTTGTATAGAGAGAAGGCGATGGAGAACATAGGTGAATAAGGCTGGTGAGGGAGAAACTTTGATGCTAGGAAACTCAGATGAGTCAGTGGCTTTGGGATCCCTGAATGTAAAGGGAAGTGTTTTTCCACTGTCTGTATTTCTTGCCCGCTGGGTGCAAGCAAAGATTAAAGCTAATGACCCCCCAGTTCTTGACTCCATTGTTTCATTACCGTCTGTCCAAATGAAATGTGAATCTGCATGGGCAAGGCATCTGTGATGGTGGCTGTGGCTACTGGCTTTACAACAGACTAGTCAGAAAGAGATGCTGAAATTAATAGCAATTCACACTCATTATACTGAACTTGTTAAAACATTCAGGTCACTCTAACAAGAACAGGTAAGAGATAAGTAGGGTGACTCTTTGGAAAATAAAAAATATATTCTTTTTAAAATTTTTATTTATTGAGTGATTTGAGAGAGAGAGAGAGAGAGAGAGAGAGAGGTCAGTTTGTTGTTTTCTTAGTTATGCATTCATCAGTTGATTTTTTAATGCATCCTGACCAGGGATCACACCCACAACTGTGGCATATCTTGATGACACGCTAACCAAATGAGCTACCTGGCCAGGGCAGAGACACATCATATTCTCTTATGATGTTTTGGTTCAGGGACAGGGTGTTGTTACTTTTTAGGGGAAGTATAAATTGTATCCTTTTATTTTGTCACGAAAAATAATTTCCAATTGAGAATTCTATTGTAGGTTCAATTCTGTCAAACTTTTCTAAGTTTCTTTTGAGGCTATCGTTCAGATTAAACAAAATTTTCTTGTTAGAACAGAATTTTCATCCTGTTTTCTACCTCCAACATAAGGTGTAGAAATTGTGTAAATTGCCCATCTCAAACCATATTTGTTTCTCTCTTCAGTTACCAAATGACAATTTACTAAAGTGTGTACGTTATTTTTTTTTATTTATTTTTTTACAGGGACAGAGAGAGAGTCAGAAAGAGGGACGACAGGGACAGACAGGAATGAAGAGAGATGAGAAGCATCAATCATCAGTTTTTCATTGCAATACCTTAGTTGTTCATTGATTGCTTTCTCATATGTGCCTTGACCGCGGGCCTTCAGCAGACCGAGTAACCCCTTGCTCAAGCCAGCGACCTTTGGTCCAAGCTGGTGAGCTTTTGCTCAAGCCACATGGGCCCGCCCTCAAGCTGGCAACCTTGGGGTCTCGAACCTGGGTCCTCTCACATCCCAGACCAATGCTCTATCCACTGCACCACTGCCTGGTCAGACTAAAGTGTCTACATTAATTTTTTAATTTTTATTTATATGAGAGCAAGAGAAACATCAATTTGTTATTCCACTTATTTTTGTTATCATTGTTTGATTCTTGTATATGTCCTGACCTACAACCTTGGTTTATCAGGATAATGCTATAGCTACATGGCCAGGGCTGTATTATATATATATGGTTGTGTTATAAATTTAGCAGCTTAAAACAGCATCCATTTATGAACTCAGAATTCTGTAGGTCTAAGTTCCAGCATGCCATGACTGGGTTCTCTGCTTGAAGTCTCATGAAGCTAAAATTAAGGTGTTGGCTATGATGTGCTCTCAGCAAAGTTCAGGTTCAGTTATGACTCTCAACTTCATTACTTCAGACTCATTGCTGTCCCCAACTGTAAAGCCAGTAGCTAAGCCACTATCACAGCTGCCTGGCCCATGCAGGTTTGCATTAGATTTGGACAAATCGTAATGAAGCAACGGAGCCAAAAACTGGTGGGCCATCATTTTTAATCCTAGCTTGCACATGAGGGCAAGTAAAAGCACACACTGGGCTCCAAAACCCACTCATTCAGTGCTCATAAAGCTACTGACTTATCCGAGTTTCCTAGAATCAAAGGTTTCTAGCTCATCAGACTTACTCACCTCTGTTCCTCATCTCCTTCTCCCTGCACAAACTCTGCACAAACTGGCTTCTCTTTCAGCATTCTGCCTTCTTGGCTGCTTCTCTTCTCCTCCACGTGGCCTTACTCTGCTCTCCTTCCTGCTCTCTGCCCTCCTCCTAGAACGCAATCACTCTTCTCCCGAACAAAGTGATCTCTCTTCCTTTTAAATCTTTTTGGCGCAAAAGCCCTCCCCCAACACACATTAATACAATCATGCCCATGGCAAGCAGGAAGGGCAGGGCAACTAATGTTATCACCTGAGCAACGGGCTTCCTCATGGGCAGCGCCATCTTTAACAAAGTGAGCATAATATATTTTATCTGCCCAACACCAACTAAAGCCAACCCATTGTTGTTAAAACAAAAACGGTTTGTGTTTCGGTTGGAATAAGTGAGACAAAAGGGACCTCTTTTCTTCTGTTTTGTTCTTAGGGGACCAATAGTCCTCCTTTACAGAGGACAGTCCTTCTTTTGTAAGTTCCGTCCTCCCTGTTGGTCAATAAGTTTTTAAATATGACATGTATGTTTGCTCGTTTTGGGTGTGGGAGACAGGTTGTAAACTGGCAAAGTTGTAGCCTAAGACTTAGTTTTAAAACTAAGCTTTCCCCCACACCCTTGACTGTTGCATGATGTGGGATGGTGCACTCTTATGAGGAATCTCATTTATGCCTCAGATAAGTGACTTTGTATCAAAGACTTTCTTATTTGTATATTGGATTAAAGGTTTTGATTTCTACACGATAAAATGGGCACAGACCAAGGACTCTCTCTCTCGGTTCCTGCTATCACCATTGCAGGGGCCTCCTTGATCTCTTGCCCTCCATGAGAAAAGAAGGTTTTCTGCTTTTCCCTTGTCTCCTCTTGTGGTTTGCCTGTCTTGGTGAGACACCAATAAACAGAATCCCACCATCCTCTGATTCCGCCATTTCTTTACCGTCTGCCCAAGTCCAATGGGAACCTGCATGTGAATGGCCACAATGGCGGCTCCTGGCCATACAATCCCTCGACAAGTGTCCTCCTACATGTCCTCCTTTTTGATATTGGAAGACTAGTCTGTAAACGTCCATATTCGATCAGTGCAGAGTCGATCCATTGCATGTGACGTATTTGTATTTGACATGACAATTCGTCAAAGATCAGTACAGTGCAGCGAGACACAATTATGAGAGGCATGTGTTCTGCATGAGAGACCTTGAGAGAGCACGCAATATACCAAGCACGCAAATGGCTTTGTGTACTTCTTACTGATAGATGACACAGCACATATGACATTGGAGACTCACGATTATTTCTTTCTCAGTGAATATTCAATCATAGATAGGTAAGCACAATTGACATTTTATTAATTCATTATCTATTTAATAATTTCCAAATATGAATAATTTTATTTACAAATATTTTCCTGAAATTCGAGTTTTAAAGTAGAAATCTAACCTTAAACAATATCTATTAATAATGCATTTTGATTAAATAGTTGCATAAAACAGACATTTTTAATTAGAAAATGATAAATACACCTGAATATCACTCCAAATTAGTGGGTTTGTTTGATATTTAGTTTTACTAAATGAATATTTTTTCTTACAATTATTATTAAAGATGAATAGGCATGTAAGAATAATTACAATATAAAATATTTCAAATGTTTTTATTATGCATTTACCATATTATAGTGTATTTTTGTTGCAATGAATAAAATGTTTCTTTTATTTACAATATTGTTTTCTTCTATTTATTTTTGTCCTCCTTTTCATTGTAAAAGAATTGGTCACCTTAGTTCTTCCCTAGAAAGATTATTTTCCTTAGAAAAAGTAAAAACCAATGAATATTTTGGATTTCAATGAGCACTGATCTATTACTGCAACAACAAAAAATAATCGTGCCATTACTGAAGTCAGCCATAAATGTTATTCCTTTTTGTGTGTGACAGAGAGTCAGAGAGGGGGCCAGATAGAGACAGACAGACAGAAAGCCAGAGAGATGAGAAGCATCAATTCTTTGTTATGGCACCTTAGTTGTTCATTGATTGCTTTTTCATATTGTTGGGCAGATAAAATATATTATGCTCACTTTGTTAAAGATGGTGCTGCCCACATGGAAGCCCATCACCCAGGTGATATTAGTTGCCCTTATGCTTGGGATGGGCGTATTTATATTATTGGGTGTGGGGGACAGGCTGTAAGCAGGCAGAGTCCTTATAGCCCAAGGATTAGTTTTAAGAGTAAGCTTTTCCCCACACCCTTGACTGATTGGATGATGTGGGGTTGTGCACTCTCATGAGGAATCCTCCCATTATGCCTCAGATAAGTGACTTTGTATCAGAGACTTTCTTGTTTGTAGATTGGATTAAAAGGTTTAGATTTCTACACTATAAAGTGGGGCAGACCAGGAGCTTGCTCTCTCGGCTCCTGAGATTAGCATTAGAGAGGGGAGCAGAGTAAGGCTACGTGGAGGAGAAGAGAAGCAACCAAGATGGAGGAGTGCTGAGGAGGAAGCCAGTTTGTGCAGAGTTTGTGTAGAGAAGGAGATGGGAAACAGAGGTGAATAAGTCTGGTGAGCTAGAAACCTTTGATTCTAGGAGACTTGGATAAGTCAGTAGCTTTATGAGCACTGAATGAGTGGGTTTTGGAACCCAGTGTGTATTTTTACTTGCCCGCCGGGTGCAAGCTAGGATTAAAGCTAACAGCTCACCAGTTTTTGGCTCCATTGTTTCATTACCATCTGTCCAAATCTAATGCAAACCTGCATGGGCCAGGCAGCTGTGATTGGTGGCCTTGGACACTGGCTTTACCATATATATATATAATTGTAAGAAGTAAGGCAATGAAAACTAAACCCCTGCTTCTAAGAGAATTGGCTTGCAGAAAGTTGAGCCAGAGAAGAGCTGCTCCTTCCTCGAAGATAATTACAATGCGGCTGGTCAGAGATACAACCCCGTGACTCCTTCCAGAAGTGGGAGGTGGTGGTGGTCCCCTGGAGCAGAGAGAATCCAGAAGTAACATGTGTCACCATCCACGTCCTTTTTACCTGGAATCTGGGCTTATGCTACCATGAGACCCATGGTGAGGGGACCTGTGGCTAACACATGTGATAAGACCAGTAAAAGTTCCCGAAATGAGCTGTGAGAACCTTGACTCATTGATTATTTTGTTCTTTGACAGTAGAAGGAAAAAACACATTTCTTCAGGGTTTTTTTTCTCTATTCTAACAATCCATTCAATGTTATCTTTGGGTAGAGGAAGTGTCAAATGTTAAACTGATAGGAATAGATAGCTAAGCTTGGATCTCAGCCAAAAGACTGGAAAGTGATCATTAGGAATTTTTAAATCAAGAGCCTTCTTATATAACACCTAATACTTTAAAATAATCTGTTACTCTAGGCCATGGGTCCCCAAAGTTTTTACACAGGGGGCCAGTTCACTGTCCTTCAGACCGTTGGAGGGCCGCCACATACAAGTACTCCATACACTGACCACCAATGAAAGAGGTGCCTCTTCCGGAAGTGCGGTGGGGGACGGATAAATGGCCTCTGGTGGCCGCAATTTGGCCCGCGGGCCGTAGTTTGGGGACCTCTGCTCAGGCCTTTAAAGGTATCTCATGATGAATTATAACACAAACTGGAAGCATTTCCTTTTATAAATTGGCAAAATATTTGGTTAACATATAATAGAAATAAGGATGTGTCATAAAATTTATCTGTGATTCAAATCCCAGATCTGTAATTTTCAGTCTGAGTGCTCTGGGTCAACTACTTAACCTCTAAATCATCATCTCTATCAGCTGTAAAATGTATTCTGATACCACAAACCTCACAGGATCGTGAGAAATATATAGAGAGATTAAAAAAAAAAAAAAAAAAAAAAACTATTCAGTGGTAGAGCATTGGACTGGTGTGTGGATGTCCCAGGTTCAATTCCGGTCAGGGTACACAGGAGAAGTACCCATCTTATTCTCCATCCTTCCCCCTCTCTTTCTCTCTCTCTCTCCCCCTCCTGCAGCCAAGGCTCCATTGGAGCAAAGTTGGCTGGGGCACTGAGGACTGCTCCATGGCCTACACCTCAGGTGCTAGAATGGCTCCATTTGCAATGGAGCAATGCCTCAGATGGGCAGAGCATCGCCCCCTAGTGGGTTTGCTAGGTGGATCCTAGTCGGGCACATGTGCAGTCGATCTCTCTGCCTCCTTGTTTCTCACTTCAGAAAAATATTTTTTAAAAAGTGTTTTACATACTATATAGCACTAGTTCTAGAATTGTTTTACATTTAAGTATTTAATCTGCTAGCCCTGGCTGGATAGCTTGGTTGGTTAGAGCATTATCCAGATACACAGAAGTTGTGGGTTTGATCCCCAGTCAAGGCACATACAGGAACATATCAATGTTCCTCTCTCTCTTTTTTCCTCTGTCTCTATATAATCAATAAATACATTTTAAAAATATTCTCTACCTCTAGGGTAGAGAACACTTAACAAATATTTCATCTTCTAGAACTAATAATATATTATTTACTTAAAATATAAGATGGGCTTTAATAAACTTCAATATAGGAGAATTTTGCTTGATATTTTATCTGAATTTTGCATGATGCTTTGCTCTTCAATTCCGATTAAGAGGTTTTTCTGTCAAAATGAAATCATGTAAATTATGAAAACTCAGTATGGTAAGATTAAATGACTGAGTAACTGATACAGTCTTTATAGAATTTAGCTGCATCATGACCTGGCCAGACAGCTCCATTGATTAGAGCATCATTCCGACGTGCAGAGGCTGCCGGTTCAATTCCCAGTTAGGGCACATACAGAAACAGATTGATGTTTCTCTTTCTCTCTCTAAAATCAACAAAATTCTTTTTCTTTTTACAGGGACAGAGAGAGAGTCAGAGAGAGGGATAGATAGGGACAGACAGACAGAAACGGAGAGAGGTGAGAAGCATCAATCATTAGTTTTTTGTTGCCTTCGCAACACCTTAGTTATTCATTGATTGCTTTCTCACATGTGCCTTGACCGCAGGCCTTCAGCAGACCAAGCAATCCCTTGCTGGAGCCAGGGACCCTTGCTGGGTCCAAGCTGACAAGCTTTTGCTCAAGCCACATGGACCCGCACTCAAGCTGGTGACCTCGGGATCTCAAACTTGGGTCTTCCACATCCCAGTCCGACGTTCTATCCACTGCGCCACCGCCTGGTCAGGCAATACATTTTTTTTTTTTAAAGAGGAAGTTAGCTGCATTGAGCCTTAAAAGAGAAAAAAAGGATTCAGTAGGAAAAAATGTTGAGTAGAAGAGATTTCCCCAGCTGAAAAGGGGAGGAAGGCACAGAAATGAATTTAGTCTATTTGAAGGAGATGGGATTTAGAGGGAGTGGGTGAGTTTGGAGTGTTGTCTCAGGTGAAGAGAAAGCTTACTTAAGATTCATAGGGTGGGACCAAGTTTTAGAAGATCAGAGAACAAGTATAGGAACTTTCTCATTGTCCTGTGAACAGTAAACAAATAAATAAATAACTCACTGTACTTTGATTAATAGATGATTGACACAATAACAACTTTCCAGAGATAGAATTATAAAATTCGGAAAGCTGTGCAGATTTCTTTTCCACAGTGGTCACCTATGAACTGTCTGAAATTGTCCCCTGCTGTCCCTATCTGTGAAACATTCCTTAGTGTGGCACTTATTTCCTACTCTTCACCAGACATTCTGGACACCAACAATGAAATTGGGCATTGTTCTCTAGTGAAAGTATTTAATGGCTTAAGCTAAAATGATATGGCTAAGGAAAAAACACAATGAGATTCTAGGGTAATGGCTTGTAGAAGGATTTCTTCCTGTAAAATTGTTCGTGTATATGTAAAGTTCATTGTTAAAAAAAATTATTAAAGAACTATTACATGAGTTAGAACAACAAAATACAGTATTCACCCATTCAAAAACCTGAAACTCTGGATCAAAATCAGCCAATCAGCATTTGCTAAGAGCTTATTATAATGTAAATGGACTCCACCCTGATTCCTCATTTCAGAGACTCTGGGAAGGGCCCGGAAATCTGTTTAATAAACTCAGAAGATTCTAATGCTTACTTAAGTTTGATAACTCCGATCCTGGGTTTATCCTATGGATATAATTTGAAACTTTACAACTTTCCTAGCTGATGACGAGAGGAGATGCGGGAGCAGCTGTACAGACAAAAGGGCTGCAGGCTCCACTCTGGACCAGTTCCCTAAAGGAAATACTCAAGATAGCAAACAAAGGTGAGTTTTTCTCTGATGAGCATTTTTTAAATCATGGTTTTTATTAAATCCCTAAACTTGGTATTAGTATTCATGGAAGCCTTAAAATATATACATATGCAATGCAACAGTAATCAAGAATCAGTGAAAAAAAATTAGAAAGAACAAGATAAGGGTAGATATGAGCTTAGCACATAGACAACGCACTAGGGAAACCAATTATTCTCCAAATTTTTAAATTTTTTGTGACTGAGACAGAGAGAGGGACAGATAAGGACAGTCGGTCAGAAAGGGAGAGAGATGAGAAGCATCAATTTTTCATTACAGCATCTCAGTTGTTCTTTGATTGCTTTCTCATATGTGCCTTGATGGTGGGGGGAGGGGGAGACAACTCCAGCAGAGCAAATGATTCCACACTCAAGCCAGTGACCCTGTGCTCAAGCTGGTGAGCCCACGCTCAAGCCAGAGACCTCAGGGTTTTGAGCCTGGATCTTCTTCATCCCAATTTGACGCTCTATCTACTGTGCCACCACCTGGTCAGGCTATTCTCCAACTTAACTTTCTCCTGGTTTCTGTAAAAATATTTACTCTATTTTCTCTATCCTTATTTGATTTCTTCTTTGTGCTGGTCTGATTTAAAATATATCTTTAGAAATATTTATTTTATGTCTAGTATGTCAGGTCTAGGGCATATGAAGAATTTAAGTGTGTTGCAGATGGAGTGACCAGTAAATTTGTCATAGATAAATACAGCTAGAATCAAAGAAAATAAGATAGTACAAATGGCCAGCAGGAAGGTATTTCAAACTGGGTTATTATAGAAAGGTCTTCTTGAGGAATGACACTTGAACTGAGAAATTAAGGAAAGAAAGAAGGAACTAGAATGGCAGAACCTGAAAGAACAGCACTGCCAGATGAGACAGCATAAAGAACACAGAAATTTGTCATCATTGAAACTGACACATTGGGGGAGGGCTGTGAGTGAGATTAGATGTGAGTGAGATTAGCCATTTGGATTTTATCTTAAATGCAAAGGAAAGGTATTAGAAACCTGATTTAGGTTTTAAAATAGTATTCTGTTTATTGGGATGTGAAGAGTTGGACATAAGAATGGAGCAGGGCCGAGTCTAAATTTGTTGAAATGATGGAATGATGGAGGTTTAAACTTTGCTTCTTAATGACTTAATTTTAAAGTGTGTTGGGGGAAGAAAGCTGTTGGTCGCATCCCACACAGTGTTTTAGATGTGTTAATTTGGGGTGCTTTTTAGACATTTAGTTGCAAATGACTTGGAAGTGCTGTGTCTAGGTAGAAGATTATTGAATTGGAGAGTAGCTCTTAAATATTTGGAAATGTAATTAGGTAGGGAGACACTTTAGATCATGAATAAGGGAGTAGAACTGACCGTTAAGCTCCCGAAAATGTAGATGGTCAAGAGGATGTGAAGCCAAAAAAAGATGCTGAGAAACAGACGAGTAAAGTGGAGAGGCGTAGATATGTGATCCTGACAGCAAAGAAAAGGAAACACTGCAAAAGGAGGCTCACTGGTCAACCACTTTAACTGCTACTAAGAGTTTAAATGAAATAAAGCCAGCAGTGAGAACAGAATTTATAAACTTGGCCATTTTTGTGACTGATCAGTTCTTTTCAATCCAGTAGTCTAGCACCTGTTCAAGGAGTCAATTCAAGGGTAGGTACAAGAGAGCCAAAGGGCATGGGCAGTAAAAAAAAAAAATGGAGCAAATTCAGAGACAAATTACAAATAGAAAATATTTACAATTTGTATAATAGGAGAGGGATGATGATTTCAATGTTAAGTATTGCTTAAAATTAAGAAAAAAGACCAAAAAATCAGTTAAAGAAAATGGGTAAAAGGTTAAAACAGCCTGACCAGGTAGTGGTACAGTGGATAGAGTTTGTGACTGGGACGCAGAAGACCTGCGTTCGAGACCCCGAGTTCGCCAGCTTGAGCATGGGCTCATCTGGTTTGAGCAGGCTCACCAGCTTGAGCCCAAGGTAGGGTAAGGGGTCACTCGGTCTGCTGTAGCCCCCCAGTCAAGGCACATATGAGAAAACAATCAATGAACTCCCTAAGGTGCCATAACAAAGAATTGATGCTTCTTATCTCTCCCTTCCTGTCAGTCCCTTATCCCTCTCTTTGACTCTCTCTGTCTCTGTCATAAAAAAAGAAAGAAAGTTAAAACATATGGTACACAGAAAAAGAAATGAAAATGGCTTTAAAGCCTTTGAAAACAATAGTTTTATTCACAAAGAAATGCAAACTGGTGGTTATCATTTCTTACCTACCAAGTGGGAAAAAAGCTTAACACCTTTATCATAAAGAACAATTGTTCTCTGAACAATTGTTGAGAAGAATGGCATGATTTCACACTTGTGCTAATTTCTTTAATATCTGTTTTTTCAGAACATGGATATTATTTTTATAACTCCTCCAGCATTTTGTTTCTCTCAATCTTATTTTAATTAAAATACATGAAAAAAATTTCATCCTCATACAAATATATAGTTGGAAAAGTGGAGAACATTCTAATAGCTTTTTATTTTATTTGTTTATTTTAATTTTAAAATAAAATTTATTTTGATTTGAGAGAGAGAAGCATCAATTTATTCTTTCACTTAGTTGTTCCATTCAGTTGTGCTCTCATTGGTTGCTTCTCATGTTCCCTGAGCTGGGAATGGACACACAACCTCGGTACACCAGGGCATCACTCTATCCACTGAGCCACCCTGCCAGGGATTTTTTCCTTTATTAAATTAATGTATTATTTTTTAAGAGAAAGAAGAAAGGAGAGAGATAGACAGAAACCATCAATCTGTTTTTCCACTTTCTTGTGCATTTATTGGTTGATTCTTGTATGTGTCCTGACTTGAAATCATACCAGCAACCTTGGCAAATCAAGATGATTCTCTAATCTACTGAGATACCCAGACAGGGGCTCTAATAGCTTTATAAATAATTTTTTTTTTATTCTAAAATCCTGTCAATGAACATTTTGTCTTCTATTATATTAAAATCCCTCAGTCTTTCTTATACTTTGAATATACATACCCTTGCATAAATAGGCATTAGTCTTTTAAAAAATATTGGTTCAAGTAACAATATTTAAAAACTAAAAGTTGACATATTTCATTAATATCACCACCAATTTCATCAGGAAAAAAACAAAACTAAGTAGTGGGAAGCTATTAAGCTTAAAAGAGTGAATATGAGTTTTCCAAAACTCAAATAGTGGATAGAACTTTACCAAAAATAATATTTGCTTAAAAGCTTAAATTTTATCATTGACAACTAATACTCAACTGATTTCCTTGAAATTACAGGGTCATTTCATTTGTTAGTGCTTGAGAAAATGTTTTGTAAGTCATTAAGTCAAAATAGCCACAATCTGTTTCATTTGCTCCTTCAATTAAAAATGTTTTATGAAAAAACATGACGCATGTGGCTTGCAAGTCAAACAATCATAGAAAATGCTTTTTCTATTTTATCCAGAAATAAGATTATTAAGTAAAACAGGCCCTTTCTTTTTTAACTGTGAGTATGCAAGTATGTAGAGATTAAAAAAAAATACAATAAATAACTACACAGTACTTTGTAGTTCTACTTCCTTGGCTAATGGAAGACATCAGCAATTTTATCTACCATCAGTTCAAATGTCAACACAGTGAAAAAGGCAAATCAAGTATTGATAACCATACTTCTAATTATTTTTATTATTAATTGATTTTAGCTAGAGAGGAAAGGAGATATTGTCTCTCTTTCTCAACCCGGGATCAAACTGGCAACTTCTGCCCTTCAGTAGATGCTCTAACCAACCAAGCCAGCCCGCCAGGTCCAGAGCCACACTTTTAAAACAGCTATTTTCATATGTATCCTTATAAAATAGCAACATACATCATATATGTAGGAGTAATAATCAACTTCATAATTATAAAAATGTTTTATACATCTTAAAAATTAAATTAGAAAATTTAAGAAAAGAATGAAAGGACAGAATGTCAAGTTGATGTAAAAAAAAAAACAACAAAACTAAAAACAAAAAACGTTGGGACCAGAGGGAGAAGGAGAAGTGGAAGAAGTTTAGTAAAACTAGAAATGGAAGTTTGGGAGTTCCGAGATGTGTCAGGTCAATTCGGTTCAGGAGATAGTGGCAAAAAGAGCTGGTTATTAGATGGAATGAGGATAGATGTAAATACAATAGTCTTTGGAGATATTAATGCTTGGTGTCACGGTGTCACCGTGTTATGGGACAGTGGCTGGAGACTAGTATTAGACAAGGAAACCAAGTCAACTGATGGAATTTTTTATGGGGAAGTATTTCCCCACATTTAGTAGGTGATATACTTTAAGACTATACTTAAAATATTTCTAGAGAAAATGTGGAATAGTTGCTTAACGGTAAGCTGAGGGCTCTCTGGAAATGGAGATGGCGGGACATTATAGATTTCTTGGTCTGTTTTTCTTAAAAGGAAAAAAAAAAAAGGCAAGAACATGCAGTTTCCCCTTAGGGCCTGGGCAAAATATTTATTTGGAGGGGCAAATCATTTTATATATTTTTAAACCAATGTCCTTTAAAGTCCAGATCTCGAATAAGTCACATCTTCGGTTTTAGGCATAAAATTCCAAATGGTTCGTTCCTGGGAGCATGCGCATCTAGGGGAGCTTGAAAGTGAGTGGCTCTAAGTATGACACGCATGCGCCTCTTTCATTTAAGGAGGAACTTCAAGGAGCCCCTTTCCGACTCCTGGGAGTGTGCGGAAAGGGAGTGGTTCCTTAAACTTGTGTCCTGAATGCATAAGGTCAGAGCTCCTGCACACTAATCCCGGAAGTTCCTCCAATAGCTAGTCTTAGGCCCTGTGCCCTCAGCACTGAGCACTTTCTTTCCTTTTCTTTTCCTTTTTACATGCAATTCAGGGAAATGGTGTGCTGTGTTCTTATCTGTAGCTAATTTTTAGCCAAGGGCTCAGAATTCTCAGGACACTTGAGGGAGTCCTTCCAATCTAGAACACGGAGTCACTCCTGCCGGCTCCTCCCTTCCACGTGCTCCAGCTCCGGCTGCAGAAGAGCGTGTGCTTGCCCTGTGGGTCCACGCAGGGAACCGTGGGCACTGAGGTCTGTCCCGCAACACCGTACTGTCTTGTGTGTCTTGTGTTCCGTGCAGGGAAGTACTCCACCTCGGAAACAGCCCAGTCTTCCCCTAGGAATACCTGCCGGATGTCGCAGACGCTCCGTCCCCGGTTGCAGCAGGACATCCCGGAAGATGCCTGCCGTGAGGAGCACCTGCAACCAGCACGGCTGTTCTGTGAGGATGACCAAGCCACTCTTTGTGACAAGTGTTTCCTGGCCCAGGGGCATCAGAATCACGCGGTGCGTGGAGTACAGGAGGTGGCGGAGAACTACAGGGTAAGCTTCCTCCAGACCCCAGAGCACCGAGACTTCCGCCTCTTAGTTATTAACTCACGTATTCGGGGGACAGCTCATCCGAACCTCTAAGACCATTCCCCTAGTTAACGTTTACCAGAAAATACTAGACGGGTGCCCTGTGCAGACCTTCAGTGTCAAAGCTAAGAAAACATATGGTCAGGGCTATTGGCTATTGACCTTTCCGCTAAGATTGGGGACCTAACTGTTCTAACGCGATTGCTGTACCCGGAATTCTGAGATCTATTTCTCTGCAGAAGTTATTCCAGGAGCTACTGACCACACTAAAGGCAAAACTTGAAGCCGCTAAGAGCCTATTGGCTGAGGAGCAAGAAAGAATGGCGATGGTTCAGGTCAGTGCTCACTTAGATTTTTAGGAGGAAATTACCCATAATGCTGAATAGCAAATAAAATATACAAAGTCAAAATACAAATGCAGAACAAAAGGAAGTATTTGAAATTCATAGATAGGAAAATTGTTCATTTCTTAGCAGACAGCGCTTAAAAATCAGTAAGTGAAAGACTAGAAATTTAGAAAAATGATCAAAGAAATAGAGTTCAGAGAAAAGAAACTGTAGATATCTTCTGAACATACAAGAAGATCCTGAACTTTGCTCATGGTAAGAAAAATACAAATTAACTGTATTGAATTTGTTAGTGAGATGTCTTTTGCAACCATTCTGGCAAAGATCAGAAAAATTATTAACAGTTTATAACAATGCTATAGGAGAATGACATCCCATGTATTTTGATGACCGTATAAATTCTGAAACTATTTTATTTATTTATTTATTCATTTGTTCATTCATATATATATATATATATATATATATATATATATATATATATTATTGACTGATTTTAGAGAGAGAGAGAGAGAGGAAGGGAGATAGAAACAGTATATGTGCCCTGACTGGGGATCGAACGTACAACCTTTGTGTATCTGGATGGTGTTCTAACCAATTGACTAACTGGCCAGGGCCAACTGAAACCATTTTAAAGGGAAATTTGAGAATGACCATTGGAATTGAGCATTCGCCATTTGTTGTGCATAAGTTTCCATTTCAGATTTCAAGCTCTTTTCTCATATTTAACTCTATTCTGTGCCAGGTACCCCAGATTTTGCGTCATCTAAAGAGAAACATCTAGTTGAAGATGATGGGTCGGGAGAATTGCCTGGCTGTAAAAAAATTTTTCAACTGATCCCATGTTGCTCTTTTAGTGCCAAGCACCATGTATTCAACAAATATTAGGTTTTCTCTGTTTGCCAGGAAATATACTAGGTACTGGGGTTTTAGCAGTGAAAAAAAAAAAACCAAATAATTCTGCCCTTCTGTAGCTGATGTTTTACTGGAAGCAAAGTAAAAAAAAAAAATAGAGTATGTTCCATGTTAAGTGCTATCATTATTTTTTTTTGAAAGCAAGAGCGATAGAATGCAGTGTTAGATAAAGTGATCAGTACCTTGTCGTTCAGAAAGTGGCATTTGGGAAGACTCAACAATGTGGGGAATTGAGCCATGCAGTCTTAGGAAGAATATTCTAGGCAGAGGGAAGGACAGGTAAGAAGGTCTTGAAACTGGTGTTTACTTGGATGAGGATGTGTGAAGGAAGCGGAGACCAGAAGATCCGGAGATACAGGGATCCAATCATCTAGGGCAGTTGACTTTAAATGAAAAAAGGAAACCACTGAAAATTTTTGAAGAAGAATAACATAATCTAACTTTCAATTTCATAGAAACACTAGCTGCTGAAGGCAGGTTAGATGGTAAGAGGGTGAGAGGAGTGGAGATGTGAATAGGCCTGTTGCAATAATCAGGGCCAAGTGATGGTGAACTGGTGAGGTTAGCATCGAAGGGGTAAATGGTCAAGTTCTTGATAAATCCTGATTCCATCAAGTGTTAGGAGATTATATATCACTAAGCTAACAACCCCCAATGTGTATTTCCAACCCAGCCTTCCAAATAATAGGCTTTCTTGTTCACCTTTCTACTTGGCATTTCTCCTTGTATGGCAAATTGACTAATCAAAATCAGCATATTCAAAACTGAGCTAGCTCCTTATTCCCCACCTTTGGTATCTGTCCATTCCATAGTTTCTCTTTCTATGTCTTGGCAACTCTGTTCCTACAGCTGCTTAAAGCTAAAACGTTGGAGTAGCTCATTAATTTCTTTCTGGATGTCCCTTAGAGCATCAGCAAATGTCATTTGCAATTCCTTCTCATTTTCTGTTTTCCTTCTCTTTGGTAACTAAGTTATAGATTCCTCAGTTCTAAATCAATTAACATTCTTTCCTCTTCCTTTCATGTTCTAGGTTTGTGTTGATATCGTGATAGATCTCGACTCTGAAATTTCCTTGGTCCTTTGTATTTTGTCCTTTTGTTTCTTCCCTTGATGTTTTATATTTCTACATCAGTAATTGAAGTTAGAGATGGAAAAGATTTATGGTCAGTCTGTAGTGTTTAACCTGAAGCTTATAATGTCTCTATCTGATGAAGGAAGAGGAGCAGAATTTTAAAGGTGTCATTGAGTCTGAATATGAGATGATGTTCTGGTTGATGACTGAAGAAAACGGGACAAAGTTCCAGAACCTGCAGGGGTGTGTATTCAACCCAAACTTGAGAGAAACCAATCTGAGTCAACTGATGGAATTTGCCAAAGAGCTAGAGGAAAAGTTTCAGGAAACACTACAGGTGAGATGTTGAAAATGGTATCCATACAATGTTTGGGAAATGGCAGAAAGAAGAGCTGAACATGCCAATTCCAGAATAAGACATCTGGTGACAGCAATGTGTGTATGAAAGGAATGTATGTATTCACCCAGCAATCCTATTTCTGAGATTTATTGCAAATATACTTACCTACATATGAAAATAAACATGGATAGGGGAACACTGTAAAATTATTTCAGTCTAGAGACTGATTAGGAAATAGTCTTTGAAGTCAGGCTGGTGAAGTGTCTATCTGGGGGTCTACTATTTACCAGCCTCTCTGTGGCCTTGGACTTGTTATTTAACCTCTGACTTGGTTTCCTTAGATGTAAAGTGGGGATAATAATGGCCCTTGGTTCATAATACTGATGTGAGGATTGAGTGTGACAGTCTGCATATCCTTTTAAAATAATGTTTGTACATTTTGTGCACTGGTTAAGTATTAGCTATTACTACTATAACATTTATTGATAGCAGGAGATTAGATACAACCTATATCAGCATTTGACTTACAAAATAAATGTATGTACATAAAATGGAATGCTCTTTAGCACTTAGAAAAGATAACATGGCTCTATGCGTATAGATAAAGAATACTGTCCAAGAACACATTATTTAATAAGGAAAAAGCAAGTTGTCAGATCAGCAAGAGAGTACAATATGCCATTATTTGTATTCTTTCTGAAAAACTAATATGAACATGTGCTTTGCACCTAGGTGGGGCATCTTTCAAAGATAAAAAAGAAACTGATATCAATGGCTTCATTTTTTATTTTTATTGATACTTCATTTTTGATGCAAATCTTAATTTGGTGAATAAAATAAGGAATTTTCTGAACAAAACTGCATAGTAAAAAATGATCTAGTTTTCATCCAAGTTGTTATCTGAATAAGTAGACTACACAGATACCATCCACATCAATATATACATTTACTATTGAGGTGTCCTGTTTAACAAAGGATGTCTTGGCCTTATCTAATTATGTATATTTCTGGGGTACCAGGCAGTAAAAAGCGTTCCTAAAAAGATGGTTGAATTAAAAAATAAGAGAAATTACTGGTTGTTAACTAATAATAATGAGATGCTTCTGCAGGAACTGGACAGTCTGGGGAGAGAGAACATGAATAAACTGCAGGCGAGTGAAGTCAGGCTCTCTGAACAGATCTGCAGCCTCCAGAAGATCACTGCTGAGCTAGAGAAAAAGTGTGGGGAGTCCACCTCAGTGTTGCTCAAGGTAAGAGTCTAGAAAAAGTCTGACCAGGCAGTAGCCCAGTAGATAATGCATCGGGCCGGGACACTGAGGTCCCAGGGTGAAATTCTGAGGTCGCTGACTTAAGCGCAGGCTCACCAGCTTGAGTGCAGGATCATAGATGTGATCCTGTGATTGCTGCCTTGAGCCCAGAGGTCGCTGTCTTGAAGCCCAAGGTCACTCACTGGCTTGAGCAAGAGGACACTTGGTCGCTGGGAGCATCCCCACATTTCTGTCAAGGCACATATGGGAAAAAGTCAATGAACAATGGAAGTGCCGCAAATACGAGTTAATGCTTCTCATCTCTCTCCCTTCCTGTCTGTCTTTCTCTTTCTGTCTCTGTCTCTAAAAAAATAAATAGAAGAATAAAAAGGATTCTAGAAGGAATCTTGATCATAGTATTTGAGGAGTGAGAAGTGGGCCGTGTGCAGTAGGGGTCGTTTCCAGAACGCAGTATCCAGTGTTTTCCAACCGTTCATGGAGGCTATTTAGCTATTCTCCAATCCCCAGAAGCATAATGAATTATTGTAAAAGTCACAGTATGGTATAGGGCTACTTCATGATACAAATTCTTGCCTTAAAATTATTAATAGTAAGTTTGAATTGAGATGTTCCTAAATATGTAAATAATCAGTCAAGTTATGATGCGTCTATACAATAGAATTTTCTGCCATTTAGTGCTCTGTGGGCACTAAAACATTATCTTCAAAATAATCTGTTGAAGTGAGAAAAACGACGCAGACCACTTTTTGTTTGGTTTTAGGGAATGTGTGTATAACATACAGACATGAACATTAGCATTCAGGCTGCCTCTGGCAAAATAAACACATTTTAATCAGTGGTAACCTTGGGAATCAAGGGTGATATTTATTTGTATAGTGTTATATATTTTTAATTTTGTATAGCAATTTATTACCTTTCAACAAGTACATTATTATCTTATTGAAGACTCCATATCTCTCTGCCAGACCCATATTTGCAAGGTGGCTGCTCTTATTGGAGAAAAAGCCTAAGGTTCCATTCTGGAGCCAAGGCTAGTTCCCCACACGGGCAGGTGTGACCTGCTGGACTCCTGACCTGGCTTTAGCCACCCTCCCCACCCTAGCAGGCCCCTTCCATGCTCAGCCCTGGCCACCCCAGCACAGAGAGCAAACTGATGAGCTCAGTTGGCATGTTCAGTGTTCTGAATGAGATGGTTGAGGTGATCTATAGAAAGGATTTCTTTTGGGAATATAACAGTGACTTCAAGCATTTTTCTGATTTTTTCCCTATTCACGGTTAAAATTTGATATGAGAATTAGTTAGCATCATGAAAAAATGATGTGGAAATCGATTTATTAGAAAATATTTTCATGGGGTATAACTCACAAAAGACTTGGCTCAAATAGTCACTGGTAACCATGTCTCCTTTTCTCTGCTGTAGGGTGCACGCGATTGTTTGGAACGGTAAGTTTTCATTTTGGGAATATTTGGGTCAGAATCAGGGACTAACGTGTGAACACACCTGGGGTAGGAACAGGGAGGTCCTGTAATGAGGTCATCCCCTGGGTATAGCAAATGTGTCCCGGGGTCACATAACTGAGGTTGTCCTTTCTTTATAGGATTGGTGGGTCGCTGCTACTTGACTGTCTAGAGCCTGCCCAACTCACAGACCCGAGTTTATGCCAAATACCAGGAATGAGCAAAATGCTGGAAATGCTTCAAAGTAAGTCGACACATCTGTTACTACATCCTCCCGTAAATAACAGTAAATTCCAGATAGCTTAAAGATGGAAAAGATCAGAGAGTTTAATATGTTTACACACATTAGATAACTATCAAAATAATTGCATTATCTTATGTTGAAAGGCACTCCTGTGCAAAATCCCTTACCATTTTTCCAACCTTGAAACAAACTGCAGGCAAATTCCACTGTTTAAAAATGTTAAACTTCTAAGGGGGAAAATGTCAATATGTGTAATAAAGGATTTATATCTCCTATCCCGCATACTTCTGCCTTTTCCTCAATGTCCCGTAAATGGACTCGTGCGGGCTTTGGAGTCCGGCGTTTTTCACTGAGTATAATGTACGTGAGGCACATCTTAGCTTGCTGCATGGGAGCAGTAGTTCCTTTGTATTGCTATGTGGTATGCCATTGTATGAATATACCACAGTTGATTTATTTTGTTGCAATACCGTGGATGTTTAAGCTGTTTCCAACTTGATGCTATAAATAGTTGCTTACAGATTTTTGTGTGGCCATGACTTCTTTTTTTCTTGGTTGAATATATACACCGTTTTGCATACCCACCAGTAATGTATGAGAGATTCATTTGCTCTAAATCCTTACTAGTATATGGTATTGCCATTTTTTAAATTAGAGCTAACCTAATAAGTATATATGAGTATATCACTTTGATTTTCTTTTTATGGCTTGTGCTTTTTGCATCCTAGGTAACCTTTTCTTAGCCAACAAAGATTTTCTCCTAGAAGTTTTACAATTTTAGTTTTGATGTTAAAGTCTATTATTATCCATATAGAGTTAATATTTGTATATGATTCAAAATATGCTACAACTCCCAATTTTTTTTGGATATATATGTGTATTTATATCCATTGTTCCAGCATCATTTGTTGAAAACACTACCCTTCTCCACTAAATTTACTTAGTACCTCTGTTGAAAATCAGTTAGCATATATGAGCAGGTCTATACGGATTCTAATAGACCCATCCACCATTGTGTATATCTTACCCTTTTGCTAATACCACAATGACTTGATTGATTACTCTATAAGAAGTCATAAAACTAGGTGTTATGAGTTCTCCAAATTTTCTCTTTAAAAAGTAATTTTGGTTACTCTACAACCTTTTCTTTTCATGTAAATTTTAAAAGCAGCCTATTGGCTTCTGTAAAAAAATTGCTTGGGTTTTGACTGGTATTACATTGAGTATATAGATTAATTTGAGGATAAGATGGCATAGCCATTTATTTAGGTGATTATTGATTTATTAGTGTTTTGTAGTTTTCAGCAAACAAATATTTAATTAGATGGATCACTAAGTATTTTATTTTCAGTGTTATTAATGGTATTAAATACCAATTTCTGATTTAAATTTCATTTAGTTTTTATTACTAGTATATTGAAGTAATATTGATTTGTGTATATTGACATTGTATTTTATAACTATGTTAAACTCATTAGAACTACTGGATTATTTGGCATCTTCTGCAAGATAGTCTGGTAATATATACATACAGACAGTTTTATTTCTTTTTTTTCAATCTGTACACCTTTTCTGTATTTTCTCACTTTAAAATACTGACTAAGAGCTCCAATATGATGTTGAATAGAAGTGGTGAGAAACATTTGCCTTGTTCTTGATCTTAGGGAGAAAGAAAGCATAAGTCTTTCTCCTTTAAGTTTGATGATAGGTATATGTTTTTCACAGTTGGCTTTCATCAAATTGAGGAGGCTGTCCTCTAATACTGGTTTGAAACCCATTTTATTATGAATGAATGTTGAATTTATTAGAAGCATTTTCTATATCTGCCAAAATATGTACATGGTTGTTTTTCATCTATTAATATTATTTTCAGATGTTGAACCAGCCTTAATTTTTGGTACTAATGTCTTACCCATTTTTTAGATATTGATAGATTTAACATGCTAATATTTTTAAAAGATTTTTGGTATTTTTTTTTAATATGGAACGCTTCACGAATTTGCGTGTCATCCTTGCGCAGGGGCCGTGCTAATCTTCTCTGTATCGTTCCAATTTTAGTGTATGTGCTGCCGAGCGAGCACATATTTTTGGTATTTTTTAATGATGCATTGATATGTAGCTTTCTTACCTTATAATCATCCATTGACACTTCAGGTAATTCATTTGTAGATAATCTATTTGGTCCTTTGTCAAGTTCACTAGGTCTTACTTTTCAGTTTTCTATATCCTGTAGATATTTTTTTTAATTTTTATTTATTTATTTATTTATTTATTACAGGGACAGAGAGGGAGGGATAGATAGGGACAGACAGACAGGAATGAAGAGAGGTGAGAAGCATCAATCATTAGTTTTTCGTTGCCGTCGCAACACCTTAGTTGTTCATTGATTGCTTTCTCACATGTGCCTTGACCGCGGGCCTTCAGCAGACTGAGCCACCCCTTGCTGGAGCCAGCGACCTTGGGTCCAAGCTGGCGAGCTTTTGCTCAAGCCAGATGGGCCCACGCTCAAGCTATGGTGAGCTCGGGGTCTCGAACCGGGTTCTTCCGCATCCCAGTCCGACGCTCTATCCACTGCGCCACTGCCTGGTCAGGCCCTGTAGATATTTTTAAGCTTCTTTTTTCTTTAAACTTAGTAAGCAAAAGTTATTTCAAAGTCTGTATCTGATCATTTCAATATTTAAGTTATTCAGATTTATTTCTGCTAATGTTACTCAACAGTGCTCCCTTACTTTGTGAATGTGCATTTAATGATTTTTTAATAGGCAAGCCTTCCTTTTTTCCTTAGATACTAATTTTAGGAATTTTTTAAAGCCAAGAACAAAGGTGTGCATTCTTCCAGAAAGTATTTGCATTTGTTTCTGCCAGTCTTCTGGAAATATTAAGAGCGTGGGACAACTTGAAACTTTAAAACTTAAGGCTTTGTGACTTTTTATACCACCCTACTGGTAATGTAAATTGGGTTTAAAATCCAGAGGTTTAAGTTCATTTGGCCATAAAACTCACTACTGGATTAGATTTTAAATAAAGTAAGAAATAAAGAACTACTCCAGGTTTATGGCTTGATCAACTAAAGTACTAAGGGTGCTATTAACTGAAAAGCAGGAAGTGGGAAGGGAGAGGTTGGAGATTGGCATTTTGGGCATAGTATGTTTGGAAGGCCTGTTATGTCCAGCTGGAATTTGGCAGCTTACTTAGGTAAGTCATGAACATATAGAAGCTATTTAAAACCGAGTCTAGAAAAGTCACATAAGGGGAAGGAGTACAGGAAATAAAAGGGAGACCCAGGACCAAGGCATGAGAAATCACTATATTTTCATTCAGAACAGAAAAGGATAAGAGAAGAATCAATGAGAGAGAGGAAGGCAAATGTCACTTTCATTCAAGAGCAAGAAATCACATTGGGCTTTCTTGTTCTCAGCTTCACTTTTTTTTCTAAAGGATTCTCACTGTCTTTCTAGCCTTTGTTAATACCTTCCTTTTTGATTTACTCACTGTCAAAGGTCTCCTGGCAGCAGTTTCCAGGCGAGCAGGTCACACTCTGATGATGTGTAAGATGAGGAGAGCAATTCAGTCACAGGGATGAGCCATGAATTAACTGCTTTATTAGGAAGCTCCAATGCTTCCAGCTCTTGAGGCTTGGAGAAGATCTTTAGGGGACAAGAGTTGGGTCCCGGGTGATATCTGCCTAGGACTAGATACCAGGCAATTTTTACAGCCCGGTAAAATTCGAAAGTCACTTTTACACGCCTTTTCTTAGTTCATTGTTCCTCCTTTGCAGATACATTGCATCTCCTTCCATCATCTTGTTGATGTTTGTCCTCTACGATGTCCCTTCTTGAATCAAAGCTTGGAGGTTCCTTTTCCTGGACTCTCCTACATTTCTTCTCCCATATCTGTCCCTGAGGCTGGGGCCCACTCATTGGGAAGCCCCTACATGTGAGAAATAATCAGTCTCTGGCTCTGGCTTTGATGAACCTTTAAGTTAATCAAGTTTCTCTCTCCCTGCAGGACCTATAACTTTGGATTGCCAAACAGCTCATCCCTATCTTGTCTTATCTGAGGATCTCAGAAGTTTAAGACTCAGAAATGTCCAGCTGGATATACCTGGCAACCCAAGCAGATTTGACTTCAGAGCTTCTGTGTTGGGTGTGGAGAGCTTCACCTCAGGGAGGCATTACTGGGAGGTAGATGTGGAAAATGCAACAAAGTGGCAGCTGGGTGTATATGGAGACTTTATCAGCAGAAAGGGTGTTGTGCCCAAAGCTTCTGGAGATAAAGTCTTACTCATGGGATCCATGATGGAAACCGACTATACCTTCTGGGTCTTTCCTTCTTTGAAAAGGGTCTCCTTGGGACAGCAGATGCATAAAGTTGGAGTTTTCCTAGACTACAAATATGGGCAAATATCATTCTATGACGTGACAAAGAGACTCCTCATTTATAATTTCTCTCGTCTTGTCTTCCAAGGAGCTCTCAGGCCTATATTTTCTCTATGTTTCCCAAACGGAGACACAAATTCAGACACTCTTCGCATCTGCCTCCCCAACGTTCCTTGTAATGTTACTGTTAGCTCTCAGTCTTCTCAGGTGTGAAATCTAAAACCACTAGATCCTGGAGGGTCAAGGGTGTGATGTTATAAAAGAATTTTTAGTAAATAATCCAATAAAAGATTTTCTGCCTTGAATTGGAAGTCAGTTCAGTACTCCAGAGCCTTTGCATTCATGTTACTTTTTACATCTGTTTAGTGGAAGAGACTATGTTTAAGCTGAGTCTTAATTGAAGGACACCATACCAATTCAAACAACAAATATGTAGGCAGCATAAGATTAGAAAATTAGAGAAGAAATAATTATCTGGAATCCTTAGAATGAGGTTTAAGACTGTAGAGATGTTTCTGAAAACAGAATTAAGATTAATCAGGTTTTTATTTGAGGGTATCTTCAGTTACTTGTGGAATGGAGACATCCTATTACTCATCCTACTATTGACACTGAGGCATCTAATTCCTGACAGGGTCAAGTGGAGAACAGCTTAATTTTCCTGATTATTTTATGGGTGGAAGAGGAGATATTGATAAAATATGAATACTTAAAATTATTTTTTTAAGTATTCTACTTTTTACAAGAATATTACAATTCTTAAAAGAAGCCTGATATTACAATGCTTTGAAACATATAAGTAAGATTGTCTTGTATTTGTGCTTGTCTTTCTTTAACTGTCAATACACTGAAAAATGTTTTTTGTACAGCCTTGTCAGGGGTGGTCATACAGTTCTGAGAAGAGGAGGACAATAAATTTATAGGGGAATTTTATGTGAAAGGCTCATCATACTTTATAGCCCTTAATATTTTTAATAACTGTAAATGTATATTCTATAAGTCAAATGTAGAAACTGAAACTCAGATGATTATATTTTCAAAGTTACATAGCTGTTAGGTATCTAATAAGTAAAAAGGATAAGGAATTAAATCTGGATCATCCTATCATAAAACAACACTCTCTTGAATTGTGTAAGCATGACCAGGTAGGACAGTGGTCAGACTTTATTCACATTTCCTAGATATGTGAGCCAGTATTTACAGGAAGTGGAGGAAGCGTATTATTTATACTTCCTCTATAGGTAGCTCTGTGTGTATTTTGGAGTCTGTTCTTTAGGATGGGTCAAATAAAAGGAACAAAAGGCAAATATAAGAAAATTGTTTCTGTCAGAGTATGGGAAGGTCTAAAGTCTTATTTATCTGTGTTTTAGGGAAAGATTTATAATTGACCATTTGGAATTCTTAAAATTTTACTTTTAAACATGTAGATAATTTGTGTGTGTGTGTAAAGACGTAGCTCAGAAAAGTTTTTGCACATCTTCACACCCAATCACAAGAAGACAAGGGGTAAAAGTAACCTTGATCTGAGAAGTGGGGGGTGGGTTAAGTGAGTGAGTTTGAAGTGAGTTAACTAAGTGGAACACAGATTAAAAACTCAGGCAGTGGCTCTCAGACTCCTTCCCAATATTCTGAGGGAAGAAAAGAGGTGATTTGTTATGTATAGAAATGTGAGAATTTTATAATAATTGCCCATATGATACTAAATCTTTGCTATCATTTTACATCAAATTTCTACTGTCTCTGGAACTTCAATATTAAGAATTATTTTCCCCAACTTGGAAATCAAGAGGATGTAGCCTGCCCTTCCAGTGTTACTCTAGGACATTGTCTAACACACACAAAGATTACTTAAATTTTCTATAAAATTGTACCTGCATCTGACTTTGGTATTTATCATTTAATGAGAACCCACACAGTGTAATGTTACATGTTAACTTGAAGAGTTGTCTGGTAGAAAAAAATATCCCCAAAGTTTTGTTTTTATTTTGCCCTGTGGAGTCTTTTACCAGTTTTATATCTAACCTAAGCAATCTTATTTTAACATTCTTTTATAGTCCTGGTGATCTGTATTAACTGTTTGTCATTCTTCTGGAAATTAACTTTACTCTTTGCCTGGATCCCTAATTAATTACTGAGTTGAATAAAATTTTTGACACATGTTCATCTATATTTGTATGAGGATTGTTTTTACGCTTTTGAAAATAATATTGAACACAGCCTACTCACCTTCTGAATGAAGACATCTAATTCATCCTTCTGGTCACAGAGACTTTGTGCAGACAACTCCCTGTACTTCAGTCAACACTCTTCTTTTTGCTAATTCTGGTTCGTTCTTTGTATCTTCCTTTAAATGTCGCTCCTCCTTGGCATCCTTAACAAGAGTGAATCTTAGGAGGTCACTGCGGTAATCACAGCTTCTCGTTAAAGAAAGCACAGTTGCAATATTATATTTGGGTGTTCATTTGATTGCTCCGTAAATTCCATGAGAGTAAGGACTGTGCCTGTTTTTGGTTTTATTTTGGTTTTTTTTCTGTAATCTGGTGTTAAATAGTCCCTAGTACACACTTTCTTTCAGTATGTATTCATTAAAAATTCAAGGGCCCTGGTTGCCTGTCCTGTGGTGGTGCAGTGGATAAGGCGTTGACCTGGAATGCTGAGATTTCCAGTTTAAAATTCTGGGCTTGCCTGGTCACAGCATATATGATAAAGCAACTACTATGAATTGATGCTTCCTGCTCCTATCCCACTTTCTCTCTCTCTCTCCTTTCTCTAAAATCAATAAATAAAATAAAATGAAAAGTTCAAGGGCCCTGGCCTGGTAGCTCAGTTGGTTAGAGCATTGTCCCGATATTCCAGGGTTGCGGGTTCTATCTCCAGTCAGGGCCCACATAAAAATCAACCAATGAGTGAATAGATAAGTGGAACAAGAAATTGATGTGCCTCTCTCTCCCTCTCTTTCTCTATTGCTTTTCCCCGTCCTCTCTCTTTAAAAAAAAATTCAATAAATAAAAGTTAAAAAAAAAAAGAAAATATTTATTCATTGGGCCAAAGGAGTATTTTAATAAAGCTAAGTTCTTTGTATTAAAAAAAAAAAGAATTTGAGGAAAATACGTGTGGTAAATTGTAGAACTGGGTGGGTGATGGTAGAGTGTCCAAGTCCTGGAGGGGAGATATGCTTGTGTCAAAACTAAAATGTGAGTAAGAATGTGCAGGTGACACTGTGATTAGGTTTGCCAGGGAGCCATAACAAAGTGCCACAGACTGGGTAGCTTAAACAACGGAAATGTATTGTCCCATTTCTGGTGGCTAGAAATTCAAAATCAAGGTTGGCAGGGCCAGTTCTTTTTGAAGACCACTCCATGTTGATCTAACTTCCAGGGCTTTGCTGACAATCGGTGTTCTCTGGCTTGTTGATACATCACTCCCTTCTCTATCTTTGCTCGATCTCCCTGGGCTCTGTTTCTTTTCTTTCTTTTTTATTAATTTTTATTTATTCATTTTGGAGAGGAGAGAGAGAGAGAGAGAAAGAGAGAAGTGGGGAGGAGCAGGAAGCATCAACTCCCATATGTGCTTTGACCAGGCAGCCCAAGGTTTTGAACTGACGACCTCAGCATTTCCAGGTCGACGCTTGATCCACTGCACCACCACAGGTCAGGCAAAATTTTTTGATAAAGATTTAGTGAGGCAATTCATGGGAAGCAATCAGAACAATACTTAGCATATAATTTAGCTCAGTATATATAAGCTATTTGCTACTCTTTATAAATCTCCTGTCATCTTTAAGCTGTGATGGTAGATTTTTGATGGACAGTACCTCTTGCACAACATACTGACTCACCCCTCCACTTTTTAACAATTCCTCTGGGGTTAAGGGCAGATGAAACTCATTCAGTTAGAGAGACCCTTCTTCCACTGGCTCACGGGGCGGAGAGCTTCAACGGGCGATCCTAGGACTTGGGTTACGGAACTAAAATCCCTGAGCTCTGTTTCTACAAGACTAATTTTTGATTAAATAAGGACAACAGGCCTGACCAGGTGGTGGTGCAGTGGATAGAGCATCAGACTGGGACTCAGAGGACCCAGATTCAAGGCCCCAAGGTTGCCAGCTTGAGTGCGGGCTCATCTGGCTTGAGCAAGGTTCACCAGCTTGAACCCAACGTCGCTGGCTTGAGCCCAAAGTTACTGGCTTAAGCAAGGGGTCATTGTTCGGCAGATAAAATATAATATGCTCACTTTGTTAAAAATGGCGCTGCTCACATGGAAGCCCGTCACCCAGGTGATATTATTTGCCCTTATGCTTGGGATGGGTGTCGGGGAGAGGCTGTAATGTAAGCAGGCCAGGTCATTATGGCCTAAGGCTTGGTTTTAAGAGTAAGTTCTTCTCCACACCCTTGACTGATTGGATGATGTAGGGTGGTGATGTAGGGAGGAATCCCATTATGCCTCAGATGGGTGGCTTTGTATCAGAGACTTTCTTGTATGTATAATTGGATTAAGGGTTTGGATTATGTATGCTATAAACTGGGGCAGTCCGGGAGCTTACTCTCTCTCGGTTCCTGGGTTCCTGAGATTAGTATCAGAGAGGAGAGCAGAGTAAGGCCACGTGGAGGAGGGAAAGAAGCCAAGATGGTGGAGTGCTGAGTGAGAAGCCAGTTTGTTAAGAGTTTGTGCTGGAGGAGATGGGGAACAGAGGTGAATAAGTCTGGTGAGCTAGAAACCTTTGATTCTAGGAAACTCGGATAAGTCAGTAGCTTTGTGAGCACTGAATGCGTGGGTTTTGGAGCCCAGTGTGTGTTTTTGCTTGCTCGCCGGGTGCAAGCTAGAATTAAAGCTGATGGCTCACCAGTTTGTGGCTCCGGTGTTTTATTGCCGACTGTTCGAATCCAATGTGAACCTGCATGGGTCGGGCTGCTGTGATAGTGGCCTCGGCCACAGGCTTTACAGTCATTCAGTCTGCTGTAACCCCCAATCAAGGCACATATGAGAAAGCAATCAATGAGCAATTAAGGTGCCGCAGTGAAGACTTAATGCTTCTCATCTCTCTCCCTTCCTGTCTGTCTGTCCCTATCTGTCCCCCCCCCCCTCTATCTCTGTCACCAAAAAAATAATAATAATAAACCAGTCATATTGGATTAGAGGCCCACCTTTCATTTAGGACTTTGGCATATCGTGTGTGTGTGTGTGTGTGTGTGTGTGTGTGTGTGTGTGTGTGTGTGTGTTATTGGGGACAATAACAATTCATCCCACAGCAAATGGGTTAGTGCAAAAATGTTTTTTCATGTACAGCAGCATGTTTGCAAAATGTCTATGCTAAAATCACCTGAGTTTTTAAAAATCTCAATATCCAGGCCCACCTTCATCCTGGCCCCTCCCCCATACACACACCAATTACTTAGAAACCTTTGGAACCCAAACATCCCCTTTTCAAAATTCCCTGGGTGATTACAGTGTACAGCCAGGACAAAATAAATTAGCAGAAGCAAGAAACAGAAAACAGCTGGCTTGGTCTGCGGGAAGTCACCTTTTATGTGGCTTGCAAGATTAAGTCTTAAGATGCAAAGACTTGGGGACAGTGCTGGGGAGGTGGACTCTTCACTTGCAGGTTAGAGTGAGTTTGTATGCTGCCTCTAGTGATGAGCAAGCATGCTGGGACTGGAACTGCTGATCAAACTGCTGTTTTAGGAAACTGGTGGGTGGAATGAGGTATAATTGGAAGTTTCAAAGTCTTCAGTATGTGGGCTAAGTAAGACCTAGGAAATCTTGGGCCACAGAGGGAGCCTCCAGTTATTTGGAACATTTTGGACTATCTCACCACCCTGGGGAGCTATCTCTATGCTGACAACACCACATATGATAAGTTTTGGCCAAGGCACATTTCAGTAAATCAATCCAGTTTCGTTCTGTAGTTATAACTTGGAGGTAGCATTGTACAAGTGTGCAGCAAAACCAAGCTGTGAGACTCCTTAGAACTGAACTACTGATAACACTGCTAGGTTAAGAATTAAGGGAAGGCTCAAAGCTCACACCCACCCAGACTTTCTCATATCTTAAGTTGAGAATCAGGGCAGTCTGCCTGAAATAGCCCAGCTGGGATGAAAAGGGAGAAAGGAACGTGACCTCACTGCAGTTAATTTTCTTGATCTTGGGTAAAGAAAAGCTAAAGAGGAAGAATCCTTAGGGAATGGAGAAGTGATCTGAAGCTTGGCTTTCCTGGGTTTCCTGACTGGAATGTGACAGGTGCCCTCAGTGGTGTGCTGACGTGGGGCAGCGCACAGGGGGGGATGGGAGGAGATGCAGAGGGTGGCATCTGAGTTGTCTTGCCAATTCGGAAGGCATGCAAAAGAATCGAGACATCTGTTCTGAAGAGAACCAATGTGAGACTGGAATTTTCCCCACCTACCCGAGAGGTAGGAATTTCCCGCAGCTAGAGAGGAATGCAATAAAATGACCAAAAGGGTGTTAACATTAAATGCTACCTATTAAAATAATTAAACTTGTACTTACGCTGTCTGCAAGGTAAGGTTCCAAATGCTTTCTATGTATTACCTCACTATAATTCTTTTCATTCTAAGAGATGTTTGCCTTTTATTTTTATTTTCCCAAGACAGAAATATGCTAAAAATCACCAGATAGTTATCCAAGCTCTTGAAAAACCAGGCTATTTATTTTTCTAAAGAGATACAATCAGTGAGATAACAGGCCGACTGAAGGGGAAGATGGGAGAAGTTGCGGCCCTTGTACAGAAGAGAAAGTAAAATGTACGAGTTTCAAAAGAAAAAGTGGATGGAGGCTAATGTGAAATTATTTTTCATGAATTGTATGTTTGTATTTATATAATAAAACTCTTAGTTAAAAGAATAGTTTAAAACCTATATGAATGTCTTCTTCTGAGTATTTTAATCAGCTCTTTGTTCATCCTACTGAGCACTTTCTAATCAGCTACAGATAACCCTATACTTCTTGTTTCAGACTGGAGAACTATGTGGTCTTTCCAGATGCTTAGAGATACTGTACTAGTGGGTTTCCTATTAGAAAAGGGGGTGGGTCTGATAGTAAATAGCCAGGGTGCAGTCAGTCCTCTTAACTCTTGTTCTTTGGCTTGTGAAATTTCTGAAGCTAAAGCTACTGATGTTGATTCAGAACTTCAAAGGCTAGTGAATTTTAGTCCAGGGACTAAAAGTGTGAATTTTCTCTGGGAATAAACTGTCCTTGTATTTATTGTGGAGTTAGACTGCTTTTTCTGGATAGAAAGACAGAGATACAATATATATCTGTATTACCACTGGCTAGTTGATCACATAATGGGCTTTGTTCCCCAGGTGGAAGGGCAGTAGCTTATTCTTTTTGTTTGACAGCACAGCCATCCGTTTTTAGAATATACATGATACCTGCATTTCCCCTTTGGAAAAGATGTCTTATTTACCTCTGTCTCTCACCTTAAACACTGTGGAAGTACACCTTAAACACTCATGAAGTACTTTGTAAATGGACTTTTTGTTGTAAAGAAATGGGCTTGTTCTTAATGCGTTGATTGATAGTGAGATACTCTGCTGAAAAGAGATAAGATAGGGCCTGCTTGCTGCTGAGCAGTGAGACTCAGACTCCTGCCCCCACTTGGCCTCTAGAACGCTGGCAGTCCGGTTTGTCCCTTGCCTACAGGCAGACTACTAAACTGAGAACAAAGGTGCCTAAGAGTAAAGGCCTGGGATTTGTGTCTCACACAGTTTCAAGCCACTTGCCAAGTGCTCTACTCATGCATAAAAATGGACAACAAATAATCACTTAAGAAAAATATGAAAGATAAAGACCTACAGTAGGAAAGCAGAATTGTTAGTAAAGCCTCAAAACTATCATTAATATCATTGGAGAGGTAAAAAAATCATCTAGGCCTGACCTGTGGTGGCGCAGTGGATAAAGCGTCGACCTGGGAACACTGAGGTCGCCGGTTCAAAACCCTACACTGGTCTGGTCAAGGCACATATGGGAGTTGATGCTTCTAGCTCCTCCCCCCTTTCTCTCTCTCTCTCTCTCTCTCTTTCCCTCTCACTCTGTGTCTCCTCTATAAAATGAATAAAATAAAAAAAGATCATCTAGAGCTGTTGTGTATACTTAAACAAAATTTTAAAACAGTTGGAATAAAATAATTTGAAATAACCTAGAAAGAATAGCAAGAAGATGAAAACTGAAAAAGGAAAAAATAGTGAACAAATATTCATTCATCCATCCATCCATCTATCCATCCATCCATCTAATCCAGGAAGTCTCCAATTTGACTGACATCTATGGCAAAGCAGAACATTATAAGGACTATCCCAGATGCCAGGGCTGAAGAAAAGATTCTACCAACTTCCAAGAGGGGAGACTAGGTCAGACATGTAAAATCTACTCTCAGAATGGCTTTGTAGTTCTCAGTATTGATACTAGAATATAGAAGTCAAAGGGATAATTCCTTTCCCAGATCTGGGGAAAAGAGCTTGCTTATTTACAGTCCAGACCTAGCCAGATTATCACTTTAGGTTAGGAATACCTTTGTTAACAAAACTATAATAGATTGTGCTCCATTACACTGAGGGAGTATACCAAGAAAAAAGGGAATCCCAGAAATGGTATATGCACCACAGGAAACATAAAATAAATAAGAGAGTTATCAAAATGATAGTGTAAAGCCAGTGGCCACAGTCACCATCACAGCCGCCTGGCCAGTGCAGGTTCCCATTAGATTCAGATGGTCGATAATGAAACAATGGAGCCAAGAACTGGTGAGCCATCAGCTTTATTTCTAGCTTGCACCTGGCGGGCAAGTAAAAACACATACTGGGCTCCAAAACCCACTCATTCAGTGCTCACAAAGCTACTGACTTATCCGAGTTTCCTAGAATCAAAGGTTTCTAGCTCACCGGACTTATTCACCTCTGTTCCCCATCTCCTCCTGCACAAACTCTGCACAAACTGGCTTCTTCCTCAGCACTCCGCCATCTTGGCTGCTTCTCCTGGCCTCCATGTGGCCTTAATCTGCTCTCCTCTCTAATACTAAACTCAGGAACCAAGACAGCAAGCTCCCATCCTACCCCACTTATAATGTAGAAATCCAAACCCTTAATCCAATCTACAAACAAGAGAGTCTCTGATACAAAGTCACTTATCTGAGGCATAATGGGAGGATTCCTCATGAGAGTGCACCACCCCACATCATGCAATCAGTCAAGGGTGTGGAGAAAAACTTACTCTTAAAATTTGCATGTGGGCAGAGCCATCTTTAACAAAGTGAGCATAATATATTTTATCTGCCCAACAGATGGTGAAGGAGAAAATACCTTAAATGACAACAGCCAGTGTATTTTGAAAGAAAACTGAAGTAGAAATGATTATTTGATAGATATTTGACTATCTCAAAAAGAACTTTATAGCTCCATAGGAAAAAGTAAGAAATAAATTAGTGATTAGTACATTAAATTTTTTTTAAAAGGGAAGATAATTTTTGGGCAGATAATATATATTATGCTCACTTTGTTAAAGATGATGCTGCCCACATGGAAGTTCGTTGATATTGATGTGTAAGGGGGGACAGGCTGTGGGCAGGCCGGGTCAGTATAGCCTAAGGTTTAGTTTCAAGAGTAAGCTTTTCCAAGAAAAAAAAAAGAGTAAGCTTTTCCCTACACCCTTGACTGATTGCATGATGTGGGGTGGTGTACTCTCATGAGGAATCCTCCCATTATGCCTCAGATAAGTGATTTTGTATCAGAGACTTTCTTGTTTGTAGATTGGCTTAAAGGTTTGGATTTCTGCACTATAAAGTGAGGCAGAGCAGGAGCTTGCTCTCTCTCGGTTCCTGAGGTTAGCATTAGAGAGAAGAGCAGATTAAGGCCATGTGGAGGAGAGGAGAAGCAGCCAAGATGGCAGAGTGCTGAGGAAGAAGCCAGTTTGTGCAGAGAGAAGGAGATGGGAAACAGAGGTGAATAAGTCTGGTGAGCTAGAAACATTTGATGCTAGGAAACTCAGATAAGTCAGTAGCTTTGTGAGCACTGAATGAGTGGGTTTTGGAGCCCAGTGTGTGTTTTTACTTGCCTGCCAGGTGCAAGCTAGAAATAAAGCTGATGGCTCACCAGTTCTTGGCTCCATTGTTTCATTACCAACTGTCTGAATCTAATGCGAACCTGCACAGGCCAGGCAGCTCTGATGTTGGCCTTGGTCACTGGCTTTACAATTATTAATATGGAAAAATGAGACACTTGCTAACTCCATGCAAAGGAAAGTTGTTGCCTGACCTGTGGTGGCACAGTGGATGAAGTGTCAACATGAAATGTTGAGGTTTGCTGGTTTTAAATCCTAGGCCTGCCCAGTCAAGACACATAGGAGAAGCAAATACTACAAGTTCATGCTTTCTGCTCCCCCCACTTTTTTCTCTTCATCTCTTTGTTCTCCCTAAAATCAATAAAAAAAAAATTTTTTAAGGAAAGTTATTGATTAAAGAATATTTCTGTGGTCACAAACAAAAAAGGATTTCATCAAATGTCATGACTATTGAAATGATGGGCGACAGAAAGTTATCTGGAGTAATAGGAGATAATAAAAGTCAATCCTTACTTCTCATAGTAGGTGTAAAGCCAGTGGCCAAGGCCACCATCACAACAGCCTGGCTAGTGCAGGTTTGCATTAGATTCGGACAGTCGGTAATGAAACTCAGGAGCCAAGAACTGGTGAGCCATCAGCTTTAATTCTAGCTTGCACCTGGTGGGCAAGCAAAAACACACACTGGGCTCCAAAACCCACTCATTCAGTGCTTACAAAGCTACTGACTTATCCGAGTTTCCTAGAATCAAAGGCTTCTAGCTCACCAGACTTATTCACCTCTGTTTCCCACCTCTTTCTCTTTGCACAAACTGTGCACAAACTGGCTTCTTCTTCAGCACTCTGCCATCTTGGCTGCTTCTCCTGGCCTCCACATGGACTTAATCTGCTCTCCTCTCTAATATTAATCCCAGGAACCGAGAGAGAACAAGCTCCCGGTCTGCCCCACTTCATAGTGTAGAAATCCAAACTCTTAATCCAATCTACAAACAAGGATGTCTCTGATACAAAGTCACTTATCTGAGGCATAATGGGAGGATTCCTCAGGAGAGTGCATCACCCCACATCATCCAATCAGTCAAGGGTGTGGGGAAAAGTTTACTTTTAAAACTTGCACGTGGGCAGCGCCATCTTTAACAAAGTAATCATAATATATTTTATCTGCCCAACAGTAGGGCACTATTGGTGTAAAGCCACTAGCCGAGGTCAGGATCACAGCCGCCTGACCCATGCAGGTTCGCAATGGATTCTAACAGTCGGTAATGAAACACAGGAGCCAAGAACTGGTGAGCCATCAGCTTTAATTCTAGCTTGCACCTGGTGGGCAAGCAAAAACACACACTGGGCTCCAAAACCCACTCATTCAGTGCTCACAAAGCTACTGACTTATCCTAGTTTCCTAGCATCAAAGCTTTCCAGCTCACCAGACTTATTCACCTCTGTTTCCCATCTCCTCCTGCACAAACTCTTCCTCAGCACTCTGCCATCTTGGCTGCTTCCTCTCCTCCATGTGGCTTACTTCGCTCTACTCTCTAATACTAACCTCAGGAACTCAGGAACCAAGAGAGAGAGATCAAGCTACTAGTCCCTCCCACTTTATACCATAGAATCAAAACCTTTAATCCAATTATACAAACAAGGAAGTCTCTGTATAATGGGATTCCTCAGGAGAGTGCACCACCCTACATCATCCAATCAGTCAAGAAAGTGGAGAAGAGCTTACTCTTAAAACTAAGCCTTAGGCTACAACAACCCGGCCTGCCCACAGCCTGTTCCAGAACACACATTAATATCAACGAACATCCATGTGGGCAGCGCCATCTTTAACAAAGTGAGCATAATATATTTTATCTGCCCAACAATTGGTAATGTCAAAAAATGAAAAATGGAGGAATTCGTCGATTTTGTAAAAGGTGCCGTGTTGAACATGATTGTATCTAAGTAGCAGGAATGGAGGAGGAACACCTGCTGGTTTCTTTTGTTTGATTTAAAATATATATATAAACCTTATTGTAGTTTTTGATCTTAAGAACTAAAGTATAAAGTAAATTAATTTTTATAACTCTGAAAAAATAATAAATAATAAACTATTTTCTTTAAAAAAGCAAGAATGTTTTCATTTAAAATGTTACTTGGAATTTTAATTGTTTCTATGCAAATTATGAGGAATCTTTAAACAAATACTAGTATCAAGCTCTTTAGTTTCAGTGATAGAATCTATACATTTTCAAAGAAAGGTATAAAGAAAAGAGGAAAACCTACCAATTTAAGGAGAAAAATTATAAAAGAAACAAGTTAATAAGAGGCAAGACCCACGGAACAACTCAGACAAGCTTGCATCCTGGGCAAATATGGTGAAAATTTGCTAAAAATAAACTATCAAGGCTGCAGGCTTGCAGAAGTTGGCTCTTACAGGAAACTTAATAAAATAAAAACAGTCTAATCCAGAAAATTATTCTTGTAAGAACACACCTGAGGAAATAGGAGAGGCACACAGAGATGTTGCAGCTGGGATCTGGAGCAAAGGGCAGCGATCAGCCAACGGTTATGTTGTGAATGATTTTGTCCCTTGGCAACACTACAAAGTTACCTGAAACTTGTATCTGACAAAAAAACTTGTGCTTCCTTGGGCCAGTGGTTTGCAAACTTGATAGCTGTAAACAAGTAATGAGCAATGGTTTGGATTGTGGAGGGACAGGAATTGTTTTGAATATTATTAACATTAAGTGTTATTAACATCAACAACTAATTATTAATAAGTTAATTGGTCAATGTGGGGTCGGACAGGCATGAAGAATAACAAGGAAGTAAAAACAGTAAATGTCAGGGCAGGCTGGTTTTTCTTCTCACCCAGGGAAAGGCTGTGTTCTGCTAATACTTCTTGTACCAGGAAGATGCAATACCTGTAGAATTTCTATTAATGGAAACATTATAAACATAAATTGTGTGCATAAGTGTTTTTGAATAGTAATTAAGCATGACATAGAAAGAGTCTGTGGTTCAGTTTAAAACTATACTCAGTAATGCCTTGACGGTGCACCAGCTATCTGTTCTTGCTCTGTGTGGCCACCGTACTAGAATGAAAGTTCTCTACTATTTATGAAAACAAATGGAGGATGTCATCTGATGTGACCGAGGATTGATGCCTCTGTCCTTGCCTTCAGGCCTGCCCTTCCTGCCCTTGCTAGGTTACTGGAAATGCTATCTCCCTGCCATAGATTGCATTTAGTGACAAAGCAGCACTGAACACTCTAAAACTTTGATAAACAGGGTAGGAAGACTGGAGGTAAATTTACCCTAGGTTGATTGGATAGCTTAGTAATCTAAAGAGTGGTCATGCTGTTTCATAACCTTTCCATCCCGCCACCCTCCATCAGTCTTTCCCTCTTCAACATGTTGCCCCTAGCCCTGAGCAGTGACCTTCACTGATCACAGGTGGTCACTGTAGTTCTAGGCCAGTGATGGGCAATCTTTTGAGCTTGGTGTGTCAAAATTTTCCAAAAAACCGAGCATAACTCGGGTGCTGTGTCACTTAAGAGAAAAAAAGCCTAACCAGAAGTCCCAGAACTAGACGCTCTGTGTGGAGTTCTGTTGTTTTGGCCTACAGCCCTCCGGCACAGAGTGTCTACAATACAGCAAATGTTTTATCCTCGGCTCCTGCACCTGGCTGTGCAGGAGCCGAGGATGAAATGTCCTTCTTGGCATGCGGCCCCATACTTCTCTGGTATGCGGCCGCATGCGGCCGTGTGTCATCAAAAATGGCTATGCGTGTCAGTGCTGACATGCGTGTCATATGTTCGCCATCACGGTTCTAGGCTTTACCCTCGTTCAAGCAAGAGCATCCAGGGCGGAGGCCGGAGGAAGATTTCTGACTTGGAGAGTCGCTCACATCTAGCAGAGCTGCCTACTCTCACAATAACACTGCCCAGAAGCAAACTTACGCTTATGAGACTTCCTGCAATAAGGGAAACAGTGGACAGCCTCTATGTAGGGTCACAAATGCGGAAATGAGTGAAGTATTCTGGGTCAAGTCATTTCTAAGGTGTTTTTGCCAGGCAGAGAACTGCTAGAGCCTGTGCCAAGCTTATGATGTCACAGCGGGGGGTCAGTGATGACAGTGAGGCCGGTGCCTAAGCAAATGAGGATGAGCTTGCTGTTATCAGCCCTTTTATGTGGTTCACAGTCTCAACTTTCAGGATTAAATTGTCTAAAGCAGTCTCCGAATCATTTTCCTTGGTTTTTGTATTATTTAACATAGAGGCAGGACATTATGTTGGTTTCTTAGTGTTGGGCAGATAAAATATATTATGCTCACTTTGTTAAAGATGGCACTGCTCACATGGAGGCCAGTTGCCCAAGTGATGATATTAGTTGCCCTTCCTGCTTGGGAATGGTGGTGATTATGTTAATATGTGTTGGGGGCGGGCTTTTGCACCCAAAGGTTTTTAAGAGAAGAGGGATTATGTTCAAGGAAGAGAGATCACAGTGTTCGAGAGAAGAGTAATTGCATTCTAGGAGGAGTTCATGCTGTAAGGGAGCAGAGTAAGGCCACATGGAGGTGAGGAGAAGCAGCCAAGATGGCAGAGTGCTGAGGAAGAAGCTAGTTTGTTCAGAGTTTATGCAGAGAGAAGGAGAAGGGGAATAAGTCTGGTGAGCTAGAAACCTTTTATTCTCGGAAACTCGGATAAGTCAGTAGCTTTGTGAGCACTGAATGAGTGGGTTTTGGAGCCCAGTGTGTGTTTTTACTTGCCCGCCAGGTGCAAGCTAGAATTAAAGCTGATGGCTCACCAGTTCTTGGCTTCGTTGTTTCATTACCAACTGTCGGAATCAAATGCGAACCTGCATGGGCCAGGCCAGGCAGCTGTGATGGTGGCCGTGGCTACTGGCTCTACTCTTAGGCAAGTAAAATTTTCCACGTAGTTTTCAGGAGACTGCCTCTCATGGATCTTGTGCAGAACTAAATAAAGCCACTAACTGTATTTCTCTGTGTCATCTGCAGGTGTAGGGAGAGATATAGGATCATAAAAATGGGATCATATTAGGGTTGCTATTTTCTTTTTCCTTTGTCTTGCTGAGGTACTTCAGTTCAATGTGATTGAAAGAATTATTCATCCTCTTCCAATGTCTGCTTCTTCCCAATGCCTGGTGGCACCCCGGGAGGCCTCAACCCGATCTAGGTTCTTGTGTGAAACAAGAAGGAATTCAAGAGAGTGGCAGAAAGATTTAGCAAAGCACAACAAGTTTATTAAAGTGACAGGATGCATTGGAGAAGTGAGAGCTGGCAGCCTCTGGAGAATGTGCTTATGGAGTCTGAGTGGAAGGATTTTATTAAACGAGAGTGTAAAGCAAGTAGTTGAGGCCGCCATCACAGCCGCCTAACTCGTGCAGGTTCGCATTAGATTCAAACAGTCGGTAATGCTCATTCAGTGCTCACAAAGCTACTGACTTATCCAAGTTTCCTAGAATCAAAGGTTTCTAGCTCACCAGACTTATTCACCTCTGTTTCCCATCTCCTCCAGCACAAACTCTGCACAAACTGGCTGTTTCCTCAGCATTCTACCATCTTGACTGCTTTTTCTGGCCTCCATGTGGCCTTACTCTGCTCTCCTCTCTAATACTTCAGGAACCAAGAGAGAGATCAAGCTACTGGTCTGTCCCACTTTATAATGTAGAAATCCAAACCCTTAATCCAATTTACACAAACAAGGAAGTCTCCAATACAAAGCCACCCATCTGAGGCACAATGGGATTCCTCAGGAGAGTGCACCACCCTACATCATCCAATCAGTCAAGGGTGCGGGGAAAAGCTTACTCTTAGAACCAAGCCTTAGGTTATAATGACCCAGCCTGCCCACAGCCTGTCCCCAAACACACATTAATATCAACGAACTTCCATGTGGGCAGCACCATCTTTAACAAAGTGAGCATATTATATTTTATCTGCCCAACAGTGAGCAAGCTGGCTGACTGGTGAACACAGCTGACCAACTTGTGGGTTATTTTGTTCATCTTATCATTAAAAGCTTCATTCTCCTGTGGTCAAGTATTAAAAAGGGAATTCACATGATAACCATTTTCATCCTCTGAGTGTGTTCTGTGTTGTGCATCTACATACCTTGTGCCAAGGAGTTCAGTGTTGCTGGAATATAAAGTTGTACATTAGTAGGAGGTGAGTAAAGGAGACACAGGACGTGATCAGGGTCAAAGTCACCAGGGGCTGTTGTTAAAATACAGACTCTGATTATGCAGATATGACATGGGCCTGAAATTATGAATTTCTGAAGGTCCCAGGTAAGTCTGATGCTGCTTATCTATACAGCCCACACCCAGTAGCACAGGTTTAGACCAGTGTGAAAATGTTGCCAGTTAGAACAAAGGGTACATTACTGCAAGATCTTCCTGTTATTTTCTAACATAACTAGAAATCAGTAAATTTTTTTGAGAGGGAGAGAGAAAGGAAGAAAAACATTCAACTCGTTGTTCCACTTTAGCTGTGACCAGAGTTTGAACCAATGGCTTGAGGTTGAGCCAGAGCCCTCAGGATGGAGCCGGTGAACTCAGTACTCTGAGCAGTGTTTCATCCATTGCACCACTGGCCAGGGCACTAGCAATCAGCAGTTTATTGAAGGTATTTAAATAAAAATCTAACCAAAAACAAACAAGCAAAAATGTTGGTCTGTTAGTTTTTGACCCCTGTGGGGACCTTGGAGATTCTTTAAGAAGAGTGGTCTAGCAACTGAGTTCAACCAAAGAGCTATCTTGAGAAATAATCTTACACCTGGGAAGCTGATAGGAGGACAGCCTGTGGGCCCCAGGACTTTCTGTATTTACTCTTGGAACTCTTGAGGTTGTCCCACCAAAAAGGCAGAGTTGGAAGATTTCCTGAAGCAATTCCAGGTGATGGAAGTCATATCTTCATTCTGAGAAGAGATGACCTATGGACATTACTTAGAATTAAGAAAGAAAGGAAAAAAGAAAGGATGAATGGAAGGAAGGAAGGAAGGAAGGAAGGAAGGAAGGAAGGAAAGAAGGGAGGGAGAGAGGGAGGGAGGGAGGGAGGAAGGAAGGGAAAGAATACCCTCCTGACTTTATCATGTGACTACAGATAAATGACATGGGGTCTTTAGTATGCCCAGTGTTTAGTAAGAGGTTTTCTCAAAGTTTTCCAAGGCATCATTTGGCTTTGGGAGGTCCTTGGCCAATTGTTTTCCATCTAGGTGATTACTGGGAGCAAAAGCACCCAAAAAAGGTATGAATGCAAATCCTTTAAAATCAAGAACTGCTGTACCCATGTTAATTCGAATCTGAGTATTCTTGTCAATGCGATGGACATGTGTGTCTGTCAAAGACAGCCAAGCTTCTCCTTTCTCACTTAAAGAAGGGGCCATTCCATAGCAGCTGAAGCTGTGTTATCGGCAGGATTAGATGCCCACATTTTTATGTGTTCCATTTCCATTCTCAAGTATAGAAGGCTGATGAATTGATACCCAAGGCCCTTGAGAGAAAGATGAAAACAAAGAATATAGTGTCTTTTACACTGTCAACTCACCCACACCACGGGACCCCTGCACTTAGGCCTCTGATAGTGGAAACTGGCTGAGGTAGGGAACTTTATTTCTTAAGTTTGCAATGTTAGTAAAGGCTCCCTAGTCAGATTTTCCTTTCTTAAATGAATTAATTAAATTTTCCTTTAAATTAAATTTATAGGGGAGCCTGACCTGTGGTGGCGCAGTGGATAAAGACCTGGGAACACTGAGGTCGCCAGTTCAAAACCCTGCACTGGTCTGGTCAAGGCACATATGGGAGTTGAGCTTCCAGCTCCTCCCCTCTTTCTCTCTCTCTCTCTCACTCTGTATCTACTCTCTAAAATGAATAAAATAAAAATTTTTAAAAAAAAAGTAAATTAAATTTATAGGGGAGACACTGGTTAATAAAATTATATAAGTTTCAAGTGTACATTGCTATGATACCTGATCTGTATACTGCGTTGTGTGCCCACCACCCAAAGCCTAATCATCTTCCATCATCATACATTTGACCCCCTTGACCCACTACTCCCTCCCCTTCTCCTCTGGTAACCGCTATACTGCTGTCTGTGTCAGAGTTTTGTTTGTTTGCTTGATTTTGTTATTCATTTGTTGCTTTCAGTTTTATGTTCCACATATAAGTGAAATCATATGGTCCTTGACTATTTCCTTTTTACTTCAACTTTTAATTTTGAAAAATAAATTCAGCTATAGAGAAGTGGAAAGTGAATGTCGGCTAACATCTACACACGTTCATGTTCTGCCCCCTTTGGTTTACTGCCCACCATTTCTCTCACGCCACTCACACACACGTGCACAGTCAGACTTTGGTTTGGATTTGGCAAAAATCAAATAACTCGTTCTTGGAGAGGGGTGGGGGGAGGAGTGCATTTAAATTATTCTCATAGGTCCTACAGACCAGCCTAGATGCTGATGTTGAAGAAGACATCATCTCACTTAAAACAAAAGAAAAAGACACCAGTTTGAATCCCTCCTGCTCCTCACCTCCTCCCTCCCCCTCAAGGAAAGAAGAGAGCCATGGGAGAAGTTGACATCTCCTCTGTTCTTCCAGAGGGTTTGGGAAGAATTGTACCATTCCAGGAAGCTTAGGAGATGCCTTTTTGTTAATTCACCATTATGCTGTATGCTATGAACTTGGAGTTTGGCTTTTGTTAAATGGCCTGAGAAAGTAATTGAAGATTTCCCCTATACAGGAGGAAAGAACAGACATTCAGTCTTCTTTCAAATTTGTCAGGAGCAACTTCTTATGAGAACTTGTGAAAACCACTGAAAGTCTGTCTTGTTAAGTGTCTGTGAGCTGTCATTATGAAAACAGAAAGATATGACCTAACCCCCTCATACTCTATTGGACAAATACAGATATAATTAATTTGATATAGAGAATTTCTTGCAATTTTCCTTCCTCTCCTAAGGAATCATACTATGTATGATTATAAAATCATTAAATTTGCTTTGATGCTTAATTCCCAAAGCTATGTGGAGATTTGTTTTTAAAATTTAATTTTTGAATTGGTAATAAGACTTCCCTGAAAACTCTTCTTTATCCAATCAGATGTTCCTCTTCACAGAATTTGTAAATTAGCAAACATGTATATATTTATTTTTAACAAAGTAATTATGGAATAATTTTCTACTTTTTTCATAAAATAATGTATCATGGAATGGCAAAAACACTCTCATTTATTGAAAGAAAAAAACCTCAATTATAAAATATCTAAAACTTAATAAGAAATACAAAAGACTTATGAAGCCATTAATAATAAAGTTTATTGAAAGACCTTAAAAGTAAGAAGACACATTATGCTTGTAATGGAACACTTAATATTATACAAATGTCAATTCTCACCTAATTTTTAAGGCAATTCCAAATATATAATTCCTTCAAGAATTTCTTGGAACATGACAAATATTTCTAAAGTGTGAATGGAATAATAAGAATGTGAAAAGAGCCAATAAAAAGAATCCAAAAGAAAAATAATAGAATGAAGTTTTCTAATAAGAGATAGACAACGAAGTATTTAATAAACAATTTGGGAGAGTTGGCTCTGGTTTTAGGAATAAAATGTATATCCTTACCTCAAACTCAATAATAAGTTCCAAATAAAGACACAAGTGTAAACAAATTAATCTAATGCTGTAAAAGAGACTACAGAAAAAAATAGTTTTATAATTTTGGAATAGGAAAGGCTTTTCTAAGCATGTCATAAATCCTAGACACCATAAAATAAAGGTTGAAATATTTATAACTACATAAAGCTAAAGACAAATGGCAAACTAGGGAAAATGTTTTGTGACATATATGACAAAATACTGTCTTAATCTAAACAACTTCAACAGATCAATAATAGATAAAAGTCTAATAAAAAAATAAGCAAAGAACAATAAATGGTAATTTATAATGGTAAAGATAAAAATAGACGATAAATATGCATTTACTTTCACTAATTAATGCATGGAATACAAATTTAGGTGTTAAAAACAGGATGATTTTTACACCTGAAAATATTTATAGCACTTTTTTTGCCAAGATTATGAGAAACAGACACCCTCACAATTGCTTGTAGATAGTATATATGAACGGGATCTCTTTAACCTGGAAAAATCTATTTAAATTGGTTGGGATACATCAAGCCCACTTTTACAACTTACCCTGTGAAAATAATTGGACAACTGCAGAAAGAGAAGTTACAAGACACTCTTAACACTGCTGTAGTGGAGAAAATATCGATAGGAAAATAGCTAAATAAATTATAAAACATTTAACTGTTAAACAGGAGATGGATAAATGGAAAAATATTCTGAATTGTATATTCTCAAAGTATTTTGAGTGTTGAAAGCAACTTTCCAGGAGACTTTTAAGATTATATGTATTGAGAATTCTGAGCTAAACAGTTTACATGGGTCATCTCATTTAATTATCAGAACAGTGGCTGTCTGTGTATCAAAACATTATAAATATGGCTTCTTCACAAGCCTGCCTTACATGAACAATGAAGTAATCACTAAGGCTTTTGTGGAATAATTCCCTGACTTTATTCTTCAGTGAGTTTTCGACTCATAATGAATTGATATTCTTTTTAATTTTTTAATTTTATGGAATTGTTTAAACATATCTAAATCAGAGAAAAAAATAAAATGAATCCTCATATTTTGGCAACTTACCCTCTGTACCAGCTCATTGCTGGTCTTGTCTCAGTGGTACCCACAACTGCCCAACTGGAGTCCTCTCACCCATCCCTCATGTCACGTCTCTTCATCCACAAACGTCTCCTTGGGACTCTCCAAAAGACAAGCCAGCTCTCCCCTCATTGTGCCACTTTACCCTTTAGAGAGCTCTATCAGTTTTTCTCTTCTATGCTTTCAAACCTACATCATACATATAACTGCTTCTTAGTGTTCTAGAGTATGCATAGAACACAGATTTTTTAAATAACCGCTTTCAAATTCATGTGTTTCTGTTGCTGTCATTTTTTTTTTCACTGAAACAATCAGTGCTGCAATAAATACCTTATTGAATTAATTTATTGATTGACTTTAGAAAGAGAGGGAAGCAGAGGGATGGAAAGAAAGAGAAACACTGATTTGTTGTTTCACTTAGTAATGCAGTCATTGGTTGTTTCTTGCAGGTGCCCTGACCAGGAATTAAACCCCTAATAGGTAGTTTTGTCCAATGCTTTTTCTTTTTTCCCTACATATGTTTGATACCAAAAGTTTTTTTTGTTTTTGTTTTTTTTTTTGCATATTATACTTCTGTTCTCTGTATGCCTTAAGTCTTCCAGTGACATTTTATCTTATTCAGATAACTTGAATGACTATGGGATCAATGTGGTCTGGTCTCCTGTATCCTGGCCCCAGTACCACTTTACCTCTCTGATCTTGTCTCCCTGCAAAGCTTCTCATTCTCTCTGCTGAAGTAACACAAGTTTTAGTTCTTCAAATACACGACAGACACTTCCGCTCAAGGCCCTGACATATTCTCTCTTTGGCTCCGAATACTCCCTCTAAAATAGCTCCCTTGCTTCCTTCCATCTAGGTGTCAGTACAAATTTTAATAGAAAAACAAATTAAACTAGAAAGCTGATTCTGAGAGCATACTAAAAATAAATGAATAGGTAAAAACTAAAAACATTTAAAACAAAAGAATATGCAAGTGGTTGCCTATATGATAATATGACAGTATAAACAATAATGATAAAATGGTATAACTAGTGAAAAAATTTGTAGAATCCTCAATGGAGCAGAATAAAGAGTCCAGTAAGGACTTAAATATACATGGGAATCTAATATTGGGTAACGGTGATGTTTCAAATCAATTGAGAAAAAACACATTATTCAACAAATGATATTGCAACAAGTAAAAATATTTTAGGAAAAATAAATTTTTGTATTTCTTCCTCATATTTTATACCACAATAAATCCCAATGATTATGTATTTACACTTAACTGATATAAAAAATACTAAAAGGAATAAACTAAAAGAATATATTTAGAAGACTGGACTGTATAAGACTCCTCAAAATGGTAATAAATTCCAAAACCATAAAACAATATGTATTGCTTTGACTTAAAAAATAATTAAAACTTTCTTCATGACCAAAATTTTAAAATAATTAAAGTGAAACGCAAGTGGAAAATTAGAAACAAATATATATCTCACATCATAAGCAAAAGTTAAGTTTAACTAATCTTTAAGAAGCTTCTTAAATAAATAGGAAAATACACAAAGAATATTGTAGTTTATAGAAGGAGGAATTTCAATAAATTTTAAATGTATTTAAAGATGTTCAGAGAAAGGGAAATGAAAATTAAGTCTACTTTGAGATACTATTTCTAACCCATGAATTTGGCAAATATCCAAAATTTTGACAACCTATTCTTGGTGGGACTGTGAGAACACAGGCGCTCTACGATCATTGTTTGTGGGGTGAGTTCTCTATACCCAACCACACTGGCCTTTCATATCCTTCCTCAGGATCCTCACTTAAAGTTTCCTTTGAGTGGTGCCCAGTTAACTAGTCATTAGTCAGAGCAAAATTTACTGCCACATCCTGAAGGAAGTCTTCTCTGACCCTATCACCCCTCTAATTGTTTTCCCATAAGTGCTCATCACAGCCTTTTGGGCCACCTCTCATAAATGGTGTGTATTCATCTAATATTTGTGTTCCCCCCTCAAATTAGAAATTTACAAGGTCAGAAATCTCAGCTGTCACTTCCTTTAATACTTGGCACCTAGTAGTACAATTGTATTGCAATTAAAGAATTAACTTTTGAGGTGTGTGTGCCTTTTAATTAACCTCTCTCAGCCTTTGTTTCCTCAAGAATATAAACATCTCTTTGGGAAATTGCTTCTACTGGCTGAACACCATAAAGCATATAGCATGATGTTTGATCCAGGGAAAACCCTCAGGAAAGGGAAGCTATTCTAATATTTAATTATAATTATTATCGCCAAGGCATCTGAAAACTCAGTATTTGCTAAACTTCAGCCATCCCTATCTCTGCTTCACTAGTGTTGCAATAGCTGTGTTCTGTCTAAACTCTTATTTACTTAATATTTTTGTATAATGATTGACATCTTAAAATTAAATGTCTACTATAACCTCATACTAAATTAATAGCCATGAAATTATTAGTTTTAGTAATCTATTTCCTGCAATAAATCATTATCTAATGAAAAATGTTTCTGGCGATCAACTAAAATCATCATGAAAAGGTTCAACTTGACTCAATCTTTGGAAAATGCTAACAGAGATAATCATTTGGTGTTTATCATGCTCCTTTTCCGCATGTCTCAATTGAACCTATTAAAGTTATTTATCTCCATGTTTATCTTCATCATTAACTGGAATCTCTAAGGGCAAGGATTGTGACTGTAAATTCTATTGCCACTGATTACCAAGATACTTTTTCAGAACAGCAGCTTAATAAATGTTTGCTAAATGAAGTAAACAACTTTTACGAACCTACAGTGATTAAGAAATGTGCTAAGCATTGTTGAAAGAATTCAAGGAATAGTAAGACACTGATTTCCAATCAAGAAGATAACAAGATACAGAAGAAATGCTTTTATTTTTCTATAAAAATATATGCTCTCTCTATATATAAATATTAATTATAGTTATTTTCATAAGTGTTAATAATAGTTAAGATAAATACTTTCAACCCAAAATCATATTCAAAATGTACCTTAAAAGATAAAAATATGAATTATTAATATGTATGTGTTAATGTGTATGTTTGCTGGTATATCAGCTTTGTATAAAATTTAAAAGTACAAAAGTTACTTACTTGCAGTGACAATTCTCTTGGGTAACTAGAAATGATTCTTGTTACCAATTTATTTTTTTACTCCATCACCACCTGGAGAGATGCTGTGCATATGGAGTTAAGATTCCAATTTAAGATTTAAAGAAATACTAGAGAAAGGCATTTCAAGAAGAGAAAATTGCAAATGCAAAGCCAATGAGGTGGGAAAATGAGGAGAATGTAATGAGAGTAGAGTAGAAAATTGTAAAAATATGTTGATAATGTATAGTTTCTGACAAGTCACAGAAATGAAAATACAAATGTTTTTAAAATGTAAGACTAAAAAAATGTTTTATTTTATTTGTACTTAAAGGAAAGAATATGTGCCCCAGCTGAATAGCTGGGTTGCTGGTTCAATCCTCAGTCAGGGCACATACTAAAACATACCAATGTTTCTGTCTCTTATCTCTCTTCCTCTCTCTCTAAAACCAACAAAATAAAAAAGAAAAGAACATGAAAGTTTAATTGTGGTATAATTTTTCAACTCTAAGTTGTAATGATCTCAAAATCTGATAACATTGTGCTGGCCAGTGTGAAAAAAAATGTTGCTCTTACACATTTTTGATGGAAGTATAAATCAGTACAGTGTCTACAGAAGGAAATTTTCCAATGTCCATTACCATTTTTAAAGTATTTACTCTTTGATCCAGCAGCTCCATTTCTAGGGTGTTATCCTCCAGATCCCTGACCATATGAGCAATGATATCCATACAAAGACATTTATCACAACATTGTTTAAAATCATAAAACCCTTGTAGCCTAAATAGCTCAAATAACAGACTGGACAAATAAATTGAGGACCTTCCCATTCATGGAATACTATGCCGTCTTTATAAAGAAGAATTTTCCAAAAGTTAATATGAAATAACCTCCAAAATATAGTAGATACAAAGGTAAGGTACGTCAGTTATATAGAGATTGCTACTATATGGAGAGGAGGAAAAGGATGGCAATGAGGCATGTGTACACACACTGACAGACACAAACACACGTCCGCCTATCTACATACGGTGAATGCAGACATGCTGAGGTGGGCTTATAGTGTCTCTGGAAACATACAAAAGGAACTGGTAAAGTGGGGACTGCCTCTGAGGGTACAAACAGGATATCGGGAGAGATGGAAGGAAAATTACTGATACTTTATACTCCTTTGTAGCAGTTGAATTTTATCATTGTGAGCCAGCAACTATTTGTTAGGTACCTACTAAACGCCTGTCATTTATGTAGTTCCTAGAGATGAAACACCTGCTCTCATGGAATATTCACATTGCAATTGTACATATTATCAAACATTTAAAGCTCATAGTGCCAATATGACTACTACAGTTAAATATAATTTTTATTTTATCTCCGTACAAAAATAATAAAATTGTTTTAACCATTGTTTTCTTTCTAATCTAAAACTGTTTTTACAATAAAACACAAGCATTAAAATGTATTGTTCATTTTTTTAATTTCTTTTTATTGTAATCATTTTAGAGAGGAGACACAGAGTGAGAGAGAGAGAGAGAGAAAGAAAGAGAGAAAGGGGGGAGGAGCTGGAAGCATCAACTCCCATATGTGCCTTGACCAGACCAGTGCAGGGTTTTGAACTGGCGACCTCAGTGTTCCCAGGTCGACGCTTTAGTCACTGCGCCACCACACGTCAGGCAAAATGTATTGTTCTTTTCACATTAATTTTAAGTGCAATTAAAACTATGTATTTAAAATTATATTTACTGGATATTTAAAAAAATAAATAAAACAGCCCAACCTGAAAGTTAAATAAAAATGTTAGGGATCAGATAAAGGTTCGTAGAGTTATACTAGATTTAGAAGTTGCAGAATAAAAGTTTCAAATCTGGTGGATTGATTGAAAGAAGAAACTCGGGAGCTCAGTTAGGATGTGTCCCCGTTCCTGATGATGTCAAGACATAGTAGAAAGAGCCAGTAATGAGGACAAATGGCTAAAGGGAAGCAGACAGATTGGAGTTAGAAATTACACACAAGTTAACTAAGTGATGACCAAGATCAGCTTTACAGAGAGAAGAGGCACCGTTTGGGGTAAAACAGAGAAGAGGAGCCCTGATGTTAGGAGGGGCAGTACATGGATAAAGGAGAGAACAAGGACTTGAGACCCAGAGCAACAGGGAGATGAGTTTTATAAAGATAACATAGTTAATGGGGTCAGTGTGCAGGGCGCAGAGGGGTAGATATGAGGAAAATTGGTCACTGGCTGTGATGTCTGAGGCATTTGCTGGAGAGGCACGTTTTGGAAGTGTTCTGTGCTTAGACAGTACTTTGTTAGAAGTTAAATAGTGAGCTCCAAAGGGAGACAGCAAAAACGTAAAGTAAAAATATAGATTACTATGAGGTCAAAATAGAAATGACCCAGGCATGTTTGTCTCCATTTAAGTACCTTCACCAGAATGTGCTTTGTGATGTACCAGGAGGCTTACAATTGCTGGGATAATATTCCATGCACTACACCTTATTCTTCCTCTTCACTTGATTGAATTAAAGTCCTTTTTATTTTATTGAGTTGTCTAAATACGCCGTTATAATTTCTATATGTTTCCCCAAAGACTATTTTCTTATGATAGAACACAATAAAATAGCCCACAGAGATGAGCTGAGTATAGTCAAATTATCCTCCTTTTAGTTAAAGTAGGAATGTATTTGTATTTGTGTTAAAATTAGATTGGAGAGGGAGGTGGATCCTATTAACCTAAACCACAGAGAGGTTGCACGAATGTGAATGGAGGGAATGCTTGTTATAATTGTGACTTTCCAATTATATGTCGAAGGCTCAGGAGGACAGACAGCAAAACTTCTTTGGGAAAGTGCCGTGAGGTCAATCTTCAATTTTTAAGTCATATTTGTGGTTAAGTCAATTGGGCAGAGAATGCCCTAAAGTTGGTCCTCTCAGATGTAAACTTAGTACATCTTGTTTGCTTTTCTTTTTTCTTTCTTTTTTTTACAGAGTCAGAGAGAGGGATAGATAGGGGCAGACAAACAGAAAGGGAGAGATGAGAAGCATCAATTATCAGTTTTTCGTTGCAACACCTTAGTTGTTCATTGATTGCTTTCTCATATGTGCCTTGACTGTGGACCTTCAGCAGACTGAGCAACCCCTTGCTCAAGCCAGCAACCTTGGGTCCAAGCTGGCGAGCTTTGGCTCAAGCCAGATGAGCCCATGCTCAAGCTGGCGATCTCGGGGTCTCGAACCTGTGTTCTCCACGTCCCAGTCCTATGCTCTATCCACTGTGCCACCACCTGGTCAGGCTTGTTTGCTTCTTTTTATAGTGAATAATAACACTGAACTCTGCAAAGAACAGTCTTTTATTAAAAACTTGAGGACTGTTAGACTTCACACAATATATACTTAAAAGTAATCCAGACAAATGTGAAGAGCCAGAAGTAGGTCTTAGCCTGAGTAAATCTTTATTCAAAATGGTTTCTTTTAAAAAGGAAATCCATATTGCACTTTGTCAGTTATTCTCTAACATTTTCTTGAGAAAGTCTCTTGAGTATGTTTTCAGATATTCTATAGTCAATGAGTTTTCTTAATTTTAAACATAAATGAAATTGCACTATATACCGGGTTCTGAAACCTGCCTTCTTCAATAAATAAATCTTGACCAACATAGACAGAGGTTCACTTAATTGCCTTTGATGGCTGCATTTTTGAATATTTATATTACAAATATTCCACATTAAATGGAGCAAGTCCCCTCTTGATGGACCCCCGGTTGTTTCTACATTTTTGTGACTATAAATACTGCTGTCTTAAATATTTTTCTAGATTATATTTTAAAATGTGACAGGTGTCTATAAAATATTTCTCGATGTGAAATTAGTGGAAATAGATGTAAAAGTCAGTTTTATAACCTAATTTTGAAAAGGTGTTGATATTTTATTTTTACTTTTAGCTTTCTGACATTTAAGGGTACATTCTCAGGAAGCTATTCTATATAGTCACTAACATTAATAAAATCTCATTTATGATTATTAGGTAATAATCTCAATTTGAGTAAAAAATAAGCATGAATTTTTTGAATGTAGTAAAACATTTTAATGTATGCATAGATGAAGAACTTACATCTCAGCTTAATAGTAAGGTAATTATTTGATTTAATAGTAGGGAAACTAAATATTATATGTTTCCTAATGTAATTCAATATAAAATATAGCACAACTTATAAAATATACTTGACAAAAAAGTAATTACCCTGCAGCTCATGAAATCCTTGCACCTCTCTTCCACATTGCAGGAATAGCTGATAAAGTTAAATGATAGTGCAGGGAAATAATTGGACAAGTCTAAACCATGGAACATTACAGCATCCTGACCAGTCTTCTATTTCTCAATATGATTTTAAAATAAAGAGGGACCACTCTTCTAGATTAAACTATACCTAAGAGACATAACAATGACATATGAAAGCTTGTCATTTGTTGTATTTTGGTTTAAACCAACATTCTCTTGTGCCAGAGAAAGACATGCTCAAAAACTGATAGGGACATGTCACAAGGACAAGGAGTCAACTTGAAAGAACTCATGCTTATGGAAATTGAAACAATTTGAGCATTCAAGTTAATAATGACATAAATGTATTAGAAAAAGTAAATAAAATAAATTTATGAGTCTATACTGGTAGAAAAATGTAAAAGAGGAAGAAGAAAGAGAAAGTTTTATTTTTAAAGAAATTTTTCTAACTAATGATTTTTTCAAATTACCATGTTTTAACTGTAACTGTTTCTGACAACAATCAACCATTGAATAAAAGATTATTGAGGAATATGGTTTTCACACAGTATTAAACTATCAGACAGAACATAGCTTATTAGTTAAAAATATAAAAAGATTTCAACGGAGAAATCTTAAAGACCATTTTAGCCAAATAGTCCAATTTAACTTCTTCAATAATGAGAGAAACTAACATAAATTTTCTTATGTGACACCCCCAGAAGGGCACATCGCCTGTGCAGTATTCCTGCCAGAAATATTTAACCTGAATCTAATTATGAAGAAACTATTAGACAAATTTAAATTGAGGGACATTCTATAAAATAGCTGTTCTTTAAAATGATTAATTGCATGAAAGGCCTAAAAATAAAAAGGCCACCTAACTATTCTAGATTTAAGAAACTTGGCAAGTAAGTGTAACCTGTGCATGTTCCTTGATTAAACTTTGGGTTAGAGGAAACAATAACAACATCAAAAGAAACCCTAGCTATTGTAAAACAAGTGAGAAAATTTAAATATGATAGTATATTTTAAAAGTGTAACATTGTGTTTCCTGAATGTGAAATTTGTAGTGTGGTTGCATGAGCAAATGTGCTGGTCGCTGGAAAGTGGTCCCTGAAATACGTAGGGGAAGTGTCATACTGCCTGCTGCTAACGCTCAAAGGGCTCCCCTTTTCCCTGCCAAAAGTGAGGAGATCAATGTGCGTGTGTGTGTGTGTGTGTGTGTGTGTGTGTACTTTATATGTGCTTGTGTGGATATGAAAGAATGAGCCTGCCAATGTCACCAAATGTTCACAATTATTGAATGTATATGAAAGGTATACGGGTGTATTAATTTGCTGTGACTGCCATAAAAAAATACCATAGACTAGGTGGCTTAAACAACAAAGATTTATTTTCTAACAATTCTAGAGGCTGAGTGTCCAAGGTCAGGTGTCACCAAGGTTGGTTTCCTATAAGGCCTCTCTTCATGGCTTACAGATGGCTGCTCTCTGACTGCTTCTTCATAGAGGCATCCAAGCACCCACCCCTGATGTCTCTTTCAGTATCCAATTTTTTTATTCTTAGAAGAACACCAGTTGGTATGGATTAGGGCCCATCCTAACAGACTCCTTTTAACTCAATCACTGATTTAAAGGCCCTGTCTCCATAAACAATCATATTCTGAGGTCCTAGGGGTTAAGGCTTTAACATATAAAGTTTGGAGGGATAGAAATCAGCCCATAGCAGTGGGTATTCATCAAACTATTCTTGTAACTTTTTATAGGTTTAAACATTTTAAAAATTAAGTTGGAGAAAAATATTAAGAAACAGCTGGTTCCTGTATATTTTTCTTTAAAAAATATTTTGTGAAAGAAATATCTTTTATGTGCTTCTCTAAATTACTCAGACAAGCCTTCTAAGATGCTTAGGAAAAAAATTTTTTTTTAAGGAAAAGAATCAACAGAAGCTGGACTGTGTTAGTAAATTTCTATTCGTAAGCCAAGCCTGGGAAAGAAAAATATCTCAAACCAACCATTCTCCTACACCCTGTCTGCTAAACAAAAGCATCTAGGAAGTAAACCACAGGTTTGAAGTTGAAAATAATAAAATACCCTTGCTGGTTGGCTCAGAGGTAGCGTGTCAACCACGTGTGTGGAAGTACCAGGTTCGATTCCTGTTCAGAACACACCGGAGAAAGGACCATCTGCTTCTCCACCCCTACCTCTTCCCCTTTTGTCTATCTCTCTTTCACTCCCCAAAACATGGTTCGAATGGTTTGATCAAGCTGGCCCTGGGGTGCTAAAGATGGCTCCATGGCCTCTCCTCTGGCACTAAAATAGCTTGGTTGCCAAGCAATGGAGCAGTGACCCCAGATGGGCAAAGCATCCCCCAGTAGGGAGCTTGTTGGGTGGATCCTGGTCATTGGCATGCAGTAACCTGTCTCTCTGCCTCCCTCCACTTAATTTAAAAAAAAATAATAAAATAAAATAAACTCCCACTTCATTTTCCAAAGTCATTTTTTGTTTTAACTTATTAAATTTAATGTCTCATCACCCAAGAATGTTCTTAATGTGACACGGGTCAGCATTATGATGCTGCACATTGTCACTACCACAGTCTTCAGATTTTTCAAATATTTCAATTTTGAGTTTTTTCCATTACCATTTTTCCTATTATAATTGAACTGTAAAGTAATGAAATATAATTGTATTCACCTTTTGTTTCTAATTCCTCTTGATATTTTTCAGTCCTGATGCTTGTTTCACCTCCAGCTGTGATTTGTCAGGCTTTAGAACCTCTGAGCATTGTGTGTTGCCTGTGTGGGGCTGGGGAGCCTCTGGGGATCACCCCGGCTCTGTAGAAAAGGCATTGCTGATTCAGGAAGTGCGCTTCCTTCCTCTGAGTGAGTATTGAACCATTGCCCCAGCGTAAGAGGTGCTCTCTTTCTAAAAATGACATAAAACAGAGGTCTTAACTTTAGTATCAGACGTTTTCATTAAAGAAATCCAGAAACCAGCTGGTTTCAGATTTCACAAGCAGTCTTACATGTTTTTTAAATGTCCGTGCAGACGTTTTACTACTTCAAAAGCAGAAGGAAATTTTACTGAGTTGCAAAGATATCTTTATTACCTGATCACTTTTTCAGAAGAGAAGTATTCTTTTCTGATTATAGAGGTATACATTTCTCACTTAAAAATTTTCAGAAATAAAAGTATAAGATGAAATGAATATTGACATACAGTTTAGAGGCCAGAATTGTTAGAATTTAATCAATGTACTATCCGGCCCTTTCATTTACATGAACTAAAATTCAGGATAACTAAAAAGTATATCTTTGACATAGTTGCCCAACTTTATTATTCCTTGATTAATATATTTAAATCTATTTTCCTCTAGATATTGCTTTAGCTGGCTTTGTTTTACAAACATTAACATGCAATATTTTATTTTTAATCTAAATTCCTCAAAATTATTCTTATTTTGCTTAGGAGCTTTATAATAGTATGTTTTTAATATTCCAGACATAATGTTGATTGTAAATCAATCACCTCTTATGGATTTTAAATGTATTGCTTAACAACAGACCATAACCTGTATGATAACAAGTCTCAGAATGCACTGAGGCTTTCCTTGTGTTCTAGTATGTAGACCCATCTTGTTTCAACATTTCATTAAAAAATTAATGTCTTTACTTTGTGTGGTGAATATCAATTCTATAGTTAATACTTCAAAAATTATTGCCTTACCTGTGGTGGCGCAGTGGATAAAGCGTCGACCTGGGAACACTGAGGTCGCCAGTTCAAAACCCTCTACTGGTCTGGTCAAGGCACATATGGGAGTTGATGCTTCCAGCTCCTCCCCCCTTTCTCTCTTTATCTCTTTCTCTCTCTCTCTGTCTCTCTCTCTCTCCCTCTCTCTCTCTCACTCTGTGTCTCCTCTCTAAAATAAATAAAATAAAAATAAATTTAAAAAAATTATATATTAGGGTTCTTTTACCAGTATTTTGGTTCTGTATTTTAATAAAAGTAGATTCAGTTGAGTTTAGTAGAAAAATGCAATCAGCTTTTAATATGATCTGTTGATATAGTCACCATGCAGCATTGGGTCAATATCCATAACTTTTTTTTTTTGGCTAGAGAGAGAGATGAGATGAGAAGCATCAACTCATACTTCCATCCCCTTAGTTGTTCATTGACTGCTTCTCATACATGTCTTGATGGCAGGCTCCAGTCAAGCCAGTGACCTTTTGCTCAAGCCAACAACCTTGGCTGTTAAACCTGTGACCTTTGGGCACAAGCTAGTGACAATGGGGTCATGCCTATGAGTCCACACTCAAACCAGTGACCTCATGTTCAAGTTGGTGAGCCTGCACTCAAGCCAGATGAGCCCGTGCTCAAGCTGGCAACCTAAGAATTTCAAACCTGAGACCAGGTTTGATGCTCTATCCACTGTACCACCACCAGTCAGGCTATCCATAACTATTTTTAACCTATCCCTGTTGGATTCTGACCCTCTCTACTGTAGCTCATTAGCTTCCATAACTAGTCAGAACTTTCATTTATTACTTTCCCTAATATCTAGAGACACATAACAAATTCAAATCAGTTTTAGCTCAGGTGGAAAAGGAGGGAACTCTCTCCCTTTTAGTTTAAATACATTTTGTTTTAGTTAATAAACTTACAGAAAACTTAGACATACAATAGGATGGAAGTATCGAATAGCTAGATTTCTGAAACAAAGTGAAGTTTTAAATCTTATCACCCTATTTAATCTTATTTATGAAGTAATAATTCATTGATATTACCTTGTGATTAGTTGTTGGGTAATTTAATTTTTGTGACAGTGGGGACAGACATGGGAGGGGTGGTGCGTAAGCAATTATTTGGATATGTAGCATTATTTTCTTTTCCTTTTTTTATGAGAGAAAGTCAGAGAGAGGGCAGATAGGAACGGACAGAAAAGAAGAGAGAAAGATGAAAAGCACCAATTCTTTGTTTTGGCACCTTAGTTGTTCACTGATTGCTTTCTCATATGTGCCTTGACCGGGGGGCTACAGCAGACTGAGTGACCCCTTGCTAAGTCTAGTGACCTTGGGCTCAAGCTGGTGAGTCTTGCTCAAACCAGAAGAACCCATGCTCAAGCCAGCGACCTCGGAATTTTGAACCTGAATTTTCCGCATCCCAGTCCAACAATCTATCCACTGCACCACCACCTAGTTAGGCCTATTGTTTATCTTTTATATCACATTTTTATAGTATCTTTTCTATGTTTCGATATGTTCAGATACACAAATACTTATCGTTGTGTTATCACTGTCTCTAGCATTCAGTACAGTAACCTGCTGTGCAGGCTTGTTTCCTGGAAGAAATAAGCTATACCGTACCGTATAATCCAGGTCTGTAGTAGGCTGTACCATTGAATAGTGTGTAAGTGCATTCCATGATGTTCGCATGACAACACAATCACCTAACGACACTTTCTCAGAATATATCTCTGTCATTAAGCAGGGAATGACAATGTTTTTTCCAATAAAAAAAAGGTTAAATATTTTAAAAGATAAACAAGACCATGGTATTATCTCTGAAACTTGGAACATGTCAGTGTTCCTGTCACCATTCTAGATAGCATATATCCCTGTATCCTTATTTCTTCTGTAATAAGACATTTAGAAACTTTGCCCTAAAAAAAATCGTTTATTTAGCTCTTGTTTTTTTGGATTATCAATTTAAGCTGAACTGAGCAAAACACTTTTTCTTCTGTTCTCCACAGGGCTCACTAACATGTCTGTGGACGTTTTCTTATTCTGTGATCAGTGGACTAGCTGAGGGCTGATTCCCCTGCTTGGCCTCATCCACCTGCCCAAGGGGCTGTCTACTGGCCAGGTTACCTGAGTTCTTCTCCCCTGGTCTCATTCTCTGGGCAGGAAAACCTGACTCTGTTCACATGCGGGTAGAATCCCAGAAGTAATGAGGAAGCAAATCCCAACACACAGGTTCTTTCAAAGGCTCTGCATCATGTCTGCTGATTTCCCACTAGCAAAAGAAAGGCAAGTCACAAGAGGCCAAGCCCGGATTTAGGGGTAGAAAGTAGTCTCCCCGTTTTTTTTTTTTTTTTTTCTCCTTGAATTTTTTTTTAATCTTTTTTTTTATTATTATTATTAATTTAATGGGGTGACATCAATAAATCAGGGTACATATGTACAATGAAAACATCTCCAGGTTATCCTATCATTCAATTGTGTTGCATACCCATCACCAAAAGTCAAATTGTCCTCTGTCACCTTCAATCTGGTTTTCCCTGCATCCCTCCCCTCCTCCCTATCCCACTCTTCCCTCCCTCCCCCATCCCATAACCACCACTCTCTTGTCCATGTCTCATAGTCTCACTCTATGTCCCACCTATGTATGTAATCGTGCTGTTCTCAGTTTTTCTTTTTTTCTGATTTACTTATTTCACTCCGTATAATGTTATCAAGGTACATCCATTTTGTTATAAATGATCCGATGTCATCGTTTCTTATGGCTGAGTAGTATTCCATAGTATATATGTACCATAGCTTGTTAATCCACTCGTCTTCTGACGGACACTTGGGCTGGTTCCAGATCTTCGCTATTGTGAACAATGCTGCCACGAACATGGGGGCGCATTTCTTCTTTTCGAACAGTGCTATGGTGTTCTTAGGGTATATTCCTAAAAGTGGGATAGCTGGGTCAAAAGGCAGTTCGATTTTTAATTTTCTGAGGAATCTCCAAACTGTTTTCCACAGTGGCTGCACCAGTCTGCATTCCCACCAGCAGTGCAGAAGGGTTCCCTTTTCTCCACATCCTCGCCAGCACTTATTCTGTGTTGATTTGCTGATAAGTGCCATTCTGACTGGTGTGAGGTGATATCTCATTGAGTCTCCCCGTTTTGATGGGAGAAGATGCAAACTCACATGACAAAGAGGCATGCATGAAGAATAAAAATAATATATAGCCACTGTTTTTCTGACTTAGCTTGAATGCTCACAAAAGTCCTGAGAAAACAGGAAAAGTAAAGCTCAGGGAATTAAAGTTATTTATTGAAAATCAGACAGCAACATTTAGGGGTGGCATGGGTGTCAAACAATTTTTTTCAGCTTCCAAAGACTCTTTTTTTTTTTTTTTTAATCATACCACCAAACTGCAGTCAACAATCACACTGTGAGCATGCATTGTGCCGTGCTGTGTTTATCATGTATCTAAAAGGTGAGCTTGTCTATAGCTGTTCAATAAATACTGGTTGAATGAATGAACAGTTAAAAACTGTTAGCCTTTATTTTATTCATTTAAAGTTATAATGGAAATAGCTCAGATAAAAATGTGTAGAATGTAGACAGTATTTTTAATAAGTATACATATACAAAGAACCCTATGATTATTTGTCAGCTCACATCTTTAAACAGACTTTTGTGTTAGCATAGTTTTAGTTTGAATATAATAGTCAAAAAGAGAAAAAATTTTCATAGAGAAGACTTTCAAATAATTTATGTGAATGCTCCCCCTCAATGAGACAGAACTCAGTTCTGCTGTCTCCTGAGTGTGGGCTGTGCTTAGTGACTTGCTTTCAAAGACTAGAGGCCTGATGTGTGGTGGCACAGTGGATAAAGCATTGACCTGGAACACTTGAGGTCACTGGTTCAAAACCCTGCGCTTGTCAAATTAATAAATAAATAAATAATAAATTTTTTTTAAGAAAATACAAAGACTAGAGTTTGGAAAGAAGGTAGGAGGATTCATTTTTTTGGGAGAAAACAGGCAAACACCTCTCAGCCAAGTCATGAAGGTTCATGTCATCAGCAATGTCATGCTGATGGCTTATATCTCTGATATGAAATGATAAGAATAGTGCTTCATCTTTGTGACAGCCCTCTCCAAACTCTTAGCCCTAATCTGATCATGAAGGGAGGGAAATCTGATTGAAGGACTTTTTACAGAATACCTGCCCAGTACTCAAAAACTTCAAGGTTGTTAATAACAAGGGACCTTGGAGAAATTGTTACAGTCCACTGGAGGCTAAGAACTCCTGACAACTCAATGGATTGTACACCCTCAGAGGGTCCTGGAACAGCAAAGGGATGTTAGGAAAGAACTAGTTGCCTCAGTTTGGGGTGCTGTAACAAATTACGGTCAATTGGGTACTTTAAAACATCTATTTCCCACAGTTCTTAGGCTGAGAGTCTGAAGGCAGGAGAACAGCATGGTCAGGTTTTGGTAAAATCCTTCTTGCTATGTTCTCATGGGGTGCAGAGGGAGGTCACCTCTTATATCTTTTCATAAGGGCACTAATCCCATTCATGGGGGCTCTGCCCTTATGACCTAATTACCTCCTAAACAGCCCACTTCCAAATACAATCGCATTGGAGATTAGGATTTCACACGTGATTTTGAGACACATAAACATTCAGTTCATGATGCTAGTGAAACAGGGTAAACTGTGGAGTTGAGTTCGTAGTTAAAACTATGACTGTTGAAGTTTACTTGCAACAACTGTACTAGCATAATGTAAATTATTAGCAACAAAAAAAATTAAGCTCAAGGATGTGAGGTTTCTGTAAATCTAAAACTATTCTAATACAAGAGTTAATTTAGCCTGACCAGGCAGTAGCACAGTGGATAGAGTGTTGAATAATGAAATGCAGAGACCCAGGTTCAAAACCACTAGGTCACTGACTTGAGTGCAGGCTCATCAGCTTGAGCACCAGCTCACCAGCTTGAGCAGGGGGTCCCTGGCTTGAATCCCAAGGTCACTGGCTTGAGTCCAAGGTCTCTGGCTTGAGCAAAGGGTCACTCGGTCTGCTGTATCCCCCCAGTCAAGGCACATATGAGAAAGTAATCAGTGAACAACTAAGGTGCCACAACAAAGCATTGATGCTTCTCATTTCTCTCCCTTCCCATCTGTCCTTATTTGTCCCTCTATGTCACTATCAAAAAAAAAAGTTTATTTAAATTTAAAGAACCATCTCAGTTTAAAAATTAAAAATATATTATTTTCTAATTCTAAAATAGTTCATTTTCTGAAGATGCAGAACGGTAGTATGATTATTACAAGAATATATAGTGCCTTAAGTTTTATTTACAAAGTAAGATAGAAACCTGTTTTAAATTAATAAAAGCCATAGAAACAGTAGAGAATATGACCTAATTAGGAAAACAAATCATAATTGAAAAGGCTACCACATTGTTTAGCTTTATGTCTTTTCTAAGAGGTTACAAAACAATAACGAATGATAATCTGAGCTCTGTCTACCACAGTTATGTGACCTGATGGAGACTGGGTGGCTGGGGATTGCAATAAAAGGGAGACATACTCTTCACTGAAAGTCATTTTGTATATTTCAAAATTTGTATCATGTGCACGCATGTATTACCCAATCTTAAAAAAAATTAATTAACAGTTGGCTCTATTTGAAAAGAACAAATAGAGCTAAAACCCTGTATGTAGGTGGAAATCTGCCTCTTTCAGCCAAGAATGACAAGATTGAGGCTGATAAACTATACAGTTGGTGGCCAAATAAATTAGGCCAGAGCACAAAATGCCTTTTACTACTTGGCAGAATTTCAAAATTGACACTACCTCAAAATTTGACTCATGCCAAATAATACAACCAGTGTTTAAAAAAAAAATTTAGTCTGGGAATTTTCTGCTATGAAAATTAAATATTATCAGGAAAAAAAGCAATTTGATAGTATTAGCCTAGTCCTTTAGCAATAAAGTACATCTTTGAAAGTATATTTTTATATTTTAATGCAGAACTTTTCCAAAAATATCACCATCATGGTGGTGGCCTTTGAACAGAAGATTAATGTACATTCAGGCTTTATGTGCTCTGTGTTTTATAATCATAGGGTTTGGCAATTTAAACTAGCTTCTACGTTAACAAAGAAAATTATGGATGGGAAGATTTTCCAAATCACTCCAGGTGTGATCTTATTTACACAAAGATTTTCCAAGATCCTGCAGAAAATACTAATATGTAGAGCTTCAGTTCTATTCTTGAACAGTTGCGATTTTAATGGCTACTGTATATCTATAGTTTATTAAGTGCTTATGATGGTTGTAACAAAGAAACATCTAATCTCTCATGACTATTGGCCCATGAGCAAGCTAAGCAAATATGGTAGAAATCTGACCCTCTAAAAGCTAAAAGTTTCTAAAGACTTGGGATTTTAGAATAGGAATAGGTTATACGGAACAATTTACTCAAATCCCTTTGTTTTACAGATCAAAAATCTAAAAGTCATAGAAGTGAGATCATCAGTCCAGCAGCTACTTGGTGAGCAGAACTAAAATCCAAGTTTCTTTCCAGGTTGCCCTATTTTTAAATACACAGACACCATTCACTGATATTTTTAGTATGGACCTTCACATGAAAATACTGGGACAGAGAAGAGCTATGCAGAAAACAAACCAACTCACAAATAAAATCATGGGAGAAATTTTAAGTCCCAAGAGAAAGAGAAGATTCTTATCTAAAAAATATCTCATAAGACGAGCCTATACTTGATAAGGGATTCTTTTATTTATTTTTTTTTTACAGAGACAGAGAGAGAGTCAGAGAGAGGGACAGACAGACAAGAATGGAGAGAGATGAGAAGCATCAATCGTCATTTTGTTGCAACACCTTAGTTGTTCATTGATTGCTTTCTCATATGTACCTTGACCGCGGGGGACCTTCAGCAGACCGAGTAACCCCTTGCTCAAGCCAGCGACCTTGGGTACAAGCTGGTGAGCTTTTGCTCAAACCAGATGAGTCCACACTCAAGCTGACGACCTCGGGGTCTCGAACCTGGGTCTTCCACATCCCAGTCTGATGTTCTATCCACTGCGCCACCACCTGGTCAAGCCTATACTTGATATCATGACAAATTTCTCCCTAAATATGGGTTTCCATTACCGGTAAAGTATCCCTATTTGAAAATTTACAATAGAATATATCCTTTTGAGATATTTCCTGATTCAAGCTGATTTTATCCATGTCTCCAAGTTATATCAACACTGGATGGGGAAGTCAAGTGTGGAAATCACGGAATCAGTCAAAAACTAGAGCTGAGAGCACCAATAGCCAATTCTAGGGATGCTGACAATTGAGAAAAATTCTAATAAGAACCCAAACAATATTAAATAATGTGCTCAGCATTTTAATAATTCTCCAAAGGCTTAAGAACATGAAGCATGATTCGGCACATAGATAATGTTATATTGACTTGTACACTTGAAACCTGTATGGTTTGGCAAACCACACCAGTCCAATAAGTTTAAAAATATAAAAAAGCCTGACCTGTGGTGGTGCAGTAGATAAAAGCATCAACCTGGAACTCTGAGGTCCCAGGTTTGAAACCCTGGGCTTGCCTGGTCAAGGCACATACAGGGAACAACTATGAGTTGATATTTTCTGTTTCTTCCCCCTTTCTCTCTCTCCTCTCTCTAAAGTGAATAAATAAAATCTTTAAGAAGGAAGGAAGGAAGGAAGGAAGGAAGGAAGGAAGGAAGGAAGGAAGGAAGGAAGGAAAAAAGGAGGGAAGGGTAAAGGGAGGGAGGTAGAATGAGAGAGAAAGATAGAAAAAGAAAGAAAGAAAGAAAGATGAATGAATGAAAGAAAGAAGGAAGGGAGGGAGGGAGGGAGGGAGGGAGGGAGGGAGAGAGAGAGAAAGAAAGAAGGAAAAAATAGCTGAAAAAATAAAATGCTTTAAAAAATAAAAATTAAATTAAAAAGAACATCTGTTCACCAAGAGTAAGAGAAATACAACCAATAGTCTCAGTGATTCCTCACTCTAGCATCCTGGAGAGAGGACTTGACATTTTGATTCAGGGGTCCTGATGTTGCCAGTTTTATGTTTTCGTTTTGTTCAGGCTGAAAAAGACACAGTGACCTTTTCCCACAAATAAAAAAAGCTATATTTTTTCCTGCTTATAAAAATACACAGAAATCTTGTAGTTAAAAATGGGGACCCAGTTTCATCTTCTTTATTTTACATGTGTCCTAAAATGCTACCTAAAACATGGTTATAAATAAGTTGAGAGATTTCAAGGGATTTTTGGAAAGAGGTTAAAATGGTTGGCAGCTTGAGTCTAATGCCACGTAATATTAGGCATAAATGACCCTGTCTTCAGGGAGTACACAGCAGAGTTGGCAAACAAATTCACACACATAAAGTATTTAAGACAATCGTAACTAAGAGCTAAGTTGTATTACCGAGACCAAGAATGCTAGTAGTTCAAATCATTGAGGGTTGGAGCGGAAAAGAATGCTTTCTGCTGAAGTATCTTTTGTGCCTTCCTCTCTCCACCTGTCTATTCCATAGATTTATAGCTCCAAGAAAATCATTAATTTGTTCTCTCACCAAAAATACATGAGAATGCTGCAAAGAAGAAAAAAAATTTATCAAAATTATAGGGAAGATCATTTGAAATAAATGACTATAATTTTGCTGGATATGATAATGATATGATTGCATTGAAAATTCTTTTCTTATCTCCTAGAGATGCATACTAAAAATGTTTACAGATTATAAAATATTTATGATATTTAAAAATTACCCAAAAGCAGATTTTGGGTGCAACAGATGAAATAAAAGAGGAAAATGTTCCTCATTAATGAAACTGGATAATAGGTAAGGGAAGATTACTGTTCCCTCTACTTTTCCATTTGTTTAAAACACAAACATAACCTAGAGCAAATGTGATACTGAAATGCAAGATTAAAGTTAGCAACAAAAATAGACTGTCCTCTGTCATTATTTATTTCGCCTGTGCCAATTCTCTATTTCTCTGCATACTGTTTATGTATACATATGTATATAGTAACAACAAAATATAAAAACATGAGAGCAACTGTGGAAATTCCTAATTGATGACCAAAATTGATTTTCTTCTGTTTTAGTAGAAACCCTGCCTTTCTGTAAACTATGTCCATGTCACTAAGTACTTACAAGTGGAATGAGAAACTAATTTGCGGCACTTGTGTAACTGAGTTTTCAGATTCATTTTTCCTACATACTGGCAATAGCAGAAAAATTGTGGCAATCCAGTCCTGGCCTTGTAGATAAAAACAGGGAATGGACCTGACCAGGCGGTGGCACAGTGGATAGAGCTTCGGACTGGGATGCGGAGGATCCCAGTTCGAGACCCCAAGCTCGCCAGCTTGAGTGTGGGCCCATCTGGCTTGAGCGAAGGCTTGCCAGCTTGGACCCAAGGTCACTGGCTCCAGCAAGGGGTTGCTTTGGTCCGCTGAAGGCCTGCGGTCAAGGCACATGTGAGAAAGCAATCAATGAAAAACTAAGGTGTCGCAATGGCAATGAAAAACTAATGATTGATGCTTCTCACCTCTTTCCATTTCGTTCTGTCTGTCCCTATCTGTCCCTCTCTCTGACTCTCTCTCTGTCCCTGTTAAAAAACATAATAATAAAGTAAATAAATTAATTAAAAAAAAACAGGGAATGGAAGAACTACAGAAGGGAATAATCTTGTGTCCCTGAATGACCACATGGAGCAGAGCTGCCACGATAATCTGAGCAGTTTACATTGAGACCACAGAACAAAAAAATAAAGTTTGTATTTTATTTAAACCAGTGAGTGGAGATAAATATTCTCTTTTGTTATTACTGTTTCATATATCTATCCCTCTATACAGATATGTGTATATAAACATATTTCTTTAAGAAAAATGCTGCAATTTTTAATGTGCAAATAGCTTTAATTATTTTTATGTGTATATATCTACATATTTGAGTACTTAGATATAAGAGGACATAAACATTAATATTAAAATCAATTAATTATATACATTATATGTATGCCTCTATTTTTATACCTGTTTCAAATTCATTTGAATGTATAGCCATTTTTTTAAGTTTCTTTTTGTGATAATATTTTGGTGGTATTATGTTGATGTTCATCTTTCAACAATGTGAATGAGCTTAGGAATTGAGTTACACATAGTTTATGTTTTAATAAATCTCGTTTGAATTTTGAAGAAAGATACCAGGTGTTTTGAGCAAACACTTTTTTTAATTTTGTGAAGTCTAGAGAAATACATACGAAGTTTATTCCTAGTCAGTAATCACACCTAATTGACAAGCGTTTGGCATATTTTTTGATACAGTAAGTCATAAAAAGAATTATTTTTTAATTTTATTGTACTTTTATTTTATTTTTATGAAATAAAGAAATGAGGAGCTTTTCCAACACAAAAACAAATGGGACAAATGAACTCCAAGTTTATACAATAAAACGTGGCCATGATATCCACAGGCTTTTCAATAAAAACAGAATGATTTTAGAAAAAGAAAAACAAAACTTCAGTTAAAACATTTAATTTCAAATGTAGATTCTGATTAGCCTTTCAACAATTATTTTTTTGAAAAAAATATTAAATGTCCATATTTAGAAAGATGCTGTTATTTTTTTCTAATTTGATTTTAGTAAGAAATGGTTAATTGTATCACACTAGCTTTAAATGATAAATATATCTTGAATGGAAAATAAAATTTTAATATAAGATGACAGTTTTACTAAACAAATCTGGTGTATTTACCCCCCAAAAATGAATGTTTGAATCACTTTTCCTGTGATCTCTGAAAAAATAGTGTGAGAACTACCCAAGTAACTCTTTTGTGATTATTAAGGGAAATAGTGTTAACCCAAATGTCCATTGGTAGGTATCTGCTAAGGAATTATAATATGTCCATAAAAATATACAGAAGGCAGCTGCACAAAGAATGAGGATGCTCTCAAGGGATTAATAGGGAAAAACTCCAAGAAATATTATTAAGTGAAGAAGGTAAGGTGCTGAACAGAGTGCAGTCGGCCCTCCATATCTGCAGGTTCCATACCCTCACATTCAACCAACTGTGATGGACAATATTTTATTTTATTTATTTATTTACTATTATTATTATTATTTTCTATTTTTCTGAAGTGAGAAGTGGGGAGGCAAGCCCACTAGGGGGCAATGCTCTGCCCATCTGAGGCATTGCTCTGTTGCAAACGAAGCCATTCTAGCACCTGAGGCGGTGGCCATGGAACCATCCTCAGCACTCAGGCCAACTTTGCTCCAATGGAGCCTTGGCTGCAGGTGGGGAAAATAGAGATAGAGAGGAAGGAGAGGGGGAAGGGTGGAGAAGCAGATGGGCTCTTCTTCTGTGTGCCCTGGCTGGGAATTGAACCTGGGACTTCCACATGCCGGGCCAACGCTCTACCTTGAGCCAATAGGCCAGGGACAATTTTTTTTTTTAATTACATTATATTGTTACTGATGTTCACTGTGTGTTAGAGGTCTCTGATGTTTGTGTCTGTACTAAACTTGTAAAGACTATTTTTTCTTATTATTTGCTAAACAATCAAGTATAGACTATTTATATGCCATTGACATTGTATTAGATATTATAAGTAATCTAGAGATGATTAGGTATACAAGAAGATGTGTGTGGGTTATGTACAACTTCTACACCATTTTATATGAGACTTGAAAATCCTAGTACAGTGGTATCTGTGGGGTACTGGAACCAGTCCCACAAGGATACCAAGGGACCACTATATATAATATGCTGTATTCGCCTAAAAAAAAACTTGGAAGCACCATTTTTCTGGCTTTTGAGCTATGTGAGTAAATTATTATACTTGTAATATATGATATAGTTTTGTAAACAAATTAGACATTTTTTAAAGTTTTGTTAAAACTATTATAAGAAGAAACATTTAAAAACTATTACTCATTTCATTAAGTTACTAAATTCAGTTTATTTTATAAGCAAGTAACCTTTAAAGTAAAAAATAAACAACTTAATATTGAACCTTTAACGGAAAGAGAAAGAAGAAAAGAAACCTCACTTTATAGTGCCTTAGTAACCCTATTTTAAAACAATACTTCAGGAAATGCCTACTTTTAGAGCCCTCACGTTCTCTATTACATCAATGTCACATCTCTTTTCTCATGCTTTTCCATTATTGTTTATCACAGATAAACAATTTGCCTGTCAGCACTTTTTCAAACCTCTTCACAGCTTCTGTTTTTTACCATTCCTCTCTGTTAGCTCATTATCCAGCAGGATTTGAAAAGGAAGAAGTTTCCCATGGCTTTATGACACAGAGACTCACCTGTTAGGTTAATTTTGAAGTCAAAGCAATTCTCCTTCCTATTCTTCCTGGAGGAGACTAAGCAGGAAGCTTAAATCTGTACAATTTTTCATTTGTTTTGTCACATCTTCCTAAGGAGGCTTGTCCTTTTATTTGAAGTGTCCTTCTGACTTCCCAGATTATTAGACACGAGCATATTCAATTTAGAATCAAAGACTCTTGAGAAGAGTCATTTTTTTAATCTGTACAAACATATCCTGTCCATTTTCATTCAGTCCAACTCAGGCAAGGAAATAGCAGGGTTATTGCAGCACATATTTTGAGACTATTTTAACACTTTCTGCGGCCATAGATTTTCTGCCAGGAAGTTTCCATAACTTATCTCTCCCCCCTTCCCCATAAAGGAATTTGATTCCCCAGATGATTACTCACTGGCATTTGCCAAATACTGTTGCTTAGACTTTGCTTCTAGATATAAACCTTTTTCTAATTTGCCTTAATAAAAGTAATTAGTTATTTCTTGCCAGTCACAGTAAATAAAATAAAAGAAGTCTTTTTTTTTTTAGCAATCCACACTTGGCTGAGTTAAGCTAATGAAGTTGTACTGAAGAATTCTATTCTGAGTAATAACATTTTCAAAAACTGTTTCAGCAAACCTCAAGAATGAAGATGTTCAGTCTGTCTTTAGCATAAAAACTCAAATTCTAAAAATTTTACAGTTTTTGTTTATTTATGTATTTGGTTGTTTTGAGAGTGACAGGAAGGGAGAGAGGAAGGAGAGAGATAAGAAGCATCAACTTGTAATTGCTTCACTTTTGTTGTTCATTGATTGCTTCTCTTATGTGCCTTGACTTGGGGCTCAATCAGTGACCTTGGGATCATGTTGATCCTGTTGTGACATTGGATGAACCCAAGCTCAAGCCGGTAACCACGGGGTTTGAAACCAGGGACCTCAGCATCCCGGGTCAACACTATCCACTGCGCCACCACGGCCACCACCGGTCAGATAAAATTTTACAAATTTTAATTAGTCACTAATCCGTATTCGTATTGATTTTCTTTCTAAACATCTCCGATTTGCACCATAATAGCCTCGCAACTGATTTTATTGCCTCCAGCCTCTTTCTGTCCAATTCATTCTTACCAAATTCATCTTTCTGAAAGTCTGCTTCCATCATGTCTGACTCTAAACCTTTCAATAAACCTTCATAATAACTTTAATGACAGTTATTTTAAAAGATGGAGCTGGTAAAACATCAATGTATCAACAAGCAGGAGTTGGTTAAATAAATTGAGGTGTCGATGGTTTTTATGGAACTCACGCCTGGATTCTTTTCCTTTCCTCACTTGCCATCTGAGTTGAACTTGTTGGCAGAATTAACTATTTGTTCAGTTTCCTTGCAGTAATTTTAAAATATGTCCTCAAGTTTTTTGACACTCTTTCCTTCAAAAGATGGAGCCAAATTCCCTCTATTAGTGGCTCCCCTATGATGGAATATAGCAGAAGTCATGCTGTGTGACTTCCAAGAGTGGGTCGTAAAATGAAAGCTTCCACTTGGCTCTTTCTTTTGGATTGCTGCGAGAGAACCCAGCCAACTTGTCATGAGGACAATCAATCAGACCTCCTGGTAGAGAGGTCCCCGGGAGGAAAGGAGTCAACCTGCCAGCACCTACTTGCCAGCATTGTGAATGTGCCAATATAGGAGCACATCCTGTAGCCTCAGTGCAGCGTTTTGGATAATTTTAGCTCACCAGTCTTGAGTCTTCCAGCTGGGGACCTAGATGTTGTGGTGCAAAGACAGGCTACCACCACTGGGCCCTGTCTGAACTCCTGACCCATAGAAACTGAGATAATAAATGATTGATTATTACTATTTTAAGGCAATAAGTTTTGGCACAATCAGTTACATAGCAATATATAGTTAACTAATACATCCCACAAAACTCAGGCTGTCACTGTGCGAGGCAGTAAGGGCTCCAATATAATTAAGACAATTTTTGCCTTTAATGGTGTCTGATCCTTTTCATAATTATCTTTTTTCCTCTTTTTTTATTCTTTTTTTAATGAATGGCTTCTGGCTTCAGGCTTTGTTATAGAAGTTTAACAAAGTTGAATTGTTAAAGTAATTTGTTAAATTACCCTAGATAGGTAATTTAAAGCTCTTGGTTTTATCATTTTATATCGTATCTTTTACATTTTATATATGTTTATTTTAATAAGTGCATATGTGTGTTTGTATATATACATTGCAGTGAAAGGTTATTTTTAGAGGAATAGGAATATATATTTTCAATCTTTTTTTAATTTATTTTTTTACAGAGACAGAGAGAGAGTCAGACAGAAGGATAGATAGGAATAGACAGACAGGAACGGAGAGAGGTGAGAAGCATTAATCATTAGTTTCTCATTGCCCTTGCGACAGCATAGTTGTTCATTGATTGCTTTCTCACATGTGCCTTGACCGCAGGCCTTCAGCAGACTGAGCAACCCCTTGCTGGAGCCAGCAACCTTGGGTCTAAACCGGCGAGCTTTTTGCTCAAGCCAGATGGGCCCGCGCTGCGCTCAAGCTGGCAAGCCCGGGGTCTCGAACCTGGGTCTTCCCCATCCCAGTCCGACGCTCTATCCACTGCGCCACCGCCTGGTCAGGCTCTTTTCAAATTTTATACAACACTTTATTTCTTTTTCAAAGAGGGATATCTTTATAAAGCTATGTATGCTCATTCTAAAAAAATGTAAGTATGAAATGTAAAAACAGAAGATAAAATGAAGATTTTTTTTTAGCCAATTAATTAAAGAAATCAGTAAGATATTACCACCAGTTCAGAGGAGAATTCAAAGTATCACATATATGTCAAATAAAGAATGCTGTTAAAAACATGCAAATCAGTGCAAGATGTAGCGTAATTGCTTAATATCTGTAACAGTGGTATTCGGTTGCATTTCTCCAGATACAGTTTGTATTTCTACAGGCAAGATTAATTTACACTGCTATTCTTTCTCTCATGACATTGCCAATTCTTAACGAATTGAGGCCACTGTCTTGCAGGATGCCCCTGAGTCTGCATTTGTCTAATTGTTTCTTAGGATTAGATCCGTAACCAACATTTTGATAAGATTATTTTCTAGGTGGTATTGAGACTAACATCATTTTGTTAGGCAGGCGCCTGGTAGCCAGTTTTGCACTGTTACTGACAAAGCTCCAGTGGCTAAGAGTTCACACATGTCTGATCTTGTCTTTGGGATACTAGTTCTGAGCTTGAAGGAGTGTATGTATCAAGTGGGAAACTTCTTGAAATTGAAGATTATCATAAATTGCATCTAACTCTAGATATTTGCATTTCAAGCATCTTAGATATTGCCTAGGACTCTACATTTTTATTACCACCCAAGATTTCTCAGTTTGTTTTGGAAAGAAGAGCATATTTGAGAAAACACTAATTTGGAGAAAACTACCATGACTAGGCTTATGGAACAAAGCCTACCTGCACTGCACATTGTGACATGTATTTCCACCTGTTTACCACAAGGCTTCCATTCCCAACCACAACCAGCAATGCATTCTGCTAATTGTTGCCTTTATTTCTAATTGACTAGTTATTTTACCTTTGAAGTAAGATTTTAATATTTTAGTTTATTTCTTTTCTGTTTAGAAATAAATATGTGCATATATAGATTTATAAAATATTTTTATTTTCACTTTTAAAAAGAAAGAAAATGAATTAGAATGATCTCACTAGAAGATTAAAATATGATTTTACTTTTCTATAGCTTTCCTCTCAAAAGAAATATCGTAAAACTTCCAAAGGGATGAATTATTTATCAAACATTTATAGAGTGTTTATGGAATGTTTACTGGTAAAGATAAGTGCTTTACAAAGACTGATGCACTTAAGCTTCCTAAAAACCTTATAAAGTAGATACTACAATCATCCTCATTTCCAGATAATGAAACTGATGTACAGAACAGTTAAATTATTCTCTCAGACTTGCAGAGAGCAAGTAATAGGGTCAGGATTCATATTTTTGTGGTTACAGGTAGGCAGGGAGCCTTTGCTGTGTATTAGAGGCTTTCAAACTTGTGCATCTGTGTCTGTGTCTGATGAAGAGAGTGAGCTGGTGCGACCCACACCCACAATGTTTGCCTGAGTTTACTAGCACAGCTGTCTTTTCCCCCTAAGACACAGGGAGGTCCTGAGAGCAATAAAGAATGGAATAGACTCTCACAGAGGGAGTATATTCTCTCATTTCTGGAAGGAACCAGTACTTCACCATTGAGGTTTGAAGAGATCCAAAACCAAGTTTTCTATTGCAAGGGCTTGGCACTGGAAAGTGGCTCAGCCTGGGTGGAGAGGTATTTCTCTAAGATGGAGCCACTGAGGTGGGGGCCCAGAGAGGTCCAAAAGAAGAAGACAGCTCTTCCCGGAGAGCATGGATTTGTGAGTCACTCTTGAACACAGAAGAAATACTCTGTGGGGATTTTCTCTTCAGTTAAAAAAGAGTAGGCATCTACTTTTTTTTTACCTCTGTAAAGTAAGTGATCCTGATTATGTTATGGTGGGTCATCATATACACTCTTGAACTTATTCTATAATAAAGCACAGGATGTCATCCATAAATATTTTAGATTGTACTTAAAGTTTTTAATATTGAAAGGCATCATAGTTTTGAAACCATCCAGTTGCTAAGTTGGGGACTTTCAGAAACTTTTAGAGAAGACTGCACAGACTTAGGTCCTAGCGAGCAGGTTGAAGAGGCCGCATAACAGGAGCTGATAAAATGTGGTTACCAAGACTGACAGCCCCACTTTACCCACAGGCTCCTGGGTCCGTGTTTTCCACCACTCGGTGAGCACCCACCCGAGCCGAGACGCGGAAATGATGCTCTCCAAAACTATCTCTAACAAATGGAGCCGGAGCAAAGGTGGCTGGTGACAATTCTATGGAACAAGTAGCCAATAATTTAGGGCCAGATAATTCTCTCAGTGCAGGGGTGCCCACACTTCTTCAGCTTGCGAGCTACTTATAAGATGACCAAGTCAGAATGATCTACCTACAATAAAAATGCAAAACATAAATTTATTTCTTCTATATTATCATTATTTAAGTTACTATTATTACTATTTAATATTGTGTATTCTTCTTTCACCTTTCTCCTTCTCAGCTCTCTTTTCAGAGGAAAATCAATGTCATAGTTTTTATGAACAATCCGAAAAAGCCGCTCCACATTTCCCTTCTTTGGAATAGCAATGGCACACAGACAGATGAGGCAAACGCACTTAGAATATGACATAGTGAAAAATATCCCCTCCCATTCTGTGTGAAAGTGGTAGGTTTTAGGTTTCTTACTCGGACCAGCTACGGCACTCATTTTTATACCCTTTGTTGTATTTAGTTTAAATAAATTGAAGGCTAACTACGCAGCAATGTAACTGAACAAGTTAGCGCGGTTTAACGCGCATGCGTAGGGTGTCAAAAGTTCAGACGTCAGATTGGCTACCCTGTATGCCAATCAAAAGACAAATGTCTTATTAATGTCATGCGATTTACCCACACTTCCTTGGCGATCGATGTACTGAGCACCCCTGTCTCAGTGGTTCTCAGATTCAGTGTGTCAATCCAGGGGTTTGTTGTGTTCGGTTGTGAGGTAGTTGCTTTGCAACTGACAATAAACTACCAAAATTGTAAATTATGTTAAACATAATTTAGGGCAGTAATCTTGGTAGTACCTTATTGGTCTGCATCTCTTTAGTGGGAAAGAAAAGTTATTGTTAGTCCATGTGCATGTGGAAAGAATAATTTTCTGGTTTATATCATGCGATGTCAAGAGTTTGCCTTTTGATCCCAAACCCTTTAGTCCCCAATATACTCCGACCTCCGAAGAAACTCCTACACAGAGTATTTTTCTTTCATTTAAGATTATAGACTTAAAAGTTTGAAAGTGGTCAGTCAGCTAGGACCTACAAAATTTTCACAAAATGAGCTGAAGTTTAACAAGTTATGAGCTAAGTTAAAAGTTAATTTAAAAAAAGTTTTACCTAGAGAGGATAGGCCATGGCAATGTATGACATCGGGTAATTAGAAGGCAGCAGAATTATTTGTTGGGCTTTGGTAGTGACAGAGGTTGAAAAATCAATGATAAATGAAGGATACTGGAGACCAGCAACCTATTTGGCATCCAGAGTCTAGAGTAGAACACAGTGCTAGAATGAATTTGAATTTTGGCTTTGAAATATGACTTTGGAAAGCTTCATAACTTTCAATTCTCTGTTTCTTGGTGAAATAAGGTTTTCAAAGGAACAATACTTAATATTAAATATATTTGAAACAGGGATCTTCTTCAATGCTGGTAGAAACATAAATTGCCATAGTTGGCCAATATATAGATTTATAAAATGAGCATCATGCCAGCATACTAATTTCCAGGGGAATATACCATTTTGTCCCTTTGCCACTACTAATTTTGGAAGGTTTAATTTCTGTGAAATGGAACGTTAACTTAAAGAGTGGTTTGTGGTAGAGATGACTTTTGTCTAATAAAAAAGATAACCCACAGATTATGTTTTATTGCTCTGTAAGACATTAACAGATTTTATTGAAACCTAACCTACCAATTTTATTCTATTGTTTATTTTTTTCTAAGTGCTTGTAATTATCAAAAATTCCTAAATCTTTTTATAATTAGTTTAGTGATCTTACCAATTTCCTCATAAATGAGTTAAATAAATTTTTGATGAATGCCCAACTTACATTTTTATAAGAGCTAAGATTTTAACTTTTAACAAGAAGGTTACTGATATTTTGACATTAGGTTTATTATCAATATTGTTTAATTAATACGTGAAACAAAAGGGAAAAGAAAAGAATACTAACTTAAGATGGCATCCTCTCTTCTAAACAAAGGGGGAAAAATGAACTAGCATACTGCTATCTTTTTGGCAAACAAAGCTTCATTCCCATGAATTTTGCATTTTTTCCCTGAGTTGATGATACCCATATGTTCATAGGGCCCAGAGAAATGAATAATCCAAACTTTCATGAATTACTAACTTTGTTCTACCTCAGTCTCTTTGAATATTTAGCCTTCAGTTTTCTTCAATCTTAAAGAAAAGTTTTCATGAGATCACTATTCTTTTATAAGATTCACTTTCATTGCATATAGTACAAAATAATATCGACTATGGACCCTCTATATCCTTGGTTATAAAAAGTGCAATGTGAACTGTTCTATTAAGTTGCAAATATTTTATCTACCAAAGACTGTCTCTTATAAAATGTTAATATAAGTTCTTGAATCTATTACATATAAAATAGCATTCAAAGAATTTTATGCATTTGTATATACTTTGCTTCCTCTAAGAGCTGTGTATTAATTTACAGAGAGTAAACAAATACAGACTTCAAATTGTATTGCCTACATTTATTGCCATAACAAAATGCCATAACTTAAATGACAGAAACTTATTTTCTCACAGCCTGGAACCTGGGAGTCCAAGATCAAGGTGCTGGCAAATTCTGTTTCTGGTCGGAGCTCTCTTTCTGGCGTGTACACAGGCATCTTGGTGTTATGTCTTTTTGTTATTGTTGTTGTTCAGTGAGAGGAGGGGAGGCAGGGAGACAGACTCTCACATGCACTCTGACCAAGATCCACCTGGAAAGCCCACTAGGGGGCGTTGCCCTGCCCATTTGGGACATTGCTTCGTTGCTCAGCAACCAAGCTCTTCTTAGTCCCTGAGGCAGAGGCCATGGAGCCATTCTCAATGCCTGAAGCCATCTTGCTCCAATGGAGCCACGGCTGTGGAGAGAAAGGGAGATAGAGAGAGGTGAGATGAAGAGAGGTGGAGAAACAGATGAGCACTTCTCTTGTGATCCCTGACCAAAAATCAAACCGGGGCACCAACACGCCTGGCCCATGTTCTACCACTGAACCAACTGGCCAAGGCCATGATACGTCTTACAATGGCCTTTACCAGATGCATATGTAAAAGAGAAAGAGCTCTTTGGTGTCTCTTTTTATAAAGACACTGATCTTATCCCATCTAGGCCCCACTCTTATGACCTCATTTACCCTTACTTTCTCAGATGCCCCACATCCAAATGCAGCCACAATGGGAATAAGAGCTTCAATATATAGATTTTGAGAGAAATACATTCAGTCCATAATAAAAATATGTAATTATATTTTTAAATATCTGAAGTTCATTCTTTGGCTTTTTTGGTAATAGAGGGAAAAAATGCTAAAAAGTCATTATGAAGCATTAATAAGGTTTTATTAACTGTGAGAAGTACAAGACTAAGGCAACAGTATATATTTACATCATTTGCTCTTCTTCAACATCAAAATTAATGACATCACATTTATATCAATATTTAGCATTGATACACATTTTTCTACATATGTAAGTTTTAAACCAAACAGAAGATAATTCTTCATAAATACAGGAGACTGATCTAGAATTCCTGAACTAATTTTATTAGGAGGTAAACAGAAGTGATTCAAACCTACTTTGTTTTCTCAACACATAGAATATTCTTCTTAAAACTGCCTTTCCTTGCCTGACCAGGTGGTGGCGCAGAGGATAGAGCATCGGGCTGGGATGCGGAAGACCCTGGTTTGATACCCCGAGCTTGCCAGCTTGAGCGTGGGGCCCATCTGGCTTGAGCAAAAGCTCGTCACGAACTTGGACCCAAGGTTGCTGACTCCAGCAAGGGGTTGCTCGGTCTGCTGAAGGCCCACGGTCAAGGCACATGTGACAAAGCAATCAATTAACAACTATGGTGTCGCAACAGCAACTAGAAACTAATGATTGATGCTTCTCACCTCTCTCCGTTCCTGTCTGTCTGTCCCTATCTAACCCTCTCTCTGAAAAAAAAAAAACAAACAAGAAAAACCTGCCTTTCCTCTGATCAGTAAACACCCTCATGGTACAAACGTGTACCTGTTTTTCTTTACCTCGTGAAAAAGCTACTTAGCTTTGTCCTTGGCTTTAACATAAAGCAAAACTGTTAAAATAAAACCAGGATAATACTTATACTTGCGGTGAAGCAGCATCAAAACTAGCACAGTGAACACAAAGCGATGTGTATGACTTTCTGTATCCTTTTTATGATGAAACAAACCTTTTTCGTTATTGTTGGTGTCTTATTCAGTGTTGGTATAAACAAATGAACTTGATCTAAAGTAAAGATAGGATTTGAAAATATAAACGCATAATATAAAAATCTAAATAATCCACCCTAGCCAGAAAGCTCAGTTGGTTAGAGCATAGTCCCCATATGTAAAGCACAGTTATATCCCTGTTCAGGGCACATACAGAAGCAAATCAATATTTCCATCTCTCTCTCTCTCTTCCTCTCTAAAGTCAATCAATAAATTAAAAAAAAAAAGAAGTGGGGTCTCAGAACCCCTGTTTAAAAAAGAAAGAAAAGAAAATCTAAATTATCCACCCATTTTTTCTTTTTTTAAAAAGTTCAATTAAAAAAATGGACAATCAAAAAAATTGACTTTCTGGAAAAGATAAGTATATTATAAAAGATTATATTACTTTTCAAAGGTATTACTTACCTTAACAAAACCATTAACTAAAACATATTTTTATGTCACAATCTACTTATAATTAAAACAAAACATTAAAATGATAAACATTTTAAATTAAATGTGCCAAAATCAACCTAACTCACATATTTAAATGAAAGAAAGATAGCAGGGGAGTTAGTAAACCCCAGATATTAGGCAGACTTGATCTGTAGACCACAGATTATTCAGTGAATAAATGAGATAAAAAGATAAAAGGAAGAATACTTTTGAGACCCAGATGACTAATAAATTAATTTACTCTAAATGTGTCACAAAACCTGAAACTCAGCAGAATCCCTGCATTCAAAACTATACAGAGTGAAGCAAAAGTAGGCTTACAGTTGTCCTTATGGAAAATAATACAATAATTAATAAATAATAATACAAGAATAAACTGTGCTTTGCATACTCACAATTGTAAACCTACTTTTGCCCCACCCTGTATTCTCATATAAGTTATAGATATATTTAAGAAGAGCAAAAATTTGTATTTTTCCCTTATTTTTTTAAATGAAGATTTTATTTTATTTTTAGAGAGAGAAGAAGACAGAGAGAGAAAGAAACATCAATTTGTGTTCCACCTATTTATGCATGCATTGGTTGATTCTTGTCTGTGAGTGCTCTGACTGGGGGGTCGAACCCACAACCTTGGCATAGAAAGACAATTCTCTAACCAACTGAGCTACCAACCAGGTCCAAGATTTTATTTTTTAAGAGCCTGTATTCATGTACAATAAAAACACTCACAAATAAAAAATTGTTGCATAATCCGTGGTGGCGCTCTGGGCTGTTGACATCTCTAATTCGAAATCCTGGCTTGCCCTGTTAATGCACATACAAGAAACAACTACTACGAGTTGATGTTTCTTGCTCTACACCCCCTTTCTCTGTCTCCTCTCTCTAAAATCAATAAATAAAATCTTTAAAAAAGAAAAAGAAAAATTGGCCCTGACCGGTTGGCTCAGCGGTAGTATATTGGCTGGACGTGTGGAAGTTCAGGTTCAATTCCCGGCCTGGGCACACAGAAGAAGTGCCCATCTGCTTCTCTATCCTCCCCCCTCTCCTTCCTCTCAATGTCTCTTTCCCTCCTGCAGCCAAAGCTCCATTGGAGCAAAGTTGGCCCGGGCACTGAGAATGGCTCCATGGCCTCCACCTCAGGTGCTAGAATGGCTCTGATTGCAGAGAAGCAACACCCCAGATGGGCAGAGCATCGCCCCCTAGTGGACATGCTGGGTGGATCCTGGTTGGGCACATGTGGGATTCTGTCTCTGCCTGCCCTCTGCTTCTCACGTCGGAAAAATACAAAAAAAAAAAAAGAAAAAAAAGAAAGAAAAATTGTCTTTTGTTTATTATTATTATTATTATTATTATTAGACTAATTTGTTTTTCACTGGTATTTGCACAAAACCATGAAATTCAGAACATCTGTATCATAGATTTGAAAGAAAAATACGGGGAAAAGTATGTTTGGCATACTGTCAGGAGATTCAGATTGTATTCTGCTGTTGGTATCCATCTGTGTGCCTATGAAGAAATCCCTTTATCCTTCTGAGCTTGGTGGAGTGAGGATGTACAAAAATAGACAAGATGAAGTCTTTGTTGTAGGTACCATATGACAGTATGCTAATGTTATAATAAAATTCACTAACACTGGAATTACAAATATCCTGTCTACATCTGAACATGGACAAGAGGAATTTACTTCTCCACAGGGTAGGCAAAAAATCATTGTGAAGAGATCAGAATTTAAACTTAATCTTTAAAAATATGGATTTTTATAATTAATTTGCAATTGTAAATATTAGCCAATAGAATATTATATTGTGATTGAGAGCTAGGCCTTTTGTGTTAATTGAAATGAAAGTATAGATTGTGTAGCTAGTTGTCTAAAGTTTTCGTTACAGGAAAGTCTAATTTCATGGTTCAGATTTTCCTATAATTAATAAACAAAAGTAATTGGGGTCACCTGCTGGCCCTTTGGTAATTCAATTAATTCCCTTTCTATCAAATATCCATTTTCTACCTCGTATTTAACTTAAAAGGTTTAAGACAGTATATTTTGGTATTTTTACTTCAAATTTGCCATTTTGATTAGATCCAAATAATTTTCATTTAGTACATAAAGTAGACAAACTGTTTGACTGAAGACATTTCTGCAGTGTTTGAGTGTGTGTTTTGTCTGTTGAAAGGCTAATTTCATAGCTTTTCATAGATTCTTAACCTCTAAAATTGAAAATAATAAAAAAATAATAACACATATAGCATTGTTTTTAAAAATTTATTCATATTGCCTCTAATCATTTACAAATTTTCTGTGTTGTAGAAACTGTTATTATCTTCATTTTACTTGTAAGAAAACCCAATAGTAAAGAACCTTGCCCAAGATCACCCAGCCATTTAGAGGCAGAAGCTGGATTTAAAAACATAATTTGGAAGGAAAGCCTGTTTGTGGCTTTCTACCTTCTCTAATGCAATGGCTACTGAGCCTCCATTTTGAAAAAGCCAGTGTTAAATTTGCAGAAATGTCAGCTTGTTCACAGATATTTTAATGCAAAAATAGCTTAAATATAATATAATATAAACTTATAGACTCTATGGGAATTATTTTAGGTTTTACATGTGTGTATTTTTATTTCATTTTGTAGTGGGAAGTCAGAGATACTTTTGTCTTTAACCTGGTTTCTTTAACCAGATGTGGGCAGACAGTACTTATGATGCTAAAAATCAAAGGTTGAATTCTTTGTTCCTATATGTGTAACTTATGTTTTAAAAAATAACTTCTCATAAGAGTAGCACCTTTAGTTCTCAGATCCTCCTACACTATCCTATTTTATCCTAAACACAAACACAATAAGGTGAGACAAGTGTTAATGTTCGTATTTTACTTACGAGGAATTTGAAGCACAACAACTAGTTGTCCTGCCCCAGGTCACACAGCTAGGGAGAGGGAGAGGTGGTCGGAACTCAGTTCTCTGAACTCCTAGCTTCAGATTCATTCCCTGAAGAAACCGCTATTTTTTGTTGAATATCTCCCATAATTTCTTTTCTTTTCTCTTCTTTTTCTTTTATTTCCTTTTATTTTTTTAAGGCACGTTTTAAGAAGAATCTTTGACAATAGTCTTGATTTGGCTATTTTTAGGAGACTGGAACTGATTCTTAACAGTGTGTATACTAAGGTGACCAACTTTATTACAATGAAAAAAAGGACAAAAATAAATGGAAGAAAACAATGTCGTAAATAAAAGAAACATTTTATTCATTTCAACAATAATACACTATAACATGATAAATGCATAATAAAAACATTTGTAATATTTTATATTGTAATTATGCTTACATGCCTATTAATTTTTAATAATAATTGTAAGAAAAAAGTACTCATTTAGATACAAATACATCACACGCAGTGGATAGACTCTGCATTGATCGAATACGGACATTTACAGATTAGTCTTCCAATATCAAAAAGGAGGACATGTAGGAGGACACTTTTCGAGGGAGGACAGAATTTAAAAAAGAAAGACTGTCCTCCCTAAAGGAGGACGACTGGCCACCTTATATATACACTTATTTGTATATTTTTGGGACTTCTTTGATGGGGACAAGCAAGACACAGAGCTGAGTGCTTCATTTGAATTTCCTCATGGGCTATGAATGATAATTATGTGGTTTCCAAATTAGTTCAACTAGTTTCAATGTTAAGCAGGCAGACAAGGGCAAGGAGGTGTTCCCTGAGCTCTGGCAGGAAACTAATGGCAAAAACCTTTAACCAAGGGAAAAATAGTCCAGCGTTAGTAAAGAAGTAAAAAGGTCTTTAGTTCAGATTAATTATCATTAATAAGTGGTTAGAGTGGAGCTTTTTCAAATGGGCTCATGGACTATTTGCATCTGAATTACCTGTGGGTCTTTATTCATTCTGGGCTCCACCCCCAGTTGATAAAATCAGGATCTCTGGGCTGGGACCAGGAATTTGTAACTTCACCTAACTTCAAAAGGAGCCAATGAAGCCTGACCAGGCGGTGGATAGAGTGCCGGACTGGATTGTGGAAGGACCCAGGTTCAAGACCCTGAGGTTGCCAGCTTGAGCGCGGGCTTATCAGGCTTGAGCAAAAAAGCTCACCAGTTTGGATCCAAGGTTGCTGGCTCGAGCAAAGGGGTTACTCCTCTGCTGAAGGCCTGCAACAAAAAACTGATGATTGATGTTTCTCATCTCTCTCCGTTCCTGTCTATCACTCTCTCTATCTGTCCCTGTAAAAAATAAAAAAAAAAATTACATTGTGTCTCGATTTTAATTCATTAACGGGAACAAATGTGCCACTCCGATGTCAGACCTTAGTAAGGGAACTGTGCGGAGCTTAGAGAGGTCTCTACTAGTTCTTAACTTTTCTGTAAATCTGAAACTGTTCTGAAAAGTAATGTTTTAACAAAATGCTCTGGTCTGTTTGGGCAATTGAGAACAATTACAGGTACCGACAGACAGAGAAAAACCAAGATTTACCTGGCACCAATTTGTGCCAAGCCTGGGCAACTGTTGAAGCCAGGCCAGACTCTGGATCAGGATCGACCTGAGCTCATAGACGGCCCTGATTCAAGATGGGAAGATGCCATAGTTCGGAAAACTAAGAGAGCTCTGTTTCCCCAAGACAAAGATCTTTTATTCCTTTTAAGGGCAAATAAACACTTGGGAGCTCTTTCAAGTCAGTGTTCCCTGAATATCAATTTGAGAGAGAAGAGTTGACTTTGGTTGAGGATTTAAATGAGTACCAGCTTCTGTTCTAACCATATGTGTCAACTCCCTTCATGCTCCCAAATAGCCCCATGAGGTAGGCATGGATGAACCCACTTTCCAAGTGGGGAAAGGGAGGCTGTGAGAGGCTCCGTGGTCTGGGGGCTGGCTACAAGCCAGAGACCGAGGTTTCCTACTGGGGCCGAGAGTGCCCTCTGCCTCTGGAAATACGCTTCCCCCACCTTCCTTCTTTTCCTCCCAGTTCACGTCCAAATTAGTAGGAAATCCTGTGACTCTGCCCTCAAAGTAAATACAGAATCTGACCACTCTCACCACCGGCTCCCTCAGGCGTCCCTCAAAGCTTGCCTGATTATTGTGTTTCAATGAGTATTGACAAATGGGAACCGTCAAGTAACAAGAATCACAAGATAGAACTGTTCCGTCAACCCCAAGCTTTAGTCGGTTCCTCTTCAGTTAACCCGCCTTTCCTGCCACCGCTGCCTGCGGGCGGGTGTCTGGCTACCACTAATCTGCTTTCTGTCACTGTAGACGTGCCTTTTCTACACTCCATTTTATTTCAATGGAATCACGCAGTATGTACCCTTTAGCGTATGGCTTCTTCCACTTGGCAAATGCTTTTGAGATTCATGTATCGTGTTATATGTAGCTCATTACTTTTTATTGATCAGAAATATTCTATTGTATAAATATACTATTGTATAAATATTCTATTGTATAAATATAAATATTTATCTATGCATCAATTCATAGGACATTTAGATTCTTTCCGGTTTGGGGCAATTCTGAATAAAGCTGCTATGAAGATTCCAGTGCAAATCTTTTGTGCGCACATGATTTGGTTTAGTTGGCTAAATACTGCACCTACTACTGAGTCTGCTGGGTCTTAAATGAATGCATGGTGGTAAACTTGTTTTAAGAAACTGCTGAGTTTTCAAAATAGTTGCATCATTTTTCATTTCCTTTAGCAATTTTTAGATTGTTTCTCACTCTTGACAATGTTTGGTATTGTAAGTCATTTTAAATTCTGCCATTGTAATAGATGTGTAATAATAAAATCTTATTATTATTTTAATTTGCATTCTCCCAATGACTAATGATGTTGTGAATGGTTTTTTTTTTGTATGTATTTGCCATTCATATGTTCTGTTTATAGGTGCATTATCTATTCAAATCTTTTGCCCAGTTTTTAATTAAGTTGATTATTATTTTAGTATTGAATTGTAAATTTTTTTTTATGTGTTTGGGATACAAGTCCTTTATCACATATATGTTCTGCATATATTTTCTCCTTGTCTGTGTTTTTGTCTTTTTAGATTTTGTGCCTTTTGAATTTTGGTGAAATGCAACTTTTAATTTTTTAATGGTTTGTATGTTTGGCATCTTATTGAAGAAATTTTTGTTATGAGGTGAATACACCTTAAGTTAATCCATAGATTCAGTAATATCTGGACCAATATTCCAATAAGCTTTTTTTGTAGAATTTGAAAAGTTGGTCCTAAAATATACATACAATTGCATATGACACAGAATAGCAAAATAATTTATAATTGAATTTATTAGGATGACATTAATTAATAAAATTATATAGCTCCCAGGTATACAATTCTGTACTACATTATCTGTATGTTGTATTGTGTTTGCCACCCCAAGCCAAGCCTCCTTCCATTACCATTTAGCCCCCTTTTACCTCTTCTACCGCCATCCACTTTTCTTTCTCTCTTGTAACCCCCACACTGTTGTCTGCCTCTGAGTTTTCTTTTTGCTTAATCCCTTCACCTTTTTCACCCAGTTCCCCAACCCCCATTCTTTCTGACAGCTATCAGTCTGTTTTCTTTAGCTATGAGCCTATTTCTATTTTGTTTGTTAGTATATTTTATTTATTAGATTTGACATATGAGAGAAATCATATCATACTTATCTTTCTCTGACTGGCCCATTTCATTTAGCATATCACTCTCCAGTTCAATCCATGCTGTCCCAAAAGGTAATACTTACTTCTTTTTATAGCTGAGTAGTGTTCCATTTTGTAAATGTACCACAGTTTTATTATCCACTCATCTATACTGATGGGCACTTTATCTACTTCCAAATCTTGCCTATTATAAACAATGTTGCAGTAAACACAGAGCTACATATATTCTTTCAAATTAGTGTTTCAGGTTTCTTCTAATATATTCCCAGAAGTGGAATCCCTGGGTCATAAGCAGCTTTGCTTTTAAATTTTTTGAGGCAACTCCATACTGCTATGCGCAGCGGAGTAAAAATAATTTTGAATAAGAACAAAGTTGAAGGCCTTAGATTACCTGAAGTTAAGATATACTATAAAGCTAAAGTAGTCAAGACAGTGTTTTTTCTTTTGTATAAGAATAATATAGAAGTCAATGGAATAGAATACATTCCAGAAATAGACATACAGAGACAGATGCGCGCACACACACACACACACAATTGATTTTTGACTAAAGTGACAAAGTAAAGCAAAAAAATATTTAATATTTTTAACAGAAAGTGGTGAATAACTTCATATCCAAAGTTAATAAAATAAAAACTCAACTCTTAGCTAATAACACAAACAAAAATTATCTCAACATGGGTCATAGACCTAAATGTAAAAATAAAGCTCTAAAACTTACAGAAAAAAACACAGGTAAAAGATCTTTGTGTTCATAAGTCAGACCAAAGCAGGAGCTGACAAACTACTGCCAGTAAGCAAAACATGCCTGTTGCCTTTTCTAATAGACTTTAGAGGTGTGCAGTCATGCTCATTGGTTTATATGTAGCCCATAGCTTTCGTGCTAAACTCAGGGGCTGAGTTTAGTAGTTGCAACAGAAACCATTTGGACCATAAAATTTAAAATATTTATAATCTAACTCTTCGCAGAAAACATTTGCTGACTCCTGGGCCAGAATATTTTAAATGGAAGCACAAAGTTTATAAAATTAAGAGAGACAGCCTGACCAGGCAGTGGTACAGTGAATAGAACATTGGACTGGGATGCGGAGGACTCAGGTTCAAAACTCAAGGTCACAACCTTGAGTGGAGGCTTATCTGGTTTGAACGTGGGTCACGGGTTTGAACATGGGATAATAGACATGACCTCATGGTCGCTGGCTTGAGTCCAAAGGTTGCTGGCTTGAAGCCCAAGGTTGCTTGCTTGAACAAGGAGTCACTCACTCTGCTGTAGTCCCCCAGTTAAGGCACATTTGAGAAAGTAATCAATAAACAACTAAGATGCCACAACGAATAATTGATGCTTTTCATATCTCTCCCTTTCTGTCTGACTGTCTCTATCTGTCCCTCTCTCTGTCTCTATAACAGACACAAAAAAGATTCAGAACAACCATCTGAGTGCATATAATATCAGACATGGTTCTCTGTGATCCTTCACGCTGCCCCCTCTCTCTCCCCATCCCCAGTCCTTTGCCATCTCAGGGCTCCAGGCATAGCATTTTATCCAAACTAGCAAGCTGCTTTTGTGTAGTGCCTTTACCCTGGATGTTCCTTGCTTGGAATACTCTCTACAGATACCTACCCACTTGGCCCTAACATATTTTAGGTCTCAGATCAACTGTCTTTTAATGATGCCTGTGTTTACCATTCTTTTCCCTGTGTACCTCATGTCTTCCCACTCCTCCATGATCCATTTCAAACCAGTTCTACTCTTTTGCGTGTGTGTGACAGAGACAAACAAAGAGACAGAGAGAGGGACAGACAGACAGGAAGGAGAGAGATGAGAAGCATCAATTCTTCATTGTGGCTCCTTAGTTGTTCATTGACTGCTTTCTCATATGTGCCTTTACTGGGAGGCTGCAGCAGAGTGAGTGACCCCTTGCTCAAACCAGCAACCTTGGGCTCAAGCCAGTGACCTTGGCTTCAAGCCAGCAACCTTTGGGATCAAGCCAGCGACCGTTGGGCTTAAGCCAGCTACCATGGGCTTCAAGCCAGGGACCTTTGGGTTCAACCCAGTGACCAGGGGGTCATGTCAATGATCCCACGTTCAAGCCAGCAACCTCATGCTCAAGCTGATGAGCCCACACTCAAGCTGGATGAGCCCATGCTCAAGCTGGTGATGTCTGGTTTCAAACCTGGGTCCTCCGTGTCCCAGTCTGAAGCTCTATCCATTGTGCCGTCGCCTGATCAGGCTACTTTTTTTCTTTTTCCCCCCTTTCACATATTATCTTCTAACTTGCATTTGAATTCGCCTATTTAAAAGCCATGCCCCAGCTCCTGTGCTTCCAGAAGGGATGCTCCAGAATTTCAGGATTGTTATCTGATAAAGCTGTGGAGGGAGCTTGTCACGTCAGGCCTGCTTCTTATATATTTGAGCATATTGAGATTTTATTGAGACAGTTATTTAATCCATATTATCTGCTTTGAGAGAAAAGCATTATCCTATGTATAATTATCTGGTGTAATAATAGCTGCCACCTACTACATGCTTACCACGGGGTCAAGTGTAGTGGCCTGCAGCACAATAGGTAGGGAACTGGGCATCTAATGGCTAGAGGGTCAGGTGAAAGACTCACATTATCTTATGATACTGTCCTCACATTCAACCGGAGTCATCAATTATGATCATAGTATCAAAGAAAAGGAAAATTAGGCTTGATATTTTTGGTAATTTGCTCAGGATCACATAATTCACTAAAGTGCAAAGAAAAGATCCAAAACTGGATCACTGGTTGGGTCATGTCCTCGACAGTGACAAGTTCGGTTCAGCATTTCACATTCGAAGTGAACTACCTCTGGCCCAGAGTCCACAGACTGCCAGCACCGCAGGGCAGCCGCCTGGGCTCCGGGCAGAGCCCAATGGAAGCAGCACCATTCTCAGAACATGTGCTAACTCAGTCTTATTTGATAGACTCCATGAATATCTTAGTTTGATATTCCCCAGCATTTTATAATTATAAAAGCTTCTGTAGGAAAGTGTATTAATGTTCACATGAAATGAAGAAATAAATACAGTATTGTAGAAATCTTTGCCTGAGATTCACCAAAAAATGAGGTCAGAGAAGTTCTAGTCCTAGTTCCTTGCCTGTCAGCTGTGTTTCCTCCATTGAGTTATTACATCAATCTCTATTTCAGTGGCCCTCTCTTCACAAGTAGAGGTTAAAATGGTACCTGCATTTAGTATCATGAAGGTGTTTGACTTAGTATAAGTGTAGATATAAAAAATTTTAAATGTATGCTCTGGCTGGATAGCTTGATTGGTTAGCATTGTCCCAAATTCAGAGGTTGCAGGTTTGATCCCTGGCCAAGGCACATATGGGAACAGATCAATATTCCTGTCACTCTCCTCTCTCTCTTTTTCTCTCACTAAAATCAAAGAATAAAAATGTTTTAAAAAGAAATTTAGAATTTAACAACTCTGCATAGTTAAGTGTTCAATAAATATAACTATAAATATGTGTGTTCTATGGTAGGCAGTCAGATTAATTACCTGGCTTTTCTTAAGTAAAAAGTTATAGTAGTCAGGTGGTTGTCTGTCAGAATTATAAAATAAATTAAGTTCTTTGTAATATGGAGCTCTTGTCTTGTTTATCTTAATTTATAATCTATGGAATCTTAAGAACCACTAAAAAAGTAATTTTAGGATCAGTCTTCCTTTTAAAGCAATTTCCTGACTTCATTTTGATTCTCACATAAGTCACTCAATGTACTGCAAAACTAAGAAACCTGTCTGTCACTATCTAATCCCTCTCTGTCTTAAATAATCTATTATTTAGTCACAGACCGAATTATCATCATATTTGTCATTTCAGCATAGATTAGTGAGTTCTGGCCATACCACAATAAACTGACAAAAGTGGCTTCAGAATTTTAATGATTCCCACCATCCTGGATACAACAAAAGCTTTCATAACTGTTGTTCCAGAAACGAACAAACAAAAATCAATGTAACACTATGTCAAAACCTTCTCAAAGTGATAGGAGCAATCTCTGAGCAATGTTAATCAAGCTGTGAGCAGAAGGAATATATATAGCCTTCAGTGCACTCTCCCAACAGCATCCCTGGCCACAGTCTGTCTTCTCTGACTTGAGTTTCAATTTCAGTAAAAATACCTGCATAATCTCAAAACCTTTGAAAATATTCTGTAGAATTAGGGGTCCTATTTCCAGTTAAGATGATGGCATAAGCAAATGTCCTACTCAACTTCTCCCACAACTACATCAAAACTGCAACTAAACTACAGAATAACCATCATTCAGAACTACCTAAAATCTGGTTGAGTGGAAGTCCTACAACCAGGGATTTAAAGAAAAATATAAATCAAGACTGTGGGGGGGGGGCAGAGATACAGAATGGGCTGGTCTCATACCCCCGTGTGACAGTTTAAAATGAGAAGAAATATCTCAGCTGCACAGGTGTCTTCTGAAGAGTGAGGGATGTCAACCCCACACTGGTCCCCACAGCTCAGGGTTCCAGTGCTGGGAAGAGAAATCCCAATAACTTCTGGTTGAGAGCTATGGGAGTCCCAAGCAATACGTTTGAAGGACCTGTGTATGGACTTCACTCTGACTCACTCCCTCTGAGCTCCAGCACTCAGGTAGCAGCTTGAAAGAAATCAGGGACATACGGGGAACACTGGATTGTCTGGCATCAGGGCAAGAATTGGGTGGGGACAGCTTTCTTCCAGTTAAAAGGGCTGGCAGAGGCCATTGTCCCTTTTCTAAGACTCCCCTCCCCCAACAGAGCCAATTGGTAGTTGCCAAATCTGAGTCTTCATCTACCTCGTTCACATTGTTTGCTTAACCCTGGTGATTTTCTGAGACCCTGTCTCACCCAACATGTGGGCCCACCCAAGCTGTTTTCTGTGGCTTTTTCATACCAAAGGCCTCTCTTGCCTCATGCTTCAGACTTTTCGAAATCTCTCAAACAAAAAGCATTTGGCCTCTGCATACCTTGTACTTCTTGCTAAGTGGTCCCAGGCCTAGCACTGGTGGCAGTCAGCCTTGGATCACCATTGGGCTTCTCCTGGGCACCTTCAAGCCCAGCGCAAGTAGCAGCCATCTGCAGGACGGGCTTGGCAAATACCAAAGCCCCACTGGAGTAAGTCCTGCTCTACAGGGTTGATTCCTGCACAGCAACTCCTCCATTATAGTCACAGACAGTCCTCACAGCCAATCAGCCCGGGGGTCAATACCTTCCAGTGACATCCACAGCAAGCAAGGCTCAACTACAATAAGACAACACATAGTCCACACACAGGGCTCCTGGAGCACCCAGCTCAAGCAACAGGGGAGGCTGTGCCACTGGGCTCTACAAGATACCTACTACATACTACCGCTTTACCAAGTTTAAGGGACATAACAGCTTTACTTAATACATGGAAACACACATAACACAGACAAGTAGCCAAAATGTAAAGACAAAGAAACATGTCCAAATGAAAGAATAAGGTAAATCTCCAATAAAAGAACTAAATGAAATTGTGGCGAGCAAACTATCAGATACAGAGTTCAAAACAATGTTGATAAGGATGCACAAAAAACTTAGTGAGGACATAGAAACCATAAAAAAAGAACCTATCAGAAGTGAAGGATAAACTAACTGAAATGAAGAATAATTTACAGGGAATCAATGGTAGAATAGATAAAGCCAAGAATCAAATCAGTGATTTAGAATATAAGAAAGCAAAACAAAACAAACAAACAAACAAAAACACCTAATCAGAACAGCAAAAAGAAAAAAGAATGCAAAAAAAAAAAAATGAAGATAGTGTAAGGAGCCTCTGGGACAACTTCAAGTGTACCAACATTCACATCATTGGGGTGATGGAAAGAGAAAAGAGAAAGAAATTGAAAATCTATTTGAAAAATACCAGAAAACATCCTTAACCTGATGAAGGAAAAAGACATACAAGTGCAGGAAATGTGGGCAGTCTCAAACAAGATGAACCCATAGAAGCCCATACCAAGACACATCATAATTAAAATGCAAAATGTAAACACAAAGAGAAAATGTTAAAAGCAGCAAGAGAAAAGCAGTTAGTTACCTAGAGAGGAGCTCCCATAAGACTATAAGCTGATTTCTTGACAGAAACTTTGCAGGCCAGAAGGGTGGCAAGAAATATTCTAAGTGATGAAAAGCGAGGACCTACAACCAAGATTACTCTACCCAGCAAAGCTATCATTTAGAATCAAAAGATAGATAAAGAAAGAGCTTCCTAGACCAGAAAAAGCTGAAGGAATTCATCACCAACAAATTTATATTACTTGGAAGGTTAAAGAGTTTTCTTTAAGAAAAAGAAAAAGAAGATAAAAATGTGAACATTAAAATGGCAATAAATACATATCTATCAACATTTGAGTCTAAAAAACAAACTAAGTGAACAAGCAGAACAAAAACAGGCTCAGAGATACAGAGAACATTTTGAGGGTTGCCAGGTGGGAGAAGATTTTGGGTAATAGGAGGTGAAAAAGGTAAAAGGATTAGGAAGTACAGATGGGTTGTTACAGAATAATCACATGGATGTAAAGTACAGCACAGGGAATAAAGTCAATAATATTCTAATAACTATGTATGGTGTCAGAATGAGTATAAAACTTACCTGAATGATCACTTGCTAAGTTACATACTGTCTAATTACTAAGTTGTACCCCTAAAATTAATATAATATTCTATGTCAACTGTAATTAAGAAATTAAAAAATGATTAGAATAAAAAAAGAAAAAGATAAAAAGAATATTTGGGTCTTACCACTAACCTGCACCTCTATACCTAGCTCCAATTCATTTTTCATTTCTCAGCTTAATCCTTAATGTTATCCGTAGTCTCCCCTAATAGCCCAAGTCTGATTCACATGCTTCTCTTAGCACACTGCACAGACTCAGTCATACTGTTCATTACACATTGAGCCCAGAATGTTAAAATTGACTATTTACTATTTATCTAGTCCTATATTATATTCCCAGTGCTTAATGTAGTACATGGTACATGGTAGTCATTATTTGTTAACAAGTAAGTCTCTAAAGGATTCTCTGTATGAAAAATGATGTAATACAACTACCCTGAAGAATTATGATAAAATAAGATGCTGAGTATAAATATGCTTATGTATCACAATGCTTAGCAGGTAGTAGACATTCAATAAATATTAGTTGAATATGAAGTCTATTTTATCAGTCACAATATAACATTAATTTTGTTGTAGGTTCAAACTGTGTATGTGTATTAGCATTCTTTTTGTTCTTTTAATGGTTGGTTCTTATTTGGGGGAGGATTGTTAAAATGATTAGAATATATGCTGGGAAACTAAACTCTCTTTTTAGTAGGGTGTTATAACTCTGATCTTTTAATTTTTCAACCTCTCATACTGTTTTTTGCAAATATATTTTGCTCAATAAAATCTCAAAGTTCATTTTGTGAAGTACATGATATTCTAAGTAAACATATTTTACAGAAAATTAAAGCTACCCATTTTGGATTTGTTTACAGTTAGAATACAATTTATAATCTTCTTTAAGAAGTGTCTTCATAGTTCATTGTTATTATACATATGTATAGAAATGTCTTTTCTGTCATGAATATTTGTTAAAACCACTGGGTGAAAGTTTGCTGAGGAGCAAGATCTACAGTCTCCAAGTATTTCCCCACAAACTACTCATGAATGACAAAGGAAAAGCAGTGACTTTTCAATTGAGAAACATAGCGAGTACTACCTTCATTAAGTGCTCAAAAATAACCTGGCCTTGGAACAAACCAACATTCTGTGCCTTTTGATATAATGCACAGTGAAAACTACACCATCATATGGTTATATTTCTGCCACAAATGTACAACTTGAATTTAAGCATAAGGAAACAATAAGTGGCCTGTACTTTTCAAAAATGTCAAGGTCAAGAAGCACAAAGAAAGGCTAAGTAACTTGTCTATATCAAAAGAGACTAACAGGTCATGACAATTGTCATGTGATATAACACATAATTCTGGAATGGATCTTCAGCTGAAAGGAGAGAATCATGGTGCCTAAGAAAATGAAGAGAATTTGAAAACGATTATGGATAATAGATTTATCAAACTTATTTTTGATAACTGTTATCTGTTTATGTAAGTAAATATTCTTCTTAGAAATAACCACTGAAATATTCAGGAATAAAGAGACATAATATTTCTAACTTATTTTCAGATGGTAAGACAACAATGACAGAGAAGGATAGAGACAGAGAGAGAATGACAGAGCAAATACGACCAATTGGAGTTCCTTGTCCTTGTCTTGCAACTTTACGATTAATTAATAATTATATCAAAATAACTCATTACTCCTAGGCCTTGGCCAGCTGGCTCAGTGGTAGAGCGTCGGCCCAGTGTATGGAAGTCCTGGGTTCAATTCCCAGCCAGGACACACAGGAGAAGCATTCATCTGCTTCTCCACCCTTCCCCCTCTTCTTTCTTTCTCTCTTCTCCTCCTGCAGCCAAGGCTCCATTGGAGCGAAGTTGGCCCCGGCACAGAGGGCGGCTCCATGGCCTCCGCCTCAGGCGCTAGAATGACTGTGGATGCAATGGAGCAACAGCTCAGATGGGCAGAGCATCTGCCCCCTGGTGGGAATGCCGGGTTGATCCAGATCCGGGGCACGCGGGAGTCTGTCTGACTGCCTCCCTGATTCTAATTTCGAAAAAATACAAAACAAAACACAAAAAAACCCAAAACAAACAAACAAAAAACCCCTCATTACTCCAAAAATGTCCTTCTCTGAAATTAACTTCATGTGCTTTGATATTAGATATCCAAATATATTGGATCCTGTGATCCAAATACTGTTTTTTGCAAATATATTTTGCTCAATAAAATCTCAAAGTTCATTTTGTGAAGTACATGATATTCTAAGTAAACATATTCACTGTGCAGGATATTAGATATCCAAATATTAGTTGAGTGATTGATTTTTCATTGGTTACCTTACAGAAGTTAAATCCTCTATCAGTTGCTAAGCAATAAAAAAATCCCAACTTAGTGACCTAAAACAAAAACAATTTATGATTTTTTTTTTTTATGATCCGGCAGGTAGACTGAGTTCAGGTGGGCAGCGTGTCTGCCTCACATGCATGGGCTGGGGGCATTCCTTCTGGTGCGCTCTGCTGGAAGCTCAACTGGGGCTGTTTCCACCAAGGACACTCATTCCCGGGACTTTTCTTTATTCAGTAGTTGTCCTGAGCTGCTTTATAACTAGAAGTTTGTTCCAAGAGGAAAAGATAAAAGCTACGAGTTCCCTGAAGGCTGTACTCAGAAGTCCTACATGTCTCTTCCATGTAATTCTGTTGTTGGAAGCAAATCACAGGATGTATATATAGCGCACATTCTGGCAGAGAGGAAACAGAATCTACTCTTGATGTGAGGACTGGCTTGTGCTTAAAGAGGTGCAAAGCACTGTTGGCAGCCTTGTTGGAAGGCTATCTATCACAGAGCCAAAATAAACTCCTTTAGATGGCTTGGGATGTACTTATCTATGAGCATGACTTAGAAATATCAGCCTATGAATTCAATGTCAAAAGAATTTACATTTGAATGGAAGTTAACACAATTTGTTGTGTATACGTATTCAGAACGGTCATTTATAATTATGGATTAGGTGCAATGTATTGTAAATTTTTTTCATTATACAAATGTCAGATAGGATGTTTTAGCTTGAGACTCAGAATTTAAACAAATTTGGTTGTCAGACACTAGGAGACTATTTGTATAACGGACTTTTGAAAAGAAGAGGAAAAGCAGTGATCTCTGCCTCAGATTTTATCTCATTGCCCTGGAACGATAGGTGTAGAAGAATTCATTCAATTTTCATTCATTCATTCATTCATCTCATTTTCTCTCAGAATCAACCTATCAGAATTATCCATATAAAGTGTACCTGTCATTGCTCCCATCGTAGTCGCTACTACAAGTGACGAACAATGTCCGCTAAATTTTAATCATCCCGTTACAAGACCAATTGCAATTGTTAAAAATGTTCTGCTCTTTCAACTCAAGCTGACTGAAAGTACCTTTTAAAGATCTTTAGTTCCATGCAATGATAGTATTGTTACTTTATATCATTTAACTTTTCTATCAACAATAAAGATTACAGATGTGAATGCCAGTTTCTTTTTCATCTTTGGAGTCTTAATTTCTTTTCTGTTTTAATATATCTTGATTACAGAAAACTTAAAACATACACAAAAGTAGAAAAAAAGTATAACATTTCCTGTACACTTATTACTCGGCATCAAAAAGTATCAATATATGGCAAATCAAATTTTGTCTCTACCCTTTTGCTGTGCTCTTACCCAGACACCAGTTAAATCTTTTTAAAAGCAAGTTCCACACATCATAATTTTGTCTTTAAAAACCATGGTATGTATTATTAAGAACTAAGGACATTTAAAACATCACAACTACAATATTATTTTTGTACCTAGAACAATTAATAATCATTTTTTAATATCATATATTATCTAGTCAGTGCTTCAATTTCTCTAAAAACTTCAGAAATAGACTGACCAGGTGGTTGCTCAGTGGATAGAGATTTGGACTGGGAAGTGGAGGACCCAAGTTGGAAACCCCGAGGTTGCCGGCTTGAGTGTGGGCTCACCAGCTTGAGCACAGGGCACTGGCTTGAGTGTGGGAACATAGACATGACCCCATGGTCATTTGGTTGAGCAATGGATCACTTACTCTGCTGTTAGTCCTCTGGTCAAGGTACGTATGAAAAAGCAATCAATGAACAACTAAGGTACCGCAATGAAAAATTGATGCTTCTCATTTCTCTCTCTTCCTGACTGGCTGTCCCTATCTGTCCTCTGTCTCTTTCTGTCACACACACACACAAAAATAGAAATATCTTTTTGGAATTATGTCCACTTCTCACTTTCCTTCACTACTCCCCTTATTGATGATTTATTTACTTTAATGTGCCCCTCTGGACCCCATTTTATCTTTAGAGAGAAAGAGGGATTTGGGAGCAGTTATTACACTGAGAGGTTACAAAACATTTCACAAACTTGGTGCTGTGTAGTGGTGATAAGGATACCAGAGGAACAAAATTGAAGGCAATGTGTAATTGTTTTTTGGTTTTGGTTTTCTTTGAGGGGGTGTGCATGTGACAATACATGAGAATGAAAAATTTTAAATCAGTCAAAAAGCCTCATATCAACATTATATAACTAACTTATTATGCCTCTAATTTCAAAACGTTAATGGTATAAGTGAGATCTTAGTGATCTTGTGATATTTTTGATATTGATTTCACCTTCTGCATATTTCCACCATCTTCACATATCCAACTCCTCAAACCTACTTGAACTACGACCCGTCAGCTGTACCCTGATTGCCAGCAGACAATTCTAAAGATTTGTGATAAGTCACCCAGAAAATTTGTTCTGACACTTCTGTAATAACTAATTGGCTAGACTTTAAATTTTTTCATTTATTTCTTTATACCACATTTGAATCTGAATGGAAGTTATTTTCTGATAGAACTAACCAAAATAAGAATTCTCATTTTTAAACTATATTAGATAGGTTTAAAGTATAGATTTTGACCTTGGAGATTCTGGAATAATTATGGTGTTTTCTCTTTTTAGAATAAAAATGTCACTTAAGCACCCTGGCTTGGTAGCTCACTTGGTTAGAGCATCCTCCTGATGCACCAAGGTTGAGGGTTTGATCCCTGGTCAGGGCACATACAGGAATCAACCAATGAATGCATGGGTGAGTGGAAGGAACAACAAATTAATGTTTTTTTTCTCTCTCTCTCTCAAATTAATAAATACATTTTTTTAAGTTTGTGTGTAGAGATGCCCTTCTCATCTCTAGAGGCTAAGAATGGATAATTTTCTGGTTTTCTAAGATATGATATTGGAATTTCACCATAGTTAAGCTGTGTGACAGGATGACATTTTATTGAGACCACATTACATCTGAGCTTTTTCCTTACTGAGTGATTTACAAAAATGCATGCTCTACATTTTCTTCCTTTAAGACTTGTATGTGGAATGATCAGGTCCCCATATTTCTTTTGGAAGGTCACTATCTACTTCCTGTCCTTAAATCTAAGAAACATATGTCCAATTAAACTGAGTGCTTCTTTCTCATTGTTCTGTATGAATAATTCACCTAAGTGCTGACATTAGAAAGGTTTCCAACCCCTCACCCCTTTCTTCCAAGGGAAAAATGTAGAGCAGAACTAATTATTCTTTAGCATTTTCTCTTTGATCACTTTGAAAAACAGTTAATAATAATAAAATACAAGTGCTAAAATCTAAAATGTTGATTCTGAAAATTATTCTGTTTATTCTTTGGTGATCATGTTTTTACTATCAATGTGGGCTTCTCTAAAGTAATAATGTGCTCTAACAATCATTTAGGACACTATGGTCACCAACCTACTTTCAGTAGTCACTTGGGAACCTTATAAATCAATTTCTGTGATCTTTGCAATTGAAATTTGCTAGATGCCAGCTGTGCTGTGGTAATATCTTAATTATTATCCTTTTAAACCTCATTCTTTCTGTAAGTAAGGTATGCACTTTATGACTTTTTTATAGTTTGAATCATTCTGCTTATCCTCCTGCAGGTCTCCTACAAGATTTTTGCCCCTCTAAGTTGATTTATAACGTCACGTTGGATAAAGGAGAAGCATTAGTCTACTGCCGTTGTAATAAATGGCTTGTCAGTTATTTTACAACTATGGTTATTTCTTTGGCTAGAGAAATTTCCAGATAGCAGGCTTTAAATTCTTAATTATTTAAAAAATTTGGCTGAGCACTCTTGCTTTTATCTATCTTCTGCACAAATAAGTACTTGACTGCTAGAAAGGAAACAGCTCTGATCTGTCTTTATTTTGATTTATTTTTCATGAAATTGCTAGTCAACTTGGAGAGTTGGAAATGTTATAAAATCATCTTACATTTAACTTGTTAAATACTATTTATCTCTGTTTTGTTTACTTATTTTGTGACAGAGTTATGTTAAGAAATCAGTAACATTTTGGAAGGTGAATTCTGTGTTACCCTTAGCTTCCACAGTCAAATCTGATGAAGCTTACTTTTCACAGTGAGTTTTTTTCCAACATGCACAATTGCCATTTCAGAATAATCCTCTTCTGATGCAGAACTTCTTGAATAGTCTCTCCTTGCTTCTCTTCCTGCATCCCCGGTTTCCACTCCCCTTAATGGAGTCACAGTCTAGCTACTCTACCAAGTTGAAAACCTGAGGTCCCTTCTAGATGTTTCCTCTTCCCACGCATCACCACAGCCTGAGGGTGTTACCTAAAAGCTTCCTTCTTCTTCTCCTTCTTTCTTCTTCTTCTTCTTCTTCTTCTTCTTCTTCTTCTTCTTCTTCTTCTTCTTCTTCCTCCTCCTCCTCCTCCTCCTCCTCCTCCTCCTCATCCTCCTCCTCCTTCTCCTCCTCCTCTTCTTCTTCTTCTCATCTTCTTCTTCTTCTTTTTCTTCTCTATTTCTACATTTACTGTCTTTTTCGGTTTTCAATACTTCTTACTTCCAAACTGACCTGTCTTTCTCCAGTCTTCTTCCCTGCTCCTCGTACAGTCATATCCACAGGTCTCACTATAGTGTTTGATGTAAACTGTAAATCTGATTTTTTTCCTCTTCTAATTAAAGTCATTGAGTTTTTAAGGACTGCATTCACCCAAATGGTTCCTTTTAGCTGGTGAAAACTTTAGTGTGTTTATATTTTATTTACACTGTATAATTTGCCATATCTGTTGTAAAAACATAGTTCTTACAGCAAAGGCAGTAAGTAATTAAAAAAAGAACAACTATAAATCTATGGCCAATGACTTGAGGTTCTATATATGAGAAATTAAAACTCGTAAGCCCTGGATAAACCTCCCTTTAGCATCAGCCCTCAGTAACCTCTCTGTTTTACCATCTTGGGTTGCTGCCTGACAGTCACCCCTGCTGCCCAGTGCTGTTCCATATTCTTGTCTTTCCTCTGCCTGAAATGCCACAAAGTACCCTGTAGACTCTGCTTGCATGGCCACAGCAAAGTACCACAGGCAGGGGGACTTAAACAACAGAAATATTGATATATCTTCTCAAATCCTAGAGGCTAGAAGTACAAGATCCAGGTGTTGGCAGGTTTGGTTTATTCCAAGGCCTCTCTCTTGTCTTGTAGGTGGCTGTCTTCTCACCATGTCCTCTAGAATGTGCATCCTCAGTGGCGCTTGATGTGTCCCCATTTCCTTTTTTTTATAAAGACACCAGTCAGGTTGAAATTAGGTCCACCCTGATCTCCTTGTTTTAACTTAATTACTTCTTTAAAGGCTCTATCTTATGTTCAGAGACACTATGATTTAGGCCTTCACCATGTGACTTTGGGCTGGCAGGAATAAGACAGAGCAGATGATCTGGGCTATGTAAGTATCAGATCAATGAATTTTCCTTGGAAAACCTTCAAATGTAGACGCCACAGGGTTTTTTTTGTTTGTTTCTATGTTGTTTTAATTTTAGGTAACAAATAAAACTACAAGACCCTGATTTTGCATATTTTTATCTTCAATACACTTTCCAAAGTTAATAATATATGTTCATTAAGGAAACATAAATGTGATAATTTATATCAACCATCTACCATGTGCTGCAAGATTATGAGAACTTCAAGGGTCAGGGCTGTGGCCTTTGCACAGCCTAACATTCATTTCTTAGGCTCTTTAGCTTAAGACCTTTTACTACATTGTCTCATTTATCTTCACAACCTCCCTGCTAGATATTGTTTCTATTTTACAGATGATTAAAATGTTGAAAGAAGTTATATGATTTGTCTAAAGTCACATAGTTTCTATGTGATGGAACTGAGTTTCCATTCATTATGCCTGATTCGAAAGTCTAAGTTTTTAACCCTGGCTATCTACCCTCTTGGGTGCTTGATATCATATGTTATTATTTTTGATGAAAGTGACTATAGCATAGTAAGACTATACAAGTTTACATAACTAATGTTTTAAATAACAATTTTATTGAGATATAATTTACATAAATAAAATTTACCCTTCCTAAAATTTCATGGGTTTTAGTAGATTCAGAGTTCTGCGAGCATCAGCTCTAATTTTAGAATATGTACTTTTAGAATATGTGCCTGACCTGTGGTGGCACAGTGAATAAAGCGTTGACCTGGAACACTGAGGTTACCAGTTTGAAACCCTGGGCTTGCCTGGTCAAGACCCATATGGGAACTGATTCCTGCTCTTCCCCCCTTCTCTTTCTCTTCCTCTTTTCTGAACAATAAAAAAAGAATACGTACTTTTATCATCCCGGAAAGAAACCGTTAGTGATCCCTGCTTATTTTCTCCATGTCTTAGTCCCTGGCACGCACTAAGCCACTTTCTGGTTGTATGACTTTGTCTATTCTGGATGTTTCAAAGGGTATAGTACAAGAAGGGGGCTTTTTTGTCTGACTTTTTTGACCTCATGTGTCTTCAAGTTTCTTCCATGTTGTAACACATATTAGTACTTTATTCCATTTTACAGCTGGCATAATATTCCATTACATGGATATACCAAGTTTTGTTTATTCATTCATCATCTGGAGGACATTTGGGTTGTTCTGTTAGGGGCTATTATAAATCATGTTGTATGAACAGACTTTTTTTCTCTCTTGGGTATACACCTAGGAGTGAATGAAATTGCTGGGTCATATGACAACTGCTTATCATTTTGTGGAACTGCTAAACTGTCTTCCAAAGTGACTGCACTATATTACATTTCCACGCGCAATGACGGAAGGTTTCAATTTCTCTACGTTCTAGCCAACATTTGTTTTTGTTTGTTTTGTTTATAGCCATTCCAGTAAGTATAAAGTGATGAGATGGTGAGTTTTTTAAAATTCTTATTTTATATTATTCTTTTCTTTATTTTTTCTTTTTAGCAAGAGAAAGAGTGTGAGAGAGAGAGACAGACAGGAACAGATAGACAGGAAGGGCAAGAGATGAGAAGCATAAATTCTTCATCAAGGCACCTTAGTTGTTCATTGATTGCCTTCTTATATGTGCCTTGACCAGAGTGCTCCAGGTGAGCCAGTGACCCCTTGCTCAAGTCAGTGACCTTGGGCTTAAGACAGTGACGATTGGGTCATATCTATGATCCTGCACTCAAGCTGGTGAGCGCATTCTCAAGCCAAATGAGCCTGCTCTCAAACTGGCTACCTCGGGGTTTTGAACCTGGTTTCCTCAGAATCCCAGGATGATGCTCTACCCACTGCACCACTGCCTAGTCAGGCAATATTTTATTTATTAAACTTTAGAAACAGAGAGAGAGGAAGAGAAAGGGGAAGATATGAGAACAGGAAGCATCAACTCTGCCATATGTGCCTTGACCAAGCAAGCCTGGGGATTTGAACTAGCAACCTCAGCATTTCGGGTCAATGTTTTATCCACTGCTCCACCACAGGTCAGGCAAGATGGTGATTTTTACTTGCATTTTCCTGATGACTAATAATGTTGACTATCTTTTCATGTACTGTACTTATTGTCCATTTGTGTATCTTTTTTGGAGAGATATCTATTCAAACCCTATACTCATTTTTTTTTTTTTGTATTGAATCATTTGGTTTTTGATTGTTTTGGGTCAGTGATATTATTTTTAGTGCATCGATCAGTCTTTCATTTTATTTTATTTTTTTAAAATTTCTTTTTATTTATTCATTTTTTTAGAGAGGAGACACAGAGTGAGAGACAGAGAGAGAGAGAGAGAGAGAGAGAGAGAGAAAGGGGGGAGGAGCTAGAAGCATCAACTCCCATATGTGCCTTGACCAGACCAGTGCAGGGTTTTGAACTGGCGACCTCAGTGTTCCCAGGTCGACGCTTTATCCACTGCGCCACCACAGGTCAGGCCAGTTTTTTATTTTTAATACTGCTATGTCTAGTCAAACATTTATTCATTACACAATAGTCACTTATTGTGTTCTATGCCAGTGCTGGAAATATAAAGTCCAATAAGACTTTATTTACTTTAAAAAAAGTTTTTATTGAATTTATTAGGGTGACACTGGTTAATAAAATTATGTAGGTTTCAGGTGTACCATTCCGAGTAGCATCATCTATATATTACATGTGTGTTCCCCATCTAAAGTCAAGTCTTCTTATGTCACCACTTATCTCCCCTTTACCTTCTTTTATCTCCTCCCACCCCTCTTCCACCCTTGTAATCTCCACGCTCTTGTCTGTGTCTTTGAGGGTTTTTTTGTTTAATCTCTTCACCTTTTTCACCCAACCTCCCAACTGCCATCACCTCTGATAGCTGTCAGTCTGTTCTCTGTATCTTTGAGTCTCTATGTTGTTTGTTAGTTTATTTTGTTCATTAGATTCCATATGAGTGAAATCATATGGTATTTTGTCTTTCTCTGACTCGCTTATTCCACTAAACATAATCCCCCTCAGGTCCATTCATGATGTTGCAAAAGGTAGTTCCTTTTTTTTGACTGAGTAGTGTTCCATTTTGTAAATGTACACCTTTTTTTTATCCACTCATCTACTATGGGCTCTTAGGCTACTTCTAAATCTTGTGTATTGTAAATAATGCTGCAGTGGTTATAAGGGTGCATATATTCTTTTGAATCAGTGTTTTGTTTCTTTGGACATAGTCCCAGAATTGGAAAGACATTATTTATTTTAATAAGACATGTCATCTCAACAATTACCTGTTTTCCCATTTTCCAATCCACCTTTTACTCTGAATCCCAAACTTTTGTAAAAAGTGAATTTGATCATGTCACTTCCTTAATCCGTTCAATAATTCTGTTACTGACTACAAGGCAACATTCTAACTCCTTAAAATGGTTTATAAACTCTTCATAATTTGCCCCTCACCAATCTCTGTCTCTCTCTCTTTTGTGTCCATTCTATTCCCCCATCTGGGATAACTTTAGTGGTTTAGTTAAATAAATACACTATCTAGATATACTGAGGTTAGAAGTTCAGGAAATAAGTGGGTCCTCAGCCAGAAATCTAAGACAGGTCTTAGGTGAAAATGAAAGAAATCACAAATTTTTTCTTTAAACTGGATCCTGAAACATTGATCTCTTAAACCTATGGCCTGAGAAAACAAGTTGTATCGTGTTATCCTCTCTCCTTTAACAGAATCTTTAAATGTTCCAGCCTCATCTCATTTTTACTGCTAAGTAATAAAGAAAGAGCTATGTGCTCGTGTGTGGGTCAGTGTTAAAGTGTAGCGTGACCCTTTAAGGACAGTGGTGGCAGCAGCAGTAATTAATAGCATTCTTCTTAGGGAGGTAACCTGCCCAGAATGACAGAACCAGTTTGGCTAAGAGATATTGTTCCTCCCAGGTGAAAATTTTTCCTCCACAGATCTGTACAGAGACTGAATTTTAGTTTTATTAAAGGCATCTGCACTTCCCTTAGTCCACAAGTACATCAGTCTCTGCCAGTCTAGGAGAACACTCATTCTCTCATTGTTACGACTCTTGCTGAAAATAGATTTGGTATATAAATTTCAAACTATATTCAACAATTTCTTTAAATTTAGAAATAAACTATATAAAATCTATATGTAAGTATATTTGTGTATACATAGGTACATACACAACACTCACACAAATATAAAGCAAAGACTAAAATTCAAATAACAAATGTATAACAAACTGACCTCAAATTTAAATGGCATAAAACCATTTTATTTCTTGTTTTATTGAGATGTAACTAACAAAATTGTAAGACATTTAAATGTGCAGTTATGATGATATACATTTTAAGAAAGATTCCTCTCAGTTGATATATTACCACATGCTCACACATACACACATCGAAAATACTTAAGTTCTATGCTTAGTAAATTTTTTAATAGTGTTGTCAACCATAGTCTGCATGGAAAATATCTTATTCTGTCAGCCAGAAATTTAAGAAGGGATCATCCAGGCCCTATAATTCACCTGGGGTAACTGGGGCGAGACTATTCCAAGATGGCTCTTTTATTCATGTCTGGCACCTCACTACTCCTTGGTCTTGACTCCTTTGCCTCTTATCCTACAGGGTCTCGACATGTGACTTGGATCTGGCCTAGGATGGTGGTTTTAGGGTATTCATCCTTCTTTAAATGGCAGTTGGTTCTTAAGAGAGCAAGACAGTAGCTGCCAGGCATCTTAAAAGCTAGGCCTAGAATTGGCATAGCTATTATAGCACCAGTTACATACATCATCCTCTGTTGAGCAAAGCATTCAGACCAGCAGAGATATAAAGGGAAGAGAATTAGCCTCCAATTCTCAATGGGAAGAGTAGCATCCATCTTTAACCTGCCATATGTGTAATGTCTATTAGGCATATATGCCTGGTAAAAATAAAGATTTCTACCCACTCACTCCCAACACAAATATTAGTACTATACCAAGTCTCGGCAATTTACAAATATATTGGTTGCCTTAGATAAAGATGAGATGCTATTAGGCATTGTGTAAAACTTCAAATGTTTTGTATATTTAATGGTCATGATAATAAAAATTCTAGTTTTATTACTTCTTTGATTTGTACATGTATATTTTATCACCAACATTTTGAGTTACAGGAAGCATGTAATATGCTTTTTATGACACACACCCAAGATCATAGGAGTATTAAAGTTTATTAATGCCCAGGGTATCATTCCAGCCTACCTAATACCTTTGATTTACTAAAGTCACAAAAGTTATGTTGGCCTTTTTTATGGCTATAACTTTAGCCACATGGCTTTGTACAGGTGTTTTCATGTCTGGACCACTGACATCTAAGAAATTCAACCCTGAGGTCATAGAGAGAAGAAGCAGAAGACCTAATAAAAAGCACATGTTAACCATTAATGTTCATTTACCAAATCCTATTTAAACTCTTGTACTCTCAAAGCTAATTTCACCCAATTGCCTTTTAATTATAGTCTCTTGCTCAGAGTTGCAAATATAATGGCTTTTTAATGTAACTTGCACTGTTCTGTGTCCAATGTAGGATGTAATCATGCAATTTATTCAGAGCTAGTGCATTAGGTAATTAAACATAAGCACACATGGATTTCTACATATGTACATTCAGCAGGAAATATATAAGAAACGTGCTTTGGATAGAATTCTTTTGGGATAGAATAAGGTTGAAATTCTGTTTACCAAACTATTATACCAATGCATGTTATAGGGTGAAATGCAAAAATCAAACATGGTTGTTTGGGAGACCTGCACGCGCCACACAGAATAAAAAGAAACTAATGTAAAATAAGGTAAGCGGTTTGACACATTTGTGACTGATCAGTCTTGCTACATAAACCTCTCAATGCAGGTCAGGTTAGTTAATTATCCAAAATGTTAGGTGAGCAGACCCTCAGTCTCCTGTGTCTTCTACAGGAGGAAGAGAAATGACACACAAAAAACGTAGTGAGAGTAGATAGATAATTTTCACTAATAAACAAAATTCTTCTATTTAAAAATATTTTTTTTTAATCTCTTAATCTCTAACACTTTTGAGTAGGAATTGAAATATATGTGAATGACAGAGTTGTGTTTCCTTTTAGTGAGCAAGTTATCCACATGTCACAGTAACCAAATTTTATGTAAAAACAAGTAATGCTGTATTAGCAGTTTTTGAGTTATGTATAATTTTGATAATTGAGTTTATAATCATATGAAGCTGTTTTCCCCCTTTATTCATTTCATAATGTATTGACAACTGTGACCTGTGCCAGCGATATTAAGCAAGTGATGGGTATTTCTCAGCTACCATCTTTCATAGTGATTAGACAATCCTACATTTTGCAAAGTGTTATTCCTGTTATTTGCAGTGCCCACCTGGTCCCATACATAGTTGTCACAATATTGACTACATTCCCTACAATGCACCTTATATCCCCACAGCTGTTTCATGACTACCAATCTGTTACCTTCTCACAATTCATGTTTTAGCCATTAAAAAAAATGGGATATGGGTCACAAATCTAAATACCAACCTAAAAACAGATATACTTATTCTTTAAAATTTGTAAAATGGCATTATCTGGTGGAGGCATTTAAAAAATCTAGAAAGAATGGCTTCTATTTTTCAATTTTCTTTGGATATGTTCACCCATCCTTAGGCTTATTGTTTTTACTTAATGTACAAATGTGTAAAAGTCTACTACATTTCTTTGGAAATACATTAAGATTTCAGCTGATGTATCATCACCTCATCTCCTTCTCCCTTTTTAAAAACTTTCCATCGCATCTGCAAGCCTTCTTTCTTACATTCTGGAGTTTTAAGGATCCTCTTTGAAAATGAAAACTATGATAAACAAACTTAAGAGGCTAGCCAAGTAGCATCCTACTCACGTGTCAAAATTTAACTAACTTGGAATCCAAACACAAGCATCTTCTCAGATTGATGGTCCTTGTATGTGTAAATTTCAGGGTTGTAAATTCTTATATTTTGGCCCCTTCAGCTCTGAAAGAGTACTCTATTGAAATAGGCCAGCCTCACAGACAGCAAGTCAATCCTGATTTTTTGATGCCCTTAGTCTCAGGTCTTAACTTTGCAGCCTAAACCTAACCATTGATTTCTATCTAGTCCTGACTGTTCTCTATATAATCCTGCCTTTTGCTTAGTATTCAGAGATGCCATGTCCTAATTCAACCCTGAAGTAGAAATCTATAAAGGATCAAAACAAATGCTGCTGTCAAAGCAAAAACCAGACAAATGTATGCTCCCTCATTTTTAGCAAATTCCCATCCTAAATTCTCTGAGTGTTTCATTTTAAAAAAAATCCAAATTTATGAATGGATTATTTATACAACATTCCTTTTAACTTGAGACTCAAGACCCATATCCTGTAGATATGGGTTTAAATGCCATACCAAATATATTATCAACAAAAAAATTAAAATTTCATAATCCACTGTAAAAATTACCTCATTCTGAGTCAAAATGTAAGCACTTAACTTTCTTTTTGTTTTTAATATATACATGTATTTACATGTTGGTGTTTCTAAAATCAAGATGAACCTTTAAAAAAATTAACCTTAAAAATGTTTCAGTTAACATCCTTGAACAAGGATCTTCATACACTAGTAAAAATTATTTCTATAGAACTGAATTCTAGAACTGAAATTATTGGGTCTACAAAAACACGTTATGGGTTAAATTTTGTTTGCCCCCAAAATTCAGGTTGAAATCTTAACTTTCAGTACTTCCGAATGCAAACTTATTTGGGGATGGTATCATTACAGAGGTAACCAATTGAAAATGAGGTCTTTAGGGTAGAAAAGCAAACTTGCACACAGACATGCACCAGAGGGGAGGCAATGAGCAAATGCAAGGAGAACACCATGTAAACATGAAGATTGTCATCTAACAAAGCAAGAAAACCCTAAAGTAGACCCTACAAAACCCTCAAAAGGAAGCAATCCTGCCAACATCTTGATTGTGGACTTCTGGCCTCTAGATCTGTGAGATGATAAATTCTTGTTGTTTAAGCCAACTACTTGGTAGTGGTATTACAGCAACCCTGGAAACCTGAGAGAGCACTTGGCAAAATCTTCTCCAAAATGGCTGACAACCAGCCAGTTAGATGGTTAACTCTTTCCCCACATCTGCCCAAGACTGAACTGTCAATCTTTGCTGCTCAAAGACAAATAAATAGCATTTCTCTTTAATGCACTTCGATTTTTCAATCCAGACTTTGTGTATTTCTGGGGTTTTACTTCTTTTTATTTAAAATTACCTGAAATGATTCAAATGAATTGACACTATCGAATAACCATAACCATTCAGATCGATATACAATTTCAATAGTTTGATACAACAAATAAGAAAGTTACAAATTATATTTAACTTTTAGAAAAGGTTAACTACTCATTCACTGATTGGCAATCTATAGTAAAATTTTTATTATCTAGGATTAGCATAAAACACATTTCTAAAAAGCAAAAGCTAAACAATTAGAAACAACAAACTTAAAAACCCAAGTTAATTTCATTTTTATAGTATGTAAAAATAAGCCCTCATCCAGTAACCCAATTCAAAGTACTAAGAATTATGCTTTTGAAGTAGGTTCATTCCTGACCTTCCCATTGGAAACACACAATAGTCATAAAATGGTATCCACAAACTATAGGAGAATCTTAGTAACCTTAGATAATATACCTTATAGGTTTGCAACATTGATTCAAACTTTCTTTCCTGGAAACAATAATCTATGAGGAACGTTTGTCCCGTCACCCTTTTGTTAAAATTGCTTATTATGTTAGAAGATTATTTTCCACCTCTGTCATTCTTGATGTTTGGTTTTGCATGAGTAAAGAGGTGAGCTTTCAGGTTGCTTGACTGAACAAACTTCTTGTGACAACCCTCAAAAGAACATACAAAACTCTTCTCCCCAGTGTGGATGCGTACATGCGTGCGCAAATTGAAGTCCAGGGAGAAGCGTTTTCCGCACCCTTTAAAAGTGCACTGAAAAGGCCTCTCTCCAGTATGAACCACAAAATGTCTCTGTAGCTTTGCTCTCTCATAAAATGCTTTGCCACATTCTGCACACACATGATTTCGGGGACCATGAACGACGAGATGCCGTCTCAGGGACTCTTTACTCTTCAACTGTCTCATGCATCCCTTATGAGGACAGGCAACTTTTTCTGGAACATCACATTCTTTATTGTTTCCTGGCTTACTTCTAGCAGGCTGTTTAAGATCTAGTAAGCTAGTGTTGGATTTTTCTCCAGGAGGAAGCTTCTTGCCTCTCATGGGTTCAAAACGTTCAACAAGTGATTTCTCTCCAACAGTCTGTTGAGGAAATTCTTGTTTTGCCCCCTTTTTTGTGTATTTTGAGGGACATTCAAGTAGTGTGCCTGCTGGAAGAACCTGTTCAGAAAGCTTTTGCTCTGATCCTTCTGTCAGGCAGTTGAAGGACTTAAGAAGTATATCCTCTTCTGGGATGGGTTCAGAGAACTCACCTCTTATAATGTACTCGATGTAACAGTCAGGGGATTCCTCTTCCCCATCCCAAACCCTGGTCTTGTGGCGGCCATCGTCTTCATACAAGGCCCACATCTTGTAGAGAGGTGCCTGCTGGGCTGGGTTTGGCTTGTCCCCACTGAGGGGTCTGCCACCCAGGCCTTTCCATCCATAGGACCTTGCTCTTGTGTTCGGTTGCTGCTCCATGCCCTGCAGAATCCTGTTTGCAGCTCACACCAGAATATATCAGCCACTTCCAAGCAGCAGTGATCTGGGTAGGTCTTCAGCAAGCACCTGCTTTGAGACAGCAACCATGAAGTAAAATATATATCAACATTAGAGCCCTTGTCAGAAAAATATTTCAGAAATGGCCCAGAGCTCAACTTTTCAACAAGAGAATAACTCATTTATGTCTTCTTTGACAAACTCCACAAAAGAGTAAGAAAATGAGCTCTTATGTAAGACATGGGTCACAGCCAGATCTTACCTGGGCACTGCCACATTGATCACCTCACGTTTATTGTTTATTGGGTATTCATTATATGCTAGCCTTGCTCTAGGATGCTCATGGGTTATCATATCAATAATTAAACATACAAATATACTCATAGAGTAGACATTCTCACTAGCATGCAAATGATGTCATTGTCATAAGGTAAAGTTCTATAGAATAAGTAAGGGGGCTGGCAGAAAGTAGTTTATATTGAGGGCAATGGCAAATGACTAAAAATTTGAAGGAGGTAAGAGAGCAAGATATGCCTGTTTTCTCATGTAATACTGTTGTGAAATTCAAATTGAACAATGCACATAGTGTTTAGCATAGTTTATAGTTGAGCATAAATGCTTAATGCTTACGTGAGCTGGTGTTATTTTATCAACTTTGTACTCATTCTGTTAAGTATAGGTGGGATCCTGCTATGTGCCATGCACTATTCTAGACCAATCAAATTTTTCTCAGTAAAGAGACAGATTTAAGCTTCATGAGCCCTATGGTCAATACATCACAACTATTCAACTCTGCCATTAATAGTATGGAAGAAGCCATAGGTAATATATAAAGGATGAACATGACTGTGTTCCAGTAAATTAACAGGCAGAGGCTGGACTTGGCCCACGGACTGCAGTTTGCCCACTTTTGCTCCAGAAATGGGGATCCAGAGAAAAGACACATAAAATACGATACACGCATTCCCCTCTCGTAGGAGTGCCTGTCAAATCAAAAGCACAGGGCAGTTTGGGGCCGAATAGTCCTCCGTCATTTCCTTTAAAATGTAAAAGAAACATTATAAAAGTTATAGCATGAATTTATTCTATTTTTTCTAAAAGCCCTTCTGCTTAATGTTACAACTGTGTGCCTTATAAAAGATATTTTAATTTTCTTTCTTTCTTTTTTTTTTAAAAAGACATTTGTCTTTTTTTTTTAATTTCCTTTTTATTTTATTCATTTTTAGAGAGGAGACACAGAGTGAGGGAGAGAGAGAGAGAGAGAGAGAGAGAGAGAGAGAGAGGAAGGGGGGAGGAGCTGGAAGCATCAATTCCCATATGTGCCTTGACCAGACCAGTGCAGGGTTTTGAACTGGCGACCTCAGTGTTCCCAGGTCACGCTTTATCCACTGCGCCACCACAGGTCAGGCCGAGATATTTTAATTTTATAAGTCTTAACGTTCTGCTGGAAGAACAAAAATTAGATGCTTTTTAAAAGAAGGCATATGTGAAATAGGGGAGTAAAAATGAACTACTAGAACTATATTTAAGTAGCTACATTAAAAAAAAAAACCCACCAGCCCTGGCCGGTTGGTTCACTGGATAGAGTCGTGCCAGCATGCCGGAGGCTGCGTCTTTGATCCCTAGTTAGGGAACGTAGGCAAAGCAATCAGTGAGCGCACAACTAAATGAATCAAGTAGATGTTTTTCTTTCCCTTCTTCCTCACCCTCTCTCTCTGTCTCTCAAAGCAATAGAAATTTATTTTTAACTAAAAAGATAAAAAACAATTAAAGGGCCAATGGAAGATTCTAGGTATGTTAACTTTCCATAAATAATAGATTTTATTGGTTAAAAAATTAAATTAAAAAAAAAACCTGTAAAAGAGCTTTATGCCATTTAGTTTTGGCCAAAAACACAGACTAAAAACAAACCATGGTTTTCAATTGTTAAGGGGAGAATTTTAAATGTCTTTTTAAACATTTGTATACCTACTAGGCTTAAAAAGGTATTTAAAATGTTTCCTTTAGCAATAAAAAGGCATCCTTTGTTTTTATTCTATGTATTTTTCTTCAAAAGCAAGTGGCATCATTTTTTAAGGTGATATTTTTATTCTTTTATTTTTCAATTACAGTTAACATGCAATATTTTATTGGTTTCAGGTTTACAATGTAATGATTATATACTTATATAACTTACAAAGTGGTCACCCTAGTTATGTCTAGTACCCCATCTGACATTGAGGTAGTATTTTTAAGTGAGGCTATTTAAAAATAATTTTCAGGCTGTTTATATATATTTTATATATAATGTTTATATAATATACTTGCTCCGAGTTGACGTTTTACCCACCGCATCACCACAGGTCAGGCTATTTATTTCATAATTTAGAAAGATGAAATAAGCCAGGGAGACTGTGTTCAAGAATATCTGTCAGTAAAATGCCATGCTCTTCCCTCTCAATAAGAATGCTATCCACCCTCACTACTCCCCTTCCCCATCACCACCCCACACAAGCACACAGGCTTGTTTCCCATCCATACATCAGATCTCTGCTTAAACATCACTTCCTCAGGCAAGCTTCCCTGGATTCTTAGGCTCAATTTGGTCCCAAGCTAAATGTTCCTCTAGCTGCCTATTTGGCACAGATTATTTAAGGTCTGTCTTACCTACTAGACGGTTAGTCTGTGAGAGCAAGGTCCTCTTCTGTCTTATTCGCATGTCCCAGCACTCAGTACTTAGTCTAATGAAATAAATTGAATATAACTCAGTCATCATACTGGCAAAACCTGATATAGCATCTCTATAAAATAAATTCATTAGGAAATTATTTGTCACACCTTAGACATACTATGTAGAACTTTCAAAATGTTGACTATAATGATGCTAACGTATTATCTAGAAAGACATAACCTATGAGTTATTTTCTTGATGAATTTACCAGGGTCCAAGGATAGCCCTTACTTTTCTAAGCTGGATTCTTATTCACCACATCTCTGAGTTTATGCCATTTCTCACACACTATGCATGGCTTGTGAGGATGATGTATATAGAATTGAAATGGTAATTTAACCTTTTGTTTATATGATAAGTACATTCTCTGGTGGTAGAAGTAACTACAAGGAAAGTGTATTAGGTAAACAGTATGAAGAAAAATATGTGGATGTTAATGACAAGAGATTAACCTAATTTTATATTTCTCAAACTGGGATACAAGTACTTACAAAAATGCATCATTTATCTGTTTAATCATCGGAAAATATTTAATCCCAAACATTACTGAGTGCCTCCCCCAGACCAGTGAAAAAGATACCAAGTCCCTGGTTTTCACGCAGCTTTTATCCACGTCAGATTTAAATGTAAACAAGAAGGTGTTTGTAAATAGTAACTAACAAAATAGTTTCAGACTGAGAAAAATGCTGACACGAAACCGATTAGAATACCAGAGAAAGTGGTGGTGGTGGGGGGAGGCCATCCTTAGAAAGTCTGGCAAGGCCTCCACCGGAGGGGGCGTTAGACTGATCCCTGAAAAAGAATAAAAGTATCAACCGGTAGGAAGTGGTGGGAGAAGAGAGTTCTTCCCAGGCTGCCGCTGGAGGACAAAGAAAGCCGCGCTAATTGTAGAATATGGCGGCAAAATGGAGGGTGGGGAGAAGTGGGGGAGGCTAGGGGGAGAGATGGAGATGCAGGGAGACGACTTCCCTGGTGAACGCACAATGAAACTTACAGATGTCTCGTGGAGCTGTGCACCTGAAACGGGTATAATCTCATTAACCAGTGTCATCCCAATAAATTCAGCAAAACATTTTTAAAGCCCCGCCCCCACCCCCCAAAAAACAAAAACCAAAAGACTAGGGCAGCAAAGATGGACGAGGTCCGAGAGAAGGCTGCGTGTGCAGAATTTCGTGGGCCGCGGGAGCCATTGGATTGCTTTCCCAAAGCAATGGGAACCATTACAGGGTTCCCTTCAAACAAACGAAAAAATAACTGTTCTGGCTTAGGTTAAAAGGTGAAAAGATTAGGGCTGATGAGTGGAGACTAGATCAAAGGAGGGAAGAGGGAAAGCAAAAAAAAAAAAGAAAAAAGAAAATCCAGTAGGCATGCTCTCCCTCCCTGGAGCACGCCTTTCTACCTTCAGGTCTGCATCTCCTCAACTCCAATCCCCCCACCCACAGCCCCAGCCCCCAAGCCATGTACAACCAGGGGAGCGGTGGGCACCGGCAGTTTGCCCTGGGCTTACCCAGACCTACCTCCAAAGCTCCGTTTTTCTCTGACTTTTTAGTGACCCAATAGCAGCCGCACCTAGGCTCGTTTGGTTCTTGTAACATTTTTAGAGCGCTAAAGCTGTTCCGGCCTCTCTCCTGTTGTGCCTGCTGCCCTAAGCCCTTCCTTGTTTCACCGTCCCTATCTTTAATTAACGTACTCTCAAAGAAAGAAAGAAAACTCCTTAGGCTATTTAGGAATCTAAAGCAAGGGCTGGGGAGGGGGAAGGCAGGAGGTAGAGGAAGTGATAGAACCTTCCAAACTGACTGGCGGATTGGATTAAGCGAAACAGGACTCGAGAACGAGTGGTCCAAGGTTTTTTGCTGGAATAATTGAGTGAATGATCGCACCATTTGCAGAGATAATTGAAGAAGGAAAGAAAAGGAAGACAGGCCTACCAGCTTGATAATAAATAACCTAAACATTTTGTTATAAAACAGACCTAGCCAAATGTTGAAACAAAATAAAAAATGCAACTTCAAGAAATTTCAACCAAGCATCTGCTTTCTTGAAAAACTATTTATTTTCCTCTTTTATCTGTTTTTAAAGATTGACTCCAGTGGCCCAAGAAGCCGTAGGGGAAGTGCAGCGTACACACTGGCGGTTTGCTTGCCAAAGTCACTCTCCACCTGGTTTTAGGGTCATAAATCCCACCATCTGTGGCTTTCACAATCTTTTAACTGGGACCCACGGTTAAAAACACATTCTAATTAGTAAACTCAATACACCCATCAACCTGCATATCTGAACAAAGCAAAGTCCCGTGACTTACCCCTTAATGCCACGCGTCTTTCGATTCCCTACCACATTTCCTTTCGAAGGTAAGACGAGAAAGAAAAGGCTACAACGCGCGCTCCCAACTGCATTTAAAATCACCCCTGCTTTACATTCAGCCATTTAGACCCACCCTCCTTTTGATGGACACACGTATTCCAATCAGGCAGCACCTACATTTCAACTCTGCATGGATTAGATTTGAATTTCCAAGGGAAGGCTCTACCAATCTCTGAAAGGAAAGGGATCGCGTAGCCTTGGGAGAGGTGGTGGGTGTGGCCCCGCTCCCGGCCCGGGTTCGGCGTCCGGGACCTTGCCTTCCCTTGGTCACCTTCCCTAAGCGCGGACTCACTGTAGCTGCTCGTCCGCAGTTGCCGGGTCTCCGCCACGTGGGCAAACCTGTGTGAATCCCAGTCGCCTAGCTTTAGCATGTGCTAGGCCTCAGTGCATGTCTGCTGAACACGTGAACGTAGGCTCGATCAAATGTAAGTAGTTATTGAGCAATGCAATGAAAACCAAGGGGAGGAGGCAGTTTTTACTCTCCTAAAAGCAGCGGTTGACTGGAACGCCCATCACCCCATCAATCCCAGAACTCTTTCTTCCCCTCCCCCAACCGCCATTCCCCTCCCCACCCTAAATTCTGTCTCAGAAAAACTCCTATTCCTCGTTTTTCTTTTTCAGACATGAACCTGGCTGCTCATATCCCTAGTAGTCAGTCACACAACCTATTTTGAAAGCAGCAGTTAATCAACGCTCACCATTGGCAGCGCTAAAGTGAAGTTGAACAGTTTGCCTAAGCACACAGGCCATTTAAACAAAAACCAAGTCAGTGTTTGAAGACCTCTTAAATTTTAACTGGCCGCTTGCCGGTAATTCACATATATCCTTGAGAGCGAGGCTCTCCAAGCTTTATTTATTTATTTATTTATTTATTTTTGGTCTGTTTTAGAATAAATGCCAGTTGTGGGATTGGAGCGTAAAAGATCATTTCCAACAGAAAATATTTGAATCTTTTTTTTTTTAATGTATTATTCCCTCATCTCTGTGGTAGGCACACCAGGTCCGCACCCACTCGAAACAGAAGTCAGATCAAACTCCCTTAGCCTGTTACCTGACAACATACTACTTGCAGGTGAGTTTCCGAAGGCAGAAATTGTTGGAAATACCTGTCCTGCTCCTATGGCGCATGACTGTGGTCTCTAGAAAGCGCCGCGCAGGGAGGTTCTCAGAGCAGGTATGTGTGATAAAAATGTTGATGCTTTGGGTTTCAGTGAACCAAAGAATCCTGAGTAGAGCATTCTTTTCAAGCCTTTAAATGGCAATGCCATGAGTCACTGAAAATCCCTATCTTCAATGCAGGTTGCTTTCTCTTTTCTCTCTTACTGTCACTTTGTCTCTCTCCATATATACCGTAATCATCATTTATACATCATATAAATCATGTGTGATTTATATGTAACATATTTATATATTTTATATATAGAGAGAAGGGAGAGACATTGAAACTGAAGATCATTGTTTTCATTCTTTCTTGGAACTCACCAGATCACACCCTGTTGTTATCACTCAGTCAACCTTTGAGACAATGCAAACAATCATCTAGATTAATGTATAATCCCTTTCTCCACTACTGATTCCATCAGGTCTCAAGGTCTGTGTTACTGTGACTGTCTGGAAATTGGGGACAACATCTTAAGAGAAACGTAAATTTGTATTTTATATTCTCCCTCTGATATTAATTATTCTGTTCCCACTTGCTTTTAGTTTTTCTTCCCACGGCCCTGGAGAAGTAAACCAAAAGGAAGGAACTCATCTGTTGTGGTATGAACCCAGCTCAAGGGAAATTGAATTTCTCCAAAACAGCTAGGGAACCAATTAAAGCGTGAAATAACCACGAGCTGCCTTTTGAAACTGACACAAAGAGTAAGTTTTTGGGTTGCTGGAATTTCAGACATAGTAATTCTTTTACCAGTAACATCATAGCCCGTTTTTAAAAGTTGTATTTTGACAATTTATTTTAGTGTGACAAACCAATATTTTCTTTTAAAAGCTTACCATGCGAAAGCTATAAATATGCTTTAATTCACTCGGTAGGGACTCTGTCTCCCAGAAAGACCACTGTTCTAGGCTCTGGGGTTATGTCACTTGTTGGGCAGATAAAATATATTATGCTCATGTAAAGCCAGTAGCCAGGGCCACCATTAGAGCAGCCTGGCCCATGCAGGTTCGCATTAGATTCGAATAGTCGGTAATGAAACAACGGAGCCAAGAACTGGTGTTCCATCAGCTTTAATTCTAGCTTGCACCCGGCGGGAAAGCAAAAACACACACTGGGCTCCAAAACCCACACATTCAGTGCTCATAAAGCTACTGACTTATCTGAGTTTCCTAGAATCAAAGGTTTCTAGCTCACCAGACTTATTCACCTCTGTTCCCCATCTCCTGCAGCACAAACTCTGCACAAACTGGCTTCTCCCTCAGCACTCTGCCATCTTGGCTGCTTCTCCTGGCCTCCATGTGGCCTTAATCTGCTCTCTTCTCTAACAATACCTCAGGAACCAAGAGAGAGCAAGCTACTGGTCTGTCCCACTTTATAGTGTAGAAATCCAAACCCTTAATTCAATCTACAAACAAGAAAGTCTCTGATACAAAGTCACCCATCTGAGGCATAATGGGATTCCTCAGGAGTGCACCACCCTACATCATCCAATCAGTCAAGGGTGTGGGGGAAAGCTTACTCCCAAAACTAAGCCTTAGGCTATAACAACTGGGCCTGCTTACATTACAGCCTTTCCCCCACACCCATCCTAAGCATAAGGGCAAATAATATCACCTGGGTGACAGGCTTCCATGTGGGCAGCACCATCTTTAACAAAGTGAGCATATTATATTTTATCTGCCCAACAGCTCACTTTGTTACAGATGGCACTGCCCACATGGAAACCCGTCACTGAAGTTATTTTATTTGCCTTTATGCTTGGGATGGGTGTAATTATATTATTGGGTGTGGGGGACAGGCTGTAAGCAGGCTGGGTCGTTATAGCCTAAGGCTTAGTTTTAAGGGTAAGCTTTTCCCCACACCCTTGACTGATTGGATGATGTGGGGTGGTACAATCTCCTGAGGAATCCCATTATGCCTCAGATGGGTGACTTTTTACCAGAGACTTTCTTGTTTGTAGATTGGATTAAAGGTTTGGATTTCTACACTATAAAGTGGGGCAGACTGGGAGCTTGCTCTCTCGGTTCCTGAGGTTAGCATTAAAGAGGAGAGCAGATTAAGGCCACGTGGAAGAGAGGAGAAGCAGCCAAGATGGCGGAGTGCTGAGGAAGAAGCCAGTTTGTGCAGAGTTTTTGTAGAGAGAAGGAGATGGGGAACAGAGGTGAATAAGTCTGGTGAGCTAGAAACCTTTGATGCTAGGAAACACGGATAAGTCAGTAGCTTTGTGAGCACTGAATGTGTGGGTTTTGGAGCCCAGTGTGTGTTTTTGCTTGCCTGCTGGGTGCAAGCTAGAATTAAAGCTGATGGCTCACCAGTTCTTGGCTCCAGTGTTTCATTACCGACTGTCCAAATCTAATGCGAACCTGCATTGGCCAGGCGGGTGTGATGGTGGCCCTCGCTACTGGCTTTACAACTGGCCAAGTTGCTGTCATGGTGACCTTGGCCACTGGCTTTACATCACTGTTGGGCAGATAAAATATATTATGCTCACTTTGCTAAAGATGGCACTGCCCAGGTACAAGTTTTAAGAGTAAGCTTTTCCCCACACCCTTGACTGATTGGATGATGTGAGGTGGTGTACTCTCATGAGGAATCCTCCCATTAGGCCTCAGATAAGTGACTTTGTATCAGAGACTTTCTTGTTTGTAGATTGGATTAAAAGTTTACATTTCTACACTATTCAGACCGGGAGCTTGCTCTCTCGGTTCCTGAGATTAGCATTAGAGAGGAGAGCAGAGTAAGACCACGTGGAAAAGGCCAGGAGAAGCAGCCAAGATGGCAGAGTGCTGAGGAAGAAGCCAGTTAGTGCAGAGTTTGTGTAGAGAGAAGAAGATGGGAAATAGAGGTGAATAAGACTGGCGAGCTAGAAACCTTTGATTCTAGGAAACTCGGATAAGTCAGGAGCTTTGTGAGCACTGAATGAGTGGGTTTTGGAGCCCAGTGTGTGTTTTTACTTGCCTGCTGGGTGCAAGGTAGAATTAAAGATGATGGCCCACCAGTTCTTGCCTCCACTGTTTCATTATCGTCTGTAGTAATCTAATGTGAACCTGCATGAGAATGGACACGATTGCGGCTCCTGGCTTTACAGTCACCTAGCCCCCTGGAGTTTGCCTGCGGGAACTAGGATGCGTCCAGAAACTCGCTGGTTTTCCACAACTAATTAAAAGGGCACCAAAAAATTCAGATGAATATATTTAATCTAATTAAGTTTAATAATATTTTTATGCCGTATTTTAAACATTAGAGCAAAAATTTATAATAAAAAAATATCAAAAATGTAACTACAGATCACCAAATATGCACGCTTTGTCAATATCAAAGTGCAGCTATTGTTAGCACAATGAAGGGTGGGTGTTGGGTGTTTCGTGCCCGTGATAGGGAAGGTTTTCCTAGAGCTGTGATCAGAGGGCAGAGTTGTCTTGGCTCAGAGGGCACATATCCCTGACCTTGATGGGAGCAGCTACGGAGGGTGGGATGGCCGGAGGGCATGTGCAACAACACCAGACTCCAGGGCCGGGTAGGTCGTGGTAAGAAATTATATCTTCATTCCAAGAGCAATGGGAATGGAATACTACAGGAAAGCATGCTTTATTTATAAGTGCGTGTTAACCTTAACCTTGTAAATCACTGTTTTCCTGTTGGAGCTTCAGTCCATCTCTATTCGATTCAACTAATGAGAACTGAGTGATTTCCATGCATTGACTCCTTTTTCTGTGTGTATTTGCTTGCACTCTGCTTATTTTCTTCTTTATTCTCTGGTGTATATGGTAATATATAGACAAAAAGTAAGCATTACTTTTTTGCATTGACTTGTTTTACTTTGAAATAAAATGTATAAAATGTTTATTACCATTGCTATTATTATTTGTATTTTAAAATAACTTGTAGGCACAAAGTAAATTTACACACTAGTAAGTAGCTAAACTCAAATTAGAACTCGAGTGTGCTTTATTCTTTGAGATATAGCATTTTACATTAAATTACAGTATTTTACAAACTCCATATTTTTTATGAAAAGTCCCTTGCATTATTATTATATTTATTGATTACTTTTACAGAGACAGGAAGGAAGGGAGAGAGAGAGGGAGAGAGAGAAGGAAGTGTTTGTTTGTTGTTTCACATAGTTGTGCCCTCATTGGTGGCTTCTGGTATGTGCCCTGACCAGGGATCAAACCCACAACCTTGGTGTTTCAGGAAGATGCTCTAACTAACTGACCTAACCAGCCAAGACCGTCTCTTGCATTATTTTCTGAACTTATAATGTCTCTTCACATTATCTACTTGACCTTAATATCAACCTTATGAATTGTTATTACCCATTTTATGGGTAAGGAAATGGAAAATCAGTAATGCCAAATTGGTATTCAAAACCATACAGGTATTAGTTTTTGAGTCCAAAAACAAATTTCAGCTGCCCATTTCAAAGCATAGTCTGTGCAACTTGTGGTCTGTGCAAAGGGCACAGTAAAAGATCAGCAGACTTTCTGTAGGTTACTATTCATCATGGTGCTTCACTTCTGCTGGGGCTCTTGGCTCGGATGAATGCAAATGTAACATTGAATGTCTACAGCAATTGAAAATAGTTTTTTTAAAACTAAAGACAAAGGTTTCTGGCTTTATTCTTACTTTTTTCTGTGAAGGGAGCCAAGAAACCACTGCCGTGATAGATGCTCCCGGTGTTTCTTGCTAGCCTAATCCAGTTCTCAAGGCCCGGATATGGTTCTCGGACATGGCTTGTTGGGGAAGGATGTGTACAGCCCCAAGGATGGCAGCTGTCCTTTTCCAGCCCCTAGGATTCCACCCAGAAAGATCAGTCATAACATTTAAGAGAAAAATGCTTGTGGTGGCACAGTGGATAAAACATCGACCTTGAACGCTGAGGTCACCAGTTTGAAACTATGGGCTTGCCTGGTCAAGGCACATATGGGAATTGATGCTTCCTGCTCCTCCCCTTTACTCTCTCCCTTCTCCCTCGTTCTCTCTCTCGCTCTCTCAAATGAATAAAAATATTAAAATAAGAAAGAAAAGTATTTTAAGAAGTTGTCATAGAGAAAGAAAAAAAGAAGAAAGAGAAAGAATGAAAGAGAAAGAAAGAAGGAAGGAAGGAAGGAAGGAAGGAAGGAAGGAAGGAAGGAAGGAAGGAAGGAAGGAAGGAAGGAAGGGGAGGGAGGGAGGAAGAAAAGGAGGAGAAGGAGGGAGGGAGGGAAGAATGGGGAGAAAAGAAGGGAGAAAGGGAGGGAAGGAGGGAGAAAGGGAGGGAGGGAGGGAGAGAAGGAGGAAAATGTCATAGAAAGAATTCTCAAACCACCAGAGAAAATAATTAAATCTCTGGCATCTGCTGGGACCTTACTCTTAAATTCCCTTTTCTGAGCCCTTTTCTTGCCTGTAGCAATCCCCCATCCCTTGTTCCCCCTTTCTATACCACGGTCTCAGTCATGCCCTCTGATTCTGGTGGGTTCAATGTTTTGAATGCTCCAAAATATACCTGTCCTTTCTGCCTCTGCGGCTTGTGTATGTTTCCTCTGCTGGAATCCTTTTCAAAGTTCCATTTGGGGATGTGAGATTGCTTTTTTGTTGTTGTTCATTTGCTACCTTACTCACACTATGTTCAGAGAGAAAGTGAATTGTATATCTAACATACTTTCAATGTTGTCACTTTAATTATTTCTAATGACTTTGAATGGCTTATACTTGCTCAAACAAAGGGGTTCCTGGGCAAGCAATAGTATGATTCACATCAGGGTAGTATCGCCCCTAGGGGTCATTAAGTATCTTTGTGGAGACGTTTTTGGTCTCCCAGTAGTGTACTCCCAGTTGAGTATTTACATATGGAAATACATGTTATTTTATTATAAAATTTTAAAATTTCTTTACATTATGGTGAAGACATTATATTGACTTAAAATTTATGCATAGGCATGTTAAAGTAAGTATGACTATTTTCACAATAGAAGCCAAGGTATTTAAAATATGGGTTATAAAAGGGGTCTAGTCTGATAGGCTTGAGGACAACTTTTTAGTCAATTTGTTTTCTCACGATTATTTATTTACTTATATAATTGAATTTATTTTTTTAGAGCAGTTTCAAGTCTACAGCAAAATTGAGTGAAGGTACAGGTATTTCCCATATGCCTCTGTCCCCACTCGTGCATAGTCCCCCTCATGATCAACACCCCCCACCAGAGTGCTACATTTGTTATACAATCAATGAACCCACACTGACACATCATTATCACTCAAGGTCCATAGTTTACGTTAGGATTCCCTCTTGTCATCTCATGGGTTTGGACAAATGAATAATGGCATATATCTACTGTTATAGTATCAGATGATGCACTTTTTTTTTTTTTTTTGCCTTAAAAATCCTCTACATTCTGCCTATTCATCCGTCTTTCCGCACAGGTCCTGGTTATTTCACACTCTTTTCCCTCAAACCTCTAGCACCTTTTCTCTTCGTCCTATCCGCTAAGTGTCATTCCACTGAGAGATAATGGCCATTGGAGGGGAACCTCTGCACCCCACCTGTCTTCATCTGCATTTGAGCCAGGCCCTGGGCATTCCTTCTTGGGATTACGGCTGAACTGTCTGTGCCTCCATCCAGGGCTTCCCCTTCATTTGTCGCTTGTCTCTATTGTCTACTGACTACTTCAGGACATTGTTCAAGTAATTATCCCTTCTATCCTCCATATTTAATTTTTTTCTCTCACTCTGGACCATTCCACTGACACTCAAGCACACTTGCTGTGATAATGAGAATCCTAAAAATAGTTCCCTTGACCCAGTGTCCCCTCGAGTTACTTTGCTCATTTCATTGTTGCCTTTTATAGAAAACTCCTGAACTCTCCTTTTCTTTTGCTACTCAAATGATGACATCAATATCACCTAGGAGCATGGTAGCAATAGAAACCCTTCGGTCTCCCTCTGGACCTATTGAATCAGAAATTACATTTTAGCAGAATCTCTAAGACTCCTAATGACATTAACGTTTGAGAAGCACCGGTCTGTAGGGCTGATTTTCAATTCTTCTCCTTACATTTTTCTTCTGAATCCGCTTCAATAAATCGTTCCTTTCTACTCTCCACTGAAACAGCTTTTTTCTGAGGTCACTAATTACCTCCAAAATGCTAAATCCAAAGGTCAGTTTTCACTGCTCATCTTACTGGATCTGTGCAGCATTTGACATGGTTGAAATCTCCACATATTGTGCTTCCTCATCTTCAAGGCTATTAACGTCACTGTGCAGAACGCTTGATTCTTGGGCCTTTTTCCTTCCCTCCACTTTTCTCTAGCTGATTTCATTGAGCTCCATGACCTTTAATCCCCTTTATTGATATAGTGCCTCCTGTTCATATTGCAAGGCTGAGGTCAAACACTAACTTCTCACCGGATCATTTGCAGATTCTCCAACAGAAATTAATCACCTTTTCTTTCAAGTCTTAATTCCCATCTCTTTGTATTTCTGATTTCTTACTTTTTCTATTTTACTTTACAGGTGTTTTTTTGTAAGCTCCTGGATGACAGGATCTATTTCATATTTATTTCTATACATACATATATATATATATTTATTTCTATACATATATTATATATATATATATATAATTTAAAAAACACATTTTTGTTCTGGCCGGTGGCTTGAACATGGCCCTGGGTGCTGAGGATAGCTCGGTTGATCTGAGCGCATCAGCCTTAGGTGCTAAAAATAGCTTGATACTCGAGTATCAACCCCATGTGGGATTGCTGGGAGGATCCCAGCTGGGGTATATGTGGCAGTATACCTCACTATCTCTTCTCCTTTCACCTAAAAACAAAAGCAAACAAAATTAAAAAAAACTTTTTGATCAGGTAGCAAGTGTTCAAGAAGTGTTTATCAAAGAAAGTTTTCCTCCATCCCAGGAATGTATGATAGGCTTAAATGTCCTATTTATAGCTTGTGAGTTGATCATGGAAATCAGTACCTTTGTATACTTTGCCCTTTATCTTAAAGCCAATCTTCATGAAGGTGCTCTTACATCAATCTTTATCTTGTACAAAAGCTCAAAATATAGGCAAAATTGAACTTCAACTGTATTTGCAAATCGGCCTTTTTAGGCACACGCAGTAAAACCCACAGAATGTTGCACACTCAACTGCTAGTTGGAGGGACACAGTCTATGGAATAAATCATGGAAATTAGGTCATTAAGTTGCTCTTTTTCAAATCTTTCCATGGTTGGCTCCTTCTCATCAATTACATCTCAGCTCTTTTAGTGGGATCACCACTAAAAGCTTTTCCTAGTCATCCCTTCTGATGCAGGACTTTCCAGTCACACTCTGTCCTCTTATGTGGTGTCGTTTTCTTATAACTCTTTGAAGTTACTTATATTTTTATGCTTTGTTGTCCATTTTCTACTCCTATGGGAGTGAGCTTCAAAACGGTAGGGACTTTGTTTGCCTGTGTTCTGTGGTTATCTATAAGCAGTACACAGAGCAGGGCCTGGAGCACAGTTGGTGCTCAGTAACTATTTGTCGATTGAATGAATAAATAAATATGTTCTGAGGATGCTGGGAAGCCTCATTGATCCTGCAAAGAATTGATTTATAAATCTGATATTAATATAACTTGGATATTTATATAGCAGGAGAAATGAGAAATTCATTAACTAAAATAATGGGCTCCATTAAAATTGCAAAGGTTTTAGAAAATACCTACTAAGCTAAGATGAAAAATATTTTACTAAGGATTTTGAAGTAGGTCTTACACAAATATTCTTGAGTGGGCTGATCTGGCTATTTATTTGGCCGAAATGACACTTACAAGGATGTATAATTTATCCTCCAGAGCCCTTTAGAAACACCCAAACCTTATAAAGGGTAACAATAGAACATTTTGAACCGATGTGTAACCTTGGATAAGCAGCACTGACATCCCCTCGAAGCTTGTCAGGAATGTACATGTTTAGGTTTCATTCCAGACCTACTGAAAGAGAATCTAAATTTTAACAAAATACCAGATTTATTCATGTGCACATTTACGTTTGAAGGCCAGTGCAATAGATATCATATCTAAGAATGCTTAAGCTGGATCCAATGAAGAAACAACTAACAGCTGTTTCAAAATATATAGATGAAAAAGGTGGGCATGGGGCAGAGGTTTAAGTAGAGGGGTGTAGGTGTCTGAATAATGAGTGAAAAGGGAGCAAGCTACCCTCGTAAGGCAGAAGTGGTATGCATTCTCACCTCACGGTCCAAATGAGCAACTTGGATGAATGCACACGTCATTGAGTCTAGTAACTAATCAAAGATAGTGCAGGTGTTTAGCGCCCCATAGAGAATGGAGGGCAAATCCATTTTCTGACTTGATTATAACAAAAACACTTTTTTTTTTCTATTGTGAGTTGTAACTCAGTGCTTAATGATGCTTTGTGAACTTCCTCCAGGCTTTTCAATACCTTTGAGGGAGAGAGTGAGTCAGAGATGATAAATTTTGTCCTATGCAGTAGGTTAATGTTAGCCACAAAGAAGACAGAAGGAAGAAAACACTTGAAGAAATGGAATAAGGGTTGTTGAAGTGATCAGTTTCCTATATGTATTTACATGTAAGAAGGAATTTGCATTTTCCCTGGTGAGAAAAACAGAAATCACTCTTCAGATGTTATTTGGGAAAGAAGAAAAGAGCTGAAATTGTGTTCCTACAGATCTTTGAAGTGGACAGGGGACTTGTATCTAAAAATAAAAATTCAAGAAGAAGTAGATCTATACTTATTCACTTAGATCTGGAGAATTATAGTGATTTACTAATGCACTATATTGCCATGACATCTTTATGAAGTCACTTTAAGCGTTCCTATATTTTTAATTAGAAGTCATTTAGCCTGTGCCTCTGCTCCTTGGCAGTGATGGACTTAAATGGCTCTGAAATAAAACATGAATAATGAGTGTTGCTCTTTCCTCTAAACATCCCCGATTGACCAAGAAGAGAGAATCATTCTCCATGTGTCAAAGATTTTCTGAAGCAGAGTTTGGAGAAACAAAGTTTTACAGCCCTTTTCCCAATGTTCCTTTTATTTTAGTAGTCTTTCTAACAAAGGACCCCATATAGGGCTTTGTACTTAGGAAAGCATTTCTTTCCTGTTCAACCTCCTCAATGACTCTGGTCAATGAATCCTGATAGCTTTGAATCAAAAGATGGAGAATCACGACTCTGGGGAGCAATCTTCAGGAGTTCATTGTGTTGGGCAGATAAAATATATTATGCTCACTTTGTTAAAGATGGCGCTGCCCATGTGCAAGTTTTAAGAGTAAGCTTTTCCCCACACCGTTGACTGATTGGATGACATGGGGTGGTGCACTCTCATGAGGAATCCTCCCATTATGCCTCAGATAAGTGACTTTGTATCAGAGACTTCCTTGTTTGTAGATTGGATTAAAGGTTTAGATTTCTACACTATAAAGTGGGGCAGACAGGGAGCTTGCTCTATCTTGGTTCCTGAGGTTAGTATCAGAGAGGAGAGCAGAGAAAGGCCACATGGAGGAGGCCAGGAGAAGCAGCCAAGATGTCAGAGCGCTGAGGAAGAAGCCAGTTTGAGCAGAGTTTGTGCTGGAGAAGGAGATGGGGAACAGAGGTGAATATGGCTGGTGAGCTAGAAACCTTTGATGTTAGGAAACCCGGATAAGTCAGTAGCTTTGTGAGCACTGAATAAGTGGGTTTTGGAGCACAGTGTGTGTTTTTGCTTGCCTGCCGGGTGCAAGCTAGGATTAAAGCTGATGGCTCACCAGTTCTTGGCTCCGTTGTTTCATTACCGACTGTCCGAATCTAATGCGTACCTTCACTGGCCAGGTGGCTGTGATAGTGGCAGCGACCACTGGCTTTACAATTGTGTCAGAGACTTTTCACTTCACTGCACTGCCGTCTTGTAACCTGTGGGAACTTTGCATGGTGGGGTGTGGGAAAAGCTAGGACAGTAGAGAGGACTCTGTGGGCATACCTGTGGTGCATTCTTTCTCTACACTCTCGACAAACCTTTACCTCCGACTTGCAGTATGTGGTAATAGGAAGATTTAGTTTAGGCTAATTTATTTCGTATTGGACGCCCTTTGTATTATTTTGAATAACCCTGTAATAAACATAAGTGAATTACAAAGTAAATTATAGCTGAGTTGGCTTCCACTTATTAGATGCAATGAATATAACATGGGTCACTGTAGGTTTTAAGCATCTGTAGTTTCAGAAGATTGCTTATGCATGAGTAAATACATATATATTCTTTCTTCTCCCTTTTTTAATAAATAGAAGGGTATGCAATGTGTGGGTACCTTTGGGCTATCCTTCACATTTGCATACCTTCTTGCATGTTTTGACTTCAAGCACTAACTGTGCAGCCTCTCAGTTTGGAGGCAGTGTCAGGCATCAAAGCTTTATTTGGTGTGACTTTGAGCTTCTCCAGAGCTGTCTAATGATATTTCTAATCCCGCCCCCTCCCTTCCCTCGTCCAGACTCAAACGATGCTAAATGAGACAAAATGCCATTTGTTGCCTCTTTTCTGATGTCTTTCAATTACTTATTAAAATTATTATGATCTTATTTTCTAAATGGCATATGATACGTGTATATGACACAAACCAAAAGGAAATAAGAAGACCAGAAAAGAAACTGCCTTTCCTTCTCCTGACCCTCAGCTACTCAGTGTTCATCCCAAGGACAACTAGTGTTACTTATCGTCACAGGGTCTGAAGTCCCTCCCTGTCCAGCCATTTCTCGTTTGGGTTCCCGAGAAACAATCTATCTTAAAAGGAAATGAGCTGCATTCAATGGCCATTTTTTCACAGTTGATGATCTAGAGTCAGTCTCCATGGCTTCCCAGACTTCTCAGGTATAAATCTGGGAGGTAATTTCTACAATTTGGCTTTTGAGGAATACAGGGCACTCCAGAGATCCTCCAGGGTGTGAGTTGCTTCCATACGGAACCACTACTGCCTGGAGTGATTCAGCAAATATTCACTTCTAAAATTTTTCCGTTTCTTATTGAGATAGCCGTTCTGAAACAGAAATGAGGAAAACTGGAATTCGTGAACTTGGCAACTCCATTTTCTGTCCCTTTAGATGGCCCCTTTAGGCTACTAATACAAAAAATAGCGGGTTTGTGAGACATTTCTCAGGCTTCACAATGATGCCTCAGTTGTTTGTAGCTGTATCCTCTATGTTGCTGATTCCAAGTCAGATGGAGCACACGGAGAGAAGCTAGAAGAATTTTGGGAAGCTACAGAATTAATGTGATTTAAGAGATTAGAGTTTTAAATATTAGCATTTACATAAAAATTAACAGTGATAAATGTGTTTTTAAACAACATTTATATGGATTTTTCAGATAAAATAGAAGCGTCAAAGAAAAGTTAAGTCTAGTGGGTGGCATATTTTTCTTTATCATTAAAAGAAATCCTTAGAAAACTTTGAAAAAACACCATTCATAAATATATCTTGTGGACATTGAATGATGAGCTAAACTTGGCACATACAAAATGAAAAGCCAAGAGTAGGTGTTAGATTGGAATGTGGGCGTTAAATGCCTTTGCAATGGCACAGTCACATGAGCACAGCTTGATGACCTGCTCCGTGACTGAAATGAGAAAGCATTGATAGAACCCAACTGCAGCTAAGAGTGTGTCCCAAGTTAATAGGACCTTTTTGTATATGTGGTGCAACAGGAATATTTTTCTTGCAGCCCTAGAAGTAAAATAATTTGATTCTACTGTCAAATTGATTTTAAAAATTATTATTTCTTTTATAAACAGCATTTTAATAGATGCTAAAAGAAGGTAACTCCTGTTATAGACAACCAATTTATTCTGTTTTCAGGCAAACAGGAGTAGTAGTTAAAGTTATTAAAAGATGATAGAAAATAGACCCTGGCTAGTTGGCTCAGCAGTAGAGCTTCGGCCCGGCGTGTGGAAGTCCGGGTTCAATTCCCGGCCAGGGCACACAGGAGAAGTGTCCGTATGCTTCTCCACCCTTTCCTCTCTCTGCTTTCTCTCTATCCCTCTCTTTCCCTCTCACAGCCAAGGCTCCATTCTAGCAAAGATGGCCCTGATGCTGAGGACAGCTCCATGGCCTCTGCCTCAGGCATTAGAATGGCTCCTGCCACAACGAAGCGATGCCCCAGATGGTCAGAGCATCACCCCCCTGGTGGGCATCAGGGTGGATCCTGGTTGGGCACATTCAGGAGTTTGTCTGACTGCCTCCCCCTTCTAACTTTGGAAAAAAAGAACAAAAATATTTTTAAAAAGATGATAGAAAATAATGTCAAAAGCAGTTCATTTTTTTCACCATGTTGGTTTACCTAAAATTCCATGATTTCCTTTGGGTATCATGATTGCTGTGAGTCTCCTTTCTCCAATTCTATTATGAAATTTTTTAGAGAATAATTTTGTTTAAAATATTTTAGCATATTTTTAGTATATTAATTTATGTATTACTGATCAAATGAGTAAATGTATCAATTTATAATTGTTGTAGAATGTGATATGTATATAAATTAATGTTAAGTGCAAATTAATGTAAATATCCGCTTTAAGGGTGGCTCTTATTCTTTGAACTGCCTAAATCAGCAATCTATACTTATAAGATGGACACATGGCAGGTTTACAAAATTGATATCTGAATCTATACCAGAGGGATTGTTAATTAGCACAAGGAATATAAGAAAAATTATTTCATTGGTGAATTGAGCAGTGTTCAAAATGTTTGATAGGCAAGAATGAGTTTGCAGGCACAATTGCCCTTGATAAAGGAAGTATAAGTATCTCATAAGACTGGAATCCCAATCTTGTCAGAGTAATCCCCTCAGCCCAGGTATCTCTTCGATTATATGAACCCACCCTCAAAGGTAATGACTGGGACACCTGCTATAACAAGAAAATTTGCTGAAACTATATGCAAGATACTGTATCTGCTTTGGAGTGTACCTGTTGTACAATATGCTTGTCAGGGTCCCCAAGGACTCTGGGGCAAGAGGTTATATGTCTGCCTTTCTGGCTAGTTGCTATTAGATAGTTAGAGGATGAAAGAATGAAGTCTAGGACTTGCTTTCCTTCCATATACCAGTTGGAAACTAGGTAGTAAGGGGCACAATGGATAGAACCATTGGAACCCAGCTATTTCCTCTTCAGATGCTGACAATTGACCAATGCACTAATACTTGTTTCATTTGTTGAACGTTTTAGGTTTAAATACTCAACTAAAGTTAGGGAGAATCTGCTGGTTATCTTGGTGATGCATGTTCTATGTGCATTTGAAAAGAATATGTATGTTGTCTGACCAGGTGGCGGCATAGTGGATACAGTGTTGACGTGGGATGCCGAAAACCTGGGATGCAGAGGTCCCCAGCTTAAGTGTGGGCTCACCAGCTTGAATGTAGGGTCACAGGCTTGAGTGTGGGATCATTGAATGACCCCATGGTCACTAGCTTGAGCCCAACGGTCTCTGACTTAAAGCCCAAGGTCGCTGGCTTGAGCAAGGGGTTACTGACTCAGCTGGAGCCCCCCAGTCAAGGCACAATGAGAAAGCAGTCAATGAACGACTAAGGTGCCACTACAATGAGTTGGTGCTTCTCATCTCTCTTCCTTCTTGTCTGTCTCTACCTGTCCTCTCCCTCTAAAAATTATGTATTTTGTTGCTGGATGCAGTCTAATTAAGACAAGTTGGTAGATGCTGCTATTCAGGCCTCCTATGTTCTCACTGATTTTGTCTTGTCTATGAATTATGAGACAAGGGTTGAAGTCCCCAACAGCAACAGCACATTTGTCTGTTTTTTCTGTCATTTCTATCAGCTTTTGCTTTGTATATTTTGAAGCTCGAAATTAGTCAGCACACATTTAGAGTTGTTATCCTGTCCTGTCTTGATGAGTTGACCTTTTTATAATTATGTAATGTCTCTTTTTATCCTTGGTAATATTATTTGTTCTAAAGTCTACTTTGTCTGATATTAATATACTAGTTACTCTACTTTGTTATGGTTAATGTTTACATGAAATATTTGTATTTTTCTAACATAAAGCCATATAAACCTTTAGATTCTCTGTGACAAATGACCATTTCTAATGATAGAACATGGATAGTGTTTGGGAGGAAGTTCAATCCCAGATGTTTTGCTGTTACTAAATCGCATGTTACCTGATAAGTAATAGATGACTGAACAGAACTGTTGTCACAACTGTTTCAGAATCTAATTCAGATGTATTTTGTAAGTCTGAAGGTGAACCCTCTACTTTCTAAATGTAATAACTCTAAGTATTAGAACTCTATGAAAAAATTACCTTTCAAATGCATCTCTTAAATATAAATAATCTATTTATTTGGGGTATTTTTAAAATTAATCTTATAAAAGATAGAACTATGATAAAGGAAGTATTTTTTTTCTTTACACAAACCTTTGAAACCTAATATTGATCCTCTTTTCTAAAAGTAATGAATGGTCTTTGATATTCTTTTATGTGTTCTGTAATGTATCGGTTCAGTCTAACAAAATATTGTGCCTCAGTTCTTTCAGGGATAATGGTACAATAAAATGTAGGCTTTAAGCATGAAAACCTTGTCAATACAATTTACTATGTTTTTTTTTTGGGGGGGGGTCCTTCTTTTTTGGAGGTTTTTAGTGCCACAAAAATATCATGACACATTATAAAGTTCTTCCCATGAAACATCTAGCACATAACTCTCTTCCTTTCTATGCTAAGCAAGCTATTAAAGAAAAGGAAATACTAACCCAAATTATGGGGAAAATATTTTATTGCTAGAATATTTGCTGCCCCCTTGTTAATTAAAACATTTTTACCTTTCTCTCCCAAGACTTTAAAGAGATTACTATCATTCTCCACTTCAAACCTAGACTTATAAGTAAACAGCTGTTGATTTATTTCTTCTTTTCTAAGGGATTTAGATCTCTATACTTAGAATTTTTCAATCTAGTAGTAGAAGGCAACACAAAGAGATTAAAAATAATAAAATGCAAAAATACAGTGTGTCCGTAAAGTCATGGTGCACTTTTGACCGGTCACAGGAAAGCAGCAAAAGATGATAGAAATGTGAAATCTGCACCAAATAAAAGGAAAACCCTCCCAGTTTCTGTAGGATGATGTGGCAGCATGTGCGCATGCGCAGATGATGATGTAACACCGTGTATACAGCGGAGCAGCCCATGGCCATGCCAGTTGAGATGTGGACGGTACAGAGGAAAGTTCAGTGTGTTCTGTGGCTCGCTAAATTCAAATCTGTGACCAAAGTGCAACGTGAATATCGGCGCGTTTATAACAAAGCACCACCACATAGGAATAACATTACTCGATGGGATAAGCAGTTGAAGGAAACCGGCAGTTTGGTGGAGAAACCTGTTCTGGTAGGCCATCAGTCAGTGACGAGTCTGTAGAGGCTATATGGGATAGCTACCTAAGGAGCCCTAAAACATCTGTGCGTGCGTGTGCTCGACAGTTACACCTAAGCAAGACTACAGCTCATAAGGTGTTAAAAAAACGTCTCTGTTTTACGGGGTACAAATTGTGGCTGTTGTATGCTATCAAACCGGCGGATAGACCAGCACAATGCGCGTTTGCTGGAGATATGCTTCATGAGATCGACAATGATGCAAGACTTTTGTAGAAGATTGTATTTAGCGATGAGGCAACCTTCCATATCTGTGGTCATGTTCATCGCCGTAACGTCTGATTATGAGCTGCTGAACATCCTCATGCCTACGTTGAGTACAAACATAACACCCCTAAAGTGTACATGTGGTGTGGCCGGATGCAAGATAAGGTGATAGGCCCATTTGTTTTCGCAGAGCAGTCTGTGACGGCAAACACCTATCTTGACATGTTGGAACTGTATGCAGTGCTACAATTTCCAGAAGGTGTCATCTTTCAACAGGACGACACTCCTCCACACTATGCCATCATTGTTCATGAGTTTCTGGATAGAACGTTCCCCCAGCGGTGAATAGGCAGGGGTTCTGGCATGCCATGGCCACCATGATCCCCGGATCTGATGCCCTTAGATTTTTACTTTTGGGGTTATGTGAAGCAACATGTGTACATTGAACGTATCAATGACATTAATCACTTAAAACAGAGAATCACAGACGTTATTCACTCTGTTACACCAGACGTCCTTACCCGTGTGTGGCAAGAACTTCACTATCATTTGGATGTGTGTAGGGCAACAAATGGAACCCACATCAAACTGCACTGAATAGGTATGAAACTGGGAAAGTTTTCCTTTTATTTGGTGCAGATTTCACATTTCTATCATCTTTTGTTGCTTTCCTGTGACCGGTCAGAAGTGCACTGTGACTTTACGGACACACTGTATATTGTCACAAATGTGTTTACAATGAGATTGTTGAGGTACCTATTACTACGCTTTGGAGGAAGGATGATAACATATTTTTAATCTTTTTATTTTATGCAGGGGTTGCTAAGTAATAAAATCAAACAAATCCATTGCTTCCTGGGCTTGTCAGGAGCTTAGCTCTGTTAAGAAAGCTACAGTGGGGAAGTTCGGCTACAGTGGGGAAGTTCAGCTACTGGCAGAGATAAACTATTTGGAACTAGATGCTGGTAGTGGATGAGAGATCCATGATACTAACAAAGCATTGTGGGTCAAGCCTCTTGTAAGGCAGCTGAGGATCAGCAAGCTCAAAGAGCAGGGGAAATGGGGAGCCACATGGAAGAGAAGCCATTTCAAGCATTCTGAGATGACTAGAACAGTGCAGAATGCTGTGGAGAGATTGTCTCATAAGAACATTGCACTTGGCATCAAGTATTAATTGAGGAGTTGAAAACACCAAGTGAATATCCACAAAAGAGATTTTAATTAAATCTCAATATAACCCACAAGATACTGGACGTGAAGGGTTTCAGCAGGTCCTGAGTTACTGGTGCTGGAAGTACGTGTGTTATGCACATCATGGTGATAGACACGATGCCCTGCACTAAACAGGGAGTAGTTTTCAGGTTCAGTTCATAGCAGAAAGTGACAATGAGTTGTCAATTCTCTCATCATCATTTCAAATTTCCAAAGATATGGAAAGAATGCAGACAACCAGCATTCATTTTGAAGAGATGAAAAGTTGTGAAGAAGTGAAGACCAATGGCAGACGCGCTAAAGAATATATTGCAGGAAATAGTTCTGCAAAAGCCAATGGATCAAACCTCTATTCACAAAGATTCTATTTTGAGCAAGCATCAAAGGGTGAAAATGGTAGCTTCCAAACTACCTTAATGTAGTGCTTCTAATTTGCCTGTACATTTTACCCCTTGACAACAAAATAGTTCAGTCAATAATAACGTTGCCTCCTACTGATCTCAATAATTGACTTAACGGATGAGCTAACTCATGTGAGATGACGATTTAGCATTACTTCCTTCATTTTTTTAAAAGATTTTATTTATTGATTTCACAGAGAAAGGAGGTGGGGCAAGAATGAGAAGTATCAACTCATAGTTGCTTTACTTTAGTTGTGCTCGTCGTATATGCCCTGACCGGCAAGCCCAGAGTTTCAAACTGGTGATCTCAGCGATCCAGGATGACACTCTACCCACTGCACCAGGCTACTTCCTCCACATTTTTAATGTGTGTGTGTTTAACTACTATCAACTTCTCATGTGGTTGTATGTTCCTGTAACATCTTGTGCATATTTCTTTTACTCCGTTTACTACAGTCATGCAGTTACTCGTTTATATGTTGCTATTCAGCTTATCACTAGACCTGTGAGAACTTTAAAACCAAAGAAGATTGTACTTTATTTACTGTTACCTCTAGTCCCTAATAGAAGTCTGACACAATAATTATTCAATAAATATTTGTTGAATGAACACTTTTTCTTTCAGTATACTCTTCTACAAAATTGTTATCCCTATTTAATTTGAATTCTTCTTATCTTAAGTCTTTATCTAAAATACCACTTTGACAATAAGGAATTTAGCTATTGAAAAGAAAAATTCTATTTGAATTCAATTTTTTTTTTTTTTTTTTTTACAGGGACAGAGAGAGAGTCAGAGAGAGGGATAGATAGGGACAGACAGACCGGAATGGAGAGAGGTGAGAAGCATCAATCATTAGTTTTTCGTTGCCATCGCGACACCATAGTTGTTCATCGATTGCTTTCTCACATGTGCCTTGATCGCAGGGCTTCAGCAGAGCAAGCCACCCCTTGCTGGAGCCAGCGACCTTGGGTCCGAGCTGGCAAGCTTTTGCTCAAGCCAGATGGACCCTCGCTCAAGCTGGCGACCTCGAGTCTCAAACCTGGGTCTTCTGCATCCCAGTCTGATGCTCTATCCACTGCGCCACCGCCTGGTCAGGCGAATTCAGTATTTTTTTAAGTATTATTGCTTTTACAAAAATTTTTTTCCATCTGCCTAATTTTTTAGGTGAATATTTTAGTTCAGATATTCATGCTTATGAGTATTATTAGAAAGGATAAGTGGATTTATACTTTGATGATGGAAAAAAATTAATCAAAATGGTAATATAAAAATATCAGTTTCATTATTTTTTTACCAGTTCATTTAAATTACAAGAAAAAGACACACAAATATTTCTTCTTTCAAGATTGTTATGGTATAAATTAAACTAGTAATTCATAGTGAATTAGGGAACAAAGTGTCACTTAGTGCAATAAAGCAGCAAAGCGAATCCCGTGCTGGGGAATTGCAGGGCTTACCTTGAGGAAGAAGGAATGATGAAGGGGAATATATCATATTTATCATTTTCTGCCATTAGTGTTATTTCACCAATTTAAACTACAGAACAAGGGCTTATTCAGAGTATAAAATTATTTTAAAAAGAGATATAATGAACATATTGTGGATTATGAGGGTAGCCTATTATGTATTCTTGCAATAAAATTTTATAAGATTTGGGGTCAAATTTTTTTAGTTCTAGAATTTCATACAAAGATACTGACATTCTGTACATTTTTTTGTCCATTTTCAATATTGCTGGATGGGATTTATTATACATTTTTTGTTATTGTTCTGTGGTTGGGCAAGGGGGATTTTAACTCCGAGTTATGACTAAAATTTTTTTTGAACTCTTTTTTTTTGGCTTTGCTATGGATTATATTAACTTAGTGATGGTCAGTTTTATGTATCAATTTGGCTCGCCAGTGCTCCCCAGTTGTTTAATCAAACACTAAGCTGGGTGTTATTATGAAGATATTTTGCAGATATAATAAAGTCCATAATAATTTAACTAAGGTGATTATTCTAAAATATTTATTGAACGATTTTCCTCAATTAGCTTGAATGGGACTGATTCAATCAATTGAAAGTCTCTAAGAGCAAAACTGCGTCTTTCCTCAGAAAGTAGGAATTCTCTCTGTGGATAGTAATTTCAGCTCAGGCCACGACTTCCAGCCACTGTTTTCTGATATCTTGCCCTATGGATTTCCGACATGCCTTGTCAGTCCCCAAAATCATCCAAGTCAATTCCTTGTAATAAATCTTTCAATATATATCTCCTACCACTTCTGCTTCTCTTCTGGAACCTGACTGGTACAACCTTTACAAAATAAGTTTCAGAGTAATCTTTTTTCCCCCTATGCTCTGAAATAATTGAAGATTGGAACACTCTATTATTTCAAAGTTGGTAAAACTTGCTTTAAAACATTTTGGACCTTGTAAATTTTCTAACTGATGAGATTAATATCCAGAATATATAAATAACTTCTGCAACTCAACAATAAAAAGCCAGACAGCTCGATTAAAAAATGGGCAAATAAAAAAAAATGGGCAAATAACTTGAATAGATGTTTCTCCAAAGAAGATATTCAAATGGCCAGTGAGTACATGAAAAGACGCTCAACATAACTAATCATCAGGGAAATGCAAATTAAAAAAAGAAAGAAAGAAACCAGGAAAAAGCGTTGACAAGGATGTAGAGAAATTGAAACCTTGTGCGCTGTTAGTGGGAACGTAAAACTGTGCGGCTGCTGTGGAAAACAGTATGGTGATTCCTCGAAGGTTTAAAAAGATGAAAAAGATCAAAATATTTCTTTATTGAGAATGAGAAGGTATGCATATTTTGTTTTGTTTCCTCCAGTGATAGTAAATTTATGTTGCCAAAATTCATCACTTGATAAGGAGCTCCTCCCAGTTGCATTTAAACTCAAAATTAAAAATTAAAATCTGGTCATTGATACCGAACGCATCCATGATTTCAGGGTAAAATTAGAACAAAATATTCTCTTCTTTCTTTCAACCTTCAGTTCCCATGCCTGATATCTTCCCATTGCGTCTACATTGCTTCTGAGCCCTCTGGCTACTGGCTGGTTTAGTCATTTGAAAGCAACAAGAGACTTTCTCTATTAGGCTTTTCCTTTGAAAGTCTTCTTGATTGGTTCTTATTTATTTATTTATTTATTTATTTAGGTGAGAGGATTGGAGATAGTGAAGCAGACTACCTCATGTGCACTGACAGAGATCCACCTGGCAACCCCATCTGGGCCAATATTTGACTGAGCTATTTTTAGTGCCTGGGCTGATGCCCTCCAACAAAGCTGTCTTCAGCACCCACCTGGGGCCATGCTTCCATGCTTAAACCATCCAGTCACTGGCTGTGGGAGGGGAAGAGGGAGAGAAAGGGGAGAGGGAGGAGCAGAGAAGCAGATGGTAGCTTCTCCTGTGTGCCCTGACTGGGAATCAAACCTGGGACATCCATAATCTGGGCCAACGCTCTGTTCACTGAGCTAGCAGCCAAGGCCAATTGATTCCTTAAATCAGGATAAAAGTGACATCCACTGACTTTTCCAGACAAAATTCTCATTTCATGAAAATGTGGCTTTTTTCTTTTTCATATATTTAATATAATACTATAAATAACACTTAATATTGAATAGTGCAGATAAGCCAAAAATATGACAAGAACAAAGAAAAATGAAATGTTCTAGAAGATGAAAACAGCACCGGTATTGCCTTACTATAGAGGTCATACATCTGGAAGCCTGTGAGACTCTTTGTTCAGTAGATCAAATAGTCCCTCTAAAATCTCATACATACCATGGACATGTTAGTTGTTTCAGTTAGAGTTCGCCATGCCAAAATATCACTGTCAATAACATGAAGAGTGAGACATAATTTCTAATAATCCAGAATGACTAAAATCAGTTTTAATTATTGTCAGTATCTTTGCTTGAAAAGGCAGGAGACTGAATAGAGATATTTTATATTTTAGAAAAAATACATCAAAAAAGAGTTAAGGGTTTAGCTTTATTTTTTTAAATTTATTTTAAGGGGTGACACCAATAAATCAGGGTACATATGTTCAAAGAAAACATCTCCAGGTTATCTTATTCAATTATGTTGCATACCCGTCACCCAAGGTCAAATTGTCCTCTGTCACCTTCTATCTTGTTTTCCCTGTGCCCCTCCCCTCCTCCCTATATCACCCTCTTCTCCCTCCCCCCACCCCGTAACCACCACACTCTTGTCCATGTCTCATAGTCTCACTTTTATGTCCCACCTATGTATGAAATCATGCTGTTCTCAGTTTTTTTCTGATTTACTTATTTCACTCTGTATAATGTTATCAAGGTCCATCCATTTTGTTATAAATGATCCGATGTCATCATTTCTTTTGACACTTAAATTTTTTTACTCTTAGATATCTATGACAATTGTTTCTCCAACTTGAGTCCTCTAATAAATGCATTAGATGTAGAAGTTTTACCACATAAGATATACTGATGAAAATTGTTTTTATACAGAAAAATTAAGAATAAAATCTAAGATTGCAAAAGTTGCTATTCTTTCATTTTAGGGCTTTCTCATAGTCAAATATAACTGCTCTCAAGTCAATTCAAGTCTCAGTTTACACCATGCTGAATAGTGGAAGGATTCTCAGAGGCTCCCATGGAAAGCTTGAAACTTCTCTCTATCTTGAAGAGGAATAAGATGGCCAGGAGATCTGAATCAAGAATTCTTTTGGGGCTATTGTGGAACTTCTAGTGTAACCGACCAAGTGGGTCAACACTTTTGTTTATGATTGTAAGGTTTCCTGTTTTGGAGTATCTCTTGTGATTTCCTTTTCTTTTTCTGTCTACTAAACTTACTATATGTGATATGATATGAAAAACCTGGATATCCTCATGCTTAGTTGCTCATCTCCTATCCTCTTAGAAACCAGACAGAACCTGACCAGGTGGTGGCACAGTGGGTAGTATGTCAACCTGGAAGGCTGATGACCCAGGTGTGAAACCCCAGGTCTCAGGAGCCTGGGTTTATCGGCCTTTAGTGTGGATTCACCAGCTTGAGCGCAAGGTTGTTGGCTTGGGCTCATAGGTCCCTGGCTTGAAGTCCAAGGTCTTTGGCTTGTACCAAGATCTCTATCTCCCTCCCCCCCCCCCTTTCTCTCTCTCTCTCTTTCTCTTTGTCTATTTTGCACGTGAGGAAAAAACAAACAACAAACAAACAAAAAAACAAGGAAAGAGGAACAGGCAGAAACCCAGGTGTAGCTCAAGGAAAGGAAAAAAGAAGTAGTGTTGTAAAACCTAGCTGAAAAAGGGTGTTAATCTCTTGCTCACTCATGGCTCTCCATGCTCACTGCCTGTAGGAGCTCCTTGCTTGGCCTCTAAGCTGTTTGTATGCTTCAGGGACTTACTAGTGGCAGTACTTTGGTGGGTGGTTTCCACCCTAGAGCTGACACTACTTCTTATTGCTAAAGCAATAGTATTGTTTTTAACTGGCATATTCTGGAAAGAAAATAAGTTAATCTTTTCAAAAGGAAGATTCTTTAAAGAGCCAAATAAAAATTTAACCTTTGATAGTTTTTATTTTGTTCCTTTGTCTGTTAATTCATATGCAATTTCCCCTAATTGATATGTCTCAGAGAGCAACAATATGTCCCAAGGTTATTTTTTTTTTAATACTAGTGGTATGATTGTAGTTATGGGGTTTGGGTGCTATGAATGATAACTCAGAAACCTAGAGGACTTTGAAATAGTCATGCCTGACGTTCACACAAGCAGGCAGATTTTTGTGTAAAAGTGATAAGATTTTAGGGCAAGCTTAAAGGAAAAGCAAAGAATTCTATGAAGTTATAAGGTGAGGACTTTGAAGATACATGGTAGGCAGAGGGGACAATAATGTGGAAGAGAAGAACTCAACACTACTTTGTTAATAAATCTACTGACAAACATATCAAAGACTTAAATAAAACTCGCCGAGAGTTGAGTGTGGCAGGTGCACTAATAACATGAGCAGAAGCTCTGGTGTTGGAAAGTCCTGGGTGGGAATGCAACCCCACTTCCTCACTGAAAAAAGACATGTCTTTCTGGCATAATTTGGGAATTAAAGACAGTTATTTTTCTTCCCTTCTTAAATATGACAAACTTTTAGGGGGAACTCAAGAATTAAGATTTTGGCTGAGTAATGGTGGCTTTGGTTATGATCAGTGGGCTGACTAGTTAATTCAGGTAGAGGCTTTGTTCCAGGAGCTGGAATGCCAGGGAGGGTCTGTATGACTTCATTAGACCTGCAGGCAGTCCACTTTTGTGCCCCAGGGGTCTTCAAGCAAGCTGAAGCCCATCGACTGTGGTCCAATTAACTTTGACTATGATCTGATTAATTACCCCCTGAAATTTCCAGATCCCTTTACACTCTTTTCTCTTACAAAATGTGATTGACTATGGATAGGGAGTTGGCACAGCTTTGGAAATGTCAACATCTCTTCACCCCATCTCTTCAGATTGCCAGCTACCTGAATAAAGCACCCATAAAGATTCAGTCCTGGTCTCGACGTATTTGACTGAAGGGGTGACAGACAGCACAGAAGCTGGTATTTTCCGTTTCAAAACCGGTAATAGGTAAAGTTGGTGCTTTTTCTTGATGTGAATAAATTCCATTGAAATCAGAAAGTACATTTCATACTTGTAGAATGTTATATGTATCATCTAAAAGTAAAGAAAATGTTAGTTGTTGTGATGCATTTTTACCCAAAAGAAAAGTAACTATGTATAAGGAATTAAGTTTAGAATATGCAGTGGAAATGGTTATTTTCAAAGGGAATTATATTCTTTTTCTTTACTTTTTAAAATTATTCCCCACTCTCTCCAGTTTTTTCTTTCCTCCTTCTCCCCTACCGGCTCCTCAAATATTCTTTTTGAACCAGATTTGCTCTTCTGTCCCTCTCATCCTTCCTCTCCCCCTCACCGTGCTCACTGGGCATTCTCCACCCCAAGGGATTCCTGGTGCTCTATGCACCATCTCTTATTCATGGTGCATTTGAGATATCCTAGTGTACTAGCCTTGATGTCACACCTCGCACTGCCTACACACCCTTAACTCCCACACCCATATCCTCTAGTGTCCCTGTTGTCCCATCAGAACAAGTAATTTGTGCTGACTCACTGTCAGCAAGTTTCATTACAGTAAGACATTGAGGGTTGCTAAGTGGTGGTCTTTTGGAGGGAGATTTTGAAGGTCTTTTAATCCTGCATTTCTGATCTAGAGCTTTAGGAGTTAATCATGTTTTATTCTTAAAGTGTTGAAGTTCAGCTTAACAACACTTTTAGTTTCTAAGACTGCTCATACAGTCAGTTTTGTGATAAATAAAATATTTAGTTTGAAAACATTTTAATTACTTATACAGAGAATGTGCTTCCTAAGAGACAAATGGAGTCATATAATAATAAATTTAATATGAACAAAAATAACTTATCTCAATGTGATTATACCATTATATGAATGCCTTAAGCCAATAGAGCTTTCTTATTTGCTAATGCAATAGCTTCTTTATTATTTTTTTTTACAGGGACAGAGAGAGAGAGAGAGTCAGAGAGAAGGATAGACAGACAGGAACAGAGAGAGATGAGAAGCATCAATTATCAGTTTTTCTTTGCAACACCTTAGTTGTTCATGATTGCTTTCTCATATGTGCCTTGACTGCGGGCCTTCAGCAGACTGAATAACCCCTTGCTTGAGCCAGTGACCTTGGGTCCAAGCTGGCGAGCTTTTGCTCAAGCCAGATGAGCCTGCATTCAAGTCTTGAACCTGAGTCCTCAGCATTCCAGTCCGATGCTCTATCCACTTTGCCACCTCCCAGTCAGGCTGCAATATCTTCTTAAGAGCTCTGCTTGCTTCCTCTGACATCACTTCCCAGAGCACTTTTTTGAGCACATGGTGCAGAGCTCACTCAAAATCTTAAATATGATTTTCTTATATTTATATAAGAAAATATATTTTTTAAAAATCCTTCTGTTTTATCCCCTTTTTCTTAGAATATGATCCAGTAGTTTTTGTTCTGGCTATCAAGGCCATGTATAGTGTCATTTGTCTACCTCTTCAGCCATGGTCTCCAGCATTGTCTAAGTCCTAGATTTTCAGTGCAAGTATGTGTGTGCATGCACATGTGTGTATGTACACGTGTATAAATTAGTTATCTACATTTTATGTTATATGTTTATATAATATCCCCTTATTCTTAGAATATGATCTAGTAGCCCACAAATGAGACCCTTTCTTTGTTTGGCATTTGGTTCATACTTGCCTTCGAAATGCTATTCAACAAATATTATTTCATTATCTTAAAATTACTGTGAGCTAAACAGTATTCTCAATTTTTCCTATTTTGTAATTAGAAAAATTGAGAATACTTGCTTAAGGTCTCTTGCTTAATTTGAAACAAATTTGAGACTCACATCAAGTTTTATTAGCTCTGTATTCTTAAGAGCAAACAATTTAACTAGTGCACCACATGCTGTGTAAGTGACCAATGGTAAAATGATAACAAATTAAACTTGGGGTAAACAAATAATGAGAAATCTGAGTTGGAAATATAAAACAATGCCAGATATAGTATGAAAACATACATATGATAATGACTACATCTTCCATGTATGGGTCACAAATTGGTTTTAAACATTCTAGTAGCTACTAATAATAAATCATTCTAGTAGCAAACTTCTAAAGGAAGGATTGATCAGTTACATGCTTCCTAGTGTCTACAAGAAACAAACAAAAAAACCCTATTGCTCCTAATAAGTCACATTCCTTTCGTTGTTGTATATTTTAACTAATCCAAGTGTTTTTATTTTTTTCAAATTAAAGTATAGTTGACATACAGCATTATTTGGTTTCAGGTATATAACATAGTGATTCAATATTTATGCGTCTTACAAAATGATCACCATGATTAAGTGTAATAACCATGTGTCACTGCACAAAGTTATATGATATTATTGACTATATTCATTACATTGTATATTATATCCCCTTGACTTATTTATTTTATAACTGGATGTTTGTACCTCTTAAGTGGCACTCATTTGGAATCAAGAATTAGAAGGAATTACTCCTTGAAGTTTACCAGGAAGAAGAAATACTGATATACGTCCCACATGCTTGAAAATATCTTCACTGTTAGTGAAAGAGCCATCAAAAGGAGGAATTTGACAGGGTTATTTCTTTTAAGAATAAATAGACTGATGGTGACACGTCATAGCCTAGAGGCTGACATGGCACAGACAGTTCTGCAGAAGGCTTGTTTAGTTGAGTTTAGGTTTCCAATTCTCAGTTGACCTACCTAAAACTTAGAGTAAACTTTAGGAAAAGCTGGAAGAATATGAAGATTGCTTCATGAAAGTGGCATTTGAGAGATGAGATAGAAAACTATATAAAAGCAGATCGAGGGAATAATACGAACAAAGGGGAGGAAAGAGTGTTTGATTGGAGAAAGGTAAATAGTTCAATTTGGTGAGACCAGTGGTGCTCGGCATACACTGTACATTAGAATCCCCAGGAAGTCTCCACTCCAAAAGAGATCCTGATTTCATCAGTTTGTCTGGGTCCTGGACATAATTCTTAAGAAAGCTCTCCTGGTGATCCTAAAGTGTAGCTGGGACTGGGAACACCAAACTAACATCTTGCCTCTCAAGTTGGTCATGGACTTGCACAGGATTCCTGGTCTGGCTTTGTAGGTTATGAACCATGAAAGGTCACGTGTGGAAGATTTTAACTATTGTTTCTAAGAAATTAGCTCAAGGCTCCCCAAGGGCACAGAGGGGCTATTTAGCCTGGCACCACAGCCTAAGGATATTATTAATTGTATTTATAAATTACGGTATAATATTTATTCCTTAAAGCTGGTGTAGTCTCTCAAAATTTTACAACTTGGTTTTTGATAACGACCACTTTCCCATTTTATTTCTTAGGTGTGGCAAATTGTCATTTCAAAATGTACACTCTCTCCTGTGTTGTCCCTTCACGGGAACTTCTGCTTCCTACAGGTCTCTAGGTCTTACTCCTCATTTTCTTCTCCTCCAGCCACACAAAGCCTTTTGCACTATCGCATCCACAGTCTAGTTGGCAACGTTAGTGCACAAGTGATAAAATTACAAAATGGTTCAGGTAAAACAACCACATGATGTCTAATAATAAATCATCCAGACACAGCAGGAACATTCTTGGAAATTTTAGTGAAATTTGTGTCTCCTGTGTTTACTAATGAAAATGAATGGGATGACTTCTACGTTCCCACAAACGCTCCAAAACTGTTGCTACTTCTTAATAGACAGCAGCTAAATGAATTGAATGCTGAGATTGATGTCGGGATAAAAGGTTATGAGATATGAAGACAGCTGAAGACTTCAATCCTTAATGTCTATGAAAGGCAAGCTATTGAAATGGAATTTTGTGAGACCTTTTGTTTTTTGCTTTTGTTTATTGTATGTCCAAGGCTCATTATACTAATTAGATCAGAGAGCATGAATGGAAAGTGAAGAAAAAGCCATTCTGGAAGAACATAAGAAAGCATCAGAAATTGCTTTGTTAGCTGATTAGTAAGAGGAAAGAATCAAAGAGTGGTTTCATCCTTCACCAAGCCCTGTATGTACGTTGTATGGAAAGGGAATTGTTCTTAGTCACTGAATTTGAGGACTAAAAATGAAGCAAAATAAGCTTATAAAAAAATACATAGTATATGAAGGATCAGAAACCACAAAATAAAATCATTTCTGAGTTGACTATTTCTTCAAAATCTTATGACATGTCTGTAATCTACAAAAGTAGGAAACTTACTTGGTGTTTCAACCTCCAAAAGCCACATCTAGTGGAATGAAAGGTGAATGTGTATTTTGATAATTATTCTGTTATGGGCAAAAAAAGGCTGTAATTGCAGTGTCCTGGAATGGCATGTTAGCCCAGTCACAAGCAGCACAACAAAAAGACGTGTTGAAGAGAGAGAAATTGCAGGTCTGTTTCATTAAGTTTTTGACTGGGGTGGGGTGGGGATTATTTATTTATTCAGTGACGGTTTATGTAGTGCCTCCTGTGTCCCAGGGTTACATTAGAAACCAGTTGGAGAGCAGAGTGCTAGGGTGGAACAAACACAACAGTCAAGAGAACCCAGCCAAACCTAATTCAGTCCTTCAATTAAGGAAATATTTTAGGCAGAATGTGATGTAAAACTTAGAATATGATCAAATAGTTGAGTAGGTGTAAGTTGAGTGAAATGTTTCAGGCAAAGAAAGTAGCATGTTTAAAAACCTAAAGGCAAGAAAAAGAATGGCACATGCAGGTATAGTTTAAGTGTCTAGTGAGAGGAAATTGTGTCAAAAGAAGAGTCTGGATAATAAGTAGAAATGTGCTCATGAAGGACTTTTTTAGTCACTGTGAGGAGTACTGACTTCGTCCTAAGGCAGAATGGTGCCAAGATAGGTTTTAAGCTTTCAGAAGTGCATGTCACATTCAAAGGTTACCTTTGAAAGGCTACACTGACTGCAGTGGAGAAAACAAACTGGAGATATAAAGAATCTGCTCTTTCACCTAACATGACTTCTAGAATTACTGTAGAATATACAATTAAATTTAAATGTAAATTCTGTCAAAGTGCCATATACTACCTATAATATGATTCTTTTTTTTTATGTTTTGAAGAAACTATTTGGTGTGTGAGACAGACAGTAACACCTTACCTTAAAAATTGCAAGTTAATAGTGGTCTAGTTTGAGAAAAATCCTATATTCTTGGAATATTAGTCATGTGCTAATGTGTAATATTGTCATAAATTTAGTGTGATTTTTAATTAAAAATCACAAGTTGCCTGACCTGTGGTGGTGCAGTGGATAAAGCATCAACCTGGAATGCTGAGGTTGCTGGTTTGAAACCCTGGGCTCACCTGGTCAAGGTACATATGGGAGTTGATGCTTCCTGCTCCTCCCCCTCTCCTCTCTCTCTCTTTCTCTAAAAATGAATAAATAAAATCTAAAAAAAAAGAAAAAAAATCACAAGTCAACAGTAATAAATATTTTTCATGGGACTACTCTGTGTCAGGTACTGTTCTAAGTACTTGCAATATATCAACCAAATAGCCCTATGCTCATGGAACTCATATTCTAACTAGGGGTGTTTATTTTTATAAATAAAAATAATAAATATCATAAGTAAGTAAACTACATGATAAATGTTGGGCTGGTAAGTTCTCTGTAAGAAGAAAACTAGAACCTGATAAGACAAATTCGGAGTTTAGAATGAGTTGCAATTTTAAATAGAATGGTCAGGTCAAGTTTCATTGACATGGTGATATTTGAGAAGACACTTGAAAGAAAGGGAGGGCCTGACCAGGTGGTTGCACAGTAGATAGAGCATCAGACTGGGATGCAGAGGACTCAGGTTCAAAACCCCAAGGTCACTGGCTTCAGTTGGGGCTCATTTGGTTTGAGCAAGGCTCACCAGCTTGAGCCTAAGGCTGCTGGCTTGAGCAAGGGGTCACATGGTCTGCTGTAGCCCCTCCCCCCCAGTCAAGGCACATGTGGGAAAGCAATCAATGAACAACTAAGGTGCCACAATGAAGAATTGATGCTTCTCATCTCTCTCCCTTCCTGTCTGTTTGTCCTTTTCCCTGTCTCTCTCTGTCTCTGTCACACACACACAAAAAAAATAGAAGTGAAGGAATGTGCTGGGGTAAGGGAGCTGACCATTTAGAGACCAAGCAGATTGTCATCTTGATAATGGGAGAGGGAGAGTTCGGGGGATACTGTGCAGACTTTGGCTTTTATTCTGAGTGAAATAGATGGTCTGATTCAGGTTGTAACTGGATTTTCCCTGGCTGCTGTGTTGAGAACAGGTTTTGGGGGAATGAGGGAAGAAGCGGTCATGGAGGCAGAAGTGGTGGGTGTAGAATGGAATGAGGTCAGCTGTGGAACACATTCTGAGCTCCCATTACACAGAAGTCCCTGATGGGTTGGATGTGGGGCGGGGGCGGGGGGAGTGGAAGAGTCATGGATGACTCCAAGAATCTTAGTCTGAACCACTAAGAGGAATGAATTTACCAACAGAAATGGAGAAGTGAAGATGGAACAAGTTTTGGGGAGAAAATTCAGAACTAATTTTTGAATACTTTACATGTGAAATTTATTTTAAATATTCTAATGGAAATGACACTAGGCAATTGAATATATAAAACTGAACAGGGATTATCTGAAGAGATACATTTTTGAGTTGTTCATATATTGATATTGAAAGCTGTGGATCTAAATCAATTATGCATTTACAGATTATAAATTGGAGTTAGTGGGATTTCATTTTAATTGACCACATGATCTTAAACATTAAAATTACACAAAGTGCCAAATATAGAGGGATTCTTTCTAATACAAAATATTAATATTTTGGCTTTAATTCTCTTAAATATTTTAAATTAGTTCTTAATCTTCCTTATGTGGAATAATATTTTTAAAAATAAAATTTAACATCCCAGTGAAAGGAGAGTGTCTAGAACACTGGTTACATACATTTGATCCTGCTAGAATCCCAAGACATGTAAATATCTTTTCCATTAAATTTGAAAGAGTATTTTTAACTTACTGCATTCTTTTATGTATGGGATCAAATTTTTTTATGGTTGTTTAAATGATAACATATTTATTGAATTAGAAACATAGGAGAAAGTCAAAAGTTTTCTTCTGGATATGACTGATTCAAGACATTTATAAAATATTTCAAGAAAGTGGTTGGATTTCAAGAAGACTGGATCTTCAAAGAGTATTTCAGGATTAGATTAAAAATATGATCAACATCCCCAGATGGGCCTGACCAGGCAGTGGTGCAGTGGATAGAGCATTGAACTGGGATTCAGAGGGCCCAGGTTTGAGACCCCGAGGTCGCCAGCTTGAGTGCAGGCTCATCTGGTTTGAGCAAAGCTCACCAGTGTGGACCCAAGGTTGCTGGCTCGAGTAAGGAGTTACTCGATCTGCTGAAGGCCAGTGGTCAAGGCACATATGAGAAAGCAATCAATGAACAACTAAGTTGTCACAACAAAAAACTGATGATTGGTGCTTCTCATCTCTCTTCATTCCTGTCTGTCTGTCCCTATCTATTCCTCTCTTTGACTCTCTCTCTGTCCCTATATTAAAAAAAAAAAAAAAATTCCCCGACTGTACAAGGTTTGAAAATGATGGGATTGAATAAGGTTATTTGAGAAGAAACAAGGGAGAAAGGGGGGTACACATTTCATAATCCTTATAAAGTAAGACTGTTCCAAGATTTATAAAAAGAAGCCATGTTCATATTTCTGTAAACCGATTATTCACAGATTGTACCTTAAAACCGATTGGCTGGTTTGTCATGACAGGTTTATCTTTTCAATTGAGTTGTAACTGAATTAATTATGTAGTGATTTATATTGAATGACTCGATTCACTTTTGACCCAGGCATGTTTTTATTTATGACATGAGATGGACTAAAACTTGCTGATTTGGTCTGAAAAGTCATTTTGATTTGCTTAGATTTTGAAAGGCCTTGAAACACTCAACTAACACAAATATCAGCTGTTCTGTCTCAAACACAAACTAAAAAGCCACTTATCTCATTGTATGTGTGTGTGTGTATTTTTTTTTTACAATAAAAAATCGTAAGTTAGAGGTGAAGGAAGCCTCAGGAGATCATTTTGTATCCTTTACCTTTTGTTGTTTGATGATGTTAGTGCCTCCTTTCAGGCTGGAGATTAGGAGAATAAATTAAAAGCTTATATTTTGTTGTTGTTATACAGCTGTATCATCATTATCATCATCATTATTGTATAAGAAAGTCTTTCATGACTGAAATAAGAGAAAACCTTTTCATTAATCTTACTTTTCACTTACAACCACTGGTACCAGTCACCTTCTGTTGAACAGAACACTGATTTCTTGCTCACATCACGTGAGGCTGCTAGGCAGCTGAGGTTGAGTGTTTTCTCATTTCAGGATTCAGACTGATGAAAAAGCCCCTGTAGGATGAGGGTGGGGAGAAGGACAGAGAGGAGGGAGCATTAAGCATACAATCACATTTAGAGCAATGAGGAACAATCATCCAATCTACAACACTGTTGTTAACTAGTAATATAGTCCCTCAAATGTTTCACAACATGTTAAAATATTAAATGTCTTTAAAATACAGATTATATATATTTTTTCTTCTTTTATACTTTTGTCATTTAACAATATAGCTTGAGAATATTTACCAATTATAAAATTTATCTCTTCCGTTTATTTGTGTTTCTGAAAAGTTCAAATTTTGCTCCAACAATATTTTTATTTTATTACACTTTAATATTTGCCTTTATATATGTACTATTCCATATTTTTCAAAGGTCAGAGTAAAGGAAAAATAGATCTTGCTTCAGATGATCAGAACTGCTGACTCATTCTTTGTCTCTCTCTCTCTCTCTCTCTCTCACACACACACACACACACACACACACAGACACCACTACCACATCCCCCAGATTATATCTCAGATTGTTTTCTATCTTATTTCAGTCATGAAAGACTTTCTTATAACAATAATGATGATGATAATGATGATACACCTGTATAACAATCTTTATTCTCTACTATCATAATGTAATATTAAACTCTCAGCTAGATACCTCTTTCTCTTCTCAAGTATCTTTTCTGGCTGTTACCTATAGTGACTCCATGAAGGCAAGTTTCACACTTAAGTTTTTCTGAGATTATTCTGACAATAGCGATCAAAATCATTCCAGGTAAGATTGCCACATAATTTAGCAACCAAACTGGGACATTTTTGAGTAAAAGGGTGTGAGTAGGATGATATTAATTACTAATGCTTAACTTGGACTGTTCTGAGCAAACCAAATTATTCAGGCACTCCTGTTCCAGAATGTTCTTTCAGATGGCCATCTATTTTATTTTTTGTCCCAAATTTATCTCTAAACTTTCTTCATAGCATTTTGTTACTTGTCAAAAATAGCGAAAGGGGAAGGTTTTTTTTATTTTGTTAATAGCCATCAAAATACTTATATGAGTGTAACCATGAAGATCAATCAACTCTTTCATCTTCTATTTCTGCAGAATGCTATATAACTTTTGATTCGGTTTAGTATCCGCACCTCAGCACACACTTGAACAGCTATTTCATTTTGCACAAACACCCATATGGTGAGGTTTGAAACCTGGCACAGGAGATAAAGGCAAGTAATTACTATCCACACTTAACATTTTATCTTCTTGCCATTTAAAAGCTTGTCATAGAAGCACTGATAATCTGGGTGACTAAATGGGTGGGTTCTCCATTCCACTGTGTATTTTTATGGCCTGGACGCAACCCAAAAACTAGGTTTTAAAAAGTTATAGTTGTAATCTTATCTAAAACCTGAAGATAGTTTATCATACTGGCAAAAAAATAAACTCAGATAAAAACGAAAAATGTGGAGTCACATTATAGGTTGAGCACATTATTTCATTAAATATAAACTTTGCTCACAAAATGGATTTGCTAAATTAAACATAAACTATTTTGAAAAATGGCCCAGTATGCCACAATAGTGTATCTTTACTCTCTTCTTCTAATAAAATTATTATACTAAGATATGTTTAAAATAACCTTTTTAATAATAATTTTGGAATACTTTTAATGTCCATCAGAAGTTCAGAATGAGAGTGAAAACTGTATTAAATATGTAGATAGGGTATTGTACACCATCCTGATTCTGACATAGATGAACTCTATGATCTTGAAAATAAAAATATTAGAATAATCACTTTTCTGAACATCTCCTGCTTGCCTCTTTGTATATGCTATCAATCCCTAAAACATCACCTCAGGTAGGAATTAATCATAATAAAGGGACTTTGGATACTGGCAAGCTAGCCCACTAACATTTACTTCCTCCTCTCCCATCTCAGTCCTAGAACCCAGGGAGGGAGATGAAAGTCAAACTTATATAACAATTATAGAAACTCCACAGGCAAAAGTTCTTTTGACTCTTGGTAAGCTGTAGTCACAAGTAAAAGTGACCTGACACTACACATAAAGGATAGTGGAGGAAGGTTTCCAGGATGACTGTGCCCTGCCGCTGCCGCAGGACAGGAATATGGCTGCAAGCTCAGTGATGACCAGTGACTGTGGCCTCAGGGCTGTGCTGGGCACCATGCCAGGGGAAAGCAGGGAGGCGTAAGCCACCACCTTAACTTCCCCTCCTCCGCCCACCCTCCACTCCCAGGAGGTCCTTTGTGATTGGTTTCTTTCTCTTAGCTTGACCTGTTCAATGGCCATTCATGCTGGAGCATGTAACCACACTTCATTCCTTTTTACAGCCAAACAATATTCCATTGTGCAGATAAACCACATTTTGTTTATTCATTCATCAATTCATCAGTTGAGGGACATTGGGTTGGATTACTCGGCTGTTATTATAGTGCTGTTACCTGCATTTGTATAAAGGCTTTTGTGTAGACATATTTCTTTACTTCTTTTGGATAGATACCTACGAATGAAATTCCTGGGTCAGGTGGTAACTATATTTAACCATTTGAGTAACGGCTAGATGGTTTTCCATCTTGGCTGCAGAATTTTACATTTTTCTGCATGCATGAAGGGTTAAATGTCTCCACAGCTTCTCCAACACTTGTTACCTGTACTTTTTATTATAACCATTCTAGTGGCTGTGAAGTGGTATGTTACCGTGGTTTTGATTTGCATAATTAATATCTGATATCTGATAACTAATGATCTCATTATCACTCTAATCAAACTTGAATATAGTATTCAGTATTATGAAAAATTCACATGAATTTTTGAGGTTAAAAAATGTCATTTTCAAATGGGATGTTTTGGGCCATCTCTCATGTCCAATAGGGGTGGGCACAGAGGCAGATTAAGGTTGGTTGAGGCCCCAGGTGCAGAAGAAAATATTGGGCCCCTTAAAAAAAGAGACAGGGAAAATGAAAATACATGTTAACTGCCTAACCAGGTGGTGGGGCAGTGGATAAAGCGTTGGAATGGGATGCGGAAAGACCCTGGTTCGAGACCCCCAAGGTTGCCAGCTTGAGCGCGGGCTCACCTGGTTTGAGCAAAGCTCACCAACTTGGACCCAAGGTCACTGGCTTGAGCAAGGGGTTACTCGTTCTGCTGAAGGCCCGCAGTCAAGGCACATATGAGAAAGCAATCAATGAACAACTAAGATGTCGCAACAAAAAACTGATGATTGATGCTTCTCACCTCTCTCTGTTCCTGTTTGTCTGTCCCTATCTATCCCTCTCTCTGACTCTCTCTCTCTGTCTCTGTAAAAAAAAAAATACATGTTAACCTATTTTTAAGTAAATAAAAAATATTATGTACTATTAATGTTAAAATTGCACATATGAAACCAAACGTGGAGTCATTAGAAAAAAGTGTCAAGTTGGGGTTTTGTGGGACCCTTCAGAGAAGTTGGGGTCCAGGGAGCCTGCCGTTAAATCTGCCTCTGGGTGGGCATGCACTATTCTTCAGCCTTGGGGTTACTGTCATGCAAAAATAAGACACAGCAAATATATAAACTCCAACGGCAGCATATTACATGTTCTGAGTTCCCACCAAAATATGTCTTTCCTACTTGCAAGCGCTTATTTTCCTGTTTGTGTTGAAGAAATACTTTGCTCAAATTCCTTTTGCTCAAATTGCGGTTTCCGTCCGCACGTTTCCGCAGACACGGACAGCTTTTGCGCAGTCTGTGAAGACGAGACGGACTGTACATGCTAGCATCTTCTAAGCCACCAGCTGCGTTTTATTTCTCAGAACTCGGACAGTACTTTCCCTCTGCTTCTCTAAGCGGCACTTAAACATATTTTATCCTAAACTGGTTTGGTTTTCCTTCTCTCTTAGGTTTCTGATCATGCTTCATTGCCCACTAGGGAGTTTGGCTGCAGAAGCTTGAGGGCGGGCAGGCCCCCAGCTTTAATGATTTGTTTTCCTGTTTGTCTCCCGCACCGCATTTGGCAGGTGGACCAGGTGAAGAACTGACTAAAAGGTACAGTGCTCTCTTCCAGTGTTCGGATAACTGTCATGATGACAGTGGCTACTCCCAACACATTCATTTAAACATATGACAACGGGATGAACTTTTCCTCTCAAGATGACCTGGGCAAAATGTTCACGTTTACAACCAACACAGAGCATTTCATTCATCAGAAATTTAAGATTTATGTATGTAGCTTTTACTACATCCCACTCATTAAGACAAATGGAAGAGCATGTTTTTATCTACTACTGGGGAGAAGCAGAGAGGCACATAGGTATGTGGTTTATCTAGGATATCTCTACTTGTGTTATTCCTGTATGGAAAGGGCCATGGGGCCACCTGGTGTTACTCCTCTTTTGCTTTTGAGGGTAATGGCTTCTTCCATCATATTGGAAACTGCTTTGCACATTTAATGGCAAGGCAGAAGGCACCATGGCATTTCTTCTTCTTTTTTTGAAATGTGTTTATTGCATTTTGTGTTTTCTACTTTTCTTTTTTCTCTCTTCTTTTAGTTCTTTCTGGTACAACTCCAAGGAAGCTTTCTTGCCTCCGGTGTCATAGTCTGAGATGCGTTCACCAGTAGTAGCGGAGGGATTATTGATCTGGACATTGACCTCATCCTTAGCGTGTACAATGTTCCAGACATGTCCATATCCTAAACACACCACATATTCAGAAGGTACTTTTGTCAGTCTCACGTCTCTAGGACACTTTATGCACTCCTTGGCATGTCATTTTATTGACTTAAATGATTTATTCAGCAGCTTCAGTATTGTAGGTTCTCAGTGGAGAATATGTCTTAGACTCCTTGTTTTAAGCAAAACAATCATGTCTTTGCCATTGAAATTGGAGCTATCAGGTCTCACACAAAATTTCTCCAGGATTCATCATTTCATTTAGATTTATTCCCACACTGATGCAAGAGTTCTCTCTGCTTTATTGTTTGGTATCATCCTGACTAAAATTTGGACCTAATGTTGACAATTAATTGAATCCCAGGTACTGATTCTAGCAATTAGGGAAAATAATTCTATTTTTTAAGAGAGTCAAAATTCCATTCAGTCCTTTTCAGCACCATTATCAAATTTACCTGCTTCCTCATCTTCTCCGTAGTTGGTTCTTTTCCTTCTGAAAACTTCATTTTGCTTGTCTCACCCTTTGGGGGAGGTAATTTACATGCTCTATTAATTTTCCTAAAGCTAATTCATCTCAGGGCTTGTGGGCTTTCCATCTGCTACATCTATTTTTGCATGTTCTTTTGCAGTCTTCAAGAAGTTATCTAAATTTGAGCTCTTCCATCATCCTCCTTTCTATCACAAGCATCAAATGAGAGTAGACACATTCATCTGCTCTTACATTAATGCCAGGATATTTTGCTGTAACTTATTTAGCACTTTCAAAATAACTTTTCACGTCTGCATCACACCTCAAAATATCCATGAGTTCCTTGTGTGAATTAATAGAAACTGCATCTATTTTCTTGGTTACAATCTCTGGTGATTTAAAATAGTATTTCCGCTGGATTAATAATGTCACCAAAAAAAAAATGATGCAATGGTGATAGAAGGATATTTTTCACTTTTTAACTTATTCCATTTCCAAGGGGGCATCAGTCACCTACCTTTCACAACTGTCTAGCAACCCTTTGTTTCCTGGTTCTCTCAGCTGTCTTCTTCTTCCTTCTTTCTTCCTCCTCCTCCTGCTCCTCCACCTCCTCTGCTTCCTACTCCTCCTTTTACTTTTTCTTCCTCCTTCTCCTCCTCCTCCTCTTCCTCTTTCTTCTTCTTCTCTTCTTCTTCTTTTCCTCCTCCTCCTCCTCCTCCTCCTCCTCCTCCTCCTCCTCCTCCTCCTTCTTCTTCTTCTTCAAAACACAGAAAACAGTATAGAGACCTCAACTGTCTTTTTTTGACTTTTCCAAACCCATATCACTGTACCTGACAGAGAATTAACATTTTACTTGGCTAACTCCTCTTATGTATCAAGGATAAGCCTTGAAAAGACAGTGAAAACATCTGCCTCTCTTTACCCTGCCCCCAAGGAATGTTTACTCCTGATGGCTCCCTTCTTAAGATAGCCAGATTTCACAAATAGAAACCTACAATGCCCAGTTAAATTTGAATTTCAGATAAATGATGACTTTTAGTATAATGTTTCCAAAAAGGATATGATTATCTAAAATTCAAATTTAACTGGGAATATTGTATTTTACTTGACAACCTTGCACCTTCATCTTTCATCTCTACTACTTGAGTTACAACATGGTGAGGGTCACAATAATGTCCTTGGGTTATGATGAGGACCACTCTTTGCAATTTCTGCTCAGATAATATAAAGGAAATTTAGTGTCATAGACTCTGTGATTGTGCACTAGTTTCCTAGGACTGTCATAACAAAGTACCACAAAGGGGGTGGTTTAGAACATCAGAAACTTATTATCTCATAATTCTGGAAGCTAGAAGTTCAGGAACAAGATGTCTGCAAGGCCGTACTTTCTCTGATGATGTTAGAGAAAGATCTGTTCCAGGACTTTCTCCTAGCCCCTAGTATTTCTTTGTATTGAGTTAGTATAACTCCAATCTTCACATGGAGTTCTCCTTGTGTGCATTTCTATCTCTTTACTGGGCATTCTTTTTTTTTTTGAAGACACCACTGTTACTGGATTAGGAACCCTTTCTTCTTCAGCATGACCTCATTTTAACTAGCTACATTTGCAATGCTTCTATTTCCAAAAAAAAGGTCACATTCTGAGTTACTGGGATTTAGGAGTTAAACATATCTTTTGTGGAGACATAATGCAACCCATCACAGATTAGGAGAGATTTTTCTAATTAAAATTTTTGTTGAATTTATTGGGGTGACATTGATTAATAAGGTTATATAGGTTTAAAGTATACATTTCTAGGATACATAATCTGTATATTTTACTATGTGCTCTCCACCCAAAGTTAAATTATCTTCTGTCACCATATATTTGACCCTGTTTATCCTCACAGACCTATTCCTTTTGGTAACCACCATACTGTTGTCTGTGCCTATGAGTTTTTGTTTGTTTGCTGCTTTCAGTTTTATATCCTGCATATGAGTGAAATCATGTGGTTCTTAGGTCTTTCCATCTGACTTATTTTGCTTAGTATGATATCCATCAATGTTATCAATGTTGTTGCTGATGACAGTATTTTATCTTTTCTTATGGCCGAGTAGTAGTATTCCATTGTATGTATGTACCACATCTTCTTTATCCAATCCTCTATGGAAGGACACTACAATGGTTTCCATGTTTCAGCCACTGTGGATAATGCTGAAGCAGACATTGGGATGCATATAAATTTGTGAGTAAATGAGGTTGTGGAGAAAAGACACCTCATTCACTGTTCATGAAAATGTAAACTGAAACAACCACTGTGAAAAACAGTTGGTAGTTCCTCAAAAAATTAAGGAGAGACTTTTTAAAACTCAATTTTAGTATTATTTACATTAAAACAAAACAGCATCTAAGGGACCTGAACATGTCCATGTAAGTTAAAGATTTAAGCAAATAAAAATATTTTTATATAAAACAATAATATGTTCTTAAAACTTAGAGAACCTTGATTAGTCATTAATAGAATGTTGTAGCTATATGAAGAGTGTAGAGCAGAAATATTTTAATAACATGGGAAATATTTATATTGTGTTAATTGAATAAATGTTACTTGATTGTTAAAGTAATTTATTCAATTAAAATATTTTCTGGTTTCTTAGCTATGCACAACCACCCAATCCACATACATAGCTTATAGTCAATAAAAAAAAAAAGATATAGGCTCTTAGTTATTTAAATAAATAATTTGTTGCAAGTATAGTTATGATTGGTATGATTAAGAAAAAGAAGGTATTATAAAAACATGCAGTTTGGAGGATTAGAGGTTACACTATCTCTAGTAATTTTACAGAAAAATAAAAACTAGAGCTTTTTTCATTTTGGAGTTTATATATGTAAAAATGAATGATGGATATAAAAGATATGGCTTCTTACTTCACTAGCTTTTGGTACAGTATATTTAATTTAAAAATTTCCAATTAATAACTTAAACATTCTTTGCTTTTAATGGCTTCTCATGACACTTAGCATAAAATCAAAACTTCTTAAAAAGAAAGAATTCCTTGCCAGGCTAGTAAGTTCTCCCTTTCTACCTTTTGTCTCCATCTTCTGCCTATTCTCCTATCATAGTCCTTCCACTATTTGTTTCTTTCTTTTTTTTTTTTTGGCTTGCTCTTCTTCAGCCACACTGGTTTTCTTTTTATTCCTTGGATCTACCAAGCTTGTTATGACCTCAGAACCTTTATACTTGATATTTCTTCTCTGTACAAAGCTGTTCACCCAGATCTAGGCAATACTAATCCTATCATATTGCACTCTTATTGGTGTTGCAATGGCTTCAATATCTGAAATCATCTAGTTTTAAAAATCAGTTTATCCACCCTCTGCCTCTGCCCAGCAGTACAGTAGCCCCATGAGAGCTGGCACTGGGAAATGAATTAAACGGGACAGCACATTTTCCAAAAGGTTTTATAGTAAGATGATGTTTAAGAGTTTGACTAATGGTTATGTCAGTGGTTCTCAAAACTTTTGAAGTTGGGACGCATTTAAAATTCTACAAATAATTGTAGGCACACTATATACAAATTTCTGAGAAATATGTTATAATAATTAAGTCAAATATTAAAGAAAAAATATAAAGTCCAAGTGTGCTTTTATTGTAATTAAATGAAATAAATACAACCAAATTAAATTTATTCTGACATTGAAACACATTTTTATGTTACTTTTCTTGAATTATACTTTTTTAGAATTTATAAAAAAGAGGTGTTAAAAATAAAAAACCGACAAAAAAGTTATATATAAATATATATACACACGCACACACACACACACACACACACACAGACATTCTTAGTAAGATTTAGTAAATTCGGCAGCTTACAGCATGAAAGTGTTAAGTTATTTTATTCTTGTGTTTATGAGAAACATGAGCCTGATGTGTCCTAGCAATTTCTTTAATGTTTGAACAAATATTTGAAAGGCAAACTCTTATTTCCTTGTCAATACATTGAAGAATTCCTCTCTTTTTAATCTTAATTGTGTTGAGTGCGGAAAACCCCCACCATACATATCATCTTAACTTTACACCAAACAAAGGATAGAAGAAATTTGCCTCCAGTCTTTCCGGGGAACATGGCGAGTAGTGTAAACAATCCAGCACCACAGCTTAACAGCCTTTTGCAACCTAATCAGGCAAGTGGAGGGGTGGGGTTGGAGCAGACTGTCAGCTTACATCCAATTCCCCACACCTCTGTACCCCCAAAATTTAAACTCCAAAAACCCTTTTGGTTTTTTGGTCCCCAACAGGCACATATTTCTCTGGAATACCATAGGGCACACCTGGAAATCTTCTAGGGCATACCAGTGTGCCCTGGCACACACTTTGAGAACCACTGGGTTATGTTGACATAAGAAATATTCAAGCCTATAAAGAGTTTTCATGAGTTTATTTGAGCCAAACTGATGACAATTGCCAGGAAGCAAAATCTCAGCAAATTAAGAAAATTCGCCAAAGAATGGCAATTTTATAGATTATTTTATTTGTCAGAATCAAAGGAGATGTCAAGAGGGTTACATTGCCATTGGTGGTAAATTAAGTGGGTGGAAGAAAGCAAATTTGGGAAATCTCTGAGACTAGATTAAAAGTAAAACAAATAGACATACTTCTTTTACACTGGTGGATACTGGGTAGTTAATAATTAATATTTACAACACATAGAGATAATATTTCAGGAACAAGGTAACAATGAGTGGTTCTGTGGTCTCAAACTCTGGCCCCACAAGTGTTCCTTGAGAGGTCTGGAAAAGATTACTTTGACATTCAAAAGTATGTTATCTTAGATGCAAAAGACTGTTGATAGGTTCATTTAAGGTAACAATTGACCTTTATCAAGGAAGCTACAGGCCTAGGATGTGGCTACCCACCATGACACACTGTTAGTTAAGAACACCTATATGGTTACTTTCGGTCAACGAGGGGTAAGACTCCCATGCGGCCCTCTCATGAGCTTGTCGAGGTTAGTATGTGGCTTAATTTTGTACACAGTTGTAAGAGGAACCCATGAGAAAATAAGACTGGAAATAGGGCAGGAAGATAGAAAAGTGATCCCTCACCAAAAATGACCTAGGGCCTATCTGACTTATTTCCTCCCATGTTAGAACTTGATTATGTTCTGATTCAACTTTGTTGACTAAAAGAGTAAGGGAAGGTCAGAAAAAGAAAGGAAGAAAGGCAGTAAGACAGGCAGGAAGGAAATGCTTATATTTCCTAGAGACAATAAGTTCAGTACTTATTGAAATCTCTCCCAATAATTCTAGAACTCTTTATGTTTCTGTCTAAATGAGCTAGTCCTGCTTCTAACACCATGAGGATCTACAGAGAGGACTGTCAACATCTTTTTATACTAAACAATCCACTGTTCTACTGTATGAACTAATCCTAAAAACAATATTTCTGTTTAGGAGTTAAGACAACATTTATTTCAAGTCATTGTTTTGGCTTAATTTATAAACTCTTTGCACAGGAGATGTTTTGTCAATCAATGACAGGAGAAGTTTTACAGGGGGTGGAAGAGAGCTTTGTGAACATGCTGTGTTTATAGTCTGACAAATGCTCTGTGCTCACATCCCTAGAAACTGTTTGATTTCCTTCCCTTTTCCCTACTCGTTGTAACCTAAATATTTAATGTGTGATATTCTGTTCAGATAAAAGTGGCTCTATGCCAGCTCTGAGCTAGCTTGTTGCCTGAGGACATGAACGATTATAAACTATAGAGAGTTGTGTATATCCAATGTTGTGGGTATCACTTGTAATATTCAATGGGTCCTTTTGTTTTATTCTCAGACTAGCATCTGCTCTATCCTCATAATAAAAATAAATGGGTTTTTCCAACTGTATTTTATTATCTATTCAGCTTTGTGTTTGAAGATCAATATTGTTGCACACTTGATTGCATCTCTTCGTTACTGATCGGTTTTCCCCATAGGCTTTTTTGAATTTTCTGGAATTAACTGCAATCAGGGCTTCTCATTCTTGTCTATGAAGCCCACATTTAAATTAGAAATGAGTTCTTCTCCAAAAATAGTTTACTGCCTCCAGCTATGTTCTACTCGCTATCAAAACACACACTGGAGGAAAAAAAAAAGGCAAACAAATAAAACAATTAAAATGATAAAAGTAGATTACAGTGCATTTTATAAACATAAAGATTTCATAAACTTATGGATATTTTATGGGAGAATGTGTAAAAACTAGGTAAATGCAGACTGATAAAGGGTTTCATTGCATTCTGATACCACCACATGAGGACTCTCTATAGTAGTTACTAACATTGGCTTGTTGGACTTTTATTTAACTTTTAAAAAAAGCAAAAGCGAAGAAATATTTAGTATCTAACTATAGTTTCTCCATTTGGGTCCACACTTCATTTAGAGAAATAAAATGTGTTTCTTCCAATTGAAGTTCAACAGTAGGAAGTTTTTACTAAGCAACTCAATTTTAGAAGGTTCTGATTTCTGAATTTAAAATGCCCCTTACACCTTTGTAACAAAAATTCTTCCTTCTGCTGCTAATTAAGTTTTTCAGTCTGATCAGTGTCTAACAGTTATGCTCTAAATATACACATATAAAATTTTATACTGGAAACATTTAGCCTTTACAACATTTCATTTATCTGAAGGTATTTATTTGACAATATGCCTTGGCTGTGGTTACTTGTTATTCATTTCCAAATGCTAATGAGAACTAAACTTACTTTTGTTTATTTAAATTTTATTGTAGGAGAGAATATGTTAATTTTTTCTATATTGCAACATATGTGTAAACCTTTGCTTGTAAATCAGAGACAAAAATGTCATCTTCAAATGATAACCTTTTATAAGTAAGTGAAAATAGAGGCTAGAAGAGAAAATTACATCTGATATAAATAGGCAATTCATTACCATAAGCAATTAAATGAGAAAAAATTGTGTTTATTATTATTTTGTGCCTTTTTCTTCCCTTTCTTTTTTCATCTTAATCATAAGAATAGATTCCAGTTGCACCATTGTAGTAATTCTTTAAAAGCATGTTGTTTAACATTTTTTAGAATAGGTACTTGAAAAAAAATAAATTAGAATATTAATGGGACTGATATCAAATCAGTTGACATACTCCTTATCTACAATTTATTCTAAAAATTTATTTTGCTGTTGATAATTAGCCAATATTGCAGAATGGCTTTTAGGGAGATAATCACTTCCTGGATAGTGGCATATGGTTACCTTTATCACAAGATGATATTCTGAGTCCTTAGATTACCATTCATTTTGATGACTCTTACTTCCATGCATGTAGTTCGCAGAATCACATCAAGATGCCAGGATGCTATATTCCAAATGTAAAACAGTTTGGTAACAAGTATTGCCAACATATACTGAGCACTTACTGTGAGAGAGGCACCACATAATTTCATGTTCTTCTATTAATCGCTCTATGTAATAGATTCTCAGGCTGCCTCTGAGGACTGCTGAGAGCTGACATTGTTTTCACTAGGTCATGTACATAAAGATGTTGAAATTTGAAGTCAGACAGTGACTATAAAGCCAATGGATTTAAGTACTAGGCTATAGCTGCTTTAAGTGATGACTTTAAGTGAACATAGGTACATATATTCTCTCGAATCAGTTTTTTGGATTTCTTTAGATGTATTCCCAGAAATAAATCACTGTGTCAAAAAGCAGGGTTTTTTTTTTTTTATTGATATGAGAGAGAGAAGAAGGGAGAAATATATAGAGAGAGAAAGAAAGAAAAGAGACAGAAAGATTATTTGTGGTTCCATTTATTTATGCATTCATTGGTTGATTCTTGTATGTACCCTGACTGGGGATTGAATCCGTAACCTAGGTGTATCGGCACAATACTCTAACCAACTGAGCTATCCAACCAGGGCCCATTTTTAATTTTTTGAGGTAACTCCATACTGCTTTCCACAGTGGCTGTGCCAATCTGTATTCTCACCAACAGTGCAGGAGGATTCCCTTTTCTCCACACCCTTGCCAACACCTGTTTGTTGATTTACACAGTGATTTTCCTCAATGTGTTTTTCTTTTTGCAGACCCATGAGGCAAAGCTATGCAATACATTTGGTAAAAGACCTTATTTGGTATGCCTGGCATAATATTTTCTGTAATATTAAAAATTTTTTTAAATGTTTTTATTTATTTATTTATTTATTTTACAGGGACAGAGAGAGAGTCAGAGAGAGGGATAGATAGGGACAGAAAGACAGGAATGGAGAGAGGTGAGAAGCATCAATCATTAGTTTTGTTTTTTTCTTCGTTGCCATTGCGACACCATAGTTGTTCATTGATTGCTTTCTCACATGTGCCTTGACCGCGGGCCCCCAGCAGACCGAGCCACCACTTGCTGGAGCCAGCGACCTTGGGTTCAAGCTGGCGAGCTTTTGCTCAAGCCAGATGGGCCTGCGCTCAAGCTGGCGAGCTCAGGGTCTCGAACCTGGGTCTTCCGCATCCCAGTCCGATGCTCTATCCACTGCACCACTGCCTGGTCAGGCTGTAATATTAAAATTTTTCAGATGAAACCACAAGTGTGTTCCTTGTTAGGTGGCAGCAGTGTGGAGGGAGAAATGGGAATGGGGACCTGGGCCTTGGTCATGGGCTCTATGTGGATGTTGTTGGAGCTCACTGGAAAACTAACTACAGAGTGTACTCTCATGGAGAGGTGCTCTCCGACTCTAAATGTTGTTTCGCTGTGGACCCTCAAAGGATGTCTATTTTTGGACACTCTGTGGGAGGCCATGGAGCTTTGATTTTTGCTTTAAAGAATTTTGGAAAATACAAATCTGTGTCAGCACTTTTTTCCAATTTGCAATCCAGGACTTTGTCCTGGTAAAAAAAAAAAAAAAAGAAAAAGAAAGCCTTTAGTGAATGAATACTTGGGAAAAGATCAAAATAAATGGAAGGCTTATGAAGCTACCCACCTTGTGAAGTCCTGTCTAGTGTCTCAGCTGGGCATACTGACTGATCAAGAAGGACCAGTTTCTTTCAGAGGGACAGTCACTACCTGATACCTCCATAGCTGCCCGCACAGAACATTCCTGTTGTGTTTAGAAACCTGAGCTCGTTCTAAGCAAGTATTCAATAACAGTATTCCTACTACTTTGTGTATTTTATTTTATAATTTAAAATGCTACCTTTAGTAAGATATTTTATTAATTATTATAAGACACTTAATGTAAAAGCCTTTCTATTAAGTTAGTGATATCTAAGACCAAAGTCAGTGGTGAAAAGTATGTACTAACAGGTTCCTGTGCCACTGTGAAAGCAATAAATACCAAGAAGCTTAATACTTAAATGGTACTTAATCGTCAGCGTTGCTGTATCTTTCTCCGCACGTGCAGCTGTTGTTGTAATGGAACAGAGAGGACAAGTGTCCACCTTACTCTGTGCACACAGGTTGGCCCCAGGAGCCCTGTATTGTTGTCTCACATACGTGCACTTCACACTGTTTGATTTAGATACTATTCATTGTGCTACTTGGCATTTCTAGTTAAGAATAATTACTGAATTTCAATTGGTTTACAAATGGTCCAGGACTAAAATACTTTTAACTATTTACTACTCACCTCACTCTATGTTAATCAGTTGTTATTAGGAAAGTCTGTTTTTATTTTTTTAAAAAACTTATTCATAAATTTTGGAATATAACATCAACAAAATATTTCAGAATGAAAAGTGAATGCTGACAATGATATACTGGGACTTTTAAAATCATTTTTATTCATGTTTAAGGGTAATGTGTCAGGCACATTAATCTGTAATGTAATTATAATGATGCATATTCAAATAAATCTAGATCAAAGTGTAATGTCCATTAAAGTTTATAAAGTGTTTTCACAAGGTTAGTTTATTTTATTCTTACATGACCAAATGAGACACCATGCCTATTCAGCCCATCTGTTTGTTATGTTTTTCAATTTTTTTTAAATTGTGGTAAAATACATACAGAAATACCATACCATCCTAACAGTTTTAAGTATATAGGTCAATGATATTAAATACATTCATAATGTTGTGCATTATGATGCACATATAGTGGAATCATATGGTGTTTGACTTTTTGTGAATGGTTTCTTTCACTCAGCATGCTGTTCTCAGGGAAAGAGGAAGGAAGGAAGGAAGAGAGGGAGGGAAGGAGGGAGGGAGGGAGGGAAGAAAAGAAAGGCTTTTATTATAGTTTTATTTTATGATATTTAAAATAAAATAAATTAATGTGTATACAGTGGTTGGGTTTCTTGGGCACTTAAAAACGTTGAATACTCTCCTCTCCTTCATCATCTCCAACCCATCAATGTGCTAGTTCAATCTCTTGTCTTCTCTTTGGAAAATTCTTACAACTTCTGGTTCACATCCTTGCCTCCAATCTTTCTACCATCTAGTTTCTGTCCTGAATTACCACCAAAATAATTTCCTCAAAACTTATCTCTGTAACGCTGTGTGATTGTGGGTTGTTAATTGCTCTGATTCCATCTCCCAGCACGGTCCCCTTTGCTCACTCAGTTCTAGCCTTACAGTCTGCTCCTTGAACACATCAAATGACTATTCCCCCTCCAGTGAAAAGCCTGCCCCCAGGTAAACATGTAATTTGCTATCTCAATCTGTTTAGGGTTCTGTGCCTAGAGAGACCTTTTCCAATTACCCTATACCCTGGAGGCATCAAACTATGGCCCATTGGCCAAATTTGCCCACTGCCTATTGTTGAATGGCCTGAGAGCTAAAAATGGTGTCTGTTAGGAATCAAAAACAGAATAATGGTTTGTGACAAATGAAAATTATATGAAATTTAAATTTCAGGGTCCATAAATAAAATTTTATTGGTGCACAATCACACTTGTTCATGCACTTACTGTCTATGGCTGTACGTAGGCAACAAGTGCAGTACTGAGTAATTGTGAGACAGACTGCATGCCCTGAAAAGTCTAATGTGTTCACTGCCTGGCCCTCGACTGGAAAGGCTTACTGACCCATGTTAGATAATACAAAATATTTTATTTCCCACGCCAGCCCACCTCTCTAGCTATTTCCCCTGCTTTACCTATCTTCATAGAATTTATCACTACACAATGAAACAAGTATTTTTATTCAAATAGAGTATACAGAAAAATGAAGAGCATATGCATTACCAGATATTATTTTGGTTCCTAGACCAAAGAATAGGACATTACAGTCCTCCCCAAAGACTTGCAGAACCCCCCATTCATTACCGTCCCCCAATGTTACAACTGTTCTGATTTATATAACCGTAGATTTATTTTGCTTCTATCTGATCTTTATATGAAGGAGGTCATACTATATATAACTTTTGCGTCTGACATCTTTTACTCTTCATTACATTTATGAGATTTACTTATATATATTTTTTGTGTAGAACTTTATTCAGTTTAATTGTTTATATTATTTTATTGTCTAAATAAACCCTAGTTTTTAAAATCGAATTGATTCCTTTTTCTTTTTGAGAGAGAGAGAGAGAGATAGAAGATGGTGCTGGGGAGAGAGAGAAACATCAACTCATTGTTCCACTTAGTTGTGTTTTGATTGCTTCTCATATGTGCCCTGACTAGGGCTCAGACTGGCACCCTCAGGAGCAAGCCAGCAATCCCAGGCTCCAGCCAGCAACCTCAATGCTCCAGCACGAGGCCCTATCCACTGTTCTACCAGCCAGGGTCTGATTGACATTTTTATTGTATTCATTTGGACTACTACAAATAATAATTCTAAGAGCAAGCCACTGACCTTGGGATCATGTCAATAATCCTGTGTTCAAACCAGTGACCCTGCCAACCTGGTGAACCCGTGATAAAGCTAGCAACCTCGGGTCTTCGAACCCGAGACCTTTGCATTCCAGGTCAATGTTTATTCACTGTGCCACCACCAGTCAAGTTGGTTTTTCTCACTTGAATGTGATGATCTTCAACTAATTACCATATCACAACTGATTGAAACTGTAAGCATTAAACTAGTGTGAATGAATGAATGCTTGGGTGGCAAGGCAGTATGAAAAAGAACAAACTTCATTCCAGGGTCTAAGGTCCTTTACTTCCCGGTGCAAATTTACCCTCCTTTGAATTATGATGAAGTTTATCGGTATCTTTGCAATGCCATTTAAATATTTATATCACAAATTATATATTTTTAACGTTTATTTTAACCTCTCTTTAAAATCAGGGTTTCTCAACCTTGACACTATTGACATTGTTGGCTGGATAACTGTTGGTTGTGACAGACTAGCTGTGCAGTATAAAATGTTTAACAGGCCTGACTAGACAGTGGCACAGTGGATAGAGCGTCAGACTGGGATGCAGAGGAACAAGGTTTGAAACCCTAAGGTCGCCAGCTTGAGCACCGGCTCATCTGGCTTGAACGTGGGCTCACCAGCTTGATCTAGGGATCACTGGCTTAAGCGTGGGATCATTGACATGACCCCATGGTCACTTGCTTGAGCCCATAGGTCACTGGTTTGAAGCCCAAGGTCGCTGGCTTGAGCAAGGGGTCACTCAGTCTGCTGTAGCCTCCGGTCAAGGCACATATGAGAAAGCAATCAATGAGAAACTAGGGTGCCGCAACGAAGAATTGATGCTTCTCATCTCCTTCCCTTCCTGTCTATCTGTCTCTCTCTGTCATAAATAAATAAATAAATAAACAAATAAATAAACAAATAAATAAATAAATAAAACATGTTTAATGGGATCCCTGGCCTCCACTCGTTGGAAGCCAGCAGCACTGGCTTCCAGCCCCGTCCTACTCATTTCCTTCTTCCCCCAGCACAGTAGTGACAGCTGTGCAAGATAACAAGCTACATAAGAATAAACCAACCAACTGCCCTCTCCCTTTAGAGCAGAGTGTTACCCACACCAACTGCTTCACCTATTTAAACGTTAATTTTATCCTTGCTATGTATCCCAATCACCTGAAAAGCTTTAGAAAAGAAACATTCCCAGAACCAACCCATGCCCTTCTGAATCCAAGCCTCGGGGATAGTGTCAAGGAATCTGTCAGTGTAAAATCCTTCCAGGTCATTTCAATGAGCAGCGTACTCTGAGAATGACAGCTATTTTTCATGTGTTTCTTTATTAATGAACAAATAATTCAAACTGAATGTTGGATCATGCTGAACATCTATATGTGGTTACAAAGTTTTTCTCATTTAATAAATGCAGATGCATGCTTCATTCCATTAATTTATTACCTGAATAACAGTCAATCCATGAGTATTATACTTACATTTAAGGCAATCCATAGTACTTACATTTAAGCGTTCTTATACTTAATAACGTCTTTGTTTTAAAACATACCTGCCATTGCAATTATTTTTATGCCTTCTAGCTTTCTACAAGAAATACAATGAGATTGAAGAATCTTGTTAATTATACCACTTTTACATTGCTGAAGTCCCTTTTTGGGGTAAACATTGTAATCATCAGAGCCAGTGGTAATGAAAAAAGAAATAGGGACTTCTTGAGAAATAAAGGAAGGACCCAATTTATGTGTACTTCTCCCTCTTGACTTTTAATTGTGAAATTTAATAAAATGAAGCACAAAAGAGATTGTGCTTTTCATTGTGCAACTACATTTTTTCAAGTGATATATACATTGAACAGCTGAAATTACATTTTATGGAATACAAAGGCAATTTTTATTTTTAGTTTTTATTGATTCTGTGATAGTTTATTGTCAGGTTTCTGTGTATTCCCTTAGATTTATTAAGTCAAAAGAAATCAATACATGTTGACTTACTGTCACAAACCACAATATTAATAGTATAATGTAAATTTTCTTATTTAAGAATTCGGGAACGTCTGAAAGCAGTTACTCGAAAGGTGAAGAAAGACAGCTGCTTATTTTCTATCACCTCCAAATCTCCTTTGGTTCCTTTCTTTCTGGTTCATTGCCACACCCCCATAATGCTTATAAAATCATGGGTCTTATTTACTGTGCACATTTGATTTATTGCCAACTAATTACATTCTAAGCTTATTATTGAAACATTTCAACTTTTAAAAAAGCATCCATGTTATTTGCTGCTATTTCCTTATTCAGTTATACTTTCTTTTTTTCTTACAACTAGAATTTAATTTTTTTCAGACTGGTAATGTCAAGCTTAAATAGGCCAAAAACTTACCTATCCCTTGGAGCTATAAGTGGCCATGTGACAAAATTCTGACTGATAATGTATAAGCAAAAGTCAGGGTAGAGTTTCTAGAAGAGCTCTTAAAAGTAATACTTCCAGAGTGACCTGTGGTGGCGCAGTGGATAGAGTGTCAGCCTGGAATGTTGAGATCACCGGTTCAAACCTTAAAATTTGCCCAGTCAAGGCACTTATGAGAAGCAACTATAAGACTAGTTGATGCTCGTTCCTCCCCCCCCATTCCCTTTTCCCTCTCTCCTCTCTCTAAAATCAATAAATAAAATTAAAAACAAAAAGTAACACTTTCATTGGCATGAGGTTTTTTTCTTCTTCTCTTTGCCCTTCTCCTTATTCCTATTTGGAGCTTGAAGGTAAATAGCCATCTTTCAACAATGAGATCCAAAATCATGAGGACAAAGACACGTGGTAATAATAACTCAACAGAGAGAAGAATGAGGCTTCCCCAAAGCATCACGATGATTTTGAACTAGCCTGCCTTGTCACATGAGAAAACAAAACCTGCCTGAGCCACTTTAAATTGTACTTTCTGAAATGCCCTGCTAAAGCAATTCCTAGTTGATAATCCACCCTTGGACCATAACCTTATAACAGGCCTCGTTTCTTCACCTTCTGGTTATTTGGAAATCTCCCTTCTTATTTTTGAACATCAAGCAATTTTTATATCCATTCTGTTCTTAGCACTGTTGCCAGAACTGCTAATTCCACTGATGTGTAATATCTACAAGTTTCTGTTTCTATCTACCGTTATATTCTACATGCTCTGGATCAGAAAACTGCTTATATTTCAGAATGTTCCCATTATTTGTTCATGCTCAATCCTACAGAAGTTTAGTGATCCTTCACTTTCTGTTTTTATTTCAGAAGGGAGCCCTACATTACAGTGGTTTCCAACCTTTTACACTTGGGGACCAGTGTAAATAGGACAGTTATTTCAGGGACCGCTAAAGAAGGAATCACCCTGATCATAACTGAATTCGACTAAGATTATTGGGTCTGTAATCTTCATACATCAGGGTGGTCCACTAAAAAATTTTGGGTGGTACGGGTCCTTGTATTGGCAGTTCAAGATTTATTGAAAATTCTAGGCACCAGCTTCACATAAACTTGGGCTTCACACTAATTTAAAATAAGCTAGGCTATATTTTTGGAGATCCCCTGATGTCAATATTTTTATGTTATTTGTGTGTGTGTGTGTGTGTGTGTGTGTGTTTGTGTGTGTTTCTTCAAACTCCACAGAAATAACACTCTTATTGCCTACCTGGAAGATAGTCTGCTGCCAGAATTTTAAGATTCATAGCAGAAAGGCTGAATAGTTTCAATATTCAGTCTGTCCACTTTTACTTCTTCTTTTTCTAACATGGTGCCCATCTCTTCTTGGTGCCTCCCTTTGCAGAGAACCTCTGTTTTCCCCATTCCAGGGAATAAACTCCAATCTTCTCCCAGGGTACAGAAAAGGTAATTGCCCACCCTGGAAGGTGGAGTGAGGAGTGTGGAAGGAGGATGTCTACCTGCTTCTTTTTTTCTTTTCTTTTCTTCTCTTTTCTTTTCTTTTCTTTGTTTTACAGGGACAGAGAGAGAGTCAGAGAGAGGGACAGACAGACAAGAATGGAGAGAGGTGAGAAGCATCATTAGTTTTTCATTGCTGTTGCGATACCTTAGTTCATTGATTGCTTTCTCACATGTGCCTTGACCGCGGGCTTTCAGCAGACTAAGCAACCCCTTGCTGGAGCCAGTGACCTTGGGTCCAAGCTGGCAGGTTTTTGTTCAAGCCAGATGGGCCCATGCTCAAGCTGGCGACCTCGGGGTCTGGAACCTGGGTCTTTCGCATCCCAGTCTGAGGCTCTATCCACTGCGCCACCACATGGTCAGGCTGTACCTTCTTCTTAAACAACCTTCATCCAATTACCACCAATTTCTAAAGCTTTTTGGGTTTTCGATACAAATTGTGTTGCTTCTTTGCTCTCCTATTGCCAGCCTTGATTGAGCTTTCAAGGGTCTCCTAGTCTGTTATTCCTTATTTATTTGCTTTATATTTTCAGTATTCTGTTGTTATTGTCTCTTTTCCAGATGCTTTTATTGCTCTGGGTTTATGCTTTTAAATAAAACAAAACAAGAAAACCTCTTTATGTTGTTTTTGTGCACACTGAAAGGAAGCAAGTTAATATAAATTCCCATATCTCATTTTAACCAAGTAATTATACCTTTATTTCTAATGTATATTATAAATAGCACAAAATATTTGTTGTACTAAATTTTGAAATATTTAAAAACTGGTGGTTCACATTAGTGTATTCTTTTTGGACTCTTTTCCCCTATACATATATTCAATATCAATATAAGTATATTTCATATTTAAATTTATGATCTATAACTTACAGGGCATATAAATAAAAATATATGGAATTGCACACATACACATGCTTAATACATGTATATTTAAGTAAATTATCAATTTTGTAGCATGTTTTTTAAAATTTTCCATTATATTATGAGCATTGACTCATAAAATATAATTTTAATTGGAGCATAATTTTAATGGCTACACAATATTTTATTTCATTGATTAATTAGCTTAAACTATTTCTTTGCGGTTGGACACTAAGATTGTTTTCTGGAATTGAGTTAGTTTTTGACGGGCACCTGACTCTCAACCCTGTTACTCTCCACAAGTGGGGTACCTTCAGTTTTCAGTTTTGGGGGGCACCCGCCTCCCCCATCCCTCTCCACAAGTGGTGTGCTCACTCCCATGGAACCCCCACAGGAGGAAGAGTTCCCTGCCCTCTGAGTGCTGACAGAGGGGCATTGCTGTGTCAGCTCTGGAAGGTCCTGCAGAGTAATCAAGAAATCCTTCCTGGCGAGCAGAGCAATAGTCGCTAGAAACTCGCACTGTGTGGGGTTGTTTCTGCTGTTGCTAGTGCTGCATTGTGCGCGCGCGCACGCGCACGCGCGTGTGTGTGTGTGTGTGTGTGTGTGTGTGTGTGGTTGAAAAGAGGGCAATAAAAATTCCTTTTTTTTTAACGCATATGGGCCACCCAGCATGTGGGGACTTTTACACTCTTCATGGAGGAGCGTGGCCAAGGTAACTATTATATAAATACCAGTTCATTTGTCATTCCCATAACATAATCGAGATTTATCTTCCCAGCACAGCTCTGGGGTTTGAGCCTGGGCTGTCTGGGAATGTAAACCATTTACATGCATGCTGGCTTATTTACTTTGTTTCACTGGTTTTGATGGACTCACCTGCTTTTCTGAAAACTGTGATTTCTTTTTCCAAAACACATGTCTGGTATGAAAAGTTTTATTTCTAACAAGGCCCCTGCTCTTTTTCCATGACTGCAAGCACCGAATAAACTACAATACACAATGGTGAGCACTTCTAAGAGACTGAAGACCAGGGTTTTTTTTGCCTAGGTATTGTTTAAACCATGGGCCCCAAATGTCAAGTCATTTCACCAGAATGGTGTTATCTTGTGTAAGCTTCACTTTCCTTGTGTAAAAAATAAAGTATCTCTCTCCTCTCGACCATCAGAGGATTAATAACAAGGTCACATGTGATCATTTCAAGTTATCCATTAAATCATTAGGGAAGTCGCAGAAGTCCAGAGTCTTGCGAACAGGTGTTCACTTTGCATTTCTCTAGCTTAAATGCCAGTTCCTTTGGATAAACTCCTCTGTGCTTCCTTAGCATTTTCCTTTTGTGTGGACAGAATTATGTGATGATATATTTTGTCTTTTCTGAGTCTAGATGGTGAGCTGCCTGAGGGTGGGACTTTGTTTCTTAAGTCCCCAGCATCTTAATATGCTGCTTGATCTACCTTGGGTTTCAGTTCCTGGCTATGGATGGCACCAAAGTGAAGAATGCTTTGAAAACAGCTTTATAAATAGGCTTTTTGAAATAATGCCTTGTGTACGGGGCTCTGCGTCCTACAGAGTTCTTTCATGGGTGTTAGCCAATCTCTTGTTTGAGCTTTCCCGCCATCTTGCGAAGGCAATATTAATATCTTCGTTTTGCAGAGGATTTAGAGTGAAATACATTTGTGGGCAAGAAATAAAAACTTGACTAAGTATCCCTTATAGTTTATGTGAACTTAGGAAGGGAAGTCCCTTGGTTACTGAGTATAGGAGAGTGCCCCTCCCAGACGGTCAGTTTGACAAACAGAGACCCGTTCAGGCTCGTTTCCTCAAGCACCGTCGAAGGTTTAGTAGTCCTCCGACATCTACTCATCCCTAACATCCGAGTGAACTAATTAGAGATATGAATTAAATAATTTAGTGCTGTTCTTTGAGAAAAATGAAAGCCTTGTTCTTTCATTATAGTACAATGTTTTGATGTTTAGCTCTTGTTTATAACTTGCTCTCTTTCCACCGGTGTATTCAACTTAATTCTGTATCTCTTATCCATAATCTCTTTACCTTTAAATGATCTTTTATCTTTCCTGGAAACAGCTGACAGTACTGATTTTCAGTTTAGAACGTTTTCATAATTGCATTTTTAGCCTTGAGGGAAAAATTGTACACCTCATCAAATTCTCTGGCTCTGCAGCCAGTAACTTGAACAGCCCCAAATACCACTTGCTGCTATTATAACTTAATTGTGAATTAGGGAAAAACAAAACTGCTGTGTGATTTCTCAGAATGTTAGGTTCTGTGTAAATGTAAGCATTTTACATAGTGTTTTGATGTTACCAGTAAGTCAATAATATGGATTCTTGCAGGTGTTCATCTCCAGTGGGAGGCCTTGACCCATTGGACTCACATCAATCAGAGCCAAGTTAATCACTTGACATCATCTGATGCAAAACCATTTCTTAAAGTGACAACACATTACTGGTCTTTTGTTTTGTTTTGTTTCACAACAATCTTTTGTCTTTAAATTAAAGATTTTCAGTAATGTGTTTTCGCTGGGTTGTTCGCTCCACTGTGCAAGCTGGATTGCACACAGAGGTGTGATCGGGGCTGGCTTAGGTAGACCTGCCAAGTAACTGCAATGAGTCTTCCTTCTGGCAAATAAGCCACTGCAGCTGATACATACACAAAGCTCTCTGTTCATTTTGGTATTCACCAACCTTCGCTTTTGCAATAGTTGGAATGTATATCGGGTCGATTGTTGTATTAGCCTTGGTCATTTTTCCTTCAAAGAGGCAAAAGGAAGATGTTGTTGAATGTGTTAACAGAGGAAATTCTGACTTGCACATTTATTCATGTGTAAGAGGCCCATCACCATAGGATACATGCCTACAGTTCTGTTCCCAGCTCCACATTCCCCTGTAAATCTTATGCTGCAGGCAAATTAGAATACTAGCTCTTCTGTCAACAACATTTCTGGTACCAGCATCCCTTTCACTGTCTTTCCTCATGCTGCCCGCTCTCCAACAAAAGTTCTTCACCTAGCCTCATTTTTGAGTCAAGACAAAGGGCTGTTCCTCTGCTTAAGTGGTACTGCTCTGTGTTCCCCACAACTGTCCCTTACTTCCGCCACTTCCAAGTAAAATCAGTTTAAATGTTCCCTCAGCAGTGGTAACTGCTGGTTTGCTATATCGTATCTAATACTTAAGTGTTTTTCAGAGAATTATTTCATTTATTTCTCAGGTAAATTTTCATGTTTAAGCTATATTTAGTGTTATCTGTTTTGTCTATAAAATCTAATTCATCTAATGTGTGCTTCCTGCAAGAAAATAATATTATTCTTTCCAAAAGCTTTCTTGGGAAGCATGAATAATATAATTGAAATAACAAATTCCAAGAAACTGAGTCTAAGAAACAAAGCTTTTCCCCCCAAGGAAATAATCTTCAGGACTAAATGATATTTGACAAAAATCTGCAAAACTTTGTTTTTTAAAGAAAAATGATGTCTTCAATTCTTAAAAGTAAAATAAAGACACCAAGAAGTAAAAAAAAAAAATCCCTTTCAGAATTAACTTTGTTGTCCAGAATAGACAAATGCATAGGAACAGAAAGTTGCTTAGTGATTTCCAGGGCTGGAGGTGGGGAGGAGAGTTGGGAGTTACTGCTGATGAGTAGGGGCTGCTTTCTGAGGTGCAGGAAATATTCTGGAATTGGGTAGTGGTGATGGTTGCTCCACTTTGTAAATACACTAAAAACACTAAATTATACATTTCAAAAGGGTCAGTTTTATGGTATGTAAATTATACCACAATTTTAAATTTGGTTTTGGTATCAGAATAGTTAACGTTAAATTGAATTCTAAAAGTACCCTGAGCATATAATAGATTGATAATTCACTCGGCCATGGAGGACTGCTTCTCTAAGAGCTCACGTCTGGAATGTAAAGTCACTGAGTGGGTTTAACAACCCCATAAAGGGGTAAGAGTGCTCATTTGTTTACTGCTATTTTTTACCTACAGCAGATGAATTCAATTACTTGACTGAAGAAATTCTCTCACTGGGATAAGCATAAATAGTGAAAGAATTAGAATTATGAGTTGTTAAAAAATTATGATAATATTGCCTGACCTGTGGTGGCTCAGTGGATAATTCATCGACCTGAAAAGCTGAGGTGGCCAGTTTGAGACCCTGGACTGGCCGGTCAAGGCACATACAGGAGTTGATGCTTCCTGCTCTTCCCTCTCTTCCATCTCTCTCTCTCTCCTTCTCCCCCCCCCCCACTCTAAAATGAATGAATGTTTTAAGATCTCTAAAAAATACGATAATATTGATTGAAATTGTAAGCTATTTATATCCTGGATGAAGTGGTAACATTTAATCATCCTTCAGGAAATCTTCTACTAGCTTAACCTCAGGAAGAATATTACAAAATGACATCTCTGTTCATTTTAAAGAAATATCACTAGAGTAATTTTTAATGATGGCCATGTACTTTCTTGTAGACGTCTTAATTCCATAAGACACTTTTTGTGACATCCTACATAATTTTGTTTTATATAAAAATTATAGTTTATAAAGGGACATATTAGGTATTCATTTTATAAATTAGTTTATTGTGTTTTATATTTTTTTCCTTAAGCCAACTTCTCTAGGACATTTTAAACTGTATGTCATGTCTCTCCCCACAAGATTGATTCTAGTTCTAATGCTAGCCACATCCATTTATATCAAGAAGAACTGGTCTAAAATGCCATGGACCATTTTACCACCCAAACTGAATGTATGAACACTGTCAATGAAAGATGTCAGACTTCATACTTTTCCCTGAAATCTTATGCATTTTTGTTTGAAAAATTAAGGGATCTCATAGAACTTTAAATATGTTTCCTAGCTATCCCGCTCTTCTTGTGCACCTCTGAATTAAAATTAAATAGCCTTTGGAATACAGAGTTGTCTTTGCAGACATGGATAAAATGAAATGTTATTCCTTGCTAATTTATGGTTAATTAGTTAAAATAATAACTATAGTGCAGCAAGAAGAATCCATGTAAGTTTTTGATTCACAGTTGAATTTGCTGTGTATACCTATAATTTAAATAGTGCCCCAAACAGGGAATTTGATATGAAAGTAAAGCAACGTTGGCATGCCACAATACATCTAACTATCTTTCCGTTAAAAATTTTAACTTTAGTGTAAAATATTTTAAATGCACACAGTAAACTGTCAGCAGTCACACCTACTCAGAACAAAGACGTAAACTGGGACGTAAACTGAGGAAGATTTCAAAGAAGTGAAAATTATGTCACAAATATTTTTGCTGTGTTAATGAATTAATTTATTTATCAATTTATTATCCATTAAATTAGATGGCCAGAGATGTGGCAGGTCTTAGGTACAGAATAATGATCAAATATCAACTTCACAGAGAACTCACAAAACTTCCCACATGTTCCCGGAAAAGAGCCTATTGATTTTGAATTATTTTTGAAAAAATCATGTAGTTGATTAAACAACATGATTTTCCCTTGCTCTGTTTAGTTCTCCATAGGGTACAGGGAATGGTGAATTATATGTAGAGTACTATGAATGGGCAAAAATACTAGAAACTGACAAAAAGTCCAGCAGTCTGGGGTCACTTAATATAGGGACAATATTCATTCATTTAAGATTAATTTAATAAACTGTATATTTTATAAAAATGTACTTTTTATTATAGAAACAAGGTCTAGTATAAACAAAGCATTATAAAATGTTTTAAAAATGTTATCACTGAATATTTACCTTTTAGTATCAAATTTCCAAATTTGATGACATTTATAATTTTAGATTTAGAGAAAAAATTATCAAGGAAATTCCTGCATCTGTGCTTTAAAATGTGTGATGAGCCTGATCTGTGGTGGCATAGTGGCTAGAGCATCGACCTCTCTAGTTCAAAACCTGAACTTGCCGGGTCAAGGCACATATGTGAAGCCATTAGTATGAGTTGAGGTTTCCTGCTCCTTCCCCACTTTTCTCTCTCTCTATTCTCTCAAAAAAACCAATAAATAAAATAAAAATGTCTGATGAATCCTTAGATTTTTGTTCATTTTCCTTTTGGCCTTTTCTCAATGCTGATTATATTTGTTTTTAGAAAAAGCCCATATTAAAAAATTTTTATAATGTTCTAAATTTTCATAATGTTTTCTAATCATAATCATATGTTACTTGATAGTTATTTCTATATATCTATCCATGCCATATCTTTTTTACACATTTATAAATATTAAGGTTTGTACATTTGCTATTTCAGGATTTTAAGTTTAATTCTTTGTATGTAATTATTTTTACACCAGCTTTTCTCCAAATTCCTTATTATTGTGCTCAGAATCCAAATGACTTGTAACAAATAATTGTTTACCAAGTTCAAGCTAATTATGAATACGCCTTTCAATAGTGAAATGCATGTTCCACCAAAAACAAAAAGCAAAACGGGCATTTAAGCGCTGAGTACAGAGAAAATCTCTGAATCGTGAAAATGTGGACTAGCAGGTGTTTTTCACCCTTTGACCTTCAATGATTCTAGGCCCTGAAATTAACGAGTTGAGGTTTTGCTGAGCACAAAGCAATTTCTGTGGCAACTTTTTCCATAGGGCCAAAGAGCAAACTAAAGAGCAGAGAGTGACTTCGTGTGGTTTTCTGAGCAACAGAAACCATCATTGAATTGTTTCTCTTTGTATAGGAGAGAATGTGTTTGGCTCCACTGTGGCTCTCAGGTTGGGCTTTTTCACGGTTCAGTCAGCAATAGAGTTTGCCACATTTTCCCAGGGCTTTCTGCTTTCTTTTTAACAGATAATACTAAAGAAGTTAGCCACGCTTTGTGCCTCACCTTCCAGAAGAGATGGTTTCAGTTTTGGAAGATGTTGTACCGACAGCTTCACTGTGTCCTTTGGGTATTAGATTTTTCAGTGACCTGGTGAAAAGGGACACATCTATTTAGACTTATTACCTCAATCTATATATAGGTCTATGTAAGATATTAGTTAATATGTAATTCAGTGCTTGTTTTTGTGGTATAGAAAGAGTGACAATGAGTGAGGGAGGGAAGATTCATACAAAATATAATAATTACTCAAACATGCAGGAGGATGCAACCAGTCACCTGATATATGTGTAAGAGAAGCGAATGCATCAAGGGGCTCAAAGAAGAACACCCTTTACAAGGCATGGGGTCATCAGTGAGGTCTTCCAAGGAGAGGATGAGTTGAAGTAGATGATAATGGATGGACATAGTTGAATAGACAGAGGTAACAGAGGAAAACAATTTGTCCAGACAGAAATAGAATTTAGTTTAGACAGGGTCTTGGAGGTCCACCCCTCAAAGGGATACATGAAGTTCCCTTAATTCTGTGATCACTTTTGAAGTTGTTTTAGTATAAAAATGACCTTTCTAGACTTCCTTCCAGTCCAATCAGTCAAAGAGTGCCACCAATTTCTGTTTTGAAATATTAGTCCTATCCATCCTTTCTTCCTTAGTGCTCTAGTGTTGGCTCTTTTCTCATGTTCAGTTTCTTCCAAGTGCTTCCTAACACATCTTGCCTCTAGTGCACCTCATCTCAAATTTATCCTGCATACTAGCATGCACATCAGATAAATGATCTTAAAATGACCCTTTCATCATATCATCAACCACAGCAGCATTTTTCAACCATTGGTCCACGGACTAATCCACTAGAAATTTTATGCGGGTCCACCCTGTACCAAGATTATAGACCCAATGATCTTAGTCGAACTCGCTTAGGCTCAGAGTGATTTCTGCTTTAGCAGTCCCCAAATAATTCTCTTATTTTCACCAGTCCTCAAGTGTAAAAAAGGTTAAAAACCACTGTAGGATTGTCTTAAAAACCTAGGCTGTTATTTGAGACTCTCAACGTTCTGCAGAACTATAATTTCCCTATTGCCTTCTCCACCTTCATAGAAATTGTCTTTCTTTTTCTTAATATGAATTGTTTTTATTAATTTTAATGGGGTGACATTGATAAAACAGGGTACATATGTTCAGCGAAAACATCTCCAGGTTATTTTGACATTTGACTATGTTGCATACCCATCACCCAAAGTCAAATTGTCTTCTGTCACCTTCTATCTGGTTTTCTTTGCGCCCCCTCCCCCGTAACCAGCACACTCTTGTCCATGTCTCTGAGTCTCACTTTTATGTCCCATCTATGTATGGAATGATATAGTCCTTAGTTTTTTTCTGATTTACTTATTTCACTCAGTATAATGTTGTTAAGGTCCATTCATGTTGTTGTAAATGCTCCGATGTCATCATTTCTTATGGCTGAGTAGTATTCTATAGTATATATGTCCCAAAGCTTTTTAATTAACTCGCCCATTGACGAACACTTGGGCTGTTTCCAGATCTTTGCTGTTGTGAACAATGCTGCCATAGACATGGGGGCACATTTCTCCTTTTTGAACAGTGCTATAGTGTTCTTAGGGTATATTCCTAAAAGTGGGATAGCTGGGTCAAAAGGCAGTTCAATTTTTAATTTTTTGAGAAATCTCCATACTGTTTTCCATAGTGGCTGTACCAGTCTGCATTCCCACCAGCAGTGCAGGATGGTTCCCTTTTCTCCACATCTTTAATCTGTGTTGTTTTGTTGATGAGCGCCATTCTGACTGGTGTGAGGTGATATCTCACTGTCTTTCTTAACAAAGCTAATCTATATTTTTCTCTAAACATATCATGCCCATTGCAGACTTGGTGATTTTCCTCATGTTATGAATGCATTCCTGAAACACAGTCTAATCTCTTCTTCATCATGCTAAATCATAACTATTTTTGAGGGTACAATTATTTTCCTCCATAATATCATCCAAGACTGTGTCAGTTGTACTGCATCTCAGTTACCTGAAGTTCTACATACTACTTTATTAACTTATATGGTACTTATATGAATTACATTGCTTTGTTAATAAGTTTTAACTATTTTTCTATCCTATCTTTGTATACAAATATAATCTCTAAAGTAGGCACTAAATATCAATAAAATTTATTTGACTAATACACAATGTCTAAACTCTGTACATAATAAATGCTTAGTTAAATATCTACTGGGTTAATCAAGTGAAGAATGAGATTATCTCTTACAAGGTGAGACCAAATTTAGAGAACTTTGGAAATTTATTTTTATAATTGATAAATGAACATGTAGAAGTCAGTATTTTCTAAATTTTGACTCTAGATTTCAAAGACTACAATCTAAAATCCAAATCTCAAATCTCCACAAAAGGTCTAATCTTTCATCATCTGATATTGTAAAGTACATATCTAGTCAGCTAGAAATGAGAGAAAGAACTTGAATCCTTAGCATTAAAAACAAACAAAAATGTCCTTTTATTACTATCATTCTTTCTTCTCCCACAATTTTTCATATAAATTCTAAGAGGGGGAGAGGATCTTAATAAAAATAATTTTTTTTTTCACACAGTCATTTTAGGTAATGAACATAAAATAGTTTGGGGTTCCTTATTATCAGAAACTATTTCTGTAATTTGTTTTACTTATTCAATATGTATAGGGTACCTGTTAAAGTACCATTTATAGGCCATGGTCTGTGGGTGAGGATGGGTATAGGAGGGAAGGAACACAGACACAATTCTTGCTCTTGTGAGACTTAATCACATGGTAAGTAATGTTTAATCAAGTAAGTCATTGGTCATCATGATATCTAATTCATTTACATTTTAAAATACAAATTCTACTGCAATTTGCTTATTCAATGATATTTTTATATAAAGAGCTTTTAATTTTTTATTAAAAATATTTTTTTATTTTTTCAACCTAGTTTTGTTTTCTTCTTTTCTACCTTCTTTTGGATTGATAAATTTTAAAATCACATTTCCCCATTATTTTAGAAGTTATATACTATCTTCATTATTTGTTACTCTTGAAATTACAACATGTATTCCTAACTTATCAAAGTTTAATGTTTAAGTTTAAAGTTTAATGTGATATTTCTCTCTCCTCCCAAGGAATATAAGGATCTAGGAAGACTTCTTCCCCATTTATCTCTTACCTGCTCAAATACTATGGCCATTGTGAATTTTATTTCTCCTTTTATGGAAAATAAACCCCATAAGACATTATTGTTACTGTTTTAGGGTCAGCATTTATTTAGATTAACTTTAATTTTTATTAACTAGTGTTAAGAATTTTTATTTTTTGTTTCTCTTTGTTGTTGTCTATATTGGCTTTTGCTTTTGTTTCAGATTTTTAAAAAATAATGAAAGCCTAATGGACTCTGTTGAAATCCCTCATTATCTCTTCTCCCACATTATTTTGGTCTTTCTTTCTCTGTCCACAGGAAACCAGCTTGTGAAACTGATGTGTTTACTCCAAGTTTTAGAATCCTGCTACATATTTGTATCCATAAACAGTATAGAACATTATTTCTTATGTTTTATTTCTACTCTTCCCACATTGATCTCCATAAACCTGATTTATTCTAAGCTCTATATTGAAGTAAGGTTTTTATTTCTTTAACTTTAGTAATTCATTGATTTGAGAGAGAGAGAGAGAAGAAAGGAGAGAGAGAAACATTGATTTGTTGTTCTACTTATTTGTGTATTCATTGGTTGATTCTCGTGTGTGCCCTGCTGGAAATTGAACTCACAGCATTGGCTATTGGGATGATGCTGTAACAAACTGAGCTACCCCACTAGGGAAATGATATTGTTTATAATATCTTGTATAGAGTTGTACCAGAAATCATAATTATTATTTGTGAAAAAGTTACCTCTAAAAAGAGTAGAATAACGTAATGGTTGTTTTCAGTTGAAAACAATTTGTATTCCTTTCCTTTCTTTTTAAACTCCATCAATGTGTAAAAAATATTGAGATTCTGTAGTTGAAAGACTCTAAACACTAAATGTATGGGTATCACTTTCTACCTTTAGCAAAGCCCTTTCACTAGTCTACTGAACCACTCATAAGTATGTAGCTATGTGTGTATTATATCTCCACGTAGATTATTAGAAACCACATTTTTTTCATGCTTTTGTGCTCAAGTTTGTGTCATCCTTTCTTTCTCTTTCCATCTATTCGTATTTGATGAAATCTCTTAGGCCCAACTCGAGTTCTAGTTTATTTGCGAAGCCTTCCTCATGTTTCTGGGGCAAAAAAAACCTGGAATAGAGCACATTTCCCTGTGCCATTTTGTTCATCAGTTGTTTCACAGTTAACTCCTTTTCACCCAACCAATTTGAAGGAGTTTTGTGGGAATAGATGTTTCATTCTTATTGCTTAAAAAATTATTTTTGCCTAACAAAATCCTATTTACACAGAAAGTGGTAACTACACACTATGTTGACAAGTAATAGGAGTGGCTTATATAAGTAGGTTATGATTGTGCTTCTTCAGGTATGCTACAGGGGCAGGAACAAGGAAGCAAGTAAATGGGTGAGGGCTGGAGTGAATTTATCATAAAAACAATTATTATGACTGGAACGGATTTCTAATGGGAAGAACTTTCCTTTTTTCCTGGAACCAGTGATAACCAAAGGCTTCAGTGAAAAGTGGTAAAAATATTATTTTGCTGTGATAAACTGGAAGCAACTGCCAAAGGTGGCATTTTTGGGAAAACAATTTGGTTTAGAAATTATTTAAGGTTTTCTTTCTTTCTTTCTTTTTTTTTTTTGCCTTCATAAATCTATATGATCTCAAGAAGCACTTCCTTAATTATCTGGCTCCACTACAGAAATGCACAGAAAGCCTCTGCCCAAAGCGCCAGACCTTTTGTTACACAGCAGATCAGTTACAGCGAGGGTGGTTGCCTTGCAAAGGAGGCTGGCATCGAGGTTTAGTGGCTCATACCCAGACTTAACTGCCATCAACATACCTTTTAAGTAGTGCGCAACTGTGCCAGATATAACAAACTAAAAATTAATTCAGCAAGCTGTATAGACCCTTAATGTAGAGCTGATGAAAAAAAGAAAATAAAATCCAAAGTAAAAATACTAGGCAGGAGCTTAGAGTTTAAACAGCTCATTTGTGAATCTTGGAAGATAAAGATATTTACTACTTCTGTTTTTCTTATTTCTCTCTTATATTTCTTTTCCAAATGGCAAAAAAAGAAAAAAAAGAAGTAATAACTTTAGTGTGAAGAAATATTAAAACCATCTTATTGGGCTTACAAAAGTGTAAGCAACTCATTCTCATCAAGGTCATTGAAAGATCTTATTTAAGGAGATAATGTTATGGCTTCACGCACTAAAAATATTGGCTCTGTGTTAGTTTTAAATACGTGATGTGTATGCTAAAGATTGTCTACACTGTTTTCAGGGTCTGCACACCCCTGTCTGCAAACCATACAGCGGGCTTCTGGTTTGCGATTACGTTAGGCATCTTAGTCAGTATGATCTGTTGAAAACCGAGTCTTGGTTAATATTTATACAGATGTCTATGCTTAGCAGCCACCCAGTTGGGAACAAACATAAACGAACCGTTGGTAAACTGTACGTAATACGGTCATTCATTTTGCATGTGTTCAAACATTGTGCAGCATCACTACATGCATTATTTATCTCTCCCTCCTCTGCCTTGCAGATCTGAAAGGAGCTCAGAGTCAACTGGTAAGAGGCTAAAGCTCTTAATATATGCTTTCATAATAGAAAGGATAAAACAAGGCCAACAAGATATTACTAACCAATAATTAGTGATCAGCCAAGCGGACATGTTTAGGGGCAGTTAGTTCTGGTCATCCACTTTTTATATGGTCATTATTTGTGTTGTTGGTGCAGTTCTGAGGTTTGCTTCTCAGACAAACTTGCATTTGAGGTTGGTGGGGCTTGCCTGTTTGGGGACCAAAGAGAGAGATTTGGTATCCACACAAATGTTTTTGTTCAGTGGTCTACTTCTGAGGCTTTGTCATAACTGAACCACTTCAATGATGTAACCTAAAGCCACCAGCTGCCCTGGTCGGAGTCTAATTTTTTTTCTTGGTCACCAGAGCTTAACCTTGGTTCTTTATTTAAGAAAAAAAAATTGTAAAATACATGGTGTCTTTCTGGTTAGTATTTTGTTCTCATTCTCTGATAAAATATATATATTCTGTTATATGTGTTTGCGTGTATAGAGTTGTATATGTGCGGCTAGGTTCATTTGTTTTGAAATTTAAATCTAAAACTGGTAATGCTCACCTCCATATGAAGCTGTGTGTGTTTGCTATTCACAGTACTTTTGAAAGAAACAATCTGCTCTGGATCAGTTGAATGATGTTCTTGTCTTTTGTAGAGGTGGTATTTTTCTCTTCTTTCGGTGTGTGCTTTAATGCCATCACAGAAAATTGGGAAAGTAGAAATGAAGTGAAGGTACAGAAAAAACCATGGCAATGTCAGGAGGGGCTATTAGCAAAAAAATAAAAAAAGGCCAAAGAACAGCTGTTCAAAGTATTATGCATTTAATTGTAACTCCATGTAGAAGTTTAAAAATGCAATATAAATGCAGACCTTAACAAGAGGTAGCTTCCAGCTTTGTGAGTATGTGTGTGTGTTTGTCTCTTAGGGCTCAGTCATTAAGATTTGAATTAGTATGCCACATTTTTCTTAAAAATACTTCCAATTATAAAAATTTGAATAGCAACATTTTTTACTCTTTTGTAGCCCTTATGTCTATTTTGAGCTTTTGTATGCTGGCTTTTAATACAAATAGCTATGTCATAGAATGTACCAACCTCATATCTCAGCATCTTAGATTCCTGTGTTGTCATTATGCAATAATATGAAACCTGTGAAAGAAATAATATACTGTGTATACTTAATCTGCATATTTATGGTAGAAAAATAGACTATTCCACGGATTATCCCTCTGTTTGCCCAAGACATAAGAAAGAAATTATCTTCAAAAATTCTGGAAGTCGCCTGACCAGGCGGTGGCGTAGTAGATAGAGTATCGGACTGGGACGCGGAAGACCCAGCTTCGAGACCACGAGGTCGCCAGCTTAAGCGCAGGCCCATCTGGCACATGTGAGAAAGCAATCAATGAACAACTAAGGTGTCAGAATGGCAACGAAAAACTAATGATTGATGCTTCTCATCTCTCTCCATTCCTGTCTGTTTGTCCCTATCTATCCCTCTCTCTAACTCCGTCTCTGTCCCTGTAAAAAAAAATTCTGGAAGTTATTTTACACTATTAACTGTTGAGAACAGGGTCAGTGGCTTACATTCCTTAGTATTCTCTTATATCTCTTGGTATTCTCTTTAGCACAAATAGTAGTGTCTTGATCAAAAATAGTCATTGTACAACTGACTAAATGCATGGATATGTGAACTAATCCATACCCTTTGATTTTTGAAAAGGAGAGATTTATTGCTCGTGAACAAACAAGATAACTACTAGGGTCAACTACTTTAGAAAGCACAGTATGACCAGGTGGTCATTCATGTTCTCTACTGCATGTCCTAGATGAATGTTTCTTTCTTAGCAATCTTTGGTTTCCACTCAGTGAATTTCTGGTTTACCTTCCCTCGCCCTCATTGTGTAAGGAAAGTCTCTAGTGACATCCAGCTGCTCTTTGCCTAGAATTTGAGTGCAGAAACAAATTACATGCTTAAAATGGATTAGGATGTTTCACCACACAGCGGTCTGGGATGAATACCCTGCTAGGAGCAGACAGCTGTAATTAGAATGTGCTTCTATGGCAGGGAATCTGATTAGAGATGAGAAAGTTATAAATTCTTTACGGGAAGAAATTGATAAGATTAAAAAGCCCCTGAATTTCATGGATATTCTTTCTGCATCTTCTCCTACAAAGTTGTTAATGCTAAATTCTGTGCTACAAAGGTACATTAATAAACATGGAAAAATTAAATTGGTCAGCAGAAAATAAGTTTAAAATATTTAAAAATCTCAGATCCAAAGAGACAAACAATGCTGACAGATAGTGTTGAGAAGCAGCCTTTTCTTCAGCATTTAATGGCGTACACACACATGTAAAAGAGCACATCCTTTTTGAACTTCTATTTAAAATTATATGAATGGTAATAGCACGTGACAATAGCAGAGAAGAGTGGAGCACTTGGTGATGGGACCTTATTTAAATATATTACAAGAGGAAAAAAATACCAGACCAACGAAAGAGAAAGAGATGTTTTAAAGAAGTATATTGTTTATATGCTAGTGCCCATATGTCTCAGATCCTCCCCTCCTCGATTGTAGGTCTCCTGACATTCCCAACACCAGCTTTTGTTTATATTGAAGAATTCAAGAGTTGGAAAATTCCCTAGAATTACCATATCATAGGTTTTCCTGCAACTGAAGAGATTATAAGTGGAGGCAGTGCCTCTACAACTTAAATGAATACTCAAAGCATTTAAAGCAGATCAGGAAATCCTTTATGAACATTGGCACTTTAATAATTTGAAGGCAGAGGTGTGAACACTAAACCTAAAACTTACCGCTTCCCGGTGGAATTGCTCAAACCAGATGAGCCTGCGCTTAAGTCGCTGACCTCAAGGTTTCGAACATGGGTCCTCCACATCCCAGTCCAACACTCTATCCACTATGCCACCACCTGGTCAGACAAGAAGTCATTATTAATAAAATCATATGTAATATCAGATACCAACTCTGCCTCTGAGAAGCAAGTATAATCTATTCATAATAAAAGTTTGACTATTAATGCATTACTTGTATAAATACTAAAACTATGTTGGGAAAGACTCTTTACTAATATGGAAAAGATATAATACAATGCAATGCAATGAAATGTAGATATTTACTAAAAAACTGAAATACTCAGGGACACCCTGACTATATCTCAATAGGTAAAGAGTAAGGAAGGTATTGTTTTTGTAAGTGATGATGGAAGGAGACTTGACTTGGGGTGATGAGCACACAATACAGTGTGCAGATGATGTATTATAGGATTGTACATCTGAAACCTATATAATTTTATTATCCAATGTCTCCTCAATAAATTCAATGCAAATTTTTTAAAAAGAAAGATATTGTTTTTGGTATAGGAACATTTTCAACCCAGCAGGATCATAACAGAAGTATTTAAAATTAATAATATGAAATACTCAAGAGCAGTATGAGTGTTGTCTCTGGAGATTTATACAGAGGACTCACTCTATGTCGGGTTAGCATGACCAAAGAGCATTCCAAAGAGCTGAAATACTGACAGGATTTTGACATGCAAAAATGGGGACTACAGAAGATTATTACAGGCAGAAGAAAGCATAAATGTGATTTAAACAAGATGCATTTTTTTTAAAGTTTTTTTAAATTTCTTTTTATTTATTTATTTTAGAGAGGAGACACACACACACAGAGAGAGAGAGAGAGAGAGAGAGAGAGAGAGAGAGAGAGAAAGGGGGGAGGAGCTAGAAGCATCAACTCCCATATGTGCCTTAACCAGACCAGTGCAGGGTTTTGAACTGGCGACCTCAGTGTTCCCAGGTTGATGCTTTATCCACTGCGCCACCACAGGTCAGGCTACAAGATGCATTTTTAAAAAATAATGTTGACTTGATAAAGAACTATTTTCTTTTTTACTTGACCTGTCTATTTAATAAAATAATACTTCCCAGTTAGGTAGTTTAGCGGTGTTAAATATCTACTATGAAAAATAAATATTTCTTTGGACTTAAGACCTCTTTTCTTCATCATTATAGGGTTGTGTTGCAATGAGTGATATTTATATTTTCTAAAATCCTTGTAAATGTTTATGATTAGATATAGAACTTCAGCTGGAGAAGAATTTATGAGAGATAAGTTTTATTTTCTTTGTTTTTTTTGTTTGTTTCTTTTTGTTGACAAGTAAATAGCTATCAGAACTCAACCTCAAGCATTTTCAGGATAGACCACATCGAAATAAAATAGTTTGTAGTAGTTAGGAAACAAGACACATCTCAATGATCAGGAGAACGACAAATGTTGCAATACGGCAGTAAGACTTGGGATTGGTTATTCAGGAAATCACTGCAAAGAGATATGATTCACACATTAGGTTTGAAAAGCAGACATGAATCTGTGAGATAAGTACAGAAGTGGTTCAAGCGTTGTTAGTTGGAGATACAGACCAAGTCTCGATTGCAGAGCAGCCATCTGACCAGTATTAGAAGGCTCGTTAATGGACATTCAGTGGCAGGAAGTCCATAAATGTATATAAGGGTCATGCGTTTCAAAAACCTGTTATTCATATACCTACTGGCTATCTGTATGTTCTCTTTAGAGAAGTGTTTCTTCAGGTCCTTTGCCCATTTTTTAACTGGATTGTTTGTTGTTGTTTTTCATGTTGAATTTTATAAATTCTTTATAAATTTTGGATATTAACCTCTGACCTCTCTCCTCTCTCTAAAATTAATAAATAAAATCCTATAAAAATAAAGAAGACAATCTTACCTCTTGAATGAACCTAGAGAGTGTTATGCTAAGTGAAATAAGCCAGTCTGAGAAGACAAGCACCGTAGGGTTTCACTCCTATGTGGAATCTGATAAACAAAATGAACTAATGAGCAAAATACAGACAAACTTGTAGATAAAGAGTAGGCTGACAGCTGTTGGGGCAGGGGAGCTGGATGAGGGGGTGGGATTGAGCAAAAAAATGACAACTAGAGAGGAAAAACCTCATGGACACAGACAACAGTGTGGTGATTGCTGAGGAAGGGGAAGGTGGAGGAGAGTGTAGGGGACGTAATTGGTGGTAGACGAAGACTTGATTTAGAAGGGTAAATACACAATATAGTCTACAGAGATGGGTTGTAAAAAAAAAAAAGAAGAAAAAGAAAAGAAAATCTGCCATTAAATTCAATAGTCAAAATCAGAACATTTGTTTAGTAGGGATAAAGTATGTATGTGTGTAGGAGATAAAGGGACAGGTTAACAGGCCAGTATTCTTGTATCAACAATAAGGTGGGGGGCCTGGCTGCTTGGCTCAGTGGTACAGTGTCGTCCTAGTGTGTGGAAGTCCTGGGTTTGATTCCTGGACAGGGCACACAGAAGAAGCACCCATCTGCTTCTCCATCCTCCCTCCTTTCCTTTTTATCTCTCTCTTCCCCTCTCACAGCCAGGGCTCCATTGGAGCAAAGTTGGTCCAGGCACTGAGGATGGCTCCATGGCCTCTGCATCAGGCACTAGAATGGCTCCGATTGCAATGAAGCAACAGCCCAGATGGGCAGAGCATCGCTCCCTAGTGGGCTTAATGGGTGGGTCCCGGCCAGGCTCATGTGGGAGTCTGTTTCTCTGCCTCCTGATTCTCACTTCAGGAAAATATAAAAATAAGGTAGGAATACAGTGCCCAAGAAAGCAAGATATGAAGCAAAAGACAGAGATAGTGTAAGACTGATCCAGGACAGCATTGTGACAGCTAAGTTCTCAGAGATCCTCAACCTCTGCTCATAGTATTCATGCCCTGGTGTGACCTTCTTCCCGTAAGTGTGGGCGGGGACCTGTGAACGTTTCTAACCCGCAGAATACAGCAAAGCTGGTGGGATGTCACTTCCACAATCATGTTACATAAGATTTTGACTTCCATCTTGCTGTAATACTCTCCCTTGCTGGCTCTGATAAAGTAAGTTGCCCAGGGAAGAGGCCCATGTGGCCAGGAACCAAGAGCCAGCAGAAACCTGAAGCTCTCAGTCTGACAACCTGAAAGAAAAAGAAACTGAATGCTACCAAAACCCACACAAGGTTGAAAGAACCCAAGTAGGATCTCAGATGAGACTCTCCCCCCTTCCTGACGATACTGTCATTGCCGTGAAGCAGAGAACATAGCTAAGTGGCATCCAGATTCCCAACCATAGAAACCATGGGATAGCAACTGTGCATTGCTTTAAGCCACCAGGTCATGGTAATTTCTGATACAGCATTAGATAACAAAATGGGCACTGAGTTGGTAGTGACGCTAAGGGAACATCGGTGGTTTGAATGACCTTGAAGGCAGAGGTTGGTGGTAGCGAACAAGTGGGAATGCAGAGCCAAGTGCATCTCCACCTGCTCAGTCACTGTCAGCAGTAACAAGGACAGGATGTGACAATTTTCTGCACCTGCTCCTCTCTCCTCTCTTTCTTGCCCAGAGGGCAACATTTTGTTGTATATACTTTCTGATTGGAAGGCTATACACCAATGAATGGGTAATTCACAAAGATCTAGCTCTTTTAAACAAATATCAGGTCCAGTTCCAATGTTATTTCGTGGAAATAGAATTTTGGGTTAAATGCAGTTGTATGGAATCTAATTTTAATAAATGGAAGAAAAACAGAATTTTAAAGTGATGTTCAAAAACATGTGCAGTGTTCTTAGTGAATTTAAAAGTAAACTTTTTGTGCGATGTTTAAAAGTGCTTATTCTTGATTCCAGTTTTATTTTCCCTCCTCTAATCTGTAATGGAATCAATGATATTTCAGATAAACACTTAGAAGGGTAATGTGAAAGTCTTTATCCCCAAGATATTATCCTAATAGCTTATAAGGAGAAAAAAGCAAAAATGTTTTTGTTTTGCCCATAAGACAGTACTATAGGAAATGAACAGAAATGAATGTATTAGATTTAACCATGAGGGATAAAATCTGTATTTGTTATTCTACTACTGATTCATTTTATAACCTTGGTAAGCTTCTTCATCTTTTTAGGGCATGTGTGTGTGTGTGTGTGTGTGTGTGTGTGTGTGTGTGTGTGTGTGTTTTCCACAGTGCTTTCACAAATAAAATGCTATATAAATAGGAAAGGCCTTTGAAAAAACTGTCATGGTATTTTTTTTTATGTTTGAATACTTACTTGGAAAAATAGATCTTAAGCTCTAACACAAGATCAACAAAACATATCACATTAGTTTCCTATTATAGAACTTTGTTTATATATTTTTATTTTAATAACTGTCCCGTTTTCTATGGTCAAAAGCTAAATTCTTTTATTTCAAATTTAGTAAAAAGGTGGAACATCTCTTGCAAAGCAGGTGTTTAAAATTGTGCAATGTATGATTGTGAATATTTTGAAAAGTTTAATAATTAGATTTTAAGAATTTTACCTATTGTTATAAAGATTTTTCCAATTTAAAAATAAGTGTTCTGCCTGACCAGGCGGTAGCACAGTGGATAAGAACATTGGACTGGGATGTGGAAGACCCAGGTTCAAGACCCCGAGCTCACCAGCTTGAGCGTGGGCCCATCTGGCTTGAGCAAAGCTCATCAGCTTGGACCCAAAGTTGCTGGCTCCAGCAAGGGGTTGCTCAGTCTGCTGAAGGCCCGCCCGCGGTCAAGGCACATGTGAGAAAGCAATCAATGAACAACTATGGTGTTGTAACGGCAACGAAAAACTGATGATTGATGCTTCTCATCTCTCTTCATTCCTGTCTGTCTGTCCCTATGTATCCCTCTCTCTGACTCTCTCTGTCCCTGGAAAAAAAAAAAGTGTTCTATTTACTTCAGTGTTTTTATAACCTTTTACCATGTCAAAGCCCCCTTGGTTTATATCAAACAGGCACAGTTTGCAGTATTGTTACATTTTTATATGATAGAGAAAAGACAAAAAGTAAAAGTAGCCTGACCTGTGGTGGCGCAGTGAGTAAAGTGTCGACCTGGAATGCTGAGGTCGCTGGTTTGAAACTCTGCGCTTGTCTGGTCAAGGCACATATGGGAGTTGATGCTTCCTGCTCTTCCCCCCTTTCTCTCTCTCTCTCTCTACTCTCTAAAATGAATAAATAAGAAATATATTTTAAAAAAATAATAAAACTAGAGAACCTAAATTAAAAATTGCCACTTAATCAAATCAGAAGTGATTTTTCAAATTAAATAGAAGGTCTTTCCTCTTCAACAAACTACATCTGATAAGAAACTTATGGTGACAAATAGTTTCTTTTCGAAGTAGAGTGCAATTGGCATTCCGTGTTTTGGGGAGTTGGTTATATATGGTTTTAAATAAATGCTCCTATGACTTAGGGTCTTGTAAAGACTATAAAAGGAGCTTTGCAGAGAATATTCTCACAGACTGACCACTTGAGAAGCACAATTTTGAGACCATGTTTTTCTTTACAAGCCAAATTAATGTGTATATCTACAAGTTTTAGGGGAGAAAAAGAGGAAGAAGAAATAGGTATATAAATTATCAGCAAGTAAGAAAATCTCTTGATTTTTAATGTGAAAGAATATTAATTTTAAAAGGCTGCATTATTTGGGGGGAATAATTTTACAAAGAAGATAAATTTATACATATGTTATCTAGTGTTATATTTACACATTAAAAATCTATAACATAAATAAGAATAACTATATATAATATGTATTAACCTAAAAATAAAAAGGCCTTTCAGAATGAGAGGCACACAAGCATTTATTTGAGATCAATGGCTATTTGGAAATCATTAATTCAGACAGAAGCCCAAATAATACTCTGATTTGGAGAAATTGGTAAAAGGTATATATAAAGAAGGTATTTCTTTTGGTGCAGATAATGTAACAGTAATGTTGACCCTAAATAATGTTTTTATGACTCAGCCCAATAGCTACTAGCCCAGTAATCATAATAACTGCTTGTTTGGTATTTTTGCAGGTAGTTCTTTTGCAAGACACAAGACGGCTTAGGCCAGCCCAACGCTTATTTAGTCTTGCTTTTAGCATTCCAGCCTTTGAGATGTAAGGCATTGAAGAGGGTTCCTCTGCACAGCTGCTCCAGCTCTATTTTAAAGTGTCTCTGTTTATCCTATTGTTACATATACAAGCAATTATTATAGAGGACATACAAATGAAATAAAATGTGAAAGAGATGAACTGTCTATGTATATATACACACACACACTTAAATGCAGTTCATTTTCATTATCCATGGCAGCTGTGATGAATAAAGTTGCTGCCAACCCAAAGTTAGCAAATGTGGACCTATTTACTCCTAGGGGTAATACGTACATGTACATGTATACATACCTTAGATAGATATATACTCTTAAATCCTGACACAGTTCATGCTGATATATTTATTCTTTGTCTAATTTCTATGTTTTGTTATAGTATTTACAAGACAGGAAACGAGGTCCAGAAGTGTTAAGTGACTTGCCTGAAGTGATTCCGGTAACAAGTGCCAGAGTGCGGATTAAACCCCCAGTCCACACGGCCCCAAAGCTGGAGCTCCTTGCACTGCACGTAGCACTGCCCCCCGCCCCCTGCTCCATCCTCTAGCTGTCTCTATGGCCACTGAGACAGGAAGACAGAGGAGGCTTCATTAACCTCATCTAGAGAGTATGAGACAAGGCACTCAACTGTTTTCATGCTCCATGCATGCACATGAATGACCAAGAAAGAAACACAGGTATTCATTTTGGGGTTACAAACGATATCTTAGCAAGTAGGCAAATTTGTAAATATGAAATCCACAAATAATGGCTATGAACTGTAGTTAACCCAGGGAGTTACTCACAAACTTCACCAACTAACACAGCTCAGACATGGACTGATCAGGACTGAAGTCAGCAGTAAATAATTGGCATGGCTGAATAGGATCATAATGGCTATCATCCTGACTTACCCCAAGCTTTTCAAAAGAAGTAGTTTCTGTTTCATTAAATGTTTTTGAATAATGCACCAAAGTGTATACTGAAGGGTGTAATAGTGATATCTCTTGTGTTTTTAATTTTCTGATTCTGAGAAATAGTTTAAAAGTATGTTTATTGGTTAATGATAATATACTCTTCTATAAGACTTAGCTCAAATTTTTTCTTTTTTTCTATTAGTTTGTCAATTTATTTTCTTATTGCTTTGTGTTTTTCTTTTTTGTTTCTTTATCAAATTTTATTTATTTTCTTTTAGATTTTTAAAATTTATTCACTTTTAGAGAGAGGGGAGAGACAGAGAGAGAGAGAAAAGATGGGGATGAGTAGGAAGCATCATATCCCATATGTAACCCAGGGTTTCTAACCAGCAACCTCAGTGTTCCAAGTCGACGCTTTATCCACTGTGCCACCACAGGTCAGGCACTTTGTGTTTTTCTTAATGTTGTTTCTAGGTGTGTAAATACTTCTCCCACCATGGCTAGTTTTATCACTCTCTAACGCTTTTCTTAAAAATAAACATAGATGAACAGAATTATAGCTTAGGTTATTATAGCTCAATTAAGCAATATCTTGTACTAAGTTTTATATTTTGTGGGGTCTTATTTTTGAAATATTTTCTAAACAAAAAATAAATATTTTCTAGTCTAAAGTCAGGAAGTTTCTTATTGTATTATCTTCTAGAAGCTTCACAAATTAGTTTCATTTTTGACCTTACAATACACTTGAATTAATTATTATTTATGTTATGAAGAGTCAAGTTTACTATATATACATATCAATGTAAATATCCAATTGATCTAGCACCATTTATTGAAAAGAGCACTTTTTACATGCTGCTATTTTGTCATAGATCAAGTGTACATATAATCGTGGGTCTGTTTATGAACTTTGCATTATTTCTATTTAATTGATCTCCTTTTTTAATCTTAGTGCTAATATAGCATGAAATTATTGTAGCTTTCTTTTGAGTCTTGATATTGGGTACAGTAACTTCTCTCATCTTGTTTGCATTCAAGAGTACATGGGTTATTTTGTTTCTTTGTATTCACATATAAATTTTAACATTTATCAATTAAAAGATTGCTGGGATATGTTTTAGATTGCACTGACTTTATAGATCAATTTTGGGAAAATAGATAACTTTATTACATTGATTCTTTCATCCACAATTATGTTACATCCCTCTATTTATTTAGTTTTTTAAAAACTTTCAATTTTTGATGAATAAATTATTTAGCTAAGTCTAAGTTTCTGAATTACATGAAATGATGATGATAGTAATGTCATAATGTCACCTGGCCAGGTGGTGGCACAGTGAATAGAGTGTTGGACTGGGATGCTGAGGACCGAGGTTCAAAACTTCAAGTTCATTGGCTTGAGCATGAGCTCATCCAGCTTGAGTATGGAGTCACCATCTTGAGTTCCAGGTTGCTGGCTTGAGCATGGGATCATAGACATGACTCTGTGGTTGCTGGATTGAGCAAGGGGTCACTCACTCTGCTGCAGCATGCCCCCTTCCCCGTCAAGGCTTCTATGAGAAGACAATCAATAAACAACTAAGATACAGCAATGAAGAATTGATGCTTCTCATCTCTCTCCCTTCCTGTTTGTCTGTGTCTGTCTGTCTCTCTCTTTCTCTCCCCTTTGTCTGTCTCTATCACACACAGAAAAAAAGTTATTTCAGGAATTATATAAGGTAATCTTAACCAAACATTTATCAAAATATCCAATAAATCTCAGAAAATACTTCTGGAATTATATTTCTAAATAATAATATCTCACCTATAGAAATAATGATATATAAGGCTGGTTTCAATTTGGCAGTTTGCTTCTTGCCATTAAAAATATAAAAATAAAGACTTCTAAAACCGTTTTATAAGGATTTCAAACTAAAGATAAACAAAATTGTCTGTTGAAGTTCATTCTGAATATGACTGAGAGTAAAGCTATCTACCCTAAATTTATTCTAAATATATATTTTCTTTTTTCTATTCAGTCAACAGGAAGATATAAATATTGCTTAGAGTTTTGACTTTTTAATATATATTATTATAATACAAAACTGGTGATTTTTCAGTTACAATGTAATTTTTAAGGGAAGAGAAGAATCAGTATGTAGTATGTTACAGCTATGTCTGTGGTTTGAAAGAAACTTCATGCATTTTAGAGTTATACAGATTTATAGAGCTCATTGAGAGCTTTAAACCAAGCTAAATAGCATTAGTTCACCTGACTTGACAAACCTGACAATTCTGGGGGCGGGATTTGTTTACAGAGAAGTGAGAATTATTGATGAGTCAGTATACCGGAAGAGCTATACTGAGTTGTGACTGGAAAATTTTGAGTCAGACTTCAGTATCACACAATCTATGGAACTGTGTCTTTGGCGAGAATGAGGTCGGAGCAATGATATGTGCTTGGATAATGCCTATATTAAATTGATGAGACAAGATATATTCTCTTGAATGGACCTTTCAAATGAGATAAATTGAATGGTTACTTTGGGAATATACAATATTGAATAAATCAGTACACAGTACGTTCATTATACCTCCGTTATTATTTACATTGATATGCGTATGTCTCCACTTCCAGATGTGAGTTTTTAAAGTCTGGGTCTTCATCATCTCTGCATCCTTAGTCCCAAACACAATGTTTGACACATAAAGAATCTCAAGCATGTTTTATTTTATTTTTTCAAATTATAAAAGAAAGTTTATGTAGAAAGTCACAGGGTAGAAGAGAATCATAAGACAAACGGGCTCAGAAAACAAGTTGTAGAGGCAATAGAAGGGTCCGCAGAGCTTTGAAGAAAGAGCAGTGGTGCAGTGGATAAAATGTCAGACTGGGATGCAGAGGTCCTAGGTTCGAGACCCCAAGGTTGCCAGCTTGAGTGGGGGTTCATCTGGCTTAAGCAAAAAGCTCATCAGCTTGTACCCAAGATTACTGGCTTGAGCAAGGGGTTACTTGGTCTGCTGAAGGCCTGCAGTCAAGGCACATATGAGAAAACAATCAATGAACAACTAAGGTGTCGCAACGAAAAATTGATGATTGATGCTTCTCATCTCTCTCCATTCTGTCTGTCTGTCACTATCTATCCCTCTCGCTGACTCTCTCTCTGTCCCAGAAAAAAAAAAGAGGAAGAGGGCTTAGAGGGGCAAGGAAAACATGCTTGGGGGAGGGGTTGGAGAGAAGTAAGGCGGGGAAGGGCTCAACCGAACATGTTTTAGATCAGTGGTTTTCAACCAGAGGACACTTTACACTGAGGAAACATTTGGCAATTTCTGGCAACATCATTTGCTTGTCATAACTAGTGGGCAGCTCAAGGCCAGGGATGCTACTGAACATCCTGTAATGCACAAGACAGCCTGCACAACAAAGAATTATTTGGCCCAAAATGGCAATAGTGCTGAGGTTGAGAAACCCTGTTTTGGATGAATGAATAAACTCATTATTGGTAAATGAGCCCTTTAGTTTGAGGTAACTTGAAATTTATATCGCACACTTTTGCTGGTAAAACTTAATCTTAGGAAATAGCTTGATAATATTTGGCTTTTAGACTCCCATGTTTTTGAAAAAGAATGTAACTTTATACTTCAGATTTATTTAAATAATTTTGTTATGGGATTTGAGGTACAATTAAACCGTTATATATTTAAAATTAAATAGCATGAAGAGTTTTAATTTCACTTGCATCAAATCTGGAGTTCTAATGTTGAATCAACTAAGTCTTACTTGTTTTGAGATAATAATTTAAAACAAAAATTCCACGGAGCTTGTCTTTCAGAGCTCAAGTAGAATCTGTAACACAGGAATTTCCTCACACTGCTTAAAATCTGATGTTAAAGCAGAAACAAACAAGCTCATGAAAATGCACGATGGGACCTTACGGCATTAGACATTCATACATGATGAGCTATAGGAAATGATAATAGCTGCCATTTAAACTTCAAAAATAAAAGCAGCCTTGAACTTGATTTTAATCTTTTCTGTTTTCTTCTCCTATATAAATCTGACAAGTTGATTGTTGCCAGTGATGGCTAAATTAGAAGGAAGACACTAACTAGTGTGCATGTGATTGAAGATCTGAATAGTAACGTTCTTTCTACATGGAAAATGTTCTCAGCAAGAATTTAGCATTAGCTATCTTCCCTACTGTCATGCAGAAGAGTACAAAACAATGAAGATGTGCTCAAGGCAAAAAAATGATGGTGTTTTGATTTTTTCATTATTCTAATTCAATGAGAAATGAAAGTATGTACTGGGTTTTACAAGGAGTGCACAGATAAAGTGTCAGAGTCATCCACAACATATGTTTGACATCCAGATTAAGGGCCATGAAGGATGAACTTCACATGTTGAGCAGAACTCCGTGCATCAGTAACCAATGCAAGGGGTCGACTCCAACTCCCTCGGAGAAAGCAAAGATTGTCCCAGAGCCAGATACCGGAATAGGAGTCCAAACCCTCTGTCAACCGTATCTTCGTACCAGTCACCAAGGAAGACACAATGCAGCCAAGCAATAGATGAAGCAATGCTTTAACTCACCTAGAGAAGAGACAGAACAGGATCAGCTCCAGTAATGTGCATAGCTCCTTCAGAGTTTGTGGGGGCTACCTGCAGCTGACGCAAGGCTACTGGCCTGTGTGTGCCCGTCTGCCGCAGCAGAAGGACGTGGAACCCAGCTGGCTCTGTGGAATCTGAAAGCTAAGGGTGCACCTGAGGATCGCCAACACAGAACAGAGGAACACTCATTGAGAACGACACTGGGAAAGACATTTCCAAACAAGGTGGTGTGCCTGGCACAGGCTGAGTGTCTTTATGTCCCAGTAAGGAAATGTCTTATGTCTCCAAGTGCAGGTTTGAAAGACCACACGTAAGACTGCCTTTCTTGACACCACGTAAACACATGAAGGCCTCACAGAAAATCAGAAACTCCTCTCAAATAAAATAAATGATGTAATCCTTGAGGAAAACTGTATGCTATTTCAGCAATATTTATAATATATCGTATTGAATTTACTTTGTTTACAAAATTGATGTCATAGCCCAATCTACGACTTGTAGGAAAGTCTGGAAACTGATGGAAAGCTTGACTTCATTTTTAAGCATGGATGGTATAGACTACTAGTGTATATGCATACTCTCATTACCTGTAGATCAAGGAAGGGGCTTCTCATGACTTCTCAAATAATTATCCTTACATCTTCAAGTAGCAAGTGGGCCACGGTCACTCTATTTTCTCCTGCCCACTTCTGACAGGGTCCTTGATTGCAAAACCTGATCAGATGTATTGATATATTGTAAGGCTTCAGGCCATGTGGAATTACACTTTGAGAATCTTATGATGTAGGAAAGAAGTGCAGAAAACAGTATCATATTTTCCATGTTGTATACACCGCATTTGGAAAAAAAGTCTTTGACAACATAACTCTTTCTGGAGTCTAGCAGGAACACGATGCCATACAAACCTGGGCATCTCTTGAAATTTCTTAAAGCCACTAAAACCTCTCTTAATTTCTAAAGGTCAGAAGCAGCTTTACCTGTTTATTGTGTTTCCCCCCCCCCGATAATTCAGATTGAGACAGAAGAAGAAACATGAAAACACATTCTAGAAGGCGCTTCAGTCCCCCTGAGTAACTCTTTCAGCTCTGTAATCCACAGACAGAAGCTATGTCCTTGAGACTTTTACCCATAAACCACAACAGGCCCATGGTTTCGTTTGGGAGCCCCAGAAGATAACAGGATGTATGAAAGCCTTATTAGGAAAGTGAAACCTCTCCTGTACATAACATGGAACCAAAATGAGACAAATCATATGCTCACCTATGTTAAGGAAATGTAGGTGGAGACACACTTTTTCAAAAAATCCTCATTGAAGTCTGTCATCTAAAAAGTATCTCTTTTTCCTCTCAGTAAAGCATGGTAACACCTACAGTAAGTTTCAGATTAAGTTAAAATCTATGAATTGATTTGTAGATTGTTGTGTTCAAACAACTGCTTTTCTACACCAAGGAATTGAGACGCCATGCGAGTACTGAGGAGCTTCAGTAAGAGTACCAGTAGTGCAGTCCTTGATAACATGTCACTTGTGCTGATGCTACATGATCTCCAGACTGGTTTAGTTCCCAAACTCACAGTCTTCCTTCCTAACACATCGCCTCCGATTCATCAGAAAATATGCGCAACTCTCCAAGACACAAGCTGTTACGTAAATTATAAAGCATACTTTATTAAACCTCTTCACTTGCTTGCACACCCGCCCCCCCCCCATTTGGTTTGTACAGAAAACCAAAGCAATGTGCTGGAACTGCAACTTTGCAGAATAACCCTCTCCCCATGAAGCCCGCAATAATTCTAAAGTATCCCACAGTGGATTCTAAAGAAAATATATTAGACCAAAGAATCAGTTTTTTTTAAAGACAGGTATCCAAAATGTGAGACATGCATTAGGAACTACTCCCTAAAGTATATTATTGTTTGTATATGAGAAGTTTGCTGAGCATGCCCAGGAGCAGACAAGACTAAAATAACAATGTTCAGTGGCGTTGTTTTCTTCCAGCCTTCTCAGTGGTCTGAGGACCTAGATAAAAGCAATGCTAGACCAAGGGTTGATAGTTCGTTGAGTGACTAAATGTGTGATAGTACATCAAACTTGCATAAAAGATGCACATTTTTTGCTTGACCAGCTTGAGCATGGGGTCACCAGCTTGAACACAGGATTGCCAGCTTGAGAATGGGATCATAGACATGACCCCATGGTTGCTGGCTTGAACCCAATGATCTCTGGCTTGAGCCCAAGGTCGCTGGCTTGAACAAGGGATCACTTGCTTTGCTGTAGTCCTCTGGTCAAGACATGTATGAGAAAGCAATCAGTGAACAACTAAGGTGCCACAATGAAGAATTGATGTTTTTCATCTCTCTTTCTGTCTGTCTGTCCCTATCTGTCCCTCTCTCTGTCTCTGTCTTTGTCAGATACACACACAAAGTGCACATTTTTTTGCTATTCTGTTTTCATCCAAATAAAATATGAAAGCTAGATTAATGTATATTGTTAAAATAATTATTGTAATTCTAATTTTAGATTTAAAGGGAATACTATGCTAATTATAAAAAACTCATTAGCTAAATTGGAGTGGTTTATTTTCCCCACACACCACTATAAAAATATTTTATGTGAACAGCTTTCTTGAGGCCTTTTTATGAGGCTTCTCATAAAGAAACAGACCTTTTGATGAATTGTTTTATTTTGGGTAAATGCAATAGATATCATCTGATCATAATTCTATCACAGATGTGTTATGACGCATGAAAATTTCAAAAGATATAACTAGAAATTTTGACTATATTACTGCAATCATTACTAAATGCCTTTTAATTTATCTGTAAAGAAATAGATATATTGGTTGGAAGAAATAAAGTCAAAAGAACTGAGAATGTATGCTCCTCCACTTACAATATAAGGAGGTTCTTAATGGTGTTGGAGAAAGTCAACAAAAGTGCTTAGCACAGCAGTTGCTCAGTAAATGGTAGTTATTATTATGAACTGTATACATCAATCCATTCTTATCGAGCAAGTAAGATACTTCATCAGAACTTAGAAAGTGATGTTTCAGATGAGAACCTTGCTTCATCCATTCTCATTATCTTTAATTGAGGCCTCAAAGTACATTTTATGAGTTGACATTTTTGCCTTCCATGGCACAGATCAAAATATGAAGGAATGTCCCTCTTTATCCTCTATTTCTCATTACAAATCTCTATAACTATTATCCATCAATTTAACATGATCCTTTCAAATATAATTGTAATTGAATCTGTATCCTTACTTGTGTAATATGTATATTCTCCCTTGTATTTAAATTAAAATGCCTCTTATTACTTCAAAAATTACTTATTTTTAACTTACAAAACATAGCTAAAAATTAGTCCATGTTAAACCTATTTAATCCTCACAATATTTAGTCAACAAATAGATATTTCTACCTATGTGTGCAGAATGTTTTACTGATAGTTTCTGGGAGATACAAAGAAATAATACAGCCTGACCTGTGGTGGCACAGTGGATAAAGTATCAACCAGGAATGCTGAGGTCACCAGTTCAAAACCCTGAGCTTGCCTGGTCAAGGCACATATGGGAGTTGATGCTTCTTGCTCCTCTCCCAATTCTCTCTCTCTCTCTCCACTCTCTAAAATGAATAAATAAAATCTAAAAAAAAATTTAAAAAAGAAATAACACATTGATCTTATCTTCTGGGGTCTACAGTCTACCAGCAAGATAGGCATTTAAATAAATAACTTGAATTCAAAACATGATTCAAAAAAAAGGGCATAAAACATGAATGTGTATGTATGGTGTAAAAACTTACCTGTATAAGTATGTTGACTCTTGGAGGTCTAGTGAATTAGGAACTGTCAGTCAGATAAGATATATTTTGCTCATCCTGTTAAAGGTGGATGCTGCCCACTATGGGGTGGCTGATTGCCTTTCATGTTGGGGGAGGGGCTTTTGTGCCAAAAGGTTTTAAAAGGAGGAGCTAGGAGGTCATTTGTAGAGAGTGATTACGTTCTTATAGAGAGGAAGAGCCTATGGTGTAGTAGGGCAGGAGGCAGCCAAAATGGCGAAATGGGGGAAGGAGAAGCCAGTTAGTTCATAGAGGAGAAGGAGATGGGAAACAGTTGAATAAGACTGGTGAGGTAGAAGCCTTTGATTCTAGAAAAACTCTGATCTGTCAGTGGCTTTGGGAGCCCTGAATGGAAAGGGAAATGTTTCCCCACTGTGTATATTTTCTTGCCCATGTGGGTGTGAGCTAGGATTAAAAGTAAATGGACCTCCAGGTTTTTTTGCTTTTGTTTTGTTTTGTTTTTTACAGGGACAGAGAGAGAGTCAGAGAGAGGGATAGATAGGGACAGACAGTCAAGAACGGAGAAGCATCAATCATTAGTTTTTCCTTGCCTTTGCAACACCACAGTTGTTCATTGATTGCTTTCTCACATGTGCCTTGACTGCTGGCCTTCGGCAGACCGAGCCACCCCTTGCTGGAGCCAGCGACCTTGGGTCCAAGCTGATGAGCTTGGGGTCTCGAACCTGGGTCTTCTGCATCCCAGTCCAATGCTCTATCCACTGCGCCACTGCCTTTTCTTAATTGCTTTCTCACATGTGCCTTGACTGCTGGCCTTCGGCAGACCAAGCCACCCCTTGCTGGAGCCAGCGACTTTGGGTCCAAGCTGATGAGCTTGGGGTCTCGAACCTGGGTCTTCTGCATCCCAGTCCAATGCTCTATCCACCGCGCCACTGCCTTTTCAGGTGGACCACCAGTTTTCAGCTCTATTGTTTCTTTACCATCTATTCGAATCAAATGCGAACCTGTGTTGGTCAGACAGGTGTGATGGTGCTGGCGGTTACTGGCCTTACAGGAACCAAATACTTTATGTGAGGGAGGTTTATCCCATGGAAACATGGGTGACTCTACAAGAGACCTAAGTTGGCTGGCAAAGGAAAGGAGTAGTTTTGAGTATAATCACGGTATATACTACTGAAAGGGAGTAGATTTTCCTACCCCAAAATATGTCTTTTTGGCACCAGGATAATTTTAAACTGAAGGCAATCACAACCCAGATATTCAGAAAATACTCTTTACCTCCCCTCAACTGCTTACATTTACACTGGGAACAGGCCTATGTCAGGAAGAGAGCTGTTTCCAGATAAACATTTTTACCTAAGACATTCATCTGCATAACAGGGAAACCTTTGTTTTCCAAATATCTCTGGCCTTCCTGTGAAAGGCTTTCCTCCTCTTTCTGCCCCAGACATTCTGCCCCTTTCCTTAGTTTAGAATATAACATAAGTTTCAATTATCTGGCTGCTTTTGGGGTCTCATATTGTTATGGGGTTTTTTATATACATAATTACATTTGGGTTTTTTTTCCTGTTAATCTGTCTTATGTCAATTTGATTATTAGATCAGCCAAAGAACCAAGAAAGGTAGGAGAAAAATTCTTAAACTCATCAACTACTCACATGCTCTTATATGCGTCATACTTATTCTTAGGCCTATCTTAAGGAAGGGCAAGAAGATAAAAGAACACATTTAAAAATTGCACATGTCAATTACATATTTTGCAGAAACAGAAAGTGCAAGTCTACTGTACTTAATTTTTTAAAATTTGTAAAATTTTAATTTTTTAATTGAATTAATTAGACTGACATTGGTTAATACAATTACATAGATATCATATGCAAATTGAAAAATGTTTTCTCTTAGTAGATGAGGAATATGTACTACAAAATTTTTAAAGTACAGAAGAATATAAATAAGAAAACATTGACTTTGTGTGGTAGACATACAATCCAATATATAGACGATATATCATAGAATTACACACTTAAAACGTATATAATCTTATTAACCAGTATCACCCCAATAAATTTAATTAAAATAAAACAAAGAACCTCATTATTCCAGCACTTAGAAATAATGTGCCATTTGTTATTTTCCTGCCAGACTCATTAGAAAATCCCCTTGCACGCTGGAGAAACGGAACTCTCTGTATCTTTCTCTCTGGGAACAGAAATGGTGGATGACCTGGAAGTCAAAGTCACAAGCAATTATTCTGGATCCAACCTGTCTGTTCTCCAGGATTCCCCTGCATGATTGTGATGCCCACCTCTCCAGCTGCTGGTCATTGGTGGCTGCGGCTAGCTTCTGCCTGGACAGGTGAATGAGGGCTGCTTTGGAGAGGTTTATAACAGGTGCAGCTCAGAAACGAGAAATGTGACCAATACCCTGCTCCCAGGGCAAGTACATGGGGACACTTCACAAGCATCCCAATCACATATAAAGAGTTTGAATCAGCGGACACACCTTCCTGTCCTCATACTATTTAACTGTAGAGATAAAGACTAGGAAATTAAACCTGAGCTCCACTTTTTAAATAAAGACACTCTTAGAGTTCTTGAACTGATTTTCCCAAGTCACTTTAAAGGTAAATGTTTACATTCACATGATCAACTCATGTAGGAGGGAGCAGTGAGGAAGGGAAGGGCTTAAACCATTAATGGTATGTTGGGCAAATAAGTTTGTAAAATTTATTATTTGATTTTGCTCACTTTTATTGTTAAAAATGGCCACTGCCCACGTGATGATGCTGCCATGTGATACAACTAATTACCTTTCTGCTTGGGAAGGGGCTTGGTTATGCTAATGTTTACTGGAGGAGGGGTTGTTGTGCCAAAGTTTTAAGAAAATAAACCATGTTTTTGAGAGGAGGCAGCCAAGATGGCAGGATGCTGAAGGAAAAGCCAGTTTGTGCAGAGAGAAGGAGATGGGAACCAGAACAGACTGAACTAGTAGAGCCTTGGATTCTAAGAAAACCAGGACAAAGTCAATGGCTTTGGGATCCCTGAATGGAAAGGAAAGTGTTTTCCTGCTGTGTGTATTTACTTGCCCGCCAGTGCGAGGCTAGAATAAAAGGATGGCCCACCATTTCCTGGTTCCATTGTTTCTCTACCATCTATCTGAATCTAATGTGAACCTGCACGTGCCAGGTGACTGCGACGGCCGTGACTACTGGCCATACATGGTGTGACTACTGACCATACATGGTGTGACTACTGACCATACATGGTGACAAATCATTGATTTAGTAAGTAAGCTCCTTTATGCATCTTTTAACTTTTTATTTTAATTTATTGGGGTGACATTGACTAATAAGGCCATATAGTTTTTAAGTGTATATTTCTATGATACATGATCTGTATATTGCATTGTGTGCCTACTACCCAAAGTCAAATTTTCTTCTTTTTTTCAGGACTATAGGGTTTCTATGGAGTGTCTATCTTTCATCTGAATCTCCTTTCTCTAACACCAAGCATTTTGTTTTTAAAGACATTGTGAGTAATAGAATTAGAATAGCCCACAGTGCCTCATTGGATTTTACTCATATTCTATGAACAAAAGAATAAAGATAATAGCAAGAATAATGCTAACAAGACAATTGAGAAAAGCTATTTTTGGTTTTGGTTCTGACTTGGGGTATAGATAAATGTAGCATTTTTAAGTCTCTTGGAATAGGTCTCGTCCACATGGTTGTTGTCCAAAAACGATACTTGGATGTTTTTGTCATATTATTTTTTAATGTCTAACAGCACATTTAAACAATTTTTAATTTAGTTTCATAATTATGCAAAAATTAACACAATTGGTAACTCAAATTTAACCAAACACGGTATATTCAAAATAGTCTAGCCCTGTCTGTAAGATCTGTGAGTGTATCAGACCCAAAGGTCTTGGCTGAGATGGGTCAGCGACCCCTGGTTCCACAGAGGCTGGAATTCTTGGAAGAAGATAAGGGGGAGATGCATGATGATGGAAAGAGACTTGTGTGGGGTGGTGAACACACAATACAATATATTGATGATGTATTATAGAATTGTATACATAGATTGTAAAAAATCTATGTAATTTTATTAATTAATGTCACTCCAATAAATTCAATAAAAATAGAAAAGCAGTAAAAAATTCAAATACCAGCTCTACCATATAACAAGTACTCTTAAATGGGTGACCATTACCCTCTTTAAGCATATTCAAATCTTCTGCACCATGTATTGACCCCCTTTACCCTTTACTATACCCCTCAGTCCCCTTCCCTCTGGTAACCATCATAATGTTGTCTGTGTCTTAGTTGTTTGTTTGTTTTGCTTGTCTATTTGCTACTTTCAGTTTCCTACCCCACATATGAGTGAAATCATATGGGTCTTCACTTTTTCAGTGACTGATTTTGTTTAGCATGGTATTCTCAAGGTCTATCCCTGTTGCAAATGGGTGATATGTCATCATTTTCTATGGCTGAGTAGCATTCCAGTGTATATATGTGCCATATCTTTTGTGTGTGTGTGTGTGTGTGTGTGTGTGTGTGTGTGTGTGTGTGACAGAGACAGGGAAATAAAGAGAGACAGACAGAGATAGAGAGAGGGACAGACAGGAACAGACAAACAGAAAGAGAGAGAGAGACGAGAAGCATTGATTCTTCATTGCAGCTCCTTAGTTATTCATTGATTGCTTTCTCATATGTGCCTTGACCAGGGGCTACAGCAGAGTGAGTGACCTCTTGCTCAAGCCAGTGGCCTTGAGCTTAAGTCAGTGACCTTGGATTTCAAGCCAGTGACATTTGGGCTCAAGCTAGTGACCATGGGTCTATGATCCCATGCTCAAGCCAGCAATGCTGTGCTCAAGCCAGAGGAATCAACACTCAAGCCAGTGACCTTGGGGTTTTGAACCTGGGTCCTCCACATCCCAGTTCAATGTTCTATCCACTGCGCCATTGGTCAGGCTGTTTTATATCTTCTTTATCTAATCTTCTATCAAAGGATACTTTCGTTGTTTCTATAACATGGCCACCTTGGATAATGCTGCATGACCATAGGGATGCATATGTCTTGGTGAATGTTTTCAAGTTTTTTGGGTTGGTAATAAAAAAAAAAGGGAATTGCTGGGTCATATAGTAGCTCTAGTCTTAATTTTCTGAGGTACCTGAATACTGTTTTTCATAGTGATGATACCAGTTTATATTCCCACTAACAGTGAGTGAGAATTTTTTTCTCCATGGCCTCTCCAACACTTATCATTACCTGTCTTGTTGATAATAGCTAATCTAACAGGTATAAGGTAGTATCTCATTGTAGTTTTGATTTGCATTTCCCTAACAGCTAGTGAAGTTGAGCATCTTCTCATATGTCTGTTGACCATTTTTAAGTCTTTTTTTTTTACAGAGACAGAGAGAGAGTCAGAGAGAGGGATAGATAGGGACAGACAGACAGGAATGGAGAGAGATGAGAAGCATCAATCATGAGTTTTTTGTTGCCTTTGTGACATTTTAGTTGTTCATTGATTGCTTTCTCATATATGCCTTGACCACGGGCCTTCAGCAGACCAAGCAACCCCTTGCTGGAGCCAGCGACCTTGGGTCCAAGCTGGTGAGCTTTTTTTTGCTCAAACCAGATAAGCCCGTGCTCAAGCTGGTGACCTTGGAGTCTCAAACCTGGGTCCTTCCGCATCTCAGTCCGACGCTCTATCCACTGTGCTACCACCTGGTCAGGCGTAAGTCTTCTTGACATAAGTGTTTGTTCAGGTCCTCTGCCCATTTTTTAGTTGATTGTTTGGTATTGAGTTATATGAGTTCTTGATATAGTTTAGACATTAACCCCTTTTCAGAGCTGTTGTTTGTAAATATCTTCTCCCATTCAGCTGTTTGCCTTGTTTTGTGGGCAGTTTCAATTCCTCTGTTTATGCATCTTTTCAAGTGAAAAATTTATTTTTTTGTAGGGCTGGAAAAAGAATAGGGAAATCATAATAAACTAAGGGTTTCTAATCTCATGGCATTTGTTTGAATTCAAATACCCTGCAACAGAGTCACAAATTTAAAGACTCTGCAGCAGAGCCAAAATGTATGTTCTGTAGTTCCATGACTTTCTCTTGGCCCCATATCAGTCAGTGTGGAGCTCCCTGTCAAAGGTTTCCACTGTGCTCTCTGCCAAAATGGCAATGTTGTTCTTTCTGATAAGGATGGGGAAGGCAGGATGCTCCAATCCTGCAGACAAAACACTGGGTCCAGGTCTGACTTAGTTATTCAATGCATGCCACCTCACAGTCCTGGAAGACAGCCAGGAAAGGTTTATGCAGATATAGATAAGAACAATGCATTATAAAAATTAATGTGGACCTTACAAATGTATGCACATTTATTTATATATCTGTAATATATTGTATATAATATATTTTATGTGTAATATATATGTAAAAATCTCAAAAAAATATTTTCTTTAACAAACAACAAGCACCATTCTGAGAGAATCCCAATTGGAAGGTAAACATTTAATCTTTGACAAGTGGCACAAATGCTGAAGCATAGTACAAAGCAATGACATTGTCACAATATCCTCACAGATTATTGTGTTCTACCATAAACTGTCTTCAGTTCACTCAATTTTCTGGTCTTGATTTGATGTAATTTTCTCTTAAGTGGTAGAAGGAAATATTAGAGTCTGGAGACATCCATATCCTCTAAGAGTCATGGGTGTCATTTGATTAGTTTTGTCTATTGCGTGGACTCTGGCTCCCACCTATTTACCATGTTGATATGTATTTTCTCATTCAAGCAGTCTTTAATCTTTCTGGATGCTGAAGCCTTTTGGAAGTTCTAGAAAAGCAGTACATTTCCTTGAACAGAAAAGTAATTCCCATTACATTTCCTGCTATTAAATTTCTTAGTTTCATTTCAACAGAGAGCAATAAAAAATAAACAGCAAATTAAGCCATATATATATAATTATTTTATATATAATTATATACATGTTATACATTTTCAACACAGATAGCATTGTGAATCCTAATACTTGGTAGCTTGTCTTTTGTGTGCTCTTCTAGAGTAAAAAATGAAAAGAAGCTTTTCTCAACTTACCAGCGGCATCAGCAGGAGTGTGAAATAATTCTTTTTTTGTCGGTTCAACATGTAGTCAGTTAGTCTATTATGCTATATAAAGACTGTTGAAAAAAACATATTTCAAGTGCGGTGTCTGTCACATTCTAAACTGGAACAGGGTATGAGACAAATTCTTAAGAAAATCGTCCTTTGTCTTAATTAGCAGTTAGAAGACTGCAAGGCATAAACACGGGTGGCAGAGATAAACAAATGCATATTCACCTGAAATCAGCAGTGTCCTAAATTACGTCCTCTCCCCTGGAAACTGCCGTAGTCATGCTAGAAAAAGAATGATGTGATTTAAAACTGTGTGAGAGAAGGTATGAACCAGAAATGTAGGACTGTATATGTAAGTATAAAGATTTTTCGCTGCCTAAACATTCTCCATTCTCTTCATCTTTTCACTAGCAATCTCAGTTTAACTGTGTGATGGCTTAAAATTTATTTTAAAAAGAGCGAGTACTGTCTCTGACCTTTGAAAACCACAAGGCGCCGCGGAAATATAGGCAGCACTGTTATTTTGGTTTTAGTCATTATCGCTGGTGCTGAGATTTGTGTTTGGAGTTAGATTAGAGTTTGATATCACCCAAGAGGTTAGTGGAGCCTTGATACCATGCCGTAAGGTGAAGATGCAAAAAGTATCCTACAAAATTTAAATGGCATTTGTTGAACATCTCTTCTATGGCAATACTATCTTTAGTATTTATCTTTAAGTAGAGGTACCATCTTTCTTAAAAAAAAAATAAAAATAAAAACAAAGCAAATTGAAACAAAACAATAACCAGAACAGGATCCCCATTAAATTTGAATTTCAGATTAACAATGACTCATTTTATTATTATAATTATTTTCTTATTCCAGTATTACCCAAATATTACATGTATGTACTTTACTAAACAATGGCGTGTTGTTTACCTGGAATTCATATCTAATTGAGCATCCTGAGTTTACCTGACAGCCCTACGGCAAAGATAAAAAGTCATAATCTCTGATCTTGACAACTTCTGTCATGAGATTGGTGTTACTGCTCAGACCCGCTATGGACGGGAAGCATTGCGGTTTCTGAGCAGAGAGGAAGGTGTAAGCTAACTCGGTCACCCACCCCTCTTCGTTTCCTCACTGGAAAAGTGCCTACAGGCTGCTCAAAAATATTCTGCTGTATGCTGAGGTCCTTCAGTCCAGCCTAAGACTGATTTTTCTCTTTCCAAGATCGGGCTCTCAAAAACGACACAGAATTGCAAGTGTACAAAAATCCATTCATCTGATCTGAACAAGCCTCGGAAATCTCCGTCTTGGGTGTGTGTCACTGGGAACCTTCTGAAGTCTTATGATAAATACTGATTTTTAAGTAACATATAGTAAAGAAACAAAAAGTTCTAACTGATCTGAAGGTTGTGACTGGTCACATATTTTACTTCTCACCTTTAAGACATAGATGATATCATTATAATGCATGTCTCTATTGTTTCCCAACACCCACCTGCCTGTCTCTGTCCAAATGCTGAATTTCTGTCATGACATGACCATTGCAGGTCAGAGAAGTAAAAATAGCAGGGAACTAGATTTAGAATGTCTGCACTCAGCCCGTGCTCTCCCTAATTTGCTATATGGCTTGATTATAAATTAGACAGTTGAACTAGATGCTTTCTAAAGATTTACCACTTTAGAAATTCACAGCTTTAAGATGAGGAAATATAGATCTAAACTTCTGTTTATCCTCAGTTTAAAACTGGGACCCCAAACTCAAATGCCTATAAGAGTCGCTTTGATAACCAAATGTGTGACAGGCCAGGTGGAGCCCACGGTGACTTGCAGAGCACATGTAATTCAGGCGGGTGGGGGATTTTCAGATTCAGACACTGCTAATGATGAAGGAATGTGGGCCCTTTGGGCTACATCCTGCAAAGTAAACAAAATATGTGCAGAAGGTAAAAATGTGTGTTTTTACAAAAAATTTTCTGACTATTAGATGACTATCATTAATGCAATATTTTAAAAAACTGAGGAAAGAAATTCTGCCATGCGGATGTGGCCTTTAGGCCTCCAGTTTGTTCCAGATTAAAATCATTATTACATCCACTGGGTCAACCCCTAGGTTTCAAATCAATGGGGGTGTACAATTACTTATTGCCTGTCTTTTTCTTATATTCTAAAGTAATGTGCAGATTTTTAACAAATAGTGTTGACCCTTGAACAACATAGGTGTGAACACCATGCATCTACTTACATATACGGTATTGTCACCCTAATATTTTTAAAATAGTATTTATAGCATTTCTTTTCTGTAGCTTACTTTACTGTCAAAATACAGTATATAATACATATAATATACAAAATATGTTCTAACCGACTCTGTTTTGGTAAAGCTTCTAGTCAACAGTAGACTATTAGTGGTCAAGTTATACGAGGATTTTTGACTGTACATAGTGGAGGGGTGTCAGGGCTCTTAACTTTTATGCTGTTGAAGGGTCGATTTTTTTCTATCATTTACCTGTGTATATTAGTGTTGTCTTCCTCTAATTAGTGATCTTGTAATGATAATTATTGTTATTAATACCTATTGAGCATTTATATAATCCAAAAACTGTGTATATGTATATTTTCATTTCATCTTCAACAAAACTCTCTTAAATGCATATTATTTATTATCCCATTATACAGGACTTCAGTTAATCTTTATACTCTGACAAACCACTTCATAATTTAATGACCTAAAAGAACAACAGTTTATCATTTCTAACAATTCTGTGGGTTGGCTATCTGGATGGCTCTTCTGTTGGTGCTACCTGAGATTACTCATGTGGCCACCTTCATCTAATGGCCCAGCTGAGACGGGAGGATCACATGTCTGGCTATTGGTTGTCAGCTGGTAACCACACGTCCTCTCTCTTCAATAACCTAGGTGGGGCATCTTGATAACGTAGTGGTCTGAGTTCAAGAGGGCAAAAATAAAAGTTGCAAAGTCTTTTAATACCCAGGCCCAGAACTGTCATAATGCCATGTCCATTGTATTGTATTGATCTAAACCATTCCTAAGGCTAGCCCAAATTCAATGTGAGAGGAGACTATGCAAGAGGATGCATTTAGAAAAGCATATTTTATCAAGGGCTGTTTTATAGCAATCTACTATACACAAATACCTAAACCAAAGCATAGGTGTTTGAATAACTTACCTGAGACCATGCCGTTTGTAAGTAGCAAAACTGGGTTTTGAGTCCACATGGGTCTCTGAAGCAAAAGTTGTTTCCCAAAAGTTGTTGTTATTTCAGTAATATCACTATTTATCTAGTGTAACTTTCTTGGAGGATAACATTTATTTAGGGAATATAAGCTTTTGTACCTTTGTTTTTAAAATAACTTTTAATTATTCTTAGAATGCCCATTTATTTAAAAAGATACCTGTGGAGAGTTTGAAACAACTGCAATTAATGTTTGCACTTTGGTTTAATGCCAAAAATGATAGACACAAATGCACCTTTAGATTTTTACATTTTGTTTTCATGGAGAGAAAAAGTGAGTTAAATGATGCAGAATAAATTGCATTCATTTGATCTATGCTGAACAATGTTAGGGACGGGGGAAAGAATTAGAATTATATATATTTTATTCATAAAAAAGACAACTAATCCATAACTTAGGTAATTCAGAGAAATACACTATAAAAATGTTCTTAGCTTGTTTTTTATGGGGTTAGGTGTGCATTTTGAGATTTTAGTGCATTATTAGAAATTATTTCTTTAAGCAGTTAAAGATTTTATATCCTAGGAAATTAAGTTGTTGACCTGCATCTCAGGTTAGACAAATGAAATATAGTTGTTTGGTTGTTTTTTTTTTTACCATTTTAAGAAAAGTATTGGGATAAGTAATGAAAACCAAAAGGACTGTTCATTGATAAGGTTGACTGAGTGTTCTGTATTGCTACACAAATCAATCTACAAAGTGTAATTTACAATACTTTATTAAGTGCTCAAAAGTTGACTTAACTTGTTCTTATCAACTGTTAAAAAGACTAGTTTCATTTTGATTAGACATCAATTATTTGTAAATTGTTTGCTTTCTTCAAATAATATTGGATATTTTTTGTGATCTTATTTAGATTTATGTACAAGGACACAAACTAAAGAGTTACACTAAGATGGGTTTAATAAGACCAAGAAGAGGTAGAAAAGTTCAGAGGCTATGTGGAATGTTCAAAATCTGTGAGATGTCAGAATTTTGCAATTTGAGTCAAAGACACAATATTTAATAACTTCTTGGAGATAAAGTTTGTGCTCCTAGGATAAAATATAGGAAAACTCAGAAGCTATATGTTCTCATTTCGACATTATTATTGACAACTTTGAACCTGTCAAATAACTTTCCTTTGCCCTAGTTTCTGTCCTTTGTAATGAGTATAAATACACAAGCTTGCCTTAGGACAGAAAAGTATATTTTTCTTCTCTTTTAAATTTAAAATAACCTCAAGTGTCTGGTGAGAAAGAATACAGGCTTCCTCCTGACAGTGCTCTGGTAATATCTCTGTGTCAGGTCTGTACTGGAGAAAAACGGGTGGAAGTTAGATGCAGGTAAGAGGCGTGGTGCTGGCACTCCTGAAATTGAAAAAGTGAGCTGTGTCCCCATTCTGGACAGAATAGAGTGACTAGGCCATTATCCCTCCTCTACTGCCTTTTGAGTTCATTCCCTCATGAAAAAACACAAATAATTCCAGCCAATGAACACAACTTATGAGTAAAGTATATGTATTTTCTGATAATAGTACAAGGTAAACTGGATCCCTTTTTTTCTGGGAAACCATAATTCTCCCTTAATATACTATTATAGAAAACATAATCAAATGTACAAGTACTTACACTCAATTTAAGAGACATGCTCCCAGATATTTTTTTTATATTTATTTTATTTTATTCATTTTAGAGAGGAGACATAGAATGAGAGAGAGAGAGAGTAAGAGAGAAAGGGGGGGAAGAGCTGGAAGCATCAACTCCCATATGTGCCTTAACCAGACCAGTGCAGGGTTTTGAAATGGCGACCTTAGTGTTCCCAGGTCGATGCTTTATCCACTGCGCCACCACAGGTCAGGCGCTCCCAGATTTTTTCTTAAATTTCTTTTTATTTATTCATTTTAGAGAGGAGACATAGAAAGAGAGAGAGAGGGAGAGAGAGAGAAAGGGGGTAGGAGCTGGAAGCATCAACTTCCATATGTGCCTTGACCAGACCAGTGCAGGGTTTTGAACTGGCGACCTCAGTGTTCCCAGGTCGAGGCTTTATCCACTGTGCCACCACAGGTCAGGCTGAGACATGCTCCCAGATTTTGAGAGAAATGGGCATAGATGTTTCAACACTTAAAGGCTATCATAAAACACCAGAAATCTTTAAACTAGATATCAATTATTTATTTCTTCAACAAATACTTATTAAACAATTATGACATTTGGGGTACCGTACTAGACATTGGAGAAGTCATTTTAAACAAAATGAGACATGATCACTATGTTCATGGACCTTGTATACACAATGCTTTTAGCTTCAAAAGGAGAAATTAAATCCTTGCCAACATCATTGCATGAAAACCACCAACAGATTCCAGAGAACAAAAGCCTGCACATAATGTGATTGTAAACTACACAGCAATAAATGTGACAGTAGACATATTTTGTTTTATGTAACAGGAATGTGTGCTATGGTTTATTGCAGGCTTCATGCAAATATTATTTTGCTGAGATATTTCAAAGGGCTAGGTATAGAAATAAGATAGAAATACGGCTGTGTTCATTAGCATATATTTACATGTATTCTGTACATTTTTCTCTGGAAATTAGAACTCATAAAGGTGTCTCAAAAATGTAATTTCAAAGTTTTCTTCTTTCTATACCTTCTTATAAACTTACTCATAATTTCCTAAGTAGCCATACCAGAGGTTTGGAATCCATACTGAGAAACTTTTCTTTGCTAACCATATTGGAAAGATACATTTACCTTTCATAAATGTCACAGGTGTGCAATCCTGCTGAAATCTAACCCAAAGGAAGGGACAGGCAGAGTAGTTACAGAATGATGAAATACAAAATTAGTGAGTTCCACATGCCATTCTTCTTTTAAATAGGGATCACAGGGTGGTCCCCTTGTAAGCCTCTTTATGTCAGGAAAGAGTAATGCCTTCAATATACTTTTTTTAGACAGTTTAGGTTTTCATTGAAGTTTTAGTTTTGTTTTTGTTTTTTAATCATGGTGCTTGTAATACTTAACAAAAGCAATGATGCTGTTACCTATCACATGTTATTTTCTTGATGTATGCCTGTGACTTTGCTAAATGCCTTTGTCATTTTATTGAAATGATAAGAAAAACTCCTATGTGATAGGCAGCATAATTACATTCACTTTCAGACAAAGAAAGTGAAATTCCCAGAAGGGACTAGAACAAAGACAGAGTTAATAAGTAGGTTAGCCAAGATTCCAACTAGACCTGTTTGATTACAAATTCTGGAATGTTCATCTCTACTTACCTTGCTAAAAAAAAAGCAATAAGGCAGTAATTATGATAGAAAAAATCATGCCTGGAAGAAACGTAAGCCCAAATCATTTAGATAGAAACAGAGATGGGGTTAATATACATGTAAAGTGTCTATGTGAAAATTTGATTATACTTTCTTTATGTACATCACATGTATACAGGGATATACACAGGTTTATTCTCACCCTCTTTATTGAAAACAGACATGTAAGATAAAACAAAATCTAATTGATCAGCCAAGAAGTATTGGATAAGAGGGCCTGTCTGGAATACTAAATCGGCCTGCTTGCTCCTTTCACGCTGGCTGCTTAATACTATAATAAGCAGGCCCTCCACTTGAACTGAGAGCTTCAAAACTTATTGCTACTAATCTGATAAATCTTAATATAAAGGAATCATAAAGAAGAGACTTAATATAAAAATTGCAATTTCTGGACCATTACATTACAACTTTATTCTTAGCCCTTTAAGTCATTTTGCTTAGAAAAAAAATGTCAATTTCAAAATTTCAACTGGTTGATTAGTTTGAACACAATGCTCTGATTTATCAGAAGTTATGTTCTTATTTCAGTTTTTGTAAAAATGTAACAAAAGCCATCATGGGGCTGAGAAGATATGAGTGTCCCAAAAACAAAAATAAAAGCACATTGTTTTTACATCTTCCAGTGCTCCAAAACCTACCATTTTTTTTTTTTCATCATTTCAGAAATTTGGCTCCAAGTTCCTCTACAGCTTGACTTTATTTACAGGTCTTATTTTCCTTTCAATTAAGCCAGCATTTTACTTCTGACACTGCGTCTACACACACGCCCAATTCCTGCCTCACATATGGCTTATGTTGTAACACGGGTTCATGTCTAGAGGACTTGTCTTTCTTTGCTTACTGAAGATTCAGTTTGTCTTACCTGCACCACAAGTCACATCCTAAGCAGTTATATATTTATAGTCTGTTGCACTCATAATCGTTAGCACATTTATCATATTTTGGCTGTGTGTGTGTGTGTGTGTGTGTGTGTCTGCTTTTGGTTTGTATGGCACATTAGCAATACAAAAGTAAAAGTGTGCAATCCCTTCAATCCACAGTGACACTGAAAAGAATGTAATATGTATTTATAATATCCATAATATATATGTATATATGGAAAAACTTGGTAAATACATCGAGGAGAGTATCAGATCAAATTTACTTTTGTATAGGAAAGTAGATCGAAAAAACTGGAAAATTCTAATAACTGAGATTTACTGTAAACACTTAGACTGTTAACTTCTTTTTTGTGTTATCTAATCTTTATTTATTTATTTATTTTTATTTTAGAGAGGAGACAGAGAGAGAGAGAGAGAGAGAGAAAGGGGGGGGGGAGCTAGAAGCATCAACTCCCATACGTGCCTTGACCAGACCAGTGCAGGGTTTTGAACTGGCGACCTCAGTGTTCCCAGGTCGACGCTTTATCCACTGCGCCACCACAGGTCAGGCCTGTGTTATCTAATCTTCACAAAACTTTTACTGCAGTAAATGCTCTATTATCCTTATTAACAGACGAATGTGGATATATGTTTAAATGTGCATACACCAATTCTGAAAGGATACACAAATTGTGGACAGTAGTTGCTTATGGGCAGTATAGCTGATATTGGGAAACACATGGTTTTCATTTTGTGCTCTTCTATATTGTTCTCTTAAAAATATCTACATACAGGCCCTGGCCAGTTGGCTCAGTGGCAGAGCATCAGCCCAGCGTGTGGAGGTCCCGGGTTCAATTCCCGGCTAGGGCACACAGGAGAGGTGCCCATCTGCTTCTCCACCCTTCCCCTTTTTCTTTCTCTCTATCTCTCTCTTCCCCTCCTTCAGCCAAGGTTCCAGTGGAGCAAAGTTCTCCTCGGGTGCTAGAATATCTCTGGTTGCAATGGAGCAACGCTCCAGATGAGCAGAGCATCGCCCCTTGGTGGGCATGCCGGGTGGATCTGGGTGGGGTGTATGCGGGAGTCTGTCTCTCTGTCTCCCCACTTCTCACTTCAGAAAAATACACAATAAAGTTTATATACATTTCAGTGCATTATAATAACAGCAAGAGAAAGTCTGCTGGTTTTTTCCTCTACCTGCTCTGTGACCCTTTTTAGAAAGAAGCAGGGATCTATCAAATCACATTGATGAATTCAGTAGATCTGCTGCTGGCACACGTATTTTCACTGGAGACAAATAAAATCACAAAAGCAATTTTCACAAATATAAATTCTTAGAAAAAGTGAACTTTGTTCTTTTTTGGGGGGGATATAATATTTTACTTATTTCATATTTGCAATGTTGTAAAATAGTGTGAATAGATTTTAACAACCATAAGAATATTTTTGAGAATTTCACTCAAAATAGACACTTTGCAAGAATATAAATTTCTCTGAAGTAATTCAGTCATTGTTCAAAACATTTTTAAAGAATTTGTATGGCATTATAAACTGCAGTTTTTATACATATATATTAAAATTTTATTATACCTGTATAAGAAAATGTCAAATATGCCTGACCGATAGGAGTGCAGTGGGTAGAGCATCAACCTGAGATGCTAAGGTCCCAGATTCAAAACGCAAAGATTGCTGACTTAAGCATTGGCTCATCAATATGATCCCAATGTCATTGGTTTGAGCTCAAAGGTCACTGGCTTGAGTAATGGGTCACTGGCTCAACTTGTCAATGCATGTGTTAGAAGCAATCAGTGAACAACTAAAGTGCTACAACTACAAGTTGATGCTTTTCATCTCTCTCCCTTCCTGTTTCTCTCTCTCTCTCTCTCTCTCTCACACACACACACACACACACACACAAAAAAAAAAATGAAAAGAAAAGAAAGAAAGAAAAGGAAAGAGAATAAAAAAGAAAAGATCAAGTAGTTACTTGTTTTAAAGTCATTCAGGAAACAAAAACTCATCTAAAATAATCCAATGCAGGGAATTTAACATGGGAAATTATTTTCAAAGATGTAAGAAAACTAAGAAGCCCCCAGGGGAAGATAAGGGTACCTACACAGGTTTCATTCTTTTATTTGCCCATCTGTCATTCTTTCAATAGAATCATTACAATGGATTAATATCATTTTTTAAGTGTGAATTAAGAAGCAGTGTTTACATCACCATTTGATGTTAAGTACAGTAAATCCTCACCTAATGTCATTGATCAGGTACTTTAAAGAAATGACATGTTATAAAACCATTTTTACCATAGGCTAATTAATATAAACAAGAGTTAAATTCCTATGTCATGTTATCAACATTGTAAGGAAACACGGAACAAAATAATGCTATTCAACAACCTGCTATATTACTCACTGTTGAGCCAAATAGCATATTATGTTTACTGTTCTTTTATTGTATATTTGTTTTGTTATATGATTTTTCATTGTAATATTTTTAATTCTGGTCTATGACCTAAAGTATCATCTAGCTTTCTACTGAGTATTATTTATTTATTTTTTTAATAGAAAAGCCTCTATTTGGAGCTTCCTTTCTCTCGCTCTGATTTGGACTGGTTCTTTAGTTTAGCTATATGTTGTCATATAGGGTTTTGTTACTAATTTCCTAACTCAGGTGCACTGTATTCTACAACCTTCTTTCTCTGTTCTTCTGGCACATATCTTACCGCTACTTTTTAAAAAGGGGGAACATAAGCAGCAGTCCATCTATGGTTTAAGTGTAGAGAAAAAAAACCTCACGAATGAAAATGATCTTTTCTTCCAAATTTGTAAGGCATTGTTCCATTGTCTTTTAGCAAAATGTGTTGCTGCTGCTCAGTCCAATGTTCTTCAGATTCTAGCTCTTTCGGATATAGTCTGTGTTTTTCCCTTCTGGAAAAAAAACTAAGATTTTCCCTTTATTGCTTATGTAAGGATGGTTGCTTTCTAGAATTCATTGCAGGGAATTCAGAGGGAAGTCAGACTTTTGTTTGAGTGACTCCAAATAGTAGTGTTCAGAGGTCTTACACCCAAAGGTTATTCAATCAAATTGGATAAATCAGGGAGACAGCAATTAAACAAATAAAAAATAAGGTGTAATTGTAAAATAATTTAACTGACTACCTTGTGTAGCTCACACCTACCTTTCTATAATCTGCTCTGTTATGCTGGGAAGAAATATGCAAACTGTGTTGGTGTCGTGCCATCTGGTTTCTGCCAACAGAAGACACCAGTGGGAGACAGAAAGGAAAGAGGCAGTCTCCCTCACATCAGCATTGCCCAGCACCTGCATTTGGGTTCATTGTGGTGACTACAATCGTTGTCCCATGTTCCCAGAACCATTCTCATCCTCAACTGAAATCCAGGACCAGCCAGCTAGCATCGCCCCTCTGAGCCCCCAGAGTCTGAGCCCCGAGCTCTGGGTCCCTTCTCAGAATACTGGGCTACCCTCTCAACAGTAACTGCCCTCCTCTCAAAGGTCCGGGGGACACGTTTTTCCAGATTCTAGGTTACGATGAACCCGTTCTCATCCCATTGTTTCAGTCCCAAAGCTGTCACCTAAGTATCCCTTTATCCCTCTTTTGTCTTTCCAGGCCTCCAACAATTCTCAGTTAAACGCTGTGTGTTTGCTCTTTCCATGGCAAGGCTGTGACTGAAACACTCCAGAAGTGACCCTGAAGCAAGTGCAAGAGACATGAAAACATGTGAGTAATGACAGCATCCCTTGAATATTATATAAAAGAAAAGAGTGTCATGTTTTAAACTTCATGCTTTGAAGTCCAACAGAGCAAGATTGCATCTTGGCTCAGTTACTTGTTCTGGTGCAAGCCTAATGTTTTTCAACATCTGTTTCCATATAGCTAAACTAGGACTAATCAGTATTTTCTTGGGTAGATATCAGCAGGAAATGAGATAAGAGATGTGAAACACTTGGAACAGTGCTTGGTCCATAATAAGTGTTCAATAAATTGTATTTAACATATTAGAAATAAAGAAAAGCTGACTAGATTAGAGAAGATACGTGTTCACATTGATTAAAAATTCATCAATTTATGTTCTCTCTCTCTTTTTGTGTTGTTCCCTTTAAGGATTTAGAGTGTTAATTGCTACTAGATGTTCAAGAATATTACTTTACTAATTATTGGAAAATTTAGCATTGAAATTGAATTCTAAAATATTCCATCTAGTGAAGGCTCATTTACATATGTGATTGATTTCCATTTGCCACTTACTTGCTTCTCACTATCGTCACTTATTTTTCAGTTTTAATAAATTCCCTTTCTCTTTATTTATTTCTTTTTATGTCAGGCATTTGTATTTCTTAAGCACTTTATCTGTGTTCAGCATTGAGTTAGTAAATGTAAACCATATACTTATTGGTTACTTTTTAGCATGCTATATTTATTTCAAATAATTCTTTGGTGCAATTCACTGAAATAAGCCAGTGCTCCAAATCTCTTTCAGATTTGATCCAATCATCCCTGACAGTCTCTATCACATATTTTCTCACAGGAATGAATAAATAGCTCCACATAGGTAATGGTTTGAATTTTAGAGCATTGAAAAATTTTCAGTTTCTGAAAATATATATCACTAGCCTCATCCCTCACAACAAACTTATTCTGGAATCATGTACATTTTACCAAGAAAGGAACAGTGATATTTTATGTATGTGACTTCCTCGAGGTCAAATGCAGTAGTCATTGGTAGAGTTAGAACACACACTGAAGTCGTATTTCTCACTTTGTAATGTCACTTGACTATCTGCTCCATGAACTATATTAAGGTTACATAAATGTGAGCTATCTGACCTCGGCTATAATGACCATTGAGAAAATTATTAAGCCTACATTTCATTTATGCCCAATTTCTTTCCATTTATAATGTAAGCTCTTCAAAGAAATAGATGGCATCTACTCCCTTGCTCTCAATCTGAGGGTTGAAGTTGGCAAAACATAGCATATCGGAATCATCTGGGAGACTATATTCTGATGACTTCGAAAGTGCGTGTGTGTGTGTGTGTGTGTGTGTGTATGTGTGTGTGTTGTGGTATGAACTGAGGGCAAGAATGGTTGAGAACCTCTGTGCTGCAGTGTTGTAGAATGAACTCATGGGATTTCCTTACCTAAAGGTATTTTAAATTTATTTTATTTTTATTTTATTCATTTTAGAGAGGAGACACAGAGTGAGAAAGAGAGAGAGAAAGAGAGAAAGGGGGGAGGAGCTGGAAGCATCAACTCCCATATGTGCCTTGACCAGACCAGTGCAGGGTTTTGAACTGGCGACCTCAGTGTTCCCAGGTCGATGCTTTATCCACTGCGCCACCACAGGTCAGGCGCTAAAGCTATTTTAAAATGAAAATATTTTTATGCTTAAAATGAATTAAAGTATTCTTGATTCAAGTTAAAAAAATAAATTTATATTAAAATAATTTCAGATATACACACCTATTTTAATGCTTAATCTGCTTTAATATTGCTAACATATAAGGGCTTCAGAGTAAATTTTAGGATCACATGTTCATTAAAATGATTTATTTTACTAGTTAATTCTTATCATTTCTTCAAAGAGCCAAATTAACAACAAAATTATTAGGATAGTATAACGCCATGTGTGAGGCAGTGCAGTGCATTGGAAACACCACTTACTAGGAGATTAATCAATTTCAGCTTTAGTCCCATCTCTGTTCCTCATTAGTGTTTTGGCCCTCAGAAGACGTTTGCTCTCCAGTGTCTCATTTATCATATCCATAAAATGAGGTGAATGAAGAAAGTAGTAAAGTCTAAAGATTCCACAATACTAATACTCTACTTTCTTTTTTTAAAAAAATCTAGGTTTTCAACAATCAGATCAGTTTTAAGATATTCAAGGACATAACTCTCAGTAAAACGCACACACACACACACACACACACACACACACACACACACACACAGCAGGAGAGAGAAGGAAAAGCATATCTGAGTGATTTTATGGTTTCAGATAAGTATAGATGATTTTATTACCACATATTTTATACTATATAAAATATTATATCTCCATCTCTGTCTCTGTATCTCTATCTCTCTGTCTACACACAGAATGGCCAATCAAATTAGCTGAAGTGCAAAGTGTATCCTTTGAATTCTAACAAACATATGAGGGGTTTAATTTTCTCCCTCTTCCATTGCCCTCAAAAAGTGGATTCCATGTACAGAGCTGTTATTCTTAGCTTTTGCTTATGAAAGGAAAAATACTTTATTTTGTGTTTTGAGTTAAATGAATATGGGATAAATGTCTACATAGTTCCCTGTGTGTATATATCGCCCTATGTCAGATAAACTGAGCATTTTGCAGCATATGAAAGAATTTCTTGATATCGTATTTAACTAGAATTTGTTTAACTTTACTTGTGGGTGAAATAAAGGTATATATTATATAAATTCATATAAAAAGCTGTGATATATCTACATATTTAATATAAAATTTAATTTCTTATTTGTACTTAAGAATTTATTTTGTTGAAAGTTGACAACTTATTGCCTCATCAAAGTTGACGTCATATACTTTGCTATATGGAAGAACATAATCTTTCATGGTAGAACTAACAAAGTAGAGCCATAACAAAATATTTAATTAGTATAATCATCTTTGTATTATGAATTCAAATCTTTTACTCTGAATTATTCGCACTTTTATCCTAGTTTTGTTTTGACACAAACATTTTTTAACACTCTCATAAGCAAGAATTGAAGACTCAGAAAAGGGTCAGAAAGGACATAAATTAGGATCAGTGACCTCAATTTTGTCTGCTCCCAGTGGTCTATGCAGAATAATCAGAGGTGATAAACAATAGAATTCAGTGGAGAGCTCTGACCTTCTATGTTCAGAACAAGACAGGACTCACTGCTGGTCTCTGTATTAGTTTATCTTTCAAGTTCTTAAATTGTTTTGATAGAACTGTCTGACTTCAATATCAAATCGGACACATTTATGAGAACTGTTTGTTCAGTTTGCTTCTCCTACACTTTTTCTTATTATATCTTTACTGGACTTAAGTATACTCAGTTGAGTTTTAACCAATGACAGGATAAAGTGTAATAGTTTTAAAATACTCTATTTATTTGCAGTTGGAGATGTTAAAACTAGATATATTAAACTATAGTGTACTTTTTGATATAGTTATTTGTAATAACTAGAGATATAGTCATTTGCTAGTAAATAATCAAAAATTATAACTTAATTAAAAAAATATTATAAAATATTTTATAATCATTCTTAAGTTTTATTTTCCTTTGTGATATTTTGTTGTAGTTTTGTCTCATGTAATGGGAAAAAAGACTGATTTTACAGAATATAAAAGAAAAGACTGATGACAGTCGATGCCCAATCAAAAGACATGCATATTCCTAAGCTAACATGTTAATAATGTATTTCTAGTTCTAACATCTCAATGTTTAACAATGATAAGATTATTTTGGTAAATACAGGGGGAGGCCAAAGTAGATTGACAGTTGTTTGTACAGAAGATAATACAATAATAATTATGAGAGAATAAGCTCAGTGTTTTACGTACTCATAACTGTCAACCTACTTTGGCCCCACCCTGTACTTGTGCTTAAATTAGTAGCTTGACCTTTGACAATGAATATAGGCAAAAGGTTATAATCCTAAAGATATTAAGAAGCAGAGAATCGAGCCAGATAGGAATTTTAATTCTACCAGCAAAACTTGAGTTTTGTGTTGCTCTGTTTTGCACTATGGATCAAAGTTTCCAAAGAAAGCAAGAAAAATGAGTCAACTTCTTACTCAGTAGTATTAGAAATTATTTGTGGAAAGTATTTTTGCATCCAAATACAGTGTGTCCATAAAGTCATGGTGCGCTTTTGATCGGTCACATGGTCAAAGTGCACCATGACTTTATCCGGACACACTGTATTTCAAAGGAAGAAGGAGGAGGAGAAATGAAATCACTGAAAGATAACTTAGAACATTTAAAAAAAGGAAGGTTTACTCAGAGAAAAATGTGGACGGGAAAGTAAAAGACAGTGAAGTTTGAAAAAATAAAAGAAGGAGTGAAAGAGAAATGTTCCGGGAAGAATGTAAACTCTGGGGTCTGAAAATTATTAGTAAACAATGATGAGAACTTATAAAGAAGAACAACAAAAATTGCTTTCTATAAAACATGTTTTATATTCATTGGATCACTTGTGGAGAAATGTGTACTTCACCTTGCAGACCTCGGAGACACTCCTGCACCCCGGAGCTCTGATGCTACACACACCATCTCCTCTCGAGAGTTGCTTCTATTACCATATATTTCATTCTTCCCTCCCAACTTATTACCCTGGTAATTGTTGACTTTCTCATTACGGAAAGCCAGCCTTTCATAAATATTACATGTGGCTATTATTGGCAGACACAGTGTCAGTTTCTTAAGAAATATGGAAATTCTGTAATTTGAAGTGATTCATTATTTATCTTTTTATCATTTTAATGAATACAAGTGTCTTTGTTCATTAAAAATAGAACAACAAAAAATATCCATCTAGCCATTATCCTCTTGATTGATCTATCCCATTAAGCTAAAGATCCACACAGAGCACCTGAAAGTACCTTCATTCTTCTTCAAAGAACATCATCACATGAAAATTATTTGCTTCTGGATACCATTAATTTCATTTTATAGATATGAGGACTCTTTTTTTCTGGATTGAGGTAGATTATGATTACTTTTCACTCTCCCCCATTCAAAGGATTCTTAGTAATAACATAGAACTAAGTGGCTTATATTAAACATTATTCATTTATTTGGGAGGGAGATAGTTCCAAGGAAAGTTTGGCAAGTAAGTTCACAGTGGTGCTTTGATCTCATTGGGAGTAAGACAACCAGCGTATTTTGTTTTATTTGACAGTAAATATATAGCAGTATGTTACTTGTATATATCAAGAGCTATGAGATGATCACATAATTACTCATTGTTATTTAGATGCCAGAAACTCCTAAGATAGACACCTGTGCCTATTTCTCACTGTTCAAGGACCCTCTTGGCCTATGGTAAGTTGCCACTTGATGGTTGATAAAATAACCAATCACTCCCAACTAAATATAAATCACTCTCGTTGGACTGCTATTTTAACAGTTAGGGAGGAAAAACGTTAAAGATGGTTTGGTGATGGTAAAATATATCATGTAATTGTAAGGACAATATTCAGTTTTCAAAGTAGTAGTAATCTTCAGTTCTCATGTCTGTAACTTTTCTTTGTTACCATACGTACCAAATATAAAGCAGTCGTTTTTCCCTCAAAATTATCCTTCATAAGAGAAGACTATGTTCTTGAGAAGTCTTTCATTTAATAAGTCTCTCTTAATACTTTTGTTCTGAACAACAAAGTTTGGGTTTGCCTGAAATAATTTCAAAGTGCAAGATTTTGAGGTTTATAAAAGTCATCCTACTCAATGGGTAAAAAAGGAGGGAAAGAAATTTATAACAGATTTTTTAATTATTCCTATGGATATGCTCTCACATATAGTTATCAGAGAGTCCTTTGACAGTCAATTGAAAATAATTGGTAGAATGCAAGGCTTTGTTATTCCCATAAAAGTACTTTGGTCCCTGAGAACCCAGAAGAACAAAGTGCTAAATCACATCTTAGCAGTAGGATTATTTTTAAAAAGACTGATGCCTGAATTTCTTATTTTGTGCCTTCTCTCTTCAATCTCATTTTATACACAGGCATCAAGGATGCAATGTTCTTGTTCTATGTTCTTATCTTTTCACACACCACTTTTTCCAAATCTTTGCATTATAAAGCAACTTAGAAGTAAAAGATTCCATACTGTGGAAAAGATGAAATAATACACCTGACATCACTGTAATGATTGATGGTGAAGATAATACTGTCAAAGAAGCATGAGAAAAGTTTGAATGAGAATGGAAAAAACAACATTTATAAATGAATCTTTAATTTTCCAGAGCCAGATTGTTCAATATGGTGACCACTAGCCACATGAGTCAATTTAAACATTTTGTTTTCTTTTTATTTTATTCATTTTAGAGAGGAGACACAGAGAGAGAGAGAGAGAGAGAGAAAGAGAGAGAGAGAGAGAGAAAGAGGGGAGGAGCTGGAAGCATCAACTCCCATATGTGCCTTGACCAGACCAGTGCAGGGTTTTGAACTGGCGATCTCAGTGTTCCCAGGTCGACGCTTTTATCCACTGCGCCACCACAGGTCAGGCCACATGAGTCAATTTAAAGTAAAATTAATTAAAAGTTTAATCCCTCAGTTGACTAGTCACATGTCAAGTTTCAATAGTTACAATGGCGAGTAACTACCATGTTATAATAAACACCGAACAATTCTATCATTGCAGAAAGTTATACTGGAGGACACTGTACCAGAGTGCACAATTTAAAATATCTGGTCAATTAAAATAGTTAATACTATAAATAGATATTTGATATATTATTTCTGTGCTTATATTTTAAGTTGATCAAAAACATTTGGGGATAAAATGGGGAATTATCTTACATTTGCGGTTATATTATATTGTTGCAGAAAATGACACTGACAGAGGATGAGAAACTCAGACAACTGAATTAATAGAGGGAGGAGAATTTATTAGTAGCCAGCAAAGCATGTGGAGTTAGTAGTACCAAAGTACAAGGTCCCTGAAGTTAGTTTTCTTACATCTTATATACCTTTGACAGTGTCTATGCAAGGGGCATGTGATTCCTTTGTTTGAGGTCCTATGTGCACCTCATGACTCAAGGTGGGACAAGGACATTTGGTGGGGCAGCAATGGGGACGGAGTTTTTGGACCCCTGGTCCTATCTATCCTATCTATTTAAAGATCCTGTTTCTCTTGTGAGTATTTTAAAAGTCTCCAGGAGATCAGTTAGAGATCTATATAGGATGTGGGTAATCCTTATCTGTCTGAGCCAGCCATTCCTCCCAGCCCCTTCTCCTGCATTCTTCTGGTTTCTCCCCACTCAATATTTGAGCACACATAGTAATATATTTAAATTATATTTTAACCATGTTTATTAAATTAAATTCAATGTCTTAAAAGCTCAGATAGTTTGTTAATGTTGGCACATAGTTGATGTTGACATCAAATGTTGAAAGGCAAATATTAAAGTCACGATTTTCAGGCAGTGAATATAGAATTTCATATTTAATGGAAGTTTTACAACTTTCATAATCTCTGATTTTATTTTATCATGACATTTACTACCGTAGGCTTCTGTTTTACCAAAGAGCCCAGGGGCACCAAATAACATGTTATATGAAAATGTAATATAGAATAGTAATACTTGTATTTAAGAAAAAGTGAGACTGTATTGCTTTGAAAATATTTTTTTTTCCTGGACCTGGTAAGCAAACCTTGTGGGATTAGTGGCCTCCCTTACCAGTTGATCCAGAACACAGCCTCTATAATTGAGTATTAATGAAATTTGGAAGAAATATATAAGACGGGCTTCTAAATTTAAAAATACAAACATATCTACTGTTCAAATCAGAAATTTATTATTATAAGTAAATTTCTTCAGTTATAAGAATTTCCTGAAGAAAAATTAGCAAAAGCGTTTTGCTGGCATTACATGTTGTATTAATATTGTTGTGAAGTAGTGAAATGGTTACCTTGTCAGGGTTCTCACTGTCCCCCTCTGCATCTGGATTCCTTCACTTCAGTTCTCTCCCCTATTTTCTGAACTTTGGAAGAACGAAATTTGCCCAGTAAAAGTCTTCAGAAATGAAGAGTTTTCAGTGTAGAAGTCTTGCGTACCCCGCCCCAGGGTGCTGCTCAGCGGTGCCAATGGGAAGCTGAGGATGAAGTTAACAGATCAAGAAATGTAGTTTTGGTACCAAGAAGGTGTTCTGAAGGAGGGGCACCCACATATCAAGTTTTAATTAAGCGCCAACCATTTTACTGTGTCTCACGTTGGAACTCCACCTAAAGCAATCACCTACCACATGCATTTCCATACCCTTGTGGAGTTAACTGTCAAGCCAAGGAGAGAGACAATTTAATCATCCAAAAAACACATTTAATAGATTTATGTGCATTTAGCTCAGTGGTAGAGCTTCGACCCAGTGTGTGGACCTGGGTTTGATTTCCAGCCAGGGCACACAGGAGAAACACCCACCTGCTTCTCCACCCTTTCCCCTCTCTTCTCTCTCTCTCTCGTCCCCTCCCACAGGCAAGGCTCCATTGGAGCAAAGTTGCACCGGGTGCTAAGGACAGCTCCATGGCCTCCACCTCAGGTGCTAGAATGGCTCAGGTTGCAGCGGAGTAACGGCTCAGATGGGCCAAGCATTGCCACCTGGTGGGCATGCCTGGGTGGATCCCAGTCAGGTACATGTGGGAGTCTGTCTGACTGCCTCCCTGCTTCTCACTTCAGAAAAATATTGAAAAATAAAAAGAGAGAGATTTTTTCTCCCAATGACTTCTGTGTGTCAGCCACTTCTAGATGGTGAGATATAACAATATACAAGGTAGAAAGGATCCTTGCTTCAGCAAACATGTTCTGGTGAGGGGAAACCAACAGATCCATGCACATGACAAAACAGAGAAACGAACAGACTGTAAACCTTGGAGAAGGGTGATAACTTATCTGTGGACTGAAAAAAGGATGTTATAGAGGGTTTTGACTTGGTCTGAGGGTTCAGGGAGCTCATCTGGATGAGAAGAGGAAGTAAATCTTCAGAGATATTGACAAAGAAACATCTTGGGAAGAGCATATATCATGGGAAAATCCCCTAAAGATGGTTCATAGGAGGAGATATGAGAAATCCAGTGTTGCAGGATAAGATAAAGAAACAAGAAAGGGGACCAAAATGACATGAAAAAGATAAGAAGGGGACAGATCTCATGGCATTAAGAAGGCCACATGAAGGAGTTTGGATTTAGATTTTATTTTATGTGTATCAAAGGCCACAAGAAATCAGCAGTGGGGAATAGAATGAGATGGAACATGAGTGGATGTGGGAAGATGAGTTAGGAAGCTTTGTGACACCACATAAGAAAAAAATTCTAACCCACAGCGAAGAGAGAAACTAAATTCTAGTCTCAGTGTATCTAAAAGGTAAACATCACAAAAAAATGGGCTAGATAGACCAGTCAGCAAAGCCCAGGAGAAAACTAACAGGAGAAGGCTTTGGAGTCATTTTGGAAGCAGAAGTGATGCTGAAAAGACAGGACTGGCAGAGGCCAAGGTGTATGAGTGTCTGTTTGCTATTTTCCTCCTTTCGTGTGTAGCTGTTTCTTCTGCATCTTTCTTTTTTCTTCCTTGCTTTTCAGCATCTCCTGCTGGGTGGATGTGTTTACTTCTTGAACCTCTTTTTAATTTACCACACCATGCTCAGTAATATCAACTATATGCAAATGATCTCCAAATTTATATCTTTGAGTTGTGCCATTCAATTAACTGAAATGTCCCACAGATTGCTTCTGGGAAATTTTTGGTGAGGGCCTCACAGACAATTCAAATTTAGTATTTTCAAAGCCCAAGTTCATTATTCATCACCGTTCTTCACCAGCTACTTCTCTGTAGTTCCTTTCTTAATTAATAACCTCAGCATCCACACAATCACTCAGGCAAGAAATATCGCAGCTTTTCCAGCTTCCTTCCACTCCCTACCTCAAATGCAGGCGCTCACATCCCAGGTTCAAGTCAGCCTTACCCTTTGAAACACGCTCAGTTCCATCTTACAGTGGCTCCCATTTTGATGAGTCCTTTAGAAGTCTTGCCTGGAGGATCACAATGAATTCCTATTTTACTCATCTTTATCTTTGCCAACCCTGATTCATTCTCTTTGCCACTGAATATATTCTTTTTTCCCCCTGAAATATTTATCTGATATTGATTAATGTCATGACTTTGTGGACTATGTAAAATCTAAAATGTAGCTTCCAGCTCCCTTTTCAATCTTTCAGACCCTCTGAACTTGAGCCAGGAAAGCCTGTCTTTCTTCTCTAAATGGGTTATGCAGTTTCAGTCCCCATAACTATCGGGTTAGTTCAAGTAAACTCATTAAAGTAGAATTAATCCTCCTTGGCTTTACCCTCACATGCATGGTACATTCTCTTACTGCGTAGCACTCAAGAGTTGTTTGACAATAGTGTTGTCTTTTTGGCTACAGGAACATGCACTAATTGAAGACAGAGTCTATGGGAGCTCTTCATCCTTATACCCTCAGGTATCTCCTGCAAAAATTTATCACAGCAGTTGGCACATGGAACGTGTATAGTAAATGTGTTTTATTGTGTTGATTGTTGCTCTCTGTTTACCTAAAATATTCCCCTTTGAGCCCCAGCTCTCACCTCTGTAGGAAATGACACTTCAAAATATGTGTGTATATACATAGAAAATAACTCAAACGATATACAAAGAAATTGTTAACTGTGGTTATGTAAATCTAAAGAGGAAGGTTGGGTGGAGGGTGCAGAAGAAAATAAGCTTTTCACTCTATGTCTTTCATACAGTGTAAGCAAACAAAATTCCTCAGCCCAACACGGACCCAGCCATGCTTATTTAAAGACTTGAATATACTTCACCAACCTAATATTGATTGAGAGTATATTTCAGGAGTGGAGAATAATGCAATATATATATTTTTAATCTAAAATTTTATCATGTCATATTATAGAAGAATAGCTGACAGAAGAGTTTAAAGAAGGGGTAGTCAACCTTTCTTTACCTACTGCTCACTTTTTTATCTCTGTTAGTAGTAAAATTTTCTAACTTCCCACCGGTTTCACAGTAATGGTGATTTATAAAGTAGGGAAGTAACTTTACTTTATAAAATTTATAAAGCAGAGTTACAGCAAGTTAAAGCATATAATAATAATTACTTACCAAGTACTTTATGTCAGATTTTCACTAAGTTTGGCAGAATAAATCTTTATAAAACAACTTACAATAGTTAAATCTATCTTTTTATTTATACTTTGGTTGCTCCGCTACCGCCCACCATAAAAGCTGGAACGCCCACTAGTGGGCAGTTGGGATTAGGTTGACTACCACTGGTTAAAGTTTCTTCTTGAATGTTTACATAAAAATATTATCCCAGACTTTAAAACAGAAAAGATAAAATTTAATCCATACAGCTTAACAATTGCTATAATTTTAAAAGATTTGGAATCATGTGTTGTTTTTATAATTACATTATGATTTGAACAACTACTGTTTGTTTGTTTTTTCTTTACAGTTCTTCCAAACACCAAGAAGAAACTAATGTAGGTGGTATATTTGTCCCCAGATACCTTGCATCATTTATGTCAAGATTAAAAAAAAACACACACAGTTATTTGGAAATACATATAATTGATTTCTTTGTAGTTTAAAATGTATGAACAATAGGACTGTGAAAGGAGTGTTACACAACAACAATGAGTCATATTTAGCCCGAATGAAAGTGCTGGCTTTGAATGAACCTTAGACATCATTTGCAACTTCAGTGATATGATCTGCCTTCATCCTTGTACCATACTATAATTACAGATGTAGGAAATAGAAATAATTCTTTTCATTTATTGTGCATATTAAAGAATATGTCATTAAATCTCTTTATATCTTATTATTTTACCAACATGGATTGTGAGATATCAAAGATTCTGAAGAGCAGCTTGGCCTCCTCCTAACTTGACATTAACCTCTTGAGAGCAAATATAGGAAGAAAGAAGCTTGCAAATTAGGACTTGCCAATAAAGCTTTAGTCTTTTCACTAGACATGCGATGTGAAGCCTGACTAAGCAGATGTCATTTTCTTCTCCAGGAGACTATTATTTTTGAAACATAAAGAACATCAAAATTCTAGGATTTTTGTAAAGCTAAAAAATTTTGGTAGGTCTGATTTCTTTGGTATCCTAATTCAAGCAAAATTCAGAATCTTGAAAGAAAATTGTTTTATTTACATCTAAACTGGGAAAAATGTACTCTAAGTTCATACTATCTTATTTTTATTGTACTGTACTTTTCATGTTTTTACATTTTTGCATTTGTGCACAGAATCTGTTTTTATAAGTGCCCTTTGAACTGAAATTTTCTGTGCTAAACAAGAATCATTAGTGTAAGTTTTATACTGGATGTCAACAGCATTTGTTTTGGTAATGTGCTTTTTACATATGACAAACCATATGCATCAAAATGTTTATCACTGTACACTATGAAGTAAAGGTTACTTTGTTTATTTGGAATTAAGCCAATAATAGTAACCTTATATTGACATGCCATGTACAAGCTTGATATCAGGACAAAGCTGTGACTTAATTGGCTAATTTGTATTTTCTTTTCTTCTCTTAATGAAAAGTATTAATCCTATGAATTTTGTTATTTTTTCCTTTTTAGAAAGAAAACAAGGTATAATTTACATACAGTCACCACAATGAAGATAATGAACATATTTACCCAATTTTTAAAAGATTTTATTTTCTCATTTTAGAGAGGAGAGAGAGAGAGGAAGAAAGAGGAGGGGGGAGGAGCAGGAAGCATTAATTCCCATCAACTCCTTGACCAGGCAAGCCCAGAGTTTCGAACCAGCAACCTCAGCACTCCAGATGGACGCTTTATCTAAAGAGCCAGGACAAGTCAGGCTCATTTCCTGTTTTTGAAGTGAAAAGATATAACATTTTATATAATGGGGTTTTTTTTTGCTTTTATTGAGTAATAATTAATACACTTTATTGTACAAGTTTAAGGAATATGTGGTTTGATTTACATATGTTGTGAAGTGATTATCCCAATAAGTTCAGCTAACATCTGTCATTTCATTTAGATACAATATAAAGATAAGAATTTCCCCCTGTGATGAGAACTTAGAGTTTACTCTCTTAACAACTTCCCTGTATATCACACAGTAGTGTTTACAAAAGTCATCATGTTGTGTACATTACATCCCTGGTATCTATTTACCTATTCTTTTAATTTTTATTTTAGTTTGTACCTTTTGATCACCTACCTTCACTTCTTGTCACCCTCGGCTTCTGGTAACCACATTTGATCTTTTTATATGAGTTTCTTGTGTGTGTTTTTTTTTTTAGTCCGTATATAAGTGAGACCACACAGTATTTGTCTTTTTATGTTGAACTTATTTCTGTTAGCATAACATAAGGTGACCAGATTTTAAAATTAGTAAAGTGGGACACCATTAATGGGGGGGCGGGGCGAGGGGGTTCTTGATTAAAAATTTGGTCTATATGGAGTAAAAACAATTTTCATAGAATGCAAAAATAGTATTGAAATATATTTTTTAAATTTCAACATAAGTGCAATTTACAAATATAATGCATTAAAAATTATGTATAGTATTATTTTATTCTTTGGCATATTTCTCATTTGAGTGAATTTTTTTAGTAGATTGCTGTCATTGTTTAAAGGTCATGAAATTTTCCACAAGAATTTGTTAAATTATATTTCTCACATAAAATGGCTTTCAAAGTCTCAACACTTAATTGTGATTTCTCTGATGTCCACACTTTATTTACTGTAGAAACAACACATTCAGTCACAGCATTAGTTCCTGGTAAAGACAGTGCGTATTCCACAATTTCTAGTGCATTATTGTATGGAACATAGTTTGTTTCAAAATGATGAAATATTTCTAACCATTTGTTCTCTATTGTGATTTTTGCTGATGCCGAGGATTTAAGCTTTTCCTTATCAATATATATTTTTTAATAATGATACCTCATTAAAAAGATCATTTTTGGAAATATTACTATATGGGAAATTTTGAGTAATATGATTGAATGATTTTTGCACATCATTCCAGTTAAGTTCTTGTTTTAATGTAACTCAATGAAAATGTTCAATATCATTGTAATGTACCGTCCACTCTTCTAAATAATCTATGCAGTTACTATAGAACTTTTTACACATGATTCATGATATCTGCACGATTTATTGCACCTTGTTCTTCTAGCTGGCTTATACTATTACAGATAGTTAACGGAAGAAAATTATTTTCTAACTGCTCTTGACACTGAAATTTTAAATTATTAACTTCATTTGCTACTTCAATTATCGAAATTTTGTCACCTTCAATAAGTTTTATAGCATTTTGAAAAAGAGCTGCTTGTTTGTGTACAAACTCTAGCCAAATTTTTGAAGATTCTTTTTCAAAAATCTCTTCTAAAATTCTAGGACATTTATCCTGTGATAGAAAGTAGGATTTCAAAGGATCCTATATTTTCAAAATTCTTTTGACAGCTGGCAAAAGAGCTAACCAGCGCGTTTTACTGTGTCCAAGTATTTTCTGATATTCTACTTCCGCAGTTTCACAAAATTCTTTAAGCATTTCAACGTGCACAGTGTATATATAGAAATAAGGATATATTTTAATAACAATATTTTCCACATCTATGGTCAACAAGTCAGCAGCTGTTTGAATGTGTGCACTGCACAACCAACACAAATAATGTTTTGATTAAGGATTTTTTTTTAATTTTTTAAAATTTCTTTTTATTTTATTCATTTTAGAGAGGAGACACAGAGTGAGAGAGAGAAGGAGAGAGAGAGAGAAAGGGGGGAGAAGCTGGAAGCATCAACTCCCATATGTGCTTTGACCGGACCAGTGCAGAGTTTTGAACAGGCGACCTCAGTGTTCCCAGGTCGACGCTTTATCCACTGCGCCACCACAGGTCAGGCATTAAGGTTTTTGTTTAATTTATAAAAAATATTATTTGTAACCTCTTCTTGCTTTTCCTCCAAAATTTGTGTTCGTGTTGTCTGCACAATATGCAATCATTTTATGTTTTAAATTGTTTTTTTTCCAAACTATTAATAATGGAACTGAAAATTATTTCAGAAGTTTTGCTGGGCAAAGAAACGAAATCTAAAATTCTAATTTTTATTCCAGTGTCCGAATCAAAATATATAATTATGGTTGGAAATAACTTTATATCCTTATGATTAGATGCATCAAAATATATGGATATAAAATTAATTTTTTCTAGATTTTTGTTTAATTCTGAAAATGCATATGGGGAAAGCACATTCCACACAATTGCCTTGGATTTTGTTCTAGCACAGGCAGATTTTTTGTTGAATAACTTTTTGACAACTTGTGATGTACAGTCCATAGATCTGCAGGAATGATTGTGATTAATAGCATGAAAAGACATAATTCCTTCTGCTAATGCTAATTTCTTTTCTTCGTCTCCATAAGTTGTTTTCTGAAAATATTCCTGTATTTTGGAGAAAGATGCAGCAGTGTTTAAATATCTTTTATGTTTCTGTGTCTCCAAGTGCTTTGAAATATCATTCTTCCCGCTATGCAAAATAGAAAATTCACCATTACATTTCTCACATTTTACCATGTAATCGCTTTTGGGTTTTTTAATAAAAGGAAATTCACTTCTTAGATCATCATTAAATTTGCATCCTCTTTTCTTACTCATTATGTTAAAAATCTTAAAAAAATAAAATTATATTATAAATTATTATATACATATTGCTTAAAAACACAGTAAGTAGGTACATAATTACATAAACATATTTGATTGTTAATTTATATATTAAATTAATTTGATTGTTATAAAGTAACTTTTTTTTTTTATAGGGACAGAGAGTTAGAGAGAGGGATAGATAGGGACAGACAGACAGGAACGGAGAGAGGTGAGAAGCATCAATCATTAGTTTTTCATTGCCATTGTGACACCATAGTTGTTTATTGATTGCTTTTTCACTTGTGCCTTGACCGTGGGCCTTCAGCAGACCAAGCAACCCCTTGCTGGCGCCAGCGACCTTGGGTCCAAGCTGGCGAGCCTTCGTTCAAGCCAGATGGGCCCTGCTCAAGCTGGCGACCTCAGGTCTCGAACTTGGGTCCTCCGCATCTCAGTTCAACGCTCTATCCACTGAGCCACCGCCTGGTCAGGCTATACAGTAACTATTTAAAAAAATATTTTAATTTTAATCTTATATTTCTTTCTAAATAATAACAATATTAACTTGTATTATTTTTCCTCTGAATTTGCCATAACGTGTAAATCGTAAGTGTCACTTTCAAGGTCGCCGCTAGACTTTTTGCCGCCACTATAAAATATAAATAATACGAGTACTGTCTGCTAAATTCAAGAAAATTTATATATTTATGAAATAAATAAATAAATTACTTACCTAAATTATCTGAATAGCTGACTTGTTGACATCACTTGTTTAACTAGCACTAGCACGCAGTACGATGTGTATCATCTGAGAGACAGTTACAAAATGTATTCGTCGTTGCTAATGACAAAAAATGCCATTGCTCAGTAAGTCCAAACAATGGTGGTCGAATTCTAACAACTGATCAACAATGCGAACTTTGATAAGCAGTTCTCGATAATCAGTTCTCAACAATTATTTGTTATTATTAAAGTTTAACATTATAAAATTAACAAAAATAATAAAAAACTCTTATCCTGGGAAAATAGCCACATGGCCGCTGAACACCGTATATTCCCTTCCCGTACTCCTGCCGTTCCCTAGCTTTTCTTGCATTCTTTCTAAAAATTAGGACTTTTTAAAAACACCCCAGGATGCGGGACAAATTGTTAAAAATCGGGACTGTCCTGCCAAAAGCGGGATGTCTGGTCACCTTAGCATAACACCTTCAAGGTCCATCCAAGCTGTTGCAAATGAAGAAACCCTCATTGACTTACTGCTGAATACTATTCCTATATGTGACCTAGCAATTCCATTTCTGGGAATCTAAGCAAAGGAAATGAAAACACTAATTCCAAAAGGTATCTGCTTCCATATAGTCAAGACATGGGAACAACCTAAATATTCATCAGTGGCTGAATGGATATATATATCCACTCATCCATATATATATTCTTTATCCATCAGTATATATATCTATAGATAGATATATATATATATTCTTTATCTGTTCATCCGTGTGTGCATGTGTGTGTGCACACGCGTACATGCGCGATTTGGCCATACGGAGCAATGACTTTTATATTGAATTCATTGAGGAAACATTGGTTAATAAAGTTATACAGGTTTCAGGTGTGCAATTCTATAGCACATCATCTGTCCACTGCATTGTGTGTTTAGCAGCCCAAGTCTGGTTTCCTTCCAGCACCATTTATCTCCTCTTCACCCTCTTTTACCTTCCCCGTCCCCTTTTTCCTTCTGTAACCACCATATTGTTGTCTGTGTCTTGAGTGGTTTTTTTTCTTTGCTTGCATGTATCTTTTTGAATTAGTGCTTTTATTTCCTTTGCATATAGTCCCAGAAATAAAATTGCTATATCATATGACACTTCTATTTTTAATTTTTTGCAGAATTTCCATACAATTTTCCATGGTGGCTGCAACAATTTACAATTCCACCAATAATGCACCTGGTCATTCTAATGGGTGTAAGGTGATTTGCTGAAGAAGCAGCCAGTTTGTGCAGGGTGAGAAGAGAAGGTGTGAAGATGGGGAACCAGAGGTGAGGGGATTTTGCAAGCTCCACTGAGACTGGTGGGGCCTTTGATTTTAGGGGAGACCAGAGAAGATTTTTCTGGTTGTGGAACCAGAGAATGTGTCAAGGGCTTTGGAGCCCCGAGTGAAAGGGAAGTGTTTTCCCTGTGTGTTGCTCATCAGCTGGTGCGAGACTTTAATAAAGGAATGGCCCACCATTTTTTGGCTCCACTATTTCTTTACTGACTGCCCGAATCTAATGAGAACCTGAATGGCCATGGCTGCGACGGCCACGATTGCTGGCCATACAAGTGATTGATCATATGTTGCTTTAACTGTCGCATATGGTACACTGCAAACAAGCAGTTGGTGTGGAGAAAATCATCATGGTAAATTTAATTCAAGGTAATTTGCCTATCACCCTGTCATCCCTAACCCCACACTCAAAATCATCTGTACCTCAAATCTGTCTATTTTCTTAATAGTATCTTCATGTTTTGTACCACTTGCATACCTGTAGTCAGCAAAAACAAAAAAGTAAGGAAAACATAAACTTGATTACAATGAGAACCTAATAATATGTGTCTTCTGTTCCTATCACATTGTTTTTCTTTTTTGCAGAAATACAATTTAAGGACCAAAAGGTGTGGTTGTTTTGGCTACCTGTCTTTTTTTTTTTTTTTAACAGGGACAGAAAGAGAGTCAGAGAGAGGGATAGATAGGAACAGACAGACAGGAATGGAGAGAGATGAGAAGTATTCATCATCAGTTTTTCGTTGCCACACCTTGGTTGTTCATTGATTGCTTTCTCATATGTGCCTTGGCCTCAGGCCTTCAGCAGACCGAGTAACCCCTTGCTTGAGCCAGCAACCTTGAGTCCAAGCTGGTGAGCTTTTTGCTCAAGCCAGATGAGCCCGCGCACAAGCAGGTGACCTCAGGGTCTCGAACCTGGGTCTTCCGAATCCCAGTCCGACACTTTATCCACTGTGCCACTGACTGGTCAGGTCTAAATACCTGTCTTTTAAATTTTTCCCTTAATTGCATGGGAAAAGAACTAGATGGACAAAGAGGTACAACTGCTTTTATAGAAAATTTATACTTATAGGTAATTATTTTATTATATCAGAAATACTAGTGAATTTCAAATGTATTATTTTATATCACAGTGTCAGCATGATGTAATGAGACCTTCACTGAATCTAGAAAGACTTGCATCTTAGTAATTTTTTACTGTCTATATGGTCATGGGCAAGTTACGTTTTGTTTTTGTTTCTGTGTTTTGCTTTTGCAACACTTCAGCTACTTTGTTGTAAAATGATGCTGGATGAACTGTACCATGGTCACCACTTTTTTTATGTAAGGGCTAGATAATATAATTTTGGCTGTGTGGTCCTACTGCCCCAAGTACGCTTATTCAACTCTGCCATTGTAGTGTGAAGAAAGCCATAGACCGTATGTGAATGAATGAGGAACTGAGAGTGAGACTGGCTCTTTTATAATAAAATTTGCTTTACAAAAGCAGGAAGTGGGCAGGAGTTTGCTTATCTCTGAACTAGACAGATGACTTCTAAAATTTTGTTCAGTTATAAATGCTGATTATTGCATTAAGGATATACTTACCCTTCACGTATTGGAAGTTCTCATCAAATTATATTACTGAAAAAGTCTCCCAAAGGTGAGTTTTTCTATTTAATCCAGGCAAGATTGTATTTAAATCACTATTGCAGACAGCTATTCAATTACTTGATCTAGTAAAAAGAAAAATCTTCCTTTGCCATTTTTTTTAAAGTCACCATATAATAGGTAATATATGTGGGGCTAGTGTAAAATTTTGAGAATATCTTTAATGGTTTCAATGGAATATCTTGTCATTTTTTTTTAATTGACTTTACACATGGTAGAAGATAGAAGGATGATATATCTCTTTTTCATTATTTTTATAGTGCCAAGCCTTAGAAAATCATTCTTTCTCTTAATAGATCTAAATGTGATAAAATTTTTCTTCCATACAAAGAAATTGTCATAAATTTTATTTTTAGATGTAAAATATAAATTTAATAGGTTAAGAATCATAGCTCTTCCATCAGCCCCTCAAGCTTCAAACTCTGTTTTTCTTTTTATTTAAGCTATTTTATGAGCTTTAAAATCAAAACATAAAATGTGCCCAAGACAATGTAGTAATGAGAGATTTCATGTAGGAAGAACTATTGGCATAATCTAATCTTAAAATAACATTTGTGACCAGTATTGCTTTACCGTGTATAAAATTCATTGATGTAAGCAATCTTCATCCAATATAGAAAAAAATGCTATTTAATTATATGAATATTATAGCAACTAAAGATAGTATTAAAATTTACTTTTCCATTTTCTGCCTCAATATGCAAATCACTATTTAGCCAACTTTTGGAAATGAATTAATTTCCATAATTTATATTTAGTATTTCTGATCTATTTTTATTCTCATAATAATTGAAAAAAAATGTACACATAAAGACACGTTAAAACTCAAAGGAGACAAATCTTCCTCCAGATTAGTTTAAATTTACTCCAAGGCTCACAATTATTTGCATGAGCTATATAGAGAGAATGTGATAAAAAAAGAAGTTATCCAAACTCATTTCTGTTTTCACATTTAAGATCTTCCTTTAAATATTCTTTTTCTGTTAAAGTCCAACTCAAAATCACTAGCTTTCATTACCTAACCTTATGAAGTTTTGCTCAAGTTAACAGTAAATTTTATAAGAGCTGGAAAGATGTTTATTCTATATACCCTGATATGAGCACCCAGCAAAGTTGTAGTTCAGACAGGTACACTGTAAAGCAGATTGGATTAGCTTAATATAGCATTGTCTTCAGAACCATCATCATCGTTAACCTGCTTCCTATGCCATATTTTGTGTCAGCCACTTAGATTATTTGTAATAAAACAAAAATCTTTTATTCCTTCCAACTTTTAACTTTGTTAAGATTGTTAAAATCGGCAGTAATGTAAGTATCAGAGCCAGAATTTGAACTAGGGAGTCAAGCACCTTACTATACAATGTTAAACATGTAACTGACAACACATTATAAACCCAAAGATATCAAAATTATCTTCATGGAAAAATACTTTTAAGTTAGTTATTCAATTTATAATTTTATGGTAGCCATTTTCTATAACTAATAAAGTTTGCTCTATAAAAAAATTTTCTTTTCTTCCTAACCATTCACCTTCTTTATCTTGACCAACAGACTCACAACCATTTATTGAAAGGATTATCCTTTCCACAGTGCCTCTTTTATTATAAATCCAAATATTCTAGACTGATCAGGCAGTGATGCAGTGAATGTAGCATCAGACTAAGATGCAAAAACCCCAAGCTCACTGGCTTGCGAGCGGGCTCACCAGCTTGAGCCCAAAGGTCTCTGACTTGAAGCCCAAGGTCACTGGCTTGAGCCCAACATCACTGGCTTGAGCAAGGGGTCATTCACTCTGCTGTAGTCCCATAGTCAAGGCACATATGAGAAAGCAATCAATGAACAACTAAGGTGTCACAACAAAGAATGGATGGATCCTTCTCACCTCTCTCCATTCTTGTCTGTCTGTCCCTATCTATCCCCCTCTCGGTCTCTCTTTCTGTTTCTCTCAAAAAAAAAAAAAGAATCCAAATATTTTATTCTGTGTTGTTGGTCTCCTTAGCCATCAGCTTATACCACAAAATACTAATTACTGTAGCTTTATACTGGAAATCTTCCAGGTGTATATTTTGGTTCCCTTGACTATATTTGACCTTTTGCATTTTCATATAAATTCTAGAATTTGCTTGTTAAAACACACACACACACACACACACACACACACACACACACACACACACACCACTAAGACATAATTTGGGATTTTGTGGAATTTACAAATCAGTTTGGGGAAAAGTGACTGGCAAAAGATTTAACAGGCCTTTGACAAAGGAGAATATTCAAATGACCAGTAATTGCATCAACACTTCATTACTCATCAGAGAAATTCCAATTTAAACCACAGTGAGATTTTACTACATATTCATCAGAATGTCTCAAAGGACAAACACAGGCAATATATAAGTGTTGGTAGGATAGTTGAACAACTTGAATTCTCAGAAAATATTACTTAGAAAACCATCTAGCAATATCTACTTTTAAAGGCCATACGTATATACCCAAACCCACCAAATTTACATCCAAAATATACTCAACAGAAAATAGACTCACCCAGTGTGTGAATGTATGTAGGTGTGTGCATATATTCATGTATGGGAATGTTCACTGCAGCACTGTATACAATAGGTTAAAGTAAAAACTACTGATATATGACTGTAACCTTTCTGTACTTTCTGTTCTTCATCTGTAAAAACAAAAATCATACTAGTGCATTATTATCATTATCAGGGTGGCTTTGAGGATTAAACAAGTTAATATGTATGTATTACTTAGAATAGTGCCTGGTATATAATAATTGATATATAAATATCTATTATGATGAAACTCACAGCAACAAGAAAGATTTTAATGTCTTAGTGTATTAAGTTTTTTTCTGTGGCTGGAGCACATCTTACTTTTGTTCAGAACTATTTGGGGAATACCACCAGAGAAGAAAAATCCCTGTTTGTACTGCTTGTCTTATCATCAATCAAAGAACACTCATTAATTGTCCCTCCACTGCGCCAGGCATCATCATTATCAAGACAGACAACAGCATTTATTACCTGTTCCATGTGTGCAGGTGCAGAAAGGAGTGTTTATTAAATGTCCATTTTCTCATCATGTCAGGTTCTTTCCAAAGCTAGTCAAAAAGCAGAGTCCCTTTTCTAAAATAAAACCATGATTTACACTTGTTAAGAATGAAGTTACTGTGGCTTTGAATAGCACCCTGCAGTGTGAATTCCAGCTCATAATTGATGACAGACATATTCTTTCTATTAGCAGTTAGAATGATGCTTCTGTAGATAAGTTAGCAGCATTATTCTGTCCAGGTGTAATGCACTTGAGACTATAATATTGATCAGCTCAGTTAGTCTTCCATTCTCTGCAAACAGAAGTGTCCACAGTCAAGGACCTTATCTGGCGTCCTACTTCATCATTTTAAGGAGGATCAGTTAGAATTGATACAGTGCTGGCTAAGGTGCCCGCAGACGTGGAATGAGGCAGCAGGGCGGAAGAAATTTCTGAAAGGCTCTTCATAAGTTGTTCTGAATCTCAGTGTTTATTTCAGAGGTGTTAGTCAATACAAAGGTGAAAACCATGGCCAGAGTCAACAGTGTTCTCTGTGACTTTGACACTGAAATTATTCACTGTAGATCATTACTAACATTGCAGTGAGTAGGATCTTGATGACGTTTCTGGACATAAAAGACTGATTTCAGTTTAGGTCTAGTAGATGAGCGGTGAGAAGAGAAACTCCTTCCTTACTGATAAGGAGACATATCTTTCGCTGAGATACTTTCTTTCAAATCAAGATATCATTTAATTTCTTATTTTTTTAATTTTTAAAATATGTTGATTCTTTAGAACTAGATTTGAATATAAATACCTTTTGAGATAAATTCTATATTTCATAACTGATATGCATTTGACCTAAAACTGAAATATTTGATTAAAATTACAGAAGAAATAGTAACGGGTTGAGTCAAGTACCTCCTCCCAGGTAAAATTCTCCCTCCACGTGTTCTAATTTGTGTGTTAAAAACTTCTCTGAATAGAGAGTATGTTTTCAAAATATACTAAATCCACTAAATCTATTCATTTACCCTTTTCTTTATTCTACAAATTTTTAACGTTCACCTAGTGTGTAACAGGCTCTGTTGTAGGGACTAGAAATAGAACAGTGAGAAAGTCATACCCAGCCCCTCGATCATAAAGTTTACGTGACATTGAGGCATGGACAAGACAGTTCCCGATTGTGGGTAATACTGTGAACATATTTTCTATAGCATCACCAAGGAGGAACATTTGAGGCTTAAATAATAAGGATACAGCAATGACAAGATCTGGTGGAAGAGTTAGTGTCATTGTTAGGGGATCCTTCACTCAGGGGAGCAAACTAGGATGACTTTATCTTGGACTTCCAGAAATGTACAGACTGATGAAAAGGATGTACATATCCCTCTGTGTGTGTGTGTGTGTATGCCTTTGACACAAAATTCAGCAATTCCTTAAATCCTCTAGCATTAGTGAGAATGTACATTTTAGATAATTGGTACTGGAGAGGAATATCTCTCTGAATAATCTTTATCCGTCAGGTCTGTCCACCAAACTCTGGTCTTTGAACCATCATCATAGGTCTTTTCTTTGGTCCTTTCCCCAGACAGCTTCAAATGATCATCTTCAACTTTTGTCTCATAAATCCCTTCCCTTATCTTTACCCTTCACCCCTCAAATGGCTCTAACCTTCATTAGTTTAGTACTGTCCAGCTTCTACATCTACAGTTCTCTCTCTCCACACCTGCCAGAGTTGCTAAGCAAACAAAGGGCTTGGTGGAAAACAGTAAGAGATTATAGAAAGCGATGTTTGTTTTTCTATTATTTATTCAAAGTATTATATTCACCATGGCATTATAAATTGTTATCATCGCTGTTCCATGAGCTGTCTCTTATTGAATCTCTCGGAGTTCTCACTGGGCTTTGAGAAGTGAGAAAACAATCCTTAGCCTGTTTCATCGCAGGCCAATAACTCATGACTCCAGTGAATCTTTCCTCCTTCATTCTAACTAATCTCTGTGTGTATAGACTGGAGTGTGTAGGGGGAGGGGCACATGCAAGCATGCCCTTGGCGAGATGCTAGAAGAGAGGGTGAGTAGAACTGTTGTCCAATAGTGGCTGGGGCCATTTAAACGTCTTTATAAATTGTGACTAGGCATTGATTTACTTTAGCATGTTAAATCATTCTTGCTTTTCTGAGATAAACTCTATGTGAGCACAATGTACTCTCTTTATTTCTGCATTCTTAGATTTTACTTGCTAATATTTGATTGAGGATTTTTGGCTCTGTATTCATGAGAAATAATGGTCTTTAGGTCTCTCCCTTGAAATGTCTTTTTCTCACTTTGGTATCAAGATTATGTTAGCTTCGTAGAATATGTTGGAAAGCATTTTTTTCTTCCTATATCTTCTGAAAGGGGTTTTATAATACTGGTAGTATGTTTTCCATAAACATTTTGAAGAATTTACAAGTAAAGTCAGCTGGGCCCAGAGTTTTAAAATTTCTTTAACAAATATCAGATTATTTAGATTTTTTTTTTTTGCTTCTACAGGTTTGGACAGTGGAATTTGGTTAAGAATATGTTCATTTCAAGTTGTCAAGATTATTGTCATAACATTGTTCATAATCATTTCTTAAACTCTTTTAAAATCTATAGAATCTATTACAATGTCCTCACTTTTATTCCCAATGTTGGTAATTTGGTTCTACTCACTTTCCAGAGTATTATAATTATAGGTTTAAAAATTTCATTGCTGCCTGACCAGGCGGTGGCGCAATGGATAGAGCATCGGACTCGATGCAGAAGACCCAGGTTCCAGACCCCAAGGTCGCCAGCTTGAGCGCGGGCCCATCTGGCTTGAGCAAAAGCTCCTCAGCTTGGACCCAAGGTCGCTGGCTCCAGCAAGGGTGGCTCGGTCTGCTGAAGGCCCGCGGTCAAGGCACATGTGAGAAAGCAATCAATGAACAACTATGGTGTCGCAACAGCAAGGAAAAACTAATGATTGATGATTCTCACCTCTCTCCATTCCTTTCTGTCTGTCCCTATCTATTCCTCTCTCTGTCCCTGCAAAAAAAAAAAAAAAAAAAAAAAAAAAAAATTAATTGCTTATTTCAAAGAACTAGTTTTGTTGATCTTTTATATTGTTCATCTATTTATTTATATAATATCCCATTTTATCTTTATTTTTTACTTTAAGTATAATTGCTGTCATTTTTCTACCTTCTAAGATGAAAGTTTTTAAGATGAGAGCTTAGTTCATTGACTTTAGACCTTTCTTCTTTTTGATATTACTATTGTTATAATAACAACAATATATAGTATATGTTATAATACATTAACAGTTTATAATATATTATATATACTATAGTATATGTTATATAACAAGAGTGTTACACATCTTTTTTATTTTGCTTCATTATCGTTCAATTAAAAAGGTTTTCTAATTTTTCTTGTGTCCTTTATTTTGCCTATAAATTATTTAGAATTTCTAATCTAATCTCACTGAGGTTAGAAAACATAGTGCTCTGTAGTATTTCAAAGCTTTTAAATTAGTTGCGGTTTGTTTACGGTTCTGCAATATTCTTCTTGATATTGGGCATTTATCCTATAAATATCTATTAGATCAAGTTGGTTAATAATGTGATTCCAATTTTTGAAATCATTCTGCATATATTTCTATTAGTTTTATCAATTATTAAGAGAGACGTGTTAAAATCTCTAACTGAAATTTGAAAATTTTAAACTTGTCATTCCAATTTGTCTGTTTTGTTTCTAATTTAAACTGGGTTATTCATTGTATATATATTATGGAATTTAATATATTCTGAATGAATTCAAAATCCCCAAGAGCCTGACCAAGCAGTGGCACAGTGGATAGAACATTGGACTGGGATGCGGAGGACCCAGCTTTTAACCCAGAGGTTGCCAGCTTGAGCGCAGGCTCATCTGGCTTGAGTGTGGGCTCACCAGCTTGAATGAGGGGTTACTGGCTTGAGTATGGAATCATAGATTTTACTCCATGGTCACTGGCTTGAGTGCAAAAGTCGCGTGGGCTTGAAGCCCAAGGTCGCTAGCTTGAGCAAAGGGTCACTCGTTCTGCTGCAGCTCCCCACCTGACATCAAGGTAGATATGTGAAAGCAATCAATGAACAACTAAAAAGCTACAACAAAGAATTGATCCTTCTCATCTCTCTCCCTTCCTATCTGTCTCTATCTGTTCCTCTCTGTCTGTCAAGAAAATAAACATCAAAAAATGCCACACATTATTCTCGGTGATATCATTAGTCCTGATGTGTACTTTGCTATCAACAGAATCAATTTAGCTTTCTTACTATCACATGTATTGATCGACTTACGACCTATGCAACTTGCGACCACTTGACTTTACGACCACAATCTCTAGCCACGACTGCTCCGCGTCTGGAGCAGTTTTTGTATGCACCTGTATTTTGTAATTTTGTATGTTTTGCAAATATTAAGCCAGTTGTACTGGTAATGCAGTGTTTTACTTAAACCTGACGAATGTAAAAATAAGAAACAAAATGGTGTAGAGATGATACAAATGACATAAAATGAACAAAGAAAATTATGATATATAACAATAATGAAAGAAAATTATGATAAAATATGACTTAAAGATTTTTATAACATCATTTCACAGTACTGTACTCATAGCCTACTCAACTTACGACCAAATCGTGTTATGACCGGTCAGTCAGAACCTATTGTGGTCGTAAGTCGAGCACTAACTGTATACATTTTTAAATTTATTCCTTTCAGTATACCTATTTCTTTATTTTTGAAGTACATTTCCTGTAGACAACTATATTTGGCACTTATTTATTTTTCCTTAGAAAATTTATGCCTTTTCATTGGAGTGTGTAGATCATTTGCAGCAATTATAAATGAGGTTATGTTTAAGACTACCATTTACTCTTTGTTTTCTATTTGTAACATTTATATTTTGTTTCTCTTTTCACTCTTTACCTTCATTTGGATTTATTGATTATTTCTTAGTATTCTGTTTTATTTCAACACTGTATTTTAAATTTTGTCTTTTTTTTATATCAGTGGCCTACGGTTTATAATAGTCATGTTTATTTAACATAACACAATATACTTTTAAAATATGCTTTTTCACATGTAGTTTAAGATTTTTGGTACATGTATTTCCTTTTACTCCCTTCTATTCTTAATTTTTAAAATTTATTTGTTAATATTTAGAGAGAGAGAAGAAGGAGGGAAAGAGAAAAAAAACATCAACTTGTTTTTCCACTTATTTATGCATTCATTGGTTGATACTTGTATGTGTCCTGACCGAGATTCAAACCTGCAACTTTGGCATGTTGAGACTACATTCTAACCAAATGAGCTGCTGAGCCAGTGCTTACATTTCTATTCTTCATAAACGCAATATTTACCTCTCTCTATATATATTTTTACTACTGCAATGACAAATTTTGTGTGTTAACTTGACAGGGACCCAGGATGCCCAGATATTTGGTCAAAAATTGTTCAGAGTGTTCTAATGAGAGTAAATGAGAATATTTTAGGACAAGATGAACTTTTAAATTGGTAAAGTGAGTAAAGTTAGTTTACCCTTCTAATGTGGGTAGACCTTATCTAATCAGGTGAAGGTCTCCATGAAACAAAAAGACTTACCCTCCCAGTGAGTAAGAGAAATCTTTCCTATCTGATGGTCAACAAGTGTAATGGTGGTAATGGGGCTTGCAGAGAAGCTGAGATTGTAGAGTTATGCAATAGCTAGATCATAAAGGGCATTCTAAGCCATGTTAAGCTTTTATTTGATTGTGAGGACAATTGTGAAAAAGACAATGGTGTAATCAGGTTCCCATTGTAAAAAAAAGTATTCTGATTCCAATGTGACAAATCAGTAGAAAAAAACTCAAGGGCAGGAAGAGACATAAAGAGGCAATAAATAACATTGCTCCAGATAAAATACATTATAGTCAGAAATACAGTAATGGCAGTGAGAACAGAAAGAAATGGAAGTAAATTAGAAAGGTAATTAGAAGGAAGAAAATAGAAATAATACGATTGATGTATAGGGAGTAGTAATAAAAAAGAGACCAGTCAAAGATGATTTCTACATCTTTTTCTAAGACACGAGGGTGCCGCACATGAAAGAAGGAACACATAATTGTTGTTTTGGGGAAGAGGGAGAATTTACCCAAATTTGACTTTTTTCATATACACATTTATTCAGGCATTTAGCAACTAAATTAGCCCTTATTATACGGAAGGCACCATGGTAATCACTGGGGATAGAACCAGAAATGGTGGGCAAGTTCTTGTCCCTATAGAGCTGGCATACTTACTAGTTAGGGAGACAGAGCAAACAAGTTAACAAATGAAAAGAGGTTTTTATAAAATATCAAGGTGGCATGCTGAATTTGAGGTGCCTATAAGACATTTATAGTAGTCTCCCTTATTTGTGGATGGTATGTTCCAAAACCCCCAATGAATGCCTGAAACCACAGGCAGTATTAATCGTTATTCATACATAGTATAAATGATGGAGCTTAAACTACTCTTTAGCTTCAGGGCTATTTTTAAATAAAATAAAGCTTACTTGAACACAAGCACTGCAATACTGTGACAGTCGATTTGATAACCAAGTCTACTAAGGGATGAATGGGCAGATATACAACTTGGATATTCTGAACAACGGAGGATTCATGTTCTGGACAGGATGGAGTGGAATGGTGAAAGATTTTATCACACTACTGAGAATGGCATACAATTTAAACTTCATGAATTATTTCTGGAAATTTCTATTTACTGTTTTCAAACTGCAGTTGACTATGTGTAACTGAAACTGCAGAAAGTAAAATAACAAATAAGGGGAGACTACTGTATGTGGATGTTATACCCCAAAGTTGAAAAACTTATTTCCGTCATTCTTTTCTCTGTTCAAATATTGTCTCCTTTTTAAAGTAGCTTTTTCTTGTTCATAAGAGCTAGTACCATTCCTCTTTTATCTTTGGAATCCTTCTGAGCCACTGCAACCCACAGGGACTGCTCTCCCTCCTCTGTATTTCTATTGTACACTGTATGTCTGTGATGCATAACAAATATTATAAGATGTATCATAATAGGAGAGGCAGTAGAGTGTAGTACATAAGAACAAACATGCTGGGCTCATGTTCCACCTTCACCCTTGCCTTGCTATTTGTCCTCAATTTTCCTATCTTCAAAATGGGAATAATCACAATAATTGCACCTATCCTGTAGGTTGTTGTGTTAAATGTGTTAGTATTTGTAAAGTGCTTAGACATGTTTGGCATATCACAATTGTTATAAATTTATATGCTAGATTGTATTACATGTAAGTATAACGTATAATTTGTTTTGTTGTTGTTACTGTTGTCATATAACTTCTCCCCTTGCCTGACCAGGCGGTGGCGCAGTGGATAGAGCGTCAGACTGGGATGCAGAGGACCCAGGTTCGAGAGCCCGAGGTAGCCAGCTAGAGCGTGGGCCCATCTGGCTTGAGCAAAAGCTCACCAGCTTGGACCCAAGGTCGCTGGCTCGAGCAAGGGAGTGCTTGGTCTGCTGAAGGCCCTCGGTCAAGGCACATGTGAGAAAGCAATCAATGAACACCTAAGGTGTCACAACAAAAAACTGATGATTGATGCTTCTCACCTCTCTCCATTTCTGTCCCTGTCTATCCCTCTCTCTGACTCTCTCTCTCTGTCCCTGTAAAAACAAACAAACAAACAAATAAATAAATAAAAACTTTCCCCTTTAACTGGATGATAAGTTTCCAGGCACCTGGACATAGGCTTGATGTCTTTCTATATGCAGTCCCTAACACTCAGTGGAACTTTGATGAATATTTGGGATTGTGATGTTTTTATTTTAAGATCTACATCAATGAAATACCACTATAATATTTTTAGCGGACATATACTTTTGCCTGGAATCAATAAAGTTCCTAAAGTTTATATTTTTAACCAAGAAATAATAAAAAGGTTTAACATATGGTAAAATAATTACTTTTTCACATATATTTTATAAGTTAATTAAGAAAAGGGTTTAAAAAGTTTAAAAATCTTATGCAGATTTAGAGTCTGGAAATTTGATAGGTATATAATTTATTGTAGCAAACTAAAATAATGTCACTGCTGCCTTGCCTTTTTAAAAATATTTTTATTTATTCATTTTAGAGAGGAGAGAGGGAGAGAAAGAGAAGAGGGGAAGAGCAGAAAGCATCAACTCCCATATGTGCCTTGACCAGGCAAGCCCAGGGTTTCGAACCGGCAACCTCAGCATTCCAGGTCGACGCTTTACCCACTGTGCTACCATAGGTCAGGCTACCTTGCCTTTTTTTCTTCTAACTCTAAGTGGGGCCAGTGCTCATAAAAATAATGATATGCAGCAGGGCAAAGATTTAGAAAAAGACATTGTTTCAATTTATGTTTAACCTATGAAGAATCTGGGTATAAATTCCTTGTGCTAGTAATGATAAGCCCACCAAGCAAGCTATAAGAAAAAAGTAAGCCCTCTTCTTGAAAGTGCCCAAAAGTGACCTCTGAGAACGGTTTGTTATTCACTTAACCCAGACAACCTAATAAAGTCATGCAAATCAAGAGATTAAAATCTCCGTGTTCACTTTGAGCAAATTTATGGAACTTTCCAGGCCATCAGGCTATGCATCTTTGAAAAGCCACCAGGTATCTGAAGGATGTCACTTTACAGAAGCAATGTGTATCATTCTGTCATTACAATGATAGAGTCAGTAAGTGTGCCCAGACCCAAAAAGAGTGCTAAGTTTTTGCTGCACATGCTTAAAAATACAAAGAGTGGTGCTGAACTTAAGGGTTTAGCTGTAGAGTCTCTAGTCATTGAGCACATCCAGGTGAACAAGGCTCCCAAAATGCAGGTAGAATTTAGAGAGTTTGTGGGCTGATTAACCCGCATGCGCTCTCCCTGCTGCACTGGGATGGTCCTTAATGGAAAGGAGCGAACACCTCCTCACCCAGAAGAAACTAAAGAAGCCCAAAGTTATGGCCTGGGAGTAATTCAGCATAAAATAAATACTAATGAGAGAGCCTGACCAGGCAGGCGGTGGTGCAGTGGATAGAGGGTCGGACTGGGATGAGGAAGACCCAGGTTTGAGACCCCGAGGTCGCCAGCTTGAGCGCGGGCCCATCTGGTTTGAGCAAAAGCTCGCCAGCTTGGACCCAAGGTCGCTGGCTCCAGCAAGGGGTTGCTCCGTCTGCTGAAGGCCTGCGGTCAAGGCACATGTGAGAGAGCAATCAATGAACAACTATGGTGTCTCAATGGCAAAGAAAAACTAAAGATTGATGCTTCTCACCTCTCTCCGTTCCTGTCTGTCTGTCTGTCTCTGTCTATCCCTCTCTCTGACTCTCTCTCGCTGTCCCTGTAAAAAAAAAAAAAAAAAAAAAAATACTAATGAGAGAGAACTTTTCCTTGGCCAGGTAGCTCAGTGCCATTGTGGTGTACTAAGGTTGCAGGTTCCCTCTCTGGTCAGGGCACATACGAGAATCAAGCAGCAGGTCTATAACTACGTGGAATCAACATCTGGTGTGTCTCTTGAAAATCAATTAAAAAAAAATAAAAAGTTACCTTATAATCTTTTTTTTGCCAGTGTATAAACAGAGTGTATTTAGCAAATGACAAATGGTTGTAATACCTGCACCAGTTATGACTATGTTAGTATCTTTTTTCCATCCGGAGTTGTATAAATGCCAAAGTTGGTTCAATCAGTAGTTTCTGAGACAGATTTTTAGTAGATGCGAATACATTACACAGTCAAAAAAGGAGATAAACGCAGAAAAGTAGAAGACTGTGGAAAATGTACGGTAGTGTATAAATAGTTGCTTTAGTCCAGGATTAAAATAATGAGCCCTCAAGAAGAAACCCTCTCTACCACTGACGTAGACAGACCTTTCATTGCAGTTCAGCGTTGGCGTCCGGGGGACTTGGTTTCCACTTGGAACCCTGAACTGAAAGTACCCCACGTGGGAAGTGATGAAGTGCAGTGCACACTCAGGCTGTTGAATTTTAAAGCTTATTTCACTATTATATCATTCTTAATTGGAAGGTAGGAAGCCTATCCTATGAGAAAAAGTGTATGGAAAATAACTTGGGTGCACTGGGAACGTGCTATAAGGAACCACTTGTACTGGCGGCAGGACTCATTTACGTGGGGAGAATTTTACAGTTCCCAGAAAGAGGGTGTGTTTTTGCTGTTCGTCTTTTATTGAGATTGTTAAAATATTTTCTAAGATATTCTTTTAGTTTTAAAACATTGTCTTTTTTATTTTCCTCATAGATGTAAAACATTAAGTTTGGTGTATTTCTTTAGAAAAAGTGTTGTTTTTAAATGGTAAGTTCGTATTCTCTAATTTTTTCAGAAAGTAAAATTTCACTAGTTTAGTGTTTAAAAATAGCCTTTGGATTTTATAACATAGTTATATAAGGATATTAGAAATATTACATGAACTTTCTTTAGATTATTAATTTTATTTATTTGGTTAATTCTTCTATGTCATGCTAGAAGATATAGAGAGGAATTACAAACTAACCTTTGCATTTAAAGTCCCTCACATTTCCCCTGGCAAGATAGCTGGGTTGGTTAGAGCATCATCCTGAAGCACAGAGGTTGCCAGTTCGATCCCTGATCAGGGCATACACAAGAAAAGGACTGGACTCATCACAGAAAGTTTCCAGAAGATTATGCTTGAGATAAACAGCTAAAGTTATGTAAATAAGAAGGGGGCTAGCTCTTTCCAGAAGTGTGTGTGTGTAAAGGTGCAATACCCCAAGGTTGTGGGTCCGATTTTCAGTCAGAACACATGCAAAAATCAACCAATGAGTGCATAAATAAGTGAAACACCAAATCCATGTCTCTCTCTCTCATCCTCTCTCTCTCTAAAAATCAGTACATTAAAAAGAAAGTAAAAGTTCCATTTCCTCCTAAGTTATAGTTGAATAATGTGAACATATCATTTAATTTGGGGGTCCAATAGGTTAATTTCATGATAATAGCATTTCCTGTGACTTTACTTTCAACTAATTTTAGTGGTCTTTAAATATAAAGGAAATTTTTTTCCTACAGATATATAAATATCTTTAGCTTTCAGCCTTCTTACAAGGAAAAAGCATTACACTTATGAGGTTTATTTAGTGTTAAGCACCCTTCCATGAAATTGTCTGAAGCAAAATAACTTTAATAGAAACATAGACATCACTTTTCCAAGCGCACATGTACGAAACTCTTTGAGGGCAAGGATTCCATTTGAACTGCATCTTCAAATGAATCTACTTCTTTGCTTTGTCATAGTAAATGGTAAGAACGTACCTGTTCAATTGAGGTAAGGACCATACTCTATAAATTTAAAATGTCATTTCTTAGATTGACGCACCTTCTTCAGGCATTTTAAATCAAGTGATAGATCTCACAGTTCCAGTGGTATCTTCCAACACTGTGTAAACCGCAGATTGAGATTATGTTTATTGTGAGATATATAACTAAAAGCAACAAAAGTCCTAATATGAGAAATAAAAATTCATAGACACAGATAAAAGTATGGTGGTTATCAGAGGAAAGGGAAGTGCGTAAATGGGGTCAACTATATGATGACAAAATAAGATTTGACTTTGGGTGGTGAGCACATAATACAATATATAGATCATGCTTCATAGAAATGAACAACTTATAACCTATATAATCTTATTAACAAATATCACTCCAATAAATTTAACTAATAAGAAGAATGACAGTGGAAGATTCTAGCAAGTAGATTCTTCTCAAATGTTCTTTTAACATTTTGACATGGATATGCTCCAAAGTTGATGACCTTGTGAATTTTAGTCCCCATTCATGTAAAATAAATAGTTCACCCTTCTCTGATGTGTAGATGTCTAAACTTTAACTGCAGCATTCTGCTGTTAACACAGAGGTCACAGTGCGTTCTAGTTAGGATGGTCATTAATCTGCTGTTAGAATTCTGGACTTAGATGAATGAATAAAAAGGAAACTGAAGTTTCTTCTTATAATTTAGCTTTTATATTTGCAACCACGTTCTAAAGTTATTACTAAGGACTGTTAAACTGGAAAGTATTTCAAAGCTCTCTGAAGACACAGACATTTGCAAACTATGCCATCCTAAATGGTATACTGTTTAGTAATGTACCATCATTTAGTTATCTTGGTAATGAGTCAAACAGTGTCTCCTTTTTGCTTTTTATTGAATTTATTAGGGTGACGTGGGTATACAGGTTTCAGATGCACAATTCTACAACACATCACCTGTACGCTGTATTACGTTCGCCCCCCAAGTGAAGTCTCTGTATCCATGTCTATCCTCCACCTCGTACACTCATCTCCACCTGCCGCCCCCAGACAATCACCACACTGCTGTCCGTGTCCATGGGAGAATAGGTGTAAAACCACCAGAAGACCATTCAGAGGCTCTTTAAAGAAAAAAAGTGCCCTGTTACATAATGACACAAAATGACATTTGGGGTGTTTGCACCTTTTTCTTGCACCCTCTTATTCTTCCAAAACAAAGCTGTCCAGGGTCGTGGTCCTCCTAAGCCACCACTGGAAACCACTCTTACCCCGTAGGCCTGTTCTTCTTGAAAAGGCTCACACAATGGCAGTTGCCAGAAAAAGAGAGAGGAAGAAAAGAATAGCTGAAAATAATTAGTCTCGCAGTTTTAAATAACTCATGACTTCCTCGTCCAAAAATAAAGGGCTATTTTACCTCTTTTACTGCAATGGTAGCAAAATGCCTCACTCCATGAAAGACCAGAGGCTAGTTGTTGCAGGTCATAAACCATTAGTCCTGAGTGTGGGTCTGAGAATTGGTGCTGGCGCTGGCTCAGGTGACAATGACCCTCCTGAACTCTAATCTGTGATGCACAAAGTCCAACTTTTGATGGACTCAACTGTCACCCTACAAAGAAACCTAAACTATAGACAGAACAATGTAGTTCATTCTAGTAGCTTGCCCATCTGGTGGCTGGAATAATTATTTATGCCCTAGCCTGGGAGCTAGTTATGTTATGTTAAACTGTCACACTGATAACTGTTTTATAATTTGCTGGGTTTTGATATTTTATTGACACATAATAATTGTCCTCACTTATTAAGTTTATCACTGCTTTACAGAGGCATGAATACATTTCAATTAGATTTGTATAAAATGCTGAGTCGCAAATTCTTTTCAAATAGAATGAAATGGTCTGTCATCTTAGTTCAACCCACTCAGATAATTTGATCCATTTGACTTAATACACATGTAAAACAAATTGCTCTAGTAAATTTGCATATAAAATACCACCAGTCCTAAAAGCTTTAATATGAACAATTATTTCTGTGTTTTTATCTCCCAGAAACACTGGTTTCCCACACAACAAAAAACAACACTGTCAAGTTTATATTTCAAAATTATGTTGGGGAGGAAATGGTACAGGACACAAATAGTCCACCTCTTCTGCTTTGCAGTTCAATAATGAGAAGTTCCCCAGACCATTGCAAGTACATTCTGAAGACATTTACTTGCACTCATTAAAATTAGGAGCACTATAAGAACTTGCTATAATTCTGAGTTTAACTCATTTTTCAGATTGAGCAAAATTTTTGCTGGAAATACCATTTAATCTTGGAAGGACAGACTTATCTTAATATGCAGGTTTGCACAAACTACCTTTAAAATCCATGGAATTCACACATCCCTTATGAAACAAACATATTAGAATTTGCTCTTAATGGGCCTAGAAAATCACAAAGCTTGACTAGAGTTCATTTTTTAAAACCTGTCAGTATAATAGTTTTCCCTTGACTAAAATGTGTTCATAAAATCTGAGTCATGATAGAAAGAATATCATGTTTGATTCTTTCAGCACACCAGTAGCACAAACCCATATTCATGAAGCTGATTACAGGAACCACAGTGGAATTTTGCTACATCAAATTCGTCGTTAATTTTTCTAACCTGGAATATGGCATGGTGCGTGTGTGGCTTGATTTATTTAGCCTTATTTACACAACTGTGGACAGCTCCGACATGCTTTATAATTAGTATTAAGAAATCTTTTTAACATTTAATATGCCCCCTAAGATCACTGTCTCATTCTCCCTAAGTCTTGGCACAACGAAAGCATGTAGTCAGCAGCCGATAAATGTTTACAAGAAATCTAATCAGGCATTGGAATCATAAAAGATGATACCAAAATAATATTGGCGATTTAAACCATTTTTTTTTATGCTAGACAACCAATTCAGCAAAGTCGCACCAGAATTTTGCTTGATTTAACATGCCTGGATGAAATTATATTTGGTGTTTTACTCTGCTTGTGTGTGTGGCTGTGTATGTTTAACAGGAACATAATCTGAAACAGATAAGAATTTGTGGAATAGCTATAGGAAAATATTTCTTTTTCTTGTCTATTGAACAAGTTAATAAACATCATAATGAGTTATACATCTCTTCTGGTATGTATATCAGCTCCAAGATGTTTCATATATTGTCCAAAAATAGCATTAACTTTTTTCAAAAAATTATTTGTTTTTGCAAGCAGTGCTTAATAAAGATAAAGCTCAAATGAATGCATTAAACAAGATATTTTGTGGTTACACATTTAGCAAATAAATTGACATTACCTTTGTGGTATTTTGGCACCAGACAAGATAACAAATTATTTAACTAGTTTACTTTAAAATATCAACAAATCTTTATCTTTAAAACTTAGTTAAACATTGTTGAAGCTAAGTCTTAAAAAGTTATTATAATACATGCATATTTTATTGTTTTAAAAATATGTTGTTAGCTGTTTTTTATTTTATTTGTTATTAAATTTATTAAGGTGACATTAGTTGATAAGATCATATAGCTTTCAAGTGTACATTTCTATGACACATGATCTGCATATTGCATCATGTGTCATAGAAATGTGCCCACCACGCAAAGTCGAATCATCTTCTCTCACTATATATTTGCCCCCTTTTTATACCCCTGCCGCCTCCCTCTGGTTTTATATCTCACATATGTATGAAATCATATGGTTCTTAGCTTTTTCTGAGTGACTTATTTCACGTAGCATAATATTCTCAAGACCCATCAATGTTGTCACAAATGGTTGCATTCCAATTTTTCTTACGGCTGAGTAGTATTCCATAGTATATATGTTCCACACCTTCTTTATCCAATCATCAATCAAAGGGCACTTTGACTGTCTTCATGTAGAACACTTAACATAGAGAGAACACTACCCTTAACAAAATTTTAAATGCACAGAGCAATATTGTCAACCATAGGCACAACCATTTTTTTAAAAAAACAATAAAGGAGGACTTTAAGAGACAATCCAATAGTGGACAAAGACCAGAACTCAGTCTCAGCTTAACGCCACTAAAACAAAAGGCTCGCTTGACCTGTGGGGGTGCAGTGGGTAAAGCATTGACCTGGAATGCTGAGGTCACTTGTTCAAAACCCTGGGCTTGCCCGGTCAAGGCACATACAAGAAGCAACTACTATGAGTTGATGCTTCTGCTCCACCCTTTGCCTTTCTCTCTCTCTACCCTCTCTCTATAAAAAATAATAATAAAAAGAATAAAAGGCTGGACAACTTTTAAGTGTTGGGGTAGAAAGGGTCATAGGCCACGAGAGCATGTGGTTTTACAGCTCAGAGTAAAGTACAGGCACAATCTTGTACAGCGGTTCTTCACAACTTACTTGTCAGTAATGATTAACTTGAAGATAGGTATTAAAAAAAGTTATTTTAATTAAGAGAACTTTTTAATTGTTTTTTTAATGTGGCTGCTTTCTATCCTCAGATAAAATTACTCTTTATTGAAACATTGTTTTTATGGTTTAAAAATAGCAAGTAATATATCTTCCTATTGGATACAGTCTGATGAGGCATACAATTTCCAGAGCTCTGTATTTTGCAAACTGGTTAGCGCTAAATTTTTGCCACATACACATATGAAAATAAAGGTTCATGGCAAGTAAGTTGTCCTTCTTATCATCTGCTTTATCAAGCCTAGTAAAATTGGTTTGCTGTTGTGAAAAATACTTAATGAAATTGTCAACCCCCAAATTTGCTTTCATAGGGCTTGAATAAGTAAGAAAAATTTTGAAGAGAAACGGTTTTGAGCCAGGTAGCACTAGCTGTAATTTGATGACATCTTTGTAGTTGTTCATAATAAAACCAGAAACACACCCTCCCCAATCTAGGTTTAATAAATTAGGAAGTTTCAAGAGCATCTATTATAGTCTAAAGTAAGTAAGTTGCAGTTCTCCTTGAATACTTTGTTAGACACGGAGAGCTTGGCATGGATTCTATCCAGTACTTTTCTTACTAGGTGGTAAGAATTCTGTGTTTTGGTAAAATGCTGTGTTTAGCATAAGGCACAGTTAGCACATACCTGCTAGATGATAAAAGAGATGATGCCTAGTCTCAGCTTCCAATTTTAGATAAAAATCAGTTAGACTTTTTCAATAGTAAATGTTTTATTTGCTAAATTAAACTAAAAACCATGAGGGTCTTCACTGATCCATCCCTTGCTAGATTATTATATGTAATTTGAGACTTAAAAAGTTCTTAAAGACAACTGTTGCTTCACACACTTTAACTCATTTGATTACCTTCCCGACAAAGTGGCACATAGCTAAATAATATTTAATATCACAAAGTGAGACAAAAAATAAAGTATGTTCTTTTACACGAGTTTTGTAACCCTATTCATATATCCACTTGATTTTTCACATAGTCTGGCAGACAACTGATATATACTGCTCAGAAAACTTAGGGGTTACTCCAATATGAAATGATAGTAAAAGTAGCATTTGATATTTTTTAATTAAAAAAGAACATCAGAAAATCGAACGACAAGTCAAAAGAAAGTTGTTTGATTATAGCAACTTTTATTTTATTGGTGAAAATGCACTATACAAAAGGCTGAAAGTACTGCAGTATTCATTTTGAAATATCTCTTATTTGTGAGCAGTGTATATTAGAACAGGTTAATTAAAAGAATGAAAACAAATTGGGACTTTAGCCAAAACTTTGGTTTACCAACCCAACAAATTTTTTCAAACTGTGCTTGACCAAATACTAAGGCATTTTTTTTTTCTTTTTGCTCAAACAAATATAGGAAAAACATTAGGTTAAATAAAGTGAAATACATCTCTTTGTAGGACTGCTCAGAGCTTTTAATCCGTGAATATGAATGGCAAGTCTTTAAGGATGACATATGATCTGCACCTGCTAGTGCCAGTTTTCTTTCTAACCAGTGTCCATGTGCTTTTTTGAGGGGTGAAGTTACTCCAAGGGTAACATCCCAATACACTGATCTTTAATCCTTAGCCACATGCTCGCCTCTGTGGATTTGCTGTTCTGCTGAGACCATTTGCTTTTCTTTTTCATAGTATCTGCACAGAGTGACCGAGTTATAGTTTAAAGCTGGTAACTTTTAACCTAATTGAGTTTTATTGCTACTAATTCTCATATTTATCTGTTGCTCTTATAACTTTTATTATTACCAAACTGTACAGAAAGAGAACCCCCTAAATCCTGGAGAAAAAGAGTGTTGACATATGTAGAGTCTGAATTGACACAAGATACTGAATTTGTTGATTTCTAAAAATTACATTATCTTTCATATTTCTCTAGCATAACACTATGAGAACTGGCATTCTTAACATATTCTTAGACAATAATGCAAGGAAACTATAATCACCCATCACCAATTTTTGTCTATTTCTAAGCAAAATGAACATTTTAAGAAAATAAAAATATACAGTTGATCTAGGGTCAAGAAAATGGGGGCTCCTCTTTTTTAAGTTGCAATGATGCTGACAATCAGTACTTTCTGAACTTAAGAAAAAAGCTGAAACAGAGTCTGGAAAGACCCTTGATGCTACAGGAAATTGCTGAGGTAGAAAAACATGAACAATCTTTTTTTCATTATTTTGGTATCATCTTTAAAAATGCAAGTTGTATGTCTATAGAAGCTATCAGCGAAAGAAAAGTTCATTGAACATGCTAAATATTATAGTTACATTTCCTGTGATTCTTAATAGATTTAAATCTGGGCTCAGGCTTTGATTTTTTAGTGGAAAGGTCTGCAGCACTGACACATTAAGAAATGGGCTTGACCCCAAGACTGGACTCTGACCTTAGTGCCCATGTGCGTTGCTCATTAGAATTATCAGTGTAAATGGAAGACTCGGGAATAATAAAATTTCTTCTAGTGCCACTTTAAAAATTCCATTTTTCTTCCAGCCAACTTGCATTTGTGCAAACAATCTCTCCTTGCCTATGATTTCCAATGCATGTTTAGTATGAACACTACTATATATAAATGTTTTACCTTTTGCATTTATTTCCCAGATGCGTTGTCACATGCCTTTTGATTATAATAACTAGCCGTCCATGCTCAACATACACATGACTCTGGATTTACTACCCAAATAGTGAGAACTTTACCAGGGCTCCTGATGACAAAGTAATGAAGTCAAGTAAAAAACAAGCCTCTGTTTCAAAGTCACCAGTCCAGCTCTTTAGCATTGTTCTGTCATGACACAGTAAAAGGACACTCACTGGATTAAAAAGCAGAGGACGTGGAAAGGGAGAAATCAGATTGATTATTTCAGGAGCACATATTATCTGAGATCAAGGAAGTTATTAAGAGTGGCCTCAGAACTTCTGCAAAGAATAAATTTGGTCATCCATCTCAAAGTCTAATCAAAACTTAGCCAATCAGAATTCGAGTCAGAACTGTGATCTTGACATCCATGTGTGGAACACTGAGCAATTAGCCAACTGCTCTGTGGTGAGCTCACAGCGACTTTTCCTCAGGAATTCTCCCGCAATTTATTGTGACCAATATTTATTGTCTTCTCCAGAGTGTGAATCTTTTGTTTCCAGAGTAGCCTTCAGGGAACCTTTGATAAGTTTTCTTTGTTTTGACTTTAACTACCCTGAATATTTGAACCTCCTTTTTTTCTTCCTTGTTAAAAACAAAAACAAACCCATCATTAACTTTCTTAAATATCAGTCTACTATTGTTTCTATTCAACTGAACTAATAAAATGAATAGCAATGGGAAATTTTCTGATAGATGCCTTCTAAGTGATTATTATTTTTGAATGCCTTTAAACTTATACAAAATGGGGATGGCATGCTATAAAACAAACTCTTCTGCTATTTTTAGTGTTTACAGATAGATAAACTCAGCAGAGAACAGGAAACTTTATTTTCCTTTGTAATTCATAATAAAATAAAGCCAGATTGTTTTGGAGGTTTTATTATTTATTCTTTTTTTATGTTGTCTAAAAACAAAATGAAACAGAACAAAACAAAAGCCATCTCCTACATCTATACATCAAGAATTTATCTTGACAGAGTTTCAGACTACTTATTCTTTATGAGTCTTCCAAAATTTGTCAGTATATGTAATTTTTTTGGCAGAGGAAAATTTACTAATTTTTTTTCTAACATACTTCTTTAATAATATTCATTCTCAAGCTAATGACCAATGTTTTAATTTTTTTAACAAAAGACCAATACAGATAAATATCTAGTCACATTTCAATTGGTAACTCTGAAGGTGTATAAAATGTTCATTGAGAGGAATTTGTAGCTTGGCCATCAGTATACAATAGGATTTATCAGCTTCCAAAGAGATTTAAAAACATTGAAAGTGTCATTGTTTTTTACCAAATCACAAACACTATAAATTAATTACTCTGAGGAACAGAAGTAATAAAAAAAGAATAAGTGCTCTTGCTGTAGGTTCTCAGCAGAGTCTGTTAGCTCCACCTGGAGAAGTCAACCCAAATCTATTCGAATTCATATTTCCACGACTTCCCCTTAGTTCAAGGTATCCATCCATCCCCCTCTCTTTTACTGCTGCTCTCAGGCTCCCTGATGTCACTTTCTCTGTCCCAGTTCTATCAAAATCATACATAGAATCTTATTACATTGGTTTCCCTTTACACTTAAAATAAGTCCAAAATCTTGAGTTTGACCCACAGTGAAACCTATACTGCATGACAAACACTTTCTTGACACCTGACTTTCTCTCACATTGGTCTTCTCGATATTCTGTGCTGGAGCTCAGCTGGCCTCCTCTTCTCCTATATGCTCAGTTTCTTCCTTACTTAGGTCCATGGAACTAGCTATTTTCTCTGCCTAGAGCTCTCTACCTTCAGAATCTACTATGCCAGTGTGGTATAGGTATGTGAATATAAGGTATTTAATATAATTAAATGAAAGATTTAAAACTTGCTAATCAGAGACTTAAGAGAATTCATTTCACATTAATAAGTGTAGATATCTTGTATTGTTGAGTTGCACTTCTTCCAAAGAAAGATTGTTATTTGTGCTTTAAAGGATTGTGAGATTTAAATAAGAAATTCAAATAACCTAGCTAACACATAATGCAAATGCATTAATGTTAGTGTCCTGTTCCGCTGTATTATTCATCAATATTTACAGTAACCTCAGGGAAACTGCATAATGTAGTTGTTAAGGGAGCAGGTTCTAGAGGCTCCATAACAAAAACAAACAGAGACACAAATAACAGTAAAAAGAAACAAACTGGGTTGAATTTAGAAAGAAACAATAGTTTTGTCATTTTAGTCATGTAGTTTCCCCGAGGCACAGTTTCTTCACCCATAAAGTAGGGAGCAAAAGGGTGTCCATGTGCTCTAGCTCATGAGCACGATCCCCATAGCTGCAGAGCTGGTTTACTGATGGGTTACAATGAGTGCGAACTCACGTCATGGGAACTGGGCAACATATCAGTCAGAGAATGTTAGGAAGAATTCATAATAGCATTTGGGCTTTTGACAAGTGATGCTGGAGAGGGCTCGAAGAAGGAATGTTTAGTACTGGACTGAATGCTTTTGAGAAGCAGGGGTAATTCTATGATCTGGTATCTTAGTAATTCTCATCTGTAAAACTGAAGGAATGGAGTAAACTAAAGCTGTAATTGGTAAAAGAAAAGCAGGCATTCATTTTTCTGGGCTAAGAGGACATTTGTTTACTTCTGCGGTTTGGAAAATGTTCATGTTTTTGTAGGGGTTCAGACTTGATTGTGAAATGGTGACAAAATTTCATCTGAATCCATCCTGGTCAGAGGGGCCCTATCTGATGGTTCTCTGTGAAGTAGTTTTTGTTCACCAGAACATCAAGGTCTAGTTGATGGTACTAAGGCAGCTGCTTTTCTGTCCCAGTAGAGCCCAAGCTCTACATTGATCAGGGGTTCCTGATTCAACTTCCCCGTGCAGTGTGCAGTGGGACATTCCTGCTTATCCGCAGGGCTAGCAGCCTCTTCAAGACTACTCTTGAGGCGGTTATGAGGAGGCTACTGTTAAGTGCCACCGGAGGAAAGACACGACTGACACTCAAATTAGTTGCAATAATCACACAGGCAATTTATTACTCACAAATCCTTTTGGTGTGCTCCTCTCGGCTGTCTTTGGTCAGAGCTCAGGGCGGCGTAGAGACAGTCCACATCAACGTTGGAGTCTGGGCGACTACTGCAGCACGGGGTGGGGGGGGGGGAGGGGGGAGCCTCAGCTTTAGTACCTTTTCTGGCCAACGCCTTTTAACAGGTGTCAAACTACAGTATTATCACCTCAAACCATCTTTTTTGGGAGTTTCTTGCAGGAAATCCCCTCTATGTCAATCTACTAAAATGTTTACATTAAACCACTTTTTAAGATGTTAATGTAAATAACACCAAACCACTTCTTATCTATGTATAACGTCACACACACACTAACTGGGCTCTGCTTGAAAGTCAGAGTCTGTTTATCACATTACAGAGTTATGGCACTAAGCCACTATATTAATTCTTATCCAAATGGCATAACTTTATTTAATTTTAATAATTGTTTTTAATATCTTTTTAATTACTTTTATGTATCTTCCATATTTTTATATTTCTATATATTTAATTACTATAACCTTATATTACTACAACATTTTCTCTTTCTCAATAGTCATAACCTTAGTACATTTTTATTAGATAAAATAATCTGCTTTAACAGCCAAAGCTGGTGCCTGTCACTTCGAAATTTCTATTATTATTATTTTAAATCAAATAGGCCTGTGTTACATTTTCTTCTATGTTTAGATTTGAATTTTGTTTAGGAAAATAGGGACACATTTCTTACATCTTAAAACAAACATTCAGGTGAGACAGTGACATTCTCTGTTGTTTTTTTCTTTGCTTCTTGGCTTCTAGTCGTTTTAAAAGACGCCGAGAAGATAGTAATATTAGGAGGCCTTACAGTGTTTTAAAATATTGAGTTTAAATGTTATTCCTGTAAATATATGAGTTGCAAGCAATCTCTGAATTAATATTAGGTAAACAGTATTAAATAGAGTTGGGAATTGGTCTTTGTCTAGAAGGAATCAGCCTGGGTTCAAATCTTGCCTTAATCTCATATGATTAAATAACGTTGGTGTAATGAAAACCGCACGTCTACGTTCTCTTTTACTCTGTACTTCTCACAGCAGGGGTCTAGGTTTCCCACATACCAAGCAGTTCTCTGACACCAGCTGGGTGGCCTACAATTTAACACTGTCCTGACACTACCTCGAGGCAGGGTCAGATACCGGAGGTGAAGGGCTCAGTCCCACAAGTCGGTTCTCCACTTTCACTTCAAGTGTCAATGGCAAGTCCCATGCTGTCACTTAAATGTCTGATGTACCAGCTACAAACTGGGGTTCTAGTGGCCCCTTCCTTGGGTTTGATAATTTGCTAGAATGGCTCACAGAACTCAGGCAAACACATTTGCTGATTTATTATAAAAAGATATAGTAAAAAAAGTACAAATGAACATTTAGATAGAAGAGATTCACAGGACAAGGTGTGTGGGAAGGGGCAAGAGCACCCATGCTCTGGGTACTCCAGTCTCCCAGCACCTCCTTGTGTTCATCAGCCTGTACTTTGGGGATTTCTACAGAGGCTTCATCACATAGGCATGACCATCAGTAACTCAACTTCCAGCCTGTAAAGCCAGTAGCTGGGGCCACCATCACAGCCATCTGGCCCATGCAAGTTTCGCATTAGATTTGGACAGTCGGTAATGAAACAATGGAGCCAATAACTGGTGAGCCATCAGCTTTAATTCTAGCTTGCACGCGGCGGGCAAGCAAAACACATACTGGGCTCCAAAACCCACTCATTCAGTGCTCACAAAGCTACTGATTTATCCAAGTTTCCTAGCATCAAAGGTTTCTAGCTCACCAGACTTATTCCCCTCTGTTCCCCATCTCCTTCTCTCTGCACAAACTGGCTTCTCCCTCAGCACTCCACCATCTTGACTGCTTCTCTTCTCCTCCACGGAGCCTTGATCTGTTCTCCTTTCTAATGCTAACCTCAAGAACTGAGAGCAAGCTCCCAGTCTGCCCCACTTTATAGTGTAGTAATCCAAACCTTTAAGCCAATCTACAAACAAGGAAGTCTCTGATACAAAGTCACTTATCTGAGACATACTGGGAGAATTCCTCATGAAAATTCTCCACCCTCCATCATCCAATCAGTTGAAGGTGTGGGACAAAGCTTACTCTTAAAACTTGCATGTGGGCAGTGCCATCTTTAACAAAGTGAGCATAATATATTTTATCTGCCCTACACAGCCCCTCTCGCTTTCCAGAATACTCACTGATGGTGGTAGTGTGGGTGGGGGGTTGCTGAAAGTTCCAAGATTCTGATCATGGCTTAGTCTTTCTAATGACCAGTCTCCATCCTGAAGCTATCCAAAGCCCAACAAGATTGACTCATTAGAATAAAAGACAATTCCATCATGCAGGAAATTCCAAGGGATTTAGGAGTTCTGTGTCAGGAACTGGGGCAGAGACTAGATAGATAGAAAAATAGATATTTCTTTTAATTGTTTAACACTAGAAAAAGCTTTAACCTTCTTGCCTTAATATCTTCATATCTAAAGTGATTAGAAATACCTCATAGAATCAATGTGAGAATTAAAGTAAACAAAACATTAAAGTGTTTATAACAAGTGGCTGATATTTAAGTACTAACAGTAGTATATAATACATGTTAGCTAATTAAATTATGCAGCTATTTAACTTTGCCTATTTCATCTCATGATGAAGTCAGTTAGATTTAGTGTACATTGATTAAAACAATGAATGTTTATTGCTTGCAACACTGTGCAAGAGACCATATTAGATATGTAGAAGTAGCTACAGTACCCTGAAGGCATGAAAAGAAAAATATCTAAATAAGTCTAAGAATTAAATTCAGGACTGACCAGGCGGTAACACAGTGGACAAAGCATCGGATGCGGAGGACCCAGAGGATCCAGGTTCGAAACCCTGAGGTCGCCAGCTTGAGCATGGGCTTATCTGGTTTGATCAAGGCTCACCAGCTTAAGCCCAAGGTCACTGGCTCGAGCAAGGGGTCACTCAGTCAGCTGTGGTACATATGAGAAAGCAATCAATGAACAACTAAGGTGCTGCAATGAAGAATTGATGCTTCTCCTCGCTCTCCCTCTGTTTGTCTGTCCTTTTCTGTTCCTCTCTCTCTGTCTCTCCTTGTCCCTGTCTCACACACACACACACACACACACACACACACACAGAAACACACACACAGAATTAAATGCAAATGTCTGTCACTAACAATAACAAGTGTAACACTTTTGAGGAAAGATTATCTTTATCTCCTAGTCAGAGTAGACTGGCAAATGTGGAGGTATAGATGGTTGATGAGCTGAATCTTGGAGGGTTTATAAAATTTAACCATTCAGAAGATGAAAGAGTGCTCTAGGCATATGGAACTTCAGGGACAAATATTTGAAAAATTAGACAATAAAATTCCAACAACAGCAATGATACAGCTACAAAAGCAAAGTAGAACATGCACTGAACATAAAACCAAGGCCCTTTGCTTCATTGTCTTATTTAATCTTCTTTATAAGCTTATAGAAAAGGTAAAATCATTATCCCCATTTAGTGGGGAGAGCAAAGCTTAGGCAATTCATTTGATTAAGGTTAGTAAATCAGCTGAGCTACCTAGATCTAATGGACTTTAGATCCCAAGTTCTTTCTCTATTTTTTGTTTCCTCCTAAATAATCTTTGTATATATGATGCCATTTAAGGTCCTTCATAACTAACCCACATCAGTGTGACTGTGGGCAGATTATTCAAGGTAGTTAATGAAATGTCAGGGAATTTTTATTCTCTCTTGTATAGAATATTCTCCATTGCTATTTGGAGCAATGGCATGATAGAATTTTTAGAAATATATTTTAATAATTTTCTTTGTTTACTTGCACAGGAATTCTTAAAACCTTCCACCATCACACTCCTTGTTCTTTACATGGCCAGACTGAATTGTATGTCTTATAAAGAAAGAGTCTAATGAATTGAGGGACAGATTATATTGGGGAAAAAACCCAGTATTTTTTCATTTGTATTTCTAGAAAAGCCCACCACAATCTTAGAGTCTTATCATATGTTTACACTTTTCTCAGAGAACTATATAGCACATTTGGTTCAGGCTTTAAGCTTCACATACCAAGACTTAGCCCATGTACTTATGCCATTGAAGAAAAAATACCACTTTAAATAATTAGATTTAGTTATGGCTATCAAGGAGCAATACATAATGAATTACCGTCTTTGGTTTATTGCTCAGAAAGCAACTAAAGGAGCCAAAATTGCTCAGTTACAAAAGGAAAAGACAAGATGAAGTTTGTTCCAACCAGTAAATCCATCTGTGTTCAAGCAAACAGCTGCTCCCTTTCCATTTGTTTCTTATTGAAATGCCCATAATTTATTCATCTCAGGATACACTTCTACATCTGTGGAATAATTTCTTTTAGTTTATCTAATTGTCTTTGAAATTAAATAAACCAATAAACAAGAGAAAAGATAAAACTCAAGGGGGATATGTGGATGTAGGAAAAGTTGTTGAGCAGAAAATATATTCCAGAACTAAAGGACTTTTGTCAGATGCTCAGTAATCACCATTGCATGCCTTGTCAGTTCGTCTCGAATTGAAATCCCCTAAATTTACACTTACAGCTCTTTGGATTATATTGCATTCACCTCCTGATATGTTCCTCCTTATTTTAACTATCTTTTAAAATGTTATAGAAGTAAGGTTCTTGAAAAATAACAATATTATCAATCTGCAGATCTTAGTTACCCAGGACTATTTTTGAGAGTTCAAAGGTGAATTCCTTCAAAGGCTATTCCAACTAGAGTTCAAATCTGCATTCCACACATTACCCATGTGATTTGGCATTTGCTCTTTTAAATTTTAATTATCTCTTTAATTAACTTTTTGACTTCCATCTTTCCAGAACGTTTACCTCTACAAAACCCTTCCCAGGCTGCCCAGCAACCAGCCGGAGAACAAGCTACAGGCATGTATTGTGTCTTATCAGGGGGTGGAGCCAAGGCTGTTGTCATTCATGTTGGCAAGCCTCTTATGCAGACAGAGAACTCTCTGCCTTAGGTAGAAATGTCCTGAGTTTCAGTCTCTGCTTTGTCATTTACTGACAGTGGAATCTTAGATTATTTACTTTGTCTGAGTTTTGATTTTGTTATTTAAAAAAATCCTATATCATAAAATTTAGTGAAACAATGAATATATCATTTTAATATTTTCAAAATACACAGGGCTTGGCACAGTAATACACATTTAATAATGTGAACTCTTATTTTTAAACTGGAATAAAGCATCAGTACGTTGTGGAGCTAGAGAATTTGTTGGCCAAATAAGTTTGTAAAATACGATTTCTATGTTTGCTCTCTTATAGTTTGCATTGGAACTGGGCAGCGTCAGGTATATGTGGTCTGTGAAATTACAAATTACCTTCCTGCTTGGGAAGGGCCATTATTTTGCTAATATTTGCTGGAGGAGAGGTTTTGGCGCCAGAAAGGTTTTAAAAGGACAGAAGGAGAAGGAGAAAGAAGCGAAGATGGCAAGGAAAGAGAGAGAAGCCAGTTTTGCGGAGAAAGAAACCATATTGGCAGCGTGAGAGCAGATGGGGAACCAGAGCTGAGGGGCTTTGCGAGCTCCTTTGAGACTGGTGAGGCCTTTGATTCTAGGAGAATCTGGAAAAGATTCTCCTGGTTGTGGAACCGGATAATGTATCAGTGGCTTTGTGAGCTCTGAATGAAGAGGGAAGTTTTTCCCTGTGTGTTTGCTCATCGGCCGGTGTGAGAATTGAATAAAGGGATGGCACACCGTTCTTTGGCTCCACTGTTTCCTTACCATCTGTCTGAATCTAAGAAGAACCCGCATGTGAATGGCCATGATGGCTGCGGCCCTTGGACTTAAACCCTGCAACATTCAGCAATTGGAAAATACGGTAGTTTTCTCCCTGGCTTCCTGAGATTTTCTTCCCCCTACACGGCTGACAAACAATCCTGTCCTTCAAAAGAAAAGATTGAGGGATAGGAGGGAGATTTTTCTTTTCTGCAAATTTTCCCCTAGAGTTGGTGGTCCACTTCAAAACACAATTGCTTTCCTTGATTATGTGGTCAAACGGATGCATTTGCTCCATGCAGCTCAATGCAATCATAAAGCCAAAAATAATCTCTGGAAGGGTGTCGCTGAGGCTGTTTTTACATACTAGCCAGTGCCCCGTCTTTCTGTTCAATTCTCATCAGTGACTTCGCTCTCCAGTGCGTTCCACCTCTCAGCACTGAATCCGCTCGCAGCCTGCCCTTTCAGACACTCTAATTTTCCTGCATTTAACCTTTAAAAAATTGACAGTCTTTCTCCTCTTTACAATTTTATGACTTTTGAGCCCATAGGAAGCAGAAAATAAAATGCCATTTATTTCCACCAAATTAAAAATCAAAGAAATTTGAAAAGAGAACAGAAAAGTAATATTAGACTGTCAAGGTCCTGCATGTGAAGGCATTGGATAATAAAATCAAAACGGATCATCAAGTATAGGTCAACTCATTTGCATTCAAGCATTTCTTTATATATGCCACCTAGGATTTTCTGTAAACCCCAAATACTTCTTATTTTGAAAGCATCTTCTAAAACATACTATTTGTATTTAACCATTATTTAATGAATATTAACATGCAGAAGAATATTAGGAAATACAAGAGTAGCTAGGGTTACAACCTTTAAGACATAAATTATTATTATTCATTATATTTGTTTAAAAATACTGTAAAAGGTTTTCACGCAACTTGTCAATCTGTGAATACTGAGTCCAGGCATATAACAGCGGGCTTTTTCTCAAATAATAAGAACACATAAAGTGTAGAGTAGCTATATTTGAAAACATGGTCAAATATAATCTAACAATGAAAAATGCATTTGAAATGTAAACTATGTTGGAAAAAATCTAGCCTTTGAAAACATTCAGTTACCTCCAAAAATGTGTGTGCGTGTGTGTGTGTCCCTGTTTTAAAACAAGCCATTTATCTTAATAGAAATCCTGTCCAGTGTTTGGACAGCTAGTTATCAACAAGGATGAAGGCTTAGTAATCTAGTGCTCACTAGAAAACTTGCTGGAAATTCTGGTCCACAACTTCCATCTTTTTTTAACAATTACAAATTATAGATAACCACTTCTCATTTTTTATATTTTCAAAAATCACTATGAAGGAAAATAAAATACGATATGTAGAACTATTCTAAATGCTAAAAATTAGCAACAACTAAGAGCATGCTATATAAAACAAGATATTAATAACCGGAGGTCCTGCTGAAACGGAAAAAATGACCCTGAGGTTTGGCTGCCTGTCTCCATGATACAAGTGCTGGTGAGAAGGTAAGAGGTTTATTCAAGTGTTGGCCACCCGAGAAGATGAGGGGACTCCTGTCTTCCAAACTCATCTTAGTTTTCTGCTGTAGGCAGGGGTTGTTATGAGGAGGGAGGTGGAGGGGAATAAGCAAAACTAGAGCAAAGGACTAAAAAAGAAGGGCGTTGAGAAAGGACTCCGCAGGATTTGTTCAGAGAAGTGGATGAACTCCCGTGCATCTCCGGGAGCTGGCATGTCTAAGAGCCAGAATTGGTCTCTTTGGTTGTTACAGAAACTGATGTCAGCAAGTAACTTACAAACTAAGATGTTTGCTTCATTTAACAAGTGTCCACAGATGCCCACAGTTGGGCTGTCTTTTTAGCCTTGAGTGAGAATCAGAATTGCAAGCCTCTGTGAGGTGGGAGTGAGGAAAAATGGTTATTCTCTTGGTTGACTGTTAACCCTTGATGTGTGTCAGCCAGAGGGGAACAAGCTTTTTAACTGTAATGAGAGTTTCGCCAGAGGTGAAAGTACAAGAATGATTACATACATTTGATTTATTACTGAATACACAATTGATTACCAAACTGATAATATTGGGTCATGGATATAAGAGCAACTGACTAGAAGATTTAACATTTTACTGGAATTCTTTTATAAACTTACTTTGTTAATGCATTCTTATTTAGCTCTATTTTATGGCTAGTCAGACTAAGATCAGGAAATCAATAATATAGCATATTTATTCCTGTTGCACAGCTAGAAAAAACCAAGTTTACAAGTATAATTGTCACAAATTTTTCATCTCACCAAATTGTACATAAACTACTTGGGTCCATTTTGTTGTTATTTCATTTTTTTAATTAACATGTTTTGTATAGGCAAGGATTATTGGGGTTGGAGGAAAGGGGGGATTTCTAGTAATGTACTTTCTCAGTCTATGTAACTTGTCTGTAATTTCTCAAGTACAGCATTGTAAATAAAACTCATACAGCAAAATTAAGACCACTTTTTCTTGATAACTTATTGGTGCTCAGTTCTAATTTGATCCTTAGCAATACAATATTTGGCCTGTCTCTCTGGAAAAGTATATGGAACCTTCTATAGGGTCTATGTTCACCAAGTTTTCTAATTATCTCTGCAAGTGTTATTAAATTTTTGGTCACAGTAGAAGTATAAAATTATAGAAGCTTAGTGTTAATTGGAGGCTATACCTAAACATGCACATGCTCACTGGCATGTGCACACATGTGTACTGGGTTAGCCCACCCAAGGCAGATCTCTTCCACTAGTTGCTTCTTCTCCAAATGGATCCATAGGCCCCCAGCAGTGGGAACTAATCATCCATTACGAATCAACTTTTTCAATGTTACCTCAACTCTCCACCCCTCTGAAAACTTTCTCAAGAAAAATAATGTGCTCAGGTGGGAAAACCTACAATCTAGGAGTCTCGGAACCTAAAGACTTAAGTTATTGGTGGAAAGGCAAGTTGTTATCAGACTTTTTTGCAGCCATTGCTCGTGCCACTATTTTTTTTAAGGATGTCATGCTGCTAAGGAAAGAGACAAGTCTAAAACCTTACATTATTCAGGAGTAAAAGCTTTCCCATTAGGCAGCATTCTCTAATCTTCCTTGGCGTACATTTCTATTTTCTTTGTCTTTTGATGATATTTTTAATGAAACATGGGGTTGTGATATTATCTTTACTGAGAAGCCATCTCCTTTAATTCTCCAAAGAGTTGAAGAAACTTCACTTTTCTCTTAACCAGTCTATGTAAATGCTCTAGTAGTGGGCTCTTCATGACTTGGGAGGGATGATGAGTGGGTCCATTTAAAGGCAATTCCCTGATGCCTCTTAGTAGAATAAGGAAGGGAGTGATGTCCTAGAAAAATTGGATGGCTTGGCAGAGAAATGCTATTAAAATAAATTGGTTACCAAGTGTTTATTACATTTTATGTTGGCCTCTCATCATAATCCTTCATAATGTGTTTAAACAATTAATTGCCATAATAACCAACTTTCTGAAGCTTGGAAAGGGACCCTGAGTAGATTGAAAAAGCTATAAATCCCTATTTAGGCAAGAAGGAGAAGAGGTTTTTGTTGTTGTTGTTAATTAATCACATATTAATTTTGCATTTATTGAGAGCTCACACTTAATGTGAACAATTCAATGTACTTAGAAAGACATATTAGCCCATTATGGTCTTTTCATACGCTATGCATTCAAGAGTCGAGGTCTGTTTCTCCTTGAGAGCAAAGGGTGCAAGGCAGGGACTCTTGGGGAAGAGTGAGTAAACATTTTCTGTCTATGAAAAACTCTCATGTATTCTAACACTAAGTGTAATATTCAAGGTGTCTGACTCTGCTCCATGCTTTCCTCCACTCTGTGTTCCCAGTAACTCAACTAAACTGAAATATCTTGTTTCTCAAGCACACCCTGCCCTGGTTCGGTCAATTATAATGAAAAGATTTGGGTGCTTAGTCTCCATAAAACACTTTATTTCATGTAATCATCACTTTCATTAAGTAAAAAAATTTGTTATAGGAGAGTTGACTTGGAATGGTGAACACGCATACAGTGTACAGATGATGTGTTGTGAAATTGTGTGCCTGAAACCTGTTTAATTTTGTTAACCAGTGTTGTCCCAATAAATTCAATAAAAAAAGCAATTTCATGAGGAAATGGATTTGATGATATTACTGACTTGCTCAGTTAGAAAAAGCAGAGCCAGTGCTTCATCACAGTAGTTGTCTGACTCCTGAACTCTTTTATGTATTTACATCTCTATCATCTATCTACTGGTATCTAGTGGTATCTATCAATCACTGCTCACAAAAATTATGGGATACTTTATCACTTCATATTCACTTTGAAATATCTTCTAATTTTTGTGAGCAGTGTATCTAGAATCTATCTACCTATCTAGCTATCAAAGTATGAGGAGGAGTTCTTTCAATATTAAATGTTAAAGATTATTCTCAAATGTCTATTAATCTTTGCTACTTGGGTCACTGGTCAAATTTAATAGTCAGATGCTAAAAACTTTTTGGAAACTCTGAATCTGGGTGGGATTACTGATATATGGGCTTCCCCATAAATTGATTAAGGAATCAGTCATTTTGTTCATAGACATCCACATTTAATACACATAGTTTATTTGTTTTGAACCATTCTTTTGTCTTGGTGGTATTATCTAGGATGCCAGTGTCAGGGTGCAAGGGCAAGCTGTCACTCTTCAGAATGCAGGCATAAATACAATCCCTGGGAAACCTTTGTTGAGTTCCTCAATCAGGCATTACCTCTTATTGTACTTTGTGTGAAATGTTACATTCATATTTATTACGCCCACTAAACTTTATTTCTTTTCAGAACTGAACCTAAAAAATGTTCTTTTTCCTATTCCTTTTAGTATCTAGTACAGAGTTTTCGGCACATTTTGGGTGGTGACTACAATCATCAGAAGATGGTCATTTATATGTTCCCTTTTTGTATGATCATTATGGCATGGGAAAAAACTTTTCCCGGTAATTCTATATTTTTTCATAGATTTGAGATATAATTTATTAATTAAGAATAAGCTAAATAAGTTGGATAAGTTTTACAATGTTTTTTTTTTTCATTTTAGACAATGAGGGAGAGAGAGAGAGAAGGAGGAGAGGAGCAGGAAGCATCAACTCCCATATGTGCCTTGACCAGGCAAGCCCACGGTTTCAAACCAGCGATCTCAGCATTCCAGGTCAATGCTTTATCCACCATGTCACCACAGGTCAGGCAAGTTTTACAAAGTTTTAATGCTTTTAATGCTTTCTTTGGGTTAATCACCAACAATCTTTGTGATTATTACTATTATCCTTCTTTGAAGAGTAAGAAGAAGGGAACTTGTAACAGTTTTCATAATGAATGTGGTCTGTGAAACCCTTCTGGTCCCCAAGACCTTCTTATGGTGCTTGTTTGGTCAAAGTATTTTAATAACTGAGTCCTCGTTTACCATTTTCACTCTCATCCTCCCACCTGTGTGCAGTGCAGCTTTCACAGGTTGAATGAGGAGGAATTTTAGAATGAGGGCCTGCATATTCTTGTGTTTTACAAAGTCCTCAGCTTTCATTTTTAGTCGGATAAGCAATGGTAGATATAGACCATATACACAAAAGCACTTTGGGGTTCTTCAGTAATTTTTCAAAGTATAAAGGATCCTGAGACCAAAAAGTTTGAGAATGGCCACCTTCAAGGAGCTTATGCCTTGTGTTCTGCAAGGAGCACAACCCATTTCTAGGAGAAGGAAACTGAAGATACAAATATCCTCAGTCTGCTGATCTATCTCCTCAGTTTACTGTGTCTTCTTGACATGACATATTTTTGGCTATCAGAATCCCCTCCACTTTAGTAAAGATATTCAACTTTCTTAGAGGATAGCTTTTATGTCTCTAGCAGAAGAGCCCCAGTTACATTTACCTTAATTAGTAAGCAATATTTTTATCAGGTTCTCTCTTATATCTCTTGCTTCCAATATTATTACAAAAGTCTACCTGGAATTCAATTGATTTTGAGACATTTGATATGATTATAACTTCACTGTGTGGCCAGTGAGGAAGGAAGCCTATGTGCCTATCTATCCCTGATGCTTTTTGTTTCTAGTTTATTTATTTTTTTGTCCCCAGTGGCTTCTATGGAAGTTAATCTCTTTGATAGTCATAATATAAAAAATAAAAATTGCATGCATAATAGTCTTTGAAACAGCTCAGATGTAAGAATTACTGAATCCTTTTAGGTTGCTGTCTGACTCTGATTACTGGAAGAATACCTAAAAGAGCTGCCAAATTGGACACATTTCTGTGTGATATACACTAAGAAAAATTTTACAAATTTTTTTTTCTAAAATACTGGACTTTGATCTAAGTTTTTCTGAGCCAAACAATGTGTTTTTAGACATTTATGCTTCATACAAATTATGATAGAATTCTTTCTTCAAGTTTTAAATATACTGCTCACAAAAATGAGGGGATATTTCAAAATGAATATGAAGCGATGAAATATCTCCTCATTTTTGAGAGCAGTATATATATATTTAGCATAACAAGAATAAGAATAAATTGATAATATTTTAGAGAAATTATCAGTGTTAGAGTTTTAAAGTGATTTTCTTAAATTTTAAATTATATAGATCCCCAATTTTCTTCTTATTAAAATTGAACTATATTGGCATAACATTGGATAACATAATGACACAGGTTTCAGTTGTCCAGTTTCACAACACATCTCTGTACACTGTATTGTTGTTCACCACCCCAAGTCAAGTCTTCATCCACTACCACTTATGCCCACTATACCCTCCTCCACTCCTCCCTCCCCCTCTCCCCCCAGCAACCACCACACTGCTGTTCATGTCCATGAGGTTTTTTTTTTGTCTTTTATTTTTTGTTCTGTTTTGACTCAAAAAGATTCGATTGCAAGTTGTAAAAAAAGCATAAGTAATAGTTGATGATTTTTTAATATGTCAAAATTCCTTAAATCAAACCAATACCTAATAAGTGCGAGCACTTTCCAACATCCCAGTCATTTCATTTGCTCCGGATTTTCTGCAGTTCATGAATAATACTGATGGCTGCCGTTGAATCGATTGTGCAACAATCCACATGGATCATTAAGACAGCTGAAATGAGCAGATCTGCCATGGGGCGGTTTGTTTATTTTATGTGTATAGACGTAGTTTTAATTCCCAGCACAGAAGTCCCAGGGAAATATTTTTAATACAAATTTTTTTTTTTTGACTGAGTACATATAAAAGGGTCATTTTCTCCCATGCTATAGGGAACAAGAGATCAGGGACTTGGTCTCAGCGTGTTGACACTGCATTTAAGGTTTGTAACAAAGTACCTGATTCTCAGCCCTACTGGTTGGAACTGGGCTCTGGTAAATTGACACCAGGAAATCTCCTGCAGGTGTTTTGACACTGAGGACAGAGTGACTCTTTTCCTGAATGGGAATAAAATGCCCCAAGGATTGTGATTCTAATGCTTTCTGGATTTTTGCAATTTGCTCTCTCCACATCTGGTTGCAAGCAAGGCCTGGATAATATAAAAGATGAATGCTTCTAAAGAGGTTGCCAATTAAAAACTCTCACTCTCCGCTATAAGTTTCTTGGATGAGAACGGAGTCTGAAAGCTAGTGACAGCACCAAGTTGATGCTGGTTTTGAGAAAACATTTGGGAAAGAGGTAAACACTGCTTGCTGTCTGCATTGAGAATTTCTGAACTCGGACAGACACAGGTAAAACATGAAAGAATATTCACAAAGCACCTATGAGAGAAACCTAGGTAATACAATGACTACATCCCAAGTCATAGCCTTAATCCATTAAACAATTTTTAAAAACCACTGTAGAATTCAGTAACACAAAGGAACTTGGATAGGAGCATTGCAGTTTATAAAAATGAAACCTGACTCTGGTTTTGATGAATAGCTATTATGGAGTACTGTAACTATTTATTTGCATGTGCCACTATTTCCGTGAAGTCTATAGGTGAGACAGGGAAGTCAAATGACTTTTCCCCTTTTGCAATATCTATGAAGCCTGTAGAACAAAATAACTTGTTTTTAGATTGTCAGCTACTAATCTTTGACTTGACTTGGCCAGATGTTCCTTGGTTGTTATTTTTATAAATGTTGGGTTTGACTTCTTTTGGCCTCAGCTGGTACATAATTGCCTGCTATTTTTCTCTATATATGTATATATTTTTTACCTTAGCAAAAGGGAAAGCACTGGGAATACAAATAAACACAAAAAAATGATGAAGTTTTACTTTTTTTTCATGACTTTCTAAATAGAATGTTGAGTCACATTAGAAAAAAACATTCTTTTTAGTAAACTTCTCCCTCCTATATGTCTTCTCTGTGCTTCTTGGATATGTCAGAAACTCTTTGAAGTCCTTTGGAAGTAGCTAGTTACCTGAAAGGAGATTTGATGATGGCTCAGGGTCACTTAGAATGGCCTTCTTATTTTAGGTTTTATATCAGTGCTAGCAAACTCTTGCATGTTGATATGATGTGTGAATCTGTTTGACAAAAGTGTCAAGGCTTCAGAGGGAGTTTTTTGAAGACTAAAATCAAAGCTGCTCTTACAAGTAATTCAATATTTGTTCCTCATAATAGCCAAAGAATACAATTGACCTTTGAATAATGTAGGAGTCAGGGACTCCAACCCCACACACAGTAAAAATTCAAGTTTATCTTTTGACTCCCCAAAATTTAACTATTAGTAGACTGCTCTTGCCCAGAAGCCTTATTGATAACATAAATAGTTGATTATCATATATTTTGTATGTTATATATATTTTTACTGTATTCTTACAAGAAAGTATGTTAGGGAAAAGAAACTGTTATAAGAAAGTCATAAAAAAGAAAAAATACATTTGCAGTTATTTATTGGGAAAAAGATGCATGTAAGTGAACACATATAGCTCAAGTCTATGTTGTTCAAGGGTTAACTGCTTTTTATATTTTATAGCTATTATTACAGTAGGAAAATATTAAATATATAGCAAACTTCATGAGAATTAATAAGCCATTATTAAATTGAATTTGTTTGAAATATTCTAAACATATATTCAGAGACAGATAAAGTGCACACACATAAACACGCTATAGATCTGAAGTTTTCTCTTTTCACTCTAATGATTTGCATCTCATTCAACATAAATGATCCATCACATATATGCATTATTTCTAGTAAAAGATACTTTATTCAATTAATGTCTTATATGCAAGGCACGTTTGCTTTCTTTATTCTCAATCAACAGCATGTCTGTGCTTGAGCTAAGGAATGCATTCAGATGTGTGTGTGTGTGTGTGTGTGTGTGTGTGTGTGTGTGTGTGTGTGTTGCTTTGTTTTGCTTTTCCCCTCCTGCATTTCCACCTACCTCTTCCATCCATTCTGAAGATACCACAGTGTCACAGGTGGGGTCATGATGCAAAATCTACATTCTTGGAAGAAATTAGAACCTTCAGACCAGGTAGAAGAACTGCAGAAAAGAATTAGTTGATAAAATAAAAGTATCTTAGAGCAGCAAGAAAAAGAGAAGGGCTGTTCTTCCAACACAAATTGGAAGGAGAAAGAAAGAGGGAGTGTGCAGGAATTGATGGAAAAAGTGAAGAAGGATATGCATTTTATACTCCATCAGAAGAGACCCGACCTTGAGCCTGCACAGCAGAGCGTACACATGGAGTGACTGGGCAATCTCAGTAAGACCCTCTTGTCCCCAAGGTGGTGGGAATGAACTGAAGCTAGTTTAGGATAGGGCCCTGAAGAATGAGTCAACAGCAACCTCACCTGCTACCTAGGTACTGCTGAGCTGGGAACAGCTTCTCTCCTCACCACCTCCACTCCCCTGACAACTTTAAGATTCTTTAAATCTGTCTGCGGAACAACACTGTGAGGGGCAGGGATCCTTGGCCTGATGCAGGCTAAATGTTTCATCAGCTTGGCCGGTAAAAATACAGTTAGATAATGAGCACAATTCTATATTCTTGTGTGTGTATGTGAGTGTGTGTGTGTGTGTGTGTGTGTGTGTGTGTGTGTGTGTGACAGAGACAGAGAGGGACAGATAGAGACAGACAGAAGGAAAGGAGATGAGAAACATCAATTCTTCTTTATGGCTCCTTAGTTGTTCATTAATTGTTTTCTCATATGTGCCTTGACTAGGGGGCTACAGCAGAGTGAGTGACCCCTTACTCAAGCCGGTGACCTTGGGCTTCAAGCCAGTGACCCTGAGCTCAAGCCGGATGAGCCTGTGCTCAACTTGGCAACCTCAGGGTTTCGAACCTGTGTCCTCTGCATCCCAGTCTGATGTTCTATCCACTGCCTGGTCAGGCAACAATTCTATATTCTTCCATGTGGAATTTGAAGTCCATGACTCTTATCAAGAACAAATATATTTTCCCCACATTAGAGAGAAATAACTTGAAGTTCAGAGAGTTTAAATAATGTATTCAAGAACATCAAACTGGTAAAGAGCAAAGCCAAGATATGAACATTCTAGTCTGTCTGACTTTCAGGATCCACAATTCATTTATTGTGTTTTCCTGTTATCTAGTACCAGAGCAATAATCCCAGATCTTTAAATGAAAGTCATGTGCATGGACGGTCCATGGGCAGTTGTGCCTGTGACAGGGAGAGAGAATCTAGTTTAAAAAGGGAAGCAAGCAGTCTGCAGACAAAAATTGAGTTTGCAAATTCGGTTTACAAGTAATAAAGCTGATGCTCTAAAGTCTTTTTGATTCCCAAGCTATTTCTCAACTGGCTCAAAGTGTTTAGGACAAAGTGATATGATTAATATAGCAGGATCCAACCATTTTCTAACCAGCACACATAGACACAGTATTTGGAAACAAAATTAAAGACAGATTTATAGCTCTAAAATCTATTCTTACTATCATTCTTTAGCCAGGTAGTTCAGAGAAATGTATATTACATCATAGAACATTGAAGTATGTATTTAAGACAAGAAAGATTTAATGTCTTCAGGAAGCTTATAAGACTTTCATGCGTCCTTCAGTGCAGTTCTGCAGAACATGACCCTTTTAGCTTTATTGCAAGTTCATTTCGTGTTTCTATTCTCTCTAAAATTTTTGAAGCTAATTTCTAGTTTTTATTTCTGCACTTCTGTTCCTTCAGAAGATCTACTTAGCACTTTTTAAAGTTGTTTTTATTATGGTTTCTTATCTTAGCAACATTTCTTTATGTTAATTTGACCTTTTTATTTGTCTTTATTCCCTCTTCAACTTCAGTACTTTCTATTTTGTTAATCTGATGAGGTCAATAAGTTTTTTGGTTTTGTTTCTTTCTTTTTACAGGAACAGAGAGAGAGTCAGAAAGAGGGATAGACAGACAGGAACGGAGAGAGATGAGAAGCATCAATCATTAGTTTTTCTTTGCCATTGCGACATCATAGTTGTTCATTGATTGCTTTCTCACATGTGCCTTGACTGCGGGCCTTCAGCAGACTGAGCCACCCCTTGCTGGAGCCAGCGACCTTGGGTCCAAGCTGACGAACTTTCGCTCAAGCCAGATGGGCCCATGCTCAAGCTGGCGACCTCGGGGTCTCAAACCCAGGTCTTCCGCATCCCAGTCCAACGCTCTATCAACTGCACTACCGCCTGGTCAGTTTTTAACCTATATATCTTGGGACTTGTTGGTTGTGATTTTCAATCTCATTCCAATTTTTCAAATGTTTCTGTCAGAGACCTCAGATAAGGAAGGATCATTCTTTTGGGAAGTGGTAATTGCACAGAGAATGGAGCAGTAAACAAACACCGTATACTGTAATTTAAACTCATTCAAATAAAAATTTGGAAAATATTTTTTTCTATGGGGTATTTATTAAAAATATTATATATAGCACACATTCTCAAAATAATAATTGCTATCATAATATTTAACATGCATTATGCCAGGAAACTTTCTAAAAAGTTTATCTCTATTAAGGTATATCATCTCCATAATAACCCTAAATATCAGGTACAATTATTAGACCCCAATTTAAAGATAAGAAAATTGAGACAGAGGTCATATACATAAGGAGTAGCAGCACCAGGAGTCTCTATCTTATGTGTCTGTGTTTAAAGCCTATGGTTAGTAAAATTTATTTATTGCCAAATCTTAATCAAAATGTTATTAAAGAGTCAGATAAAAAGGTCAAAATATATTGATGATTAAGAATAGAGGGTCATTTTCTTTCTTATTCAGATAAATATCCCCATCATTCATGGATAAGTATAAGGACCCTTCTTCCTCTCCCACTTTCCTTGGATGATTGCTCCCTCACCTTAAGTGCGACCAGAATGGATAGGCTGACTCAAAGTTCATCACCTCTGTAACCCAGGTCCTCAATTTCACTAGAAATTATTTCATTTCAGGTTAGGGCATGAAATATAAATGGCTTCCTTTTGGTTCCAATTGACTCCTGGGAACTAAATCTAATGTTGGATAAAACGTGCTTCAGATTGTTAGCTAAAATGACTGTGAAATCTACTTGAAAACTTGAGAACTTTAGAATTATAGAATTCAGAGAACAAATCTTATCACCACCTCTATTTGAATGGCTCTGGATAAATCTCTCTCTTTGATGCTCAATATCTTTTTAAAAACTTTTCTGAATGTCTTTTTTATTGACTTATAAAGAGAGAGGAAGGAAGAGAGAGAGAGAGAGACAGGAACATCGATTTGTTTCTGTATGTGCCCTGACCAGGAGTTGAACCGACATCCCTTATCTAGGTCCAATGCTTGAGTACTGAGCTATTTTTTGCGCCTGTGGCTGACGCGCTCCAATGGAGGTATCCTCAGTGCCAGGGGCCACATTCAAATCAATCAAGCCACTGACTGTGAGAGGGTAAGAGTGAGAGAAGGGGGCGAGGGAGTGGAGGAGAAGCAAACAGTTGCTCCTTTTATGTGCCATAACTGGGAATTGAACCTGGTCCATCCATACGCCAGGCTCTATCCACTGAGCACCAGCAAGGGCCCATTCAAAATTTTGAAAGTGGTTAGAAACAGGGCATGCATGCAAAACCCCAGGTATATAGGTTCTCAATTACTTTTAACATAATTCTATCCAAACAAAATTATCCTCCCTAAAAGAGGGGAACATTTATTGATACTTTATCTTAAACATTTCTCCCTAACAACAATAAAATATTTAGAAGATTTTTTTCCGAGACCATAAATAACTTATATGTGATGACCAACAATTTAATTAATTAGAATGGCTCAAGCTAATTTTAAGTGACTGAAAGACACATAACAAGTAATTCACATAGTATGGTCAGTCAGTGTTAAAGAATCAGAAACACAGAGTTGCTTCAGAGCTTTTGTTCCGGTGAAGTGGTTCTGTCCTGGATTCATCAACTCTGTGGGTGTAAAAAGACAGCAGTGGGGTTGAGTAAGCTTATTAGTCAACTCAGGGTGCTACAACGAAATACCACAACTGGGTGATCTACGTAACAGACGTTTATTTTCTCATAGTTCTGGAGGCTAGAAGGCGCCAGTAATCAGGTTCTGATAAGAACTCTTTTTCTGTTTTGCAGATGGCTGCCTTCTCACATGTGTTCACATGGCCTTTCGTTGGTGCATGCTGGTGGGGAGATAGAGAGAGATAAAGAGAGAGATCATTTTGTTTTCTTATAAGGGCACTCTCTGTACCTGTTCTTCTAATTTTATTTCTAATTTTATTATGAAGTTTTCACTGTCATAGCCTATACTAAATTTAATCACCTCCCCCAAATCCTACCTCTAAAACCATCACATTGAGGGTTAGGGCTCTAATATATGAATGGGGGGAGCACATAGACATTTAGTTAATAACAGAGCTGCTTTAAACATTTCAGAACAGTGAAATAGAGTTCATATATTTACCCTCTGTAGAACAACTCAGACTAGTACAATCCACAAAAGTCTTACCTGTAATTTTACTAACTCTGTGTAGTAACAAATAATTGTCTCACACTGATTATGAATTTAGATCGATGTCTAATTACTGAAACAGAACACTATTATTAATAAAATTCAGTTTAGTGGAGAAAATATTTCAAAATACAGTGTCTTTGGTGCTGCAAGGATAAACTGAATAATTTCAGGTCTAGTTAATAAAAACAAAGGTAGCATGGAGTTAAGGGAAAGAAATCAGCCCAGACCTAAGACATGGTGATTATTTAATAGCCTGGCAAAATGATTTTTCTCTCAGTACTTAATGAGCTAACAAGAAGTTTTCTAAGAAAACATAAGGCATTTCTGAAAGAAAGTTAAAATGTATAATATGCAAAGTTCATGGCTCAAGTGACCAGGTAGCCATGGTAGGATATTCTCATCCTTAATATCAAATTTTAACCTGACCAAGCAGTGGTGCAGTGGATGGAGCGTTACACTGGGACCCATAGGACCCAGATTCAAAACCCTGAGGTCTCCTTCTTGAACGCGGGCTCACCAGCTTGAGCACAAAGTCACTGGCTTGAACCCAAAGATTGCTGGCTAGAACAAGGGATTGCTCACCCTGCTGTAGCCCCCTAGTCAAGGTCCATATGAGAAAGCATTCAATGAACAATGAAGGTGCTGCAGAGAAGAATTGATGCTTCTCATCTCTCTCCCTTCCTGTCTGTGTGTCTCTATCTGTCTCTCTCTCTCTCTCTAACTCTCTCACTGTCTCTGTCAAAAAATAAATAAATAGATAAAATAAAATTTTAGAGTATGGTATCTCAAGACATTTTGTCGAGTTGTAGAGATGGGCAGTGAAGAGAGAAATGAGTATAATCCCTGGAACCACAACAGGACCAGGGCAGAGAGCAGCTGATAGGATGTAATCATTAGTTAGTGAATATCTCACTGAATGACTGAAAGCATATTAGATACGGCAGTGGCGACTACAGCATAGTAAGGTGCTGTAGTATGGCCCAATAAAATAAGTACACCCTTGCAAGACAGAGGAGTTAAAAACACAAGAAAATCCTGAGAAAGAACAACTGTTCCTATAAAGCTTTTATACCAGAGGATCAAAGCTCTAGTAATAGACTATCTTGTTGTCAAGTAAATGCATTGGGGTATCAGGAGTCTCTAAGTTTCCAGCTACATACCCAAGTAAAATAATACCTTCTTGTGACGAAGTATTTACAGGCCACTGATCTCATCTCTTTTGCTGCTTTTGCAGAGGACTGAATATAACTACCCCAGAGTAATGTGTCTCTGACTGACTTTCAAAGATTTATTTAGGAAAAAAAAATTCTGCTATCAAGTCCCACACTTACTAACAGCTTCATTTGTTTAGTCCTAGCAGTTTACCAAGTGCTTTTCACACATTTTCTCATTTGGATTTTCACAACCAGTGAGGCAGAAGTCACACCCAGGTTATTCCTGTTACAAATAAGCAAGGGAAGTCTTGTTCAAAAACATGGCCGAGTTCAAGCTGTTGATTAAGGGGCAGAGTTAGATCATTAACACAAGTCTTCCAGTTGCCAGTTCTTTCAGCTAAATCATGTTGACTCTAGATAAATACTGTCAGAAAACATTTTTGTTTGTAAAGTATATTACTTATACACTAATAAAAATTTCATTTTTCTTTTGTAATTTAAAGAATACTTTATCAGTTTCTTTCATAGAACCCATGCAGATAAGACCTGACACAGTTAAAACAGTGCATTACCCCTGTACAACTTGAAAAAATTATGTTGAATATTTCTAGACCAATATGGCTTTTAATCTCTGCACAATGCCAACATGGAACAACTGAGATACTTTTTCCAAAGTTGACAGCACAGCTTAAGTTTTTAAAATTCAAATTACATATATATACACACATATATACTTATATACATATATATTTATGTAAGAAGACCAGTAGCAGTATACTATATATCAATGACATCAACAGCTTTTCCACATTCTGTACTAATTTGAACAAAATTATATAGACATCTAACACATTCCATTTAAAAAATGTAAAAAAAAAAAAACAAAACAATCCCCAGAAAACTGCAAAGTTCTGTTATGGCTTTGTACTTGGCACTATGTTTTTAATTAGCTTCTCTGTCATCAACTGGAAAGAAAATATTCTAGACTACCATCATTCAAAACAGCTTTGATAAATCACAGCCACTACTACATTCATAGACAGGTACGAGGTATTTTCCACTCACAGAAGTATGATATAATACTGTCCTGTATCTGTGATACAAGAAAATATAATTAGAAAGGAGTATTTGAGACTTGATTCTATTTTTCCAACAGAAGGCCTGGAGGTAGGTAGGACTCAGCTCTGGTGAAGAAATGCACCTTCTTCGAAAGGATTCCTCTTTATTAGGGGCACGGTTCTGATTCCTTACTGCTCTTCATGAACATCAGCTAAAAGCCATTTAAGAAAGTCCCCCTCCTGTAAAAACACAACACCCACTGGAATCTTCATACAAAGGAGACTGAGTGGAGGCAAGCAGAACTCAAGCCAACTAATACCTTACAAAATCTGTTGTGTTTGCATGGCAAGAGCTCCATGGCAGAGAAGTCATGCTAAGCAATGGTTCAAAGCTTCAGGCCACAAATACACAACATCATTTCGAACAAAAACAGTAGTCAAGCGTTGCCCACTGGGCTATGTTCAGGATGCTGATATCACGATTGCATCCTCAGCTCCATCACCCAGGAAGAAGGGGAAATCGGTTGCTGTAATTTGATTGTATTCAACTCAATTACCAAGCTGCAAAAAGAGCAAGCTGCCAGAATAAAGAATAGGACTCCTCTCTCCAGCCCCAGTTCTCTTCAATTCTGTACCAGCAAGCCCACCAGTGCTGAAACCACATCCCAAGGGCTAAAGGGAGCAGGAGCCAAGTCTGACCTGTTAGTTGGGATCACTATTGTTCGGGTGGGGCTGCTCCTCCGCAGTGCTGTTTTCCTCTTATTTTCCAAGATCCCGTTCGTCTTGATCTGTGTAAAGTGAAGATAGAGACTATGACTGTCAGACATCTGAGATGGTTGTTAAGTCATCTCATGCTTTAAAAAGAAAGATAAAATTATACAGTATAATTATGTTAACCTTTCTACTTAGGCCATATTTTCTAACTCTTTAATTATCTTTGGTGGGTATCATTTCTCTGTCTGATTATTAGAATTTGTGGTAAGCAGTGAGATAAAGTTACCATAGTGTTTCTTGCAAACACAATCTTTCACAATAAATAATTATGTGTAGAAAAAATGAACAGTTAAGAACATAACAAGCCTCAGCAATTTTAAAAAGAAAAAATAAAGCAGGAAGTATCAGTCTTCCAGATATCAAGGTATATTACAAGTCCATTGTACTCAAGACAGCCTGGTACTGGCATAAGAACAGGCACATAGATCAATGGAACAGAACAGAGAACCCAGAAATAAACCCACACCTTTATGGACAACTGATATTTGACAAAGGAGGAAAGAGCATACAATGGAGTAAAGACAGCCTCATTAACAAATAGTGTTGGGAAAATTGGACATCTACCTGCAAAAAAAGGAAACTAGACCATCAACTTACACTATTTACAAAAACAAACTCAAAATGGATAAAAGACTTAAATGTAAGCCGTGAAACCATAAGCATCTTAGAAGAAAACATAGGCAGCAAGCTCTCCGACATCTGTAGCAGCAATATATTTGCCGATTTATCTCCATGGGCAAATGAAATAAAAGGCAGGATAAACAAATGGGACTATATCAAACTAAAAAGCTTTTGCATAGCTAAAGACAATAAAAACAGAATAAAAAGACAAACCACACAATGGGAGAACATATTCGACAATACATCTGATAAGGGGTTAATAACCAAAATTTATAAAGAACTTATAAAACTCAAAACCAGAAAGACAAACAATCCAATCAAAAAATGGGCAAAAGAAATGAATAGAAATTTCTCCAAAGAGGACATACAGATGGCCAATAGGCATATGAAAAAATGCTCAACATCACTAATCATTAGAGAAATGCAAATTAAAACCACAATGAGATATCACCTCACACCAGTCAGAATGACGCACATCAGTAAAACAACACAGAATAAGTGCTGGCGAGGATGTGGAGAAAAGGGAACCCTCCTGCACTGCTGGTGGGAATGCAGACTGGTGCAGCCACTGTGGAAAACAGTTTGGAGATTCCTCAAAAAATTAAAAATCGAACTGCCTTTTGACCCAGCTATCCCACTTTTAGGAATATACCCTAAGAACACCATAGCACTGTTTGAAAAGAAGAAATGCGCCCCCATATTCGTGGCAGCATTGTTCACAATAGCGAAGATCTGGAAACAGCCCAAGTGTCCGTCAGAGGACGAGTGGATTAAAAAGCTTTGGTTCATATATACTCAGCCATAAGAAATGATGACATCGGATCATTTGTCACAACATGGATGGACCTTGATAACATTATACTGAGTGAAGTAAGTAAGTCAGAACAAACTAAGGGCTATATGAGTCCATATATAGGTGGGACATAAAAATAGACTCAGATACATGGACAAGAGTGTACTTTACCCGGGGGGAGGGGGAGGGGGAGATAAGGGAGGGGGTAGAGAGAGGGGAGGGGCACAAATAAAACCAGATAGAAGGTGATGGAGGACAATTTGACTTTGGGTGATGGGTACGCAATATAATCAAATGTCAAAATAACCTGGAGATGTTTTCTATGAACATATGTACCCTGATTTATCAATGTCACCCCATTAAAATTAAAAAAATAAAAAAAATAAAAAAGAGTGCACAACTAAAGGAAACAACCAAGTGTAGCAACAAGTTGAAGCTTCTCTCTCCTTTTTCACCTCTCTCCCTCTTTCTCTTTCTCTCTCTCAAATAATGGAAAATTAAAAATAAAATATAAATACAAAAAATGAACATAACAGAGCCTATTTTCTACAAATAAATGAATAAAAGAAGTGCTGATAGTTAAGAGATTATTAAAATGGTTCTTTCACAAAACAGCAAATTAGGAGTGAACAGTAAAAAAAAAGTGTTTAAGGATAAATCAGCACCAACTGTCTTAAAGAAATGCTATCATTCTTATAGTACTATGGTTTTAACTGGTAGTTCTCATTCTTACATGTTAACATTAGAAACTTTATATCCTGGGACCACATCCTTAAACATTTTACAAAATTGTGTTATTATATGAAATAAGATGAAGAAAAGAATTTTTGATGCAGGAGATATGAGTTAAGATTAATAATTGTGTGTTTTACGCATAAACCTTGCATACATATTTTTGTTTACTTTTCCTATAAAATATTTATTTTTACCTTAATTTATAGCCAAATAAACTGAAGTGTTAGGAAATCAGGAATTTCCTACAAATATCATATAGCTCTTTTGCTAAAAACTCAGAAACAGACTTGATTTTGTATTTTAGAGTTGAGACATTCCATTTTTTTCACTTTACCTTTTTTTTTCCATTTTTTTTTTTTTAACAGGGACAGAGATAAAGTCAGGGAGAGAGAAAGATAGGGACAGACAGACAGGAATGGAGAGAGGTGAGAAGCATCAATCATTAGTTTTTCATTGCCGTCGCAACACCTTAGTTGTTCATTGATTGGTTTCTCACACGTGCCTTGACCACAGGCCTTCAGCAGACCGAGCAACCCCCTGCTGAAGCCAGCGACCTTGGGTCCAAACTGGCGAGCTTTTGCTCAAGCCAAATGGGCCTGCGCTCAAGCTGGCGAGCCCGGGATCTCGAACCTGGGTCTTCTGCATCCCAGTCCGACGCTCCATCCACTGCGCCACCGCCTGGTCAGGCTCACTTTACCTTTTAATCTATTCCACATGATTCATGTATCAATTTTCCTATCACCCATTCGAGCTAAGAAAATAGAGGGCATTTAATTTTTAAAGTTTGTGCTGCCTTTGCCTTCTCTATACTGACAATGTACAGGATGATCAGAAGCCACCTTTCAGTGGTAGAGCATCAACCTATTGTGTGATGTCCCAGGTTTGATTCTCTGTTAGGGCACACAGGAGAAGCGACCATCTGCTTCTCCACCCCTCCCCCTTTCCCTTCTCTCTCTTTCTCTCTCTCTCTCTCTCTAACTCTTTCTTCCTCTCCTACAGCCATGGCTTGGTTGAAGCAAATTGGCTCCGGAGCACTGAGGATGGCTCCATGACCTCATCTCAGGTGCTAAAATAGCTCAGTTGCCAAGCGACGGAGCCCCAGATGGGTAAAGCATTGTCTGGTAGGGGGCTTGTCAGGGGAATCCCGGCCAGTCGGGGCACATCCCGGAGTCTGTCACTCTGCGTCCGCACTTCTCATTTAAGATAAAATTTTTTAAAAAAGAAACCACTTCCCTTATACATTCAGAATATCAACATTCATAAACACACTCTGTGTTCTTATCTGTGAAGTAGCATCAACTTTCACATGTATATGTTGGACTTTAATTTTTTCTAAGGGAATGCAGTTTGCTGGCTTCTTTTGTGCTATAGCCACATTTGTCCCCAGAACTGAATTATCCCTGACAATACACAGGGACAGAAGACTTCCCCAGCCACCTGAAATGCAGATGGGATTCAAGCCTGCAATCCACTCTCTAGTCTGACAAGCTGTGGGAATTTATGGTGACCACCAGTTGCATCCCCAAGGGCCTGCCAGTTTTGTAAACTCACAGTCATTGAAGCTGGTTTTAAGAAGGTGTCTTAATCTGGGTTGCTAGAATAAAGTGCCATAGATTGGGTGGCTTATAAGCAACAGAATTTATGTTTCTTAGTTCATCAGGCACTTGTTCTGCAGAGGGCCCTCTTCCATGTTGTAGGCGGCCAATTACTCATTGCATTCTCACACAGGTGAGTAGAATGAAGAAGCAAGCTCTCTAATGACTCTTAAAATGACAATTCCATTCATGAGGACTCTGTTCTCATGATCTCATCGAATTCTGCTTTACCTCCCAGTGACCCTGCCTCCTAAGACCATCACACTGCAGGGTAAGATTTCAACATATGAATGGGGGCTGAGATGCTCAAGCATCCAATTCACAATAGAAGGGATGGTGGAAGTAGGCTGGATTTTGAGGTCGGCCAAGCATGGCTTTGAGTCCAAGCTCCGTCCTTCAACTTAGTGTGTGTAAATGACTTTAATCACTTCAAAGGTCCTGGGTATAATATGGGACTAACACCTATCTCACAGAACCCATGCAAAAATTAAAAATAATGTATGGAAGCTACTTTGTATTAGGCCTGACACTTAGCATGCATAATAGTTATTACTTTTACTAATTTAATAATTTTATGCTAAGTTTCAGATGGTAGAATATTTATCTTTGGAAATAGATCACATAGAAGGTACACACACTAAATGTGTCAAAGTGATAATGCAGCTCACAGGAGACAGCAACCAAAGCTGAGTGTCCACGCAAGGCACACCCCCCGCCCCCGGCTTTACGGAACATGTAAAAATGGGGTTAGTAGGAGTGTGAGCCCCTGTTTCCCATTATGTCTGAACAGTATACTGCTGCAGGAAACAAGGGAAGTGACTCCCAGAGGACAAAGATGCTCAGACAAGTGCTGGAGGAAGGGGGGGTGTTAGCCCCAAAAAGCAATAAAATACGAGCTCCCCGAAGTGAGCTTTTCTGAGTCTTATATACCTTTACAGCTTTAGTCTGCACATGACAGGTGCCTGATTTTTCTACTTCTTTGTCTGTGGACCTATGTGACTTTCCTGCCTCTGAGAGGGGAGGGGATATGAGAGGAGGTTCAAACCATTTGTCCTTGACTGTTCACCGATCCTGTTTTGCTCGCCTGTGTGTCAAGTTATTTCAGGGAGCTGATAAAAGGGCTGTACTGTACAGCTTTGGTTTATTACTTTTTCACACTAACTCAGTCAGTCCTCTGAGCCCTTCTTTCCTCAATACAAAGATCTAGCAGGGCCAGGCATCAGGCTCTGGAGGAGAGAACTCAGTCTTTAAACTGTGGGGCATTTAAGTTGCATCATTAAAACAGTACAAGCCCTTCCCATGGGGGACCAAGGGCTAGGTCCCAAACTTCATGGTCCCAGCGATACCGATATGGCAGAGCCTTGGCTCCGTCCTATGTTGTCACCTCAGCACTCATCTTGGCGAGATGTGGAGACTGAGTCAAATCTGCATCCTGTGCAGAACGCCAGTCCTTGGCTCCGCCCAGTTCACTCAGTATAGTTGGTTGGGGGCACACCAGCCCGACTGAACTACCACTTCCGGTTTCTACCTTCTGCTCTGGGTTGGTTTCACTGTCTTCTGTCACCTGTAGCTGGTTTTTCTGAAGTGTTTCAGAGGCCACCCTGGGAGAAATTAGCCTTTGGTAAGTTAGCCCTTGCCTTTCAGTAGAGTCATAAAAAGTACCTTTTTTTTCCCATTTGAGTTCTGAACTTTTTGAGGAACGAAAGAGCCAGACAGTTGAAGATAAAATTAGCAGCCTTATTGTTGATAAAGATTAGGGTGGAGCCTGACCAGGTGGTGGCACAGTGAATAGAGCGTTGGACTGGGATGCAGAAGAACCAGGTTCAAGACCTCAAGCTCGCCAGCTTGATCATAGACCCATCTGGCTTGAGCAAAAGCTCTTCAGCTTGGACCCAATGTCACTGGCTCCAGCAAGGTGTTGCTCGGTCTACTGAAGGCCAGGTGTCAAGGCACATGTGAAAAAGCAATCAATGAACAACTAAGGTGTTGCAACGGCAACAAAAAACTGATGTTGATGCTTCTTATCTCTCTCTGTTCCTGTCTTTCTGTTCCTATTTGTCCCTCTCTCTGACTCTTTCTCTGTCCCTGTAAAGAAATAAAACAATAAATAAATAATTTAAAAAAGACTAGGGTGGAAATAGTGGGTTAGGTGTGCAGCAAAACGGGCTTATTAAAGCTGCATTCTAGAGTTATGCAGTCTAGCTATCATGTTAAAAGCTTGTTTGTTTGTTTGTTTGTTGTTGTAAACTATAAGCCTTTCCTGACAGCAGTGAAATATTTTCTAATAAAATTAGCAAGTGGCCAGTTTCTCTGGAAGCGAATCCCCAACGGGACCCAGTAAGTGGCAAATTCCCTTCAATTTAACCATCTTAAGCAAAATAAAACAGACTGCACATAGCCCAGGGGAGCGGAGGAGTCAGGCTCCTGATTTAGGCAACTCTGTTACACCAGGGCATCCGTCAGAAAATATATGCTGTCAGATTAAATAGTTCCTCTTCACCAATTCTGCAAAGGAGTAATCAGTCTCTCACATGAGAAAGAAGGCGTGCCTCAAATTTTCCCTTCTGTGGAAGTCCTCATTAAAAGTGAGGTAAACCTCACGTAAGTTTTCTTGACACAAAAGTCAAAACATAAATACCGAAGAGACACAAGGGAATTCCAGGAGGTGTTTGGTATATAGAGGGTTGGGCAAAGTAGGTTTATAGTTGTTTGTATAGAAAATAATATAATAATTAATACAAGAACAAACTCTGCGTTTTCTGTATTCAAAACTGTAAACTTATTTTTACCCCGACCCTGAGTATTACCTGGATTGTGGTGATGGTATCAGTAGGTTTTCTGCATGTCCAAACTCATCAAATTGTACATACTAAATATGTACTGTTCTTCATATACCAATTGTTCCTTAATAAAGTTGTTTAAAAGAATATATTTGTTTAAAAGAATATATTTAATTTGTATATATTATATACAAATAAAAAAACACAAAAGTAAAAGAAATTTACTGAGATATTAACTCTGCCTGATGGCTATGTAATGACCTCTCTTCTAGCTATACCTTTCCCTTAATTTTTCTGTTGACAGTCCACTGGTATTCCTTGCCACTTAGTGCATGCTGAAGGAGATGAAGTTTTTTTGATACAGAAGTTTGAGAGCATCCTTACACGTAAGTCAGGTCCCAAAGATGATTGCACCTGCTTTGTTCACTAGCACTGAGTCAACCTCTCTCCTTCCTTGTTTATCTTTGACCTAAATTGTCTTATGTGAAAGCAGCTACTTTATTTTCTCTTCGTTAAAACTTTTGAAATTAATTGATACCCCTCATAAATAGATAGATAAATAAATAAATAAATAAATAAATAAATAAATTTAATTGTAAATAAATAAAATTAATTGATGCTCTTCAATTCTTGGCTCACTGTATGATGGGACCATAAAAAAACTTTTCTTGATTAATAACTTAAGGGTTATTTTTTCCACATGCTCTTCATCATTACTAGTCTTATTTTGAAAGAAATTGACTTTCCAAGCAAGACTTCACAAAAAGCTAAGATATACACATTTATTTACTCATGAAAATTTAGAAACTCAGATAAGTAAAGAGAAAGAAAATAAAAGATCTCTGTTCGCTGTTTTTTTCTGTAATAAATATTATTAAGATTTTGAAAAACATGCTTTTTTATCATTTATGTATGAGTATTTACAAAATGGGATTATATTATACATAGATTTTTAAACCTACTTCTACTAAAAAGTTACACAATACCTCATTAGTTGTATAAAACATCATTTTTAATGGTTGGTTCATACTCCATTTTACAGATGCACCATAATTAACTAATTCTCTAGAGTTGAGTGTGGAAAGGGTTTCCAACTTTTTGCTACTATAAGCAGCTCTTGATGACCACCCTTGCAGCTGTCTTTCCCCACTTTCGTAGTTGTTTGCTTCACTGATTAGATGTTACCAGCAGCTATGAGAATGGTTATCTCTCCTCCCCCACCACCTCTTATTCTGCAGATAGCCATCCTTGAGTTTGATGAAAATCAGAATTTACCTCCTTGGAAAAACCACAGATTCCATGTAACCAGTTATTAAATATGTATAAATTGTGTACCCATCAAATTTGTTTTCTTACCCCCAAGATCTAAAAGAGTTTTTTTTTCACTAACAAATATCAATGATTTAAAAAAATATATTTTTTATTATCTTTCATTTATCTTTTACCTCTTGAGATCTTCCAGACACAAGAACAGAGACGCATGATCAAAGACAAAAAGCACTGGCAACATTTTTTTCCTTTCTATTTGAGAGTTAAAGAGATATGTATGTAAATATGTATGTAAGAAGCATACATATGCATTTAAGAAGCTGTAAAAAATTGAAAGTTACCTGGAAAAATATAATAATAAATCAAGAACTATAAATGGAGTCCATGGAAATGAAGGTGACATTTACAGAGGGTGGGTATAATACATAGCGATTACTGCTTCTGACACACACTTCATGGGCCACTGAGGAAGGCACCGTATTTTGAATGAATTTACAGCATGGATGACATAAATAAATCCACTGGGGCAAAAGAAGAGAGAAATAATGTGCTAATCAGTGTGTGTGTGTGTGTGTGTGTGTGTTGGATGGATGGGATAGTAGAAAAGAGTATAAAGCAAATTCAATTAAGCCTTTATTTAAAATTTTTAAGATTCTTTTCTTTTTCTGAATGGATCTAATTATTGAAAAGGAGTTCAAATATGGAAGTGTTTCTGACAATTAAAGAATTGTTAACAAATTATTAAAAATTTGTTATGGAAAACCATAACAAATGAGATCAAATATGGAAGTATTTCTGACAATTAAAGAATTGTTAAAAACTGGAATAGGATGCTATTACAAATTGTATTAAGTGCAAATGAAGGTGAAGAGAGCAGACACATCACCACTAGTCAGCAGGAGGGATCTCTTTCTGTTACCTAGTAAAACTGACCAATATCTTCCACATACTAATCTCTATTTTAAAAATACAGAGTTCTTGCCCTAGAGTTTACTATTAGATAAAACTTTTTAGGATATAATAGTACTTTTAGGATGATGAAAACATCTGAAAATTTTAACCTATAGTCCCTTTTATAAAGGTCTAGAATGGGTGCTCTTGAATACTAATTCTAAATTCTGTTCTACATCCTCAGAGAAAATAACAGTGCATAATTATAATTTTAAAATAAACGAGCTTGTGACAAATATTCTTTTGTGCAACATAATCAATGTGTATAACAGTTTTAATATATATATATGTATGTATGTATGTATATATATATATATATATATATATATATATATTAATCTGCAGAAGATATTAGTGGCATTAACCATTTCCCAAAATGATCCTTTCAAAGAAAAAAATCAAGCAAAAAAGTGACTTATGGTTAAAATCTCTTATTGGATTCTAACACTGTAAAAGAATGGAATTGTAGCAATACTTTGCTAACAAACAGCTAGTTCATTCAGATCATATTATCTCACTCTCTCTCTGTGGCTCACAGTCAGTCATCAATGGCTATGTGAAGGCTCTGTGTGGTCCACAGAGACCTTGGACACTTGTGTAACCATACATTGTGGCAGACCCAGAGCTGTTTTTGAGATGGATTTTGACCTTACCTTTCATAGGTATTATTTGATTTTACCTCTTTGCAGAAGGCTCATCTGTGGCCAAGCAGGCCGCAGCTGCTTAGATCCACTGAACACTGTTCACATTCAGCTACAAAACATATCTTCTCAGTCTGTTTAGGGGTTTGAAAGGCCATCTATTTGGACATATTTCTCAACTAATTTCATTCATTTTCAGAAGAGAGTCTTTACCATATGTTTTACTTGGTTGATTTCCAAATCTAATGACAACAGCAATATGTGCAATGCAGATGTGAGCCCAAGATAAAAATATTGAACTATCTGCTGTTCCTTTTGACACTGAAGCATAAAGAGATCCAAAGAGCCAACAAAATCTACGTGTACAATTAAAAAGTGTGGAGGAAAACCATAACAAATGAGATATTCTAGAATGGTAAGAAAGAAAATGCTTTATTGATTTTGAGATTCTTTGGAGCATGATGGGAAAATTATTCTGATCGAAGAAACTTGAGGAGAGAATAGATGGGAGAAAATAGAATTAATAATACCTGTAACTCACTTATGTAAGATGTTTTGCTATAAGGAAAAAGTTATAAAGACTAAGAGTTGTGGTAGGATTTAGGGGTGGTGCTTGTAAATTTGGGAAGAATTTTAGAGTGTTTTTGAACAGAAAGAAAGAAGGAAGAGAAATTGCAGATACTGAAAAGAGAAGGAAAAAACCAGGTGGATGATGGATAACAAGGACCCCAGACCCTGAAAAGAAGCGTGTATGTCATGGATGAACCTTCCTGCCTCTGCCCATGGGAGGCCATTTTGGTGGTGCCCAGATGCCTGTGATCAGTCTTCCCTGGCCCCAAGTGCAGGTTATTAGTAACACATGGAGCTTTTACTGGGTTGTTGAAATCCAGGGCTATTTTCCCCAGGCCTTCGGTTTTAGTGGAGCACTACAAATTAATATGTCTTTCTGTCAGGTAGGTTCATCAAGTTGTGCTAACATATATAAAAGGGGCACTAAGACTTGCATGCATGAAATTTGCCCAGAATTCTTCCATCCTTTTTCTCAAAACACTACTAGGACGATATCTTCCTACTTATTTGTACATGCATCTCGGAGTACTTTCCAGAACTGTCTTTCCCTGTCCAGGCTGCAGTGCATGCTCCCTGTTTCTGTCCCCCTTGTCTGTAGAAAATTCGGGGCCACGCAGGGAACACATGCAGAGCTTTGCCTCTGGGTCTGCACACTGCCCATGCGCTGGCTCCTGTGCCCAGGTCACAATCTGAGGAAAAGGAATGCCCATTTCCAAAAGATAAAACGTTTCTTTACTGAGTTAATTTATACCGCCAAATAGAGACTAACACAGAGCTGGTCATGTTTGGTCTTTCTTTCCCAGATATAAGTCATTTTTGCCTTATGAATGTATGAATCTTACAAAGTGGATTTTTCTTAAAAAAAAAATTGACAAGAGGCAGATGAGTGACAGTGAGGCAAATGGGCCTAGTATTTCAATCATTATAAAATAAAAAATAGTTTTTAACCTGCCAAGATAGCTAATTTGAATTGTATGGGAAGGCTGTGCTTTATAGGGAAAGAATTCCTATTTCTATTTCCAAGGAAACACAGCTTATTTTGAACTCTAAATTTCATAAGTATATATATTATTTTATAAAAACTCAGAAGAAGCTTTTCATTCTCACCATCAACATGGAAGAAGCAGAGAAATTTCAGAAAAACTTAAGCACAATCATGCAAAATTGAGCCTTTTGATGTCTTTGAAGAACATAAGCAATGTCTAAGCATGACAGACGGCCCCTGCCTCCTGAACTATTACTAGAAACTTCCCTTATCAAGCATAATAAATTGAAAGAGAAAAATGTGAAGTTAAAGAGAAATATGAGTTATGGACAGCAACATGCCCCCTCCCAAGGATTATGACATGAATTTTTTTAGAGTGATATCACCCCAGGGAAAACACATTGCACATATAATGGCCCTGATTGTCAACTGCTTTATAGAGTGATAGAAATAAACCTGACACGGTTTTATTTGAAGCAGCACCTCGCTACTTTGGGACGGTTATAGCTGCCGCTGAGTGTCCATAGTGGGCTGGACATCGTGCCAAGACCTGGACTTCTCTTAGCTCTAATTTTCACAGTAGCCTTAGAATATAAAAAGGATTGACCCAATTCATACACGAGGCACCTGCAGTTCACAGGGAAACTACGTTCCGATGCTTTGTATGTGGCAGCGCCTGCGCCCTGAAGACCACGACCTCTCCTCCAGCTCTGGGTGCCTCCTCTTGGAGGGCATTGCTGTTTGATGAAGAGTTAAGGTCAAGTGTGACAGTAGCCAGTTGTATATAGAACATACCACTTCTTGCCAGCACTGAATTTAAAAATGATAAACAAAGGATGCACTCTGAGATCAAGTCCAGTGTTGAAAATGTTACTGGTGTTTTTAGCATGGGGGGTGCACAAAGCTGTGGGCAGAGGGTGTTATATGAAGGGGGACACTTGAAACCATGTCAACACAATGAGTTTAAAAAAATTAAAAATAATGGTATTGGTGTCTCCAAGAAGGCACGATGCAGAGATGTGGGGGACAGAGCCTCGAACAGATAGAGGTTAGCAGGGCAGACTGTCTCTGCCCCCCCCTTCCTTTGGATGTCCCTCTGCTTTGCCTAGAGGAGTCTTCTCTAGCAAATCACCTGCGCTGTGTGTCTGATCTTAAGACTCATTAAATATCTCTCCCAAGCAGGGCGCATGCAGGTAAATCTTTCACAACAAGGGTCAACATCTGCAGTCTTGCCTAGGCAAATAATCTCGTCCAAATTCCCTTTCTGCTTTGTTTTTAAATATAAGTGAATAAACCCTTGTCATGTAAAAGATTCTGCTGCCAGTATTATGATTTATTGAATTTAGTCTAAATATCATCTGGGTAAAAAAAAAAAAATGTGGATTCTTGCTCTAGATACATTAGGTGATTATAATTGAGTATTTTTTTAATGTTGAATAAGCTTAATATAAATATACCTGATTTGGAAAGACATTTTTTTTTTATCTACAGGTTTGGGCCAAAGACGTTGAATGAGCTTATGTCTGGTACCTGTTTTCCATGTTGGGGTCCCATTAAATGCCTTGGCTGGCATTTCTGAAGACACATGTAGTTGTTTGTTAGTAGAAAATTAATGCTGACCAAGTTTCAAAGTTCTTAACTCTGGTCTTTGTGTTCCAACCATGAGATCATCTGATAAATTATTCTTTCCAGCATCAGATTGGCAGACCAACCCGTCTATTTTCTTCCTCAGAAAAACAGCAAACAAAGACTGACTGGCTTCTTTCATTATTCACGAGTGGAACCTCATCAACTACTCCATCAGACCTCTGTGCTGACAGTCCTAACACACTCTGCACCTAAGTTCAGCAGCAGGCCTGTTCGAACAAGCTTCAAAGGCAGCTTCCAACTCTACTGTCTTCTTAGGATTACAACCCAGAAAGCCTCGAGGGACGTGCGGGCTTCTCCCGAGAAAAGTTGGGCTTTGCTCTGAGTGTGAGTGATATACACAGAGACACCAAAGCAAAGTAATGTTTGAAGTTGTCCCTGAGCCAGCCCAAGCCCTCCTCACCCAGCCCGCAGGATTTCCCATCTTCTTTCAAGTTGCCAACAGCTTGTTTCCCGATCAGTCAGGAGATGGACTCCTGGTGCTATTTCTAACTACGTGTTCACTTGTTGAAACGCGGATAGGATTGTCACAAGTTGCTAAAGGCAGCACCAGAGGAGAGAAAGGCCGTGGGCACCAGGATCCAAATGGCCCAGATTGAACTCTGACTCTGCCATTTCCTTGTCAACGTGGCAACACACCTGGCTGCTCTGGGTCTGTCTCAGTGCCTCACCTGGAAAACAGGGTGATTCTTCCAGGGTGGTTTCAGTTAACTTAAATGTGAGAATATAGGTTACATACATAGTTGCACACTTAGCAGGTATGCACTAAACACTACTATCATTACTATTAATATCTTATTATTCTATTACTTTATCTACTCGGGTTTTAAATCCTTTGTGTGTGTTTTGAGACTCACAATCCAACAGGCCCAAAGAAACATCATACTCCTTAAAAGGCAAAGAAAAAACATACATGTATACACAAACACCAATTTACTAGGGCAAAACCGCCCCCTTCGATCATAATCATAATGTTATGATTCATCTTTCTGGCTGATATCATTCATTAGCAAAATGGGAAGATAAGCCAAATGCTCTTTTAGGGTCAAATTAAATACCTCTCTCTGTGATGGTCAGCTCCTGATTTCTTTTTGGGAGTGTTGGTGTATAGCTCATATCTCTCCAAGATCTGTCTTTTCTATTGGAAGGGGTACAGAGTCCAAGATACAGTTATGTTTGGCTTGGGAAGGTCCTTGTCTGCTTTTACTATCGGTATGACTGAGATTTTGGAAAGATGAGTTAGACAAATAACGGAGCCCCATTCGAGTTTTCCCTGCCTTGCACTCCAAGCTGCCCCTGGCTTCCTGGGAAGGGCTAAATGACATCACACCTTTTCCGGATGACAAGGAAACGATCAAGCCATCCTATCTCTCTTGTACTCTTTTTCTGTCTTCTCTCTCTTTCTGCACTTTCTCCCTTCTTCAGTGGGTTTTCTCATCTCTACTTTCCTAATGAACTGCTGGGTTTAAACATATCCTGCAGATTTGCAGACTGCCACGTGGTAACGCAAACTGGAGACACCCGGCAATATAAACAATTAGCTAGTCTGTTTAGTTATGTCAGCGTGAACCGTGAAAGATCACTGAAAGTTGAGCGAGTTGTTTTCCAGAGTGCAACTGTTATTTACACTTTGTTTCTGTCCTCTTACGGCTGACTTCCTGTGCAGGACTGAAGCGGTGTCTCTGCTCTCCCGGGTCGACATGCTTTACTCTCTCCTTTTTATGTCACGGGGCAAGCTATTATTATGAGCACAGTAATGAACAAAATAAATCCTCTTACTGTAGGCAGATAATCTCTACTCCACAAGATAATTATCAGATCTCATGGGAATTTGTTTTTACACTCACTTTATAATGATGGCCCTCTTCTCTGAAGATGCTTCATCACATCTAATAGAATCTAATCACAAACCATGGTGCAGTAGTTGTTTCAAATCCGTCACATAAGAGGAAAGGAATGGAGAAAGTTAATTATATCTAATGGCCCTTGATCTCCCAAGAGGGTAGTCTTTCCTACCTGACAGAAAACAGTGGTTTGAGAAGCCAGGAAATCTGATAAGTAGCTTAACTTTTTTGTAAAAGGTGAGTGGTCCACTTGTGTTATATGTCACGGCTACTGTCTAAATGAGAAGCACTCAGGATTGCATGTTCGTTAAAGAGAAACTGACAAGAAGAAAAAGGGTCAAGCCGAATACTATAAAAATAAAAGAGAAAGAAATCCTATTGAGTCTCAAATCATAAAACAGTCTGCAAATATAAGTTTTTCGTTTAATCATAGCAACTCTTGAAGGTTTTACATATTGGCAAATACAGCAGATAATGAATTATTGATCCAAAAAGAGTTCAGGAAATGCAGAGCTTTTTGTCTATTTTCTAACTAAGACATATATTTTCCATTGGAAAGTACATTGATGTAGAAGGAGAAGGGGAGCAATTGATTGATCTACCCCCTTTCCCAGATCTCTTTGACCCACACTGATAAAAGAAAGGGGGAAAGCTGAATATACTCTAACCCCCATTTGCATCTAATAAATAATCCTGCAAAGAGAGAAATACTTGGCCTCCTCAAATCTGATGTCATTGTCATGACCTTCTGCCTTGTGATCCATTTCGAATTTTATCAACACCACATGCAAAGAATAGCAGTTGAATCTTTCACCTAGAAGCAGGCAGATACTTACCATCTGGTGCTCAATGAAACACAGTGGATTTTATCTTGCTGATAAGAGATAGGAACACAGATAATCTTTCCGAAGATGTTTCCTTTTTACTCAGTTCTGAAGTAAAGGGAGTTGAGGCCAGGTTGTAGTGGGGAGTCTTTCTTCTAAGGACAAGCAGACTACTTTATCTCTACTGACCTAGCCAATCTTAAAATTCTCAGTTGCATCCTATCAGGGTAAGCCATAAGAAGTCAGGGGAAGAGGACCACATTGAACTGGGATGGGAAAGTTCATTATCCCTATAGCTGAGAGTTAGTTTAACATTTTTACCACCTGTCTGACAGCTATCCATTGTATACTTATCACAGGCCAGGCAGAGTGTTTAATATGGTGGGGTTAAAAGATGACTTAGCTATACTTGAATTATTTGGGAAAAATAAACAAGCAATTCACATCCATACCAAAATGTAGTAAGTCCTACAATGAACATGTAGCCTGAATGCTGAGAGAGAAAACAGGAGAATCTAAATTTTTAAGGAAGTTCCCTTAAGCTCAGAGAAAGCATTGACTTGATAAGTTGTAAAAAACAGATCATGCCTAAGATATCCAGGTGGAATGTATGGAGGTTTAATATGCATGTTATTGTTTGTAACAAACCATGAAGTTACTCCTCCAAACTATTGGTGTGAAAATACAGACCAAAAAGAAATGGGAATTTAATCCAAGACTCTAATAATAAATTGACATGCTTTTTTGCCTGGTCTTATTTTTCAATTTATTTTAAAAGATTTTGTCACTAGTTTATAAACTTTTCATTTATTTGTTTCAAAAGAGAACTTTATGGCCTGGCCGGTTAGCTCAGTCGGTTAGAGCATTGTCCCTTAACAGTAAGGTTGCAGTTATCCCTGGGTAAGACACTTACGTGAAGCCACCAATGAATGCACAACTAAGCGGAACCACAAATGAATGCTTCCCTCTCTCTGTCTCTCCAAAAGCAGTCAATTAAAAATGAACTTTATTTTGAATTAAAAGAAGATAAAAAGGAAAGGAAAGAAATAAAAAAGGAAAGGAAAGGAAAATGATTTATACTTGAATACTGGAATTTGTTTAACTGCCACATGTGAACGACAGCGCCCTGAAAGCTTCATTTCCCTGGGTTACACAATGAAGTGGCAGACACACTGCGCATTCCAGGACATGCTGGAGTCATCTACCTCCACTTGCCCATAAGTCGTCCCTGTCATCTGAGAGCCATCACCCTGTGCTGTTCAAGTCCTGTTCAGACCATACTGTAGGGGCCTGTGATGTTGGACAGGTAAGGGTGCAGGAAGAGAGGCACAGTTAATAGAAAAGCAAACACATGTATGTACTTTATCAGGTGGCCATAGCAGCATGGAGAAAAATCAGCTAGGGGAAGAAATAGGAAAAGTAGCTGTTCGAGGATTAGAGTGGCCATTTTATCCAGGAGTGTTATGGAAGACCACACCAAGGAGGTAAACCTGTGAACTGGGACCTCAATAAAGTGTGCGATGGCACCATTCAGGTGTCTGGGAGAAAACAGTTCTAGATGATGGCCTTCCTCTCACTTCGCTGGGATGGGTGTGGAGGGATATTTTCACTAATAACTGTGGCAGTTATACATGTTTTCATGAATGATGTTTGATTTTATTCCAAACAAGATAACATACTTGCTTTGAATACAGTAACCACCTACCACCTACCATACCTCTCAGAGCAGCTTTATCCCATATATTAGATTTAGTAGAACTTTATTGATGTGGAACAGAGAGCAGAACATAAGATATTGAGTGACATTTAAATTTACTTGTCAAATAATATTTAATAAACTTAACTTTTCCAGCTCCCAACACTAACGAACACAAGGTTAAAATAAATTTGGTGTTTTGTGAACAAGGCATCATGATGGTCCTTCCAAAGTTTCTCTATCCTTGTTTAACAAAGTCATTTTCATAAACTGATAGTTTGTTTGAAGAAATTTGATGTTATCAGTACCAACCTGTGTCTTGAGGAAAAAATCACTGCAAACACGTTTATTTTACTGGGTCTCTTTGAATAACACATTTTTAACTACTATATTTGTACTAAAAAAGAATAGATAAAATTTGGACAAATCTTCCTAGTTCTAAGTTTAGGCTATGCTAGTCCAATGTTCTTTTTCTGGCTTCTTCTAAATGTCTTAAATCCATTTTGATCCATTCTCATGCTAATCACCTGGGATGTTTGTCTTTTGCCTCTTTTTCATCCCCTAGGTAAGTTTCTTAGCAAAATTTCTGTCTGTCTCTTTTAAAATTCATTTTAGAGAGAAGAGAGAGAGTGTGTGTGTGTGAGAGAGAGAGAGAGAGAAGTGGGAGGAGCAGGAAGTATCTACTTCCATATGTGCCTTGACCAGGCAAGCCCAGGGTTTTTAACCAACAGCCTCAGCATTCCAGGTTGACGCTTTATCCACTGTGCCACCACAAGTCAGGCAAAATTTCAGACTCTTAAGACAAACATTTCTTTGGATGTACATCTTTTTTCTAAGACAAAACCCTTTCTTTTTCTTTTACCTCCTACTCAATGTCAAGTTTCCTCTTAAACTCTCCAATACTTATTAGCTAATACTCTATTAAGTTAGATAATGATTATCATCTCAAAAAATTTTATACATCCAAGATAAATAATAAATTTAGGTAATTAACAAAGAAGCCAGATTTTTGTGACAATAGGGATTAGATAGTCCCTAGTTCTGATAAACATATTTATATGGGCATTTTAACATTTTGAGTTGAAATATCCCTTCAGGGAACAAGATAGATATACATCATAGGATTCATCTTCTAAAGGCCAGGCAAAGAAATAATTATAACTCCAGAGCGGTAGCAGTCAACACTTCCTTGTGGCCTTATTCCAATGTCAGCACTTCATTTTAATGATAACTGGATCTCTACAGTTCATTGTGAAATCCTTACATGCACTTAACAACCTGCTTAGAGTATATTGAGCTTATGGAGATAACCAAATGGAGCCTGAAAATTTATTGTAAGGAAATTGTGCAGATTATATGAGAGATATTTATTATAATTTGGGGCTGAGCACTGGCACACAATATGTAAAGATTTGAATAGAACAGTGTCTAACAGGTAGATCCATGGCTGTTACCATTCTTCATCACTGTCAAGCATCTCCCCGATTTGATTTCTCTTAATTCTTGATTAGCAGTTGTCAGAGCTCTCCCTCAAATATTATCACACTAATATGAGGATTCAGATAGAAATTTTCAGTTTGCAGAGAATTTTTTACATGTATCATCTTTTTTGAGGTTCTCAACAATCCCAAGAAATGAACATTATGACAGTTAGTTTATGTACGAAGAAAAGGAGGCTTAATTGAATTTATCCAAGACGGCTAGGTGAGTAAAGATGGTCTTCTTCTTCTCAGTAAAATGCATATTTGTTTGTGTTTTTTCTTTTCCTTCTAAGTAAATTGGTTGGATCAGCACTGGTCAACAAAATTATACAAGTTTCAGGACACAGTTTCATAACACAGCATCTGCAGACTGTATTGTATATTCACCACCCTGAGTCAAGTCTCCTTCCATCACTACTTATCCCCCAGCATCCTTTGCTTCCCCTACCTTCCCCCCGCTCCCCGCAATCACCACACTGTTGTCTGTATCCCTAAATTTCTTTGCTTTTTTCCATTTTTTGCTCAATCTTTCTACTCCCACTCCCACCCAGCCCCCTAAACGCCCACCAACAGCTGTCAGCTTGCTTTCCATCTATGACTCTGTCTCTGTTTTCCTTCTTAGTTCATTTTGTTCATTAGATTCCACACATGAGTGAAACCCTATGGTACTTGTCCTTTTCCGACTGGCTTATTTCACTTAACATAGTGCTCTTCAACTCCATCCACATGTTGTTGCAAAAGGTGAGATTATTTATTTTATGGCCAAGTATTATTCCATTGTGTAAATGGTTTTGTTTGGCTGTCTAGCATATGCTTCCTGTTACTAATTAATGGAGGCAAGAGTAGGCTATGACCATTGTGTGCAGTCCCGGGGGTCAGCAGGGCCTTGACTCCCACTGTGGAACCTGTAGTAGTGTTTTTCAACTGCTAGGCCACTGGTTCACCAGAAATTTTGTGCTGGTCTGTGGAAGAGTTAACTACCTTGAGGTATGAAGATTATAAACCCAAATGATCTTGGTCCAATTCACTTATGCTTGGGGTGCTTGCCACTATAACCCTGCATCATCAATGTAAATACTACTGAGATTGCCTTGGATATCTTTGGAATGTGTAGGTTCATTCAAACAATGTTTTGCACCATGCAGAGCATTTACAAATCATAAGCAATAGACAAAAGGCATTCGGAAAAACTTACGTAGTATCCAGTACCTCGTACACGCAGAGTTCAGGAATCAAGCACCAGCTCGTATCATGTGGCACAGTTATGTATGCTAAGATAACACTTTATTCGTACCATGTTTCATTTTCCAGCCAGCTAGGTCACAGGTTTTCAAGTGTAAAAAGTTGAAACCACTGCTGTGAGGTGCCAGGTTTCTTTTTCCTTAATGCCTATCAGCAAGGCTACTGTTCATTACCTGGGCTCAGTCCATTTAATTTCTAGGGCTTTGGATCTTGAGGGAAAAGATGCAAAGATAAAGGAATAATGAGATAATTTTGGTAGGTATGTCTGATGATGACAGCATTTGCTAAGGTCAACAGTGCACACGGAGGCCCACTGTCTATAAAATTAAAAAGTTATAAATCAATCTAAAACACAGTTTAATAACATATTTTGATTCTTATACCTTGACAAATGTTATTTTCATATCAATCAAGATGGCCATGTTTGAACTCAGAATTCTCAGAGCCCTTGGAGTTGTGTGCCAGGCTCTGGAAAGTCGAGGGGTACAGATCTTTGGTCCTTGGTCCTAGGCTCCTGCCCCTCTGCCTCTCTGCTCCTGGCTCTGATCTACTCTGTAAGGACTTTTGTGCCTATCCTCATGAATACCATGGCCTGCAGATGCAACGTCCATTCATATCACCCAACAGAAAGCTGTACCTTGGATCACACGTGTATTGGTCCATTCTTAAGTGGGTAAAGCCTGTGAAGGGGCTTGCTGAAGCTTTGGAAATGAGTTTAGGACAATCTGTCCAAAGAATTCTGAAGGATATTATGTATCCAGAGCATGTTCAAGAAGCCAGGGTATCAACTCTAGATAAGCATGTTTCCTTAGCTTCACAGACCTTTGTTCATGGAGAAGGTCATAATCAGAAGAGATCCAAGGTGTGTCCTTTAAAACCAGAGCTTGGTGTATCCCAACCAAGAATTTGTTGCTATTTGGCTCCTAGAAATCTTTTGGTTCTTGCTCATTTTCTAAGCAAGTCTTCTTATCTCATATTCGTTCTCTGAACCCTCTACGTACTTCCAGTCCATTGTTGTAGCTTAAAAGGACCCAACTCATTTTCTGTTTCTGATAACTGAGATCCTGGTTTGTTAGATATTGTCTGTTATTTTTCCCCATGTTGAGGACCACCAAGGTTGGTAGTGTCTAGATGATGGTGAATGAAAACAGCCTGAGCAGTGTCACGTACCGTCAGTCCATGATGGGTGTTCCACTATCTTCATGGAAATACAGGTAAGCAAGACTGTTCTTCTCCCTTCTTCTCTGTCCCATCAGGCTCACTATTTCTTATTGTCTTCCTCTCAGGATAATCTGTTCCACCCTATGGTGAAATATTGAGGGAGTAACACAGTGCCTTGTGCTAGTTGCTATAAACACTAGAATGTTATTTAGCTATGTAAAAACCAATTAAAACTATCTCACAGATTACCAAACAGGCAGGTGTACATTATAGAAATGACTTGTAATACAGTTATTTAAAAGAAAAGACACACACTTATTATAATCATAAGATCGTACTGCTAAGAGATGACTATTATTAACACATCTTTTTCTGTATATATCTTAAAGAGATCATACTTTATATGCTCATTTAAGCCTGTTTTATTCACCAAAATCTGCACTATAAGCATTTCATTTTAATAGTTATTTCTATAATGTTGAACAATAGTAAAATATTATATCATTAAATGATGTGAAACTGTCTAACCTAATAGTTATTGTTGGACGTTATGGTATTCTCACATTTTTACTATTACAAACAATATTAATGAACATTTTTAAAGTAAAATAATTATATATATGCATACTTATTTCCAAAGAATATATTTTTATAAGTGAAACATTCATTTCAAAGACTTTTTATACTATTTAAAAACATATAACCCATGCAAATAACAATTATATATTGAACAACATTCATCTTGCATATATTTTGTTGAAGAATTAGTTTAAGTACAATTAAAACCCAGTATTATATAAATCCTTTATATTAATTCATTAGGTTACATACAAGGCATTTTGGCAAGATCTTAAAATAAAATAAGATGAAAATGAATAGTTCTTTCATTTAATAGTGACCTGCTTTGCTGTTTTTTAAAAATAAAAAACTATTATGTTGTGACATAATTAATTTAAAGAGTATGATTCAGTTGCTTTCAGTATATTCACAAAGCTGAGCAACCATCACCAAAATCAATTTTTCAGAAGTTGAATTACTCTTAAAAGCCTCCATCCCTAACCCAAATCTTTCGTAGTCTTAGGGAGCAACTAATCTTTCTAACTCTATAGAGTTGTCCATTTGCAGCACTCGATGTAAATGAAATCATACAATATGTGCTTCTTTTTGATTGATGGCTTTCATTTAGCATAAATTTTTTTTAAGGTTTATTTATGGTGTAACATGTATTAATAGTTTGTTCCTTTTTATTGTGGAATAGTAATCTATACTAGTATGGACAGACATCATTGATTTGTCCATTCATCAGATGAATATTTGGGTGGTTTACACTTTTGGCTACTATGAATAATGCTTCTGTGAATATTTGTATACAACATTGTGTGGGTATTGTTTTAATTTCTCTTGATCTATAGGTAGGAGTTGAATTGCCTGATCATATGATAAATCTATATTTAACCCTGTGAGTAATTGTCAGATTCTTTGTTTTCCAAAACAGGAGCACCATTTTACTTTCCAACCAGCAGAATATGAGGGCTCCAATTTTTCTATGTACTTGTCAATACAAGATACTATTTGTCTTTTTTATTATAACCATCCTGGAGGGAGTAAAGTGGTATCTCATTGTGGTTTTTATTTGCATTTTCTGATAGCTATTGCAGTTTCTATTTTTTTAAAAACTCAGTGCTTAAAAAGAAGTTCAGAAACATTGTAAATGAAATAGTAGCTCCATTTCAGTGTTTTATGTTGATAATTAAATTGATTTTCTTTAAAATTTTTAAATAAAATAATATAATTTTATCTATAGACCTATGTTGTGATTTTAAAATAAATTTTCTGCTTCTAATAGATTATGATATAACAAAGCATTATTCTACCTTCTTAGAAATACAGACATTAATTGTTATCTGTCTGTGGTTTCCAAGAATTTAACACTTACGGTTTTATCAAGTGTCACGACTCAGCTTTGGTAATTGTGTAGTAATAAAAAAAGTACAAGATATTCCTCAGTTCAGAATACTTAAAAAAATTGATGAATTGTACCTTGAAAATACAGATGTTAGAAGGTCAAGAATTTAGATTTGTCATTGATTTTTTATTTTGTGTGTTTTAAAATTTTTATTAAAATCATGCTAATATTTGACTCAGCTGCAAGGAGGACATTCCTTATGAAGCAATGGCGATGTAAATGTTGAATAAATCAAGTTGAACTATTTAATTAAATATTGAAAGTTAAATCTGGCTACAAAAAATATAACCCTCTGAAATACTTTGAAAACTGTGTGTGAGTAAAGGTGTAGCTTTATTTCATGATATAAAAATGGCATTCAACTCTTGAGGTAACAAACATCTATACACTAGAGACTTTGAGGAAAGGCTGAGGAGTAAAGTTACTCTCAGTACAAAATCCACATGCATATAGTGTAGGTCTCAAATAGATTTGCAGAAAATCATCTTCTCAAATAGATAAAGGGTGTGCAAACTCTTTTACATTAGAAAAGGAAAATCAGGGAGCAGTGTCTGTGGTGGAAACTAGAACACATATTTTCTCAGCAAACTCAGAGATGGCTCATGGGGTTCTAGAAGACCATCTTTATATTGATGTATATTCATGAAAGGATTTCGGTTCCTTATTGCATAAAGAACAAGACTGACTGAGAGTCAGATTTAATCTCATGATTTCTGGAGAATGAACCAAACAGAGGACATGGCCGGAACTGAAACATTCATGATAAATCCGAGAGAAGTGAAAGGGTATGAAGAAATGTTAAAATAGCTCTATGATTATTTTTCTTAGCTTTGACTTTGGCCACCTTAACTTGACCATTATTTGGCCGTGTGACCTTAGAAAACTGCTGCAAGCAAGAGAGAGACAAATACACCCCAGGATTACCATGTGGATTAAATAGGATACTGCCACGTACAGCAGTTGTCCAAGGGCTGCTTTCCCATCGCCTCTGTCATGAAATAGACACTCAAAAACAATAATAAATTCAGTTTTTATATTCTGTGCCAAGCACTTTTTAATCCTGACTCCTATAATCTTCACATCAACCCTAGAATAAAGTGTAGTATTATATTTTCACAACTGAGGCCCAGAAACTCAAGTACAGAGAGATTCAATGACTTGCCTCAGGTCACACATAGATACTAAGCAGTGAGCCTAGACTATAAATCCCGGCAGAAGCTTTAAACATAATACTATTACTACTTTAGATATAGCTTTAGAGTCAGAACACAAAATCTAGTATATTTTACTGGATAATTATTCTTTTATACTAAAAATTGCAGTTAATTTCTTAAAAATTATTTTGTAAATAATAATAACTATAGGAAATTAGAAACTTAGAAAACAGGGTTATTTCATGGATTTTGTGGTCATTCTTAGTAAGATGACTTCATGAAATAACATGATTTGTTTTCCAACAGAGTATTTGATACCTATTCCAATAGGTCACATAACATGATTAATGTAGTGTTTGAGCCAATTAAATGATCTTGGACTTAACTCTGGGATTCTACAGACAGGTAATTGCATGACTCCAACAAGTACATCATCTAAAAGCCTGGAATAGTCAACACACTACTATGTTATAATTACAGGTGTCTGTTATGACTCAATCACAAAATCTTTCAATCTCTCCATGACATTGCAGGTCAAACTCACATACTAAAATTTAGGCCCTCAGAGTGCACACCATTGCTAGACTCACATCTAGAGTAAGTCCCCTGGCAAAAGACAAGTTTACTATTTTAAAGCAAGCATTGACACTCTGAATCTGATTTTGGGCCCTGACTATCTAGTCCTCCGTGTATGAATAGCAAGTTCTTTATTTCTCAGAGGCAGATGATTTATTCTGCTATGATCCTGAAAAATGCACTGTTTAGTATGGCAGTCACTAGCCATGTGTGCCTGGTAAACACTGAAATATTGCTGTCAATAATTAAAATGTGCTAAAAGAGTAAAATATACATCAGTGATGTATATTTATATAAGTTAGTATGAAAAATAAGAGACTGTAAAATAGCTCATTTTGTATAATTAGGACATTACAATGATATTATAATGTCTTCAAGTTAGTGGTCTGGGATCCACTACTGGCCAGTGAAATAGTCACTTACGGGAGAAGGAAAAGCTCTTCTGAGTAGGTCCATGATCTCCATAGTACCTTTGAGTTTACAAAAAACAAAAGAAAGATTACTACTTGTGTAGAGTGAGGGTATTTTGGTCAACTGAAGAATGACCCAGGATTAAGACTTTGCATTTCCCACCTGCACAGCAGTCTAATAGCCAAAGTCATTGCTGTAGGTCAGTCCTTGGAAAACAGACTCTGCAGCTGTGGTTATCATGCAGGACATTTATTGGCCAATGCTCAAGAAACTAACACTGTAGCGTAAGGAAAGAAAGAGGATTAGCAAAAGGGAAATATTCAGCTCCCTCAGCTTACCTCACAATGATATCTGAAGATGAGAAGAGTTGTTCCAAGTTCAGGCAAAAGCACTGTAGATGGAACTAGACACATCCACATCAGATAGTTGTTGGGTACAAGTTGTCCCCTGAATGGGAGTGTGGACATAGGTGTGTGGGTTTTTTTTTTTTCAGCCAAAAGCAAATCTTTAGGAGGCCTAAGAGCTGTGTGTTGTGAGCAGGGAGGGCATAAATAGGTCCTTCAGTCCTGAAGAAGAAACTGGACAGTGTAGCAGTGTTGTCTACAGTTCACGTCTTCCTATACTTGGTCTACTTCTTTATATTCTATAAGTTTGGAAGAGCGCCTTCAAAAATTCCAGTGGGATTCCTGGAGAAAATGATTGACCTCACGACTCTAGCTGGTCTTAGGCCATGCCTGATACTCAGTCTGTATCTTCTATCTATTTCATATTCTGCTTATCCTCAAATATCACCTCCACCCTTCTAGATGGATTATCTAGGGGTGAGAGACCCTAAGAATTAGACTTTTCAGGCTGTAGCTGCTGAAAATCTCTATTTCCCAATGCAGTTGGTCAAGGATATTTCAAAAGTGGCTTACTGAATGCCCAACATACGCTTCTGTCTTAGTTTGTTGAGGCTACTTTAGCAAAATTACCACAGACTTGGTGGACCAAACAACAAACATTTATTTCTTACAGTTCTGGAGGATGGAAAGTCTGAGATCCAGGTGCCAGTGGATCTGGTATCTGTTGAGGATCTCCTTCCTGGTTCATAGGTGAATGCTGTCTTCTCATTGTGTGATGTCACATGATGAAGAGGTGAGGGAGCTTCTTTGGGTTCTCATTATAAGGGCACTAATCTCATTCATGAGGGTTTCACCCTCATAATCTAATTATCTTTCAAAAGCTACACCTCCCAATATTGTTACATTGGGTGATAGAATTTCAACATGTGAATTTTGGGGTCCACAAACATTTAGTCCATTGCAGCCTCCTTATAGTGGCAGCTCTATCTCTTATTATGGAGTATCAGGGACAATCAGGGTTCATTGGCTCTATTAGGATGGTAAATCTTTTCCTTGTCTCCTGGTCCCTATCATAAAAAATTCAAAGTGCAGCTGCCATAGCTTAAAGTGCATCGGGACTGATGACATGCTTATGGCAGAAGTGTTCTTCATAAGAAACCAAAAATTTTAAGTCCACAACTACAGAAACAAGAGGCAGAATGCCTCACAGGGGTCTTTGGATATTTTGGTAACAGGACCACTTCTGCTTCTACTCTCTAGCTCCTTATCTATGTATTCTAGGTATAGAGAGCTTAGAACCATGTAAGGTTTATTGACTTAAGGTATATGCTGTGCCTTGGTGGATTTTTTCCCATTCTCCAAGGGAAACATTCCTGGGTTACACCTCTACTGTGATTTAACAGGCTGTTTCATCACTTTGTCAGGTTGGCATTTTCTGAGGAGTGTGGTATTAGGTAGGACTAGTGGATCCCATCATTATGTATGCACAGACAGACCTGCTTTACTTTAAAGTGGACCCCTTGGATTGACATAATGACACATTAAATAATTATTGTTGAATGTAACACCCTATAAGCTCAGAGAAAATAATGTTAGCTGGAGACGATGTGGCCAGGAAAAGCAAATTCATGTCATTACTCTTAAGATAAACCAATGTCCCTTCCAAAATAAAAAGTTTTCACTGTGGTCCACCAGCTACCAAGTGGCTAGCTGGTCTCCCAGAGGAATAATGCAATCCTGGGGGCTAAATTTTAGTCTTTGTTTCTGGTAGTTTGACAGTTGGCAACATTAGAGGCTAGGCCAGCTTTAATGATGGGAGCCCATGCTGTTGATGCCTTGTCTAGCCTCTATCCCTAACACCACAGCTACTCGCTGTATTGTCCATTGTATTACCAGTTGCATAGCTAATGAGAGAAACGGACTGACATCAACTGGCTGAGCCACTGTATTTGGTTGTTTAGTGTCTCTTTCAGGATAAACACTTTCTGATAGGTGTTAAAATGCAATTCAAAGATCTTTGGTCCTGGTGCCCACTCCCATAGTTCCATCTTCATGACACTACTCTAAACATCCTTGTCTGTACCTAACCCCTCTTCTTCCAGACCCCTGGCTATCCCTCTGGATTGTTCATCAATATCCACAAATATGTATAGATTGCAACCTGAGGCTCCATCTCTTTCTATACAGAATGGATGATCCTCTCTATTGCCAGAGGCTCTGCACATTGTGACGCTTTCCCCTCATAGCTGCCTCTGATAGCCACACCTGAGTGGGAGAAGAAGCTTAGCTTTATCAACCAATTGATTGGAGAAGAATTATCCCTAGAGAGTACTTGTGACACTGATAGAGGCAGGTTTCATCAACAGCTAATTCTAAGAGGACAGTTGAGGACTGCCATCAGCAGCACTCTTAGAAGGTGAAAGACTATGTCCATCAATACTTAGCGGGACAGACATAGTATAGCATTCACTATAGATTTTTTAATTTTGGGGTAATCTAAGGATATGAGCCAGTATTGCATTATTATCTTTAAAACTCAAGTTGAGAATGAACATGGAAATCTATAGCAGAAAATCAGGAGATGGAAAGATATTTAGCACCCTGTAAATTATTTGCATTTTTACTTATTCTCATTATTTTCCTTAGATTGCATTTAAATATGAATATGCCAAATAAGGATGACTTCTTAGTATCAAATTATGGACAGAAGCTTAAAGAGTTGTGACTAAAGGCAGTTATGGGCAAGTGCAGCTCATAAGCAGCAGAACGGGACATTGTGACACATTTGGGAACCACAGACTAGATAGAAAACTGTACCTGAATCATTATGCTAATGTGGACAGAGTCATAGGTCTTTGAATCATCAGTGTTCAGACTCCAGGAATGTGTGAAAGCTTCATGTAGAACCATAAGATCTCTTGGATTCCTGAGATGCCGTTTAGTAAGTTCTGCCTGCAGTGAGCGAAATAATTTTGCAACCACCCGGCTGAGTTATTGCAGCTGCAGAAAATATTTCCATTAGCTCCCCATGAGTAACTTATGTACTGAATGAATCTGGCTGGCCTTTATGAAAGTCCCAATCAAAATAGAAATCATAACCGTTGTTTTACAAACCAAGTGCTCTAGGGTTGGAGAAACTGATGTTATTTTACCTGCGTTTATATTAATTCCTTGAGTTTTATGGCTCATTTTAAGAAAGAAGATTACTACTGTAATATCTTTTTAGCAAAATAGCTTGGCAAGTAAAGTTACTGAAGCTGAACATTATTTCAGCAGAGTAATTAAGTTTTTTTTTTTTGATACCACATTGAGCTCAAAGGGTGCCACTGTTCTTTCAAAAATTCTTTGTTCAATAGGTTTTATATATAAATAAAATTAATTATTCCTCAAAGCTCCTTTAGTTCAAACTCTTCAATATCTGTTTTACTCTAAAGCAAAAGTTTTGGTAAGGTATGCAACAAACCCTAACTAGTATATTTATAATGAAATTATCAGGAAAGCTTTAATGAATAACACAGTCAAGAATACACGGTGGGGTTTTTTTTCCTGTAAAAATCCTTATGATGACCATTTTAATTTTAGTAACTCCAACAACACTGCTCTTAGAAAATAAAAAAAAGTATTTTACAATTATCAAAGTCTATGATTTTCTCTATATATTACTAAAAAATCTCTAATCAACAAATTCTAGTTGTGAAAACAATTCAAGAGTAAAGTACTTTCTACTGTAAGAGAAAAACTGCAGAGGTCTTTTCAATCCAGCTAACAGCAAACCCCGGGTTATCATCTGGTCAAACAAGAATGGATTTCCATTAATGAGACACTGTCTTTCAGGAAATACACAACTTAATGCTGAACCAGAAAAAGACTGAAACTTCTATGACACAAAATGTAACTACTTCCTTCAGTTTTCTTGGAAGTATCTTTTGTGGATAATAGGCAATTGTGTGGTCCTTCTGGGGAAAGAAAAGCTGAGTTAGTGGAAAAGTGATGAATAAAGATCTCAGTGAGAATTTGAGCCAATACCACGATGACTTCCACATTCTTTACTATTTAGAAACATCTATGATATTCACACAGAAAAAAAAATAGAATAATACCAAAAACAGAAATCACAAAGAGAATATAAAAATTTATTTTATACCAGGGTGATGAAAACTGTGAATAAGATTGAGAAGATTAGTGAATACTCTAACATGACAATAAATATATAACTATAAATTTAATAAATGACTTTATACACATGTTGTTTGGCAATATCTTTCAACTATTCTGTAACATACAAAGTACCTGACAGGTGCTAAGAACACCACACTAAATAAGATTTATAAACAGTCACTGCTCTCACAGAGCTTACTTTTCAATGTGGACCATAAAGGATAAAGCAGGAATTTCTATGAGGGTAGTGTTTCTCAATGTACAAACAAGGATGTTGTTTCAAAGACATATAAGTATCATGAGATTATTCCAAATCCAGCTAAGAATCTAGTAACTGTAAGTTAGAGAGAGGCGGGTCTTTCAGATATAACAAAGAATTAAAAAATGCTGAGTATCTATGAAATGCAGTATAAAAATTGATATGACTAAGAACTTAAGAAAAACTACATAAAAGGCACCTAGATCAGCTTTTAGCACCAAAGAATGAGCCTCAGAAGCAATGATGTCTAAGGTGATCTATGAAAGATAAAAATAAGTGAAAACACATAGTTGGTTAAAGTAGGCATGAGAAGATGGGAAAGGATGTCCAGAGGAGCCAACAGAGAAGTGGAAAGAGTTGAGAGTGAGAAATAGCACATTATGGAAATTTAAAACCATTCAGAATAGTAGAACTATTTGAGGTTAAAGGTAATTTGGTGAGAGAGAAACAAAGTTAGGAAAGTAAAGGGAAGATAGAGGCAAGGAATTATAAATCATCTTAACTTGATTTTACTTTGGAGACATGAGAAATTGTTGATTGGTATTAAGCCAGACTTGCAGGGGTCGGGAACCTATGGCTCGCGAGCCAGATGTGGTTCTTTTGATGACTGCATCTAGCTCGCAGACAAATCATTAATAAAGAGTAATAATAATGTTAAAAATATAAAGCATTCTCATGTATTACAATCCATTCGTTGCCTACCGCTCATGTTCATGGTTGCAGGTGGCTGGAGCCAATCACAGCTGTCCTCTGGGACAACACCAAATTTTTATTGGATAATGCGTAATGTACTCGGATCATTGTATGGCTCTCATGGAATTACATTTTAAAATATGTGACATTCATGGCTCTCTCAGCCAAAAAACTTCCTGACCCCTGAGCCAGAGAATGACATGATCACATTTGAATTTTACAAGGATCATTTGAACTACCTTGTGGAAAATAGGTGGGAACAAGGCCAAGTTAGATGCAAGGCTGTAAATGACAACGAGGCTACAAGAAATGACAACAACATGACAGTGGTGACAGCAGTGGGGAGGTGGGGTTGGGTCGGATTTATCTAAGTATGAAATCGACATGATTTGTGATTGTTGGAATGGGGTCTGTGGGATGAGAAAGAGCAAAGAACGGGCCCTAGAAATTTGGTCTGAGCAGCTGGGAGGCAGAGAAGACACTCACTGAAACAGGGAACACTTACGGCAAAGCAAGTGCAGAGAAGGAGGCAGCAAGCCATGCATTGAATTTGGACGTGTTGAACTTGAGCTACCTGTGAGATAACCCATGGAGTGACCGAGCCAGCAGATGAGTCTGCACTACCTGTGAGATAACCCATGGAGTGACTGAGCCAGCAGATGAGTCTGAGCTAGCTGTGAGATAACCCATGGAGTGATGGAGCCAGCAGATGAGTCTGCGCTACCTGTGAGATAACCCATGGAGTGATGGAGCCAGCAGATGAGTCTGCACTACCTGTGAGATAACCCATGGAGTGACTGAGCCAGCAGATGAGTCTGAGCTACCTGTGAGATAACCCATGGAGTGATGGAGCCAGCAGATGAGTCTGCACTACCTGTGAGATAACCCATGGAGTGATGGAGCCAGCAGATGAGTCTGCGCTACCTGTGAGATAACCCATGGAGTGATGGAGCCAGCAGATGAGTCTGAGCTACCTGTGAGATAACCCATGGAGTGGTGGAGCCAGCAGATGAGTCTGAGCTACCTGTGAGATAACCCATGGAGTGACAGATCCAGCAGATGAGTCTGCACTTAGGGAAAGAAAATAGGTGAAAATAGAGATTAGGATGTTGTAGTTAATTAATTACATAGTAATCAAAGTCAACTGAGTGGATAATTATCTAGAGAGAATGTAAAGAATGGGAAAAAATACAGTTTGGGTTAGGACCTCCAAAGATACAAGTTTAGAAAGGGCATAAGATTATAGCAAATAAATCTGAAGTGGAGCAACCAGAAATAAAATAAAAACAAAACAGAAAGTGTGTAGATAAGATAAATCAAGACAGAAATATTATTATCATGTCCATTTGAAAAGTCTTGTGTATAAGATCATACATTCCTATAAATTTACTTTTAAAAATAGCTCATGTATTGAACAGTTTAAACTTAATATATAAAGGCCTTTCATTCCTTAACTATAATGAACTCTTTTACAATGTAAAGAATATCTTCTAACTAATAAAATTAAGAGCAATTTATGAGACATTTATTAGTTTCGACATACTTGGCCAAAGGGGAAATATATAAACTAGTGAGAAGTAGCTAATTGGTTTCAAATCAGTTACTCAAATATTCAGTAAACAAGTGTGATGAAGGGAAAAGGATCTGAGTCATAGGCAGTAAAGAAGCTGAGTCATGCACAGTAAATCCACTTGGCATGTGGGCAACTGTGAATTGAAAGCTCAGAGCATAGATTCTCTGTTTGCATAAACATAGCAGTGTTTCTGCTTGGTATTTCTGTGTCGCAAAAATAAAAGTACTAGACAGATTTTATTCAACTGTTAGACGATGGGGTTTGGAATCATTTGATTTAAAATATAAACAGTATGGCAGATAGCAAGTTCAAGTGGGGAAGGGGCCCCGGATGGAGCAGACCCTGGAGTTAGCCGCAGGTGGATGCTGTCCCGGATTGCTGACTGTGCCTGCACCTGGTCAGCAGAGCTCCAGGTGGGGAAACAGGAAGGATTAATTAATTTATTTATTAATAGTTAATGGCTCTCCTGAGCAATGCAGAGCTGAATAATGGAACATTGTATGGCTGAAGTTATTGTGCCCTGTAAATAATGCAGTAAAAATATGCACTGCCCTTCAGAAAATGATAAAGACAGGTGTCATCAATGATTAATTTTTGGTACGCTGCCATTACTGCCCCTTCAACACAGCTGGAGAGAGGTTTTCTCTTTTCCACACACCGACTGAAGCTTATTGGCCTCCAAAGTTAATTTAGATCAACTTTCTATTCAAATTTCCGGTTTTCTTCTCCTCGGGGAATCTTTTCACTGACTTCTCCATTCAGCAGTTTCTTTTGTCACTGTTGCTTTGTCTATTCTGAAAATCCACTGAAAGATTCCAAATGATTTCTTCAGCAGCATAAGACACATGCCAAACCTTTCAGAATCCTATGCTTTCTTTCCTTTTGATTTCTATTTTTTTCCTTCTTCTGAGAAATCATTGAGGTTTCTCATAGTATTTTAAATGAACTTGAGAGCAATGACTAAATTAACAATGTATCACCAGGTGTGCACTTGTCTTGGAAACTTTTTCAAGTTACTGAAATAAATATTTTTTTTATGGCACACAATCTTTTACACCAGAACATAAAATTTGAACAATTAAATAACTTTGTTATGGATGTAATAATGGTAATTTATTAATATATTGGGAGATCTTTACTTTAATACTCAAAGTTATGTTTAAATTAGGCTTTGTTTAACCCAACCCATGCTCAGTATGTTCTAGACCCTTTCTTTGATTTGCTGTTTACTTTTTCTACATTTACGTTTGACTCATTCAACTTTGATGCTTTTCAAAGCTGTTTTGATTATTCTAAGATTTTTAATTTTCCATATTATGGGATAAGTTTGTCAATGTAAGGTATTTTTCCCTGCCAAGGAAGAAGGAAGGGTATAGCCATGAAGTGTGGAATAGCAAAAGCTTTATTTAGTACAGTGCTTCCCGGATTATGTTCTCTGGTACCGGAGACAGAGAACAGAGAAGTCGCATGGACGACACTGCGTGGGGGATATTTAAAGGGTCCTCTAGGGTGGAGGCAAGTTGATATGACATGGTGAATCTCACTGGCTGGAAGACAGTTGCTCTTTTCTAAAGGGCTTCTGGGAAGTTTCTTTTGGCACGCATGGGTGTGGGTGGTTCCTGCCAGAGTTCCCGGGGTCTGGTTCTTCATGTGACCTTCCCCCAATGCTCACCCCTTATAGTCAACTTATTTTAAAAAGTAAAGCCTTCTTGGAATTTGACACTGAACTGAATCAAGATATCTATTTGTTTTGAATTCACGTTCAAACAATATTGAGTGTCTGGTTCATGAACACAGTGTTTATCTAAATTATTTTAGTTCTTTGATATCTTTCATCAATATTTTGGTAATTTCTGGCATGCAAATCTTACACCTATTTTGTTAGATTTATCCCTAAGTATTTGATGCAGTTTTGTGCTATTATAAGTGATATTTATTTATAATTCAATTTTAAATTATTTATGGCTAGTGTTTAAAAATGCAATTGATATTAGAATTCTTATAGCCTGTGGTCTTGCTAAACATACATGTTAATTGGAACAGCTTTTTTTGTAACTATTTTGTGATTTTTTTAAAAAAAACAGTCATGTTGTCAGAGAATAAAGACCACTTTATACCTTTTCTTTCTAATCTGTGTACTTCATTTTTTCTTGACTACTGCACATTAACAATGTATTGTTGACTAGGAGTGGTGAAAGCATATGTCCTTTTTTAACAATTTAAGGGTGTAAGTATTCAGTTTGTCAACATTAATTATATGAGGTTGACTGAAGTCTTTCTTTTTAATCACGAATAGGTATTGAATTTTGTCAAATGTTTTTCTTGAAGCTCTTGATATAATCACATTATTTGTCTTTTATGTCTATTAATATGGTGAATTATAATGATTGATTTTCAAATGTTGGAATGGTTTTGTATTCTTGGAATAAACTTCATTTGTTTGTGATGTATTAACATATTTGAATTTGCTTGGTTCATTTCCTAATAGTGTGTTGAATATTTTTATGTCTATGTTCCCAAGAGTTATTGGTTTGTAATTTTTTACCATGTTTTTATGTGTTTTCTAAATCAGATAGTAAATTAAAAAGTGTATTTTCTCTTTTATTTTCTGAAATATTTTGTGTAGAATTAACTTTATTTTTTTAAATTTATCCACTTTATCTTATATATTTTTAATATGTATTCACCAGTGAATAAATTCTGACCTGAAATTTTATTTTTGGAAAGATGTTTAACTACAAGTTCAAGTTATTTAATAGAATTATAATTATTCGGGTTATCTACTTTCTCTTCAGGAGCTTTGGTAGTTTGATACTTTCAGGGGATTTATTCATTGTATCTAAATCAGCACAGTCCAATAAAACTATAATATGATTCAAGTATATAACTTAAAACTTTCTTGTAAACATACAATGAAAATTAAAAGAAATAAATAAAATTGTTTGTAATATATTTGATTTAACATAGTATACCAAAATATGTTTATTTCATCATATAATCAATATAAAGTTATTATTGAGAATTTTTACTTTTTTATCATTCTGTTTTTAAAATAAAATGTGTATACTTACACTTAAAGCACATTTCAATTTATATTAGCAATATTGTATGTGTCCAATAGCTGCTGTGATTGGTAAACAACTGTATAGCACAGATAAATTGTTGAATTTTTTTGTGTAAACTTGCTCATAATGACTGTAGGTTTTGTAGTAATGTTCCTTATTCTCATAGTTAGTATTTCTAATTTATGTCTTTTTTTGAAAACTTGGGTAGAAGCTTTTCAATTTTATTTATCTCTTCAAGTAACCAATTTTTGGTTCTATTGATATTTTTGTTGTTTGAATGATTTTGTATTTTATTGATTATTTTTCTCATTTTCACTATTTCCTTCATTGTATTAACTTTAGGCTTAGTTTGCCTTATACTCTTGTTTATTTGTATTTTAATATGGAAGACTCACTTTATAATTTAACAATATTATTATTTTAATAAAAGCATTTACTTTTATAATTATCTTTCCTAGGCACTGTTTTAGTTTTATTTCTCAAATCTTGATACAATGTGATATGATTTTTATCATATAATATCATGCATTTCAAAATATTTTATATTTCTAGTCATTTAGTCTTTTACCTATGGGTGATTTAAAAGTTTATTGCTTGGATTGTAAATATGTATGAATATTCAAATATTGACCTCTAATTTAATTCATTATATTTAAATGGAACATTCTTTCATAGTTTTAATCCTTTTACATTATGATTTATCTTGGTGCAGTAGAAAATAATATATATTCTTTTGTTATTAGATGGAATGCTCTATAAATGTCTGATCAAGTTGCTGCATCATGTTTTTCAATTCTACATTTTTACTCCTTATCTGGTTTATCAATAGTTGAAAAAGAGTTGAACTTTCCAAATATAATTGTAGATTTAGATAATTTTCAATTTCATTCTACTAGATTTTGTTTTATGTACATTGAAGCTTGGTCACCAGGTGCACACACATGGACAATTGTTATGTTCTCTCAATGATGAATTCCTTTAGTCTTACCAGGTCAGCCTGTTTACCCCACTAAACTTTTTTCTGAAATCTAATTTTTCTGATATTAACATTTCTATTCCAACTCTATATTGGCTAGATTTAGCATGTTATATATAGTTTTAACCCATGATATATATTTTTCATCATTTGTTTTAGTATATCCATGTTTTTTTGTTTGTTTGTTTGTTTTTACAGGGATAGAGAGTCAGGGAGAGGGATAGATAGGGACAGACAGGAACAGAGAGAGGTGAGAAGCATCAATCATTAGTTTTTCATTGCCGTTGTGACAACATAGTTGTTCATTGATTGCTTTCTCGCATGTGCCTTGACCGCGGGCCTTCAGCAGACCGAGCCACCCATTGCTGGAGCCAGCGACCTTGGGTCCTAGCTGGCAAGCTTTTTGTTCAAGCCAGATGGGCCCACGCTCAAGCTGGTGAGCTCGGGATTTCGAACCTGGGTCTTCCGCATCCCAGTCCAACACTCCATCCACTGCGCCACCACCTGGTCAGGCTAATTTATCTATGTTTTTATACTTAAAGTGGATTTCCTATTGACAGCATGTAGCTGGATTTTATTTTTGTATTCCACTTGACAATGTATGCTTGGTAATTGAAATGTTCAGATTATATACATATAAGGTAGTTACAATATGATAGATTTAAAGCTATCATCTTGTAAGTTGTTTCAACTTGTCTCATTTGTTCTTTTTTTTCTTTTCCTTGCCTAAGACTGATTATATTTAATAATCTTATTTTAATTCCATTTGCTTATCAGTTACAGCTTTTTAAATACTGTTATTGGTTGCTCTAGAATTTATAAATACATTTTTTTAACTTCATCTTCTAACTTGAGATGTTGGTATATTTCTTTATGGTGGGCTGTATACAAGGGTACAGTGAAGTTTTTCATAATTAGTTTGAGCCTCTTGAGGGTTTCTTTTAAGCCTTGTTACAGCAGAGTCAGACAGAACAGCCTTTAGTGTATAGCTAATTTGTCCCCGTTATTCACAAAATTTTCTCTGATGTCTTTTCAATTTACCAGCTTATTGCACTCTGGCTTTTTGAATGTTCAGAATTGTTATGCTACTCATTTTGGGTGGTTATTTCAACTTGTGTAGTTCCTATGAATGCAAGTGCAGAGATACTCAGCAGGAGTTACAAGGAGGCCCTACTGCAGATCTTCAGAGTTCTCTCTTTGTAGATCAGTCTTCTTCTAGTACTCTTCCCTGAACACTAACTTCTGCTCTTCAACATGGCAAAACCACTAGACTTTCTTCTGTCTCCACTCCTTATATTGAGCTTTGATACTCCAAGCATTGATATGGGGCTTTTACAAAGTTACCTTGTTTGTGTTTTCTTTCCCAAAAATCATTGTCTTGTGCTCTCTGTTGTCCAAAGTATGAAACTGTTGCTAAAATGTACTTTTAAGGTTTTCTAGTGGTTTTAGGTGAGGGGATTAATCCAGTCTTAGTCTATCCACTGTGACCAGAAGTGAAAGTTCTTTAACTATTGCAGGCACTTAGAAGGACAATTTATTTTTATATAATATTATTTTATATAATTATAGAACAATCCAGTAACTATGTCAAAGCATTCTGTAAGTTTTAAGTATTTATCTGTATATACTCTTGGGTTACTATTTTGGAAATTAAATTGAATGCAGGTATTGTCACTCTTGTCTCTTCCTAGTTCTTTTACCTATTTCTTTTTATTATATTTTTCATATAAATTATGCAAATTTCATTAAATGAAAAAAATACAATTAAAATGTGCCTTAAGGATGGCATTAGAAAAACATTGCATGTATTTTAAAGAAGGTTTTACTTTTATTTTTCATTGTGCTAAAAATCAACTATAACTTGCAATAATACAACGCATTGATTCATACAATGTAAATTAAAGAATTCTTAATTTAACATTTCTTTAGAAAAATAAGGTCAAGAATTTTACATTGATGATAGCACATACAGAACATTATAAATTCTATGTCTGTCCCTATGAAACTTACAAATTGACATGTTTAATAAACACCTTTACAATCTTATTCAACAGTGTCACTTCCAAGAAATCACAAATCTGTGTCTTGTAACTTCTCCTCGAGAAATCCATCTTATAAATTTTTCTAGTATGATGTTGAATGTAAAAGAAACTAGCAAGTATCTTAGTTTTTATTCATATACTTAATGGAAATTTTCTTCTAACTTGACAACATTAAGTATGATGTATGCTAAAGATTTAAGTAAAATTTTTTTACTTTAATCAGAACAAAAAAATCTTACAAGTGAAAATTTTTCAAAGGATATACAACAACTTTTATTATCTTGATCCAGACAGCATCTTCTGACTCCAGATTAAGTAAAACAAAATTCATTTTCAAAAGAATGTTTATTCTTTGAAACATAATTTTCAGTCTCCTGGTGACATGATTGTTGTTCATATGTAAGAAGAAAACAAGCCTCAAGTGTGATGTCATGGTGATACATTTCATTAAATTATTATTAGAGATGGCTTACATGCAATTTAAGCCAGTCTTTATTAATTACCTTGTGTTGGACATGAAACCAGCATGGATTCTTTGCAGTAATGAACGTTCCTTAATTTTTAGACTCCTATAAAAACAATGAAATAATAATGTACACTGACTACTGGAAAATATTGACAAAAATTGTGTTTTTGTGTCTACGAAAAAGGTTGATTATAGGCATATTATAAGTCAAGAACTCTCAAATTTCCCACCAAGGACACTTTATTATTTCATGTCTCTTTCATCTTTTCCTTATGGTTTAAAATATATTTTCCTAATTTCATGAGATAACCAGTACTACTGCAGTCACTTTATCTAGTGATATTTTTAGTTTGTGAGGTGTTCCTGAAAAAATATATGTGTATTAGGGATAGCAAATATGAACGTAATACACATGACAAACAAAGCATCAACACTAAGGGGGTGGGAAAGTGATTATCCATCTGCAAAATTTGTCATTAAAATGGAAAATTTACTGGCATAACTATAATGAAGTCCTTATAATTATTTTTCTTCTTAATATTTTAACTCCTTTGTATAATCAGCTGATAATTCATATACAAATAGTCCATCTAATTCATTTACATTTGTCTTAACATGCATGAAATCTATGTTATCTATCATAGCTTTTGCATTTTGAAAAGACACAAAAATTATTCAAATTATTCTTATATAAATATTTTATAAATAGTTTTATATTCTTTTGATAAAATAAGGCTATAGGAATTAGTCATTGATGGAATTTAAACTTCATAAAGATTTTTTTTAAATGATTGTGGTAAACATTCATCATCTTCAGTAAAAAAATGTTTAAATAGAAACTTGAAGAATTAGATCAACAAAGAGGGAAACTTCCTGATCAAGAGAAGTTTGATATTAAATTTCATTTGGGTGTCACAGATGTATGTTAATAGGTTAAGTATTTACTTAGCTAATATGACTATTCCAATTTAAGATCACTTGGTCAGAAGTAAAATATTTAAGGTTACACGAATAGTTATGTAAATAGATGTAAATGTAAAGTTAAAGCTTATTTAGTCTCTTTGAGATCTTTAAGGATTATTTTTAAAATTTTGAAATTAAGATGGGCTTCAGAGATTATCTAGGCATTAAATATAGAAAATTAGAATTACTAAAAGCATCTAAGACATCATAAAACCCTCAGGTTTAGATAAGGAAATTGAAGTTCAGGGAGTCTAAAAAAATCATCTAAAATGATTTATCTGGTTTCCAGCAAAATTTGCATTAAAATTGCTTCTATCATTATTCCACACATAATGAGAAGAGTGAACCCAAATGCATTTTTGGATTTCAACCCTTATCAGTTTCATAAATATGCTCTCGTTCACTGAATTCCGAACGAGCACCACACTTCTGGGTGCGGTTATGCTGTTAGTCCAGAGCCCTCAGTTAGTTTCAGCCCTTTAAATATTCAGTTTCTTGATACATTGTGTGATTTAGAAAGAGAGCTTGCTTCTGAAGACCAACTTCAGCCTGAATTTCATCTTAGAAACTTAATAGAATAAATTTATGAAAAACCGCTATTCAAATGTTAGTATTAGAAAACAGTATTTTCAGTGTCAGGTTTTAGACAGCTTTTAGATGGAAACCACAGTTTTTTAATGCTTTTTGTTTGGCTTGACTATTATTTTAATTGTTTTAGAGTATTGATATTTTAGGAAGAAAATATCTGGCATAATTTTCTTCAAGAAAGATAAGATTTGAACCTCATGGAAATGCTAGTAGTTGAAAAGGATGGCAATTTGAATTGACTTGAAGGAGAAGGCTCAGCTGTCTGGAGTGATGTTAACTATATTTAACATAAGTGATATACTGGGTTAAACAGAAGGGTGATGATCATTTTATAGTTTCTCCATCAATCCTTTATCAGTCACAAGCAAGTTGCTTAATCTGACAGTGGTTGGGCAATTTCTAATTCACAGCGCCACGGACAATAGAGAATGTAATTTTCCGGTCTTTATTACTGAGATCAATAAGAAAATTGTACAGGAGGCCATGCATGTCTGAAATAATGAAACTGCACTGCCCGAACCTGTTTTTTCTCTTCCTTCTCTTTAGTTCACAAAGGACCCCGAGAAAGCTGCGATTTAAAAATAAATAAATACCAAAAAATCAGCCCCGGTAGGTAGTTATTTATTTTAGGTGAAGCATACTGCATACTACTTGGGTTGTGTGGGAGAAAAGTGCATAATAAGAAGCCATTACTTTTCTAAGGTCAAAACAATAAATAATGAAAGCAATATAGAAAAATGTATGAATGTGATAGTAAGTGTGCTGTGTAGGAGGCTGAATGCTGAAGATGGGAGGGGAGCAGAGGGAAGACATATTTTATTCAAATATGGCATAAACTAGAGGCTGAATTATTATGCTTAAATCTTCATTTTCAAACTAAGTCACCATATGCTGACTCTATTCCACGTTCTTTTCCTTCATAAATTATGTATCAAAAATGCTTTGCACATAAATCGTATTTTGTTCAACTCAGGTCTGAGTGAGTACATGTAACTTATTTTAAGTCCACTCTTAACCGTTCCTCCCCCCCCCCCCCCCGAATGAACTCTTTATTTTTATCACAATATATTTCTTAATGCTTTGATTTTAGATTGGAATTAGCAGTTACCTAACATGACTATATGAGCGATAGATACTAAGGAAATAAGAATTATTTTTAATTTAGGTTGTAGTAAATGCATCAATTCTCAAATGGAATGAGAAAAAGTTTTGAGAGTGGATTATATTTCTTTCAAACAATATGGATGTTTCATGGGTATGGATTTTAAAGCAATTATTAACACAATTTATTTTAATCACAATGTTTTGTCTAACATTATCAATTTGTACAACAAAATGTGATTCTGTTCAAATGCATGTCAGTGGGGGTCAGTGGTACAATTTTAGTATAATTTTAATATAATAACAGTGTGGAGAAAGCGGTTTCGTGATACATACTTTCTAAAGAGAAAAATAACTTGTCCAGGCCAAAAAATTGAGAGGAAGTCTGCGCCCCAAATTTTCTTTCTTTTACGTCGAAGAGTCTAGTGATGAGCACGAAGAGATATGTCATAAATAAGGCACTCTTCAGCAAGTCTGCTGTACATTTTGGAAGAGCTCTTTGACATGACCTAGGCTGATCCTGTTCTCTCACTGTTAAAGAAACAAAGGTCTAAAAAGTAAAATGCCTATTTCTAGGACACAAAGCTACTCTATAACTCAAGTCTCCCAATTCCCTCCTCCTTTCATCTTTTTATATTTTTTATTTATTGATTGATTTAGAGAGACAGGGAGAGGAAAGGAGAATGAGAGAGAGAGAGAAAGAGATAGGGAGGGAAACATTCATTTGTTGTTCCATTTAGTTGTGCATTCATGGGTCATTTCCCATATGTGTGTGCCCTTAGTGTTTCGGAAGGACACTCACTGAAACCGGCCTTGGCCCCAGTTCCCTCCTTATAATGTGTAGAGCAGGGCCCGAGAATTCAGACAGAGCTGAATTTGAATATTAGCTGTGAGTCCTCGGATAAAACTTGCCTAACTTCTCTGGGCCACATTTTTCTCATCAGTGATGAAAAATAAAAATAGTAATTTATATATTTTAAGTTTGATGCAAGAATCAGAAATGTACAGCCCTGGCCAGGTAACTCAATTGGTTGGCATGTCGTCCCAAATGCCAAAGTTACAAGTTTGATCCCCAGTCAGGCAACATATAAGAATCAACCAGTGAATAGATACATAAGTAGAACAACAAAGCAATGTTTCTCTCTCTTTCTTTCTCTCCTTCCTCTCTCTCTAAAATCAATCAGTCAATAAATAAAATATTAAATATTTAAGAAATGTTTATAAAATGCCTAACACAGGGCACACTGCATGTCACATGCTTCAGAAGTAGCAGCAGTGACACATGGGTTTGATGTAAAGTTGATTAGAAGGAAAGAAATTCTTGCCTGTCAGTTTGGCTCTTTCCTTAGCTACTTAATTTAAAATCATTAATTAAAGTCAGCCATTTTCCAGACTCATTTGACAGATAAGCTTACTAAAGAACTAAAATTACAATTACTTTCTAATCTTTGTCTCTATGATATTGATGTAGCCTGAATAATTTTTGTCACAAAGTACAGAACAAAACAAAACAAAACAAAAAAAACTGAGTTAGGACAAACAGACAGTGGGAGGCTAGCTTTTGGACTAAGAGTGACTAAAAACTAGTTTTAATTAGTTGAAAAATTAGGCAATACCCATACTCTCAAAATTGACTCACCCTCTATGATATTATTTTTCTCTCAGGTATAATTGTGATGTATACAAGGTACATTGGGTTTTAAAGGATCTTTTTTTATTTTTTCTTTATTCATTTTAGAGAGGAGACACACACACACACACACACACACACACACACACACACACACACAGAGAGAGAAAGGGGGGAGGAGCTAGAAGCATCAACTCCCATATGTGCCTTGACCAAACCAGTGCAGGGTTTTGAACTGGCGACCTCAGTGTTCCCAGGTCGACGCTTTATCCACTGCGCCACCACAGGTCAGGCAAGGTACATTGGATTTTAACTACATAACTAAGGTAATTTTTAAATTTAATAGAAAAATTAATTGTCCATCATTTGAGGGACATTATAATAATATACAATTGACAAGAAACAAGTTATTCTACCAAAGTTAGTGTTACAGGCACAACAATATAGTATAAGGGGAAAAAAATTAAGTCTTGGCTATAGAGATGTGTTAAACTTCAATGTTCTACCTAGAAGCTGTTTAAAAATAGAAGTGACCATGGAGATAGCATAATAAACAACTCCACAGGTGTTTAAATGATCAACAAAAAATTTAGCAATCAATTTCAGCACAAATTCTGTCAAAATTTGCAGTTATCTCTAGAAGCCCTCATTTGTCTTCCTTTTTTTAACTTTAAATGATAGCAGTGGGTTCTCAGGTAGATAACTTGTAATCGTATTTTTTATCATCCTATTAAATATCCCAACTTCACCTAAAACAATACCATTTTCCTCCAATTTCTATCATAGATTTGTGCTACTAACTAAAATAATTTTTTCTTCATATATTGATAGCAATAAAGATTTTGAAACTAATAGCAAAACTTGATTTCTCTATCAGGTAACATCCCAAACTTGTCAAGCCCTCCCGCTTTTTGTCAACCTTTATATTAAAATATTTTAAAATTCTAATTTGTCTTCACGAATAAATCTAAATTGGCGTGCCCCCTAATTTTCCAACATCTCCAAGAACAACTCATTCTAACTGTCCATGCTCTAAAAAGTAAAAATATGACTCACTCAAATATAAAATTAATATATATCAATGATATACTACTTTGCTCATTCTTGAGTTAGTAAACTGGTAAAATAGAAAGTGTTTCCAAGAGCATTTGAAAGACATTATAGAATACTGTCTCTTGTCATAGGGTTAGTATAAAACTCGTTAGAGGCAATAAAACCATGAGCATTGGAGCTATCATTTCTACCAAGAAGAAATATACTGAGGTAATGTTACTTCATAGGACCGGGACTCTTAAATAAATAAAATTAGCAAAATCGAAACAGGTGCACTCTTGTAGAAAATTAAACAATCTTGTATACTATCCATCTTCTTTGCTTTTTCTCCTAGTTGTAAATAATTTTCCTTAATATAGTTTGCATAAAGCCTTTTATAATTCTGTTGTCTTTTTCTCCCATTGTGTATTACTTTGCTTGCTCCCTTAACACAGTTACACAAACTTGCAGGCTTAAAATTAGACACATTTATTATCTTACTGTTTCGTGGGTAAAAAGTCTGATAGGGATCTCATCAAACTAAAATTAAAATGTCCCCTTTTCTTCCTTTCTGGTGGCTCTGTGGGACAATCTTATTCAACTTCTTGGCCGAATTGAATTCATTATAGTTGTAGGAATAAGGTTCCCCTGTTCTTACTGACTGTCAGCTGAGGACCGTTCCCAGCTTCTCAAGGTTGTCACAGTCTTCGGCTCAAAGACCTCTGTCTTCACCTTCAAAGTTAGAAATGGAGGATCAAGTCCTTCTCAAGACTCAAATCCTTCTTTTTGTCCCTTTTTTCTAGCTTTCTCATCCACAGTTGAGGACTCACATAAGTAGATTTAGCCCAAAATAATCTAGGAAAATATCCCCATCTCAAGGTGAGCTGCACCCATATTCTCATGTGCAAAGTCCTTTTATATTTTATATATTTATACAAGCAAAAATGGAATTTTTTTTTGTACTTTTTATTGCTAGATATAAACATAAAATTGATGTTTATGCATTTATCTTGTATCTCAAGAACTTCTCAAAAGCAATGCTTAGATCTGGTAGATTTTTTTTTCAGGTTCCTTGGGATTCTCTACACATGAGATCTTTTACTTCCTTAAATAAGGACAGTTTTATTTTAATTCCAATATAGATGTCATTAAGTGATTAATTGGTTTCTTGGTGTGTATTTCTTTTTTTTTTTTTTTTTGCCTTTTTGAACTTGCTAAAAAATCCGATATAATTGTGAGTAGAAATAGTGAACATAACATCCTTATTTTGTATGATGTTGTCTGTAGTATTTTTATAAATTCCTTTTGTCAGTTTGAGCCAGTTCTCTTCTATTTCTAGTTTTTTGAGAGTTTTTAAAATAATGTATAAGTCTTATGTGGGTTTTGTCTTTTATGATTTTACTATAATTGATATTTTACATTAAATTAGTGTTTGGAGGTCAGACTAACCTTGCATTTCTGGGATAAACCCAGCCTAGTCTTGGTATATAATCTCTTTTATATTTTTCTGGGTTCACCTTATTACTATTTTGCTAGAAATTTTTCATCATGTGAATAAAATATTTTAGTCAGTGATTTTCTTCTCTTGTGATGTCTTTGGCTTTGCTACCAGGGTAATAATGCTAGCTCTTAAAGGGGCATGCGTCTTCCACTACTATACTCTGAAACAGCATACTTAGCAATGAATTGGTATTATTTACTCTGTAAATATTTGACAGACTTCAACATTGAGGTCACTAAGCCTAGGTTTTCTTTGTCGTAAAATTTCTAATTCCTAAATCAGCTTTTGTATTTCTCATAATTGTGATGTTCACAGTATTCTACTGTATTTGCTTTAGTGTTTGAAAAGCCTCCTTCTCTCCCATGATGCCTGTGTGGGCAAAGAGGTGCGTTCAGAGCTAAAGTCATTTTCAAGCTCACTTCGCCTTTCACTGCTTTTAATACCTGTCACATCTCGCACGTCATGGTGCTTCAACCTCAGAACCAGCAAGAAGTGTGTGGCTCGTCTGAATCCTCTCTGGTGCCCACCGTGCTGCAGGCAGCCTGGCACATGGTTTGTGCCAACCTCAGGCTGATAGAGCAGCAGAGGCGAACTACAATCCCTGGTCCAAATCCAACTCTCGGCTTCCTTCTGTACAACCTGCGTGCTAAAAACTGTTTTTACATTTTTTAAGTGATGCAGAGAGAAAGAGGAGGAGAATCAGACACTGTATGTGGCCCATGAAACACAGAATATTTACTACTTAACCTTTTCAGACAAAGCCTGTCTCTGACGTAGAGTTGTTGGCCCTCCCAAATCTGATCACCACACGGTTGGATGAGGGTGTCACCCCCTGCTCCATACCTAGGGAACCCCGTTTAATCACAGCGGAAAATCTGTCAGCCCCGTAGCTTGCCCCACCTGGACCACCCGGAAGCAGTTCCCAGCCAGAATGACAGAATGACGTAGGTTCCCACTGTTCTTTACAGAGTTCAGCAGTTTTTCAAGCATCAATAGCTGTTAAATATTTGTAAGACCTTGGTCAGTTTCTAGAGAATAGAAATGGATGTTTCCATCTATTTTTTTCAGCTTTCTAATTACTTTTTTTTTTAAGAAAAGGATGTTCTGATGTTACTTAGCCAGAGTCAAAAGGCCTACTTTGTTTTATAATTTTTTTAAACAAAACAATAAAATACTAATAAGAAATTAAATAAAATGCTAATTTATCACGACAGCACTTCCTGTACTAAATATTTATTATCCAGAAAATTCGGTGCAGAGAAATGTAAGAATTTTAGAACAAAGCAAGAATGTTGACACTTCATTTTCAGGATTTAAGAAGGACACAAGGTAGCAGAACTGCCCAGTGCTGACAGAGCGGCAGTACATTATCACAAGTAGAGACAGATCATTCAGTTGATACATTGAAACTGGAGGCTACTTAATTGGTGGCAAATTTTCCAAAAGCTCATGTTTCTTCTAAATGTGAAATCTGCAGGCAAAGCACCTTTTCTGGTAGGACATAAATAAGTCAACTACAGATGCTGAATCTTGCTTTAGCACCATGTTTACAAAGATGAATAAAACCCCTATACAGTCCATTTATCTGTCCTGTCATCGTAACTAAATTTCCTCAATGGTAATAGGACTGCCAGTCTCCTCTGACATCTTTCATCGGAGCCAGGAAGCCCACCCACAGAAGATCGATGTCTCTTTTAAGCATGCAAAGTCTGGGCTTAGTCTCTCGAGTTCTAGGCATTCTATTTCTCCCCAACACATTTTGTAAACTAGTTTTAAATCAAATTATCTTGTTTGTGATGATGGTGCTACAGTAACCTGCAGTGTATTTCTTTTGGGAAAAATAAATAAATTATCTGCTGAAAATAGCCTCTTCTGTTTTTACAAAATAATCTTTTTTTCCTTGCTTCTCACTGCTTCATACACCTTCACACACCCTCAAATGACCCTTTCTCTTAAAATCTAGAATATTAGTGTTCTCCTGTAAGGAGAATAATTGAACCAATCTACAGAATTGAAGTGCCATGTGAAATTACCAATCCTATGTCTTATTTCATTGTCTCGCACAGAGCTGAAGAACGTTAACAGAGAGCGTCTGTACACACGAGGCTCGGGGCAGATCAGGACCCTGGAGAATGAACCCACAAATGAAGCACTGAGGAATGAAGGCACTATTTCGCCAACAGTGAATTACCGGCAGTATCCATACTCACACTGCACAGTGGTGCAGTTAAGAAATCCGGAATACAGAATTGCCAGGGCTACAATTTTGCCTCATTAATTTTTCTTGCAAATTTACTCTCAGCTCCATGTTGTTAAATTTAAGTACTACAAATTTAGAATTTACTCTCTGTAGATTTTTCTCTTTTTAATCGACCTATGCTGATTTTCTCTCATTAATAAAATTTTTAGCTTTTCAATATGCTCTATCAAAAACACAGCCTAATTAGTTCTGCATATTTCTCTTCAACTTCTGATTTTGCATAATGTTTTTTACATAATGATTTAGGAGCGTGCACAGGGAAATCGACCCTGCTCCGAGGACACAATCAAATTTTTATATTGATTAAGAATTTGACAGTGGTTTTAACAGATTTCCTAATTATGAACACAAGCCCTTTATTAGAACAAAACTCTCTTCTGCTATCTACTACGTTTAGAGAATTTTTCCTATGATGATATTCATTCAAGAAATGAGCAAATGACTTCACCATTGCTCATATAACAATCTCTTTTTCTTATAACAAGCAAAACTACAAAATTTAAGAAAATAACGTATCTTCCTGCTTAAAACAATAGCTATAAAGTGTCCAAGGAAAACTTTTGTATAAAATAAGGCAGTAATATTTTGATGGGGTGTGAAAGAAGATTTTATTTGCAAGAGTGACTTCTTAATATAACTATCACTAAGTTTCCACTTATTTCAGCTCACAAATATGATCCCTGCTTCCTGCTGATGTAAATACCACATTTGCTTTTACTTACTTTCCTAATATAAAATTAGGAAAAAACAAAACTGTTATAAAACAAACTTAAAATGTGGGATGCATTTTTATGCAATTTTTCAAACTTAAAAAGTAAAGAAATCACAAATCTAAATTTTATAGAATTTTAATCTATTAGGAATTTACAACAAAAACATATATAGTGTTTAGTCTTTTATATTTTATTAATTTTAAGAGGATAATCACTGTATACATGATTTCATAACTTTGATTTAATAACAATAATCTTATAGTTGAGGAAGACTAATATTTTATAATCAAATGTTTAAAAAATGTCAGAGCAAACTAGGAAAGTCTCAGAAAAATAAAATTCTCAGAAGACTTCACTCAAGGATAATTCAGAAGCCTTAAATGTAGAAAATATAGTACTTATCAAATAGGTTTGTAAAGAGAGAATTGTATTTAAGACATAATTAAAATACAGACACATTTTAAAAGCCTGGTTACATTCACATGTTTGTTTTCAAAAGAAGCTTTCTGTCTCTTTTTGCTTCCCAGATGCTATCTGCTACTTCGTCCCCAACTTAGCACTCATCCCTCATCACATCTGAGTCACTTGTACAAGCCCCTTCCAGGCCAGGAGGGAAGGCGAGCGGCTGACATTTAGCAGAACTCAGGGCTGCAGCCAATAGGAGAGCTCAAACCAAAACGAAGAGCCATTCTCCCGCGCTTTCATCTGCCATGCCTACTGTCTTTGGGACCAGGTGAGAATCCATCCAACTCGAGGATAACATTTATCTTATTGGGTGGTCATAGGCTATCTCCCCATCAACTAATTTGAACTCAGTCTGCATCACTAGAAATGAAAGTTTGAGCAAAAATAGGTTTATAGTGTGAGTATGTGAAATAGAACAAAGTTTATTCTTGTATTATTGTGTGTTAATCATTGTATTATTTGTTAATATTACAATTGCAAACCTACCTTTCCCCATTCTCCATACTTGTATTATTTTACAGGATTCCACGATGTGTATATAACATCAGATTTTCATTTTTTTCCCACACTGTGCGTTGTTAGAGATGTTACCATATTGAATTGGACTTCTAAGAAGGCGTGATTCAGATTCTACACTCCAGAAACCCCATCTTGTGGGCCATTTTCTATCTTTGTTAAAGACTAACTGGGTGTCCTTAGGCAAGATATGTAAACATCCTCCTCAAAATTTTTCAACTGAAAAATGGGATACTATAAAATACAAACTTAAAACATAAAGCTATTAGAGGCCTCACCAAAAATACATATATAAATAAGAATTGAGTACTTATTAAAACAAAAACTGTTCTTTGAATTTTTATTTAATTCATAATTCTGGAACACATATCCTAGGTTGGTGATTTCAGTTTTTTGATTTTAGGACTTAAATCCATTTTATGAAATTTCCATAGAGTTCTTAACTTGAATCAATTTCTCCCACTCTCTGGGGCAGTCACTATTTAACCATTTAACATACTTCATGTTTATTTAAAATAGTAAAACGTGTTCTGAAGGGACAGAACGGGGGTGAGCTCCCTGAGTAGAAATGACGTTTGGTGAGAGGCAGGTGTCCCAGGAGCAAGGACCCTGATCTATTTTTAGTTACCTAGGCCTTACCGTGGAAGTCTTGCCCCTGCAGGCTCGCAGTAAGCATGAGTCACATGACATGGGTCACAGACAGACAGCTAGTGCTGTACGGGAACACGGGATGTTTCATGATGGAGTAAATTCATAAAACTAATTATTGGAAATGCAACTATGTCTGAATCATCACTGATCTTTTATCAGTTTGGCCACATCAGAGAAAGAGAATGTCACCAAGCTAGAGTGGCAGCAAGCTCCCTTGAAGGGGAAGGGACTCCCCAGCCATCTGACCCAGCACATCAGACCCTGCGGGGCGTGGTGAGGGGAAGGGGTCGTTTCAACCCAGGGTTTGTGAGGCTGGATGTGAGACTCAATCTAAACTTACTTTGCCTCTAGTGAAAGCTCTCTTCAATAAGAGCCGTACATTCAGGGGTTTCGTGACAGATTTTGAAATCCTGTTCGAGTTTCTGAAGACCACTGAAACCTCCGTGTCAGTAGGTCCCCACCGGGCCTACACTTGGAGCTGCAAGGCCCACGCAGGCTCCCTAAGGTGAAACAGCAATTGAAACTCACAGACGATAGGCGAAAAACCCCAGAACTTTAAGGAAGTATTTCCCTCTTTTACTATTGTCTTTTGGTTTCCAAGTGTAGTTTTCTTCACTTGTTTCCTTGAGTGATCTACGTCCTTTGTGTTGACGAAGCGTTTGACCAGACTCGTTCCTGCTCCTCTATACTCAATGATATACCCCCGTGGGGAAAGGGCCTGAAGAACAGGTTTGCCATGTGACCAGTACTGCCACCTACTGGTCCTTATCTCAAACTGCAGCTCAGGTTAGCACAGACCCTGCCAGTTAATGGAGATTAGAAGCTTGGGAATTGCAAAACCAGACCATTCCAGAATGAATAAGAACTTTGGAAATGTTTCAGTCATTTATCTGATTCTTTAATTTTTGTGGCGGCACAGAGGGAAGAGAAGGTTTTGCATTGGTGAGATATACCATACTCGTTTATTAAGTAAATGTGCAACTCTTACCCAGAATTAGAGTGCCCATTTAACAAAAAAAATTTTTTTTTTATTCAGGACATTTAACTACTATGCTGCGTATGGAATCTAAAAATATTTTTATGCTATTCTTTAGTAGTTTATAATTATAGAAAACAGTTGGCATTGGGACAGACGTCAAGGCCAGAAGAGAGCAAATTGATCATCTTCTCTTTACTAAGAGTATCTGATGTTTATAGTATTTCATTCTATGAAATTATTTCTATTAAACAATTCTGCTGCTTTGGTTGCTTTTCCTATGAACTTACTAACCAAGACATTTCTGCCTGATTTGGGAGGCCAGTGAAAACACCCAGCTCCCTTGTCCTCAGATGCAGGGGTAGATGTTCCTTTGTAATGTCTTCTTTGAGGCTGGAATTCAAATATATAACTGAAACTTTAAAATGAAATATTATTTCTTTTTAAATGTACTTGTCTTATTAGGTACATCTTACCTGATAAAATAAAAACCACATTCTTTTATACTTCATTTGAAATTTACATAAAAAGTTTTAGAGATCAAATTGAAAATTCCTTGATATCCATTCTTGATTTAAAATAAAGTTATTTTATTATTGATGATTCCAATAGAAAACTTGATTCTTTATGCAATATATTTAGTGTACAGTGTGTCACTAAGAAACAAGAATGGCACTTCTCAGGATTTATGTATCAACTCATTAAAAACCTTCATATTTGGCTCACTCTCCATTTTCATACAAGATTAGGAAAACATTGGTGATTTTGCTATGGGTACATTGAAATGATCTGCCTATCTATCTCACTCTATCATGTATCTAAAATCTACCATGCCACTTGAAAATGCCACCAAGATAACTTGTTTCTCAAGCCAAACTAGAGTTGACTAGTAAAGTTGTATTTAATCTAGACAGTAGGTTATATGAGTGTGTTATAGGTCACATCATAACATTGCAGTAGAAAAGTTATATCTATTTTTAATTAAATGTATTGAGGTGGCATTGGTTGATAGGATCATATAGATTTCAAGTGTACATTTCTATGCTGCATGATCTGTGTATTGCATTGTGTGCCCACCACCCACAGTCAAACCATCCTCTGTTACCACATATTGGGTCCCCACCTGCTCCCCACCATGTCCCTCTCGTAACCACCATACTGTTGTGTGGGCCGATGAGTTTTCAGAAAAATTATTATTTTTTGTTTGAAAATATATATATGAGGCAAAAAGTGATACTTTTGAATAACGACCTTGAATTAGCTGTAGTGCTTTAAATTATTGCTATATACTTTAAGATATAATGATAGCACATACTATACAATTGCAACAATAGGAAGGAAGTTACTTGAGTTAGTTGATAAAATGGTATTAAAATAAGCACAAAATATTATAAAATCAAATGAAAGGTACCATAATTGTTTTCTAGAACGAATAAGTTAATTTGCATTCCACAAGTGAAAGGTGAGTAGAGACTAGGACTAAGAATACTGAAAATATTTATGGGTAATGTAGATTAATAAAATGAAGTAACAAGTCAAAGTTAGAAACTTTAATTTTGAAGAAAAGATCCCAAGATAGACAGATGCAGTGTTTGTTTTTATTGCTGTACAGTAAGTGGTTGGAATCTGAGAAATATTTCAGGAGCTATGAAAAACTCTTCACACAAATTAAAATATAACAAATTATTCTTTAAAGTCAGACTGCTTGATCTGAGTATCAGATGGCAGCACTTTTTCAAATATATGTGGTAGACAACAAATGAAAGGCTAGCAATCTGCTGTGAGTGGCACGGTGACAGGAATGTTACCATATCAAATGTGAAATAAACAAATGAGAAAGCATTCAAGGCACTAGCTCAGTCCCTGTTCTATGAAGAAATAAAACACAGTTTTCAAACCAGCAAGTAAAACTTCGAAAATAAAGGAATAATATATTAAGCAAAATTGTAATCTCTAAAAGGTAGAATAAATTTTTCTTAAGTAAAAAGAGTCCTTATGTTTACATAATAATTATTCCTACTTCAAAAGGAAAGGAAAATCTTTGATGGTTGTGAATGGGTTTTTTTTTTCTCTTGAAAGCAACAGATCAGCCATACCAATGTCTTTAACCAGAAACCTTAAATTGTACACTACACAGTCTATAAGCTCATGCATCATATATATTGAAAATTAACCCTGTGGGGAAATTTTAAATGTCATATTATAAGAAATAACTTTAGAACAACAGGATCTGGGATTTCAAACTGCAGAAAACTTGTAATAGAGAATGAGCTGTTGTGTTTGCTATGGACTCTTATATTTTATGAACTTCACATGCATGACATTTCTAATGGCCATTGAAATCAGTGACTGGCCGAGCTGTCTTACAGTAAGCCCCTTAGACACACTTTGATCCTGCAAGCAAAATCTATTCTCTGTAGCCTAAATAATAAATTGCAAAACCCTGAATGTTATTTGATTTATTTCAGATTTCTAAGGTGAAATTTGTAATTCTGAAAACTGACATTATCGAGCTACCTGATATTTTAAAAATGCATTCACTTTTAAAAGGTGTTTTGTGCCCAAGCAAGGGAGCCCATTGGTCTATCCAATGTCATGTATATAAAGCACTCATTCTCAAGCTAGCAAGTTATTATTTAGTATGTATTTATATTTCTCACTATACCGGAGTGTTAGGGAGAAGGTTACCACAAACACAGATTACATCAAGGCGTTTTAAGAAACTATTTGGAACCACCATTTAAAGTCAATGGTATTCCACAGAATTATGTAAATTCCTGTGGGAGCCCGCTTTTCAGCAGGAAGGATAACTGTTGGCATTTTTAAACCTTTACATCACAGGAAGCCAGGACAACTCAAATATAACTTAATTAGGAAGAAGAGTCAGGAAGAGCTGATAGGCCTTGTCACCACAATTGTCCTGGAAGAATAAGTTCTTCTCTGTCTTTGAACTTTTAACGCATTGAAATCATGTATCATCAGAGTGGCTCCTCAGTTGAAAAGGAGACCCATTTCAAATGGTTGTTTTGCCAAAATAAATGTTCAGTGCTGAGTGTAACTTCAAGAGCTTTAAAGTCTCCCTTTCATCCTCAATATTTTACAAAGTGTAGCTTGGAGCACACCAGATGCCTCCGACATGGTTCGCTGGCATGCTGACTTTGTGGAGAAAGCTGCTCTAGGAGAGAGGAGCGGTGTTATGTAACCCAGAAGGCCTCAGGTACAAGCGGGACACGCCCCCGACCCCGAATGCAGCCTCAGAATTAGCAAAGGGTGAGCTCTCAGCAAGTCAGGAGGCACTGGTGAAGAGGCAAGGTGGGCAAGAGGCACATGCATTGACTGACATTTCAGAATGCATTCAATACGGGTGCCCTAGCATTCTCAGAAAGAGGAAAACAAATCCTCCACATCCCCCTTTCTCTGTTGTCAGAAATTCTTGCTCTTCAGAAGCAAATAGGGATGTGTTCACACTGGAAAACCTGCAACGCTTTACAAGTAGTTCATTATCACCACTTCCTTTGGTGTTCATTATACTAACATTACTCATTATAAATGCTTTTGCTGTGACATTATTTCCTCTTCTTTGATCTCACAAGAAAACCTCAAGCAATCTGTCATTTGCCACAAACAAATCAGTGAAGAGGACTGATTCATTTTTTTCCTCTTTCTGATTGTTAGTGACTTTAAATGAAGACTCATCAAATCTATGAAGAAAAAGGTATGAATGATTAAAGTGTGACTGAACTGTATTAAACCTTGATTTATGCCCTAATATTAGCCACATCAAATCATCATTTGCATTTAGATTTAAGTTCTATCAAATGACTGAAACGTATACTTAATTTGGAATTTCTTTCAGTGGCTGGTATGTAAAAATATTTCTTGTGTTTTATAATGTTAACAACCTTGTTTAAGTGATTATTACATTATTTTCCATGTTACATATTCTATTAAGTTCAACTGTTTTCCCTTCTGTTCACTCCATAACTTGTTCTCATAATAATCAGACAAGTTTAAGACATTAAAAGTAATTCGTGGTGATAGGTAATTTAAGGAATCCTAGTTTGAGAGTTACAAAACTAGCTTAAAAAGTTCTTAAAATAGTTCTATGTCATGGTCCATTTATTTAAATTAGCTCAAATTTAAACACACAACTCTTTAAGTTTAAGCTATCTTATTCTTTCAAAAAAGGATGACTTTATTATTCTTACAGATACCAAAATTTTCACAATACTTTCGTATTAAAAGATGTTTTTTCCTTAGCACAACATTGTTGAGTACTGTTGTTACCTGTCTTTAAGAACTGCCTGCTACCAACTGTTACAAGTGCAGAATAAAGTTTCCTTACTCAGCTGTAATGGTAAGGTAATCACTGACACTGTCTTCTATGTTGATGATACATACCATCGTCAACAAAAAAGTATGTATTATCCATTTTGATTTGGAATTTTTTGTTGATTTTTTAATGGAAAATCACTAACCAGTATGTTGCTTGAGTGGCTCCCACTTTTCTCTTTTTAGTTCTAAAACTTTTGGTCATTCTTTTTAAAACAGATTTTACTCTACTTTAGTTTGGTACTTAAGCAATGACAGCATAAAATACAGATCTAAATATTGTACATTCATGGAAGTTGACCTATTAGACATTCATGCCTATATATCCCTGATATAAATGTCAAGCCATCTATGATTAGCTAAAATGTCTTATATAACAGCACATTACTTAGAAGTCAAACACTGTTAAAATGTATGTATGTGTTCAGTTGTTTTTTTTATATAATTATCCCAGTATAAAGTTTCTCAGGTTACTTAAATTTTTATTATTACCATACATTTAAGTTATTCTTTGTGTATTCAAATCCAAACATTTTAATAAGGTACTTTAAAAAAGCCTTTATTTAAATATAACACTTGTTTATCTAACAATGTCTGAGATTTCTTTTATTTTATTATGTATTATTATTTATTTTAAATATTTTAATCTATCTATTGAGAAAAAAATAAAACTAACAGAAATAACCTAGCATTAAAATGTTTATATTTATAATGAAGGAACTTAAACAAGAAAGAAATACAAGTAGCTCCTTATTCACAGCTGTCACTTCTAGAGAAAAAAATTAATTCTGATTTAAAACATATTAGAGCTACATAGGTGAGTTAGGATCCCAAACAAAATACACAAATGTTGTTTTAAAGTGTTGTAATTTAATTCCTGTGTGTAGTGCCAAACTGTAGAAAACATTTAGTAGTTTATGACAAAAATGAAACAATGCATTGCTATTCTAATTAAATATTTCTTTTCTAAAGGGCATCCTCATTTTGCATATATAATTCAATTGGTGTAGTCTACTTACATATGCATAAATATCAAAATTTTACTTACCAGAAATCTTAAGCTTATTTACAGTTTTTATATCACTGTCTCTCTCTTTGATAGACAAACAGTTTGCTTTCTAAGCTTCTTTGAAGTATTTTAATGCTTAAATTATAATAATGATCAGAACAGTAAGAAATAATTATTTTTTGACCTCTTAAGAATTTTATATTTAAAAGGCATCTTAGAAGTCATCTAGGCCAGTGATTTTCAACCTTTTTCATCTCATGACACACATAAACTAATTACTAAAATTCTTCCACTCACCAAAAAAATCTATGTTTTGCCTATCAGACAAAAAAAAAGTATAATTTTAATTGATTTACCAAAAAATAATAATAGTAATTACCTATACCTTTTGCTACAAAGTGACTTTTTAAAACTCTGGTGCCCTCATCAGCAAAACAACACAGAATAAGTGCTGGCGAGGATGTGGAGAAAAGGGAACCCTCCTGCACTGATGGTGGGAATGCAGACTGGTGCAGCTACTGTGGAAAACAGTTTGGAGATTCCTCAGAAAATTAAAAATCGAACTGCCTTTTGACCCAGCTATACCACTTATAGGAATATACCCTAAGAACACCATAGCACTGTTCGAAAAGAAGAAATGCTCCCCCATGTTCGTGGCAGCATTGTTCACAATAGCAAAGATCTGGAACCAGCCCAAGTGTCCATCAGAAGACGAGTGGATTAAAAAGCTATGGTACATATATACTATGGAATACTACTCAGCCATAAGAAACGATGACATTGGATCATTTATAACAAAATGGATGTACCTTGATAACATTATACGGAGTGAAATAAGTAAATCAGAAAAAAAGAAAAACTGAGAACAGCATGATTACATACATAGGTGGGACATAAAAGTGAGAATATGAGACATAGACAAGAGAGTGGTGGTTATGGGATGGGGGGAGGGAGAGAAGAGTGGGATAGGGAGGAGGGGAGGGACACAGGGAAAACCAGATAGAAGGTGACAGAGGACAATTTGACTTTGGGTGATGGGTATGCAACACAATTGAATGATAAGATAACCTGGAGATGTTTTCATTGTACATATGTACCCTGATTTATTGGTGTCACCCCATTAGAATTAATAATAATAAAATATATATATAAAAAAATAAAAAAATAAAAAGAAAAACAAAAACAAACTCTGGTGCCCATACTTATATATAAAAATTTCTGGTGCCAAGAATTAACCAATCGGACACAATCTTATTATGTAACATTACCGATAAAATGCAACTTCATTTTATGACCTATATATTTACAGTTCGTGACATGTCATTCTTGATGGTTATCGTTGTGTTGGCTGTTGTCCTTTTTTTATTTGACAATCTAATGGAAAAGAGGTCAGTGTCCCTGACTAAATAGTCAGGTATTGCATGTTTTTAAAAATTCTTGTACCACATTGGTTGAAAATTGTAACTTCCTTTAGAAATTATTTATATGAGGTCCCTTATATATAGTCATCCAGCCTGAATAGGACATTTGCAATGACTGGGCCTTCGTAAGTCATTCACTCCATAGTCATTTATTCATTCTTTTATTTTTCATTTATTTAATCAGTGGTTATTGAATATCTACTGCTTACCTGCCAAAATATTTAACACTGATTCTGCAAAGCTGAATAAATGTAGAGAAACATAGACATTATTGTTTTGCTTTGTTTTGATCAGGTTTTATATATCTCTTCTTAATAGTTTTGTATTTTACTGATTATAAAAATGGTGGCTGCAAAGAATACTTCTAATATTTCTTAGTTAACCATATATTTGAAAAAAATAAAAAGAAATAAAAGTAAAAAAATTGTTTGCCAAGACATCGTTTTACAAATATTTGTATAGTCATGACATTCTTTCACTGCCTCTCCAAAAGCGTGCACAGAAACACAAATGCACACAACTTACATTTTTAGGCTAAAAATATTTGCAATTCATGTGGCACAATTCCCGATAGAGTTATATTTAAAATTACCTTTTGTCTGCAGAAGTCTCTAATATGTTTTTGAATATGGTAACCAGGACTAAAAAGGTAAGCCTTATCTTTTAAATATGTTAACCAAAACTCAACATAGATTTACTGATGTGGACTAACCAAGCGAGTGACTTTATATTCCTGTGTATTTTGAAACCTAGGATATTAGTTTAAATTGTAGTAAGTTCAGAAGAAGGGCAGCCATGACACTATTGACTTACATTGAGTTTATTCTGGGCCAATAAAATGCTGTGTCTAATTGTTAGAAACTACTACTAAGTTAGTATTTTTCTTTTCAATTTAGGCAAGATTTTTCTTTATTCTTTCTACATTTCATCTCATTATTTTAATCTCATCTCATTATTTTAATTTCACCCATTTTAACTTACTCAATTTTTGGAATCATGGTGCTGTCATTGAACGTTATAGTTAACCATGCTTCCTTGATCTAAATGATTTATGCATTTGATACTCTATCTTCTAGTTATTGATTTTAAAAATGTTAACTGAGTCAGGACTCTGGAAAAAACTTCAGAAGAGAATAGATAATTAATATTTTAACTTGGTAATAAACTTAAATTTGATAATGAACCAACAACTGATCCCTTTTGTTTCACAAGCTACAAGAATATGTTACTGTACACATTATTCAATCTTATTATTAAAAATCTTCAAATACCTTAATAACCATCTAAGGTCATATAATATTTCCAGCATTCTTTTCCATGGTTAGTACAATAACCCTGCTTACAACAGAAACTATTGCTTGAGAAAAATTCTTATGCAACCCTTGCTAAAACATTATTGTTATTATTTTTCTTCTATTTTTTAAGTATTAATAGACCACACCTTTGGTAATGTCTTCTAGAATTTTATCCAGGATATATTTATATTTTATTTACTTCTTTACCACTTATTTACAATTGGTTTAATTTTATATACAATAATTTCTATTAAAAAGCACATTTAGTTTTTTTATAACAAAGAATTAGATGAACTAATCCAATCTCATTTTTAAAATGAATAAATTGAAACATAGAGAAATACATTTATGTCAGTGTAAATCTCATTATTCTTTTCACTTCATGAGGTCTTTTGCCATTTGTCCTTCACCAAGGGTAATCTTAACTTACTTGAAGTTAACTTTCAAGTTGAAGATATCCTTGGACTTTCTTGATACGACTTTCTTTTATTATAAAGTTGAGCATATTTCACAACTATAGTCAAGGGAGTTTATGATTGGCCTGAGTCCATCCACTCCATATAACTTGCATTAATAAGAATTATCATTAGATGAGCAAGGGATAAATTGGATACAAGTTGATTACATTAAGTATAATATACAAAACTGTTGACCTTACATCTATTACTGAAGGTCAGACGAAAAAATAAGATTAAGATTTTTGTGATACAAGCTGAAGGGTAGAGCCAATGTTACTGATGTTTCTGAGATAAAAACGTCATAAAAAATTTGATTTTATATAGAATATTTCAGAGCCTGTTTTCAAAGGTTTCAAATAAGCATTAACTACATCACATTTTTAACAATCAAAATTAAAAACCTGGGGCAGCCCTGGCCAGTTGGCTCAGTGGTAGAGCGTCAGCCCAGCGTGTGCAAGTCCCAGTTTCAATTCCTGGCCAGAGCAAACAGGAGAAGCACCCATCTGCTTCTCCACCCTTCCCCCTCTCCTTCCTCTCTATCTCTCTCTTCTCCTCTCATAGCCAGGGCTCGGTGGGAGCAAAGTTGGCCTGGGAGCTGAGGATGGCTCCATGGCCACCACCTCAGGTGCTAGAATGGCACTGGTTGCAATGGAGCAACAGCCCAGATGGGCAGAGCATCGCCCCCTGGTGGGCATGCCAGGTGAATCCTGGTCTGGCACATGTGGGAATCTGTCTGCCACCCCCCATTGCTTCTCACTTCAGAAAAAAACAAAACAAACAATAAAAAAACCTGTGGCAATTTATTTTTGCCTTTTTCAAATAAGTTACATTTCTGTCAGCTACACAGAACTAGCATATTAATGTGATCTATTAAAAAATAAAATAAAGCATTAGCAAATAAAGACACAACTCTTAAATGTGAACTTTCTTTTTGCTCTTTATATCTGAAGGAGTACTGCCCTTAGCTCTGTGTTAGGTAGACCAGATCTATGGGGGTAAAGAAAAGCAGAGGACGATTGAGGTTTTTCCCTCATGTGCACTTCATCTAGCTGTTTCTGGTCACTTGGAAGCAGCAAACTTTCACTTTGCTTCGGTTATATGAAAATGGTCTGAAAATTTGTGTTTAGAGCAGAGAGTGGCATCTGGTTATCAGAAAAGTAGACTGTTGGTGTCCTGAGAGCAAGACTAGTCCATAATAGTAACAACTAATGGTATTGAGTCCAAGCACTGTTCTAAGTGCTTTGTATGGATGAACTCATTTGACCCTTTTAGTACAATAAGCTGGGTAGGATTGTCTCCGTTTTACAGATGAGGGAACTGACACAGCTGAAAGACCTTGCCCAAGGTCACAGTTGGTGGCAGAACTGAGTATAAAACTGAGTTAATCAGCCTGACCAGGCAGAGGCGCAGTGGATAGAGCATCGGACTGGGATGTGGAAGACCCAGGTTCGAGACCTCGAGCTTGCCAGCTTGAGCGCGGGCCCATCTGGCTTGAGCAAAAGCTCGCCAGCTTGGACCCAAGGTCGCTGGCTCCAGCAAGGGGTTGCTCGGTGAAGGCCCGTGGTCAAGGCACATGTGGGAAAGCAATCAATGAACAACTATGGTGTCGCAACGGCAATGAAAAACTAATGATTGATGCTTCTCACCTCTCTCCATTCCTGTCTGTCTGTCCTTATCTATCCCTCTCTCTGACTCTCTTTCTCTGTCCCTGGGGGAAAAAAAAACCTCAGTTAATCAGGGAAACCCATAGTCAACTTTCTTAACCCATGTACAATAGTAAATGAGACATCTGATTGACATAGTTAATCTTCTTTCTCCCAGGCTGACTCCTATTTCTGCTTATGGTACTTAAAAATATATAAGCAGAAGTTTTATTTTAAGTAGCCAAGTTTGTCAGCTCTTTCCTTATTTTTTCCCCTCTATTGCTTAGAAGATTTTTTCATATTTCTAAAAATTTGTTCTCTATTTTTCTGATAATATTATTATTTTTATTCAATTTGTAGTATATGATATACAAGTTGCAGATTTATTTTTAACCCATAAATTAATAACCAAGTTTTCAAACCCTATTTATTGAGCTTTCCATTCAACCTTTTCCTACTATTTTGAAGGATTACCCTTGTCATCCTCTAAGTTGGTTTGTACACATGGGTCTTTTCCTGTATTTTCTACTCTGTTGTACTGATTGTCATCTCTTTTCCTCTAACAAAACCATACATAAAACAGCAATTAAGTATTAATTGAATCACTCTCACAACTTTATGCTATGGTTGTTATATCTTTAAGGGCCAGCTCCTTACTTTTACCTCCTAGTCCTGTACTTTCTCAAAAACTTCTTTGAATTTGTCTAAGATGTAATGTGTATATTTGTGTGAATTCTTTTGTCTATATTTTCTACATTCATTCTTTCAGATGATGTTTAGAATCTGCTTGTTGAGTCTTGGAAAACATTCTAAATTCTTTAATTGAATTGACTTGATTAATTTATGGAGAATAGCCATTTCTATTATAATGAACACTTTTAACCCTGAAGAGTTTAGATTCATTTATTATGCCTTTGTTTATGCTTTTAAATACAATTTTACAGTTGTTTTCTTTTCAAAGAACTTACATTTTTCTCATCAAGTTTATTCTGAACTAATTTAATATGTGTTATTAGTATAATTAGGCATTTTTACTTATAGTTTTTGTCTATTGCTAATTTTTTTTAGAGTTTGTCTGCTCTTATTTTATATGGTAAGCTGGCTGACATCACTTATCAGTTTGTCAATTGGTTTTTTTGGTTTTCTGGGGAAAATTTTTTTTCTTTCTCAATAATTCTATTACTTATATATTTATTTTGTATTTTACTTGACAGGACTTCCAATGCAGCATTGAATGACACACTGGTGACAAAAGATATCTATGTATTGTTGCTGGAATATCAAATGAGTGCTTCTAATATTTCCTGCCAAGTACAATGCAGATTAAAGATTGCTGTACTTAACCCTTGTCAAGAAATTGTCCTGCACATTTTGTTTGTTAAGTACATAGTTATTTTATTTGTATGCTAATTGATTAGTTTACTTGTATTCAGGAAAAAGTTGAATCCTCACACAAGTTTTGTTGAGATCTAATTGAAACATAACATTGTATTGGTTTAAGGTATACAACATAATCATTTGATATATGTATACACTTCAAAATGGTTAGCATGAACCAACATCCTTCACCTCACATAGTTATATATATTTTTCTCCCATGAGATCTTTTAAGATCTACACTGTTAGTGACTTTCAAATACACAATACAGTGTTGTTCACAATGGTCACCATGTTGTTTATCACATCCCCAGAATTATTTATCTTATAACTGGGAGTTTGTACCTTTGACCACCTTCATCCATTTCTCTGTTTTCCCACCCCTGCTTCTAGTAACCACTAGTCCCTTCCCTGTATCCATGAGTTTGGATAATTTTTAGATTCCACATATAAGTGAGAGTCTACACTAGCTGTTTTTCTTTCACTCAGCATATGCTCTAAGGTCCATCCATACTGTAAATGGCAAGATTTCATTCTTTTTATGAATGAAAAATATTTTGATGTATGTGCGTGTGTGTGTATCACATTTTCTTCACCTATTCATCTGTTGATGAACAGGGGATGTTTTCAGGTCCTAGCTATTGTAAATAATGCTGCTATGAACATAGAAGGGCAGATATCTTTTTTGAGGTAGTGATTTTGTTTACTTTATATACCTAGAAGTTGAATTTCTGGATCATACAATATTTCTATTTTTAATTTTTTGAGCAACCTCCATAGTTTTTTTTTTCTCAGTGGCTGTGACAATTTACCTTCCCACCAACAGTGCATAAGGTTCTAATAAGGTCAATTTTATTAAATAATTTTTTAGAATTCTCATCTCTAGTACTCATAATGACTATGTTGGTCCCAAGTGTGAAATGAGGTTCAAAGAGATCAGGTGGAGGGACAGAACCAACATCAGGAATACTAGAAAAAAATGGAGAAGCTCATGAGAACCAAAACATAACCAAGGAAGAAAAATTGTACTTTTCATATTTCTGATCTTTCTCTAGTAGCCTAGAGAAAAGTGGCAGAAGCTGTCTGTAAGGGGATTGTCATTTTACAACCCAAATGCCATGCCAATTAAAGCCAAAGCTTTCATGATGTATCCTAGCCTAAAGTTACAGAACCATGAGCAGCTCTGAGCACAAGAAAATATCAATCACTCTAAACTGCTCTTTGCAATCTGAGTTTGATATTTCTGGTTCTTGCTACTTGCTTAAACTAAATGGACAAACTGTTTAACAGCCAAATTTTCTTCCACACCAATCTGGCAGCTGTCATTTAGATATGATTGCAGGCTTCATTTGGGTAGAAATATATTATTAACTAAGATTCAAATGTTTCTTAAATATCACTGATTTTGATAATGCCTTTTCTGCTTTAGGGTTCCTACAACTAAATGTCTTTGCTGGTGAGTATTGTTGTGGAAAGCTTTCTTAACTATTTGTGTGTGTGTGTGAGTGTGTGTGTGTGTGAATGTCATTATCCATTCTCTATGCAATTTTTGCAGTTTTCTGTGAGACGTTTTTAATACTTGTGATGGTTTAATATTTGTTTTCCTAAAAGTGTGTCTTGTTTTAGATACAAAATGTCTTTTTATTTTTGGAAAAAAGCACTTATATTTAATAATCAGAACCAAAGCTATTCTTAGGAAGGCAAAATTTTGATAACTATAGATACATTTTCTTGGTTGTTTTAGTTAGCGTTCTTTCACAGCAAAATTTTACCTAAGTTTGGGTAAGAAGCTATTCAGTGAAAAGAAACCAATAACCTTAAGGCTGCTGAAATTTTTCAGAAGCACAGTATAGAAAAAGTGGAAAATTCTCGGTTTTTTTATCTGAATTATATCTATAATTTCATTATATCTTACAAACGAAAAAGACATTAGTTCTTTTCCCAAAAGATTGTCTTCCTAAGAATTTCATTGGCTTTCACTAAGTACTAAATTCTAATGTCCTGGGGAAGAGGGAACCTAGACAGTGACATTTCTGCAAATATTTCTGACCATCAAACCCCCTACAATATTTCTTTTCTTCTTTTCTGATAGAAATACAGGTGGAGAGCCTGGTATGACACATGAAAATCTCATAGTTGGAAAATGCCTTTGGGATGAACCGGCAAAAATGTAAACCATTTCATCGAAGAGAAATTATAAGTAGTAAGTATATGAGAGAACACTTTGTAGTAATTAAAGAGTTTCAACTTTAAGAGCTAAGTCTTATTTTATGGTTATTAATTTTGCATTTGAACTAAAAATATTTAATTCTAGTAAAACAGAAATGTTCCTCCGCCACTGGTAGTAAATAAAGCAGGTGCTTCAGCCGCTAGAGACAGCGGTTGGTGACACAGCACACCCTAGAGTTTCTGTGGTTCAGTTCCAGACCACTGCAGTAAAATGACCATCACTAAAATGATGACTATTTTTTTCAGTTTCCCAATGCACATAAAAGTTACGCTTATACTACATTGTAGTCTAAGTGTTAAATACCAATGTCCAAAAAACGCAAAATACACTCCTTACTAAAATGTGACACAGACACTGGAGTGAGCAAACGCTGTAGGGAAAATGGTGCTGATACACTAGCTCAATGCAGCGTTGTCACAAACTTTCTATTTGTAAATAACACAACATCTGCGAAGCACAATAAAATGGCGTATGCCTATATGTGTCAAGAGCAAAAAAAAATAATGCACACCCATTGTCCATCAACCTTACTTATGGGTATTATTTTAAGTAAACAGTTCAAAATGCATAAAGTCTATTATAAAACTTGCATTCATTTCAATATCATTGATGAACATAAAACAATGAAGAAAAAACCAAAGTGTCCATAAAAGGGTTTAATTAAGTAAATTATAGCATCTATATAAAATCTTAAGCAATTTTATTTGTGAGAATTAACCCAATGGAGACACACTTAAAAATGCAAAAGCTAATTGCAAAAAATAAATATGTATTTTAGTCTAAACCACTATACTGGGGAGGTAAGACTTATCGGATAGTGTCAGATACCAGCTGAAGGTCTGTATTATGTTAAAGCAATCCTGTGGGACTAAGTCTTCCCATCTTCCTGGATACGACAATGAGCTCAGGTCCTGTGATTCTCCTGTCATTCTTAGATAATAACAAGTCCTACCAATACTTTACAAATACAGTGTTCACAAAAATTAGGGGATCTTTCAAAATGAATATGAAGCACTACTCCAGTTCTTTCAGCGTTTTGTACAGTGCATTTTCATTAACAAAATTAAAGTTGGTTTCGCATCTCATTTGCAAAATTGAACAACTTTCTTTGACTTGTTGTTTGCTTATCTGATGTTATTGTTCAATAAAAAATCAAATACTTTTTTTATCGCTTCATATTCATTTTGCAATATTCCCTAATTTATGTGAGCAGTATATAAACAAATACAAATGAATTATGAATTTCAATTTAGAATAGAATTTGTATTCCAGTAAATTACAACTTTATGCAAAATTTATGTTCTTTCTCCCTGGTCTCAGTCCTGAGATGGAAAAGGGGAGGCAGAGAAGACGTCTTTTTTTTTCTTTGCACACCTATGTCTCCTTCATTCTTTATACACTGCCTTTCACTTCATAGGGGACACACAGGTCTTACTTGGCTAGTGTTGTTCTGAGAAGGCACAGGTACTCCTTGGGCTTGACGGCTATTTAAACTGACTCACGACCTTCTGCTCTTCTAAAGTGTCTTAGTTGATACAGGTGAAGCATCTTTAATGACAGGTTGCTGGTAATTTTACCAACTTCTGAGCCATCTGGCAGTCTTCTTCTTTTAGTGGTTTATTTAAGAGAATCCTCACATATGTTTTGCCCAACAATACATTAACTTCTCCTTACCCACCCATAGTACTTTCAATCCTTCATGTCTGAGCCAGACCAGGCTGTTGGATCCCAAGGCCTAAGAATTTCATGGCAAAGTCTTGGATTCATTCTAATGGCTTAAGGTGAAAACATTCTTACCTCCTCCATGGGGTGTGGGGAGATGTCATAGTTTTTGTCTTCCCTAAAGTCTATTTTTTTCCCTCATCACCCTTTGGAGCCTTTGCTTACATGCCCTTTATAATTTTGGGGCTTCAGGGAAATCAAGTGTAAAGTAATCCCATTTCAAAGCTCTGTACAGAATACACTATTTCTTTTTTACAATCATAAAACAGAAGCATTCTAAATATTCAACAGTAGAGAATTAGCTAAGTAATTTATTACTTACTTTGAATATAATAAAGTTATTTATTTTTAAAAAAACCAAAAACAAAAAACACAAAAAACAAGTCATGATGTCAGGGCATGTTAGATTGGAAACCAAATCTTCGTGACTCCAAATGTCTAGGAGTCCCCACTTTGTGTAGGACCTGACATAGGAATGGGCAGCCATTGACCTCTCTCTGTGTGAGAACCCTCTTCCATAACATAAAATGATTGGATTAAGGGCTCCCTCAAGTTTCCGTCCAGCTTATTCATTCTGAATATCAGAGTTTGGCAGTACTTTGGCTTTCCAAAGCTTTAAGCACCAGGAGTTACACACAATTCATCAAGTGTCAGAACGATCAGTTACACACTATAGGACGCAGCATTAGGAGAAGCACACACCGCCACGCTTAGAAATAAATGCTTGCTGCAGGGTTCGTGAGCTCCTGGCACTGCAGTAGGCACCATAATGTGCCAAGAGCAAGCCCGTACTTGGGAATTCCGGAGCATTGGCTCTTAGCCCTTTCCAAGGCACTGCTTTCAAGTACATGGAGATGAATGAAGCAGATTGATCGGAGTGCTGTCCTTATAACTCTGTGAAGTATGATTGCGGCAAACTGTTCTGGTGGGAGCATTCAGAACCAGGTTTCTGCCATCTATATTTTATAATATGAATGGATTGAGAATTCTCTGTAATTCACACTCTTATGTACATTACAGGAAGCTACAGTGGGAGGAATACAAGGCTACCGCAATTTGGAGAAGGACCTTTATAGAACATTTTTAAAGGCGAATACATTGCTGCACTAGCTATAGGTTTACCAGTATAATTAGAGTAAATCAAAATGTTCTTGCATCGGTTTTATTTTTGGAAAATGTTAATTGCATATTGTTTTATGCTCTGTTTATATGATGGACTTCCTTAATTAGATTTTAGTTTTGGTTTGAAAGTCCAGCTTCAGCGTAATTAAAACTGGGTCATTACCACATTTTCTAAAACTTACACTCTGACAATATGTTTGTAACTTATATCTCTATGTCTTATCTCCATAATGACATAAGATTTTTACCTTTTTTTTCTTCCTTAGAAAAAACAGTGTGAGGAGAGAGACAAGATGGCAGCGGAATAGGCAGACGCACAGACTCCCAGCTCACACCACCAAACTGGATTACAAATTAATTTAGGAAGAACCAGCATGAAAAAACCAACTCTGGACTATAAGAACTTCTCTCACAATCCAAGGAGCAAAGAAGAAGCCACACCGAGCCTGGTAGGGAGCTCCAGGGAAAGGTGAACCTCCCCTGTTTACAGGAACAAAGGGGTGGGGGTGAGGCTGAGAGCCGAAAAAGGCTCTCAATTCAAGGAAAACAGTAGAAAATATCACTCACTGCCACGTGCCTGGGGACCTGGGAATGAGGTGTGTTGAAAGAGCTGGCTTGTTTTCCAAAAAGAAAGGGGGAGAGAGAGACAGCTGGTGACAAACAGAGGAATGCATGGGAGGACATGAGCAGCAGAACTAATCAAGTGCGAGAAGCAGCCATACCTGGGGGAGGTGCTGGAGGCGGCCATTGCAAGGGGAGGGGTTGATCCTTCCACATAACACAAGACCAAATTGGTTCCAGGTCAAGCTTCTCAAGATATCTCTCCAGCTCCAATCAGCACAAAAAGACACAGCTAAAAACAAGAAGTGGGGAAGAAGGGTAGTAACTCAGGTCTCCATGGAGATCTGAGATACACCTCCCCCTACTGAAGCAGAGAAAGCACTCCCCCAGAGAGAGTAACTAGAAGATCAGGTCTTCAAAGTCTCAGGTTATACACACCACATTCTTGGATACAGTTTCAAATAACTCCCCTGCTGAGATCAGAAAACAAGACTACCACCCAGTTAAGAAAACTGAGAAGAAAACAAACAAATCAAGACTTCAAAGGGGCTCTGTTAGAAAAGTCAAATTCCACAGTGGATTACAAACAACAGCTGAAGACACCCCAGGAAGAGCTAGAAATAACACAACTAAAAATTAGAGGCAGACAACACCAAGCCTATACTCAACCAGCTCTACAAACAACACACCCAAACACACAGACATAATGAGAAGACAGAAAAGTGCAATCCAAATGAAACCACAAGAGAATCCTCAAGGAAATGAACTGAGTGACATAGAAATAACCAAACTTCAAGATGCAGAGTTGAGAATAATTATTATTAGGATGCTTAGGAATCTTAGAACAACAATGGATGGTCATTATGAACACCTAAATAAAGAGATAGCAAGTATAAAAAAGGACATTGAAATATTAAAAAATAATCAGTCAGAGATGACAAATACAATATCAGAAATGAAGACCACAATGGAAGGAATTAAAAGCAAGATGGATGAAGCTGAGGATAGAATCAGTGAGTTGGAAGACAAGATGAACAAAGACATGAAAGAAGAGCAGAAAAAAGAAGAGACTCAAAAAGTCTGAGGAAAATCTAAGAGAGCTCTGTGACAAAATGAAGAGAAATAACACCCGCATCATGGGGTTCCTAAAGAAGAAGAGAAAGTACAAGGAATAGAAACTTTATTCAATCAAATCATAGCTGAAAACTTCCCTAAATTAATGCAAGGAAGGGTCTCACAAGTTCAAGAAGCACAGATATCTCCATTAAAGAGAAACCCAAAGAAATCTACACCAAGACACATCATAATTAAAATACCAAAGCTAAGTGATAAAGAGAAAATATTAAAAGCTGCTAGAGAAAAAAAGGCTATCACCTACAAAGGAGCCCCCATAAGGATGACATTTGACTTCTTAACAGAAACACTTGAGGCCAGAAGGGAATGGCAAGATATATTTAAAGTAATGCAGAACAAGAGCCTACAACCAAGACTACTTTATCCAACAAGGCTATCATTTAAAATTGAAGGAGAAATAAAAAGTTTCCCAGACAAAAAAAAAAAAAAAAACTTCAAGGAATTTATTACAATGAAACCAATGCTGCAGAAAATGTTAAGGGGCCTGCTGTAAACAGGTCAAAGTGGGGAAAGAATATAGAAAAGAGGAATACACCTTTAAAATATAAAATGGCAATAAAAAACTACATATCAATAATAACCTTAAATGTAAATGGATTAAATGATCCAATCAAAAGACAGAGGGTAGCTGCATGGATGTAGAAACAGGACCAATACATATGCTGTCTACAAGAGACACACCTTAAAACAAAAGATGCACATAGACTGAAGGTAAAAGGATGGAAAAATATATTTTATGCCAATGGAAATGAAAAAAAAGCTGGGGTAGCAATACTTATATCAGACAAAATGGACTTTAAAACCAAGGCTATGAGATAAAGAAGGTCACTACATAATGAATGATAAAGGGAGAAATCCAACATGAAAATATAACCATCTTAAATATCTAAGCACCTAATATAGGAGCTCCTAATTATATAAAGCACATTTTGATGGATATAAAGGGCAAGATCAATAGCAATACTATAATAGTAAGAGATTTCAATACCCCACTAACATCACTAGATAGATCCTCAAGAAAGAAAATTAGCAAAGAAACAGCAGACTTAAAGGACACATTAGATTAACTGGATTTAATAGATATCTTCAGAACATTTCACCCTAAAGCAGCAGAATATACATTCGTTTCAAGTGCTCATGGTACATTCTCTAGGATAGATCACATGTTAGGACACAAAAGCAATCTCAACATATTTAAGAAGACTGAAGTCATATGAAGCATTTGCTCTGATCACAATGGCATGAAACTAAAAAATTGATCAACTTTTTACTTCCTTGCATCAACTACAATGGCATCAACCACAACAGAAAAACTGAAAAATACTCAAACACATGGAAACTAAAAAGCATGTTATTAAACAACGAATGGGTTAACAATGAAATCAAAGAATAAATAAAAAAAATTCTTAGAAACAAATGATAATGAACATAAAACAACTCAAAATTTATGGAACACTGCTTAAGCAGTCCTGAGAGGAAAGTTCATAGCACTACGGGCATTTCTTAAGAAGCTTGAAAAAGCTCAAATAAACAATCTCACCCTTCATCTAAAAGAACTTAAAAAAGAACAGCAAGTAAGGTCCAGAGGTAGTAGAAGAAAGGAAATAATAAAGATCAGAGTGGAAATAAATGACATAGAGGCTAAATAAATAATACAGAGGATAAGTGAAACCAAGAGCTGGTTTTTTGAAAGGGTAAACAGAATCGATGACCCTTTAATGAGACTCACCAAAAAAAGAAGAGAGGACTCACATAAATAAAATTAGAAGTGAGAGTGGAGAAATAACAACCGACACAACAAAAATACAAAACATTGTAAGAAAATACTATGAAGAACTGTATGCCAAAAAATTAAACAACCTAGGTGAGATGGAAAAATTCCTTGAAACATACAATCTTCCAAAAATCAATCTGGAAGAATCAGAAAACCTAAACAGACTGATTACAGCAAAAGAGGTTGAAACAGTTATCAAAAAGCTCCCAAAAAACAAAACCCCTGGGCCAGATGGATTTACTGGTGAATTCTACAAAATATTGAAAGAAGAACTACCTCCTATCCTTCTCAATCTATTTCAAAAAATTCAAGAGAAAGGAACACTACCAAGTTCCTTTTATGAGGTGAACAGAATTCTGACTCCAAAACCAGGCAAAGACAACACAAAGAAAGAAAATTATAGGCCAATATCCCTGATGAATTTAGATGCTAAAATCTTCAACAAAATATTAGCAAACTGGAGCCAGCAATACATGAAAAAAATCATACATCATGATCAAGTAGGATTTATTCTGGGGAGGCAAGGATGGTACAACATTCGTAAATCAATTAATGTGATTCACCACATAAACAAAAGGAAGGAGAAAAACCACATGATAATTTCAATAGATGCAGAAAAAGCATTTGATAAAATCCAACACCCATTTATGATCAAAACGCCTAGGAAGGTGAAAATACAGGGAACATACCTTAACATGATAAAGGCCATTTATGACAAACCCACAGCCAACATAATAATCAATGGACAAAAATTAAAAGCAATTCTTCTAAAATCAGGAAAAAGGCAGGGGTGTCCCCTTTCACCACTCTTATTCAACATAGTACTGGAAGTCTTAGCTACAGCAATCAGACAAGAGGAAAAATAAAAGGCATCCAAATTGGAAAAGAAGAAATAAAACTGTCATTATTTGCAGATGATATGATACTGTATATAGAAAACCCTAAAGGCTCAGTCAAAAAACTACTGGACCTAATAAACAAATTTAGCAAGGTGGCAGTATATAAATTTAACACACAGAAATCACCGGCATTTCTATACATGAAAAATGAAATGTCGGAAAGAGAAATTAAGGAAACAATCCCGTTCACTATTGCAAAAAATAATAAATAAAGTACCTAGGAGTAAATTTAAACAGGGAGGTTAAAAACTTGTACTCAGAAAATTATAAAACATTAATAAAAGAAATCAAGGAAGACACAAACAAGTGGAAGCATATACCATGCTCGTGGTTAGGAAGAATAAACATCATTAAAATGTCTATATTACCCAAAGCAATTTATAAATTCAATGCAATACCATTTAAAATACCAATGACATACTTCAAAGATATAGAACAAATATTCCAAAAATTAATATGAAACCAGAAAATAACACAAATAACGTCAGCAATCTTGAAAAAGAAGAATAAAATGAGAGGTATCACACTTCCTGATATCAAGTTATACTACAAGGTCATTGTACTCAAAACAGCTCGGTACTGGCATAAGAACAGGCATATAGATCAGTGGAACAGAACAGAGAACCCAGAAATAAACCCACATCTTTATGGACAACTGATATTTTACAAAGGAGGGAAGAACATACATTGGAGTAAAGACACTCTCTTTAACAAATGGTGTTGGGAAAATTGGACATCTACCTGCAAAAAAAGGAAACTAGACCACCAACTTACACCATTCACAAAAATAAACTCAAAATGGATAAAGGACTTAAAGGTAAGCAGTGAAACTATAAGCATTCTGGAAGAAAACACAGGCAGTAAACTCTCTGACATCTATCAAAGCAATATATTTGCTGATTTATCTTTACAGGCAAATGAAATAAAAGACAGGATAAACAAATGGGACTATATCAAACTAAAAAGCTCTTGCACAGCTAAAGAATATGAACAGAATAAAAAGACAAACCACACAATGGGAGAACATATTCATCAACACATCTGATAAAGGGTTAATAACCACAATTTATAAAGAACTTGTAAAACTCAACTCCAGGAAGATAAACAATCCAATTAAAAAATGGGCACAAGAGATGAATAGACACTTCTCCAAAGAGGACCTACAGATGGCCAAAAGGCATATGAAAAAATGCTCAACATCACTAATCATTAGAGAAATGCAAATTAAAACCACAATGAGATACCACCTCACACCAGTCAGAATGGCACTCATTAACAAAACAACACATGATAGGTGCTGGTGAGGATGTGGAGAAAGGGGAGCCCTCCTGCACTGCTGGTGGGAATGCAGACTGGTGCAGCCACTGTGGAAAACAGTATGGAGATTCCTCAAAAAATTAGAAATGGAACTGCTCTTTGACCCAGCCATCCCACTTATAGGAATATATCCCAAGGACACTATATCACTGACTGAAAAAAAGAAATGCACCCCCATGTTTATGGCAGCATTGTTGACAATAGTGAAGAGCTATAAATAGCCCAAGTGTCTATCAGTGCACAAGTGAATTAAAAAACTGTGATACATATATACAATGGAATACTATGGCGCCATGAAAAAGAAGGAAATATTACCTTTTGTAACAATATGGAGGGACCTGGAAACTATTATGTTGAGTGAAATAAGCCAGGCTGAAAAAGAAAAATATTATATGACCTCGCTCAGTTGAGGAATCCAAGGAACATTGAGAACTGAGGAAAGGAATTGAGACAGAGGAGGGATCAAAGGGACCAGAGGAAAAGAGAACAGAGGGAAAGGGGATGATAGGATGGGATAAACCTGAAGGGAAGGGGGAGGGTTTTGTAGGGAGGGGGGTAGTGAGATGTTGAAGGGAATATGGTGGAGGTGGGATTCAGTCAGGGTCACCCTAGAATCTATGTAAACACAATTAATTAAATAAAAAATAAAACAAAAGTAAAAACAGTGGAAACAGTCCCCAATGGGCTGTTATTATGATAAGAAATGGGTTTTAATTTGGATGATCATGTTCTTCTATACTGAGTGAGACATGTCCATCTGAGAGAGAGGCTGTCAGTGGTCATTTAAAAACCTTGCCTCTGTCTGCCAGGCCTAAGTTGGGCAAGAGAAGCCCCTACTTGTGTCAAGAATTAAAGTGTCATTTAATTGTAGACATAGGTCTAGCCAATTCCTGGGCACTTGTAGATGTCATAAAGTAATGCCTTAAGTTTATGGTTAAATATTAGTTCTTACCACTAACAAAAAAGGCGTATCTTTTTGGGGAAAGAAGAAAGAGAAGGGAAAAGAGAGAATTAGCATGAAGTAAGTGACTATAACATAGATAAACAAATACACTTAGATTCTAAGAGAAAACAACAAAGGAGGAGAGTAGTGAGATTACGGACACTTGTGAAATCAAATGTGGTGAAAAAAGATTGGCATTGGATCTATAAAAAATAGTTGACGGAGGTGAATTTTGTCTGGGAAGAAAATTCATTCATCAAGATGTTCAATGAATTATGGAAAATGGGGGCTTTCTGATAACTTCAAGCCTCAGACATGTTCTGTCTTCACACATATGACTTCAATTTCCCGAGGACTCAGCAGAAACAAAGAAAGCCACACTTGGAACCCTGCGCCTGCTGATACCCATGAGATGGCTAACATGAATCCTCTTCCCCTGGTCCTGATACGGTCTCCTTCTGGAAGGGAAAATGGTGCAATGTGATAGCCATTCCTACTCTGCTATGTACTGTCATTCAAGACAGGTTAGCTCACCCCACGGTCAGTTACCTCCCTGGTAAAATGGAGATAATAGTAGGTGTTTAGTAAAAGTCAGAATTAAATAAGATAATATATGCAAACCCCCTTGACCACGCTAGAAGATCAATGCATTCTTCTTTATAACGTGTTTCTTCTTCTAATAACAACAGCACTTCTGTTCACTTTCAAGGTGATATTGACACTTCCTTCTTTCAGGCATTAGTTTCCTACTGGCTTTACCTGCCCCTCCACTCCGCCGTGGTGGATGACTGATCTCAGATGTCCAGATTCTTGGCCTCTCCACGCTCTCCTTTTGTGCAAGGACCATAAAATACTTCAACTGCCTTTATTCTTTCAGGGCTACATGCTGCTGTCACTTTAATTGCTCTTTCTAAATTTTAAAGTCCACGAGATAAAATTTTGGTTTTACAGAGTTAATGTTTGTTTACATTTATTACATATTGGCCACATTTTTTGTTTTTGATTTCCTTCTGTATCTACAACTTTTCTACTGGGATCCTTTTTCTTCCACCAGGAAAAATTTCTTTAGTGGCAAACTCTCTGCTGTGTTTATCTGAAAGCCTTTATTTTATCTCTATCGCCATTGAAGGATTTTTGCTGGACATAAATCTCTGAGTTTTCTCTTAGCACATTGAGAGTATGATTCCACTGTTCTACTCCCATTGTTTCTACTGAGAAATCTGTTTTGACTTTATGCAACACTTTACAAATGATATGTATTTTTTTTATCTCTGGCTGCTTTTAATATTTCTTTATATTTGATGTTCTATACTTTCAGTGAAGTGCCTGCTTATATAGCTTTCTTGTTTCATTTGGGATTTCTAGTATCTATGAATTGATGTCTTCCATCCATTCTAAAAAATTCTCAGCCATTCACTCTTCAAATGTTGCCTTCTTTTCCTCTCATCTTCTAAACTATAATTTTGTCCTTCTTCATTCTTTATCTACATTTACAAAATAAGAAGTTATATTGGCTGGTTCCACTTCCTTTCCAAATATCACTATTTGCTCTATATCCAAAATTTTTTCCTATTGTACTAAAACTAATTTCTTCAAGTTTCCCTGATTACACTAAGGAACAAAATTTTTGTTGCATCCACAAAAACACTTGTTCTTACCTAATTCAAGTATGCTGATTTCAAATCTGACATTAGTTTTTCTCTGTAAGCTACAGTTCTTTTGCAATTCAAGATTTTAGGTTTTCGTCTTCTTGTAAAATTTTCAACATTTAGTTTAACATAATGAAATAGAATGTCTTCTTGGGCATCATCTTTGTGAAAATATAATAATTTATATAATGCAGTAAATACACTAATAAAACTAAAAATATTATTGCATCAGAATTTGTCTACAATTTTGAAATAGAACATACTAAAACACTTATTTTAATCATAAAATTTGCGCAAAACTTATTTAAATTCTATTCAGGCAAAAATTTGCGTTTATACGTCTTGTATTTGTGTGCTTGTTGAGGACAATCTTGTTTGATGCTCCAGCAGCAGTCTGCTCATCACTAACATATTCAAGATTTTCAGGAAACTTATCAAGGTGACTATTCAGGAAGTGAATCTTAACGCTTATGTTACATCCAATGTCGTGGAAAGCCAGCAGGATCCTGTGAAACAGAAGTTTATAGTTTTCTGCTATTTTGTTGCCAAGGAATTTTTTTGTAACTGCCACAAAAGACTCCCATGCTGCTTTCTTCTCCTTATTCATCTTCCTTGCAAATTCTTTTTCACGTATGAGGTTTCGAAAATGAGGCCCATTGAATACACCTGCTTTTATCTTTTTGAAAGACAAGGCAGGAAAAGCAGAAATAATACGTAGAAAGCACTCACTTTCTCTATTCAAAGCCTGAACAAACTGCTTCCTTAAGCCAAGTTTGATGTGAAGTGGGGGAAAAACGATTCTTTCTCAATTAACTATAGGTTCATTCACAATATTTTGCATCCCTACTTCCAGAGCTTCATGTTTCAGCCACTCCTTTTGTGTCCAGTGTTCCTCCCGAGCTCAGCTGTCCCACAAACACAGAAAGCAAGGATACTTCATGAAACCTCTCTGTTGTCCTAGTGGGAAATTTACCATTTTAAGATCCACACAAATGGTCCAGTTATGCTCCTCATACTTCAGAAAGTTGAGGACAACTTTTATGTCATTATAATCTTCTCGCAGGTCAGTTGAATAACCCATTGGAACCACTGCACAAATATTACCGTTGTGTAGGAGAACACATTTCATACTCCATTTAGAGCTGTCAAGAAATAGCCACCATTCTGTTGGACTATAAGTGGTAACACCTAGCTGGCTGAGAAGACTACTGATATCATGACAGTAAACAAAGTGTTTGTCTTTGGGAAAAAAGTCCACAAAAATTTGTTTACGCTTCCTGAAATGGGATACTTTAGCTGATTGGTGAAGTACATTCTTTCTTGAAGGTTGGAGGCTAAGAACTCAGCTTCTTTCTTTGATAGGCCCCAATTTCTTACTAAGTTATTCAGTTCAGGTTGGCTAAACTGCTGTGGGGTTAATGACTACTTGGCATCAGAAGAAGAGTCTTCAGATTCTACAACCATTTCCACATGTATCTTATCAAAATACACTGATCACCATGTTCACTTTCTTCATTCTTAGAAGAAATAAAACCATTGAAAACTGGAACCGGGAGTGTCTCAGAGTGTGGGTTAGGTCATATTGCTGAAGGAATATTAGAATATACGATCGTATGCCATTTTTTCTTACTGATGCCCTTTGTATGGGTCAGAGAGAAATAACAGTCACTGCTGTGGTCCTTAGATCCACACCAAACCATGGGAATGCCTTCCTTTGCATTTTCCTTTTGGCCAGTCACAAAGCATTTTTTCACAATAATGACACACAGTATGAGGAGCCCAATTCTTGTCTTGATCTACAAGGGGAACTTGAAATTAGGCAATATATGCACATGTCAAAAATGATGAAATATTGCGCCTTTGACGTCCAAGTGTGTAACAGTGACATATATGACAGAAGGTGTCAGGACTATTCTTACATTTACGCCTACTCGAAGAAGCCATGATTCAATCTTAAAACAAAATAAGAGGGTGTTTTTATCAGATAATAATTTTTTACATTAAAAAACAACTACAATTATGTAAAATTGATGTTTGTAAAACATTAATTGCCTTGTGGTTATTTTTAATCCAAGAGTTTTTGCCCTTTAACTCCAATTTAAAAACCAATGCATGCCATTAACTGTAACAAAAATAAATTAAAATCGCATAAAAACTAGAGCATGCATCAAAAAATGAATTTCAGATTTGGAATCAGATATATAGACATATATATAATAAGTTCTAAAACCTCATGCAACAGAAGATGAAAAAAAAATTGTTCCCCAGTGTTATCTTTACCCCTTCCCACCTCAAGTCTCTCACCAAACTTCCTTACTAATATCCATATATATAATAGCAATTACTTTTTCCTAGTCCCTCAGACATGAAATATCAGAAACACTTTATATTTTATCCTTCCTTTTAGTCTAAATTCTATCTATTGAAAATTTCTGATTTTTCTTCTTTGTCTATGTTTAAATTTCTTTCTCTTTTCTATTACCATTGGCATAATGGAATCCAAACTCCTCAAAACACGGGGACTTCTAGCTGGTCTTCACTTTTTTATATCCAGTGTGGCAGAAGTATATTAACATAAAAACAGCACAATTTTCATGACTTTTTTATATCCCCAAAAGCCACTGTGGCTCAGAGCAATACTTCTTAAATTATTTGTGTTAAAGACTTAGTTTTGTTTCTGTTTTTGTTTTCTAATTCCAATTCAGAAGGAACAATTTCTTTTCAAAACACAGTAAAGAGAGTTATACAAAAATAAAAAAAAGAGATACAAAATACAGTACCATTTTTTATGTTATGTGTTTCAACACATATAAGATTAAAATTACTTCATCATTAAAATTTTGCCATTTGTGACAACATAGATTGACCTAGTGTGTATTTTGCTAAGTGAAATCACAAGTCAAACAGAGAGAGACAAACACCACATTCTTTTACTATATGTAGAATGTAAAGACCAAACCAAACAAAACAAATCACCAAACAGAAAGGAAGAGACTCATAAACAGAAAACAAACTGATGGTGCTAGAGGGGAGGTAGGCGGAGAGATGGATGGAATAGGTAAAGGAGATTAAGAGTTACAAACTTCCAGTTATGAAACAAATAAGTCACAGGGATGTTATGTAAAGCATAAGGCATAGAGTCAATAATATTGCAATAATTTTGTTTAATGACAGATGATTTCTAGATTTATCACGATAATCATTTTTTGTGAAGTATATAAATGTCGAATCACTGAAACTAGTATAATGTTGTGTGTCAACTACATTTCAATAAAAAAGTTATTCCACCAAGTTGTTATACAGTTTTTGTATTCTTACTCTCAATTTCTCATCATGGGTGGTAACAGTTTGAAGACTAGCACAGTTTGCAGACCACACATTGGGTGGACCACACTTCAGTCACCATGACACTAATTTTCTACTGAGCTTATAGAGTGGAATCAATAGAGGAGCTTTAAAATATACAGCTGTTATTGCCCCTAAGAACTAATGAACAGAAATCTCTGGGAGTGTTGCCAGGCCATGGGCAATTCAGAAAAGCTGCAAATTGATTCTGTCCCTCAGCCAGTGCTAACAACTCTTGTTTTACAGGCAAAAGTGCACATTTTCAAATCTCTATAATCTAGCTCCAATCTGCCTTTTAAATATTATCAAAATCATTTCTTCTTTATAGCCCATATTTCAGTCATCTAAGACATTTGGTCTTTCCAAATATGACCTGCTTTTTTCCCATCTCTTCTGTCTAGTCTGTTTTTGCTTCAGTCTGGAATGTCCATTCCACCATTTCTACCTACCAATGTCCAATCAGTACATAAGTGCCCATTTACTTAAAAATGATTCTCATTTATAAAACTATAATAATTGATTATAAAGAATAATTTTGTCCTTATTCTACTTTCTTTACTGCTTAAGTAATTTAATATTTATCATAATATATTTAGATACTACTTGTAATAAAATTGTGATATAGAGGGAAAAAATTATATTCAGGACAGCTGCATCTGTGTCCAAATTCTACCTCTTCTTAACCATGTGACTTTATAATATCTTCCCAAACCTGAACATTGAGAATAAAACCCTTCAACCTTTATTACAAGATAGGTGTTAAAAAAAGAAAGAAAAATTAAGAAAGCCTGAGGAGACAGAAGGCTATCTTGAAATGACGTGGGTTGGGAGAGTGAGCAACAAACCCATAGATACAGAGAAATGACTGACAGCTGTCAGAGAGGAAGGGTTTGGGGACTGGGTGAAAAAGGTGAATTAATTAAGCCAATAAAAATGAACAATCATAAATGCTGAGAGCAGTGTGGTGACTACAGGAGGGAAAGTGGGTTGGGGAGGTAGAAAAATGACAATGGAAGGAGGCTTGACTTGAGGTGGTGTGTGCACAGAGCAGTGTACAGATAAAGTATTATGGAATAGTACACCTGAAAGCTATATAATGTTATTAACCAATATCACCCTAATAAAGTCAATTAAAGAGAAAGTGAGTATCAGTACCCTGGGGTGCAGGATGACTGGATGTCTTAGCAGGAGAACAAAATAATGACCTGTAGAAAAGCTTTCTTTTTCAATTTTTCTCCCACAGTGTCAGAAATTAGCCAACAGCTCAGGTTCTTATACAAATATCATGAAACTATATCAAGGTAGATATAAGTCCTGTTGGGATGAGAAATTATTTAAAAAGTTATTGACTTATCCTCCCTTCCTCTAACCTCCTAATACTATAGACTACCTTCTACCAAGGAGTTTCATCGCAAGGTTTAAAGCATAGACTTAATCAGAGGGAGCTTCACATGAAGAGTCAGTGATATTAATGATTTGATGCCCAAGTTTTCTGCACTGAATCTGATCCCTACTTTTTTCTTAAACTTATCTAAGACTGGCACAAAATATAACTTGATCATAAATTGTTCTATATGCATTACACGAATTTATAAGCCAAATAAAATAAATGCAAAGAAGCAGACACTATATATACTGTAAGTAAGAATTATAAGTAAGCCAAAAGTTTTTTTTAAATAAATGATAAACATAGATAAAACAATAGACTATTAGCAATATAAAAGAAACTGAACCATAAGTGTATAAAGGAAATGCTAGATAAGAAAATATAATATTTGATATAAAGAACATAATAGATGCACTAAATAGTTTTATGGGTACAGCTGAAGAACAAATAAGTGAGCTTAAAGATAATATTAAGGAACTCTCTGGAGAGCAAGTAAGAATAAAGAGATAGAAAATAAATAAAAGAAAAGCTAAAAGATATGGAAAAGAGAAGAAATACTAATACCTGGATGAGTCTCAAAATGAGAGAAAAATGGGAAGAATTAATAGACATTTTTCAAAATTATAAAATGTTAAAAGACTTCAAATTAATAGGGCTTATATAAGGATTATATGAGTGGACAGATATGAAAACATTCATACTTAGTTATTACAATGAGAATGAAGAATTCAAAGGCAAAAGAAAATTAAAACAATTTAGTAAAAATAAAGTCATCCACAAAGAAAAATAATCAGATTAGCATACTGAAAATAATAAGGCGATGTAGTGTTACTTTTCAAGTACTAAGGAAAAGAATCATGAAACTAAAATGTAACTGGAAAAGTTGATGTCTAAAGATGAAGGTTTGATAAAAGTATTCTCATATGAAAAAGGTCTCAGAACTTTTACCATGAAATAGCCCTCACTTAAAAAACCCTTGAAGAACAAAACTAGGAGATGCTGAAAAAGAAATGGAAAATAAAAATAAACAAATATCTTAGCTAAACTTATTTTTATGTTAGGTAAATAAAAGTAAGAATGGATAAAAGTGAAAGTATAAAGACAACACTACCAAACTAAAATCCTAAATACTAATAAAATATAGAGAGATAAGACAAAGAAATATGAGAAATCATTCAGTTTTTATTATGTTGGAAAGAAGATATAAATGTTTCCACATTTAGGAAATCAATAAGAATAAAAAAGAGAGAGTGCAAGTCTTAAGACAATCATCAAAATAATAAAAATGGAGTATATAACTGATAAACCAGATAGAGAAAATTTGTTTCTAGTAAAAGAAAAAGAGGGGGGAAGGCATAAACAGAGAAAAATAAATAAAAAATACAAGATGGCAGGAATAAATCTTAATTTAACAATAATTGAAATTTACATTTAAATTGAAAATGTGAATTAAGGTAACAGGAATAAGATCTAAATTTAACAATAATTGAAATTTACATTTAAATTGAAAATGTGAATTAAGGTAACAGGAATAAGATCTAAATTTTAGTAATTACACCAATTAAAACTCAAAATAAACATACTGATTCAAAGACCAAGACCCCATAATTGGATGAAGACATATGCTCTCTGGAAGAGACAAACTGAAAACAAAAATATTCTGACTAAAAATAAAAGGATGGGAACTATATACCAAGCAAATGTAAATAAAAGAAAACTCAGCATTTTTATGCAATTCACACAAGGCTAATAGGAATCAACACAACTCAACTAGATCAAGAAGCAGACACAACAGAGGTATGAAGACTAGCAACAACTTTGAGAGATGAAAAAATAAAAACAGAGTGGTAAATAGTTAAAAAAAAAAAAAGAAAGCTAAGGAGGAAGAAAGGGAGGAAGAAGGAAGAAAATAAAGAAAAGAATAGGTTATAATCAAGAATAAAATATGGTAGGTTCCAGCCTGGTGGCTCAATGAATAAAGCACGGACTCGAAGTGCCAGAGATTGTGGGTTTGACCTCTGGTCAGGGCATGTATGAGAAGAAATCAGTGAGTATACAACTAATGGAACAACTAAGTGAAACAATGAGTTGAAGCTTTTCTCTCTCTCAAATCAATTAAAAGTGTTTTTAATAGAATAAAATATGGTAAAATAAATAAAAAAACCCAGGATTTTTCTAACTAATACAAATATGTTTTTCGTTGCCTACAGAATAGAGCTTTCTCTGCTTCAGATGATTACCAGAGTTTTGCCTATAGTCTTAAATATTTGAATATTTGAAGTCTTATTATTTTGTTTATAGGCATATCTGAGATAATAGAAGGCATTATTATAAGTGAAATGGAACAGAAACTTTTTGATTGGATAACCAAACCTGCCAACACTCAGCTTCTCCATCCCCCCCCCCCACACACATACACACACACCGGGGTCAGCTGTGGGACAGACACACAAACCTTTACTCAGCACAGCCTTTCTCCTTCTTGTTCGGAATGTTCCAAAGCAGGTGTTTGTAGGACTGGACAGCACTCTTATTAGAACCAATGCCTCGTTTTGTGTTGGACTCTGCAGCTGACAGTCAGAGAGAAGAAAATCCATAGCATTTCTATTTTCTGAGATATAACAAGAAAATAGATGTAAAGATTGATTCCACAAAAGCTTCCTTCCAAGAGAGGATTTATAGACACAGAGAATCTGTCCTCATTATAAGAAATCCCATTTGAATACTGAAGGCAGAGGCTCAATCTAAAATGAAACTTGAAAGGTGAGTACAGAAAACTTACCCACATAGGGATACATATTTTATTCCTTAGTATTTTGTTAGGATTTTAGCATTAATTTTTTAATAAATTGTTCATTTGGTATGTGGAGAATATGTCAATATCTATCTCGTGTTGTCTTTTTTTGCGACTAACATCAAGGAAAAAATAAAGGACCCGACCTTGTTCTGCCTACATTTATCATTGCCTCTATTAATTGAATTTTCCTCCTTCAAGAGTGCATGAATGTTTTCAAACTAGCAGCATTGGAATAATTTTTATTACTGAAAATAATTAATACTTAGTTTACTACTTAAAATTGCATAAGAGAATGAGGTTGCTCTTTCAATGTAAAATCTGAAAGTGAATTTAATTTTTAATGGTTTTAATTTTTTTATGAGAAGATGCTTCAGACAGCTATCTCATGGAAGTAGATATTAGGTGTGATATTTAGTAAAGACAAATGGACACGAGGAAGAAGGTTTGTCAGTAATGCTTTGTTGGGCTCTGCCCTTTTTAAAATGAGTTAATGACTTTTGCTTCATGACCCGTTTCTAATGGTAGCTTGGTCTTTTCAAAAAGGACGCCATTGTCATAGTGCAGAGGTATTAGGCAGTTATTCCGCTGTGGCACATTAGAAGCAAGATGATAAGACTTAAATGTTAAATACCTCCCAGAATAAAAGGCTGCCAACTGGCTAAATAAAGAAATTTTTTGCAAAGAATGGGTTATAAAGATGGTGCTTGGTAAAAAAAAAAAAAAAGTTAATAGTCAAACTCTGTCTTAAAACATAGTCACGAAAACTAGACAGAATTATGAAGTACCCAGCTTTTTAATTTAATATTGTTTAATGCAGGTGGCATTTTATTTAAATAAGGCCAGACTATTGTCTCTCTGAAGCAGTCATTTTGTTTCACTTGATTTTTACTTAACTTGAGTTTGGGAAAAAACTGTGATTATTTCTCATTTGTGATTATAAAATGTTCTTGTGTAATCTCTAGGCTATAAGTTGAGGAATTCATTTAATTCACTTTAGAGTTACTTTTTGGATCTGGTAGACGAAGCACAGGTGTAAGAATCAAAATCCTATGTTATCTACTTGTATTACTGAACTCATGAGCTATTTAATACCACTAACCAGAGTTTCTTTACAGAAACAAAAATATTTGATTCCCCTTCAATTTTAACATAGTTAATTTAATTGAGCATATTTATTTAGTATTTTATTTAACGTACTGCTACATTGTGGGTTGTTACAAAAGGCATAGAATTTTTTAAGTAGGTGAAATAGACAAAATCTGCCCATGTGAAGAAATAAAGATAATAACTGAGCAAATGGGGTTATTCATCATAGAGCATTTACCACAACAGAGGGATTTCATAGGTGAGTATTAGTCAGGATGACTCGCTGCGGGAAGTGCTTTTGGGTGCTGGAAACATTATTTACTTATCATGTCCTACATTCATTTTCAGTGGTTGCTCATAATAATTCCAAGTTGTGATGAATTTCCAAAAACTATTTCAGGTATGATGTTATATATGGAGGTAGAAATGGCACACAGGCCAACATCATCTGAAGCAACCCAGATGCGGGACCAGATCCATTGTGTCTGGTTCAGAGTTTCCTTGCGTACCTGTTATCTGTCTTTTGATTTTAGTGTATGTCTCTTTTAAGTAGGAAAATTGGAGTCAGCATGTAGAAGACAATAGCAGAAGGAAGGAACTGGAGGTAGAAAGCAATTTTGAGATTTTTGCACAACCTTAAGTGAGAGATTAGAAGTATTTGAATTCAGACACAGAGAGTAAAGAGAAGAACAGCCCAATAATTATTATGGAGAAAACTACCCAACCTTGGGGATAATTAGATGTGAAGGGAGAACGTTGGTTTGTCATGCAACCCTAGTTAGCCCAGTGAGGGTATGAGCACTTCGTAGTCATTGGAATTCTCCACTTGTAGTTTTAATGCCGGAGAAATGAAGCTTCCACCTCAGGGTGGGTGGGGACTGTTCCATCGCTGCCATTGCCTGTGCATTCCTGCCAGCAGGAAACACAGAGAGAAAGAAGGAGCATGCTCCTCAAAAACTAACAAACAAACAAACACAGTTTATGGCATTGTACACATTCCTGCTGTTAAATTCAAGGGGCGAAAATAGATACAATATTTATGCTGAGTGGTTACTTGTTCATCTGAGATTCAAGGTGTTATTAATAAGGAAACAACAACTTCCACTTGTGAAGAGAAAGAGAGCTCTCCCCACCTCAGATACCCAGGGGAGTAGAAGAATTAAGTGAAACCTGGATGCCTCCTTTCCTTTGCTGGCCCAACAGTAGAAAGGTTAATGTAGATGCATACATGTACACATATATACAGGCATGTATATGTAGGGAGCTCTGGGAGGGGAAGTAAAAATATCTAAGAAAACCACCCTACATGCAAACTACATATTGACTTAAATCACACTTTTATAGAAAACTAAAAAGGGAACACAACATTTGGTTGAGTTCTAAGTACCCTAGGAGAAAGATAATTCTCAAACTAAAAGGCTTTTTAAATTCTCTTTGATTTAAGATGCTACATTATTTTCTTGAAGTTAGAGTAGAAGTGGGAAAATTTGGGATGAAAAACAGAGTTATTGGTACATTATGATAAATATGAAGTGCTCATAAAACATTATTATAAGTAATATTATTTCAATCATTAGATTATTTGTAAAAATAGTTTCCTGATATATCTTAAATATTGTTTGGTATATACCCTTTTATCATTTCACAGTTTCTATGCTCTTATTATTTGAAAATGCTGTGATTTCATTCTCAAACCCGTAATTAGTGTACCAAGCACTCCAGAAATAAAATAATCAACTGCCAATTTTCTCTTTACAAAAATCAATTGAGTATATGTCAAAATATTAAAACAAACCGGGACTGCTTCTCTATAGCTGTATCCTGTTGCATATTCGTCTGAGTGTCACAGTTCTAAACTTTTATGTCTTAGTTGTTGTTTCTTTTTTAAACACAGGTATTGCATTGGGCCATTTCCTGCATGAAGTGTGAAAAAGAAAGCAGATTGCATGAATCTCTAACCGGAGAAACCATCATGTTTAGGGAAGTAGCTCAGGCATGTAAGCTTTGCTATTTCAGGATAGATGTGTTTTGAAAAGGTAGGCAAACTTAAGTTGTAGAAATAATAAGCAGATAGGTCTCTTATAGCATTTTTAGGGGGGATAAGAATGTTAATGAGGTCAGTAATGGTATAGTGAGTCATGCAGATATTGCACTGAAGAAAAGGTGAAAAGGAGTTTAAGAAAGAAAATAAAGGGAAAACCAGATGGAAGGTGACAGAGGACAATTTGACTTTGGGTGATGGGTATGCAACACAATTGAATGATGAGATAATCTGGAGATGTTTTCATTGTACATATGTACCCCGATTTATTGGTGTCACTCCATTAAAATTAATAATAATAAAAAAAAACAAATACAAAAAAAAAGGAAAGAAAATAAGATTTTAACATTTGGGTTTGAAAGGACTTTATATGATTACTGACACTGGGGTTACTCATTTTAGGCTAAAATCAGGACCAATAACATTTGCTTTTGCTGCTTACGTTCCACAAGTACTGATATTAAACTTCAGAAATTGCATATAAATATATGGTGTGGGTCACTTTGGTACAGAGGGCCTCAGAAAATTTTTGACATGTTGGGGAGAAAGAGAGAAGACATGCTTTGGCTTAGAGCATTCATATCTAAGCTCTAGGGAAGAACCACTTTGTCAGCTCAGGTATGATTCTTTATTGCATCAGGACTGTTGGCAGAAAATAATTTGACTTTGGGTGGTGGGCACGCCATGCAATATGTAGATCATGTATCATAGAATTGCACATTGAGACCTATATGATCTTATTACCCAATCTCACTGCAATGTATTTAAAATAATAAAATAAAATAAAAGACTGCTGTAGATCTTTATAGCTGTTGTTTTGTAAGAACAAAATGTTACAATATTTGGGATTTACTAAGTAGTCAGACTGATAAGGCACTTTACTTTTTATTTCCGAAGGATATTTATAAAGAGTTCTTTTAGGATGTGTCTAATTTTTATCGGAGAGGTTTTATCAGAAACTACATTCCATATCTCATATATCTAGCTCTCACATATTTTCCAAAACCACTTTTATATGCATCATATAAGTTCATGTGTATGAAAACATTTTACTGTTTTTGAAAATAAATTGCTGTCATTTTAAAAGACACTACTCTTATTCGGGAAGAGGGTGGAAACTGGGCCTGTGTCCTCTGGTATACAGGTAAGAAGATAACACTGGATACTCAAGCAACCTCGACTTACCTTTCTTCAAGACTGAAAAGTGGTTGAATTAATGATCACTAAGGGCTCTTTATATTTTCAATATTCAAGTGTTAGAATAGAAAAACCAGTAGAAATTCACAGTTAGGTGGGATGCTTCAAAAAATATAACAAATTCAGTCATAAAGCGAAATAAAATACTGATACAAAACAAACCTCAAAAACATTTGACGAAGTGAAAGAAACTAAACTCAGAAAACTACATTTATTTAGGTGAAATGTTCAGAACAGGCAAATCTATTTTTCATTATTCAGAAAGATTTTATTTCTAATTATTGTATATACATTTATAAGTGCACATATTCTATGTACATAGATGAGATAATCAGAAGACTAACTTACACGTAAATATGAAGAATGAATATAGGTTTTCATAATCAAGAAGAGTATCATCATCCTCTCCTCCCTTGTAGGTGGTCATACCGGGCAGAAAACTTTAATCAAGAACAGAGCTTTAGGGTGCTCGTTCCCAGGTTTTGAAGGAGAGAAGAGGAGAGAAACTGACAAATAGGCATTTTGGTATTTGCCTACAGCCTTGCTACAAGCTACAGCACTGTGGCACCCAGAGTGAAGACCTGGAAAGGAGATGTTCTGGACCAAGGAAATGATGAGTCTCTTCTGTTGACTTCTCACCAATGAGCTCAATCCTATGCCTCTCAAAATCAGCAGAAAGGTCCTCCACCCCTTCCAGAGTCTAGATTGACTAGAGGTAGGAGACAAGTACAGGCCAGAGGCAGGCTCTTCTGCATGTCCTTTGGGACTCTGCTGAGCATCTTCTCATCAGCCACCTCCACCTAATCCCCTTCCTTTCCACTTTCTCTGTGGTTTGCCTCTGAGTCTCCTTACCTGGAAAACACTGTCAGCAAACTCCACGTGCTATGCTTTGACTTCTTTATGTCCATCTCTTTAGCAGCGTGGAAATAATGAATTTCAATTTTATTTACCTTCTGAGCCTCAGCTACTAGATCTGACTCCCAATCAGGGGTGATGTCTAATCCTTGAACTTCAGGCACATGTCATTTTCTTGTGTTGTCTCAGGTGGGTAGCAAGATAAGGTGTAAGTCAAAAGTCGTAACTGGTCCCACAGATAAGTCATCCAACTCTTCATAATCACTGTCAGCAGCCTGTCACCCAGTGCAAAAGTTGGAGGTGTCATGAGGGTGTTGTAATCATTGTTTTCCATTTCTTCATAATACTCAGAGCCTGGCCCTAAGTGAAAGAAACCAGACAAAAACTACAATATTATACAGTTCCATTCATGTGAAATGTCCTGCAGCAGGGGTGCTCAATACGTCGATCGCGATCTACTGGTCGATCGTGAAGGAAGTGTGGGTAGATCGCATGACATTAAAAAGACATTTGTCCTTTGATTGGCATACAGGGTAGCCAATCTGACGTCTGAACTTTTGACACCCTACGTATGCGCGTTAAACCACACTAACTTGTTCAGTTACATTGCTGCGTAGTTAGCCTTCAATTTATTTAAACTAAATACAACAAAGGTTATAAAAATGAGTGCCGTTGCTGGGGTCCGAGTAAGAAGCCTAAAACCTACCACTTTCATACAGAATGGGAGGGGATTTTTTTCACTATGTCATATTCTAAGTGCGTTTCCCTCATCTGTCTGTGTGCCATTGTTATTGCAAAGAAGGGAAATGTGGAGCGGCTTTTTCGGACTGTTCATAAAAACTATGACACTGACTTTCCTCCGAAAAGAGAGCTGAGAAGGAGAAAGGTGAAAGAAGAATACACAATATTAAATAGTAATAATAGTAACTTAAATAATGATAATATAGAAGAAACAAGTTTATGTTTTGCATTTTTATTGTAGGTAGATCATTTTGACTTGGTCATCTTATAAGTAGCTCGCAAGCTGAAAAAGTGTGGGCACCCCTGTCCTACAGAATAAGCAAATGGATACTGATGGAAAGTAGATAAGTGCTAGCCCAGGGCTGGGGGAATTAAGTTGGGGGGTAGAGAATAATGGTTAAATGCAGGGGTTTTTGGGGGGTAATAAAAATATTCTAACTGATTGTGATGACAGATACACAGCTCCGTTACTAGAAATGCATCCTTAAACTTTGAGCCTCTTCTTAGAATTTACCTGAAGAAACATAAAACTTAATTCAAAAGAACAGATGCACCCTTATGTTCATTGCAGCCTTATTTACAGGAGCCAAGATTTGGAAGCAGTCCAAGTGGCCCTCAGTAGATGAGTGGATAAAAAAGCTGTGGTATGTTCACACACTATAGAATACTATGTGGCCACAAAAAAGGAAGAAATCTTAACCTTTGGCAACTGCATGGATAGATCAAGATTCCATATGCTAAATGATATAAGCCAGTCAGAGAAAGATAAATACTACATGATTTCACCCCTATGTGGAATCTAATAAACAAAATAAACTTATAAGCAAAATAGAGACAGAGTCATGAATAGAGAGCAGGCTGACAGCTGTCGGCATGGGGAGCTTGGTGAGGGAGGTGAAGGGACTGAGCAAAAAAGAACAAAAAAGCCCTTATGGGCACAGACAACAATGTTGTGATCACTGGAGGTTAGGGGAGTTGGAAAAGGTTATAGAGGAGACAAAGGTGACACATGAAGACTTGACTTGGAGAGGGGTGGATATTCAAAATACACCATATAGAGATCTGTTTTTTAATTAGGCACCTGAAACCTGTATAATTTTGTTAACCAGTTTCACTTCCATAAATTCAATGAAAAACAAAAACTTGCACCTCAATGGGTGAATTGTATGGCACATTATTTATATCTCAATAAAACTGTTCTTAAAAATCATGCAGCTTTCATGGTTCTAGGGATAGACATTGAAGTATTGTAGTGAATTTCTTCCCTGGAGAGCCAGTCTCCAGTTAAAAACTACTTGATTGCTGAAAAAAAAAATTGCTTGATTGTCCTCATTAATAAAAATGGTCATTAGCTTGGGAAATCCAAGATAAGAGTAAATTTATCTCAGGTTCTTTCTTACTGCCTCCTATCAACTTTTTGCTGTGCTTTTACCTGCTATTCATGTTCCTGTTTTCACTACCTCTCGTTTAACAATGAAGTCTTTATTGCTGTGTTCTCTTACATTCCAACCTATACTTCTGTCAGCGGCCACTCCACCTATCACAGCCCTGTAACTGGGCTCTATCCTTAACCATCAATAATGATCTGGGGAAAGGGGAACTCACAGCCTAGCAACAGTAATGCATGTACTGGTACAACATATTCATCATTAAAATGTACTCTTACAGTTCCGTGAAGTGAGTAGAGCATATATCATTACCTTCAATTTACAGAAGAAGGAACCAAGGAACAACAAAGTTAAATGTTTTGTCTAAAGTCAAATAGCTATGAAGTTGCAAATCCTGCATCAAAATGTAGCCTTATCTGATCTGAAAAGCTATGTTCTTTCTTTCTTTCACATTGCTCTGGCTTTTTTGGTAGAAAACAAACAGACAAACAAGAAAAAACAACACTAATATGAGGAAGAGTTACTGTTTTGTAATGCTTTGTACTTGTAAAATGACTTGTTCCAAAAAACCTCCTAGCACTAAAAATCATCTGGAAAGTTTGAAGACAAACTGAAACTTGAAAAATCTACCTATCAAAATTTAGGAAGGAATATCTACCCAATTAAAGAATATTTAGTTTTACAAAAAGACTCAATAATGTCTTTAGAGAGTTTAAATATACATTTAAAATGTAACTCAACTTACTAAATCAGAGGTAGTTGCCGGTTTGAAATATGAATCAGAGAACCCAAATTTATGTTCTGATTATTTCACTAACTACTTGCATACTTCGTGAGGCCTATAGGAACATCAATTTCCTCAATAATAAAACATGAGTGTAGAAATTGTCTTTTATGTATTTGCTTATTCCTTCAATCATTTATCAATTCAATCATTCATTCATTCATCAATGCCCAAGAGCTCTTCTAAGTGATAGGAATTCCACAGTGAGGGAGACAGAATGAAACCCTGCTGTGAAGGTCAACTGCTGATGTATTCATTCTCACCTCTGTTTCCTGCCTACTCACCTTCTACTGCTGGTGTCAGGGATCCTTAGGCTCTCATAGCCTCTGACTTCTGCTTAAATTCAACCTCCAGGCAATAGTAGTAAAAGATTCAGAAGTAGGAGTGGAAAAATCGAAGCATTTCTCCCATAGTCACCTTCCTTTAATAAACCCTGTTTCTACCAAGAAGTCCCACCATGTTTCTACTTCTGAAAACATTAACTCCTTCCACTAGCTCTACAGCTGCCCACCATTGCTAATGTCTCAAAGTCGCATACTCCTTTCTTTAAGTAAAAAATATAATCTACAGACAGATTCAAAAAACTCTACAAACCCCAAGGAAGATTTAACACAAAGAAAAACACATCAACTTGCATTATAATCAGACCATAGAAAACCAATTATAAAAAGATATTCTTGAAAGCAGCCATAGATCAAAGAGCGAAGATGAGAAATACTGCTGACTTTTTATCAGAAATAATAAAAGAAAGACAAAGAAGCATCTTTAAGGCACTGAAAAACAAGAACAAAAGTTCATCTGAACTTAGATACATTGGGCAACAAATGGTCTTCAAAACAAAAGGTGAAACAAAAACATTTTCTAGAAAGATCTTAGAGAATCAGCCACCAGCTGACCAGTCCTATAAAAAGTATTAAAGAAAGTTATTCAGGCTGATAGAAAATTATGCTAGATGAAAACTTGAATTTTTACAAGGGAATAAAGAAAACCAGAAATTTTCTATGTGTGAGCATATATATATATATATATATATATATATATATATATATATATATATATAAAATGCTTACTTTGTTTAAATTTTTTTATGATAATGGATTTTTCAAGTAAAGTAGTAATAATATATTTCTGGGCTTTTTAAAATACATAGAAAGTAAAGTGAAAGCTATGAAAACTTAACCTAGCCTGATCAGGCCGGGGTGCAGTGGATAGAGCGTCAGACTGGGATGTGGAGGACGCAGGTTCGAGACCTCGAGGTTGCCAGCTTGAGCACGGGCTCATCTGGTTTGAGCAAGGCTCACCAGCTTGAGCCCAAGGTCACTGGCTCGAGCAAGGGGTCACTTGATCTGCTATAGCCTCTCCCCCACCCCGTCAAGACACATATGAGAAATCAATCAATAAACAACTAAGGAACCGCAATGAAGAATTGTGGTTTCTCATCTCTCTTTCTTCCTGTCTGTCTGTCCCTATCTGTCCCTCTCTCTGACTCTCTCTGTCTCTGCCACACACACAAAAAAGAAAACTTAACCTAAATGATGGGGGGGAGGGTGAAGGGTTAGGGTAGTTGAAAGTATAATGTGGTAAGGTTCTCCATTGTATGCGAAGTGCTATAATGTTACATAAAGTTAAACTGAGATGCTAAAGACGCACATTGTAAACCTTAAAGCTACCATCAAGAATGAACAAATAAGCAAACAATAAATAAAATAAAATTATAACTAAATAAACAAAAAAAATCTTAAAACTTTCATGATTCTACAAGTAGTATCTCAGCAACACAATTATTCTATTTGTTAAAATATATCTAGTTAGGTTTTATTCAAAAATTTTATTACATCTTGATTATTCCATAATTTATAAGTACAATTGTAGAGTATACACGTTTGTAATTCTAGTTTGGAAAGAAAAACTAGATGAAACGCATAGGTGAAAATTGGAGCAACTTCAATGACCTTTTTTAGGTAATTTCTTTTCACCTCCTCAAAATATCCTGATTACTTGACCATTTCAAGTCTATTCATGGAAATGGTTCTTCAGTTACATTATAAGCAAGGGCTCTCCATAGTTCTTTGTGTTACTAAGCTACCAACACTTGACTAGCTTTTTGAAGGTTTTTGTTTGATGTTGCTATGGCTGTATAGGCAAAATATTTAGGTGTTACTTGGTTAGATAGGTTTTATTTTATTCAAGTAAGGGTTTGATTAATTCAAGTTCCACTGTACAGTGCCCAACACTGTTTTAAATTTTATCTGGCACATTGTCATAGGGTTGTAGAATTTAAGACCAAAATAGTGAAATGGGTATTCTCAAAGCCTTGCCTTAAAAAAAAAGTAAAAATGTCCAAATTACAGGTTGTTTGATAATGAAAAAGAAGAACAAAAATTTTCATTAGATTTCTTATGTATTTCCCCCTTTGTTCTTATAAGGTTGAAGAATGCAATCTATACATGTAATTCTTTCATGAAAGACAAGAGAGTCTTTATTAGTCCTGTTGCATTTCATCCTGAAATTTCACTAAAATTAGAAATATGGACTACAGTTTTTGATTAAATACCGCAACATTTTTGGCAGAATTTGACACTGTTTATTATGGTTTCAAGAAACTTGTGAAAAGAGAAGAACTGACCTTGGTAATATAAAGACTTCTTCAAAATGAATCCTAGACCAATTATTGTACCAAGACAATATTCATTCACAGCAGAGCAAGCACCTACTAAAAATCTCATTCATTTTAAGTGCTATGAGAGGCACCATCATGCACTAAAAACTTATATCTACATTTGTATATTAGAGTTTATATACTAGTATATTTGAAAAAGAATACTCAAGTTAAAAAAATATGAGATGTGGTAGGAGATGAGAGAGAAAGACATGGACAGAGAGAATGAGATAGATTAAGTACAGACTGATTACCAAAGTTATTAAAAATAATTTTACCTTTTTCAACTTTCTGATTTGGGGTTCAAATAATTAAACCAAAAGAATATGGGTCAGGACACTGTAACAAATTTTGTTTACCCTTTGGTATCTCTTCAGAGAGCTAGGATATTCACTGACACCTCTAAAAATGTTGATTATGCTTGTTAACCTTGGCTGACAAATTTGGTTAGAAATATACCACAATGAAAAGAAAGGAAAAGACATGGAAAGAGGCAGGAATAAAAGAGAAACACATAACTTGCTCTTCCTTTTATTCCACCCATCAAACAACAGACAAGTTTACATTAAATTTTCTTAAGAGAAAGATAATCACTGGATACACTTAAAGATCATGATAATTTTCAGATGGTTCTGGTTGACATTTCAAATATTAAACAAAATTTGTGTGCTTGTTTACATGCATGAAAGCACAAGTATTGAATAAAGAAATACATTTGATTTCAAATATATTTTCTTAAAGGAAGTAATTAAATGAGCAGAATATATGTAAGTAAATATATCCTTTGCAAAATTGTAACAACCAAAATTATATTGTTTCATGGAATATGGAAATTTGAGCACTTCTTATTTTTTTTATTAGCGTGAAAGAGAACACTAAAAATTTTATTTTGCATTTGATTACTCAATTCATTGTGTTATGTTTATTTGTATTATCTCGAGATTGAACGTGACTCATGCGCATGTGTTTTTGAAAACAAATGTTCAGCATATAATCTTATATATGCTAAAAGCATGAATTTTTCTAAAAAGGCCTTAAAAACAGGAAGGACCACAATTCTGAGATTAGTTACTTTTATCAGTTACACACACACACACACACTGCTGTGTAACAAGCACTCAAATTAAATGGCTTAAAATAATAAACCACTGATTATATCTCACACGTTTGCAGGGCTGATAGATACAGAAAGACAAGGAAGAGAAGTATGAGTCCAACTGTATAAAAGTGGCCAGCTGAGCATTGACAATCTAGGTTGGTTGGAGTTCCTGGGCGGGGCTCTGTTCTCTGTCTTTTATCCTCCTCCTGGGAACCGAGCACTGGCTGAAGCAGGAGCATGAAAGACAAAGCAGAAACATACAAAGCCTCTTGAAGCTCAGGTACACTATCAACCTCAGCTCATTCTAGTGGCTAGAGAAGGTCATATTGCTAAATTCAGAGTCATCTATTGTGGTAGGAATTGCAAAGTCACAGGGCAAAGAAGGTGGACACAAAGAAGAGTGAATAATTGAAGTAATTAATGAAATCTATCTGGTCTACGATACAAATGGAAAGACCTGTAAGACACATTTGAGAGTGTGTCAACCATGAATAGTCCATTGATACTAAAACGATCTACTTCTCAAGTCTCTGTAACTGAATCCCAACATTCACGACCTTTGCTGGGGCTGTCTTTGTATTTTGACTATTGTCTTCATGCTGCCTTTGGAAACAAGGCTTTGTTTCCTGTAAGTCCCCGCCTATAAGTGGACTGGTCACAGAATTAAATAAGAATGCAGTAAACATGGTATTGGTGACATTATTTGCTCACTGCATTTTGCCACCATATCATTAATCCAATCTTGTATTCCGGTGGCTATTTGAGCTTCATTGCAACTCTAGCAAACGTCAAAGAAAAGAAATCAAGATTTGGGGCTTAAAAGGCAACCAAGAAATGTTCTACGTTAATAGTTTGGTGGATGGAACAAACAGGAATATGGCAAAGAAAGGGAGGGTCCCAAAAGAATTGCATTTTCATTATATTTTATATTTGCCCCAAATTTATCATGTAGCACATATAATTTGCTTATGTGATGTTCAAATTTGTTATATCACCAAGCTATCAGAATAAATAGCGTTTTTAATTTTTATTTATTTATTAATTTTTATGGGGTGACATTAATAAATAGGGGTACATATATTCAGAGAAAACATCTCTAGGTTATTTTGATATTTGATTATGTTGCATACCCATCACCCAAAGTCAAATTGTCTTCTGTCACCTTCTATCTGGTTTTCTTTGTGCCCCTCATCTCTCCTTCTCCTCTGTCCCCCTCCCGGTAACCACAACACTCTTGTCCATGTCTCTGAGTCTCATTTTTATGTCCCACCTATGTATGGTATCATATAGTTCTTAGTTTTTTCTGATCTACTTATTTCACTCAGTATAATGTTATCAAGTTCCATCCATGTCGTTGTAATGATCCGATGTCATCATTTCTTTTGGCTGAGTAGTATTCCATAGTATATATGTACCAGAGCTTTTTTTTTCTTTTATTAATTTTAATGGGGTGACATTAATAAATCAGGGTACATATGTTCAAAGAAAACATCCCCAAGTTATCTTATCCTTCAATTATGTTGCATACCCATCACCCAAAGTTAAATTGTCCTCTGTCACCTTCTATCTAGTTTTCTTTGTGACCCTCCCCACCCCTGTCTCCCACCCTCTCCTCCCTCCCCCCACCCTGTAACCACCACAGTCTTGTCCATGTCTCATAGTCTCACTTTTATGTCCCACCTATGTATGAAATCATACTGTTCTCAGTTTATTTCTGTTTTACTTATTTCACTCCGTATAATGTTATCAAGGTCCATCCATTTTGTTGTAAATGATCCGATGTCATTTCTTATGGTTGAGTAGTATTCCATAGTATATAGGTACTAAAGCTTTTTAATCCACTCTTCCTCTGATGGACACTTGGCCTGTTTCCAGATCTTCACTATTGTGAACAATGCTGCCACAAATATGGGGGCGCATTTCTTCTTTTCGAACAGTGCTATGATGTTCTTAGGGTATATTCCTAAAAGTGGGATAGCTGGTCAAAAGGCAGTTCAATTTTTAATTTTTTGAGGAATCTCCAAACTGTTTCCACAGTGGCTGCACCAGTCTGCATTCCCACCAGCAGTGCAGGAGGGTTCCCTTTTCTCCACATCCTCGCCAGCACTTATTCTGTGTTGTTTTGCTGATGAGCGCCATTCTGACTGGTGTGAGGTGATATTACATTGTGGTTTTAATTTGCATTTCTATAATGATTAGTGATGTTGAGCATTTTTTCATATGCCTATTGGCCATCTGTATGTCTTCGTTGGAGAAATTTCTATTCATTTCTTTTGCCCATTTTTTGATTGGGTTGTTTGTCTTCCTGGTGTTGAGTTTTACAAGTTCTTTATAAATTTTGGTTATTAACCTCTTATCAGACCTATTATGAATATGTTCTCCCATTGTGTAGTTTGTCTTTTAATTCTGTTCTTATTGTCTTTAGCTGTGCAAAAGTTTTTTAGTTTGATATAGTTCCATTTGTTTATTCTTTCTTTTACTTCACTTGCTTGTGGAGATAAATCAGCAGATAGTATATTGCTGCGAGAGATGACAAATAGCTTACTGCCTATGTTTTCTTCTAAGATGCTTATGGTTTCATGGCTTACATTTAAGTCTTTTATCCATTTTGAGTTTGTTTTTGTGAATGGTATAAGTTGATGGTCTAGTTTCATTTTTTTGCAGGTAGATGTCCAATTTTCCCAACACCATTTATTAAAGAGGCTGTCTTTACTCCACTGTATGCTCTTACATCTGTTGTCAAATATCAGTTGTCCATAAAGGTGTGGGTTTATTTCTGGGTTCTCTGTTCTGTTTCATTGATCTATACACCTGTTCTTATGCCAATACCAAGCTGTTTTGAATACAATGGCTTTGTAGTATAACTTGATATCAGGAAGAGTGATACCTCCCACTTTATTCTTCCTTTCAAGATAGCTGAAGCTATTCATTTTCTTTTTTGGTTCCGTATAAATTTTTGGAATATGTGTTCTATATCTTTGAAGTATGTCATTGGTATTTTAATTGGTATTGCATTGAATTTATAAATTGCTTTGGGTAATATAGACATTTTAATGATGTGTATTCTTCCTAACCATGAGCACAGTACATGCTTCCACTTGTTTGTATCTTCCTTAATTTCTTTTATTAATGTTTTATAACAAGTACAAGTCTTTAATCTTCTTGGTTAAATTTACTCCTAGGTACTTTATTTTTTTGGTTGCAATAATGAAGAGGATTGTTTCTTTAATTTCTCTTTCTGACAGTTCATTGTTGGTGTATAAAAATGCCTCTGATTTCTGAGTATTAATTTTATATCCTGCCACCTTGCTGAATTCATTTACCAGGTTCAGTAGGTTTTTGACTGAGATTTTAGGGTTTTCTATATACAATATCATATCATCTGCAAATAATGACAGTTTTACTTCTTCTTTTCCAATTTGGATGCCTTTTATTTCTTCTTCCTGTCAGATTGCTGTGGCTAGGACTTTCAGAACTATGTTGAATAAGAGTGGTGAAAGGGGGCATCCCTGTTTGGTTCCTGATCTTAAGGGGATTGCTTTTAATTTTTACCCATTTAGTATGATGTTTGCTGTGGGTTTGTCGTAGATGGCCTCTATCATGTTAAGGAATGTTCCCTGTATTCCCACTTTACTGAGAGTTTTGAGCATGAATGGGTGCTGGATTTTATCAAATGCTTTTGGTGCTGGATTTTATCAAGTGCTTTTTCTGCATTTATTGAAATTTTCATGTGGTTTTTCTCCATCCTTTCGTTTATGTGATGAATCACATTGATTGATTTGCCAATATTGTACCAGCCTTGCCGGCCCAGTATAAATCTCACTTGATCATGGTGTATGATTTTTTTCATATATTGCTGGATCTGGTTTGCTAATATTTAGTTGAGAATTTTAGCATTTAAATTCATCAGGGATATTGGCCTATAATTTTCTTTCTTCATGTAGTGTTTGCCTGGTTTTGAAATCAGAATTATGCTCGCCTCATAAAAGAAGCTTGGAAGTCTTTCTTCCTCTTGAATTTTTTGAAATAGCTTTAGAAAAATAGGAGTTAGTTCTTCTTTGAATATTTGGTAGAATTCACTTGTGAAGCCATCAGGCCCAGGACTTTTCTTTGTTGGGAGTTTTTTGATAACTGTTTTGATCTCATTTGTTGTAATTGGTTTATTTAGGTTTTATGATTCTTTCAGATTGATTTTTGGAACATTATATGTTTTAAGGAATTTGTCCATTTCATTTAGGTTGTCTAGTTTTTTGGTATACAGTTCTTCATAGTATTATTTTTACAATATTTTGTATTTCTGTTGTATCAGTTGTTATCTCTCCACTCTCATTTCTAATTTTATTTATTTGAGTCATCTCTCTTTTTTTCTTAGTGAGTCTGATTAAAGGTTCTTCTATCTTGTTTACCTTTTCAAAGAACCAGCTCCTGCTTTCATTGATCCTCTGCATTGTTTCTTTTGCCTCTATGTCATTTATTTCCGCTCTGATCTTTATTGTTTCCTTCCTTCTACTACCTCTGGCCTTTACTTGCTGTTTTTTTTTTTTTTTTAGTTCTTTTAGATGCAGAATCAGGTTGTTTATTTGAGCTTTTTCTAGCTTCTTAAGGTATGCCTGTAATGCTATGAACTTTATTCTCAGGACTGCTTTTGCTGTGTCCCATAAATTTTGAGTTGATGTATGTATGCTCATTATTATTTGTTTCTAGGAATTTTTTTATTTCTTCTTTGATCTCATTGTTAACCCATTTGTTATTTAGTAACGTGTTATTTAGTTTCCAAATGTTTGAATATTTTTCAGTTTTTCTGTTGTGGTTGATTTCTAGTTTTATGCCATTGTGATCAGAGAAAATGCTTGATATGATTTCAATCTTCTTAAATTTGTTGAGACCACTTTTGTGTCCTATCATGTGGTCTATCCTAGAGAATGTACCATGAGTGCTTGAAAAGAATGTATACTCTGCTGCTTTAGGGTGAAAGGTTCTTTAGATATTTATTAAATTGAGTTGATCTAGTGTGTCCTTTAAGTCTGCTGTTTCTTGGCTGATTTTCTTTCTTGAGGATCTATCCAGTGTTGTTAGTGGGGTATTGAAATCTTCTACTATTATAGTGTTGCTATTGATCTTGCCCATTATATCCATTAAAGTCTGCTTTATGTATTTAGGAGCTCCTATATTAAGTGTGTAGATATTTATAATGGTTATATCTTACTGTTGGATTGTTCCCCTTATCATTATGTAACGACCTTCTTTATGTCTTATTATAACCTTTGTTTTAAAGTTCATTTTGTCTGTTATAAATATTGCTACCCCAGCTTTTATTTTATTTCCATTTGCATGAAATATTTTTTTCCATCCTTTTACCTTCAGTCTCTGTGCATCTTCTGTTTTAATGTGTGTCTCTTGTAGACAGCATATGTATGGATCCTGTTTCTTTATCCACACAGCTATCCTATGTCTTTTGATTGGATCATTTAATCCATTTATATTTAAGGTTATTATTGATATGTAGCTGTTTATTGCCATTTTATTTTTTAAAGCTGCTTTCCTCTTTTACTATGTTCTTTTTCTCCTTTGATCTGTTTACAACAGGCCCCTTAGCATTTCTTGCAGCATTGGTTTGGTTGTAGTGAATTCCTTGAGGGTTTTTTTCATCTGGGAATCTTTTTATTTCTCCTTCAATTTTAAACTTTAGCTTTGCTGGATAGAGTAGTCTTGGTTGTAGGTTCTTGTTCTGCATTACTTTGATTATATCTTGCCATTCCCTTCTGGCCTCAAGTGTTTCTGTTGAGAAGTTTGATGTCATCCTTATGGGGGTTCCTTTGTAGGTGATAACCTTTTTTTCTCTAGCAGCTTTTAATATTTTCTCTTTATCACTTAGCTTTGGTATTTTAATTATGATGTGTCTTGGTATAATTTTTGGGGGGTTTCTCTTTAATGGAGTTCCCTGTGCTTTATGATCTTGTGAGACTTTTTCTTGCCTCAATTTAGGGAAATTTTCAACTAAGATTTGATTGAACAAAGTCTTCATCCCTTGTTCTTTCTCTTCTTCTTCAGGAACCCCTATGATGCAGATGTTATTTCTCTTCATGTTGTCACAGAGCTCTCTTAGCGTTTCCTCAGATTTTTTGAGTCTCTTTTCTTTTTTATGCTCTGTTTCCATGCCTTCATTTATCTTGTCCTCTAACTCGCGGATTCAATCCTCAGCTTCATCCATCCTGCTTTTTTTAAAATTAATTAATTAATTTATTTTTATAGGGACAGAGAGAGAGTCAGAGAGAGGGATAGATAGGAACAGACAGACAGGAACGGAGAGAGGTGAGAAGCGTCAATCGTTAGTTTCTCATTGCCATAGCAACACCTTAGTTGTTCATTGACCACGGACGTTCATCAGACCGAGCAACCCCTTGCTGGAGCCAGTGACCTTGGGTCCAAGCTGACGAGCTTTTGCTCAAGCCAGATGGGCCCACACTCAAGCTGGCAATCTCGGGGTCTTGAACCTGGGTCTTCTGCATCCTAGTCTGACGCTCTATCCACTGCACCACTGCCTGGTCAGGCTCATCCATCCTGTTTTTAATTTCTTCCATTGTGCTCTTCATTTCTGATATTGTATTTGTTATCTCTGATTCTTTTTTATTATTTCAATGTCCTTTTTTATATTTGCTATTTCTCTATTAAGGTGATCATAATGACTATCTATTGTTGTTCTAAGATCTTTGAACATCCTAACAATCATTGTTTTAAACTTTACATCTGGTAATTTGGTTATATCTGACTCATTCAGATCCTTTTCTGGGGATTTAACTTGATTCATTCGAGTTGCATTTCTCTGCCTTCTCATTTTGTCTGTGCGGTCACTGAAATTCAATGTATGTGGCCTCTGTTTTCTAGGTGTGGTCTGTCTGCAGGCCCGCCACCCTCTCTGCCGTTGCCTCTGGAGTTCTGGTATGAGCGTAGCCAGTGCTGGCCCTCTGCAGCTGTTGCTGCGGTTTTCCCCTCTCCTCCACGGGAGGGGCTATGGTCTGGTGCCCAGGTCTACAAGCCTCGGCCTTCACCCCACCACTGTGGTTGGGGTTATGTGTTGCACCTGGGCCGCAAGCCTCAGCACCGAGGGCAGGGGTGAGCACCTTTGCTCAGCTGCAGGTCTCCATCTGTTCCCTAGCTTTCACCTAGTCCCCAGCAGGAGTATCCAGCTCGTGCATCAGGCCACAAGCCTGGGCTGTGCAGGCTGGGCAGCGCTGCGCACCCGTGTTCAGCTGCGGGTCGATCTGGCTCACGTATCGGCGGCAAGCCTCGGCTCCATGGGCCAGAAAAGGCTGCATGCCCACGTGCTCCAACTCAGCAGCAGGTCTCTGCCAGATCGGGGCTTTCACCTTTCCACCGTAGGTGGGGTTGCAGGCAGGCCCGCAGCCCAGTTGGACCACTTTTGCATGTCCCCTCCTCCTTCACCGGGCTAGACTGAGCTCACACCAGGTCTCAGTCATGGCTGGCAGGGCTTCCACCCCTGCCGACAGAACTGCGTTTCCGCGTCAAGCCACCACCTGCCCTCTAGCAGACCCTTAGCAGTGTGGGTGGGGGTGATGCATCTCAGATCCTAACACTCAATACTCTATTCCTGATGGCTCCCTTCTTCTAAGTGACTCTGCTCTGAGTGCCATGGGAGAGCTTGTTTGGCTGGTGTCCTGCTTCCCTTTGCTGGTATTGCTGGTTCTAGGGGAAATATTTACTTCAGATTTGGGAAGTGACTCAGCCCAGGGGTTAGGGTGGCTGTCCCTCAGAGTGTTTCTCCCTGTGCCTCCTAGATTACACTCTCTTCCTTCTGCCGGTCCTCTCCTCTCTCCCCCTGTCCCCTGGAGCCCCAGGTGAGTGGTTGTGAAAGAGATTTTCTGTGTGGTCCCTTTAAGAAGAATCCTGGGTCTGAGAAATCTGTCTGTTTCTCACAAACAGTATCCTGACTTGTTTTGCCACTAAATACTGTCCATATGTCTCTTCTAAGCTCTGGGGCTGCAGGCTGGGGCTTTGTTCCTGGGGCCCAGGTCCCTCCCCTCCCCGCAAAATTATCTTCCCGCCACATGAGTCTCTCAAGGCTGCGGTTCTCTCCAGAGAGCTGGGAAGCCCTCTCTGCGTTTCCGCTTTTCCTACCAGTCTCAATGTGGTTACTTCAGTACTCCTTGGTTGAAGAGTCCTCTTAGTTTAGTCCAAAGTTGGTTTTTCCAGATGATGGTTCTTAAATTTAAGTTGTAATCCACTTTGGTTCTGGGAATTGGAAGTTGGTACATCTGCCTATTCCATCACCATCTTGCTGCTCCCTGAATAGCTTTTTTTTAAAAAAGAAAAGTTTAACTGCAAAATTGTGAGGATATTCTAGTTCTCTTATTCACAAACTCTCTGCTCTAATTGTACCAATAAAATGTTGTAAAATAAGTCATGTTATGAAATACAGGGTGGCAAAAATAGGTTTATAGTTGAGTACATGAAACAGTTTATTCTATTATTATTTATTATTATATTATTTATTTCTATCAAAACTTTAAACCTACTTTTGCCCAGCTCTGTATATTTTGCTTGTTACTATATACTTTATTTTCTTTACTTTTTTTCGGCAAGTGAAATCTCAAACTGTGCAAATAACTGACTTTTAAATTAAAAGTTCTCTACTGCAGGTCCTGGCTGGCGGCTCCGTGGATAGAGTGTCAACCCAACATATGGACATCCCAGTTTGATTCCTGGTCAGGGTACACAGGAGAGTGCATCTGCTTCTCCTCCCCACTTCTCTCCCTCTTTACCTCTTGCAGCCATTGGCTCAAGTGGTTCAAACATAGCCCCAGGAGCTAAGGATAGCTCCATTAGAGTACATCAGCCTCAAGCATTAAAAATGGCTTGGTTGATTTGATCATCAGCCCCAGACAGGAGTTGCCAGGTGGATCCTAGTCAGGGGTGCATGTGGGAATCTTCCTCACTATATCTCTTCTTATCACCTAAAAAATTCTCTACTGTAATAACTTTCAATAAGTTAAAACATTACTTTCTATGGTATCTAAACAGTTTTCTGTATAGTGTTCAAGTGCCCAGAAGTTAGTGTTCAGGTTATTTTTTTCATGGGGTAGTGGAATGATCAATTCATAGCAATATTCCTCCAGTTGTTTTATCTTTTTTTTAATCATACAATTTAAAGTTACTGAATAATATACATGGCAAAACAGGTGAATTGAAAAGTTTCACAAAAGTGTCAAGAAATGTTAGCATTAAAAATATACCTGCATATATATAATTTGTTCAAAATATAGTCATTTCTCCTTAAAGCTAGAGGAGGTCATCTGAATAATAACTAATTGAACAGCCTTTTACAGTTTGCAAAACACTTCCAACTCCATTTAGCTATGGCTCAGCGAGGAGACTTATTCTTACTCACCCAGAAAACAAGATGCAGAGCCCATCTCCACATTTTCTGATTTTTAAACTTCATATATCTACCACAGTCTGCAACTCCCATAACCTTGCAAAAGCTCTCTACTCCTTATCATTTTCCTCAAACTTATATAAACTCAGTTTATATGACATACATGGGCAAGGTTTCCTCGGTTGTTACTTGGATGATGTGTTCTGTCTTGACAACTGAAGTAGGAAGGTTATCGCAGGTAGAGTTCTCTTACACTGGCTGTTTCGCTACCATCTCTATGCAAATCCTTAACCTCTGCAGGCTAATTATATGCTAATTAACATTTAGTGACAGAATATAAAGAAATGTTTAGTCATTAGTGTGATTTATAACATTTCACAGTTCGGACTAATTTGAAATTTCTTTGATTTGGTACACAGGACTTAAGTGCACGCGTGCGTGTCCGTAAACCAAGGATTCGGTAGTGATAAATGGCATTGAGTTTCCAGAATAATTGAAGGAGTCTGATTTAAGCAGGGTTTGCAGAATTTTGTTGATCCCGACGATGTTTTCTGCAACTTAGATTAATTTTCTCACTTTCCTTTCAGTAAAGTTCTTAAATCTCTTTCTTAAAGAATAAATGTATGTTTTTTTTCTGCTCTGAACGTTGAAAGGTTTCCAACAGGTCCTGAAAGCACAGTATTTCATCTCCTGGAGTTGCAATGAACTTTTTTTTTTTTTCTTAATAGCTCCGTGAAACTGGAGAATAATTACTTTTCAGTTAATGTTAAACTGATGGCATTTTTTAAACATAAAGCTGGCAGCAAAAGTTATGTCAAGCTATAGTGCACTGAAGAGTGATTTGGCTTCTTTGCAAATCACCTCGGAAAAACCAGACTCCCTTTGTCTTGCCAAGTGCGGCATTAAGAAGTAACACAAAGGAGATGGAGAAGGATGCAGGCAGTTCTTGCTCTGGGCAGAGAGCTCTCTACCTCCACACACCACTTCATGAGCCTGACTTCCCAGTCCCCTTTATTACCAGGCAGTTCTCCTGCAAAGACTCCGAAGTTCCATTTTCTCACAAGGTGAAAGAACTATGTAGATACAATAACATTAGTAAGCCATTTAAATGTTCTAACGTTTCTCTGGTTTGTTTAAAACTGAGGAGAAATTTAGGCTGTTGTCACACCTTTTCAAATGCCCTAAGAAGACAAGAAGGTAGTATTTCCTGGCACGAAGCCAAGCATCTCTACGTATCATACCAATAAGTGAAATGAACTAATACAGAGCCAATCCAATGTTACATTCATGATAGATATTTCAATCAATCATCTGGAAATATATATATTTTTATGAGGAAAGCTCTGTGTTAGCTATTATGGGAGATGTCTAATATGATGACACAGTTAGGGTTATGACAAGTACATTAATAACTACATTTAATACATCATAGAAAAGATTAAGTTTAATAGTAGATGTATAGATAAGATGCTTGTGAATGGGAAAGAAGAAGACACGATCTCTGTGAGGGGGCCGAGAGACGGTGAGGGAGGGTGGGGGCAGAGCCAGAGACCTGCAGCAGAACCGACTGCAGCACTACCGAAGCTGTGGACTTCTACCAGAGGTAGACACACAGGGGACAAGCTATCCAAAATAAAAGAGATCAGTTCTAAGCACAGGGTCAGGAATCAACACTGGGGTCACAGTTGGGAGTTCAGAAGGAGGAAGATCAGAATGAGAACTGAGAGGGTTAGAATAAGAACAGTTTGGGAACCAATGAAAGTACAGGCGAGAGAAAACACTTCTGACACAGAGGAAAGCTCTTGGGACACCGGATTTGAGATGCTAGGCTTGGGCTGGCTCTTTACTGGCACAGTAAAATCATATGGAGCAGATGCTGTGTGAACAGGAAAAGGTTATACCCAATGTTGCTGGTGCTGATGATTGTTTTCCGTGTGTGTGTGTGTGAAGAAGGACTGGATAGTCCGTGCTGCAAACTACATAATTACCACCGTATTTATTTCTGGAATAAAGCTTTATATAATCTAAAATAAAAACAGTTAATGAATATATCATTCAGAACCTAAAAACTACCTTAAGCCTTAAATTATTCACAATAGTTAAATTGAGGCAATCACTGGCTAAAATAAATTTTATTTTTAACTGAGTAAATGCAATTATAGTGAAGATAGATTGTCTAAAAATATAAAAGAAGAATTTTGAAAATTGGCATACTTTGGTTTTATTTCTGTTATCTTTTCTAAAGAACTTCATTGTGGTATATTTTGCTAGCATAAAGCTTACCTATTTCAGTTATACAATTCAATGAATTTTTTAGTCATGTTGACAAGTGATACTACCATCACCACAGGTCAGCTAAAATCTTAGTTACAGGTGCCTGTTTAAAATTAATCCTTTTCTCACCTTGAGACCCACTCATCTACTATCTATCTTTATAACATTGCCCTTTCTGGACATTTTATTTAAATGGAATTATAAGTTTGTGGTCTATTATATCTGGCTCCTTTCATATGACATAATATTTTTGAGGTACATGTATAATGTAGCATGTGTCCACAGTTCTTTTTAAAAAAATTTAAATTTTATTTATTCATTTTTTGAGAGAGAGAGAGAGAAGAGGAAGAAGCAGGAAACATCAACTCTCATATGTACCTTGACCAGGCAAGTGATGGATTTCGAACCAGTGACCTCAGCATTCTAGGTCAATGCTTTATCCACTGCGCCACCACAGGTCAGGCCACCACAGGTATTGCATCCTATGGATTATACCACATTTTGTTTATCCATTCACCAGGTGATGAATATTTAAATTGTATTTGTTTTGTCTATTATGAATGCTGCTGCTAGAAACTTCTATGTGTAAGTATTTCTGTGGCTCTGTGTTTCATTTCTTTTGGATAGATACCTAGGATTGAAATTTCTGGGTGATATGGTGATTTTATTTAACACTTTGAGAAAATGCCAAATTCTTTTTTTCAAGTGACCATAGTCATCCTGCTATCTTCATGTTGAAGGTAAAGGAAATATCTGCTCTTACTACTTCTATCTGATGTATATTTATCTGTGGGCCAGGATTATGCCAAATTATACATATATAATCTATACATATACATATGTGTGTGTAAAGTTTTATTTTTCATTCAAGTCTCACAAAAATCCCATGTGGTAGACACCAATATTATTATTCTCATATAAGTGTTAGAAGCTTTTACTCTGTTTATTACTTTATTTTTATAACATTAGAAGCCTGGAACTTAACAAACATATACAATACAAAAAAGGAGAAGGCCTCATTATGGTCTAAGAACAGGGAAGTGTCAATATGTGTTGATTATTGGATAATTTATGAACTATTTTAGAGTTATGTATGGTTAAATTGAATGAAATGAGTGAATATGCACATTAGTTCTTGGGTGACCCACTTATGCAAGAAATGTAGCGCATTTTAGACGATGAAGAATCAGACTGGTATCTGAAGAGTATTCTATGATTAGTAAAGTCCCAAACTCATTATAACTCAAGCTTAGCTCAGGTCAGCCCTGTAGAGTCAGTAGATACATTTTTCCAAGATGTACACTAGTCCTGTTTATTGTTCTGTCCCTGGTGACTAGATCATAATAGGGACATAATGTAAATTGGGTCCATCAAATGTGGGAACAAATAAATATACCCTTTCCAGAGATATTCTCAGAGGTATTAGAGTTAGATCATGGTGAGGATGTAACAAATAGAAGCAACAACCAGGGCTATACAAACCACAAGATTGCTAAGGATAGTTGTTAAAACTCTAGATATATTCCATCAAGGTAGCTTTAAGTTAGCCATTGTGAATGTTATGCCAAAGTCAAACTAACTCTGTGGGTGTATATTTATCGTATGCAGTTACATGTACTTAGTCTCACAGAAAAATCCAAGTGAGAGGTAAAGCAGTGATGTGGAACTTGGAATACTGCAAGCTTATATTATAGGGGAGGGCACATCTGCACCTGTGAGCTTTGTTGAAAGAGACAAAATATATCTAAAGTCATCATATCTTTATGCCCGTTAAAATTAAACTTTGATCCTAATAGCTTCTCCAATACTTTTTATACTAAGGAGTTTTAACTTAATAAATACTTAATAATTTCCTCTCTCTAATGGATTTTGAATGAAGACAGATAAACAAAGGCAGACAAATAATTAAGGCAAGGATGTTGATTGGTGATGACACTGACACACTTCTTGATTAAAGGTAGAGGGAATAAAGTGGTGGAAAGATGGTGCCCCCTGATAACTCCGCCCACCACTGTGGCACGGACTCAGAACACAACCTGCCCATGGATGCTACTGTCGGTTGCCTAGGTAATCCCTTCTCTTGAAATTTACCCAAAGAATATAAAGATAAATGTAAGAAATGTGAAAATACTAAGGGGAAAGCTATCTGAAAAAAAAATTAATCACAGGCTCTTCCTTTTATTTTCAGGCACTGAAAACAACTTATTTAGATGACAGGAAAGGGTGTTTAGGTATATGCCAAATGCTCTGCTTAGAGCAGGGGTTGGGAACCTATGGCTCGCGAGCCAGATGTGGCCCTTTTGATGGCTGCATCTGGCCCTCAGACGAATCTTTAATAAAAGAAAATAATAACGTTAAAAATATAAAACATTTTCATATATTACAATCCATTCATTTCCTACCGCTCATGTTCATGGTTGTGGGTGGCTGGAGCCAATCACAGCTGTCCTTCGGAACAACACCCAATTTTTATTGGGTAATGCGTAACGTGCACAGGTTGCTGTATGGCTCTCACAGAATTACATTTTAAAATATGTGGTGTTCATGGCTCTCTCAGCCAAAAAGATTCCCAACCCTTGGCTTAGAGCATATAATAGGGCTCTTGATAATGTTGGTGGTTATAATTATGTAATACACAAGAAAATACTCGATACAGGTTATCTTTAAAATTGATACACAGTCTTACATTTCAATACATTTATTTATTTTTATAATTCGTGGAAGACAACATGCTACAAAAATTATACTAAAATACTAACAGAATTAAGAGTCTTCCAATTAGGGACACATTCTCTTTTTGTCTCCCAATTCCTATTTATGGTTATGTTACATTGAGGAAAACAGAAAACAACAATAAAAATAGTCATTAAAAGTTTAGTTAAAAATCTTTAAGTTTTTTTTTCTTTAGTTAAAAATCTTTAAATTTTTTCCTACATGAGAATTTTTTATATTTTTAACGTTATTTTTTTTTAACTAAAGATTTGTCTGTGAGCCTGATGCAGCCATCAAAAGAGCCACATCTGGCTTGCGAGCCATAGTTTCCCGAACCCTGCTCTCATAAATCTTTAAGTTTTTTTTCTTAAGTAAATTAAGATTAACTGATTGTTAATCATGAGTTTTACAGGAAGCTCCTGTATATCATGTTATTTAATTCTATCACTTCTTTACACCACAGTTACTACTGCTACCTTCATTTCATTGAGTAGGAATTTGGGCTGAAAGAGTGAATTGTGTTAAGTAGGGTTGAGTCAGGAGGTGAGTACAACAGTTAGGGAAACCCCAGTCCTGGCCAAGTCCTACCAGAGCATAACCTCTCGACCAGTATACTTGTCCACCTCAAACTGGAATTGGGGAGGTCCTGTCTGGATGGCTCAGTGGTAGAGTGTCAGCCTGGTGTGTGGATGACTCAGGTTCTATTCCTGCTCAGAGCACACAGGAGAGGTGCCCATCTGCTTCTCCACCTCTCCCCCTCTCACCTCTCTCTCTCTTCCTCCCCCTCCTGCAGCTATGGCTTGATTGGAGCAAGTTGGCCCCCAGCACTGAGGATGACTCCATGGTCTCCACCTCAGGTGCTAAGAGCTCAGTCGTTGAGCACCCCAGATGGGCAGAGCATCGCCCCTAGTGGGCTTGCTTGGTGGATTCCGGTCAGGGTATATGCTCTAGTCTGTCTCTGCCTCCTCTTCTCTCACTGAATAATAATAATAATAACCCTGAAACTGGGGAGAAGGTGATAAGCTTGAGACCTTTTAGATTAAGTGTCTGAAAGAAAAAGAAATATGCGTTCTTTATAAATTTGGGGTTTGCATAAACTGAATTTTCATGTCTGGCTAACTTTCACTTGCTGTCGGGCATTTGGCAGCATGAGGTCAGCTGCGTGGGATCGGAAGTCAGGGCGAGCAAAGGTTTTCAGCATGTTTCCTCTTGACTGGTGTTACTGTTCTGCCCCCACGCTGAACTTGCCATCTCATTCTTGCCGGACCTCGGGGATCACAGGGTTAGGTTTCTTGGGGACAGGAGTGGCTGACCATATGTGGTATTCCTGGACAACTTTTCTTTCTTTAAAAAAAGAGAGCATTTATAAACATGTACTGTGTACACAAGGAACAAGGAGTAATATTTCCTGCTCAGTGAGTTGTAAAAGCAAAGCGCTAATGTAGCTCTGACCCTGATTCAGGGCCAGTGAAAGCCAGATAGAATGTGACCTTTCAAATGGGGCTTTCAAGGAGTGGGTGGCTGGAATTTCTTTTTCTTTCCTTAAGATCATCTGACTCATCCTGCCTGATCAGCTGAGGCAATCCTCTAGGAACAATTCTGAATGAGATTTACACTCACAGCCTTTGTCCGACAGCAGCAGTGTTCCCAAGCCAAGGCTTTGGGCCTGGAGACGAGCCCCAAACAGTTTCACACTAGGGCAGTGGAATTTATCTCAAGCAATATTTGTTGGTACTGACTGTTTGAAATTTGAATGGGGAGTGGGAGGATCCAGCTGGTGGCTGCGAAGTGTAACAGTGTTTATTTTAATTAGATAGTTTGAAAGGGAGTATCAATTCAGGATAGGAAGCTCTTTTCATTTGAAATGTTCACAATTTCCGTCTCTGCCTGACTCTCTCCCACTCTCAGCTTTAGACTAAGGTTGACCTATTATTGTTTTTGTTAAAAAACAGAAACAGACCAAAAGCCATTATAATGTCTTACACTATCTTTCTATGATATAGGGCAGTAGCTTAGAGTTACAGAGAGAGAACAGGGCAGTGTACACGTTGTTTGGAACAGCTTACAATGGAGCCCGAAGGGTCCTTGAATGTGCAAAACTGTCTAATTCAGAAAGATGAAAAAACTGAGTCAATTTGGGTGTGAGAATGTCCAGAACTGTAACGATCCAATCACAGTGTAGGATTGACAGGTGAGTATAAACATCTGACATGTGCCACACTCAACTGTCCCCTTGATTGGCTCGAATTTCGCCTAGCAAAGGAGTTTTCAGTCTCAATCTCCAAATTCATACTTTCTATATACTCTTACTGCCCCAAAGAGGAGCAATTTGTAACAATTTACCCCGTAGTAAATAAATGGTGCTTTGTGATGAAACAAATGGCCCGTAATCACAGAATTTTTGTTGTGTCCTTGATGAACATTGATTACCATCATGAGTCTAATGATGTGATCTATTACAATAAATTTTTAAGTAAACACTGCTACACCTGCAGGCAACCAAAGGAAGGGCTGAAATCCATCCAGCAACAAAAGTCCTCTTTCTAACCTTCCGCTTCCTCATCTACTATTTGTTTTGAAAGGGATTTTAAACCAACATTAAACATTTCACAAAACTTGCTTTTTGTGCTCAATAATTTATTTCTGGTTAGGACAGTTTTTCAGGCTAATTAAGATGAATTGTTTGTAATAAACAGGAACCTGGCTTTCATAGATTGGCTTGAAGTCTAAATTCTAAATGACTAAAGGAATAGGATCCTTGAAATTAGAAAATGATTACTTATTCTGTAATTTGTTGGTCAAAGGGAATGAATATTCATGATTCCGATTACCACACACAGTTAGGTTATGTTTTCTAAAGCAATGCTGATATGTAAAACAAAACTTACTTGCTAATTAAGGGTTAAAAAAAAGAAAGCTTATTAGAAGACCAGAAGTTCAATTGGAGTGCATCTTGAAAGATTAGAATTTTTCTCTGAAATTTATTGGTTGACTTCTTAGTCAGATAACAAATTTGTCTTACATAAAGGCATGAGGTTGAATTAGAAAATCTTTTTAGACATTTATTTTTTAACTCTAGAATTCTATCATTCCAAGTTGCTTTTATTAATCCTCATGTCTTCTCACTATCCTCTGAATAACTTTCATGCCCGGATTTGCTATCGATGAAGCTTGAACCCAGTGTTTCCCAGAACAAACACATGATGAGCAAGAAGCACAAGATAGAGGAAGCTGTTGACATTCAGATTCCTTGACCCTGATCCTAGCACTCAGGTTTAGTAAACTGAGGGTGGTTTTAGAAGTCAGTGTGTTAAGAGACTACTTATGTCAGTTCTGTGGCTCATATGTTGAGACCCGTTCTCGTATACCAAATGGTTTGGTTTCTTCTTTACCAGTTTTATTTAATAACACACCATTAAACTGCAGGTTGTACGTAAAAAACAAACAGCTGACTTGGTGCTGATCATCATCTATTATAAGCAGACAAAACCATTAATATCAAGAAAGTCAATTTTTAAGAAATTTTGCTTAATCTTGTCTTTTTTCTTCTTCTAGAAACAACTTTTCTAAGAATATAAAAGGGAGAAAGTATTAAGGCAAGAACTGAAACATCAGTTCTATCTACCAGAAAATAATTTCTCACTCTCCGTCTAGAGGAATATATGGTTCAAGATCGAAGATTCCATGTGGCCCCGCCAGGTTTTAAGTGGAGATGACTGGTGAATTGAATGCAGTTATTTGGAGCCATCAAAATTTAGCTGGATCATCTTGTTTGCATCTCGTCACATTACATTCTAAAGCGGTTTAAGATTTCCGCAGTTGAACTCCTCGGGATTACAGCTTGTCAGCACAACTCGTGCTCCTTGAAGCCCTTGGGAGAATGGAATGAACTTCACAGCCTATGAATCTGACGCTCCCGGGATGCATTCTCCTACGCCTGCTCATAAACGCTGTCTCTGTGGCCACTTTACAGTGTGGATTTCTTATGGAAAATAGTGAAGACAGACCTTTATCTGAAGATTTGAAGAGGTCAGGGAAGGGCCATGTCCCCTGTGGTCTTCTGACTTCTTAACTGGTCTCTCCACTGTGCTATCTCACTTTTTAAAAACCTTTAAGTAGTAGAAATTGTTCCTTTGTTTTAGAAAGGTCAGTTTTTCCTGACATGTGACTTTTAATCAAGATAGCTTTCTGAACAACTATGGTGCCTAATTTGAATGCATATTTTTCCTTCTTCACCTTCCTGTGGGGCTTCTTCCATGTTAATAAACATTTCATATAAAAAGTTTAGAATGCTAGTTCATTGATATTTTTAAACTTCTAAGCCCTTTAACGGGCGACTAAATTGTGTGCATTTATACATGTGAGGAGAGTGAGACTATAAGAATCTATTTTGACAGAACGTATAAAATCGCTTTTTCATAGCACCCTTAATAATATCTTGCAGGACATTTGTGTCTTGTGGAGCAGTTATAGAAAACCCTGCTGGGGAGGGATGGTACTGATGGAGACCATGAACCAGGGAGGAGACGGGAGGCTTAGCCTGGCCTGGTGTGTGTGTGTGGGGGGGGGGGCTGCAATTGAGTTGCAGGCAAAGGAACAGGCTGTGGCCAGAAGGTAAAAAGAGGCATTTTTACACACAAACTTTAAAATTTATAAGTTTCTCATCCGGATTCTGTTATTCAGTGTTTTCCAGCCTTTGGAAATATGAAGATCCTTTCTCTACATCAAATTTTGAGTTTTGTCACTTGATTACATTCTTCTTTTTTTCTATCTATGTATTAAGAAAATATATAGCAATAAAAAGCTGTTACCAATGAAACGAGATACGACCCATAATAATGGCTAAAATTCAGCAACTGACAACAGCAAATGCCGGCAAGGATGTGGAACAGCAGGAACTCTCATTCACTGCTGGTGGGAAGGCAAAATGGTACCGATGCTTTGGGAGCCGTTTGGTAGTTTCTTACAAAATTAAACAGGCTCTTAGCATATGATTGAATGATTGCACTCCTTGTTTATATTCAAGGGAATTGAAAACTTATATTCACATAAAACCTTGCACACAAATTTTTATAACAGCTTTAGTTGTAATCGCTAAAACTTAGAAGCAACCTCGCTATCCTTGAGTGGATGAATGGATAAATATTTAGGGTGCATCCAGACAATGGAATATTATTTAAGTGTTCCATAAAATAATGAACTATCAAACCATGAAAATTAAAAACATGTAACTCAGTGAAAGAGGTCAATTAGAAAAGGCTACCTACTATGAGTTTATTTATATGATATCCAGAAAATGACAAAAATGTGGAGATACTAAAGAAGTCAGTGGTTGCCAGAGACTAAGGAAGAGGGGGAGATGCATAGATGGAACACAGAGGACTTTTAGGGAAATGAAACGATTCTGTATGACATGATAATAATAGGTACATGTTATTACACATTTGAACAAACTCACAGAATGTGCAATACCAAGAGTGAGCTCTAATGTAAACTGTGTAATTTGTGTGATAATGTTATGTTAAAATAAGTTCACCAATTGTAAACTGCAGCATAGGATGTGGATAGTGGGATGCCTATGTTTGTGTGAACGCAGAGGGCATATGGGAACTCTCTGGACTTAGCTGTGAACTTAAAACTGCACCCTCAAAATAAACTCTGTTCAAAAATTAAATCGTTAAAACTATACTTACCATATGATCCAGCATTCATATTCCTGGGTATTAATCTTAAAGAAATAAAAAGTTATACACACAGCACACACACACACTGAACTACTTAAGACCTTAATAAATCATTTAAGTTAATTTGAAGTCTATTAATTAGAATAGCAGCTTGCGATTTGTTTGAAAACAACACTTGATTCAAATGTAGAATTGGAACCCTTTGGGGGCAGTTGGGGACTGGCAGATTAGAAATCATTGCTTATAAGAAAATAGCCTAATTTGGAGACTTTGAGTTCTAACACAAAGTTTTTGTCTTGCAAAGGTTATCTGGACTCCACATGACATCGTTTTGAGTTGCTGCACACCTTTGCTGCTTGCCTATCAATATTTTTAGTCAAACTTGTATGAAGGAGAATGATCACCAAAACTCAGCATATACGTCATCACCAGGCAAATACAGACTTCTTTCCTGGACTCCTTGTTTGCAAAACTGAGGGTATAAACTTTGAACCCCAGGCCTCTTGTCAGGCCCTGAATCACTGTCCCCTTCACCCAATATGCTCTACGACACCAAACCACTTCGTCTAAGAAGCCCTTTTAATGCCCTAACACATTGTTTGGACTATTTTATTGAGATATGTGCTACTTTGGAATTTATATAGTTTAGCTGTGGTCAGACTCTCATCTGCTTAATAATTTAGCAAACACTTAATTTATGAGACTAACATGCATTTAATCTCATTATCCTACTTGTAATAAAGGTGCACTTTGTTGAGTGTTGCTCTATGCCAGTAAGCTGTGTTAGTGGTTTATATGTTATTAACATATATAATATACAAATTTCTCACATCAAGACATTTCATGAAGATATAACTTATAAAGGGCACAACCGTGATTTAAACTCAAGTCTACCCATTATTTAAATGATGGTCGTGATGATGATGTGAAGATTAATTTTCATAGTCTTTGACAAAGATTAATTCTTTCACAACATGCAGTAGTTGAGAGCCCAACTCCAGACTAAACTGTAGGATTGAAACTCTGGTTCCACAATTTACATGCTGTGTGATCCTGAGCTCTCTACTCATCTCTCTGCTGGCATTCTCTGTCTTCACATGGAATACTAGCATGCTTATAGGCTTGCTGTGAGAATCAAATGAATTAACATGTGTACATGCATTTAGAACACTGAACTGCACATAGGAAGCACTCAGTTTCTATTAGTCACTGCTATTATTGAAGCCTGAAAAACTAAATATTTTAGGCAATATTACGACAACATCACTATTATAGAATGTTTACAAGTATTTGGTGCCAATGGCCACTGATTGAAATTCTGATTACTCACTATTCTCCATTCAGTGTGGAGCTCACTGTAACCGATGAGGTCGCTGCTCTTAACTGGTCGGATTGCATTCATCCTTGAGCACCCCTGTCAGCAGCCCTGGATTGCTGGCCAGCCACCATCTCCCTGATTGTAGAAATGGCACACATTTGGAAGATGCTTTAAATGAAGGCTGTGGAGCCAAAAGGGCCTGTTTTTGAAAACACCATGAAGCAGAAATTGCATAGCATCCTGCTGTTGCACAGAATATGAGGTTGTTCTTACCTGTTCATTTATAATATTGGTGCCTGGGATCACTTAGGGTCACTGTAAGGACTCAAGGTATGATAAAGTAGGTTGAGAAATGTACTTATGAGTTCTTAGATTGTACAGAAAAAGTGTCTTAAAACTTCAAGGTCACTCTATGTTAGGATGCATAGTTTAAACCTCATTAGTTGTAGAAACATCAGCTTTGCTGACGTCTGATACATTTCTGCCCGAGACAAAGATGCAGAGCAGCATTCTAAGACAGTTAACCAGGACGAGAGGCTATAAAGCTTTGACACCACCTGTTGTTCATTCACTAGAGCTAATACGATTATATTCAGCATCTCACATAAAAGAATACTTATTTATACACATAAATATATATATAGCTAGTTTGTGGCAGAATCTAGTATACAAACTCTTTCCTTCATTGATTTTTTTAAGATCAAAATTTATACTTCTAAAACTATGTTTTAGGACTGTTTATCCCGGGTTTGCATTTTTCTTTGTTCTTAAAAGAATTTTTTTGTTTTGTTTTTCTTACAGAAACAGGAAAGCACATACCTGCAACTGAGCTCCAACTGTATTAAAAGATGACTCAGGACAAGCTACCTCTATTATAGGTGACTGGCCACATGTGAAGTTTTTTCATTTTATGTCAGGCCATTAGTAGTAATACATATGAAAAAAAATAGGAACTTAAAACTTTTGAACCAGAATGCTATTTTATAAGTAACCTACACTTTATTTTTTTTTAAAAAAAATAAAACTTTATGAGTAACTTGGAGAAAACATTCCAGCTACTTAGATAAACAGTTACCATGAATAGTAATTCATAGTCATTTCTTAGTGATTTCATCACTTACATATGGAATAAACCAAATGCAACCCTGTGAGCTGTGTTTAATAAGGAAGGGGATAAAAAAAAAAGAGAAATAATTCTTAAATTGAATACTACTCTACAAGAACTTATCAGGAGAGGGTTTGCAAAAGATACAAACAGAATGCTTCTCTTTTTGCTTCCAGACCCCCTGAGGTGAGGCTTACATCAGAAAACAAACGTGCATCCTATTAAAGATTGAGGTCTTGCATGCATTGTAGATCTTTGATTTCCAGCTCAAGAATGGAGTCCTCCTGCAGCCTGGCAGAGACAGAGGAAGGAAGCAACATTTTTCATCTTCAGCAGTTAAGCATCTGCTGGATCCTTCAAGTGTTTTATATTCTTACAAAGGAAGAAAAAAGTAAAAAGTGTGTTTAAAAATGTAATAGATGCTTCTTCAAAGAAATGAACATAATCCATTTGGGAATGGGATCACTGCAAAATGAAAATTTTAACCATTGCATTTTAAACTCACAGAGGCAGATGAGCATGGCTGGAGAATGTGAATTTAAATAAATATTCTGGTAGTTCCTACAGCATTTGTGGCAACTTCCGAATATAACTAATTGAGTCAGTTAAAGTATGAAGCACAATATGTATAGTCTATTGGACTCTGAGTTAAATATGCAATGGAGAACTGATAACAATGAAATAAAGTACAATTAGTAAATATTATGTATGTTATCAGTAATAAATGCATTTTATAAGCACAAAATACTACAGGACAATTACTATAAAATAGTAAGTAAGTTCAGGCAATGCGCTTTGGTTGCCTGGCTCTTGGAGCTAACCTAATGGCGTTCCTCAAATGAAAACATTCAGGAAGGAAACACACCAAAGGGGCCCAAGGAGCCAAGCAGTTGCTTTACCTACTTTTTCTTCTCTCCCTCTGGAATATCTGGAAAAATCTTGCCAATCAGGCCTGCAAAGGGACAAAACCACGTGTGGCCCGACTGAGGATGTGAGGACGCTGAGGAGGTAGAAGGCGCTATCCAGTTTCCCCAACGCTGTCACTGTGAGTTAATTATACGACGATCCAGGCAGAACATGTATTTAAAATGCAGAATAGTGGAGGCGGTATTGAGCACCATTTCCTAAACTCTTCAGTACCCTTTTTTCACTAGCAAAATACAGAAATTGAAAATAAGGGTGGAGAAATTTTTATAGCAATATAACAGAATAATTTATGGTTATTGATTCTAATAATAAAAAAATAAGGGTTGTATTTTGTTTATTGATTCTACTAACAAAAATAGGGGTTGTATTTTGTATGTCTTTGTCTTTTTAATTTCATTTTTCTAGCAGTTCAGTTTTTGTGTTCTTTAATGAAGTATTGATTCTGCAACGAACTGGGGAAAAAAACCAAACACCTGCTGCTTTAGTACAGGTCGCTGAGACTAGCCTGCGGGACAGAGTAGGGTCAGCAAATTGCAACTCACAGGCCTAATCTCATCCACCACCTGGGTTTTAATTGGCCGCAAACAAATCTGTCTTTATAAATGTATGTTTGCGATCGATTTGATGATAGGGAATGATAACCTTGAAACTTCTTACCCATGTAAACAAGATGTTATCCCCTCCAAAAAGGAAAAGAGAATTTTATTTTTCTCATTAGTAGATTTCTACTACCAAAGAAAGCACACTCAATTTTTATTATACTCTAAATTTCAACAATAAAAATTTATGAAAATTAGCCACGATGAGTTGGCTCAGTGGTACAATGTTGACCTGGCTTGTCGAAGTCCGGGGTTCAATTACGGTTCCGGGCACACATGGGAAGCAACCAATGGATGCATGACTGAGTGGAACAACAAATGAATGTTTCCCTTCCTCCTACCCCCTTCCTCTCTCTCTCTCTCTCTAAAGATCTATCAATCAGTAAAAATATTAAGCTCTGGCTGGATTCCTCGGTTGGTTGAAGCATTGTCCCCAAGAGCAGAGGTTGCTGGCTCCATTCCCAGTCAGGGCACATACAGGACCAGCTCGATGTTCCTGTCTCTCTCTCCAACATTTAGAAACATTTCCTAAGTTTCAGCTTGATGAGGCTTTTACATGGTTACCCAAGTCAATGTGCATTCAGTGATCATGAGAAAGATCAATTTAGAAATGGGCAATGACAGACAGAAAAGGTCAAGAACAGTTCCAAAAAATTATATGCACTTATAAGGTGTACTTAATCTTGTAAAAATCAATCCAATAATTTCTACCAGCATGTAAACTTTTTACATCTATTAGAAATTTGTCCATAATGAGGCATTTAACAAATTTTATACAACCCTTGTCATTCTCCTTTTGCAATCAATCCTACTTCAGCAGAAACTGTTAACTGCTTTCAAAACCTGTTTTGTTTATTGAGTTCCTGTTACTCATCAAATACTTTGTTGAAAGCACAAAATGGTAAATTGTATTACCAATAAAATACATGAATAAATATAGGTATTCATGTTATATTAATAAGTATATTAATATATTATTAACAATTAATAAGTTAGAAAAATTATAATGGCCACATAGGTCTAATGACAGGCCTGATTAAGGCAGCTGAAATCACTCTCACATGGCAAATAATGAGAATCTATGTTAGAGCTGATTAATTTTTGTGAATATAATATCAATCTCAATCCACTCTGTTAAAAAACTTATTTATTAAAACCAATATTGAAAAGAAACAATATGCTTAAAGCAATGTGCACATTATTAAAATAAAGTTAGACAGGATGAGTTGGATAGACTATTCAGTGTGTTTACTTTTTTTGCACCATGTTTAAATAGGTAAGATTTTTAGTTGAAGCTTTAAGTACGTATTGTATTAGACACCACTTATAATCAAACTTTGTTTTGAAAGAGCATGAACAGCTATATAGCTCAACAAAAATACATTTTATGTTTTTTACTTGTTGTATAAAACAGTTATGATATCTATTCCCCATTTCTTTCTACATCACTGGCAGCTTTAATAATTCCACAATGCCTTTTATCATTTTTATGATGCCTTGGAATCTCTAAAATTGCTTTGAATTATTCTTATGAATCTAGTTATTATTTTATTCTATTTACCATACTAATTGGACTAATGAATACGTTATAGGCTATTATTTGAAATTTTACATGTCTATTGTGTTTTTGAAATTGAATAACTTACTTTCATGATATTAAAATTGTTATAATCTAAGTTTGAAAAGGAAGTGTTTTAAGATTATTTTTATTTGTTTTGACAGATTATCAAATTGTTAGGAGCCACATGCTCACTATAAATATATAACAATCAAGAATTGTAGGCCTGACCTGTGGTGGCGCAGTGGATCAAGCATCAACCTGGAACACTCAGGTTGCCTTTTCAAAACCCTGGGCTTGCCTGGTCAAGGCACATATGGGAGTTGATGCTTCCTGCTCCTCCTCCTTCTCTCTCTCTCTCTCTGTCTCCCTTCTCTAAGTGAATAAATAAATAAATAAAAATTTTGGAAAAAAAAGAATTGTACAAATGCTTTTATTTTAAACATGTAGTTTATATTTTTTATTATATAATTTATTGAGACAGCTAATTAAAAATAAAATCTATACAATTTCATGCATTTATGAGACTCATTTACATATTTAACTTGAATAAATGTCTTTACTTTGCAATGTATTCAATCAAGTAAAATATAGAAATAATATGTTCATGGTGTGACATGATCTTAAGTTGTATGATAACATTACATAAACCATATCTTTTCTGATAAGCCTTTAAAAACAGTGAACATTTTGAAGACATTTAGTATATTGGTCATTTAGCTCCAAAGAAATAAAATCTATTAATAAAGAACTTCATTGTTTAGTTAGATCTCAAGTTAATTTGAAATTAATGAGGCATCCAGTAATATTTCTGACATATTTTTACTTTTAAAATCAGTATGTTTGTTGCCTTTTCAAAGTCTAAGTTGCAACTTCCTTTAGTGTTTATGAACAAAACAAGATTGTATGGAAATGACATATATGTTCTACTACTGAAAGAATTCTGCTGCAGTAAAGTGGAAGGTAATAATGCTATAAATAAGCAAATTATTTTTCCACAAGTACAGTAACTTATAAATGTTGTTGGGCCTTCAAAAGTAACAAAGCTCTTGATCAACCAATATGCAGAGGACATAGCACTAATGAAGATTTGCACACTACGTTAGGTATGCTTACCGAATTAGAAGACTGTCACATGGTAGGGGGAAAATATGCTAAAACCCAAGTAGCATATTACTGAAAGTGCTAGGATTATGAAAGCAAGACCTAAATTTCCAGTGAGCAATTTCAAGACTCTATCACAAGTTTTTGTATATCTAGAGGTAGCTCTATTAGTCAACAGGCAATGGGTTGATTAAATTAAGCAGCAGGGTCCTGGCCAATTAGCTCAGTTGGTTAAGGCATTATCCAGAAACAACAAGGTTGCGGGTTCTATTCCTGGTCAGTACACGCAGGAGAAGCAACCGATACGTGCACAACCGAGTGGAACAACAAATGAATGTTTTCTTCCTTCTCATCTCTCTCTTCCTTCCTATCTCTGTCTTTCTAAGAATCAATCACTAAATAAACAAATTAAGTTTTGGCCAGATAGCTCAGTTGGTTGGAGTGTTGGCCTGGAGGATGGAGATTGCCGGTTCGATCCCTGGTCAGGGCACATACAGGAGCTGATCCATGTTCCTGTCTCTCTTTTCCCACCTCTAAATAAATAAATAAACAAACAAACAAACTGTGGGGAAGTTCAGATTCTACAATCGGATAGGAGTCAAAGGAGCTGCAATCTCAGCCAAGGTCAAATCATGGGAACATGTGGTTAAATGGCTCCTCAGGACTCTTTCACCAGTAGACTCAGATTTCAGGGCACATGCTGGATTTTTTTTTTTTAAATTACATATACATATATTTAATGTTCACCCTAAATTTTGATGTGTGTACACCTCTGTAACCACCATCCTGAAAAAGACACAGCGCATTCTCCTGTCCCAGTACCTTCCCTTCATAGTCAATCTCCATTTTTATTCCCCGGGCAACAGCTAATCTATTTCTATCACTTTTGATATATTTTGACTTCATAGACATGAAGTTATATACACTATGTAGTCTTTTGTATTTGATGTTTACACTTAGCCTAATAAATTGAGATTCATTTATATTGTCCCTATCAGTTGTTTCTTGTTAGTGCTGAATAGTATTCTATTGTGCACATATTATATATTAAAACTAGTTTATATAGTCATCAGTTAATAAAGTAACTTTTGGGTTGATTCTACCTTTGAAATATCATGAATATACCACTCAAAATTCTTGTATAGGCCTTTGTATAGAAAAATGTTTTTATTTATTGTGAATAAATATATAAAAGTGGAAATTAATCATGTTGTAAATATGTGTTTCACTTTATATGAAACCAATAGACAGTTTTCGAAGGTGTTACATAATTTCACAGCTTAAGCTTTCAGTTCCGGTTTTCACCAGTATTTTATTTTTTCACCCTTTTTAATTTTGTCTGTTCTCATGAATTGTTAAGTAGCATGTTATTGTGGTTTTAGTTTGCATTTTACTCATAACTGATGATAGTTAGCACATTTTCATGTGTTTGTCTCATGTGTTCATGTTTATTGGCCTTCCTCCATCTTCTTTTATGGTGTGCCTAAGTCTTTCGTCTGTATTTTATTTGGGTTGTTTTATTATTGAGTTGTAACAGTTCTCTTTTTAGTTTAGACAGTAGCACATTGTCAGACATATATTTACAGATATTTCTCCTGGTTTGGCTAGATTTTTCATTTTATATGGTGATTTTAAAAGAATAGAATTAATTTTAAGTGAATTTTATCATTTTATAAATAACGCTCAATGCTTTTTGTGCTCTCTTGAAGAAATACTTGCCTATATCAACATCAGAGCAGTTTTCTTCCATGTTTCCTTCTTAAAGTTTTGTTGTTTTGTATTTACATTTAGGTCTATGATCCATTTTGAATTAATTTTTGTGTGGATGTGAGGTGAAGTAATTGTCCCCCTTTATTCTATTTTGGTGTCTGGTTTTCCCACTATTTATTAAAAATACAGGTATTGATCGACTTATGACCTATGCAACTTATGACCATTCGACATTACGACCCCATCACTAGCCACGACTGTTCCGCGTCTGGAGCAGTTATTGTATGCACCTCTATTTTGTAATTTTGTATGTTTTGCAAATAATAAACTAGTTGTACTGGTAGTGCAGTGTTTTACTTAAACCTGATGAATGTAAAAATAAGAAACAAAATGGTGTAGAGATTATACAAATGGCATAAAATGAACAAAGAAAATTATGATATATAACAATAATGAAAGAAAATTATGATAAAATATGACTTAAAGATTTTTATAACATCATTTCACAGTACTGTACATATAGCCTACTCAACTTACGACCAAATCGTGTTATGACCGTTCTGTCAGAACCAATTGTGATCATAAGTTGAGCACTAACTAGCTATAGTCTATTATTCTCTCACTACATCACTTTGAGTCTTATATATAAAATCAGTTGCCTATATATGGGCTTACTTTGGACTCTGTGGTGGATTTTACTGATCCTTATGCCAACATCAAACTCTCTTGCTTACAATAGCCCTGTAATAAGTCTTGAAATCAGAGAAATTAAGCTTTCTAACATTGTTATTGTATTTTTTTTGAAATGATTTCTTTATTTAGGTTCTTTGACTTTTATATAAAATTTTGAATCAGACTGTTAATTTCAAACAGCATCTTGGGATTTTTTTTATTGGAATTACATTGAATTATAGATATTGGTAGAATGACTGACTACCTTGTTAATATTACATATTTCCAGCCCGGTACATACCAGTCCCTCCAGAGGGCTCAAACTCTGATCTCCACCTCTGATCTCAGTGGGACCATCGTTCTCTGTGTCAGCTCTGGCTCCTTGCCTGCGGTCAGAAAACTGAACCAGGATGAAAGCTGGTGTTGGGGAGTAAGACTCATCTGTGGATGCCCCTCTCTCAAAGATTTCATTCTTTTATTGCTTCTTGTCCAGTGGCTGAAACCATTTCCTTGTGTATTTATCCAGTTTCCAAAGTCTGAAAACCATTTCCTCGCGTATTTATCTAGTTTTAGACCTGTCTATAGAGACAGTTGCCCCAGCCTGGCTGGGAATAGAAATGCACTAACGCTTGGATCCTAATGCCTGTTGTGTTAGTGGATTTTCAAAGCTGGCTGCCTACTACCGTATTACCAGCCACTCATCTTTGGTTTTCAGTTTCTGCATCTATAAGCTGAGGGAAATAACAGTCTCTACCTTATAAAGTTTTAAAGATTAATCTTGCAAAAACATTTAAAACATGACTTGACACATAAAATAGTATATGAACAGCCTGATCTGTGGTGGCGCAGTGGATAAAGCGTCAACCTGGGAACACTGAGGTCGCCGGTTCAAAACCCTGCACTGGTCTGGTCAAGGCACATATGGGAGTTGATGCTTCCAGCTCCTCCCCCCTTCCTCTATTTCTCTCTCTCTCTCTCTCTCTCTCTCTCTCTCTCACTCTGTGTCTCCTCTCTAAAATGAATAAAATAAAAAGAAATTAAAATAAAAAGTATATGAACATTAGTTATCACTCCTTTAAGATTCAGAAGTCTGAAAAAGATCCATGCAATTGACAGAGCCTAGCTTGTGTGTCCTGCAGATCCTCTCGATGCCAAGAAAAGGGGTATCTAGTTCTTTTACCCTTATTGTCAGGGAGTATCTTGAAAAAAGGGCATGAGATACTGGGTACCAAAATATTGAAAAATATCCTCTAGTACAATGAGGATCTTGGAAAAACAAAATCAAATGAAGTTTCTGCAAAGGGTAGTGTTCCCATTTGTTGCCATCTAACCATAAGAAAATAATGAAATATATATAATATACAATAAAATGTATTTAAAAAACTCAAAGGCATTTTGCTACAATCTACCAACCTACCTTTTATATGTTTCTCAAATTTCTTTATGTGTATGAATGTGTGTGTATATTTTATCATAGAGCAGAGTTCTTATATTTTGTGAATGAAAATGTCCGCATAGAACAAATAATCATATTAATGTCTTTAACAAATGAATAAAACATTATTTCTAGAATCCATTTTTTATAATTTAAAGCACTTTTCTTAGTAAATGTATACCACACTAAAGCATATACTTCCATGTTAATTTTCTCTACTTTAAAATGTTTAGATACTGCTTTGAAACAATCCTAAAATAGATAATTTTTCAAAATGTTTCAGACTAGTGGAAAATATAGAAGATAAAGATATGATCAAAAACTAGAGTAATCAGACAGGAAAGAAGAGAAGAAAAAGAATATCAAAGCAATTCAGTAGATTCAGAGACACCATGTCAAGTTACTCCTATACTTCTGATCTGTGCTTCTATTATGTATATGTGCTGACAGTGAGGGATGAGTAGGAAGGAAGAGAAAGAAATAATGAAGGAGAGAAAAATGAGCTTAACTTTAAAGATGTTGGACTCTTTTACCATAAGTAGATTAGTTTGTCGTTCACTCTTAAGATAAGAGCTTGTTTTGAAAGACATCAGAAACAATATTTTCTCTGTTCTAAGTGAGGTCCCATGGATAGTAGCAAAAACCATGATGAATTCTGATCTTGTAGCCTATTGCAAAAATGAATAAACTCTTGCTAATAGGCATTTTCCAAATTGGTTTGTTCAGAATCCCTTCACCTTTCATTGTTAACTATATTCCAATAGTATGTACTCCCTGTCCATGAAGCACAAGGACGTTGGGGAAACTGACTGCCATGTCCCCTTCCCCTCATCAGAATCATAACACAGTTTGAGCAAATGCAAATTGTAGAGACATTATCTGCAGATGTCTTAGAAATAAACCTTGGATTGTTTTCCCAAGGAGTATCAGTCTTTCTTCCTACTGAGTATAACTAAGTTAGTATGTCTCTTCTGCTAGCAGCTGGACTCCATCTTTTGACCAGAAAGAGAGGTTTAGATTAAAGTTAAAGCCAGTTTTGAATTAAAATAATACTGTAGAAGACAGAGGGAGAACAGATGGAAGAAACTTGTCTTTGGTAATGTCATTGTGCCACTTGACCTGATCTTCTGAGCCAGTGATTCACCTTCAGTGTTTAACGACAATTTGAGTTTATCATTGTATGCAAGAGATTTTGATTAATACCCTCACATAGAATGACAGCTTCTATTAACTTGCTATCTGAAAACATTTATCAACAGAGGATTTCTTTGTCCTCCTCCCCATTATTTTAAAGGAAAAAATAATAATTTGAAATCATAGCTCTTTGTTTGCTCAAGTTCAAGTTCAGCTCTTTTCTTATCAGATAATATAATACGTATCAACTCTCAACTTCATCCCATATGTCTACTTTAAAATTCTAATTGTTATCTTTGTTTTGATTTTCTCATGCATAACTAGGCATTTCATAGTAAACACTGGTCAGTTTTTCTCCTGGTAGTACATTATATATGAACCTTCCCTTTCATACTCCTCATTTAGAAAAGATTCAATCTGAAATAGGGACTATTTAAGAACAAAGCAAATAGTTTACTAAAACTATAATTTATCTTAAAAAGATAAGGAACACAAAGGTCAAATGAAAGTAAGTTTACATGATGAATGAGATTAATATTAGAAAATAAAAAGTAAGAGTCTCTGCAAACTAGAAAATAAAAGCAACCATTTTTATAGCTATTACTGTGTAGATTAGAAGTAGTATTGTACAGCTAGTGCTCGACTTACGATCACAATTGGTTCCAACAGACTGGTCGTAACACAATTTGGTCATAAGTTGAGTAGGCTATATGTACAGTACTGTGAAATGATATTATAAAAATCTTTAAGTCATATTTTATCATAATTTTTTTCATTATTGTTATATATCATAATTTTCTTTGTTCATTTTATGCATTTGTATAATCTCTACACCATTTTGTTTCTTATTTTTACATTCGTCAGGTTTAAGTAAGACACTGCATTACCAGTACAACTGGTTTAATATTTGCAAAACATACAAAATTACAAAATACAGGTGCATACAAAAACTGCTCCAGACGCCAAGCAGTCATGGCTAGTGATTGTGGTCGTAACGTCGAATGGTCGTAAGTTGCATAGGTCGTAAGTCGATCAATACCTGTATTGCCTTTTGATTACTACTGACATAAAATATACTTATTTCTAAATTGACTCTTTTTTTCAACTTCCTTGAATTTTTAAAAATTTCTTATTCCTCAATACACATCTAAAGTTTGAATTGAACTGGAATAAAAAATTTGTCAGTTAGTGCACTTCTGTTAAAAATGTTATTAAAAGTTATGATAGAAAAGTGGATATGAAACTTTTAGCTCTAGACAAAAGCATAAGCAGTAACAAATTAATAAGAAATAAAATTACTAACAATTGCTTCCCTAAAGCAATGATTCATGAATTCTTAAGGATCCATGGGAGTCTTCCATGTTTTAGGAGCTGATCACTTATTTTATTAATATATATATACTAGTTTATGCTTACATTTCTATTGTGAATATTGAATTTGTGAAATTTAGAAAAAAACAGGCTTTCTTATTATGTTTTATCAAAGGTAATTTTATTTCTAATCAAAGGTATGACCATTCTTCAACCAATTTATATTTATTTTTCCAAGTAGAATCAGGGACAGATGGGGATATGTGGTATGCAGATATGTCTATTACAAGAAAATGAAGTACTTCATTAGAGGTGGCTAATGGCTGACCGAGTAAGTGTAAAGCCAGAGGAAAGTACTGAGGCTGCAGTGTGCCTCTGTGGGTCTGTTTGTGTGTTTGTGTGTGGGGCTTTGGTATAACCTGAGCCAGAGAACGAGATCATTTCACAAATACATAAGAAGGATTTAAATACCAGAGAAAAAATTTTAAATATTTGCTTTTACATATTTGTATTTTCTAATTTTATCTCCATCTCATTATTAAAATTTCCTTGGTATATAGAAAAATATTAAAAGGTAAGATGTACTGATTTCAAATTATAAAATATAATTTATGTATGACATTAGACAGTTATGTGATAATAATACACATGATGTCTATATAGATGGTAAAAATACAATTTTAATAGAAAATATATGCTAAGTGCTTTCCCAGTTCTATTTGTGGATTTGTGTTAAACAACTAGGGTTGCTCACTTGTTCGTTCTAAATACATTACATGTGTATATTTTAGAATAGATGGTCAAAGTGGAAGTGGGTTGTAGGAACAAATGACCCCAAAAAACAACAGAATTGTCTGGTGAGTTGAAGTCAATGAAACATATAGGCACCTCTTTCAGATGCAGTCAGAGAAAAATAAATGCAAATTTACTGAGGCATTTCCCGCAGATAAATGTCTTCTAGAAAGGCGTTGTTCTTGTCCAATGCAAGGTAACAGGTCCCCTCTTTTTCTTCTCTTTCTTCAATTTCTGCATTTTACCATTAAAATAAAAAGATTAACCACAACAAACAGGAGCTCATGTCAATAATAATGTGTATTATTGTGAAATAATGCAACACATCATATGCCAGCAGATTTAAAGAAATAAACAATACTTTTTCAATCAAGTTAAAATACTTCTTCATTAAAATATGTTTATTATAGATGCCCTTTTCTGTCCCTTTATATGCACCCAACCTTGGTTGATTTTATATTTATTGCCAGTAGTAAAATTCTATGCACACTCTTGAGGTATTCTTAATGCTGGTGATGCTTTGCAAAGAATGCATTCAAGTTTGAAAGAGACAGCAGAGCTGACCTTGTAAGGTGACTGAAAATGTTTCACAAAGCCAAACAGGAGCCCAAGAAGTATAAAAAAATTGAATGACAGAGCTTGAAGGATGAGAACATGAACAGGAAAAGCGAGGTGAAAGTAAGGAAAGGTTTGTGAGAGAGCCTATTAGCAGAAACAAATTAAAATAAATCATTAGGCACCCAGTGTGATTAGGAAGTAATGAGATAAATGTTTCTGTGTGGCTTGTGGAAATATCCTCTTACTTTAGAATCACACCATGCTCTTAAATCTGTTCACATTTGTCTTGTGCTGATCCCCATGGAAACAAATTTCCCATTAAGCAAAATTTGAAAACATGGAAGTCCTAAATTATTAACATCTCAAGGGCATAAATGGTGTCCTTCATAATTGCCTATCCAGCCCTTCACATACACAGGATATGGCATGTAAGGAATATTTAATATACATTTAGTAAACAAATATATTAATTGACATAATAATATTTTCAATAGAAATTTGTAAATAATAAAAATTATAATTACACTGAAAATTTAATATACAAATATACACAAGTTCTCTCAATATTTTACTTTTTTCCTGAATTTTAACTAATTTATTCCACATGTTTAACTTATCTTACTTTGGAGCTATGCATTAAAGATAAGCATACTTTTAATTAGTTCCTCAGAATATACAAATACAACTTATCCAATATTTATTGAGCTCCATTCTTTATTCTGACACAACACAATATTGTACCTAAAAGGGCCTTGACTTTGGATTCTCATTTCTGGGTTTAAATTTTTATTCCCTTAGGTCATCTTGGGCAAGTTAATGTTTCTGAGACTTGAAATGGGTTCAAAATAACTTATTATTAGTATTAAATGAGATAATAGGTGAGATGATATATAAATAGCAATTCCTCTCTTTCTTCCCTTCTGCTTTTTGAAAGGAGTGACTGAGAAGCAGGAATTGGCTCTGTAAAATTCTGAACAGGAATCTGTTTCCAGTTAGCTAGAAGCTATGGTATTCCTCTATTTCTCCTTTGAGAGGTTGTGAGAAATGTGTTCTCCTCTACTTATCTCTACTCAGCAAAATTCTCTAACTATATATTTTTTTTCTTTTAGATTTTAAATGCTTATTTGCTGAAAATAATACTTATCTAGTGGAAAATAGTGTTTGGGGTATATATTCCCATGAAAAAAAATATTTAAATAGTTCTCCAGGAGCAAAAAGCTAAAGTTTGGAAAATTGAATGTGATTACTGTTTTTGAATGTCATTACCTATTCACCCTTCAACGCCTAACTCAAGTACATCATTTTCCACAAAGAAACCTTCATCAACCCAGTCAAGAGGTCTTTGTTTCCTGAACTCCTTGAGTTCCTACTCACTTTGTTTTCAGCCATATCCAGTGATATTTATGTTTAACTAATGCACACATATATAAAAAGCCAGTACTGAGTCAGGCTGGGAATACAAAGACAAAGACGACAGAGGAGACACAAGTCTAACTTGGGATATTTGCAATAAAGATGCATTGATTTTAACTCAACTTTTTATAATTTAAACACCTGATATTTACTACTTTATAGAAGATTATGGAAATCTTTCTTATATACAACTTTTTTATTTTATAATAAAAACCCACAACTAAATTATATAAGTAGATGTTTTAAACAATACTATTTAGAAACTGATATTGCCATGATTACTTTTTTTTCTGAATCAGATGTGTTTGCAGTCTATTAGTTACACAGATCAAGACCAGATTTTTGTTAATAGTCATAGAATTTAATCTTACCACAGTCAAAAACAAAATGCACAAAATCACATGAGATGATTATCAACCTTATGCTATTTTTTTCAGATGGCATTAGCTATTCTGTTATTTATTCTCACCATTTATATAAAATAACTTCTCTAATTCAAAATCAAAACCAGTGTTGTTTTTCTTGTAGAGTCTTTCATTTGCCCTAAAAGACTTTAGGAAACATTTAAACGTCTGTAAATTACTTAGAAGTTAACTCCTTCCCCATTCCAGCCTGAATCTCAGTACAATACATTTTAGAAGCAAACACAAGAGATTAATGTGCATTGTATTCTTCATTCAAAAGTAGGTCCTCTTATGTATGCTTATTCATTTACTCTTGCGGTTTTTTTTTTTGTAAACACAAAATATGTCTTTTCATGTTAATTAACCTTAAATTCATAATGATCATAGAGTATCAGTAGATATCGATAACAAAGAATCATTAGTTGCTTGATCATGCTTGCCTGATATACTTAATTTAAAATGATTAATGTATAAATACTGTACTATGCTCAATGCTGCTTCTTAATCCATTTTAAAAATATGCTATCTTACCCCATTACACTCAAGATTTGGTTATGCTCTAATAATAGAAAATAACTGACCATTCAATCTTCTTTTCTGTGAGTTGCCATTTAAATCTTCTTATTTTTTTAATAATTAAAAAATGGTAGTATAACTATTAAATGATTCATAAGATAAAAAGGTCCAGGAATTTTACAAATAAAATTGAAATTAACATTAAGGGCAACATTTTCTTATGTTCTTATGTTCAAACAATATAATCATAGGTAAAGTCCAACTGAAAATTTATCTCCATCAATTGTCTTGCAAAGGAATAAGTGGCAGTCTGATCTATGAATGTATAAATTACTTAAACATACACTTAAATATTTTTTCACTGTTTAGTGAAATTCATATATTAAGCTGCAATCAATCTAGGTTATCAGAGGATATTGATTATTGACTTCCTCAAAAGGAAGATTTTAAGGCAAATCTCCAATATTTGTATCAACATGTATCACTACTAGAGAAGAACAATCAAACCTGGCTTTTCATCTACAAAAGTGACTATAACAATTATAAAGTGTATTGAATGTTCACCTTAAATCGTTTTTTAAAGTTGGTACAGAATAAATAAAAGTCCTTGAGGTATTTGATGGATGGGAAAAAAGGAAATTAAATAGCACAATTATTCAAGATTATACGGAAAAAGAAACAATTTGTAGACTCCCCCAAACTCAAAGAATCACAGGTTTGCTTTTAATAAATAAACATGTTAGAGTTTTCTAAACAATTAGGAGCCCCCACACCAGATCTTAGCTTCTCAATATTTATGAAAAGTTCTCTAAGAAAGCAAGACAGATTTAGTCTACATGTATACAAAAAGAAAAAAATGCCTCTAAAAAGATTCTGCTCCAGAATACACTCAAAGCATTTTTTCAAAAGACCATCTTTTTGGTAGGAGCTGTAAAAACAGCTTCTATGAATCAGTAAAGGCTGGTACTTCCTTACGGACATGTTAGTTGTATGATGAAAGACTGTGCCTTCTCAACACACATAGTTGTACTTGAAAGATGCCTTTCTGATAAAAAAAAAAGAGTTGGATAAAATTAAAAATTAATTATAGTTTTAAACTTCAGTCTGTTCTTTGTTTCACCCTCTCACAATCTGAGATTGTGTTTAGCATCTGCATTAAAAATACTGCAATGATTAAGCCACGGAGGCAATTTACGCATTTCTTCCATATCTCTATATTAATATTTAAAACACAGGAAAATGGTGTATTAAATTAAAGATGTCATAAGAACAATATCGAAAAGATTGACTTCTGCAATTTTAAAGCAGTAGGTGCTTATAGATTGTTGACCCCATTCTTCATTTACCGGTGGGGGACACAAGGCTCACAGGAAAAATAAATTCAAGTTGTTCAGTATTGAGCAGCTAGATGTTAAAAGAGTCGAGCCTTGAACACAGTCTGAATTCTGCCAACAAAATTATTTTGAGAAGGATCTAAAACACTGGAAATAAATGTCTTGATCAAAAACCTACTTACTCTATTTTGTTGTTTAGTATGTTTGTTGGCAATGCATTTTATTTGAGTCTCAATCAATTTATGTATATATAAATTTGCTTTTCTCTATCTTGCCTTTTAACTATATTTTTAGTTTGAACTCATGTGTTTTGAGGAACATTACACTTGCCAACTCAATAAACCTCCAGATAGCCAGTGTTAAATGGCATTAGTACAAATGCTATGGAGTGTGATATTTCAAAGGTCAAGGTTGCATTTTGTTCAAATCTGTATCTTAGCCATTAGCCGTATGTGACTATTTCAGTATAGATTTAAATTAATTAAAATTAAATAGTTCAAATTTACTTTCTCAGTCACACTGGCTGCATTTCAAGTATACGTGTAATGTGGCTAGTGGTGATTGAATTGGTAGTGCAGATATGGAACATTGCCAGTATCACAGAAAAAAAAATTTCCCAAATGAGAGGAAGGGAGATAGAGAGACAGATTCTCGCAAGTGCCGTGACTGGGATCCACCCAGTAACCCCGTTTGGGGATGATACTCTGCCCATCTGGAAACATGCTTGCAATTGAGCTATTTTAAGTGCTTGAGGCGGAGTCTCCCCAGAGCCATGCTCTACATGCCAGCCAATGCGCTTGAATCAATCAACCCATGGCTGCAGGAGGGAAAGACAGAGAGAGGGGGAGAGAGAGAGAAAAAGAAGGATGAGGGGATGGGACTGGGGAGAAGCAGATGGTCACCTCTCCTGTGTGCTCTAACTGGGAATCAAACCTGGGCCATTCACATGCCAGGTTGACGTTCTACCACTGAACCAATGGGCCAGAGCCAGAAAACACTATCGGATGGTGCTGGTGGAATAGAGTGATGAAAACAGAAACAATAAGGAGAACTAGGAAGGAGGGAGATATACAGGGAGACAGAGGATAAATAGATAGAAAGATAGATGATAGATATGTAGATAGATGGATTAGATACATAGATGATAGATAGATGATAGAAGATAGATACATAGATAGATGATAGATCGGTAGATGACAGATAGTTTTAGATAAGAGGAAGGGTAAAGTAAAGGGAAGAAGAAGAGAATGGGTAAGAGAGGAAATAGTTGGCTGTATGAGGTATTTTAGATATGTTCTGCTACTGAACAATTGTGCAAAAGTTGCCTCAACAACACTTTTCTAAGGCTTATAAAATGTGAATTTGCTGTACAGTGCAGTGCAGAGGAGTCATACCTTATTATAGGCATGCCCTGCACCAGTTATTACAGCATACCCACCGTGAGGAAGTTGCTTTGAAACTGAGTAAATATAGTAGCTTTCAAATTCTCCAAGCCAAAAAGAGACAAAACCAGCAGTAAAGACAATTTAGGATGTGGAGTCTCTGACATTTATGTTAGTGGCATAGGGATACAAACATGAATAAAAATGCCAGTATACCAGTGGTTTAAATCCAAATTTGTCACTTTTCCTTCAAGTTCAAATACTGCATTTTCATTGTTCTCATCTTTCTGTCATTGCCTACTTGTTTTAAATGTCATATTATTATATTATCCATAGAATTAACTTTAACATCTTACAAGTCATTTACCAGAGTTAATATGCATCTATTACTAAGTATCAAATATTGCCAATGAGGATTATAATCCTTATCTAATGACTACATGCAAGAACATTTTTTATTTCTTAGAAATATATTAAAAATAATTTTAAAAAATGAAACTATTATGTTACATAATCCTTTCCCAGAGCTGAATATTTCCCTAAAGAATAGTCTCAGTATTTTTGTTTAGCTCAGGTGGAAGCGGTCCATGTAATGGTCTGGCTGTCTGTTCTCTCAGGAAGTCACACTATCTGGAAGTCAAGCTCAGAGTCACTGTAGATTCTTGTGGTAGCAGACTAGGGATTTCCCATTATTCAATAAAAAAGAACATAAAGGACCGATAAGCAATAGGACATAAAAAATCCTTTACTAAATATTATTCTAAATAGATACTGACTTTTTGCTTTGATAGTATCAATATTTTGTTATTCAAAAAATGGAAAGGCATCTTACCACTTTTAGGAAGAGTGGCACTCATGAACAACTAAAGCCAATTTTAGAAAAAGGTTTCCATTTAGGTATGTCAGTATACTGAAATATTTGAGCAAGTCAACAACATGACCCACAGGCAAATTACATCAATGATAGCGGGATACTCCACAGACTCAGGATTCATTTTCCTTCACAGCTAAAAGTGCTCTCAATCCAAAGAAAGCTTCTACTGACTTTTTTTCATAAGTAGGTAAATTTATTTTAGTTTCCATAACATATGTTCTTTACTGCATAGGTTGTATGTTAGAATTTTTTATCCAAGTATTATATCAACAAATATTTTGTTATGCCAACTATATGCTAATTATGTAGATGTGTCAATAAATAAAAAAGAAACTATAGTTTCTGATTTTCTGAAGCTTAGAGTTTGGCTGTGGACTAAACATACAACATATTCTTATGTAAAGATTTATTTCATCAAAATTTTTATAGGCTACAGTCCTGACAAAGTAGCTCAATTGGATAGAGCATCAACCTGACATGCCAAGTTTGTGGGCTCAAATCTCGGTCAGGATTCATACAAGAATCAACCAATGAATGCATAAATAAGTGGAACAAGAAGTTGATCTCTTTCTTTCTCTCTTTCTACCTCCCTTTCTCTCTCTCGAATCCATAAATAAAAACTTTAAAAATTATAATAGGCCATATATATATATTATAAAATTGTTTATGCATATATAGACAATTACTGATGCAAAGGGAATGCATCAGTAGGTTGATCTAACCAGTCTGAGAGATCAGGGAAGGACTACTGAGCAAGTAGTGGTTAAGCTGAGTAGCTATTCCCATGTGAAAGACTAGGGAAAAACATTCTAAGAAGGTGGAACAACATTTGGAAAAAGAAAGTCTAGTATGTATTAAGGACTAAAAGGACATGTGTTTGGAACAAGAAACAAAGTGTTGAACTGTGAGGCTGGAGAGAGAGGCAGAGAAGAGCTGAGGCTATTGAGGCTTTGAAGAGGAGGAGAGCAAGGACCTACGGCCGGAGCTCTGAGTGGATGCTTCTGAGACAAGGACTCAGAGACGCCTGTGGACAGGACAGGAGACCTCGGCAATTGCAGTTTGGGGACAGAGTGGGTGACTGTGGTAAGCCACAATGGAAGAGGTGATGAAAACTGTAAATCATGCTTTTAAAAATTTGGCTTTGAAAAGTGGGAATAAAAACAACAGTTTCAGGAAATAGTTTTACTTTTATTTTCTAGGAATAGCAAGTATAAAATTATATTTAAATGCTGATTGAATGGATCCAGTAAAACAGGAAAAATGTAGACAAAAAGAAAAAAACTAGAAAAAGATAATAATTAGCATAAGGATATTACAGAAAGGATTGAATTTTGAATGGTTATGGTCTTTCAAATGTTGAACGTGTGAATGAAAAAATCTTCTACTCTGTGCTGATGGAAGTTCTCCCTGTAAAGCTCTCTTTTTGAATATATATATCATTTGACATTAAACTGCTCACTCTGCATTGTTCTGAACTATCTATTCACAACACTTTAATAATAATTACATATATCAACTTAATATTATCCAATTATTAATAAATTTCTGCGTCATAGCATTGCTCATTAACTAATGAAATTTTAGTTTAATTGGGCATTTTCAATAGTATGTCTCTATTTTTAGGCAGAATCTTAGTCTTAAGCTTAAAAAGTCTTATGTTGTGCACATCGTGAATCTCTTGTCCCTTTGACTAGAGACAAAGGAGAATGAAGAGTAAAGGAGGCAGCCTGACCAGGCAGTGGCGCAGTGGATAGAGCGTCAGACTGGGATGCGGAAGACCCAGGTTCAAGAGCTCGAGGTCGCCAGCTTGAGTGCGGGCCCATCTGGCTTGAGCAAAAGCTCATCAGCTTGGACTCAAGGTCGCTGGCTCCAGCAAGGGTGGCTCTGTCTGCTGAAGGCCTGCGGTCAAGGCACATGTGAGAAAGCAATCAATGAACAACTATGGTGTTACAATGGCAATGAGAAACTAATGATTGATGCTTCTCATCTCTCTTCGTTTCTGTCTGTCTATCCCTCTCTCTGACTCTCTCTCTCTGTCCCTGTAAAAATAAAAAAGAGTAAAGGGGGCAGATATAGGGGAACAACTCTGTCCAACCTCCAATTGTGACTGAGACTGGCAGAGAGGTAGGGTTGGAAGCTGCAAGCAAATAAAGCCAAGGGTTCCTCTGGGTCTCTGGGTCCAGAGTTAGAGCAGGCCATTCTCCTCTGTGAGCTACAGGAAAGCCAGAAAAACAACATCTAAAAGCTCTGGGTGACAATCCAAGAAGAGCTTGGCAAAGAGCTTTTTTGGTCCATGAAAACAAAGGTAGTGTCTGATCATTTGAACGACTCAGGAAAGTCATACTAATTTTCCAGGAATGTGAAGAAGTCACAGAACCTGAAAAGACACCCCAAATCTACCCCAGGCATCAGAGGGTATTAGCTTTTGAATCTGGAATATTAAAGCAGTAAATAAATTAGCAAATAAATAACTAAATAAATGGAATTCTTATGTATAAGTGCTCAATACCTAGAATGTATGATTTAAAAGAATTTCATTGGCAAAAGCAGAAAAAGAAGGGAAAGAAGAGGAAGAGAAAGGGAGGGGAGGAGAAGGAGAAAACTTTAGTAACCTTTATGAACGATGTTATAAAACATTGAAAGATATTAAAGTAGATCCAAAATATGGAAAGGTAAAACATACCTTGGATAGGAAAATGGAGAACATTTTTAAAATAAAGGTTGAATTTATACAGATTGTGTGCCCCAGCATTTCTATTCTCACCTATGTAGACCAGAGGGACAGATGCATATGCATGCAAAGAGACATCATCATTATCCTAACTGACCACCACAGTTAACATTTACTGAGTATGTACGTTACAGATATGGGTCTAAACATACTATATGAGGTAACTCATTTATTAGATTGCCAGGTATGGGAATGCTCATATTTTACTATTTTGACTTACAAAAATTACAATTACATATGCTTCAAGCTAATGGTCTTCTCATATTCCTATGAATCACCCCCATTTTGAAATGGTAAACTGAGGCACAGAAGAATTAAAGAACTTCATCAAGGTTGCTTAGCTATTCAATGCATTGCCTTATTTTAAATTCATGCAACCTGACACTGGAACTTATGCTTTTCTTTACTGCCTCTCAACTTGGAAAGAATGTGCATAGCAATATATCTCAGGATAACAAAAAGCTGAAAGCAACATAAATGGCCCTTAACAGGGAAATAAATAATTTGATATATATTCATATAATACAACATAGCAAAAAATGAATAAACTAGAGTTAATCCTACTCAGACTGAGTGAAAAAAAAGATTCCAAAAAAGTATATAATGAATAACCATTTATATGAAGATTAAAATATATAAAACACAGTTATTTATATATTGTCAAGGGACAATGATGTAAATGACGTGTAAAGATATCCAGGTGAATGCAAACAGCAAATGAGTACGATGGTGCCCACACGTGTAGAAGGTACCATTTGGGGAAGGATGAGGACTCCTGAGCTGCACTGGGGTGGTAGTGAGGTGGCGGGTACTGGTCTTATTTTCAAGGCAATTCTGTAGTCAGGTAGAGAAAGAGGAAGAAATACTCTCCATAAGTAACTCTCAGTGACCATTATGAGAAAAAGAAATTAATAAGAACAATTATGAAATGAAGGCACTAAAAAAGACAGCATAAAAGATTTCTAAGTTATAAACAAAAAGTATATAAGTCCATTTATGGGAAATTAGTCTATAGCTGCATATGTGTTAATAAAAGGAACAGGAAATAAAGAGACCAAAATCTTAACAGTGGTTGTCTCTGTGTGGTAATTTTTCTGCAATTTTCAAATGTTTTATAGTGCCCTTGTATGTGACCAGAGAACTATACAATATTATAGATAAATGAAAGAATTGCAATAGCTACAAGGGAAAATAAGGAAAAGCTGGCCCTTCAAGTAAAGCATATGCAAATTTCTCTCTCCTTTTGGGTCAATATTCCAACAACCAGTCAATATTCCCCACCAGATTCACTCATCAGGCAAATTCCAGGTCTGGCAGGTCAATCTACTGACTTATTTAATGAGGTTCCTACATACTTCTAGGACATACTTATTATATCTTTGACAGAGATAGAAGCCATTGTTTTGTTTTGTTTTTAATTTTATTTAGAAAATTAAATTTAACAGGATGACATCAATCAATAAGAGTACTTAGGTTTCAGGTAAAAAATTTTATAGCATTTAAATTGTTGATTATGTTATATACTCATCATTCAAAGTCAAATCAGTTTCTGTCACCTTATATTTGTCCCTCTTTATGCCCTTCCCCCAACCCCCTTCTCATGTCCCCACATCTCTATGTCCCCCTCCCCCTGGTAACCACTTCACTTTTATCTATGTCTATGAGTCTCAGTTTTATATCCCACCTATGTTTCAAATTGTTTTTAACTAGCAAGGTTGGGAACTGGGAGAAAAGGAGGATTCTTAATAATAGATTGGGAATAGATTTTTAGAGGATAAATATATGAGAGACAGGTTATAGGAAGATAACATGGGAAGAGGGTTTAGAAGTTCTAAATGAGTACAGAATTTAGGAGGATAAAGTGAGGTTCTATCTCTCTCTCATGTGAAGGGGTCTGTGGCACACATGGCTTTGAATGAGAGTGAGCGGTGGGTTACTCCAGAGAGGACCAGAACCTGGGGGTGTTCTTTTTCATGAACAATTGAGATGAGCACAGAAGCAGAACTATCTTGTTGCCCAGATGATGAAGTGTGGGATATGTCAGAGACGAAGCTGTTCTCTTTACCTCTACCTGGACTCTGGAAAGTCTTTGTCACCACAAGGGTAAGATTTCATCAGCATCTGGCAGGGTCAGTGACCTTCTCAAGAAGGGCCAAGGAGAGGTAAAGCTGGCCCAGATGTCCTCCCTGGGAGCCAGAACAGAAGCACAAGTCAAGTGTAAGGGGGGCTTGGGTCTCCTGTCGACAGACCAGGGTGTGAGCCATCACTTTGAGAACTCGGCAAATTTTCTGCAACACTTGGGGAAGTTCATTTCTGATGACAGGAAGATTGAACATTTCTTCATTACAAGCTAATACATCTCATCATATAAGATCATGGTTAGAAGTAGGAGCATGGGTTACACTTATTTTGTTAAATGTATAATGGAATGTACTTTCTCATATTGTGGAGGATTACCTTTTAGAAAGTTAGGAGAAATTCTTAAGTTGGTTTATTATTTTTTTTAAACTATGGAATGAGAGAAAAACAATAGAATGTGAGAGGCAACAAGGGATGGGTTGAAAGAAGAGAGACAAAGGGATAAAAAGAACTTAGTTTGACACAGAAGCAGAGCGCATGGGGAAGGGAGACAGAGACCCATAATGGCTCTTAAATCTGTTTTTATAGAAGTAAACCATCCTTAATAGTAAATAAACAAAAGAACAAAAAACACTGAACTGAAACTTTGGAGCTGAAAGGAGTCTTAGATTTCATAAATTTCCAAAACTTCATTATACTGCTTAGGAAACACAGCCTAAAGATTTTCTTAGAAGAGTGTCAGAATGAAGAGATTCCTGTTGAATGTCATGTCTGGACGTAAGGCTTAACACACGCATTGTCAGGATATTCTGAATTGAGTTTTTAGCAAATTAGTAGCAAATGAATCATCTATAATTTACTCATGCTGGATTAAAAGAGAGAGTTTTTCTACTTAAAAGGTAGACGGGGGTCAATTTCATGGCAACATTATTTATGTTTATGCATAAAGACATCTGGTGGCCTGAAATTTCCATTTCCATTCCTTTTATGTTTTCACAACCGTGTACAAGTTGAACAGAAATGTCTGTTTCCTGCTAAATCCATTAGAAACTGATATAAGGGTGAGAAGAAAGGAAGTAATGGAAAAGGCAAGGTATTAAAATTTAAAATAATGTAGAATAATAAACCAGACTGTGGAAAACACGGGTGAAAGAAATTATCATCCTCTTCAGAATGGCAAAGTGAAGACCCAAAACTTCAACCCAATATGGGCTCCATTTAGGAATGTGTGCTTCTAAGGTGAATGTGAAGAGCTGTCTTATTGTGGTTTTTATTTGCATTTCTCTGATTGCTAGTGAGGTTGAACATGCTTTTGTATGTTATGCATCAGTTGCATTTACTTCACTGAGAAATCTCTATTCATGTCTTCGCCAACTGTTATATTGTCATTTTAAAAATTCATTATGAAGAACTCTAAATGCTTTTTGTACCAAATCTTTGTCAGTTTTGTGTTTAGCAAACACATTCTTCATATTGTGAGGTTTCCCCATTCACTTTTTAATTGCTTCTTTTGATGATCAAAGTTTTTTATTTGTAGTGTTATCATCAATGTTTCTTTTATTTTTAGTTCCTTTACATACGTTTTCCGATGTCCTATCCTCAGGTAATTAAGATAGTCCTTATATTTTCATGTAAAAGCTTGCAGTTTAACTTGGAACATTTAATTCTCTCGTCTACTTTAAAGTTATACTTGTAAAGAATGTGAGGTAGAAATGCAATTTCCATTATTTCTATCTAACTAAATGTGCTAGCGCCATTTATAAATAGTTCTTCCTTTTACCATTGTGTGTGTGTGTGTGTGGGGGGGTTCTATTTCTAGAATTTCTGTTCTGTTTCCCTGGCCTATTTGTCTATCTCCAGACAAATCTTATATCTTAAATACCTTTGCCTTACAATAAGATGTGTGATGTCCTACAATAAATCCATGCCTTGCTTGGCCGTTTACTATGTATATTTTAGTATCAGCTTTTTAAATTGTATAAAAAAATTTTTGGATTTTTGTTATTGGAATTGTACTGAATCTGTAGATAAATTTAGGGAGAATAAACATGTTTAAAATATTGAGTCTTTAAAGCCTGGTTTTAGTTTCTAATGAGAAAGACTTTTTTTTAGGTCAATAGGTGTAATTTTTATAAATATTAAAATAGTATATAGTTGAAACAGACCTTAATAAACCTGAATTTGAAACAGGGTTAGCATTCCTAATAATCACAAATTCTTCTCCAATATGGAGGCCAATGGGCAATTTACAAGGCTGAGACACATTCTATATGGCACTGGTTACCTGAGACAGCTATTCTTTGTAAAATTTACTGAGTTATAAGAAAATAAGTTTTTGTAACTTTAAGGAGCTTAATTTGTCTGTTTTGAGTTTATCGATATTAAAACTATATAAAAGCATTTCTATAGGCTGCTAGAAGTTTAAGGTCATTTGAGTTTAGTTATAATCCTGTGTGGAATTATTCTTAAAAAGCTGCATTTTGTTCACAAACAGATTTGAGGACAACCTCCTCAAGAGGGGTTTTTATTTCTGCATTTCAGAGTTCATGCATTCCTTCACGGTGAGAGTAACAAGCAATTGAGCCTAAAGGGGTCAAAACTACAGAAGCCTTTTTTTCTTGAAACTTGGGGCTCAAATTCACTTACACATTCCAAACTAGTCCTGAGTTCTGATTTTTATTGCTCATATGTGTACATAAGTGAAGCTCCGTATTCCCTCTCACGGGGCTGTGGTTGGCTGAGTAGGTCGACCAGACTCCGGGTTCAGCTGCACTGGCCATGGACAGCTGGCTGACTTGGCAGCACTGAAGGGGACCTGGCCCAGGAGAGCGCAGACCAGGACAATGTAACCGGGGACAGAGTCGGGCCTCCCCTCACGCAGTGGACAAAGGCTGAACTTTCTTACACCAGGAAAGGTAAGTCAGCTGGCCCCGCAAAGGTTCAGGAATAGAAAAAGAGGTGCGAGAGGCCTTTTTAGGTTCCTCTTGAGTGGAAAGAGACCACTTCCGTAAGTGAAACGGAGCCTGAGGGAACACTGATGCTCGAAGAAGGATGGGGAGAGAGTAAGAACAGGGGAGAAGTCCTTGCTCCCAGAACTACCTGCTCAGAACCCTCCGTCTTGGACCACCACGCTAAGCCTTTCTTTCTTGTACATGTGAATCAGCCATCATGTCCACAGCCAGGGGCCATGGTAGTATCTGCTCGTCCGTCTTTGTGCAGTAGTTCCCACGGTTACTTGCGTGGCAGGCATTGCTTTCAGTTTGTGCCATTGCCACTTGCTATGTGTTTTGTCTCCTCTCAGTAGACAAAACATTCTCCCAGAAGAAAAGTTCATGCCTCACGCATGTGCTTTTTTCCCTGCGCGTAAAATACCACTGGGTCTTGCCAGGACTCGCTGTCCAAAGTCACACTGGTCTCACATCCACACGCAGGTCTGGGAGCTGATGCCTCCTAGGAGAGGTGAGATAATGGCAACAAAACCGTGGTTCAAAATAACACCACTGTTTGAAGAGAAAAGGTCGTTCTGAGGGTTTGGCTTTCAAATTGTCCTTTGACCTAGCGTTTGTGAAACCCAAGACAGTAGGCTGCAAGTAAAAACAAAAAAAAAGAAAACAATGTCAACAGGACTGTAGTGCATATGAGCATGTCTTCACGGTGCAGAGGGTATAAGACATCTGTGTCCTGGAACACAGGGGGCTTCAGTGAGTGGAAGAATTCTGAGGATGCAGCAGAATTTCACCTGGCACATTCAGAGTCCCGGGTCTGCAGGGTCGAGGCTCACCGCCCCTCAGGCAGACTACCAGCACCCGAGTCAGGACCTTGGGCATGGGAGGTGACCTCGTTCTTGGCAGGGATGTCAGACCCATCACCAGTCTCAGATGCCAACTGAACTTATGAGGTGCTTTGTGTTTTCTCGCACAGACACGACCTCAGTCGCTGGAAGACACAGAGAAATGACTCAGGAGCTGGTGTGAAACATTTGTACGGAGCTGTGGGAAAGTTTACAGAGGGCGAAGATCTCGGGGCTGGAAATCCGCAGCGGTAAAAGGGAACAAGAGGAAACTGCCAACGAGATCCTACGAGGAGGACGTAGCTAGACGAAACTCATTCGACTCACGTGTCTTGGAGGCACAACAAATATTTGTAAACTAAAAGCTAATCTTCACAATTTTATTTCCACAGGAAACCAATTGAGAAATTTTAGAAAGCTGTTGAAAAACCTGGAGATATGGCGAAAATGGAGAGCTTTACTTATTTATTTTTCGAGAGCGTTTCTTCCACCTGTTTGGTTGTCTTCATCAGTTTTGGATTGGATTCTCAGAATTCGATGCATGGGCGCTCATTTATGTTCTTCCTGATGCTATGACTACAATTTACTCAGCGCATGCGGACCTTGGCTTATGATGACATGACATGGCTCCACGTGCCCGACTCCCGGGACTGGAATAACCAGCTCTGGGAACCTTGATCTTCCATTGCCATCAGCTGAGCTATTCCTACGCCCTGTTACTATTCACTAACGTAGTAGAGATAGCCCTCTCACCAGTCTTAAATGACTGGCAATAAACAAGTGGAGAGCACGTAGAATAAAGTCAAGCAAATACTTAGCTCTGGGTGTATTGTATCTTCCAATGAGTGCGGAGTAATTTCTGTCATCGTCGTTTCGAGGAGCCCTTTCTTTTCTTAATGATGAAAGAAAAACACGTGATTTTTCTCCTTCAGGCCACAATAATTCCAGATGCCCGGCTTATCGTAAAACTTCTGGAGTGTCCATGAATTTTGCTTAAATGAAATAATAGTGAGCACTGGTATATTCTACTTACATCATCTCAACAGAAGGCCAGGTACCCCACCCTTCCCCTCTCTTACTTATTGCATTGGTCATCATCTGCTTCCTTGCAGTTTAGAATGAGAGTGAAAAATCTAAAAAATAGTAAGTAAATAAATAAAACATAAATAAATTCAAGCATGTTCTTAAATCATCGTCCAGTCTCTATTTTTCATTGTTATCACACTCAGCAAGACTTATCTTTTTCCCCTGGATCCCAAGCTACCATATCATTTACTCTAATTAAGGGCTTAGGTCTTTCGTATGCTGTACTTCAATAATTAAGATTATAAAACTGCCAGCCTAGGAGATTCATAACACGTATTTAAACGGGGCTCTGTATCTCCCCTCTCTGTGGCTGTTGTAAAATTCAATCAAACAGAACCAGTTGTAAAATCACATATTCAGGGAATTTCCTTCCGTTTCTCACCCTGCTTCAGGACCTCACCTGCTATGTCTATTTTTCTTATTTCCTTCATTAAATAGAAAGAGTAGCCAACTTCATTGTGGTTCAGAAAATATTAATAGCTTTTAGAAGGTTAAAGAGCCAGAATATAAAGTACAGGTAGGTGTGTAGGATGTGACTAACAGATTATTTCAAGGCATGGCTTTAGCCTTAACGTTCTGTCAATTGCTAAAACAGAAAACACAATTTTGAACTCTTTACTTATAGAAAAACAATTAGATAATAAACCACTGTTCCTTCTTAAGAAAACATTTTCCACCACAAATCAAAGGCACAAAAACACCATATGGCAGCATAATTAGCATTTTAGCAAAATGTACTTTTCAAAGTCAAACGTTTATTTTTCTTTCTTTTTTAAAAAAAGTAATAATGAAATGGCTCTTAGCCCCAGTATGAAACCCTCTTCAGATGGTCTATAACTTTAGTAATTCTTTAAAACATTAATATTCTCTGCAGGACTCTGATCTTTGAAAACTGCAAATTGGAAAGGCATAACTATCACCTTAATGGTCAAAGTTGTAAGACAAATAAAAATTTTAGGGGCATCATACCATAGTACAAAATTCACCAATAGATGTTTTTAATCCTTATGCTTTACCCATAAACCTTTTCAGAAAAGCTAGAAGTTTTTAATTAATAAAATATGATAAGGAAGATATTTATCTTTCTCATGAGAGACGTAAAAATAAGAAAAAAATAATCATGACCTCAGTGTAATATGGAACTAAATACACCACTTGGTTTCACAATCAAGAGATATACACAACATCATAATCTTACCGTAGTTTGTCTCTTCATTTTTTGCATAGTTCTTTTTTAAAACATAAAATAATCTGAGTCCAGAATTTCTTCTTTTTCTGTTTAGAGCTCCAATATGTAAGTCTGTTTTGATTCTTTGTGAAATCAGATGCTATTATTTGCCTTTATACAATCTTTTCTAGGGTAACTCTAGGCAAAATTGGGAGTTAGGTTGTCTTTGGTGTTTTCTGTTTCACCCATTACTAGGTTTAGCCTGGATTCTTGGAAACCATCATGTTGGCACTTTGCTTTTTCTCTCACCCTCGGGGGAAGCCTGCCCCCTCCACCCCAGAACATGCCCACTGTTGATAGAGATTTAAAAATATATTTGCTCTTGAAATATGCGGCTCTTGATTCCACTATTATTCAAAATAAATTTTGGGTGGCCCTATCATTTCTCAGTATTACTTGTCTGTTTTAGGATGGTTTCCAGACCTGACACTTTCCTAACTCTCTGGAGCCCAAACATTATGTTTTTTCCAGTAATGTTCCAAGATAATTACTCATAGTGCCCCTTCCACAGTCAGATATATCCATTTGGGCAATAATTTATATGGCTGCCTTAGCTCTAGAGCTACATTTATACTCAACTTTTACAAATGAGCAAGGGAGTTGAAGCATGAAAAGAGAGCACTGGTTTGAGAGATTACAGTTTTGTTGGTCTTTGGGAAAGCAGATTAGTTGGGGATTTGGGGGCTTGAACTGAAATGAAAGGAGTTCAAGAGAATGAGTGGTGAGACCAGGACCATAGCTGGAGGGAAAGGCAGAACCCTACATAACCAATCAGGGAACTTTGTACTCAACCTTACCAAAATAAAAGATTGTTTTCTCCCCATCATATCCTACCAGTAGCTCAAAAAGGCTTTTCTATATTGCATCTCCTCCCTTGGTCAGTTGCCTCAGTATCAACCCAGGCTCTGCTCTAGAATCTGCAGCATTCAGTTTCATTTTCTTCTACATACAAGTAGTCTCCAAACTCAGTCTGTTCCGACCCTGCCATGAGATCTGAATCAAAGATTCTCATTGGTTTAGCCACCTCTTGGATTATTGTCACCACCATCTAACCAACTAGTTTCTCCTCCCTTCTAATAACTCATCTTCCATACAATTGACAGACTATTATTTCCTAGGTAAGTATTTATTATGTCTTAGCCTGTTTTAAAACTTCTGTTGTGTGCTTTCTATTGCCAATAACATAGACATCAAAGTGCTCAACAGGGCTTAGGAGATTTTTCCAAATTTTACCTAATGTATGTTTTCAGTTGTAATCCCTGTCCTTCTCTTTACTAAACTGAGACCCAAGCCACACTAACACTTTTAGTTTCAAAAGACACAAGTCCTTTGTCCTCTCAATTCTTTCGCTAGAATATCCTCTTCTTCATTCTCACTGCCACCTTCTTCCATATACCTCACAAATGTCCGTAGAACCTTCAAAACCCAAAAAAATGCCATCTTCTTTCTGAAACCTTTTTCCAACTCTTTTTTAAGGCAAAAGTTTGTGTTATTTTTCTTTTGTCCCATTGAACTCTTTGAATGCCTCTGTTCCAACATTTAAAGAGTAGGACCTACTTGATAAATGGCTACTTTACTTTTGATTCTCAAACCTTTCAGGACAGTGGCTAAGTTTTATATGTCTCTGTATTGACAACTTAACAAATCCTAATATGTCACTAGTACCCAGTATGCATTTCTTGATGAAGGTGAAGGTACTTCTCATAAATTTCACCCTTAAGAATTCTCTCAACCTTGGCTGATTGGCTCAGTGGTAGAGTATCAGCCAGGCGTGTGGATGACCCAGGTTCAATTTCTGGTCAGCGAACACAGAAGAAGCGCCCATCTATTTCTCCCCCTCTCCCCCTCTCACTCCCTTCCTTCTCTCTTCCCTTCCTGCAGCCATGGCTCCATTGGAGCAAGTTGGCTTAGGGAGCTGAAGATGGATCCATGACCTCCACCTCAGGCACTAAGAAGAGCTTGGTTGCTGAGCAATAGAACAGCAGCTCCAGATGGGCAGAGCATTGCCCTCTAATGGGCTTGCTGGGTGGATCCCAGTTAGTGCGTATGTGGAAGTCCGTCTTTCTGCCTCCCCTTCTCTCACTGAATAAAAAAAAAATCTCGGCACCTCTTTTCCATCTCCTACTGGAAAATAAATATTCACTGTAATTTATTTTGCATAGACTCTGGTTCCTTTCAGTCTTAATGTTCTGTCTTTCTGTTTCTTACACTTAAGAATTTGCAGAGTCCCAATATAACCTTAAGGGATCTGCTGATTCAAGGTGGAGAAATTTAACATTATAAATTAATTTTGATATTTAAGTGATTATTTAGCACTACAGTTATACTGGTCAACAATATCTATTGTGAATACTGAAATTTTATGGCAATATACACTCTTAAGGTGGTCATCTACATGATTCAGAAAATACTCATGTTAATTACACATTAACTTTCAAAATATTTTATCAAAATTTAAACAGAAAATATTTTAAAAATAACAGTTATTAAAAGCTTGAGAAGTATGGAATGTCCCATTTACATCACATATATGCAGTTATTTAACCCATAAAATAAGTTAGATGCTATTATAGCTCTCATTTTTGAGACAGGAGAACTGCCATTATTCACATCTGATGCTTTTGTCATTATGTTTATCCAGTCTTCTTTGTAATAAAACCTTTCATTGTGCACAGGACTAGAGATAAAAAGTTTGTCTAGTAAGTTAGAAGTAATTCTGAGCTTATTTCTGAGTATGTATAATGAGTATTTTTAGTCAATTTGACCAAAATAAATATTCATGCAATGCACAAACTTATAGGTGCTGTGTTAGAGGCTGAGAATAGACCAATGTAACATAAATAATAATTAAGAAATATATCTGAAAACACCTGGTACATGGAAAGCAATCAATCCACAAAGAGTATTATTTTATGTATAAGTCCTTCAGAAGGACTATGGCTATGCCCCAAGCTTCTAGCTAATCTTTCTAGTCTCATCAAAGAACTTAACAAACAAAGGCATTTTTCCCTTCAAAATACATTCTTTCTATTCCTTGTGTCTGAAGACTGCAACTCTATGGATTGCCTGCCTTTTGAATGAACTGAGCCGAGAAGACTGCACTGCATTTAGATAGGACTCTCACCTGTCCACTCAGAACATTTTGTAGAGCTCCTGCTCTGTCTTGCACAGTGAGGTGCTACTTAGCACTGAACAAGACAGACATGGTTCTGAACCTCGTGAAGTTTATTGCCTCACATGTGCTTTGGTGGGCTCCGACTAAGTGAAAAAACATCTGCTGTGACTCAACAAAGGTAGTTATTCAAATTTTCCAGCACTAGGGTGGCACACCTCCAGTGATTTACTGTGCAGAAATCCCCCTTGCTGTGCATGTTCCTGCAAAGTCTCATTAGGACCTTTAAACTAAAAATATCTGATCCAGCTACATTTGGAAAAGGAAACTCTATTATTTGAGGAATTCATTTTCAGCAGCCGAGATCCTCAGGAAGTTAGCAATGCCCAATGGAGCTTTATGCCTCTGGTCCCCTCATTGGAAACCAGCAGAGGCTGGAACAGCTCTTAGTTATTAACATCTAATGGCTGTTTGGAGACTTTTCAAGTGTGCTGGACTCCACCTCCAAGTCCTAGGAAATGGAAAGATACTTATTTGAATTTAATTAACTCAGAGGAGATTCGGCCTAAAGGATAACGATGGAATTTACTTAGGACTGAATGTTCCTACATCTTTAACATTTTATGATGGATTTGTTGGACTACTGATTTCTGGGAGTATGTGCTAAAGAAGCCTCCCCAGAAGAGAAGTCAGGAGCAAAGTGTCTGTCACCCCGGCTCTCCCTGTGAGCCAAGGTTGTGTTCTCACCTTACTGTACCTGTCTTACCACATTATTCCCTTTGTAGAAAGACACCCTGTGGTCCAGGTAAAAGCTCCACAAAACTCAGAGAAGACAATGGTTACGTAAGACTTGCAATCTCTATTTTTAATTTGAAACCTCTCTATCTATCTTTCTCTCTTAAATGTGTGTACACAAATGTCATTTTAGTAATTTAAAAGATACTACCATTTTGATAAGAGACTTTAATAACCTCCTTTTCTCTATCAAATTTATATCTAGACTGAAGAGATGCTATCTATAGACACAATGTGGTTTTGTAGATGTTATGAAAACCTGTAAAAGTAATCTATTTACATACTCATTCATTCCCAATGGTTCTCAAATATTTACTCCAGGCATGCTTTGTATCAGACATTGTTAAGTATTGTAGGCATAAGAGTCAACAAGACAGATATAACTATCGCTCTGATAGAAATTACAAACTCTATTTACTTACCTGCTTAAGTAGTATGTATATCATGTCCCGGGGGATCATGGAAAATGCCAAAATAAATAAGAAATAGTTCTAAAGAGAAAGTACCCATTACCTGGGTTAAGAGAATGGCCATGGGACCACAGAAGAGAGAAAAAGTTGTCAAGGACAGTTTGGAGACAGAATTAGCATTGGATGATTCAGAGGGGAGAGAGAGTAAGCGTAGGATAGATTTTGATATGGGGGAGGGTCATTTAAATCACTTCAAAATTTCTACCAAAGGTGATTGGGCCTATTGCTGGTGCCATATAATCCAAGTTAGAAAAGGAACAAGAGCCAAATGGCAGGCAGGTTCAGGAGAGAGAAAACAGTAATGATAGCAGGAGGACGCTGAGCTTGGCTTGAGATGTACTGGATATGTCGTCACACACCCATTGTGTCCTCTGAGGCACAAAGGAGAGACCATAAACTTCTTTCATCTCGAGAAAGAACAAAACCACAGCTATCTGTGATAGATGTGCATGTCAGGTGTTATTTATCTTTCATTCTGACTCTTTTTTTCCCAGAAGATTTTGGGAAGCTCAAAAAACCATACAGAATAAAGTGGGATAAAGGAGAAATGATGACATGGGACTGTGCTGAACATTTCTTGCCTATGAAATAAATCTCTTCCTCCAAGTCAAAGCCACCAGTTAGGGCTTCCTGGATCTCATCCTATCCAAAGTCTGGCTGTTTGACTTTTTTTTTTTTTCTTCATATATGTGAACTCATCTGGACATTTTCAAAAAAAATTTTTTCCTCCTTAAATTAGCCAGGGTGGATTTTTCTAGTTTTCAACAAAAGAACTTTCACCTGGTTTTTAAAAAGGTTTCTAGAAGTGAAGAATTGTGAGTCAACAGAGCCTAAACTGTGTGGCCAGCTGAGCTGAAGTCATCTGGAAACCCTGTGACATAGCGGCAGCTAGCTGCATGCTCCCTAGGCTGGGGATTAGTAGAGAAATAACAGAAGTTTGGAATGTGTTGACTAATTCCCAACTGTTCTATAAAAAGAGACAAGCTTTATTTTAGTTAAAACTTGACCATATAAAACCACAAAGCAAAACTAAAAGGAAAATGTAAAAATATTTTGGTTTTGTCTCCTTTTGTCTCTCGAAAACCTTTCCGTGGCCTGTGGCTGGAAATCTGTGAGATCAAGAGATTGGAGTCTTGGAGGACATAAAGCCAGGCTGGAGGGGCTGAGTGAGGTCCCCGTCTACAAAGCAGGAAGATCAGGAATAAAGTGGAGGGTGAGATGGGACTCCAGGGAAGCACTCAAACACTTCCTGGTAAAGGCCTTTCTGATAAAAAGCCAAGACTAAGAGGAAGACTGAGGACCAGAGACAGGTAACTTTGGTCTCCTAACATGACACCTGCATGCTACCATTTGGAAGAGGCCTGGGTGATCCCAACACGAGCTAAGGTGGGGCAACCCCAGATGCAGAATTCTGTCCAGTGCCACCTCAGATGTGAGAACGAGGTGAGTCAATGAAGTGAATGGTGAAGAACCCCACAGAGAAAAGAATCAGAAAAGACAGAATGGTTATCTAAGAAGCTCATTCTGCTGGAAAGGCTCCGGTAATTGGCTCTGGACTGGTTAACACCATACTGCTTCCTTTGACTCCTGTTTAAAAGAAAAGAAGTAATCTCTTGTGCTTTGTTTTGTAAATATTTTATATCTACAACTGTATATTACATGGATTGGGGATGGTCAAATATATTAAAGTATATCATTTAACCATTGACTGCTTTACCAAAAAAAAGCTAATCTGGACCTGACCTAGAAAAAATTTTATCACCCCAGAGATCCTGACCTTGGATCTAGAGGCAGTAATTAGACAAGATTTTATGACTCCCTTTCTTGAAAAGGAAGTAAGTTGGTTTTAGATGTATCATTATTATGTGCATTAAATTTGGTGTGGATGGTCTTGAAATTGTATGTTTGGAAAGGAATATTGATGTGCATGTTGGAGTGAAATGAGTACATTATTGGAATATCTGTCGTTTTTCCTATTCTGTCAGTCAGTTTATAATAAGGATTCCTCTGATAGCAAACACAGTATTCAGTGGCTTACAACAGCATAGGCTTCTTTTTGCACACATTACATGTCCCTATGTGTTAGCTCTGATGTTTCTCTCTGTCACTGTCACTCCAAGACCCAAGCTGATGGAACTGCTCTTATCTGGGACACTGCAGTGCGATGAGAGGACATGGCAGAACATGCCCAACTTCTTAAAACTTTCACGTTAGAAATGACTCTTGTCACTTCTGTCCAGGTGTCATTTGCTGAAGCAAGTCACAGGCTAAGGTTGACAACTACAGGGCAGGGATGAATAATCTTTCTGAGACAAAAGGCATCCTAGAAAGACTAAACATTTTCTTTTTCTTCCTTTTTCCTAATCATAGGCACAAAATTTTCTCTTGAAGAAGCATCCTTAGCCAGCTCTTAGCTAATGCGGCTTTGTCATAGCTGACCCAAGTCCAGAGAACCCCTGAGAGCTCGGGTTAGCTAACCAGAGTTTTCCATTCCTCGGGCCAAAGCCAGTCCACTGAAATTCAGTTTCTGGATTAACAAATTTCTTTTTGCTGTTGGTGTTGCTAAGAAGATAGTCTGGCATCCTGGAGCTACAAGGAGCCATAAAGATGGACAGAGAACCTTCCGCAGGATGAATTCATCAAAGCAAACAAAACTGTGAGACCAGGCAGGTGAAGTGGGGCTGGATGTCATAATTTGAGTCCCAGTACGCATCCATGCCAGAGGAAAGGGTACTAACCCTGGAATACCTAAATATGTATGTCTATATTTCTTTTAGCCAATTTTGGTTTCTGTTACTTGTGATTTAAATATTTCTTACTTATGGAGGGGGATGTTAGTGCCTAAATTACATGTTATGTAAGTGGTTCCGCATACTTAGTTACAGATGGGACACAATTTTGGCTACAAGCTCCCTAGCTATCAACTCAAAGAGAAAAATATGATTGGTATCCTATACCATTGCTATGCTATATTACAGGAAACTTCACAATGCACCTTAAAAATGATCAAACAATGTCAATTTCATATGGTCCAACTCAAAGCAATTCACAGTGCATTAATAAAAAACAAATTATTTGCCTGGCAATCCCAGTTTCCTTTTTTAACTTTTTATTGAATTTATTGGGGTGACACTGATTAATAAAATTACATAGTTTTTGAGCACAGCTTTTCTGAGAGTAAATTTCTACATGGAGCACTGATAGAACTTGTTACACAAACTGTGGTCCACAGACCAGCAACACTGACATCACTTTAGAATTAGTTATAAATGCCAAATCGTAGGTTCCACCCACATCTACTAAATCAGAACATGGGCTTTAACAAAGTCCCCAGGTGATTTTTCACGTTAAACCCTGAGAGCTCTCTATATAGAAGATTCTACATGATGATGGTAAATGTCTTCAAAGCCATCTATTTAATCAGTATATGAAGGTATTTATAAGAACAGTATTTCTCATTATAACTTAATGGCATAATGTTGAGCAATTCCAGGAAGGGTGAAAAAAATATCATAGGAGGGGGCCTTTGGAAGCAGTTCAGATTATATGATCCAGAAATATATTGCTGATGTGTTTCCAAAGACCATCACAACTGTGTGATCAAGTGACCCGAACCACCCAGTTTCCCTAGTGCAATGATAATTTTTTTCTTCTGTTGCTGCTTCTCTGACTTTTGTTAGGGAATTAACTTCATTGATTCAAGTAAAATATGAAGTCCCTTTATGGCATGGCTTATTCCCCCTCCAAAACTATTTCCGTCTGGGCTACAGTTGACTTCACCTGACGGCAGATGTTCACTGTCTTTAAATACAAGTGGATACGCTGGGTCTTATGGCTAGCCGGGACTCCAAGGGCAGCAGAAGGGCCATTACCTGGTGGCCCGAGTTCAGCAGCCAGTCAGCCTATCTGGGGCGATTCGGCCCGGACAAGACCGGAACTTGGGACTGACTCACATCCTGCGTGCTTCCCCATACCAGGTTGCCAGACATTCCACAATCTAGTTTTTGCCCTTTCCTCCTACCTTAATTTTTCCTCCCACCACCGCAAGATAAGAATATTTACCTTCCAAGTGAAAGAACAGTCTAGGGCCCAGGCAGAGGACAGAGCCCACCTTACATTATGTTCAAATTCAGTTATCACCAGGATGTATTATATTTTTATTTCAAGGTAGAGAGAATGATTTCATTGAGGGGAACACTCATCAGAGACGGGCAGCCGATTTGATGAAGGCTGAGTTCGCAGTGCACGGTAGTCACTGCTGTGAGCATCAGTGTGTCCGATTATGCACGGTAAAATGTTCCGCCTTCCCAGTCATCAGAGAGCAGAATACGCTGCTAACCCACCGAGAGCAGTATGTGAGCAGAGCTAACCTGGCTTCACACGGAGTTCCCAGGCACAACGCATCAAACAGAGGCATAAAACATCTGGTGAATATCGTTTAAAAAATAATTAAAAAATTTTAAATCTCCCTGCTTTCCCTCCTGGGATAAATTTTCAGTTGGGGAAATCTTTAAATACAGCCTCTAATTAGTGAAGGCTATATATTTTGTTATAGCGAAAGCTATAATGTTTGGCTATATTTTACCCAGTGTAGGTAAACATTCAGAGCGCTTTCATTTGAAACCAACAAAATGATACTATTTTTTCTTTTTCTGCTGTTGCTTCTTCCGACTTTTGCTAGGGAATTAACTTTAATATCTCTGCTACTTGAAGAGAAGCTGGCACTAGAGAGCACTTTTTTTTTTTATGAATTAGAGTTTATTTCTCTATTAGATTGGGCCTAAATTATAGGGTGTAAAATTGACGGTGCAGATACATTTTCCTCACCATTAATCTAAAAGAGTATTTTATACCAACACAACAACAGAAAGTCAGAAGGCCCACATGCCAAGAGCCTGGCCAGCATATGTCTAATCAATTTGTTTAATTTTCCATCCTCTCTGCATTCGTGGGTGCTAATTGAGTGGCGTGCTGGTGTTGGGTCAGATGTGTGCCAAGAGTAAGGTTGATGATCATGATGACCACAGGTAGCCCATATTTGGGATGATATTGGCTTAATAGTCTTAGAACTCACAACAAATGACTTGTTTTTACTTACATAATGTGGTAAAAGTTTTCGGTATCATTAGTTTTAGCCAGTATTTATTTTGTTACTGAGTGATTAGTCTGAGAAACCTTTATGCATATTCTGAACTAATTAGTCTAGGCATTTTGATAAGCTCATTTGAAGAAACAAGGTATCTGAGGCATAAGGGGAGGAATGAAATAAGAGAGGTACATTAGAAATGTTTTATAATTTATTGAAATATAATGGAGTAAGCTTATATTTTAGAAATTAAATATACATGGATTTTAATTGCATTTATAATTTCTTTTTTCTTTTCTGTCTATGAGCTTCATTTATTTTTTCTTCTAGGTAGTAATAATAAAGTAGTCTAAAAGAAGTAACTTGAAATGATCAATAATTAGTGTTCTGGGGCAGATCTTTAAATTTAAAGAAACAACTATTCTGATGCAACCAACATATTAAAAGCAACAAATGTCTGTTATTAGTATTCAGAAAAATACACATGCTCATCCCTTATTAAAAAGACCATCTTTTTTCAGATGAGATCAGGTGCGTTCAGGGTGGTGTGGCCGTAGACAAGACTATCGTTTTCCAAAAAGCAAAAGATGTTATACTAATCTGCTGAATGTGTTTTATCAAACACTTAACATGTGCCACACTTCTGCTGCATGTATTTCTTCCATTGGTTAAATTTTATACCATCCTTAGTCATCACTCTTCCTTTGAGAGAAGAAGGTGGTGGGGAAAGTTTTCTCCAAGCAAGCAACCATGACAGTATTTTGCAATTTTCTAGATGGAGAAAGTAAAGAAAGGTTCTACCAGCAACTGATTAGCAAAGCAAAACTCAAGGAAATTCTAAGTGGAAAAGTAGAGATTTGAATGGAGGACCCTGTATTGAAACCTTTTATTTCTATGAAGAATCTCCTTGTTTCTTGAGTGCAAAGGATTATGCATATTCACCTTTACTTGTTTAATGCTAGTATAACCCCTGGTAAGTGTTCAGTAAATCCCATTAATTTTTTCCTTTTAAATGTATTTCCTTGCTATTCCCTCTGCTTCTTTCAAACCCTACTTCTGACACCTGAGGTCATTCCCTCACGGGGGCAATTGTAATAATCCCTAAAGTAGTTTCCCAGTCCTTTGTTTTTTACCTTTAGTCAATCCACATATGATTCATCCCTGCCTACTTTTCAATACCTCCTATGTCACCATACACACTTTAAAATGAATCTATGAAACGACTTAGTGTTCTCTGCATAATCAATGCAGACACTCTGACAACGTTTGAACACGTGACAATACGCTCTGTCCTCTTTGCTGATATGACCTGTTTACCTGGAAAAAAACATCTGACATATCCTCAAGATTCCTTTCAAAGTTTTCTCCAGGGAATTATTATAAATGAACCCAGAATTGGTGGTTCTCTTCTTGATGCTAACATTGGGTCTTGAATAAAAATGGTTACAGAGGATGTTATATTTTATTGTAATGATTTGGCCTTATGTCTGTTTTCTCTGCTAAGTTGGAAGTTCCTGAGTGCTGGAATATCTTATTTGGAAATTTATCCTTAAAGCACATGCACTTGGGCTCATTAAATGTTATTACATTAATTCTTATTTTAAAAAACAAATGGATAATGCCATATTTTAGCAATAAGACACTACTAACAAGTTCCAAAAGGACATTGTTTTTCTTATTAGAAGTTATCATCTCTGACAAAAGCTTATGTATCACAAGAACATGTATTCACAGAACTCTTGAGTCTCTTAGCATGCTGGGGATTGCAGTGGAACACCAAGTATCTTGGGAAATTGTGAGCAGGATGAAATATGAGCCACTTACACTACCTAGAAGTCCACACAGAATACCACCTCATTGTCTAAAATCAACATCAACCTCTTAAGCAAGAATATTGCTCAGCAGAATGGTATGGCTACATCAAGGAAACAGAGTTCACGTGGAAAAAAATCTAAAAATAATGGCTTGAAAAGTGACAGCACTCCTAAGATTTGATTGTTTCAGAAAGATATTTCTTATGACTGGTAAACTTTATGAATAATCTTCAAATCAACAGGTCAAAGTTCAGTAGAACAACTTGAACACTCCCAGTGATAAGAATCCCATTTTTTTTAATGTAACTATTTAATTTTATGTTACTCATTTGGAGCTAAAATCTACCATACTGTGATTTTATTCATTGACTCTGATTCTTTTTTCTGAAGCTGTACCTAATTGTTTTTTCTATATGAAAACTTGTCATGTATTTGAACACAGCTATTATTTTTTCCAATAGCTTCTCTTTTCCCCCCAAGATTAGAAACACTTCATTTTGTGTGATAATTTCTTATGTGATCAAGGTTTGAAGCCTTTCAGCTCTTCATGGTCATATTTCAGTGCGGTACCCAAATGTGAATACAACACTACAGATGTAGTTCAAGCAATGTATTCCATAAGAAGACATTTTTTATTTTATGTGTATAATATACATCTTTATTATAATCAAATATTGTATGAAAGTCAATGATTAAACAGCTCAAAATACTGTATGCCAGGAATTGTTCTTGGGGCTAGATAGAAAAGCAAGTAAATCAGTCTTTGCTTCAACAAGCTCACAATCTAACACACATTAAAAAATATGTTCTTAATAAATTGTGATATTATATATGTATCATTTTAAAGGTATAAGCAAAGTATGGTCATCAAATAACTCACAATTAAAGATCTCTGGTTATTGCAAATGACATGATGTTTATCAAAATCACCCTAATTCCCAATTTGTGCTGCTGATTTTTCAAAAACCTCAATGTTGGATTTTATGCATATATTTTCTAATTTTATCTTGTTGATTTTGTTGTCATGCCAGCATCTCAAGGTCTTTCAAAACCTTATTCTGTCGCCAAGTCTGTCAGCTTTCCTTTCTGAGCTCCGTGTCCCCTCGAAGTCTGAGAGGAGCAGAGACATTGCCTGCTCTTTACATGAACAAAACGGTTTGTGTTCTGTTTTCCCAGCAGGATTATGTGTTTGGGAATTTGGTTAAAGGGAAGTGGTAAGGCATATATTTAGAAAAGACAGTTTATTCCACCCTAGACAAATTTAGACCCTTGGAATTTTATCCACTGTGACTCATAGAAAGTACAGCAGTTTCTCATCCTCTAACTGCCACATGGTGTTAGCTGTTGGCATGTGGTTGGAGTCAGGGCCTGAGAAACAGACAAAAACATGCCAGTGGCTGATTTTTTTAACACAAATATCTAACCGGCAAAGCCACATTGCAAGTTGCAAGCTCACCTTAATTCTACGCACCGAAGTAGCTTGTAATGTGCAAATACTAATCAGACTTTCTTTGCATATCTGCTTGAACGGCATCGTGCTGGAGAGGTCACTCCTCATCGCCCTGTACGAGTAGCAGCATCTCTGCTGTTGCGCTCCCTCTGTCCATTGTCCTGCTTCATTGCTTCTCATGGTTCTTAGCACTGTCATACCACACGTCACTTCCGTATTGTCAGGCTCTCTCCAACCCACGTCCACATGCACCACACTGTAAGCGCTATGTGAGCCAGGGTTCTGGTTTATTTATTACAGTGTCCTCACTGCTTTGATGAGTACCTGGCACTGGCACATGTTCTACTGGTATGTGCTCAATATATAGTTGTTAATAAATGAACGAATCTGAAGAGACGGTGATAATTTTTTCATGTATATAGCTGCAAAAAGATTTCTTAAATATAATGACTGATAGAAAGATATATGCATTCTTATGTTTATCGTAGCATTATTTGCAATAGCCGTGATATGAAAGCAACCTAGGTATTCATCAATAGCTGAATTGATCAAGAAAAGGTGGATATATGTGGAATATTATTAAGCCACAAAAAAGAACAGGATCATGCCATTTGCAACAACTTGGATAGACCTAGAGGGTATTATGTTAAGTGAAATAAGTCAAGGAAAGACAAATACTGTATCATTTCACTTATATGTGGAATCTATAAAACTAAATAAATAGCAGACAATACAAACAGATTCAGAAATATAGAATTGATAGTTGCCAGAGAGTTGGGTTGGGGGGATGGGCAAAAAGATGAAGGAGATTAAGGGATGCAAACTTATAATTATAACATAAATAAGTCATGTGTGTTGTAAAGTTCAGCAGAGGGAATACAGTTAATAATATCACAATAGCTCTGTATAGTGACAGATGGATACTAGACTTTTCATGATGATCATTTTGTAACATATATAAATGTCAGATCACTGTGTTATGTACCGGCAAGTAATATAATATTGTATGTCAACTATGCTTTAATTAAAAAGAACTTTACATTCCAGAATAATTTTTAAACGACCTATAGAATCAACTGAGAAATCATGTTTAGTTAATCCTTCTCACAAGGAGGATTAATTATACAAAGAATTGTTAGTTTCTTAAAAAAACGGAACTTCATATATCGGTGTTATTTAGTGATACATGGAAAAGAGTTTATAAAGTAGTAATAATAGATATCCATTACCAAAAAACCAAATAGCTAACTGCTTAACATATATTTGGTCATGGGTCATCACAATATTCCCCAAAAATAATTTTTATTGTGCATCTCATTTATATAGAAACAGAGGCTCAAAGTAATCTAGTCATTTGTCAATGACCCACTGCTCAAAATGCCAGAGCCCAAAATTGTACTTGTGAAAATTTTTCCACCTTGCAACATTTACTCACAAATAATAAGCAAAGAAATAAATGTCTTTTTCTTTTACAAAACTTCCTAGAACAGTTGCCACACAGCTGGGCTGTTTTATACACAGAGTGACACTTCTGTGTTACTGCTGGTGGTGAGAGTTCTGTAGTGAGTCTAAGCACATGATCAAGGTTCCTATGCTTAGAAAAGTGACCCTCAAGATGACAGCTTTCCTTGCAAATCAAATTGGCCAAGCAGATCAGGCAAAGCCACGTTTTTGAAACTGGCAGCATTCCTTACACCTGGAACAGTTGTGTTTTCTCTACCATTCATCACTTCTGCACAAAGATTTTGTAATCCAATCAGGAAAGCTGTATGAAGAAAAGTGTGCACTTCTCCCTTGCTAGCAATTTTTTTTGGGTAAGATAAACTACAAAGCTTGCTCTCTGGACCCTGTCTGAATTCTGAAACTCTCAGAGAAGCAATTTGCACCCAGAAGTGACCAGAAGGAAGTAAAGGAATTGCCCATAAAGCAGACAAGTATGACGGGGCAGAGATAGAACTCAGAGAGGCACTGGGACCGGAGCCTTCTGCAGAGCTATTCTCTCAGCCTGACCTGTGCCAAATTGCCTAATGTCGGCAATGACTTCGGAAAGCAGAGCTTTTGGAAACCATTAGAGAGAAAGAGATCTTCCAGGTTTCGCACCTCCAGTGCATGGCGTCATCATTATTGATCTCACTCTCATGCACTTTGTTGAAATGTATGTGACCTGCCCTCAGATTAAGGTCAGATCTTTCTTATTTGGAAACCACTCTTTCCTTCTGTCTTCAAGCATCCTGTGTTTCCTGTCAGCACCGCTTACACAGAGAAAGCAGATGGATGAGAAGGAAGTAGAAAAAATTTGACACTCAGCAAAGACCTCATCAATGTGCGACTCCTAACACAATTTTTCAGCGTTGCCCTTGGAGGCCCCTTCCCTATCTATCGGCAGTTTCGCGAAGGATGTGTGGGGTTTTGACCAGCTGCTTCCTCATCTCTTTCAGCAGGCTTGAAAGCACCTGATTTAAGAAGGCTTGAATTTCCTCCCACAAGGCATCATAAGTCCTGATCTTAGTTACTGCAGGAAATATATAGAAGCTACTCTACAACAAGAGTCTAGGTTTGGGCTAGAGCATTTAAAGGGTTTAGAACAAAAGATATTAAGCATATTAACATATAGCTAGAGCAACATTAACAAAAATAAGACCAACTCTCTTAGAAAACTTTATTCTGTCATCTCAATCTGGCTTGGAGGCATCCCATTCAGGAAAAATGTGGGTACCTTTTTGCAAGCTCATTCAGTTTCACCTCATCTAAGCAGATGGTGTAGAGAAAGGTGCCCAGAAACCTTATTTCTAAAAAGGTAGGCCATCTTGGAAGCTGTGTAGTAGAACAGAATCTTGCCTCAGAATTCAAACTCTTGATCACTAGAGAGAGCCATCCCAGAGCACTGGATTTCTCTGAAAAAAGGTCATGACAGAAGATGAAATCATGGTTACCTTCCCCTCTTTCACTGCAAGATTAAAAAATTTTAACAACAGATCTCATAAACAGACTATTTAAATATGATAACTTTAAAGTTTTATTTATAAAATAAAAACACCATTAAGTAGCTACTCTTTGTGGAACATTGCATAAGCCTTTAAGGAGTGATACAAATGTGGAATAAACTGACACCATCTCCTTCAAAATCTTGACATTTTTGTGGGGAAGGCAGACATTGAAACTGAAATTGCCAAGTGATCTCTCATCATGTCTTTACTCATCTATATCTGTGAAAGTTGTCTCCACATCTTCAATTTCTTCTGTGGCAACTAAAGCCCTTTGTCTGGACAAATGAGATTATCCATGGTGTAGTCCAGCCTGCCTCTCCAATAGCATCTTCCTTTTGTCCTGTCTGGCATTCTACACTATAGCATCAACAGTCTGCCCACATTTTCCTCAATGATACACAATGTTTTTCATTTCGATTGCCCCCTTCATCTAGAATGCTTTATCTTGAATACCTTCACATCTCTTAAAGACAACCTACTTCTAGAAGCATTTTCTGAGTTTTAATGTCAACCTACTTCTAGAAGCATCTTCTGAGTGTCTTATATAGACTTGAACATTTATCCTTCAAATCCTTTTTGAATCATTACATCTGTTAGGGTTTGAAAGAAACTTACTGCAAGTTACCATCTCTATCCTAGAGTGTGTCCTTCTTAAGAATGAATAGCTTCTATTGTCTCTGTTTCCTTAGCACAGATTCCTGTGCCAACTACCTCATAGTCCTTAAAAATGATAAGTAGATTAATCATGAAAAAAGTAACATTGATGCAAAATTTTTAACAAAGCAGAAAAAGGATGCTACCACAGAAATACAAGGCATGTTAAATCTAGTTGAGAAGAAAGACTTGTCCATATGTGTTAGTGATCAGTGAAGTTTGAATTGGAGAGTTGGGTTTCAGCAGTGACCTAAAGGACTGGTAAGATTCAGGAAAGGAGGAGAAGTTTTTAGGATGAAAATTCAACATGAAAACAAACAGAGATGTCTAAAACATTCAACTGAATTAATACCTACAAACTAAGACAAGAAAAACAGAGTGAGGTTGTTTATAGAGAGTTAACTCCATCGTGAAAAGATTGTGATCTACATTTAGAAAGCAACTAAGAGCTGTTGATGATTCATGAGAAAGAGAATTGCATAGTATAATTCTTGATTTAGAAATATAATTATGGCAGGAATGTACAGGATGGTTTAACATTCAGTGTCTTAGAAAACCAAGAAAGAGTATTTCAAGAAGAACGTTGCTGCTATGAAACTGGATGAAAAGAGAAAGTCCATTTGAGAGCATAGGAAAAGTGGAAGGGTGAAGAAGAGCAATAAAAATTTTACCAAGGATAAAAAGAAGAGACCAAAGGGATTGAGAATGCAAACAATGAGAAAGAATCGACATGGGAAATCAGTGTAGACTCTTTTCTCTAAGACAAAGAGGAGAAAATGGCAGAAGATATACAGTTCTCTAAGGAAAAGCAGTGTAGAGAAGATTTAATACTGATAATTCAATATCAAATGCTATCTTTTCATATAGGGCAAGGCCAGGTCTTGTGATGACTGTAAGGAGAACTAGGCAAGCGGCTTGAGTTTGATTAGAATAGGAAAGCTCTAGGACAGTGCTGTGGGAAATAGGAGAAGGGATTATTTAGTGAGCAGTAAAGGACAGACCAGACCACTGAGGGCTTGCCTGAAATAACATAGCATGAGTCTTTGTGGAGGCGACCACTATGGTTCCAGTTACCTACTGCTGGCTAGCAAACTCTCCCAAATGCAGTGGCTTCAATCAATGGTCATTATAGTATGTTCATGATCTCTGGGTCATGAATTAGGGGAAGAGCCTGTCTGATGGATTTTCTGTTCCACGTGGCATTGACTGGAGTCACTTGGTTTATTCAGTGGGTGCCTGGGGGAACCTGGGGAGTCCAAGAAGGCTTCACTCTCATATCTGTCACCTTGTCAGGGGTGGCTGTCAGCTTTGCACACTTGGGTCCCTTTATATATACTCTTGGGACCTTTTACATGGCCACTCCATTAGATTATCTAGACTTTTCGTGCGGTAGCTTGGAAAAGGAAACAGCCAGACTCTGCAGACAGAGCCAATTCTACAATCATCTATTTGGTCAAAGCAAGCAGAGAGCTGGCCCAATTTCAAGGGGAGGAGACTTGTGCCTCACATCCTGTTGGAAGGAGTGTCAAAGCATTTTTGGCTAGCTTTTTTTTTTTTCATAATATTAGTCATTCTCTAACACAGTGGTTCTTAACCTTTTTTGAGGTACCGAACCCACCAGTTTTATATGCGCATTCACCGAACCCTTCTTTAGTGATAAATAAAATATGATTGTTTTTCCAAATTCAAGACATAGGTATATGTTTTTTAACTGGTGCACAAAATGAGCCGTGCATGAACATCACCTTGCTCAAAGAACAAAACCAACAAAGTGCATGAACTCACAACAAATTACGGTATTACTTTATTCTGGCCTCTGCGGCAGAGGCTTCTCCAAACCCCTAAGACTGACTCATCGACCCCCTAGAGCACCATAGAACCCAGGTTAAGAACCACTGCTCTAACATGTTTACTTACTATTTTCTGTCATTCCCTATGGAATGTAAGTCTCATCGAGCAGAGAGTTCAGTCTGCTTTGTCCCAAGTATCTGATATATTGAGACACTTAATAAATATTTGTCACACAAATGATGGGTACATGCATACAGGGGAGTGGATGACACAGAAATGAAGTACCCATTATTGCAGCCTTCTGAGAAGATATGAAAGAATGACAAGACAATAGAAGGTAATGGTTCCTACCATGTACATGGGGGTTACAGCCCCTCCCATAAGCAACGTGGCTCAGTACGGCCGTGGTTTTCCTCCAGGGAGAACCATATCAGCCTCAGGACATGTGCTCCACCCCAAGGTCCTCATGGACATATTTATGTTGATTCCAATTGGAAACCTTCTTTCAAACTTCTTGCATTGGTGAGTTTCCAGTTAACTAAAGAGCTATATCTAGATTTCACAGAGTAGATTTGTGGGTGGACAAATCCTTTCAAAAATGTGTGGATAAATGTATCATCCTTGATGCTCTCTGGGTTTCATCAGTCTCTCAGAGGGAGATTTGACCCCAAAATACTTGACCCTAACGCACTGTCAGTATAAACTGTATTTGAATTTACACCTTTTAAATATGAAAGCTAAGTGTTTCAAACACTATGAAGAAAAAACACTGCCTGAGACAGGACAAAAGGTACTTTTAACACTCATTAAGGCAATATATATAGCAAGCAAATTGATGCAGTAATCTGTAATGATTCCCCGGGAGTTATTAAGTGTGATTCGGTTAGGGGCATGTGAACCTGTGGGGATGCACTAGGAAAGTTATTCTGACTACAAAGAGAAGCCATAGCATCATGCCAGTCACTTAAAAAGGGGGAAAAAGCATTTTTGGAGACTTAGGTTATAAAAAGGTATGTGTTTCCCAATTAGTGCTTAAAAGCCTCAGATTATAATGTGGTATTCCTTTTAAAAATCCCCTAAGTATATGTTAACAATTGAACTTGAACTAAAATTATAACTCTAGTATTTGAAAATATCTTCAGATAATTTTTTTCTTTCCCCAATTACATTACTTACTAAAAGTAAGAAGTTTTTATTTAAAAAGTTTACAGTTGTCAAATTTTAACAACATACTGACATAATAAGAATATATATGATCAAGCATTAAAAAACTGAACAGTTTGTAAGTTTAGAAGGTTATAAAGATATAAGGTTGATTGCATCTAGAAACATAACATCTATAAATAAGATGATATAGGTTTACAATGGCACAAGAATATCAAATGCAGAGTTTTGTTGTTGTTTTTTTTAACAAGAACTATGTTCAGATTCAGGTTGCTGTGGATATAAACACACATGCTGTGTGCACAAGTGGTCAAGAAATGAAGGTGAATCAGGATCCTGGTCCTAGTAGGACATTTGTATAAAAAAAAAGTGGCAAAAAAAGCTTGCAAATTCTATGGTCAACCTTATGTTTATCAGTCATCAACATATGCTTTCTCACCTAGCTGGTAGATGATCTCTCCTTCCCACCCAAAATATTAAGCTTAGTTTATAATCTGTATTTCTGTTAATGCTGTAACCCTCCTTTTGGGGTATCCTTTCAGATCTTCTTCACCTACCCAAATCTTTTCATTCTACTTTGTGTTTTATTTCAAATGTTGCTAAGATGAAATTGAGTTCCAATTCCAATTTATCCATAAGGCCACCTTTAACTTCTTCCTATGACACTGACCTATATCTTCTAAGGACTTCTGCACTAACAGTGAAGAAAGTCATACCATGTTCTTAGTTTCACAAGTGAAGAGTAGAGAGCATGTCTTTAACTTGTTTTCTCTCTTACATAGAACCTAGAATAAGTGCTAAGAATAATAAATAAACTTTGAAAAATTGTCTACATCAAACCTCAATTTTCCCAAGAGATTATTAAACTTTAGAGGATATACTCCTTTTGAATACGAGGCAATCTGCATGAATACTGGACAATCAATCTACATGAATATTGGGCAATCCATCTGCACAAATATGGGGCAATCTATAGAAAATAAAGTTGTGCAATTCTGAAACTGTTAACTTAATAATTTTATAGAGAATCCATTATGGAATTGGTTGTATTTTTTGCTCTGGCTCTTGAACTTGGCTTTACTGTCCTGGTAATTATTTCAAGTATCCCGGCCTCAAACAAAAATGTTACATTCCACAGCTTTTGACACTTCAACACCAGTTTCATGTAAGTGGAGTAACTTCTAACCTTGCTTTCCTCTTACAAAAACATCATTGAAGTTCAGGTTTCAAATGGTATAAACCCTTAAATCTTCCAGGTAATTTGTGACCTCTGATCCTTCATCCTACAAGGTTTCTGATCCTTTATTCTCTAGGGATTATTGTCTTCATTGTTCCTCCAAAAAGAGACAGGCATGCCAGAAGAAATAGTGTGTTCCTGGATAAAAGGATTAACTGTATATGATAATAAAACAAGATAATTGAATATTAACATCCTTTAAATTGCCACTAATTAGAATAATCTTAAAAAAGGTAATTATAAATCTAGTTGTTATTGCTTAACTGAGAAAAGTGGTATTTTGAAATAAATTGTAAATACATTTCAAAGCATAAAATATCTGTTACTTTCTCATTAACACTAGGTAATTAAGACTAGATTTTTTCTGGTTTGAACTTTTTGTCTATTTGTCACAGTAAAAAGAAGAAACTTTATTATGGCTGTAGAGATGGTAGATTTAGAGCAGGGGTGCTCAATACGTCCATCACGATCTACTGGTCGATCGCGAAGGAAGTGTGGGTAGATCGCATGACATTAAAAAGACATTTGTCTTTTGACTGGCATACAAGCTAGCCAATCTGACGTCTGAACTTTTGACACCCTACGCATGCGTGTTAAACCGCGCTAACTTGTTCAGTTACATTGCTGCGTAGTTAGCCTTCAATTTATTTAAACTAAAAACAACAAAGGGTATAAAAATGAGTGCCATAGCTGGTCCGAGTAAGAAGCCTAAAACCTACCACTTTCATACAGAATGGGAGGGGTTTTTTTTCACTATGTCATATTCTAAGTGCGTTTGCCTCATCTGTCTGTGTGCCATTGCTATTCCAAAGAAGGGAAATGTGGAGCGGCTTTTTCAGACTGTTCATAAAAACTATGACATTGACTTTCCTCCGAAAAGAGAGCTGAGAAAGAGAAAGGTGAAAGAAGAATACACAATATTAAATAGTAATAATAGTAACTTAAATAATGATAATATAGAAGAAATAAATTTATGTTTTGCAATTTTATTGTAGGTAGATCATTTTGACTTGGTCATCTTATAAGTAGCTCACAAGCTGAAAAAGTGTGGGGACCCCTGATTTAGAGTGTTTTTCCAAAGTTCAGTGTTTCGGATGAGAGTGAAATTAAAAATCCCTCAAATTTGTAGTTTTGGAAGAAAACTTCTGGAAAATTTAAGGACTGTGAACTGAACAGAATACCAACCTGACTCACTGATGACAAGCTTTGTCTTAGTGCGCTGTAACGCCCTCCACTGAGAGGCCTTCAGAAAGCACTGCACCACCGGTACTGAAGTTCTCTGTTCCCCGTAACACAATTCCATTTGGCTGAACACAGTGTTATATGGAGGCTCCACAGCCACCCAGTGGAATTTCTTTAGAGGCAATTCCTGAAAAGGAGGAAATCCTGAGTCCCTAAGAATCTTCATCACTGTAACAATCCACTTTTTCATTAGGGACATGTGAGGTGTAAGACCTCAGTGAGTTAATAGCTAAGTGGAGAGACGATATTTAAAAACAAGAAAAGTTAGGCCCTGGTAGTTGGCTAAGTGGTAGAGCATCAGCTTAGCACATTTAAGTCCTGGGTTCGAGTTTTGGTCAAGACACACAGGAGAAGCATCTATCTGCTTCTCCAGCCTTCCCCCTCTCGATTCTCTCTCTCTCTCTTTCTCTCTAACTCTCTCCCTCACCTCCTGCAGCCATGGTTCGATTAGAGCAAGTTGGCCTCAGGCACTGGGGATGGCTCCATGGCCTCTGCCTCAGATGCTAAAAAATGGCTCCAGTTACAGTAGAGCAAGGGCCTCAGATGGGCAGAGCATCACCACCTAGTGGTCTTGCTGGGGGTATCCCAGTTAGGGTGCATGTGGGAGTCTATCTTTGCCTCTCCTCCTTTCGCTAAAAAAGAAAAAAATAAATAAAAGAGAAAAGAAAAAAATAACCAGACTACAGCCACACATTCAATTGAGTGACACAAATGAGGATCACAGTCAAATGTCATTGAGAGAGAAAGGTGATTGTAGTCACAAGCCCTAAGGACTATACATGCTGCCCTTTGAGTTCATTTACTCATCCACTTAATACTTAACTGGCTGACTGTTGTGTGCCAGGCACAGCATTAGAGCCAGAGAATATTGTACAGACTGTGACCTCAATATAGCAGAAATCAGAAGGAAAAAAAATGTCAGTGAGTAGCTGTGACACATATGATATTGGCTACACTAGAAAAATGTACAGCTTCTGTTAGAAGGAAGGGAGCTAGCTGCTAGTGCATGGACAATATGGTGAAGATAGTGCTGGGAATAAAAGGTAAGTAATTAATTTCATTAAGAAAATGATAACTTTGAATATACACCCAGAAGCCGCATTGCTAGAGCAGATAACAATTCCATTTTTAATTTTTTGGAGACCTCCATACTGTTTTCTGTAACGACTATACCAATTTCCATTGACATCAACTCTGCTTCACATTTTCTTTTCTCTACATCCTCTTCAAAACCGCTTATTTCTTGTCTTTTTATAATGGTGATTTGAACAGGGATAAGGTGATATCTCATTGTGTGTTAGATTTGCATTTCCCTGAAGATAAGTGCAGAACATTTTTTTAATGTACTTATTGGACATTTGTATGTTTTCTTTAGAAAAATGTGTGTTCAAGTACTCTGCCCATATTGGTGTTTTCTGTTCGTTTTGTTTTCTTATTAAGTTGTGTAAGAAAATAAAAACAGGATTTCTAAGCAATAACTATACCTCCCTTGCAGCATTATTCACAATAGCCAAGATAGAAAAAAGTCCTGTGTCTATCAATGGATGAATGAAGAAAGAAGAGGTGGTTGGTGTGTATATACAATGAAATATTATTCAGCCATAAGAAAGAAAAAACCCTGTTACTTGAGACAACACAGATGAACCTTGAGGGCATTAGGCTAAGTGAAATACGTTCAAAAAAGATAAATAATGTTGCATGAAATCACTTATATGTGAAATCTGAAAAACACCCTATTGAATTCATATAAAGAGAGAAGAACGGTGGTGATTGGGGCTGGGAGAGTGAGGAAAAGGGGTGAAGATGATCAAAGGGCACAGAGTCTGAGATAGAAGATAAATAAGTTCTGGGGAGCTAACGTCCAGTGCGGTGATTCCAATTAATAATGCAGCACTAACTACTTGATGGTTACTAAGAAAGTAGACATTAAATGTTCTTACCACCAAAAACAAATGATGACTATAAGACATGAAGGAGGTGTTAGCTGACTACAATGGTAATTATTTTGTAATAAATAAGTGTATCAAATCAGTATCCTGTAGACCTTAAGCTAACACAATTATATTTCAGTAAACCCGGAGTAAATGAAGAAATAATTATTGAGCATCTTATAGTTTGAATAAAATATGTTAAATGTTAGAATAGAGATAAAGTCCTTTGGGAATTTAAAAAACAAAAACAAGAACTTTTACTCTGCTTTTAGGATAGAGGGTTTCACATAAAGTCTCCACAAAGGAGAAAAGCACTGAGTGAGGGCACTTTTTTGATAGAGAAATAGAGAACATCATCAAAGTGGGGAATATAGACATAGAGGGCCATGAGCAAGACCACGGGGGGTGAAGAGGAGGGAGAGGAAGCAGGAGAGGCTGGAAAATTACACCAGAGTCAAGTCATTTAGGCTTCGTAGGTGAGCTAATGAGAGCTGAAAGTCAGCTGCTGAGATGCTGATATGAAATCCATGAGAGTGAATGATGTCTTCAAGAAAGAAAGTGAGTATTAAAATAAAATGAAAGACTAATCCACTTCCTTTTGTAAAAGCCAGGAAGAATTGCCTCCCTGAGGTGCTACTTTCACTAGTCTTCACCTACGACACAGAGATTATTGACGCACCGTTCCTAGATCCCAGGTTTAGTGGTGTTTCCAGGAGTGGGGATAAATTTGCAATTACATGTCAAGGCTGCCTTGTTCTCACCTATTCACGAAGGCTAGGAGTTATTACACGTTTGAAGGCCTGGGTTTTAGACAAAGAGAAAATCTGGAAGCAGGCAATGTTGTTCTTTAGGTCCCACCAAATTTGCTAATGGAGAGGGAGAGCCGGAGAAGAGAGAGAGGGGGAGATTGAGATGAGAGGGCTCAAAGCAAATAACTTTCCTTTTAGATCACAAATCGGTATACACAGGGAAGAGCAAAAGTAGGTTTAGAGTTGTGAGTATGCAACAGAATTGATTCTGGTATTGTTTATTTATTTACTATTGTATGACTTGTCTTCTTACCCTTATTATTGTTTTTATTTCATATCCTTGCTTAGGCTTTATCTTATAGATAATGATGGCTGGTAATTTAACTTATTTTTGCCCATCTTTGCATATTTCAAGGAAAATGTAACTTTCTCCTCATTAAAACAGTTATAACTCAAGGTTAAAGTTGATTTGGCAAGACATATAAGAACATCGATTTCTTACAACTTCTCTTTCCTAAACCACCTTAAAACCCTCTTTTGCTTGCAGGAAGAATTCATGGCTGGTCAGCTCTGAATCTTGAGAGACGTGAGTTTGTTCCTGGTTTCAGGATGGGGTCTTGCGCTCTTTGAGTCTTGGCTGTCAGAGAGAGGGTTCTCCTAAGAGCATCCTGAATATGAGGGACTTAAGAGTGAACAGTGATTTCTGAAGACACAGATGACACAACTCTGAGCCGATTTTGTTCCTCTGAGCTGTGCATCCGAGGGAAACACTGAACGTGGAGTTTGCTGAAATAATAATGAGCGAAGCTCTCTAAACAGCTACTTTGATTCTTTTGGACTTACCAGTTGTCTACGGGGTGACCTTGGGCAATTTCAGAGGCAAAGAAAAGAATGTCTGAGCCAAAAGGCAGTTCAAGGGAGAGGAAGACAAGGTGTGTATTACTCAGGCCATGCTGGACATACTCATCAGTGACCAAGAACTGGTTGCATATGTTTAATTTTAACATTCAAGAGAGGAACAATAGCTTATAATAATATAGGTGATATTTCAATTTAATTTTTATCTTCTATTGATTATTTTTGCAATATAATGTCATTTTCATCCACATTAATGAAAGTGACAATCGATCAATTCTAAGAATGGGAATAAAAATATTTTGACCCATATTCATTCCTGAATGAATTTATCAAAAATCTCTAGACATTCCCTAGGTATTCATGTCAGGGACACTGATTTTAATTTATCTTTTTGAAGTCTTCTCAGAACATTCATTAAGTAAGGCAGGCACTAGAAGGATTCATACGTGGAGGTTTTTATGCATGACAAGTTTCTTGAAAAAGACTTAAGTACTCCATGATTCTTGAAAGCATTTACCACCAGATGATTGCAATTTGCTAACATTTGAAATAAAAAGTATGTGCATTTGATTCAAATTTTAAATAATGTTGAAATTTTCCACTTGCCAATACATCAAGTCAGAAAAGTAGTCTGTAGAAGAAAGAAAAAAAAGTAACTTTAAAATGCAATGTTTATCATTTCAGGGAGGAAAAATAAAGCATATTTAATTTCACATAAGTAAAAATATCTGTGTTGTGTAGACGGTGCTGATTATTTTCATTGTCTCGTCAGCAGGAGAAAGAGAATTGTGGTGGGAAATGGATGAGAGCGTTGCAGTTTCCAGCAAATTTACAGTTCTACTGCATCTTAGCAGACAAACTTTAAGTAAGATGTTTTGTTGCTTAGTTCGAGGTTTTTAAAAATAGATGCATTAGAAATAATGCTATGGTGTGCAGGTTCCATACTTCACCCAGCCCTCTTTCCATTCGCTGACAAGACCCTAACTTAGGCTCTCTCTCTCCCTCCCTCCCTCCCTTCTTCACTCCCTCCCTCCCTAACTCCCTCCTTCCTTCCCTTCCTTCCCTCCTTCACTCCTTTCCCTCCTTCACTTCATTTCTTCCTTCCTTCCTTCCTTCCCTCCCTCCCTCCCTCTCTCCCTTCCCTTTCCCTCCCTCTCTCTTTCTCTTTCTTTCTTTCTTATTGAATGTATTGGAATGCCACTGGCTAACATAACTATATAGGTTTCAGGTGTACAATTCTTTAACACATCACCCGTATATTGTACTGTGTGTTCCCCACCCTAAGTCAAATCTCCTTCCCTCACTGTTTATCTTCCCTTTTCCCTCTTCCACCTCCCCTCCCTGCCCTCCTAAGGCTCACCATACTGTTGTCTGCATCTACGCATTTTGTTTTATTTTCTCCTATTTCTTAAGGGGTAGTGCCATTCCATGTTCTGAAAACCGTACGATCCTGAAGCATTGAACATAACTGGATTGTCCGTCCTCACCATCTCACTTCCAGTCTGTTGTGGGTGAAATTGTGTTTCCTTGCGTGTTGAAGTCCTACATCCCAGAACCTGCAAATGTGGCCTTATTTGGAAATGGGGTGTTTGCAGATTACCAAGTTAAGATAAAGTCATCAGGGTGGAGCCCTAATCCAATATGATTGCATTTCCATAAAAGCATCAAGGCCGTTTGGTCAGAGAAAGAGATTATCACACATATAAAATGATGTATGAAGACGGGAATAACGGGGCCACAAGCCTAGGGACTACAGGATGCTGGGAGAAAGGTCTTTACCTAACATCTTGAGAGTGAGCATGACCCTCTTTGATTTCGGACTTCTGACCCCCAGAACTCTGATGGTAAATTTCCATTCTTTAAGCCACTTAGTTTATGGTTCTTTTTATAGAAAACCTAGCAAATTAGTCCAAAGTACCCCATCTCTTCTGGTTTGCTGCCAATATTTACTTTCTACAGTTCTGCATGATTTTATCACTTCCCCAGTGACCATGGGGCTGCAGTACCTCTCGTGAAGAGAGCATCACTGATTAGGGACTCATGATTATTTGTTGAAAATATGATAAATGACCAAATTAATTACCTAGCATGTTAAGAAAAATTACCTCATTCAAAACATTAAGAAAATAAACCACCTGTCATCAACCTGCTTTTCCAGTCTTATTAATTCTCACTTACATGTATTATACATTACAATCAAAGTTGGCTCTTAGAGGCACTTTAAAAACACTGAGTTTATGCACTTCACTAGAATATTCTTGTGTACCATGTGTTAGACTCTGTGATGTTCATTTTATACTGTTCTCTTCTCTTCTGCTAGCCTTTCCCTCCAAGTTTAACAGGTCATAAACCTACACACGTTATTTGTGGCCGGTTACCCCCAGCCACTTAGTGAACTCCCTCAGGGCTCTGGAGATTGGAATTTGAGGTTTTATCTCCTCTCTCTGAATCCCCAACCATTTTTGTGATTGGTTTTACATCATTTATAGTAGATTCTCCTTGGAATGTGGGTATCTGGAAATTAACTTTCTATCGACAATTAAATGATCCATGATTTGAGGTCTGGGGTTATCTTTTATTCAGATGAGTACCTCACTTACTACGAGTGAAAGCAATGCACAGAGTAGATGGTCAATACATATTTTGTATTAAATAAAATTATAAAAATTAATGAGACATACTTAACTGTGATGCTAAGACAATCTCCCCCCCCCCCTTTTATTCAGGAAAAATGAGGTGTGACGACTGAGGCAGAAATAGGAGTGAGGCGAGCCAAACAATGGGGCCACCTCTCCAAACCAGGAAAGGCAAGGACGGGGATTCTCCTCAGCAGCCTCCAATGGAATGCAGCCAAACCCCCACTCTGACCTTCCTCTGTAAAGCTCATTGTAGCATCATGGCCTCCAGAATTAATCTGTGTCGTGTTAAGCCACTAGTTTTGTGACGATTTGTTACCCAGCAATAGGAAATAAATACAGAACTGAAAGTACCACGGTTGGATACGCCAGTATTCCCCGCATAAGCGTTTTGAGATGCTACCGGGAAAAGGCTACTGTGGTCGGATACGTTAGCGAATGTAACACATTCCTCTTGGAGATTCATACTTACCCCACTTGGGGATGAGGAATTCAAATCAGCGTATTAGGCTCTGGAGGAGATTTAAAGCCAAGAATCTGTTTCACCCAGCACTTAGCAAAAATATTTGACCACATAACCACCCCCCAACACACATACACCCAACCCACATGAATACAGACCACAGATGACCTATTAACATCCCACAAAAATGCACTTGGGAAATTCTAATGCAAGCTCATAGAATACACTCAAATATTACAATCTCAGGTAGAATTTTCTAGTTCTCAAATTTGAGTTTCTCGGGATTCCTGTCACATTCATTGTGAGCATACCTACCAAAAAGGGTAATGAAGAGCATGTGACATTCTAAATAAAAAAAGTATTTTGACATTCAAAACCTCAGTGCTTTAGACATTTAAGAATTTTAATTAGTCAAGTTTTAAATATTAAATTGTCACGGTCTAGTGACAGCATCAAGGATGTCTTCTCTGATTTAGCTACTTATTTAGGGAGCTTCTTAGATGCTCATAAAATGATTTTCCACCCATGTGTTCCTTTTGCTTTTCTAGAATGTATTGGGCACAGACAAATGGCAATGAGCTGGGAGAGAATGTGTCCGTCCCCAAGTGAGGGAAATTAAAAGCTTCAGATGTTGTACAGGGTGGGCAAAAGTAGGATTATAGCTGTTCATATGAAAAATAATACATTAATTATTAAATCATACTGTGAGAGTAAACTCTGCGTTTCATGTATTCACAACTCGAAACCTACTCTGCCCAACCCTGTATTTAACCTCATGAGATCCTTTACGCAACTTGAACTACAGTATCCCAGTTTTTCCAGAGCTGAATTTCCTGATTCTAAATCATCACAGAGCACACTGCAAAAGCAGGATTTTATCTAGTAAGGTTGGTATCTTATTATTCTTAAGACTTGTTAGCAGCAGATGTGTTTTCTCTAATTCCTAGTTCCTATATTATATGATTGTTGATTGATTTGTTTATTTCATTTGATTGCTGTTTACAGATTTATTATTATCTGCAAGTTGCTAAGGTTCCAGGGGTGAGGGTGAAAAAATCAACACAGAGCTACGCTTGCCTTCATAAATGTTATGGTCTACGGGGGTGAAGGAGCAGGTATTAATCTATCATTAAATGAATAAGTCTATTGGGCAAGCCACAGGATCAACTGCTGCTTGTAATATAATTACATCAGCCTCCATGCAAGTATAAGCTTGTCTCTAAAACTTCGATCCGACTCAGGACCAAAATCAAGCAGCCTCTGTCAGAGAATGTTTATTAATAGACACAACCTTGCTTAATTCAACACAGGGAACCTGCTTAGATTCCCTATCATAAAATGTATCAGGTCTGCTCACATTTTTCAGAATTTACGTTTTAAAACAATCATTCACAGTGGGCTCATGGGAGGAACACACATAACAAAGCGCATTGTATACTTCTGGATAATCACCCAACCTGGGCTGGGATTATGATAAAGAGAAGGAGGCAACAGCTTGGGTCCAAAATATAAAGGGAATAAAGATAAATAATATTGCTACACTATATTTTAAAAATCAAAATTAATGCAGAACTGCATGATGAATAAAATGTAAATATTTTAAGTAAGGATGGAGTCATTATCACAGATATTTCCTCTGCCTGGGACTCCTCTGGCATCTGTTCTCTACAACTGCAACCCCTTCTCTTGGTTCCTGCAGCCCAGGAGTGATGACTGCTCTCCGCCATGGCCACGAGGCTTTCCCATCCATCCTGAGTTCCCATAGCACTGCCCACATCATTGTAAATAAACATTTTATTTAACTCACCTTCAGTATCCTATTTGAATGGGTTAAACTTTCCTGCTGGGACCCAACAGCCTTAATATCCAAAATTTATAAGAAACTTATAAAACTCAACACCACCACCCCCCAAGCAATCCATCTAAGAAATAGGTAAAAGACCTAATAGACACTTCTCCAAGGAAGACATACAGATGGCTGATAGACGTATGAAAAGATGCTGAATGTCACTAGCATCAGAGAAATACAAATTAAAACCACAATGAGATAATCAGAATGGCTATTATCAATAAATTAACAAACAACAAGTGTTGGCAAGGATCTGGAGAAAATGGAACCTTCATGCACGGTTAATGGCAATACAGATTGATACAGCAGCAGTGTCCAAGTCTACATTTTGCAATTGAGTACATTCAGTATGGTTAGACCTTGACCCCAAAGCAATGCCTCTTTATAATTTCTCAAGTATTGGTCTGGCGATTTTACCCTCATAAGACATGCCCCAGTCCAAATTTGACAACTTGTTTGTCACATGTATGGTGAGACACTTTTGATTTTTTTTTAAGTCTACACAAACTACATGCAGAATTAATGACATTGAAAAAGTTTTGCAAACATATATTGAATTTAGATGAGATGGAGCATTTTATTTTATAATTCAGGTGTCCAATCAGAATTTATTATAATTACTAGGTTAACTTGAACAAAAACTATTCTTTTTGTTTTTTAAATCAAACCAGTTATTAGCTCAATGTTGTGATTTTCTAATGTGCTCTGGGCTCCTGAACTCAAAAGAATGATTCATATGATTGTGTCAGTTCCCATCTTGCAAAACATGTTTTGGTCACAGCATTACCAACAGAAACAATGTTCAAAGCAGCTTGTATGTACTGACATAAAATATTGGTCTAACAGCATACTTCTTTTTCATCAGGGTCATAAAATTTGGATAACCTAATTTTTTTGTATATTAGTTATGTGGTAATAATTCAGACATTGTTATACTAATTTTACTTGTTTATTAACTTTTAGTGAATGTTTCAACTTTTAATTCGTAAGTATGCATTTTTAAAGCAATTGTATATAATTTTCTTTTTTTATTTTGTTCATTTTAGAGAGGAGACACAGAATGAGAGAGAAAGAGAGAAAGGGGGGAGGAGGAGCTGGAAGCATCAACTCCCGTATGTGCCTTGACCAGACCAGTGCAGGGTTTTGAACTGGCGACCTCAGTGTTCCCAGGTCGACACTTTATCCACTGCGCCACCACAGGTCAGGCAACTATGCATTTTTAATTTCAAATTATTTATTATAAGGAAATAAGCTATTTTATTTTATACTAATAGACTAATAATATGAGAGGGAATAATAGAAAACCAGTATTTAAATATATTTGTAAAAAAGTATTAATTTTTATACAAATATAAGAAAAAGTTAATAAGAATGATAACAAACATCTTCTTATGAATAAAACAAGGCAGGGAGTATTGTAATAACAATGTAAGGTCTACCTTCAATTGGATGATTTGGCTTATGAATCTGAGATCTTTGGGACAGTGCTATATAAACGGAAATTAGTAGAAGACCTGTGATGTCCTAATTACAAAATAAATTCTACTTATTCCCATCCAACCACACTTCTCTTCCTTTCCTTCTCATCTAATACAGATCATAATATATTTGCGTTTATATTGGGGAGAGGAGAAGAGGGAACCGTCACTTACTGAGCTCTGTTTTTATATTCTTGGTCACTTTTAACTATCAAAAATTTCAAAGTTTCATGAAAGACACAAATGTTGACATTAATTTCTATGTATTGTGCTATTGTACTTTATAAAATTAAATGTTCTGGATCTTCTAATTGGGTCAAAATTTGATCTACTTATATTATTGCTTCAGTTTTGCAGATTTATAATATAAATTCACACTAAATTTGAGTCCTGAGCCTTTAAAAGTATGCAAACAACTCAAATTCCAAATTCTATTGCAATAAAATCAGTTTAGAGTGCACAGCCAAAATAAAAAAAAAAGAAAAGAAAAGAAAAAGGAGGGACACAAATGATATTATTTTCTTTTAAGACAGATCAGTCAAGATGCAATGAAATCAATCCACTTCCAGCCACCTCAGAGCATTGCACTAAACACAAACACTTTTTCGTGTGTTCCCGAGCTTTCATTGGAAAAAGCAACAGCAGTTTAATTAAATGTAGATTGAAACTCCCATCCACCGAATGAAACCCGTGTGATGATAGATGTAAGTAGCTTTCTAGCTCTAAGACTACACACTTAATCCAGCCATGTTTTTCAGCTGCCAGAAATTAAATAAATAAGTAAATCCCGGTACTTAGCATTTACTTGATGCCTTGCTTTTCAAAGACTGAAATGGCAAGTCTGATGAAGAAAGACATAGCTAAATACATCACGATTGAGAAGCCTCCAGCTATTAGAGCCCCCCTGCACACACACACACACACTGTTCCCTGGGAGATTAGCAAAGGCGCCATGCCCATGTTCAGACTCACCAGGATCAGTATAATAGAGAGTCTTTCGGCTATTACTTCACTGCCCATATATTTTAAATGTAAATTAGAACATCCACTGAAATGGTTTTAAAAGAAAATTCATAAGATCAATTTCACAGGCCAAAGGAGAGCTAACTAATAATAGGGATATTCAAACAACAGAGTAAATAAAAGAGCAAGGGTATCAGGCAGTTCCCCCCCCCCAAAATTACAAATTCTGGGTGACCTAAAGTCCATTTGCATGTGGCACCGAGCTGCTGGTGTAATGTTTTGTTTTTTCCTTCAGTGGTTTTAGGGCTCCGCTGAAAGTCAGACCTGTGTAGTTTATGGAAAGACTTCCATTATGTGTGCCTTCACTTGAAATTTTTATTAGCATAACATCAAGTGTTACAAATAATCACCTTGATGTCCTGTACTCACTGCATGCAATCTTTGTCAGACTGTGGTTCAGAGTTCCCATGATCTATGACCGGAGTTCCTGGGTGTGTCGCTGGAACCCCTAATGAGAATGGCCAGAGCACAGATACCTTCTGATCAATTTCCCTAACATCAGTTTGTAAAAGATTAGAAAGAAGGCATAGATTTTGGGATCCTGTGTATCTGGGTTTGAATCTTGATTGTACCATTCATACGTCTCATGTTTGGACAAGTGACTTTAATACCACTGAGCCTTTCTCATCTGTAAATATGAGGCTAGTGGTACCTAAACCACAGGGCTGTTGTGAGGATTAAATTGAATCACACACGTAGATAGTCCAGTGCTGTGGAGGTAGCTGTTTTTATAAGTAGCTTCAGATTTTGTTTTCGTCTGCTTACACATCTCTCCTTTTCTTCCAATCAACCCTCCACCCTATTCATTTCTCTTTTGTCCTTTTCCATCTGCATCTTGTGGTCCACAGGACAAAGGAGAACAGAGTCCTCCATGTTTCGACTCAATCCTCCTTGTCGGTATCAGCTCTCATTAGTGCCCCCACAGACACCCTGGGACTCGCTTTGTCCACGCCTTTGCATGTGCTGCTCTCTCCAATGCACGAACAAATTTCTAGTTCACTGTTTAGGACTAAACTTAACTGTCATGCCTGACCTGTGGTGGCACAGTTATTGAAACGTCAACCTAGAATGTTGAGGTCGCCAGTTTGAAAACCCGGGCTTGCCTGGTCAAGGCACATATGGGAGTTGATGCTTCTTGCACCTCGCCCCTTCTCTTTCTTTCTCTGTCCTCTCTAAAATAAATAAATATAATCTTAAACTTAACTATCACCTCCTCTTTTCCACATTAAGTCTCTCTTTTCTCTGTACTCTTACTGACCCCTACAGCAGTGCTCTCCTTACAGATTATTACTGCCTACATGTTATGTATTCCACCAGATGACCCAGCTGAAGACAAAGCACAAGTATCTCCAGATTTTTCTTATTTTCATTTCTCTATTCTTGTCCTAATGCAATGACAGCCAAACAACAGGAGTTTAGTAATGTTTGTTGAATAGTGTCCTGGGTATCTGTAAAACTGGAATGGGAAACAGCCGTATTATTCAGTTAAGTACACCATCATTTAGCTTGGTGGCTGTAGTTATCGACACTGTATTTTATAAATGAAAGTTGTTGAGAGAGTAGATCTTAAAAGTTCTCATTATCACAAGAAAAAAAATTATAGCTAACTGCGGTAATGGATGTGAACTAGACTTACTGTGATGATCATTTTGCAATATATACACATATTGGATCATGTTGTAACACTTGAAAACGATATAATGTTATATGTCAATTATATCTCAAAAAACATCCTTTTTGCCCACCCCCAAATTCAATGTACCATGCAGAAACAAGACAATCCTTGCCCTTTAGATATAAATGTCTTAAAGGAGAGATGAACATGTGAACAGATAATTGCAATAAAGCATGTAGTGAAAGGGACTCTTGTAGGAGCTCAGGGAAGGATCATTTATTTCAATAGAATAAAGTTAAAGAAGGCATTCTAAAAGAGTTGAAACCTATGCTTCAAAAGAACATCTCTAGAACCTTATCATTATTATTTACTTAAAAATTTTATAAGTACAGCAATTTCCAAACATACAGTCAAGCAAGATGTGCATGACCTTTTCTGGATAGCATAAGCAAGTACATACAGATTATTCATCTTGGGTAATAATTTTAAATAATTTATATTAACATATTCTTAGCATTAAAATTAAATTGACTATACCTATATTATTGACAATTCAAAAGACTCTATAGAATGTTAGAGTCACTCTATATCAGCACAAAATTAACTCTTGATACATTAAGGAAATGGTTATTTAAAGATTTCTTCAATTCTCTGTAAGTAAATATTTACTGAAACATCTAGAATTTTGCCATACAATCTATAGGGCTACATAGTTGATACTCAAAAGGCCAGTTGCTATTATAAATAACATAATATACTTACACTTATTTCCTCTGTTCCTTCCTTTTCTCCAATTAAGCATCCAACTCTACAGGACTTGGTGCACAGGGCAGGAAGAATTTCTGGGAAAATCAGAGATGACTAGTTCATTAACTTTTTTCAAATCCTTTTGGTTTTTTTTTATTTAGTTGATACCAAATTAGTAGACTGAAAGACTTTAAATTAGACACTCAGATGGTGAATAAGCCAGATGAGGTGGCCATTATGAATCACACTTCAGTCTTTTTGTTCATGTAATTCTTGGTGGGTTAGCAATTCTGAGAACTCATTCATACTGAAATGTCATTCATATACAAAGAAGACTTAACTTCTAACCATTTTTCTTAGCATTTTTTTTCTATCAAATCTATTCAGCAGATTATCATAATTTATCTTACTTTGGAAATTATATTTCTTTAAAAAATTTTTATAGCAGATTACACAGAAAATCTTAGTCTACAACCCCATTACAAATATCTCTAAGAATATTGAGAAATACATGAAATTTAAGTTTAAACATTAGTAACAATATCTTTTATATTTTGGAGTGTATGTATTATGGATTATACATATTTCATTCTTGCATATATGTATTAGTGATATGTGCTATGGATAAATTATTCACCAAGTGAGAACAAGTCACGTTAAAATTAAATGAAGGAGCCTGAGCAGGCGGTGGCGCAGTGGATAGAGCGTCAGACTGGGATGCGGAGAACCTAGGTTTGAGACCCGAGGTCGCCAGCTTGAGCGCAGGCTCATCTGCCTTGAGTGAGCACCAGCTTGAACCCAAAGTCGCTGGCTCCAGCAAGGGGTTGCTCGGTCTGCTGAAGGCCCGCGGTCAAGGCACATGTGAGAAAGCAATCAATGAACAACTAAGATGTCGCAACAGCAACAAAAAACTGATGATTGATGCTTCTCACCTCTCTCTATTCCTGTCTGTCTGTCCCTGTCTATCCCTCTCTCTGACTCTCTCTCTCTCTGTCCTTGTAAAATAAATAAATAAACGAAGGAAAGTATTGATGACTATGAAGAGTTCATTAATAGCTGCAAACTGGCTTCCTCTTACTCTCAGAGAACTGACATTGCTACATATAATAAATGTGACATGCTTACCAGCATGCTGCAAAATTCATCAGAAATAAGAATTATCTATATGGTTATAGAGCAAATGAAAACATTGACTGTCACACAGAAATGGACTTATTTCTGTCACCCCTGCCAAAAACAACAGCAGCGCGAGTGAAGCGTGAATGCGGAGAAGCCTAGGGCGCCTGCTTCTGCGGCTTTGTTCCAGGGCCCCTGGCAGACGTAGGTACCGGAGGCTCTACAATCACAACGACAGCTCCCAGGAGCAGCTGTGCACGGAGAGAAGTTCCAGTTCTGAGTGAATACCAAAAGAACCCTTCTAAAAAAAAGCCAGGATGAAATAGCAGCACTCTCTCTATACTCTCATTTTCATGAAAATGAAGACAGTAATTGAAAAGTACACAGTAGCGGGCTTTGATTCTCCTTTCTATCTTAATCTGCTTCTGGAGAAGGGATGTGTATGCTCTCGCCTTTGTGCGCGTGCATGTTCTTCAAAATCCAATAATGCGAAAATAATTTAAGTTTTGTAAAATGTTTTACATAAGCCATGTATTCCTAAAATTTATAAATCACAACGACATATAAAAGAGACATAGGGGGAAATGACCACAGTTTTTAGTTTCTTTTGTTTTTGAATTTGTATTTCGTATTTGTGTTTGTTTAGATGTGTAACTGTTTATGCATTAATCACTTCCAAGGTGAGGGGAATGCAGGCTAAGTTTCATGCCTGTCTTTAACAAAAAAGCTTTATAACCTAGATGAGAGTATTTTAGAGCAAAGGTGAAAAATAGTTTAAATCCATTGCTTTAAGATCTTCAAGGAATGTTAAAGCCACAAATTGATAGATGAGAGTTTTATGTTCATATTGAAAAACCGTACTGTTTCCATGCACAAAAAGCAAACACACACTTATAGTTTATTCTTCAGTATGATAACTGCTATCTCCAAATACAAAGATCATTCAAAAACCAGCTACTAAAACAATTACTTAAAGATTTAGTACTGAGATTATATTTTGCCTCATGATACTATGTTTTTCTGAGTGACTTGTTAATAAATTTATTTTATTTTGATTGTAAAAACAGTGCTGAGCTGATGGTGTTAGGGTTTTGCAAAAGAGTTTATTCTGTTGTAGCAATAAATACTTTTCCTTGATAATTTTAAAGCTATAATATATTATTTTTCTTTTGATTATCTGACCTGCTAGTTTGTTCTGTAAAGTAAGAAAATTAATACCAAGGATATTTATGTAATTCTAGAAAAGCCTTGATGATATCCATCTATAAACAGAGAAATGCAAATGACAAAAAAGATCTTTTGGAATTCGTATTGTTTTAAAGATTATTCAAACAAGTGCAGAGAAGTTAAGCAAAGTCATCCATACTTGTACAACTGAGTATGAATTCAACTCACAGAATTTTGATTCTGATTGGTCCTCTTGGTCTTAAGAGACAGCTTTACAAAAAAAAAGTGTTTTGTTTAACATGTTCCTAAAATGAGGTTCCTAGGATGTGTGTTTTCTGGGTGGTTTTGGAGGAGAAAGAGCTAGGCAGCCAAGTCAGGTAGTTTGGGCGTGGGTCTGATGAATAAAAGGCTGCTTAGTTATGATCCCAGAGAAAATCATTTCTGGGGGAGGAAAGCATAATGGATTTGGATGGGTACATTTATTCATTTGATAACTATTGAGCGTCTACTGTTTCATACAAACTGTTCTCTTGTCCTGGAATATAATGGTCTTGTCCTCCTGGGGAGAAGAACACAGTTTTTATAGTATGTTCAAAGTGATAACTTCTATAAGAAGAATGACAAGAAGTAGATAGGTTGTAATTTAAAATAGATGGTCAGGGAAAGTGGTATGGGCTGAATGGAGAGCCCTCCAAATTCATATATTAAAGTCCTAACTCCTAGTGACTTATGTGACTTTACTTGGAGAGAACATCTTTACAGAGGGAATCAAATACAATTAAGATAGTTAGGGTGGGCCCTAATCTAATATAACATGAAAAGGAGGAACTGGGCCCCAGAAACAGACAGAAGAGGATGTGAAGATAAATGGAAAGACCATGTGAACATGAAGATGGTCATTTCCCAGCCGAGGAGAAAGTCCTCGGACAGATATTTCATCCCCAAACTCAGACAGAACCAACCCTGCTGACACCTTGACTTCAGATGTCCAGCCTCTGGAACTGTGAGACAATGCCTGTCTTATTGTTTAAGTCACCCACTTTGTGACACTTTGTTACAACAACCGTAGTGATGAATACAGAAAGTTTCACTGTACAGGCAGCACTTAAGTGAAGACTTGAAAGTGATGAGAGTTGGTTATGGAGCTATTATAGAGAACAGTGCTCTGGGCAGAGCACAGCCAAGGCCAAGGTCTCAGTCAGAAGTGTGCTTGCTCTGTTCATGGAAGAGCATGAAGGTTAGTGCGGCCTGAGAGAGTGAGCGAATGGCAGAGTCAGTAGTAAGAGAGATCAGAAAGACAAGAAGTGTTGGGTAGGCCCCGATTCCATAGGACCTGCAGGCCCTTATATATAGTTTTAAGATTTTTGATTTTACTAAAAGTGAGGTAGGAACCTACTGGAGGGTTTTGAGCAAAGGAGTGATATATTTTTACTTAACAAGATCATTTGCTACAGTGTAAAGGGCAAATTCCATAAGGACCAGGGCACATGGAAGCAGGGACACCATTTTGCAGGCTGTGGCTATTTCTTAAGCAAGAGATAGGTGATGGTAGCTTGCACCAGGTTCACAAGCGTGAGAACTATTTTGATGGGAGAGGAAATAAGATTGTTTGATCGTTTAGATGTGGAATGCGAGGAGAGAGAAGTCAAGAATAACTCATAATTTTTTATCTTGAGAAGTGAAAAAAATGAAATTGTCATCAATGTTGGTGAGCATGACTGAGAGAAAGCCAGGTACATGAGGAAAATCAGGGATCGAGATTAACTTACTATTGCCAGTCATGCTTTGTAACATGGTCTAAAATTGAATGGATTTAAAACACTCACATTTTCTCACTCACTGGACTGAATTGGCCGGGATCACCTAATAGGAACTGAGCTGGCCCAGGTATGGCTACAGGCTACAGGTTGGGTCACAGCTGCTCCACTGGTCCATCTCTGGTGGACCAGAAGGACAACGAGGGCATGTTCTCTCAATTTTCTTTAAACCCTTGGCCCAGAACTTACACATTGCCATTTACTACCATGTTCAATTAATCACTGCACATCATCTACTCAAGTTCAAAATCAAGGATCTCTTCCTAGATGGTCAAAAACAAGGGATAGTATGAGTGTGGAGTTCATAGGAATAAACTGCAGTCTCCCAATAGAGATAGAAACTGAGATGCCATCAGTGTACAAATGACAATTTAACACTAAGAGGTTAGGTGAGATTATTAGATAAGAGTGTGTAATGGAGAAGGGTTCAAGATCTGAGTATCGTGGAACTCAAAATTGATATATTTAGGATGATAGGGGAAAAAAGTTTCTGCAAAAGAGGTCAGATGAAAATATGGCAAATGTCATGTCCTGAAAGGCAAGTGAAGAAAGTATACTAACAGGGAGAAGGTGACTGACTCTATCAAACACTGTCTACTGGACTCGACAGTGTGGGACTCTGTTCTTGGTGACACTGAGGAGAGTAGTAAGGTAAAGCTTTTCTTGGACTGATTTTAAGACAGAATAGAAAAAAAAGAGATTTGATACAAAGAATACAAATATTTTCAAGCAATTGTACTATTAAGAGGAGCAATGAGCCTGACCAGGCAGTGGCACAGTGGATAGACTGTTGGACTGGAACGTGGAGGACCCAAGTTTGAAACCCCAAGGTCACCAGCTTGAGTGTGGGCTCATCTGGTTTGAGCAAGGCTCATCAGCTTGAGCCCAAGGTCGCTGGCTTAAGCAAGGGGTCATTCGGTCTGCTGTAGCCCCCCGGTCAAGGCACATATGAGAAATCAATCAATGAACAACTAAGGAACCATAACAAAGAATTGATGTTTCTCATCTCTCTCCCTTTCTGTCTGTCTGTTCCTATCTGTCCCTCCCTCTTACTCTCTCTGTCCCTGACCCCCCCCCCAAAAAAAAGGAGCAATGAAATTGGAGGATTAGGCAAAGGGTGAAGTTGGTTTAAGAGGTATTTTGGGGGAGAATAAAAGCATTTCTGTTTAGAGACGGAAGTGATCCAGAGCAGAGGGACATTGCTAAAATTCGTGGTAAAGTGAAGGGGGAATAATTGCAAGAACAATGACCTTGACTCAAGGAGAAGGGTTAGAATGCAGTGTTCAACTTGACTCTAGAGACACATAAAAGTTTGTTTATAGCAGTGTTTCTCCACCTGGAGAAATCACCCCAGGGGTCATTTGACAATGTCTGGAGACATTTTTAGGTTATTGCAATTAGAGGGAGCTACTGAAATTTAGTGAATAGAGGTCAGAGATGTTGTTAAGCATCCCACAATACAAAGAACAGTTTCCCTACAGTAAGAGTGACCTAGCCCAATATGTCAGTAAGTGTGATGAGGTGGAGAAGTTTTGATCTACAGTAACATAAAAAAGAGAGACAGTATATGGGCACTGATATTGGTGGGAATTTAGATGTGGTGAGAAGAGCTTGAGAAATGCTTCTTCTCATTGTGTGGTAGTTTACTTTATGACAACTTAACTAGGTCTCAATGACAAGCTGTTTGGTCAAACAATCAAATATTGCTGGAAGGTATTTTTTATACATAAATTAGTAGACTTTAGTAAAGCAGACTCCTCTACAAATATGGGTAAGCTTCATCCAAACAGTGGAAGGCTGAAGAGCCAAAATCAAAGTTTCCCAAAGGGAAAGAAATTCTTCCCAACAGTGCAACACAGAAATCCTCTCTGAGTTTCCAGTTTACAGATTTTGCACCTCCTGCAAACTCCAACAGTTGCATAAACCAATGCCTTAAAATTAATCCTATCTATCTATCTATCTATCTATCACCTATCTATCATTTATCTATTTCTGTCTATAGATAGATAGATATAGATGATATAGATATAGAAAAAGATGATATAAATAATGTGTGTCTGAATGTATATAATATTATATATTTATATAATTATATATATAAAATGTTATACTATTCCATAAATATATTTAATGTATTATACACACACATACATAAATTTTTTTCTGATTCTCTAATAAATATTACCCATTTATCTATTGCTTTTTTTTTTTCCAGAGACATGGGAAGCAAAATCTTCAGATAAAACTGAGCATAATGGAGAAATATTGAAGATTTGAGGTGAGAATAAAGAATGAACAAGGGGAAGGTAATTTGATTGGCTGAGTTAGGTGCCTGGTGAATACAGTTAAAATTATTTAGTCTGCATGAATGGGTCTTTTAATGTAGTCCTATCTGGCCTTGGTGGGGACAGACATAGATTGCTCACATGCACCAGGGCTGGGTGGAGTGAATGGAAAAACGGCTCTGTTGCTTTTCCTAGAGAAGTGGAGTGAAAAAGGAGAAGGGTTTTGAGGACATTGTAAGGGAACGATTATAAAAGATCGAACTGTGCAATTTCCTCTGGGTAAAAGGGAGTCAGGACAAGAAGTAGTGAGAAACAGTGCAAAGGTAAGTCTTTCAAAGCAATGCAGGTCTTAGTGGGTGGAAGGATTGTGTTTTAGGAGCATGTTCTAGAACAATAAGAGGAGCTGGAGAGATCATGTGATGCTTGAAGTTAAGATTATGGGGAGTTCATAGTTACCAGTAAGGAAAAAATCTAGGATGTGACAGTGGAAGGGAGGAGCTAAATTAGTGAGGAATATTCAAAAGATAGTCAAAGCACCCAGTGGCTCATTTTAGGAGAACACTGAAATCACTAAGAGTGATGAATGTAGTGTTAAAGAGAAGGTCAGTAAGCTAGGAGAAAAACTTCCAAGAAGAAGAGTTAGCTGAAGGTTAGTAGGCTGCTGACAACTCGGACTAGTAGGAGGTGGTCTGTGGTCTGACTATGTTAGATTCCAAGCCAGGACCTTTTAGGGAAGAAAGAGAAAATTGTCTCCATATAACAAGGAGGAGAAACAGAGTCCCACCATGAGACCTATTAGTCTGACACTTGAAGGAGGAAAACAGCCACCACTCAGAAGGGCAAACAGGAAGAACAGAGCACCAACATTTGATCAAACCATGGAGCAAATAAACCTTTCTGCCAGATATATTGAGGAAAGTGAAAAAATAAAATTAATTGACAAGCCTGGGTCACTATCTGTCCATCTCTGGCTAATTACTGTGTTCAATAGGGTAGGGTATAGAAATTGGCGATATTTGCAAACACCACAGTCCTCTTGAAAGAGTTAAACATTAAAAAGAAAGGAAAGAGAGACAGTACAATTAAAGCAGGCTAAAGAAATAAGACTCAAACGAGCTTGTTTCCAAGAAAAGGTTTAAAATAATACAACCTAGTTTATAGCACTGTTTCAAATGTAAAAATATTTGTTACATCAAATTGGTAATAATACATCATTTTGTTGCTTGGGAATTTGGGGATAGGAAAGAAAGAAGTGAGCCAACTTATCAAGAAAATTAAAAACCCTGAATCTAAAATCCATCAATCCTAAGTGTACCTTGGATTTCTCTTTTTATTCTTTTCTAATTGACACACCGCTGTACTATATTACTTTTAAATTGGTAGAGTTCATCACTGTAGACATATTCTGAAAGGTGGTTCTTTTTTTATTATGGAAATAGTAAGTTCAGAGGAAGTATTTTTATAAAGTAGGTAGTTGGGCTTGCTCCAAATCTGTATTGCAGATTAAGTAAAACAGAGTTTAAATTCATTCAGTGGATACTTGAGAAACAAAATGGATGGTTGTGCTGGGTTATTGTCACTTTCCCTAAGAACTGAGGGTCTAATTCCACCTTATGATTATTCACCTTCCCAGTTCACTTGAATATGCACTCTGAGCTTTCAGTAATCAGATTTTCAATAGGAAAGAGGCAAATTGGAAGAGATAGAAAATCAAAGTGGCTGTCTATTAATACAATTCAGAATTCAAATACCAAGTCTGAACAGGTCCGTGATGGGAGAAAAGAAAAATTAATGAAAGATGACAGCTCATTGACCTGAGACAGAAATCTTAGTATGCATCAAAGAAAACCATATTTTTAAATGTTTTTTTCACCAGAAGTCTTACATTTGAGTGTAGTTTAAATTCTAATTCAACTAACTAGTTAATTTAGAGCAAGCCACTTACCATCTTTTGGCCAACTTGTAAACTGACATAAAACATTAATTATTACAATTATTATGACACTCTATATCACAATGATATATGTACATAATATATATGCATATAATATACATTTATATACATATGTTTTATATATATATATATATATATAATATGAGCTAGAGATATTTTAATTATGGTCTCTGTTTTGCTTGTAGTTGTGTAGGCTTAGACAGCATGTCTGACCTCTTTGAACCTCTGAATTTAGTTTCCTCATTTGTACCTTTGCAGAGTTATTTTGAAGGTTACATACAATTTTACATTGTTTCTTTCACATGTAAGTACCTAAAATAAAAAATTACTAGTATAATATGTTCTCATCCTGTTTTATATTCCTCAGCATGAAATGTTATCCTACATTTTGAAGATCTGGAATTATCTAAACCTTCCATTCTTTATTTAGGTTCTAAAACCAAAAGAGGAATGATATCATGTACATTTCTAGTACCGGGGTCTGAATCATTACCTCCATACTGCTAGCCCTGGGTGCAATAGAGACCTTAAACTTACTGGGAAAAGTGCTACTCAAAGTAGAAATGAGTCATATCAAGTACTTCTCAGGCAGAGTGTGCTATGAGAATGAATGGTTATACTTCAACAGCAATCGATCACGAGGCTTGAGGGAGCGTGCTACTATAACATCAGTGATTTTTCTAAGCAGATCTGATCACCTGTGAACTGTGAAAGAGACCATCTTTAACTTTGATACCACCATTTCTGGCAGAGAAATGGGAAAGGATTCTGTGATCTCATATTAGGTTCTTTTATAATTAGATGATATTGGCAGAAATACAGAAATTGGCTTGGTAAGCAACTGCCAAGCTCACGGCAATACATTTAAATAAATGATAATAGACTTAAAAATAAATATAAACATTATTGTGTAATTAAAGAATTTTATTCTGATGTAATTTTAATATACTGTTGTGTTTTACTTTAATGTAATTCCCATTGCATTTTTGTGTAGCTTTTGTAGCATTTGACTATTATATAATTGACACACAGTAAAATTAACCATTTGAAGTTTATAATTTAATAATTTTTAGTGTATTCATAGAGTGGTACAAGCATCACCCAATCTAATTTTGAAACATTTCTATCAACTGCAAAGTAAACTCCATTTCATTGGTATTCACTCCATAATTCTCTTCTCCCACTGCCTTTACCCTAAGAACTAGGCTATTATCTGATAGATTGGCCTCTTCTAAACATTTTATATAATTGGAACCATAAATATGTGGCCCTTTATAATTGACTTCTTTCACTTAACATTTCCAAGGTTTATTTATATTATAGCATGTATCAATATTTTATTCTTTTTTATTGTTAAATATATTATTTGTTAGTTTTATTGTTAAATAACATTCTATCATATGGATATGCCATATTTTATTTATCCATTCATTAAAGAACTTTTACTTGTTGCTATTTTGGATAATGCTACTAGAAACATTTATGTACACATTTTCGTGTGCTCACGTTTTCTTGGATACATACCTAGTATGAAAATACTGGGTCAGGTGACTTGGTAAACATTTTGAGGAAATGCAAAAATATTTCCAAAATGGCTGCGCCATTTTATATTTTTACCAGCAGCAAATGAAGAGTCAAGTTTCTTCATATCTTTGTCAACATGTTATTTTCTGTCTCTTTGATTATAGCCTCTTATTAGGTATAAATTAAAATCTCATTATAATTTTGAGTAATATTTCCATAATAACTAAAGATTTTGAATTTTTTAAATTTGGTTATTGTCCATTTATAAATCATCCTTAGAGGCATCTTTACTCAAGCTCTTTACCCACTTTACATTGGATTGTCTTTTTATTGTTGATTTTAAAGTTCTTTATATACTGTAGATGTATATAATAAGTCCATCATCAGATATACGATTTTCTAATACATGTTTTCTTCCATTCTTTGGGTCATATTTTCACTTTCTTGTTGGTATTATTTGCAGCATAAGGTTTTAATTTCAATGTAGTCCAATTTATCTTTTGTTGTTATTGTGGCTTGTGCTTTTGGTATTAAAGTTAAGAAACCATACTTCAAAAATAAGGTATGAAGATTTATACCTACATATCCCCTAAGAGGTTATATTAGCAAAGGAATGTCTAAAAGCTCTTAAGCTCTACATTTTTCAATGTACAATATTTTTATTTTTAAAATATTATATAATTTTTTCTATTAGTAAACACAATATTTTATTTTATTTTTTTAAACTCACAATATTCTAAAAATAAAAATATTGTAAGTTTACTAATAGAAAAAAATTATATAATTGAACACCAATAAGAAGAATTAACAATAGAAATAGATCTATAGATTATTCAAATGTTGGCATAAAGAGACAAAACCAAAATAACTGTGTTTAATAAACAACTAAAAATTTCCCACTCTCTGGGATATTTAATCATATATTGCGAAAAATTTAAAAGAAGAAATAAACACATAAACTAAACAATATTTATAATTAATGTCATTGAATACATAACTTATTAAATTTATGAGATGTAGCCAACGCTAAGTTTAGAAATTTACTATTTAGTAAATAAATACTGAAAATAGTTCAATAATTTAAACTTGATTTGAATAAGTTAGGAAAAGAAATCTAACCTATATAATATAGAATGAAGCATATAAATAAAAGCAGAAATCAATAAAATAAAAAATAATATGCAATAAAGAAAAATTAGCAAAACAATTTGGTTTACTGAAAAAAATAATAAAAGTTGTAAACTGCTATCAAAACAAAACAATGGAAAGAAAACACAAATTACTATTATCAAGAATGAAAAAGAAGAGCTTAATATAGACATTAAGTTAAAAAATGAATATATGTTTTTAAATAATTAAAATCAATGATCTAATTAGAATGTAAATTGGACCTTGCCATTTTTTATTTCAAAAATCTTTCAAAATTTTCTGTTGCTCTATTCTGGATGAATATGGGGAAGTATGACTGGTTCCTTATCTATATACTCAGCTCATCTGCTGATAACAAACCTGTTATTCCCACTTTACGCTGAAGCCATACTGGCTACTGACTTTGTTCAGTTCTTCAGACATACAGAGGTTAACCAGAAATCTGGGTTTTCACAAATATTGGGTTAGACAAAGAATCTTTAAGTGGCCCTCTTACTTCTGAGAGCTCTTGGTAGCATGTTTTGTTATATTAATTTACCATGATATGCTTGCAATGAACTGTGTAATTTTTTCTTGAATTATGCAATTATTAGTGATTAAAATAGTCAATAAATACATAGCAGAAAAGAGAATAAAGCAACCCATAATCCAATCTTTAACAGAATTTTATATTGCATTTTTATATAATGCAATTTAATTTTCTACATTATTATATTTTTTATGAGTGTATAATATTTCATCATATGAATATATATTAAGTAATTGTGGGGTTTTTTGGTGGAAAATTGGTTTTGATCTTTTTTCTATTATGAGTAATGCTGTGATAAACATCTTTTTCTATAAAGCAGTTTCTGAATTTAGAATTAATTCCTTAGACTATATTTTCTAATTGAATAACTATTAGGTTAAAAATATGCACAATTTTGGAGTGATTACTATATACTGTCAAATGACTACCCAGAGAATAACGTTACTGCCCATCAATGTTACTTAAAAGAGTATAACAGTGCTCATTCCTTTAAACTCTTCCTAAGAATAGATTTTTAGCAATTCTTAGAATATTTTCTAATTGATTAATAGAAACTTTTTGAAAGAAAAAATTTTCTCTGTTTAATTGCAAGTAAATTTTATAGACTTTCAGGTTGATTTGCATTTTCTATGTATATACATATTTTAGTCATAATTCTATTACAAAAAGTGGTTTGATAACTTTCAGACCATTTGAAATTATCAGCAGTTAATTTACATAACCTATATGCATGTAACAGAAACTAATAAATATATGCCTTTAATAAGAGAAGGAAATATTTATTTTCCTTTGGAAGTACTTGAATTGACCTTCAAAACATTCATCAAGTAGTTTATAGAAACTAGCAATTTCTTAATTTTTTTGTTTTTTACTACTCCTGGCAAAGTACTACATTAGAAATATTTAAACCCAAAGTTCCTAAGGCATGCCTGCTCTGTATTGGAGAGAGGTTGCTGATAAAATTGTTAATTAGCAACTTATCAAAATATCCATGTCATTATGTATTGTAAAATACCCATGGGCCAAATATAAATTATTCACAAATTAACATAGGAAAAGCAAAAGCTAGATCAGCAAGTTGAAGGTCACATCTACCTGTTATACTAAAATGCTAATCAACCCCTTATGATTAAAAATGAATACAAATGGGTATAAGCATTTCTGAACAAAAAATTCTCATCATAATGTACTTAATTAGCTTAATAAAACTTGGAAATTTTTATGAAATTTATAAAGTGCAGTAACAATTCTTTTCTAAAAAACAAATTTTTTAGTGAAATCTAAACAATGCAGCTTAAACAGAAAGAATTTCAGTTAGGAATGAAAAATAGCACAGGCAGGAAAACTCAAGAATAATTAAGATCACTGTTCTAAACCTCTAACTCCTATGAAAAAATAAAATAATAAATCTTATTTCATTTGTATCATTTCTAAATAAAATTATAATATTAAAATTTTTATGTCAGACAGATAGAACACCATGAATGACATTGAGGAAACTTCACAAATCAATCTTTCATCAATAACAAACAAAACAAAGACATTGCTTTGATTTGTGAATGTTAACTTACATCTACTTGACAAACGACTGTCTGTAAAACAGTATAGACAATCTGTCATTCGTAGTTATTGTCTTTCAGTTTTCATTATGAATTAATTTTATTCTTACATGATGAAAAATCAGATTAATGTTCAACAATTGAACTTAAGTTTTCTGCCAATCGTAAGAACTTTATTGTCAAGTATGTCAGATCATTTTAAGTTATTAAATATCGACTAGAGATATCTATCTATCTATCTATCTATCTATCTATCTATCTATGTGTTAGCTCTTAAAACAGTATATAAAAAATTGTTTTTATAAAACTCACTTTACAGATGAGGAAACTGGGGCTAAGAGGAATTGATCATTTCATCAGAATTCCATAATTAGTGACAAGTGTTGCTGAGCCAGGTTTTTAACATCAAGAAAGAGCTTGGTCTTTTTCTAAGCCAACCCATTGACTCAAGGACCACTTTTTATTTTTACAACAAAATTTAATATGTTTGTAAAGTCCTCTGTTTATAAAGAAAGTCAGGAAATGACCTGGTCTCCTCCAGAAGCTTTCGTTCTACTGCTTTGCACTATGATAATTTTTTCTTTCTATTGCACAATCAGCTTTGGTCTAGTGCCCATCAGAGAAAGAAGGAAAGGCTTTGTAGTAAATTTCTAATATAATAATTTAATAGAATGTGAAGCAAAATGACCAACAATGGGGGAAAGTAATATACAAGGTAACAATATCAATAAAACACTTCTGTAAATAGTAGACAATGTTCAAAGATTTCAATAACCTGTTGATGAAATTGTATTTCTAAGAGAACAAGTCTCTGTTCCTGAGTATTATCAGAGTTTTAATGAGTAGTCATGATGTTAAAGCAATTTGTTTATACCCTGTTTATTTTTATTAAAAAAATTACTTAGCATCAGGAAATGTGCTGAGTCTTATGACAGCTAAGACATAGAGAAGTTTTGGAACACATTTGGGAAAAAGAAAACTCTGTAGAGAAAAAGCAGAAGAGGAAGAACTCGTGGGATTGGAGGCTATTACAAAGTAAGCAAGTCTGGTATCCAAGAAACACAGACAGAAAGGGGTCGTGGAGAGAAACCAGCCTTTCCAGAGAGACACTTGGCCCAAGACCATCAGAGGGTCAGATGGGGAGAACACATCATTTCAGAGCCTTTTTGTACTTTACAAAAGCCCTCTGGTTCAAGCATTCAAGATTGTTTTAGAGAGACCAACTCTAACTGGATTTCACAGGGAAGTTGACAGTCTTTATGTTCAATTGTTCATCTTCAGTTATACAATGCCGATAGACTGACTGCTACCTAACAAGCCTTGGGGAAGTCCAGAACCAGTGTCTGCTCCCTGCATAGCTATCATCAGAGCAGAGTGAATGTTATAAAGGTGAAAAGTGAGAGATTAAATTTTTAATGTTTCACTAAAGGTATCAATTATTATTTCTCAGAGTTTTATAAATATGTAAACAATTATTCTAAAATGTTGCTCTTTAAGTTCATGGTTGTAAACAAGAAATTGCTGTGTCTCATTCACAGACCACCTAATAAATCACTTTACATATGTGATATGTGTTTAAAAACTACTCTTGCACTTTGGGTGCAATTTTTGGTAATATTTTTATTTAATTTTAATTGAAATAGTTTAACTAAGTTCCATAGTTAATTTTTATTGAAGTCCCCAAATGGTTTTAAGACCAAGATTCACTGATATCTTTGGTGGCGACGGACCCTGAGAATTTCAAATAAGAGAGTGAAAATTGCTTTGAAAACTAACACACTATGCACAGTTAGATATTATTTGACTTGGTAATAATAAAAGGACTAGGGACAAACAAATCTTTGTATTTTGGTCTTTTCTAAAGAACTAAGCAGCTGTAATGGGTTGCACTGAGAACGAGAAGTAAAGAAAGAGCCAACTGTACCCCTCAAATGAGGAAAAATATGAAGCCACGTGTAGTTTTATTTCAGTATGTAGTACATGTCACTCTGTCTCTTGATCCACGTCATTGCCACTGGTAGTTTCCCCTACTTAGGCACACCAGTCCTCGACCTCTTTGCTTAGTTAACTTTTTAAATCTCAGTCTAGGCATCACTTAGGAATATGAGTCGATGAGATCTTTGTGGAACTTGAAAAGAAAACTGGGTTCCATGTCCAGTGTGTCATGCTTACAGCATAAAGATAGACAGACCAAGTGGGAAATTCTTAACAGAATAAATTCATGCAAATAAAGCATTACCCTGAGGCAGTAGTGACCATGGAAGTGTCATCCTTGTCTCCTTGCTCAAATTCCCTTTCCCATCCTCAAATTTTCAAAAATTCTGTGGAGGCCTGGTCACTTCCAGGGTCTGGGATGGGGTTTGAGCCACTCTTGTGTAGATTCCAGGGGACGGGGAAACCTCACCTGATAACTAGAAGGCATGAGCAGACCAGGTGAGTGTAGTTTGCTCTCAGGAGGTTGCATGGCAGATATGTAAGAGGCAGAGAAGAAAAGAAACAATCACTTTCATTTAGGATATTTTCAGTACATACAGGGATGTTATCAGGTGATTTCCAAGTCTTTCTCATCCATATACCTTACAGGGTCATAGATTCACCATGTTTTATGACTGTCAGGTCTTCTGGACTCTTAACACAACCCTCTTTTATGAATGTCAGACAAATTTATAGACAAAAGGATAAATAACACACCTAGAGATAGCATTTCATAGCTCTAGCAATCTTTCTGGAAAATTCAAAACTATAAAAACCTTTTCACAGTGTAGCAACAATTGCATCCAAGTGGTGACAGGGCTCATATAGTAAAATAGTGGCACATATAATCCAGTGAAAGTGTTTGGATCGGTCTTGGTCTCATTAGCTCCATTTTAGAAGAGATTCACAGAATGTCTGTGAAGAACAGTCCATGCATAAGTGAATTTTGTAGTTCTTTTATCCTCTGATAACTTCTAAAGGTCACCTTTGCCTTCCCAAGTGATTTATTGGTCCATAAAAGCCTTTTTATTTTCTTTTTGTTAATTTTAAGAAAAGTAATTTATTTAGGTGACATCATTTATCATCAAAGATGGAATAAGAAAACTTGATGGAGAAGTGAAAATATCACAATGTGTAGAATCTTATACTAAGGAGTTCAGAAAAGCCCAGTTTGCAAAATCTACTAAACGATCTGGTGGCAGGTTGTGGTTGGAAATTCCTCCTTCTGCTGGATTGCAGTTAGAAAGAAGTGTGGGTGAAAGACGGGGAGGAAACATGAAAGAGGACAGTGCCCATGGCTATTCAGTCATTAACAAGTCTTCAGCTCGCAGAAATGGACAACTCCTGTGGATTTTTATGAAATTTGAGACAGTTGGCAGAATTTAAAAAATTACGTTAAAAGAAAAGTTGGTTAAGGACTCTTATTCAACAGGTAGGGAGTAACCATGGTGGATCCAGCACTTGCTCTTTAAATCTCACACCTAAGGGAGTGTTTGTAACAGTGTAAAATTAACACATGCTATATTTATGCTAATAGCACTCACTAAAAGCCCCGAGAAACACCATTTGTAACCCCGGCATTGACCTTTGCCAATTATTCTCACAATAATCGTTTTGTGTATGGGCTCTGAAGTCGCAAGAGCAGAATTTCAATTCTGGCTTCGTTCCTCAATAACTGGATGACTCTGGACATCAGTTAACCTTTCTGTGCTTCTGTTACTTTACCTATGGGGATAATTATAGTATCTACCTCATCTGTAGGTAGAAAAATAATACTAATGTCTGTCTCATAGGGTTGAGACTTAAGATGATAAATGTAAAACATTTAGAACAGCATATACTTAACAAGGTCTTAATAATGTTACCTATCAATAGCTTTTCAATATCCTAAATTTACCCAGAAGCAAACTAAAGCTCAGAGAGAACCTGGGTATATGCCACTAATTATGCCACCAGAAGTGACAGGGCAGGGAATAAAATCCAGACCTACCTGATTACGAAGCACATTGTTTTTCCACATTGTAATATTATAGGTCTGCATATAGGTGAAAATAAAAGAACAAGCAGGTCATTAGTTTAATTTAAGGACAGGAAGGTTTATTACATTGGAATGATGAGCTTAAGATCCTGCAGTAAGCTTATTTGTGTTGGGGACTTGGTCTGTAGGAATGACTTAAGAAAATGCAATAAATGGGGGTACATTTTGAGGCTATTCAAAATTTTATTTTATTCTTAATTAGGGTTATGCAATATAGGATTATAGACAAAGATCTTAATATTCTGCACCTTAATTATCTAATTTAAAAATAAAAATAGCCTGACCTGTGGTGGCGCAGTGGATAAAGCGTCGACCTGGGAACACTGAGGTCGCCAGTTCAAAACCCTGCACTGGTCTGGTCAAGGCACATATGGGAGTTGAGCTTCCAGCTCCTCCCCCCTTTCTCTCTTTCTCTCTCTCTCTCTCTCACTCTGTGTCTCCTCTCTAAAATGAGTAAAATAAAAAAAAAATTAAAAAAATAAATAAATAAAAATAAAAATAGACAAAAATCACCCTTTAGCCCCTTTCACATTTAAATTTTTGACTCAGTTATATGCAATTAGCATTAGCTTTTTGTCTGATCTAAACTTCTGTCTTTCACATTTTAAATGAACCCTTGCCACCTTATTCATGGGTAAATATTTATCATGTTCTTACTAAGCCCATAGACTATTCTAACTATTATAAGAATTAAAGAGATAAATTAGGGTTAATCCTGCTCTCACAAATGCCACATTCTAGTAGGAATAATAAGGCACATGCACAAAATATTCAGCAGAAGGTAGAAAGCAATTCTTCCTCTTTGAACATATAAGTAAAATGCTACTGAAATTCAAATCTTGGAAGAAGTGAAGTCTGAGCAGGGTCTGGAATACGAAGGCACAGAAAAAGAGAAGAAACGGAGATATTTTGATCAAGTTTAGGGAACATGAAATTCATGAAGCAAAGCAAACAGCTTTGCTGAAGTGTCGAGGATGTGAACGGGGAAGAAGAAGTTAAGGTTCTACTTCTCAAAGGTGGACTGTTAGATAATCAGGGGCTTTGGGCTCAGGGTAAGTCACTGGGGGCAATAGGTAGTCATTGAAAGTTTTAAACAGAAGACTACCAGACCAGAGCTGTATTTTAGAGGAATCTGACAGCAGATGGTTTGTCAGAGAAAAAGAAATGGAAGGAATGGCAGCTAGTTAGAAATTGCCATGCTTTTTAAATGTCTTATTTATTTATTTATTTTTACAGGGACAGAGAGAGTCAGAGAGAGGGATAGACAGGGACAGACAGACAGGAACAGAGAGAGGTGAGAAGCATCAATCATTAGTTTTTCGTTGTGGCACCTTAGTTGTTCATTGATTGCTTTCTCACATGTGCCTTGACCGCGGGCATTCAGTAGACCAAGTGACCCCTTGCTGGAGCCAGCGACCTTGGGTCCAAGCTGGCGAGCTTGGGGTCTCGAACCTGGTTCCTCCACATCTCAGTCCAATGTTCTATCCCCTGCGCCACCGCCTGGTCAGGCGACATGCTTTTTAATTTACATCATTGATCAGACTAACATGCATCTGTGCTTAGAGCAACTGGTTCAGCTCTTTGCTAGCCTATTAATGTGTTTGTGAATAAATAACTAATGGTTTAACCTTGGGGAAGAAATGAAAAATGCTCTGTTAACCCATAATAAAATCCAGTAGCCTTGATCTGACAAGGATTAAAGTAATCCTGAGAAAAATATAATAGCATTATAGAAAGCAGATTAAAGAACAGGGGTATTTTTGTCCACACAAACAAAAATATAATCTAATACATTAAAATGTCCATGTTATTTGCAGAGTGTGCCTGTTCAATATTTTATTTTCATTCATTTCCATATATGCAATCAAAATTCCAATGTATTTTACATCTATGCTTATAAAATGAAATATGATAGTCTGGTCAAACAATATTATAATTAAACAGGCTCAAAAAATTTACACAAAATTTCAAACAAAGAGTTTCCTCCACCATCTATTTGTTGTATAATCAGTTGGCAAGTCCTTATACAAGGACTCCCCTGCTTCAGTTCAGTTTTGGGGGTAGCATGTGTGGAGGGTCCAAATTAAATACAATTACATGAGGTGAGTCACTTAGGCATTAATTGGCACAAGTTTTCATTGATGGCTTTATAAAAGCCTGATAAATATAAAGATTGTATTTAGGCCCTGGCCAGTTGGCTCAGTGATAGAGCATTAGCCTGGCATGTGAATGTCCTTGGTTCAATTCCCAGTCAGGGTACACAGAAGAAGCATTTATTGGCTTCTCTACTGTTCCCCCTCTCACTTCTCTCTCTCTCTCTCTCCTGCTGCCATGGCCAGATTGGAGCGAGTTGGCCCCTGGCACTGAGGATGGCTCCATAGCTTCCATCTTAGGCACTAAGAAGAGCTTGGTTGCTGAGCAATGGAGCAAAGCCCCAGATGGGCAAAGCATTGCCCACTAATGGGCTTGCCAGATAGATCTTGGTGGGGGAGGATGCAGGAGTCTGTCTCTGCCTCCTTTACTCTCACCTAATAAAAAAAAAAGAAAAAGAAAAGATTATATTTAGTAGGTCTCTTCTTAAATATTATAGTTTATCTGATATTATTAATATGAGTAAAACATTTTTTTCCCTATTAATCTTGGGAGAGCTGGGGCAAATGATCATTTGCAAACTTATACTAGAGCGTACAAAATTATCAGTTCTTTTATAGTTGATTGCTATGCAATTTATTTTCTGCCCAGATATCTTAGTAGTTTCCATATCTATTATGACCAACTACCTGGAAAGTGGAGGAGATATGTGACCAAGTTTCTCCCTGAGAACCAAAGAGAATATTGCCTCTCTTAGAGAAATGCCTCCCCTACCCAGTGTTGTCTGCCCTTTTGCCCTGAGCCACAGCCTTTAAGCAACAAAAAGGAAGGTCACCTGAATGGTTACTATGAGTTGTTTTATATGTGAGAGTCTGGGAGGAAATGCTTCCTGGTTGAACAGCTTGCAAATTTTGCTTCTCCATGTCTCATACTGAGCACTGGAAGAGCCTCAATGCAAGCAGAGGAGAACTATGGTCTATTACCTGATTCAATTCATTCTTGCAAAGGTGGGTATTCGAAAAAGTTAGTATATGGGAGTCACAAAATATGATTCTTCTATATCTTGATTGTCTATCCACCTATATAATGGTAATTTTTGATAGGAGGATACAACTATTTTTAAATATGGCCTCCCAGATTTGGAAAATTCAAACATAATGTTTTTAACTACAAAAATATATTTAATCTCTTTAACTCATTGAAAACAAAGCCGTATTATCTATAAAATTTCTGTACAAATTATTGCAAAATACATTGTTTTAACTTTAGCCTTACCTATTACAAATATACTTGCTAAATTATTTGTTCAAATATTAAAATAGAACTGCACTTGAACTATCATTTTATACAAAAAAAAAAAAATCCTTGTAAAAGCAACTGCCAGGGAATTCAAGTAAAAAATTATAAAACCAGTTTTTATGCATGTTTGGGGAGAGAGACACTCAGAACCAAAAATAGTTTATGCTTGATAAGCTTTCAAATAAAATTTTTACTTTTATTTCAAACTTTTTTTTTAGATTTTATAGAAACAACTTTACCCTTTTTTGCACTCATATTTCATCACTTTACTTATTAATGTAATTAAATATATGTAATAATCATGATAAGTGAACCTGACTTAAACTGGTTTGAGAGAATATACAAGGAGCACTCAACCCATGTGAGCGGAATTGCACAGTGACGGTGGAGTGTTGGTGACCAGCCATATGATTTCTCTGTTTTAGAAGAAGGGTATGTAACAGAGGAAATAAGAGAACACCAGTCAGTTGTTGAGCCGGTTAAGTAGAGATTGATTAAATATGCTTATTCCTCCCAGGATTTGTCAACACTTGTGCTCTTACCGACTCTCAAAAGCAGTTCATCATTTCAAACACATATGATATATTTAAGGTATCTTCATCCTGTGTAATTCCAAGAAATAGTTTCTTTTCCCTTTAAATAATTGGTACATTTTATAACAAACTATGTTGTAGCTGAAAACTACTAATTATTATAAAACACTCAAAACTTAACAGGTACTGTGCCCAATATTTTTTTGGCCAATTATCTTATTTCACAACACTATGAGTTTGAAATTAGTATTATTAAAATTGGCAGATAAAGAAACCGAGGCTCAAAAATATATAAAACAACTTATCAAGAATCTCACAGGCAATAGGCAAGTGCTATGGATTAAAATTCATTTCTCTCTGACCATAAAGCTTAAGCTTTTAACGTTTATGCCATTGTTTACTGTTATTGCCTCATTTGTTTGTTCATTTAAAAAATCTACATATTTTGGATGCATCTGAGAGATTGCGTAGATTTCTCAACCTTGATTGTTTTTCTATTCATTATGCCCAATACATGTTCATCTTTAGCTTCTCTTTTTAGTCTCAGTACTAATTTTTAAATTTAAATAATCAAAATGCATTCAAAGGTTTTTTGACTAAATATTCTCACACCGTAACTATTTTTTAAGCCTGTGATGGTTCCGTAATTTTTACTTTTCCCTCCTTCTTAAAAATTGTGATGTTCATTTGTGTCCTAAGTGATCTCTCCTACCTCCATTCTTATCCTCCAACATTATTCACAGCATACAAATCCATATAATTATTGCTAAAAAACAAGGCAGATCACATCTCTTCTCTGCTCTGGCCTTCCAATGGCTTCCTGACTTACCAAGGGTGTAAACCAAAGTCCTTATACATATCCAAGGCCATCAGGGATTTTTTCCTCCAGCTCCTTTCTGACTTCATTTTCTCTTTTTCTTCCCTCCCTTTGTTCCACCTACCAGCTTCCTTGCTTTTTTTTTTTTTTTTTTTGTACATATTGGACAAGCTGCTCTCCAAGTTTCCTGGATAGAGACCAGATATCTATTTTCTCATTACATTTATTTTTGTGTGTGTCCTACTGTTACCCTTTTGTTGAGTTCTTTGGTTAACCATCCTGCTGAATATTATAAACTCCAACATTTTCTGTGCTCCCTTCCCACTTTACTATATTTTATTCCATAGTACTTGTTACCTTCAAATAGTATGTGTATTTTACTCATTAAGCTTTGGTACAATCGTTAGTGTCTGAAGACAATGAATGTTTTGTTCCACTGCTGAATTTTCAGAGCCTAACCCAATGCTCAGCACAGAGTAATAATCTACATACTGTTGAATGAATGACTGAAAGAATGAATGAGGATTTCAATAAAATAGTTTTATAAAGTCATAATGTATGTGTGTAGGAACGTGAATGTGTTTTGTGAAGGCATTTGTTAAACTGTAGGCAGTTTGAATATCTGATATTTAGACTTAGTGTTTGAGATAGAAAGAAAAACAAATTTATAAGATATATTAGTGTTTTACTTTGACAATTTAAAATTGTTATTTAATCATAGGAAAGGTTTAAAAATGCTGAAACTTTGTCACCTACTGATAGCATAAAGGAAAATGTGCCTGTACATATACATATAAATAACATAAATACATTTTACACACACACATATATATCTACACACATCTGTATGTGAGGATCTTAGGAAGTGTAGTCTCAGGTTTTACTCAGCCAAAAGGCAACACAGCACTCTGTCCTTGTAGTAGTTTTATAGTCTGCCAAACCAATTTCATCTAAGTCAGTTACAATTAAGGGACAAAGAACAGCTACAAATGGACTGTATCAAGTAGTTCTTGAACTTAAAAGCCTGACTGGGAGGGAATTACATCAACCTGTTCTTAAGGTCTTGAGAGGCTTATGAGTTCAGGTTGATTAAATTACACAGCTGAAAGAAACATTTTCAAATCATGCTTGCTCTGTGTGTTTCCAGGAGAAATGCAGAGACCAAAAATAAACACCCCGAATCTTAACTTGGCATAGAACAATGTAACATGCCTGCAAGGTTAGTAGACACGGAAAAATTCTACTCAATGTGGCTATTTATACGCAATATTCTGGTTTTCTTTTCTGCATTTTTGCCATAATGACTCCTACTCATTTGGCGGGACAGATGCATCAAGTATAATTTTCAGATCAACATGAAGGGGGAGCATTTTCACTCATGAAACAATCCAACTGTGTCTACATCTGTCATATTCATATATTACTAGGGTATGAAGTAGAAAACCTGTACATTTCTTCCCATGTCTATTGTGGTGTGTTGCTAACAAAGCTCAGAATTTACAATTTATCTAATGTCATAAGTTTTCCAAAGCCCAAATCATGTCCCCTCACTCTAGCCACACTATAATGTAGCTTTGCTCATAATTTTCCTTGATCTTTAGTTGTTCTATACCATGATCTTTAGAAAAGTACTAAACTAATAGATAATTATCAACTGTCACTTTTTTTAAGTTACTGATTAGATTTGCTAGCCTGTCCAGAGAAACTCTTTAAAAATTATTTCTCCAAGCAGATGTGTGAACAAATGAAACTAAAGGTTAAATCTCTAGCAGTTTTAACACAAAAGAAAACTGCATTCCATTGAAAACTCCACTTTTTACACGTTCAATTCCAAGTTGCTTCTGGATAGGCAAAGAAAATAACAATGTCTATTTAACTCAATATAAAGAAGAGAATCTAGCTCATTCAAGTTTTCAGTTAGTGGTAATAATGGAATAGGATTATATTGACTTGAGGATATTTCAGTTAGTTTGTGTGAGCTTCTAAAGCTATATGAGAAATTATTGAAGAAAATATCTTGAAAATGGGTCAACAAATGTAGTGGCTTCTTTTGAAAGATGTTACAGATTTTTAAAAAATGAGTTTTACTGTTTTTCTGAATCTGTTTCTGGTCCTGAAGTTAGTCCCATGGAGGCTACCCCAGGATGCTGGGAGGAGAAATCAGACCACAGCTGTTCTTCACCCGCCCTCTTTTCACCAGTAGAGATCTTTATTAGCCATGCTAAGCAGTTATTTCCTTGGGTACCATTTCCAACACCCATATCTCTCTCCTTATTAAGTCAATATACAAAGAACAAATTTCAAACAATTCAATTCAAGTTATCTTCAGTAAGTCTCAATAATGCAGAGTTGAGTTGGAGGGGTGAAAAAAATGAATATTCCTCTTTGTAAAATCTTTTGTTTACCAGCACAATCTTTGTAAGATCTTTTGCTTACCAGCATCATGCAGAAGCACAGAGCTATACCGTTTAGATGCTCAGATGTTTCCCAGGATGCTTTCTGGTCTTCATGCTGACCTCCTCTCTTTCTAACCACCATCTTTTCCTCCTCAGTCTTTTCTCCTCTGAAATTCCACTTCTCCCCCCCACCCCACTGCCCACATGCCAGACACGTCATTGCATGTCTCAGGGTTCATGGAGTTAAAAATCTACCCTAGTGTTTTATAAATTGTTGCTTCTTCTACCACTGATTATAAGTCAAAATTATTCTACCTTCTTATTCTGTCTTTATATGATTTTATTTCTGAGTGTGGAGGGACAAGAACATTCTAGTATTATTCCCATCTCACCTTGAAATTTATTTAAATTTACTCTAATTTACATTCATCCCATCCACCAAGATACAGTTAAAGATCTACCTTGTCTTAAAATACTCTTTACTCACCCCCCTCAAATTACTTTACATTCCATTATCATTTCTCAGCACTACTTGAATATTTGCTCATATTTTCAATATTTTAACATACAAATATTGCATTTCTCTATCCAGAAGGTTACATCAAAGAAAGAGACTTTATTTTCTCATTTAGAAATTTATATTTAGAATTGTAAAGGATTAGACCTGCTGCCCCCCTTAGAGATTGTCTAGTTCAAAGGCCTCATTGTACTTATGAATAAATGGAATAATTTTATAGCCTCCCATAAACACATAACAGTGTACACAGTAAACATGCCACAGATCTGGTTGAATAAAAGGAGTTCAGTGGATATTTCCCTGCTCTCATTACCTTTACATGGCTGGCAGCATTTTTTTAGTGACACTTCCATGTGAAACAGTGGTAGATGCTAAACAAATGGAATGGAAGTGAAGCTATTACAGGATGAGACAGACAACATTGACACCGGCTATTCTATTGAAACTACAATCATGGTACAGGTGTTGGGGTTGGTGTGACCTGCTAGTAATGAGGAGTTGGTTACTACACAGGGCATTTCTAGTGGGGTGAGCAGGTTGCAAGGAGTGTACATGTCCTTTGGGAATGAGTAAAGACTGATTTAATAGAAAGAGTAAGACTTTAGAAGTTGAATGATAGCCCGGAAGCATCAGAAAGATAGTGTACTCGCTCATTTTCTTGTATACTCTATTAATAACTGGGAGGTGTAGTATCATTTCTCATGAGAGAATGTGTTCTAAATTATATTTACATTCCTAATTAGTCCTATTCTTTCTGATCATATAATTCTTAGGACAGTTGTTGTAATTGTTGAATCTTTAACACATATTCATGGTTGTTAGAGAAATCATCTTTATTTAAGGCAATGGGCTTTGCATTGGAAGCATTTAATTTAAATATCCAAGTGAAAAATGCAGTTAATTTGTCTCTGACTTAGGAGGGAATATACTTCAAGCCATGTCCAAGAGACGGAAATAATTGCCTAATTCTATTTAGTCAGTTTCTTTCCTGGGAGAGCTATACATTAAAACTCAAAAAAGTGAATAAATGCAGAATCAAAGTAGGAAACTGTTTCAGACAAAGGGCAATGGAAATATGTCTAAGTTGGAGAATGACTGAGTAAATGCAAACATCTAGAAAATGAGGTCGACATTTAGGATGCAAAGTACATGCTTTATACCATAGAAATAAATATTTTTTTAAAAAGTGTGATACACAGTAATGAAAACATCAGACACTATGTAAAGGCATTTAAGTAAAGAAAAAGTCTTATTTTCCACATTTTATTTGAACTTCACAGAAATAACATTTGTTATTAGTGTCTATTGATTTCTTCAAACTTTTTCGACGTGTACCATACACCTCCACATCCATTTCTGTATCTGTGTGCTGTCTCTCTACCTACCTACCTACCTATCTACCTATCTACCTATCTATCTATAACTATAGACACAACTTACTGGTCATTATGTTTTTCTATGTGTGGGTAGAAGAAGTTTAAACAAAAATGAAGTTATTACACACTTCCTTCTGCAACTTTTTCTTTTGTTTTCAAAGTCAAGAATACACACTTTCAAATTAGCATCGTATTCTAGCTCCCTTTTATCTCATTACAAAATATTCCAGAGACAGAGCCACACTGCATGGTAATATATATACACATCTGAAAACCTTCACTATGCTGAAATTATTTTTAAAGCTAAGAAAGTTAGTAAAATCATCTATATTCCAAAATCCACTTAAGACTGATTATATAATTCAAATTGTCATTCTGTATATTACTAGTTGTTATATTTAATTTTGAATAAGATGCATTGATATAGAAGTAACATTTAGAAAAAATTTATATTGATTTTAAAGAGAGGAAACACAAGAGAGAAACATCGATTCTGTCGCTCCACTTAATCATGCATTCCCTGGTTGATTCCTGCGTTTCCTGACCCAGATTGAACCCGTAGCCTTGGCATATTGGAATGATGCTCTAACCAACTGAGCTCCTGGGCCAAGGCATCATTTTCCTCTTTTTTAATCAGAGTCAGCGGCGAGTCTGTCCAGGAACTGAGCTTTGCACTAAATCATTCCTTACTTAACTGTTCATTAGAGCTTCCCAAACTACCAGTGAATTTTTCTCTCAAGATTTATAATTCCTGCAGACTTTAGGACAAGAGAACAATTCCAGTTCTGAAAAGGTAATTTACGACACCTTCACAATCCATGAAGAGTCCACTCCAAATCTTTAAGCTGGGATAAAGCTAACGATCTTTCACACAAAAATGACGTGAAGACGATGGTTAAATTGCTGTAATATTTGTGAAAAAATTCGAATTGTAAATGTTTAACAGTGAATTGCATCTGTTGTAGTCATGTACAAATTAATGAGGGTCAAAACAGAGAGAAAGAGAAAGAGATACAAATCTATTATTTTCTTGTTCATAGATCTTTAAAAGAATCCCTAAAGTTTTTTAGTCTTGCGAGTGTGGTACCCTTGTGCCAGGCACATGGTCCTGAGGTGAATGTCCCTTCGTGGTTACAGGGTGTGTAACTGTACCCTTTTGCCCTGCCTAGTGAAGGAGTTTGAGCAGGGCAGAAGAACTGAGAAAATGTGAAAGAGGTCATTCAGACAAGAAATCATTCACACAAAACCAGACAAGAGCTTTATAAGCACGAAAAAGAGAGCTAAGGATGGGGAAGAGTATTGCTTTAGTATTCAGGTTGGTGGATGGGTCTAGATCAGTGCTTCCCGATCTTCCATTTGCGCAGGAGTCACGGACAGAACTTATTAAAATGAAGATTCTAATCCAGTAGTTCTGAATTTCTAACCAACTCCCAGGTGATGCCAATACTATTATAATTTCAGTCACAAGGCAGTCCAGAAATTAATGGGGAGATTAATTGTAAAAATGAATGGCCAAGCTGATTGAAATGGGCAATAGATGGGGTGGGGTAAACAATTTCAGTTCCTTCAAGGGACCAATGCATGTGCAAGGCTTCAAAGGTCTACAAATGCAGTTCCATGAATGTGATTAAATAATTAGCAAATTCTGTTATTGTTGGAATGTTAATTTCCATTGAAGAAAAACATTTTTGGCAAGCCTAATGTTAAAAAAAATGAATTATGGATGGGCGTCTAGTTTTCAGAAAACTATTTTTGTCTAGAGTTATGATTCTAGAGGACAGAAGGGAAGTGCACTGAAGGGGAACAGGGGAAAGGCAGCAAAGGAATAAAGAGACTAGAAGAAAGTGACCCCAAAACATCAATAATCCACTGATCAAACATAGCAAAGGTGTTAGTAGTTCTTCATGGGTAAAGGTTAGTAACTTGTTAGCAAATAGATATCTGCTACATCTGCATATGCAAATTCATTAAACTAAAAATAATTTGTTTATTCTCAAGTGTAATGCCACATTACTGATTTATTGTGAACTTTCATATTTACAGCAAATTTTCACCTTACTTTTGTAAAGCCATATACTTCCTTTTAAATTTTATTTATTTTATTTAATTATTGTGTTTACATAGCTTCTAGGGTAACCCCGACTGCATCCTCCCACCCCACATTCCCCTCCACATCTCCCTTGCCCCCCTCCCTACAACACCATCCCCCATTCCCTTCAGGTTTATCCCATCCTATCATCTCCTTTCCCTCTGTCCTCTTTTCCTCTGGTCCCTTTGACCCCTCCTCTGTCTCAATTCCTTTCCTCAATTCTCAGTGGTCTTTGGATTCCTCAAATGAGTGAGGTCATATAATATTTTTATTTTTCTGCCTGGCTTATTTCACTCAACATAATAGTTTCCAGGTCCCTCCATATTGTTGCAAAGGTAATATTTCCTTCTTTTTCATGGTGCCATAGTATTCCATTGTATATATGTACCACTGCTTTTTAATCCACTCGTCCACTGATGGACACTTGGGCTGTTTCCAGCTCTTCGCTATTGTGAACAATGCTGCCTTAAACATGGGGATGCATTTCTTTCTTTCAGTTGGTGATATGGTGTCCTTGGGATATATTTCTATAGGTGGGATAGCTGGGTCAAAGGGCAGTTCCATTTCTAATTTTTTGAGGAATCTCCATACTCTTTTCCACAGTGGCTGCCCCAGTCTGCATTCCCACCAGTAGTGCAGAAGGGTTCCCTTTCCTCCACATCCTCGCCAGCACTTATTCTGTGTTGTTTTGCTGATGAGTGCCATTCTGACTGGTGTGAGGTGGTATCTCATTGTGGTTTTAATTTGCATTTCTCTAATGTTTAGTGATGTTGAGCATTTTTTCATATGCCTATTGGCCATCTGTATGTCCTCTTTGGAGAAGTGCCTATTCATTTTTTGTGCCAATTTTTTGATTGGATTGTTTGTCTTCCTGGTGTTGAGTTTTACAAGTTCTTTATAAATTTTGGTTATTAACCCTTTATCAGATGCGTTGTCGAATATGTTCTCCCATTGTGTGGTTTGTCTTTTTATTCTGTTCTTATTGTCTTTAGCTGTGCAAAAGCTTTTTAGTTTGATATAGTCCCATTTGTTTATCTTGCCTTTTATTTCATTTGCCCGTAGAGATAAAACGGCAAATATATTGCTGCTACAGATGTCGGAGAGCTTACTGCCTATGTTTTCTTCTAGGATGCTTATGGTTTCACGGCTTACATTTAAGTCTTTTATCCATTTTGAGTTTGTTTGCTGGATCCTGTTTGCTAATTTTTGTTAAGGATTTTAGCATCTAAATTCATCAGGGATACTGGCCTATAATTTTCTTTCTTTGTGTTGTCTTTGCCTGGTTTTGGAATCAGAATTATGCTCGCCTCATAAAAGAAACTTGGTAGTGTTCCTTACTCTTGAATTTTTTGAAATAGCTTGAGAAAGTTGAGTTAGTTCTTCTTTGAATATTTGGTAGAATTCACCACTGAATCTATCGGGCCCAGGGGTTTTGTTCTTTGGGAGTTATTTGATAACTCTTTCAATCTCTTTTGTTGTAATTGGTCTGTTTAGGTTTTCTGATTCTTCCAGATTGATGTTTGGAAGATTATATGTTTCAAGGAATTTATCCATTTCACATAGCTTGCTTAATTTTTTGGCATACAGTTCTTCATAGTATTTTCTTACAGTATTTTGTATTTCTGTTGTGTCGGTTGTTATTTCTCCACTCTCATTTACAATTTTATTTATTTGAGTCCTTCTCCCTTTTTTTCTTGATGAGTCTTGTTAAAGGTTCATTGATCTTGTTTACCCTTTTAAAGAACCAACTCTTGGTTTCATTGATGCTCTGTATTGTTTCTTTAGCCTCTATGTCATTTATTTCTGCTCTGATCTTTATTATTTCCTTCCTTCCACTACCTCTGGGCCTTACTTGCTGTTCTTTTTCAAGTTCTTTTCATGAAAGATTAGGTTGCTTATTTGAGCTTTTTCAAGCTTCTTAAGGAATGCCTATAGTGCTATGAACTTTTCTCTTAAGGACTGCTTTAGCTGTGGCCCATAAGTATTGAGTTGTTGTATGTTCATTATCATTTGTTTCTAGGAATTTTTTTATTTCTGCTTTGATTTCATTGTTAATCCATTCGTTATATAATAACATGTTATTTAGTTTCCATGTGTTTGCGTATTTTTCAGTTTTTCTGTTGTGGTTGATTTCTAGTTTCATGGCATTGTGATTAGAGAAAATGCTTGATATAATTTTAATCTCTTAAATTTGTTGAGACTGCTTTTGTGTACTAACATGTGATCTATCCTAGAGAATGTACCATGAGCACTTGGAAAGAATGTATATTCTACTGCTTTAGGGTGAAAGGTTCTGAAGATATTTATTAAATCCAGTTGATCTAGTGTCTCCTTTAAGTCTGCTGTTTCTTTGTTAATTTTCTTTCTTGAGGATCTATCTAGTGATGTAAGTGGGGTATTGAAATCTCTTACTATTATAGTATTGCTGTTGATCTTGCCCTTTATATTCATCAAAGTCTGCTTTATATATGTAAGAGCTCCTATATAAGGTGCGTAGATATTATGATGGTTCTATCTTCATGTTGGATTGCTCCCTTTATCATTATGTAGTGACCTTCTTTATCTCTTTGTATAGCCTTGGTTTTAAAGTCCATTTTGTCTGATATAAGTATTGCTACCCCAGCTATTTTTTTCATTTCCATTTGTATGAAATATATTTTTCCATCCTTTTATCTTCAGTCTATGTGCATCTTTTGTTTTAAGGTGTGTCTTTTGTAGACAGCATATGTACAGGTCCTGTTTTTCTATCCATGCAGCTACCCTATGTCTTTTGATTGGATCATTTAATCCATTTACATTTAAGTTTATTATTGATATGTAGTTGTTTATTGCCATTTTATATTTTAAAGGTGTATTCCTCTTTTGCTATATTCTTTTCCCACTTTGATCTTTTTACAACAGGTCCCTTAACATTTCCTGCAGCATTGGTTTTGTTTTAATGAATTCCTTGAGGTTTTTTTTTTTTTTTTAATTTCTGGGAAGCTTTTTATTTCTCCTTCAATTTTAAATCATGGCCTTGCTGGATAAAGTAGTCTTGGTTGTAGGCTCTTGTTCTGCATTACTTTAAATATTTCTTGCCATTCCCTTCTAGCTTCAAGTGTTTCTGTTGAGAAGTCAGATGTCATCCTTATGGGGGCTTCTTTGTAGGTGATAGCCTTCTTTTCTCTAGCAGTTTTTAATATTTCTCTTTATCACTTAGCTTTGGTATTTTAATTATGATGTGTCTTGTTGTAGGTTTCTTTGGGTTTCTTTTAGTGGAGATCTCTGTGCTTCTTGAACTTGTGAGACCCTTCCTTGCATCAATTTAGGGAAGTTTTTAGCTATGATTTGATTGAATAAAGTTTCTATTCCTTGTTCCTTCTCTTCTTCTTCAGAAACCCCCATTATGTGGATGTTATTTCTCTTCATGTTGTCACAGAGCTCTCTTAGGGTTTCCTCAGACTTTTTGAGTCTCTTTTCTTTTTTCTACTCTGATTCCATGCCTTTGTTCATCTTGTCTTCCAACTCACTGATTTGATCCTCAGCTTCATCCTTCCTGCTTTTAATTCCTTTTAATGTGGTCTTCATTTCTGATATTATATTTGTCATCTCTGACTGATTCTTTTTCAATATTTCAATGTCCTTTTTTATACTTGCTATCTCTTTATTTAGGTGTTCATAATGACCATCCATTGTTGTTCTAAGATCCCTAAGCATCCTAACAATAATTATTCTCAACTCTGCATCTCAAAGTTTGGTTATTTCCATATCACTCAGTTAATTTCCTGGAGGATTCTCTTGTGGTTTTATTTGGATTGCACTTTTCTGTCTTCTCATTATGTCTGTGTGTTTGGGTATGTTGTTTGTAGAGCTGGTTGAGTCTAGGCTTGGTGTTCTCTGCCTCCAATTTTCAGTTGTGTTATTTCTAGGTCTCCTTGGGTTGGCTTCAGCTGTTGTTTGTAATCTACTGTGGAATTTAGCTTTTCTAATAGGGCCCCTTTGAAGTCTTGATTTGTTTGTTTTCTTCTGAGTTTTCTTAACCTGGTGGTAGTCTTGTTTACTGATCTCAGCAGGGGCTTATCTGAAACTGTATCCAGGAATGCAGTGAGTGTAACCTGAGACTCTGAAGACCTGTTCTGCCAGTTACTCTTTCTGGGGGCGGGGTGCTTTCTCTACTCCAGTAGAGGGAGGTATATCTCAGATCTCCATAGAGACCTGAGTTACTGCCCTTCCTCCTCACTTCTTGTTTTCAGCTGTGTCTTGTGCTGATTGGAGCTGGAGAGATATCTTGAGATGGTTGATCCAGAACCACTTTAGTCTTATGTTATATGGAAGGATCAACCCCTCCCCTAGCTATGGCTGCCTCCAGCACTTCTCTCAGGTATGGCTGCCTCCAGCACTGGATTATTCCGCTGCTCAAATGCTCCCATGCATTCCTCTGTTTGTCACGGCTGTCTCTCTCTCCTCCTTTCCTTTTGGAAAACAAGCCAACTCTTTCAACACACCTCGTTCCCAGGTCCCCAGGCAAGTGGGGGACTGTTTTTCTTGGATTGAGAGCCTTTCTGGGCTCTCAGCCTCACACCCCCTTTGTTCCTGTAAGCAGGGGAGGCTCACCACTCCTTGGTGCTCCCCACCAGGCTTGGTGTTGCTTCTTCTTTGCTCCTTGGTTTTTGAGAGCAGTTCTTGTAGTCCAGAGTTGGTTTTTCATGCTGGTTGTTCCTAAATTAATTTGTAATCCAGTTTGGTGGTATGCACTGGGAGTCTGTGCATCTGCCATCTTGTGTCTGCCATATACTTTTAAGCATAGATTTTTAAAACAAAGAAAATGTTAGAAATCATATCACGGAGGTAATGATTTAGCTAAATATGTCACACAAACAGTGCCTAAATATGCATTAATATTGATTTTAATTTAAATGATAAATTTATTTCAAACCTTCAAAACATTTGCTTAACTAAATATAACCCATATGTTATAATTATAATAAAACAATTTGTAATTAGAATAAAAATAATTAGAAATTATGCTTCATAAATATATTTTCTGAAGACAAAAAAATCAAACTTTTAAATATGTAATATAGACATATTTTCTAAGTATTCACTGTTTTAAACATGAACATATATATATATATAAAATATATATATAGGGAAAAATGGAGTAAAATATTTAATTACAGGATCAAGGGTCATATGATTTTTCTTTCCTTTTCTGTTTATAATACTATCATTTTAAAGATGCAGAGTCAAGGCCTGGTATTTTATAACTGTTGAAAAAGCATGTTTTTTAAACCTAAATAATACTCAAGGAGTTTCAAAAATGATTGCATCTGTTGAAGAGAGTGCAAAAATAGAAAAATGTATTGACCTCTGGTGTCTTATTTCAAAACTTCCCCATTTTATATTTATTTTTTATTCAGGTATATTTTACATTGACCTTTCATATTTTGACTGAAATATAATGTGTCCTTCAGCCTAACCCTTGCTATTTTTACACACGATTATGCTCAGTGCTTTCCATATGTTATCACATCTTAAAAAATTAAATTTAATTCCTTAAACATGAGTCAAAGTGTTGAGAGACAAACACTAGGTAATTTGACTTTAAAGCTGTACTGTTTTTCTTACTTTCTGCCCTATCTCTAAATCGGTTTATTGTTCTCCGACTCTTCTGGTAACATAATTAAAATGGCTTACACCATTTCTAACCTCATTTTGCTCCTTTGAGAAGTTAAGATATTGAATCTGGGAAGTATACCAAAAGCAATTTAATTTTTCCCCTCATTTTCTAACTGGATAGGAAGCAGTCAGTCAACAACATTTATTGGGCTCTCACTGGGTGCTGTGAGCAGTGGAGTAGATTATATGCAAAAGTGTTGAAACACCTGGGAAATGTATCTGGTCTAAGAAAGGTTGGTCTCCCCAGTTTTCTAATGCTCCTACATACAGGAAAAAGTGTCCTTTCGATGTCAGGAAAAACTCAGATGTGATGACAAGTGAGAAACTGACCCAGAATCAACAGTCAATAACAAAATTTAAATAAATAATTGCAAGAATTTATAATAATAAGGTTGAATATTAAAACAAATAAAAGTAAGAATAAGAAAAATAAAATTTGCTCTATCTGGAAAGGAAGTCAAGAAAGTAGTAGAGACAAGAACTATGACAATCCTTGCAAACTTTTGCTGAGAGTTTTGTCTATCTACCATCTATTGTTTAACTTTGATTCAAAATCAGAACTTGAGTGAAATGTTAATTTACTCCTAATTTTTGTGGTTTATTTCAATATGGTAGCAATTTAGTAATAATAAAATATGCTAATCTGCAGTGGCAGAGAAGGGACAGATCAAGACTTCACGGCTGTCATCACTACATCCAAACATTGGTATGTGTTTGAGTCATTGTGTTGGCTTGACAAAGAAAAGGAATATTTATTTTCTTTTTGTGCATTATTCAAATAAAAATTTCTATTATTGTATTTGATTCAGTTTATTGCATTCAGCTGAAAACCAATAAATAAAAATAAACAAAATAATGCAATATGTCTTGATTAAAAAAATACACTTAATAAGTTGTTTGTACTATACCAACCCATCCTGAAAATGCACACAAAGAAATAATACTCCATAAATATGTTATATATCCTTTATAATTGGCTTACTGGCCTTTTTGACTTCATAAATCACATCATGCAACAGTAGAGAGAAAATGTTATAATCTATTATTATCTTCCATCTTTTCAGTCTATGACCACTCCTAAATTTGTCACCCCCCTAATATTCCAATAGGTATCATGTATAGGTTCTAAAGACAATAACAATAAATAAAGTTCATGGTAGTGGTATTAACAGGTTGTGATCTACATTTTCAGATTGACATATAAAAAGAAGCATTTTAACATATGCAGGTAGCTAGATATTGATGGGGAAAGAGAGCAAAAGGAGTTAGATATTATATTTTATAAAACTAGAAAGCCTGCTCAAGTAGGAAGCTATAACATTTAACTTAATTTGCTACAAGCCTAAAGTATTCAAAGACCCAACTGCACATTTCAGGAATCCATTGTGTCCTCAGAGTCCAGTTCCTCAGCCCTCTGGGTCCAGGTTTGGGAAGAACTTCCCCAAGGCACTGCTGGTCCAGGGCCAAAGAAGAAGGTGCTTCTGTGCTTCTAATTTAAGTCATGCTCAGTGGAAACCAGAATGGCAGCCAAGCCTAGAAGAAAGTATTGATTGGTTAGTTGGAGGAACCAACACAAGCCTGCAAAATTAATTTTTTAAAAATGATTGGATAGCTGAATGAGAGCTAGTCCTTTCCAGTCTGAAACTATAGAAGCAGTCTTAGCTAACAAAGCTCTCTCTCTGTCTTTCTTAGAAAACAAGCTTACTCCACATGTTTGTTGAGTATCCAAGCAGCAGCCATGCTGTGTGCACAGCCCCACAATCTCCCACATGTAGACCTGGACTGGACTAAACTTTGATATGGGCTGAACCATGGTGCAGAATATCTGAACTTTGGTTTTTATATTGAGCTCAGTGAAGACAAGACTGGCCTTTTTCCTTGGCTGGACAGGTAGAAATAAGGCATTGGGAACCTGAAAGCAAACTTCTATTTCAACTCTGAATAAACCTTACTGCAAAAGCCTACGCTTGTCCAAGTGTGGATCCAGTAAAATGTTTTTCATATGACACCATACACACACCACATCAGAACCTCTATCAGAACCAATATCAGCATCACCAAAATTACCTTTTTAAAGAAAAAGTTGCATCATGATAGGCATGAGGTCTACACAATAAGTCAGAAATATCACTTTCCTCTCTGATGTGATGAGTACTCATATCGGTAATATTTATTGTTATTATCACTGAAAAAAATAAGACAAAAATACAAATAATTTCAAGCTTTTTTTTTATAAGTTTGTCTATATGCTTGAAGCATAATATACAAAGATAGAATATTTGAGGAATCAGTCTGAATATTGTGTTTATTTACTTCTTATTCTTGAATTTGTACTCTGATATCTGTGAACAGAACAACACATAAATATATCTTTCTTACTTTAATATCTGACTTGATTTGTACTTCAGGGTCACATGATGCTACCCATCTCACTTCTCTTTCTCTGTTGCTGTTCTTATTTTCCCTATGAATATGCATTGAAAGGAAATTCCCTCTTCCCTATTTATAGATGAGTAGGAATTAATAATACAATAAAATTCTGATTTATTTATTCACCTGCTTTGTCAAGGAATGAGAGAAGATCCCAGAGTAGATTTCTTTTTTTTTAATACTGTATATGACATTTTAATATTTTTTCTATTGATTTTAAAGAGAGAGAAGCATCAACATTTTGTTCCACTTAGATATTTCATTGAGTCGAGCACTCACTGATTGCTTCTCATTGGTGTCTGACCAGAGAGCGAACCCATGATTTTGGTGTGCCCAGGTGATGCTTTATCCACTGACCCACCCAGCCAGAGAAGATACTCTTTTTTTAAAATATATATATATGAACAAAGAAAATAGCTTTTTCATTTTCCTTCAAAAGATAGGTGGCATTTACTGTAGTCTTAACCTTAGTTCATACTCTTCTTTTGGCAGACAAAAAGAATCACAATTGGAAAGGATTTTACAGTGAGAGTCTACACTAGAATGAAATTCTGTAGTGTGTTTCACTTCAGCCAAACCAGCAAAATCTTTCCATTGCCAATTTTTATTTTATATTTTGAAGTTGGCTTCTCAGCACAGATTTGATTCACACCATTTAAAAATAAATCTGGCATCTGCAAAGCAGAAAAATCAGGCTGTGTTGTCATAGTATCAGTATTTCCATTTTTACGCCTGGAAACTACTTAGATTTCAAAAGACAGTTACAGTTTTTAATTCCATAGTAAAAGTAAAGACTAATTTCATTACAAGTGTACACATGATTTTCATATTTACTAAGAAAAAAGTACCACATTTAAACATAGCACATTAAACATTTTTCAGTGATTTAATTCCATGGAAAATAAAGCATTAAGAGGTAATGCCCAATAGCAGTGTTTTTCAACTGGTGTGCTGCAACTATTTTTAAAACATGTGCTACCTGACTATTTGGTTAGGGGCACTGACCTCCTCTTCCTTAGATTGTCAAATAGAAAAATGACAACAGCCAAAACAATAGCTATCCAATGTGAATGAATCAAAATTATACTAACTTATTTTTGTCAGGTTGGCAAAAAATATATTTTGGGGGGGCGTTGCAAGATTTTAGTAATTAGTTTATGTGTGCCATCAAATGAAAAAGTTTGAAAATCACTACCCTGTGGCAACAATTGATTTTGAGAGATATAGCTTAAATGAGAATTTGAACTGAATATCAATATGCCATTTTGTTCATTCTTTATTATAACAATTCCATCATTATTTCCTTAAAAAATCAACTCAGCAATCGATGAAATTTTCCTGGGAGACATGGAGTCTCGCCGGTACGTGACACTTGATAATTCTGTCCATGCCTACTACAAAAATGAGCTGCTATGCACCTCGAGAACTGGAACTTTTGTTCCCTCCCGTGCATTCTGGAACTGCTCTGCCCAAGGGGATGAAGAGAAAGTGATGTTTGAGGACTTCCAAACCCAGGCTCAGAGTGTGACACTTCCACCACCTCCATCTCAGAACCTTGAGCCGCTATGTGTGAAATTGAAGCTACCGTGTGAGTGTGTGTCCAGAGAAAAAGAGTCAGAGACAGACAGAGAAGTAATATGATATCTTTGCAGAGATCCTGGAACAGAAAAAGATATTAGGTACAAATGAATGAAAACTGAAAAATAAAATAAACAAAAAACTATGAACTTTGATTAACACTTATGCATCAATACCGGTCCATTTGTTGTAACAAATGTACCACACTAATATATTAGTAAAAGGGGAAACAGTGTGGGCTGTATGAAAACTATATACTAGCTTTTCAAGTTTTCTGTAAATATAAAATTATGTTAAGAAAAATAAATTCTATTATTAAAAAAAAGGAAGACACTGGGAGGAATTACTTGGAACCACAGGTACCCAGCCATCCACTGTCAGCAAGCGCCTGAGAAAGTCCATACGAGGCAACAGATGAAGCACCCAGCAGAGCCCGCCAACAACCCACACAATCAAGAGCTACTGAAACAGTTAGTTTCACCTCTATGCTGTGGAATTATTTGTTAAGCTGCAATAGGTAAAATAACAACATGCTATTTTAGTTTGGTTATATCAATGACATATGCCCATTTTATTTACATTTAACTTTACAAGAGGAATTATTAAGAATTTCATTACATGGAGAGGACTAGAGACACCTGTAAAAGGGGCTGCTTTCAGAGGAAAAAGAATAGCTTATTATGAAATATGAATATAAGGATTCTGGGTTCAGAAATTGGTTTTGTATGTCACCTTCACCTCCAAAGAGCTGTATGTACTAGGAGAAGTTACTACTCTTCATTAACTAGTTTTTTCTCCTCTGTCAAATGTTAACATGCTTTTGTCACAAGGTAATGTGATGATTAAAAGAGGTAATGCATTTAGACTGTTATGGTTCCAGGCACAAAGAACTCTTGCATTAAAGGGTGCCCGCTAGAAGACGGCCTAAGCGGGCCTCACTGCAGAGTTGCATCTCTTCGCCCTGCCCCTGAGACTGCACCAGAGACTCTCCTTTCCTGCTTAGTTTCACACCCAAGTTTAGTCCCGTTAAAACCAAAGTCCGAGCAAATATTAAACTCTCAAATATTGAGTAATTAGTGAATGTTTAGAATTTTACATTTATCATCTCACTTTATCTTCATGACTCCTATCCAAAATAGATATTATTACCTCTTTTTTATCCAAAGAAAAACTCATGAGTTAAGTGGTTTAAGTGACCTGCCCAAGCTCAAATAGGGTGTAGGTGGTAGACGTGGGATCCAAACCCATGCTGTCTGATGTCGAAGCCCACACACTAAAACACACCAGTTTTTATTTCTTCTATGTGAATGATTTAGTCCTTTTTTATTATGATTAATTAAATATCTCTCTCAAATGTACTATTTTACCTTAAGATAGAAAATGTTGGCCTTACCTTATGTTCAGGGAAGTGCTTCATGTCTTCAGGTTACTGGGTTAACACTTCGCAAATGGCTAAAATGATTTTTTTACTCAGAAAAAACAAGCTAGATATTAATCAGACTGATTTAGGTCAGAATTTTAAAAATTGCTTTATTGTAAAAGGTTATTGTAAAATAAGAGTTGAAAATATATACATTTACACACATACACACACACATATATATACATATATATCTTAAATTGAAAAGTTCTAAAAGTAGTATATTCAAGTAGCGGAAGGAAGTATTTTTGTACTTGAAGAAAGAAATATTCAGTGTAACTAGATAAAGGTCAAGAAAAAAATCTCCCACAATTCAGCAGTGATTGAGCTGAAGAATAGAATTAGCTTGTGATGAGGGCAACACATGATAATGATAGAGATATGAGAAGGAAAAAATAAACAAGATAGGAGTAATAGCATATGGTTTGCTAAGATTGGCGATGTTACCAAGAATTCAGCCACGTGGGCAGAACCAAAGTCACATAACTAACCTCTGATCATAATCTCTGAAGGGTGAGTAAAAAAAGAACAAGAGAAATTTTAAATAAATATTTCTTTAAATAACATTTTTTAAAAAGACTTAAAATTGATTATCTGTAAGATACTCAGGATGTCCTGGTCCATAATTTAAGAACTGTATTTCTTGATGATGGAAAATATTTTGCCTTCTGATAAAAATGGCATTTTCATTTTATCTTTATGGCTCTGTCAAATGCTGCAGAAATAACAATAGAGGAGGCAAAGGCAATTATATAAACCCAAAACAACCCTCCCCCTTGCAAAAGAGAAGAAATTCTTTAAAAATTTTTATTTATGAGCAAAGGAATAGTTACGTTATGTCCTTTTAATTAGATATTCAATATTGAATAATATTTCTGCAGTTTCCTACAAAAATATGGATATTTTGCATTATGTAGCTGTTGTTTATATATACTTGTTTTATTTATTTAGCTACATATAACAAAGATTGAGGTTTGTGGTGGGCAGACTAACATCCCAAAGATGATCAGGTCCCAATCAATTCCTTGAACCAGTGAATATGTTACATAACAGGGCAAAAGAGACTTTGCAGATGTGGTTTCTCATACAGTTTTTCAGATGAAAAGGTTATCCTGGATTATCCAACTGGGTCCAATCTAATCACATGAGTCCTTAAAAACTGAGAACCTTTCTTGGTGAACCAAAGACACAGGATGTGAGATAGACTAAGCCCACAGCTGCTGGATTTGAAGATGAAGGAAGGGACCCTAAGTCAAGGAATGTGGTGATTTTGGTAGAAGCTGAGAACAACCCTGAGTTTATACCCAGAAAGAAAAGGGAAACTAGAATCCTGCAACTGCAGGGAATTAAATTCTGCCAACAACCTGAATGAACACGAAAACTGTGGCTCCAGAAGGAAACTCAACCATGCAGACCTTTGTGTCAGCCTCATGGGATGAGTAACAGACATTGACCTACAGAACTGTCAGATAATTAATTGGTGTTGTTTTAAGATGCTAAATTTGTGGCCTTTTGTTACAGCAGCAATAAAAAGTTATTCGAGGTTAATCATTCTATCTTGTCCATCTTATGTTTTATAGAGCATGACACAGTGCCTTAATTATATAAATATATAACTATATTATATATTTTATATGATATATTTATTGTACATAATTATTAATAATTACTAAAATTTATTTTTATTTTCTTGTCTTTAAAAACCTACAAAAAAGGGCATACCATTATCTGTTGCATTTTACAGTTAAGAAGAGGCTTAAAGAGAACAGAGGGTAATGCTTACACATTTTTTTAAAGATGTAAAAATAACTTATAAATATATTTATTAGGATAGACCTAACTTAAAGCACTTTTACATAATAGTTTCACTAACCATCCACATCTATGTTAATAATATAAACATTAATTATAAATATAAGCTTGAAATTATTTTCAATTATTAAATTTAGACAGTAATTGATACAATTTATTTTAAAAGCATTGCTGTGTATAATACGCAAGAGATCAAGCTTAAGAAAGCAATCAAATTTTATATTGTTCACTCAGAACTAATCGTATTTATTATACCAAACACTACCAACCAATTAATATTTCCTTTCAAACTAAGAAATAATATATCATCTGAATAAATGGACTTTAATAAGCTTTTATCCTTTACTTCTTGTGCTTTATATCTTCCTGTATACAAAGTATATTATAAATTTATTGTTTAAGTAAATAATTGATTGTAGGTGGGTTAATTACTTAGTAAAGAAGCTACAGGATATCTTAAAGATGCTTTCATATGTCAGGACTTGTGTTCCCCCAAGGCTAATAAAGATTTAGAATAGAGAAGAAACAAATGCAATTTTATCCAGTGAATGACTCTAATTGGCTTGTCTGGAACAAGTAGAGCAATAACAGCATAGAGCTTCTTAGATAGATATGATAATGTGAAGGAAGACAAAGAATACTACTTCTAGAGATTGCAATTTACACTTGGATTCTCTTTGAGTCCCCCACTAGGTGCCATAGGCATCTTTGTAACATTTTAAAATAAATTCAGGCTCTGCGAGGTCAGGTATCTTGTACATGGGCACAGATACTAGATAGGCCAGTCTCTAGACAGGAAGGTGTCTAAAATCAGCACATTCTCTGTTTTATGCATTTCCACTTTAAACGGTTTCTCTCATTTCAGAATATTCAATCCTGAATTATTTCATATCTTCATCAAAGAGAAAAAATTAATTAATCCAGTTAGTAAATGTATAAATATTTTTTCTTGTTAAATAAGTGGCATTGTTATGATAACTTAAGCAAATTTTAACCTTACAAATGTTTCTGTTACTTCCTTGTCTTTAGGTGAGTCCTACATGTGTGATCATGATTACTTTCGCAAAATATCTAATGTGCTACAACATAAAAACATTTGATAATTTATTTCTAATATTACTAAATTAAGATAATAAATGGGATGCAATCAAGGCTATATGAAATATGAATATGAATAGCATATAATATAGTGAAATATCTATCTATCTACTAAGGGATACATATATTTAAGATCTACATATATTTCAGATATATATTAGAGCTATCTATATTTCATAGAAACATAATTAATAAATTAATGTATAGGTTATTTCAAAAGTTAAGTTCTTGATCAAGGTTCTTTTAGTTCACCCTTGAGAGATATGCCCTGAAATAAAGGGAGAAAGTATAAATATTGTATAAAAATATATAGATCCCAAAAGTTTTACCTGAGAAAGCTATGTTCAATATTTTCACTGTCTTAAATCCAAGGATCTCTACTGATCAGTAATTGAATCACTGTGTTTACTTATTTCTCCACTAATTCTGTTGATTGACTCTTTCAAAGATTTGTTTTTGAAAACACATCTTTCTATGGAGTGTTAGAATGCTACTCCATCAAGAATAGCCACATGGGGACCAATGTACTTAGGAAACTACATTCAGCCCACTTTACCTCTCAAGGCTGCAACTTGAGTTGGAAAAATGGTAACATACTTTTTATCATATGTAAATCTGTATTCCAAGATGCCAAGAATTATTTTATTTCTAAAAATGTAATATTTTGAAATAATTCTTTACACTTGTCTGCCTATAAATAACTAAAATTATTTGTAAATGGAATCATAACAGTTCTGACATTTAGAGGTCTTTATACTTTGCATAGGTATGAAAATATTCCTTAATTTTTGATAAAATAAATGCTTCTAAAGTGATGTTTAATAACTGAGATACTTAAGGTGGAATAAAATGTTTCACATAAAACTTTAACACATATAAAAAAATTAAAAGACACAACCTCTCTACATTTATTGTATAGTAAAAATGTGTTCATTTTTTGTTTTTTTCATTTATTTCAAAAATTAAGTACTGGTCACTAAAATTTGTTGATAAGATATATTATACAAAGATGATGAAAACTTGTATTTGGGTGATATTCTGTTGGTGAGATAAATTTTATTAAGAGATCTCTACTGTTCCACAGAATTTTATTATTGAATGTCCTATTCCAACTCACAAGAGCTTATTGTATAATATTAGTTTCCTAGGGCTGCCCTAAACAGTTATCCAAAATTTGAGGACTTAAAATAACAGAAATGTATTTATTCTCTCTTTTGGAAGACAGAAGTCCCAAATCAACATGTTGGGAAGGCTTGTTCCATTGAAGGCTCTGAGAGAGCATGTGTATCCTGCACTCCCAGGCTCAGATGGTGTCTGTCAATCCTCCACAGATGCTTTACTCTAACTTCTGTCTCCATCTTTACATCACCTCTTCTGGGTCCCTTCTGTGTGTTCTGCTTATCTTATAAGAAAATTCTTACTGAATTTGGTGTTCATCCTAATTCCAGTATGATCTTGACATCCTTACTCAATTACATTAAAAAGGTTCTTTTTCCAAATAATCTCATCTCTACAGGTTATGGCAGTTAGGAGTTGGACATACCTTTTTATTTCAAGGAGCGACTATTCAATCTACTACACTCATCTTTAGAATTGTATGGCTCTTCGTTCTGTAGTGTGCAACCAATCATTGGTCATCAATGTTATATATGTTCTGCCTTAAGGAAATAAGAGACACGGTGGTTAAAAGCCTGAACTCCTGAGCCAAACTGCCTTTAAATCTTGTTCAAAACCTAATTCTGCTATTTTCTTATCAATGTAATGTTATACGAATTATTCAACTCTCTCTGTTTTGGTTTCCTTACCTGTAAAATATGCATAATAATAGCACTTAACCCATATTATTTTTTTGTGTTAAGTACGTTAATATGTTTAAGCACATACATAATAACTACTGCCAATAATCATTGTGGAACAGTTGTTATTTTTAGCAGAAGATACTGTTTTGAAGTGTGATTTATTCACAAGGAGAGTCAGTGGGATTAGTAGTTCTGCAGATATGTATTTAGATGAGAGAGATGAACCTAAAATCTTAGGTCAACAACTTGACAAATGTCAAGGATGGTTTAAGTACAGTCATTCACCATTTAACGACAGGGTTATGTTCTGAGAAATGTATCCTTAGGCTATTTCATCATGTGAAGAACATCGAGTGCACTTACACAAACCTAGATGACAGAGCATATACACACCTAGGCTATACTGTATAACACAGTCATTGACCATAACATTGTTATGTGGCACATGACTGGATAGGTCAAGCTTAAAGAAAGAAGGTTTCTTGTGTCAGTCTTTCCTCTAAATAAACCCTTTTGGCCTTTGGGGGCTACAGTGCAGGAGAAGCTAAGTCATAAGAGACAATGAGGAGGAAAGTTATTTCTGTTTATGTATGATATTTGAAATAACAATAGACATGTTAAGGCAGTGATTAGAAAGTAGATTAAAAGTTTGGGAGTGGAAATTTTTTAGATATTCAGAGAGGACTGAATGAAAAGACTAAAAGGGAATGCTTAGATAGAGGAAAATAACCTCAAGGACCAAGAGACCATTAGGAAACATCCAACTGAGGACAGAAGAAGAGCTCTCAGGTAGGAAGATAACAACAGCTATTTAAAGATAAAAGTGAAAAGACATAATTTGCAATCTCCTAGAAGTTAGGGGAAAATATTTTGTGAAAGACATTAAAAACTATATCAAATGCTTCAGTAAGGTCAAGAGTACTGAAAAGACAATGGCCTTTTCTCAGTTTGCAATTTAAAGAGCCATTATTGAATTTTAGATGAGCAATATTTATAGGGATCTTGGCAATCCACTACATTGCAAAAGGTAACCTACTCTATGTGTAGGTTGAGGAATTGGAGCTAATAAATACTCCAGACCCTTAGCAGTAAACAAAAAAAATTTTTATTTAATGTTTGGTAGCAGGGTTTATCTTATAAATGAGGTGTTCAGCATATTTGGAGATAGTGATGATGTTAGAGGAATAACTAAAAGGGTAAGAGAGGGGACACAACTTTTGTGACGGGTTAGAGGATGCTGGAGAAGAGAGACAGTAGCAAAGTAAAGGAAATGATTTGGGTCAGTCACAGATAACAAATATTTCTATGGCTAGAAAAAGTGTATTCCTGCATTTCTTCATTGCTTCAGCAAATATTCATTGGACACCTTCTGTGAGACAGACACTAAACAATAAACATTCAGTGATAAAAGAGCAAAACCCCCTCCCTCATAGACCTCACATTCTAGTTCTTACGTGAGCTCAGATCTAATTTATAGAATAATCAAATAGCAGTTGACATTTAACTGCACTGTTTAAACACCAAAAAAAGCTGAAAATGGTGTCACCAAGGGTTCAACAGCTGGTCACCGCAGAAGGTTAAAGGATCTTGAGTGATAATCTAGAATTTTGGCAGGAATAGGTTTCTCAGCCTCCACACTGTTGACATCTGGGTTGGATAATTCTTTGTGGTAGGAAGCTGTCCTGTGCATTGTAGGGTGTTCAGCAGTATCCTTGGTCTCTACCACTAGAGAGTTTGGATGGTGGCCTAAAATTATGTGTTCCTTGTATGTCCTACAAATTTAGAAACCATCGGACATTTCTGGTTTATTTTAATGTGTTTAAATAGGTGTTAAGTAGAGCTATATTTGTGTCTGAAATCCTGTGTCCTTACCACCCTTGTCGTCTACATATGTATTTTTATATCTAAAAATATACCACTTTTCCAAAAACGGTTTCAATGCTTAGATCCCTACTGACTTTTATAGCCAACATATGATCTCCAGATAAAATAAGTTTATGACGGAAATGCTGACAGGCTCTTAGGTCTACTTTCTGGCCATGACTTGTCACCTTGTATAACACCACTGTGAAAGGTTATTAAGGATGAACTTCAAAAAGAAAGTCTCCAAGGAGGTAAGTTTGAGTAAATTCCCATCATAAAAAACACAAAGTTGCCTGACCTGTGTTGGCGCAGTGGATAAAGCGTCGACCTGAGAACACTGAGGTCGCAAGCTCAAAACCCTGCACTGGTCTGGTCAAGGCACATATGGGAGTTGATGCTTCCAGCTCCTCCCCCCTTTCTCTCTCTCTCTCTCTCTCTCTCTCTCTCTCTCTCTCTGTCTCCTCTCTAAAATGAATAAATAAAAAGAAAAGAAAAACACAAAGTTTTGACATTTACATTAGTTTAATATAGTACCCTCAGTCCTAATTCTAAGTGGGTGTCAAACTGTTTCTATTTCACGTAAGTCACCTTCTCCAAAGAGGTATATAAAAACAATTAAAAAATCCATTATAAAAATGCAAACGCCACACAATGCAACGTGTAGGTGATGTATTATAGAATTGTACACCTGAAACCTATATAATTTTATTAGCCAATGTCACCACAATAATTTTTTAAAAAAAATTTTAAAATGTGTATGAAATAATGCAACTATTCCTTTTGACTAAATCTGTCTTCAGACACCTTTCTATTCCTATTCCCAATGGTCTACTGGAGTCATGACTGATTTATTGCTCTCCTGATGTGTTTGTACAGTATTTGAATTCTCAAGGGTAGAGAAGGAAGCTTCATTGTAAAGTAATCCACTTATGCTTGGTAGGCATTAGGGTTCATACTTGTTTATGCATAATTGCCTTGAATAGACCTCTACGCTCTAACAAAACCATCAGAAAGGCAAGAGCAAGAATTCTGTGAATGGATTTGCAAAACATTTGCTGCTTTCTTTTTCTAGAAGTTCTTTTTTAATATATTGAAACTGGTTATAAATATGTATTGAAGTTTAACAAATAAATTCAATAATTCTCAGTTTCACATCATTTCCATTAATATGAAAATTTATTTGCTATTTGAACTTCAGAACTGGCACCAAACCCCAGTGGTTACCAATTTTTAATCATCTGGAGGTTTGCATCATGGCAGAAATGAACATTAGAAGATAATAAATCAATATAGAATGCCTTGTAATATAATTTTCCAAACCACTTAAGATCTTTTTCATAAAATATAAAAGACATAATTTTTATATATCCATGAATGATACTATAATCATTTTTCTAGTTTGTCTTTTTGCCTATAAAGTTGTAAGGTAATCCACTTATTTTTCTATGAAATGACAGAAAAATCTTTATTACTATAAAGGATTTTACTGAAAAGATGCATATTAAAATAAACCAGAAACACTGAAACAATTTTTTTAGTTAAATTCATATTCCTGCTTTTCAAAAATTGCCACATGAAAGAAGAAAGATATTGAATATTCTTGGTGTGATATTTTCACTATTCAGAAGACACAGCTTTCATATAATAAATCTAAGTAAAATTTGCTATAGCTTCAATGCAGAGGGGTTTTTTTCAATATTTTTGAAGTCCTTATGTTAGGATTTTGGCTTTCTGTGCACAAAGCCCTTTTATAGCCTCTGTTCTTTTTTAAAAACCTGCTGTGTTATTCTGAACATTGTATACACTGTCCATTATTTGTTTGCTGACCTTCTGGGCTTTTCCCCAGTACCGTACAAGTGGGATCCCAAGAGAATTTTCTAGTGAGTACCTCTTTCATTCCTGTTTCTTCTGTGGATCTCTTAAAACATGGTAATCCTTGGATAGTACCGAAAGATTGAGTGTATGCCATAACAACATTGCATGAATACATTTTCAGGAAAAAGAACCCATTGTGATGTTTTCAGCCAATTCTATGCAAGCCAGCATTGGCGATGCAGTGATGTAGGAAGAGAGTGTGTTTCATGATTTTAATTGTTATGGAAATTCTGTAATTGTTTTTTTATGATGTGCTTTTTTTGTTTGAGTGCACAGTCCTGCAGTTGCCAGCTGTACTTGAAAATGATCTGTTCTATTTTAAGTTGCTGTTTCTATTAGTGAGTTCTAAGACCGTGTGTGTGTGTGTGTGTGTGTGTGTGTGTGTATGTTACTGTGAGAAAGTGAGCTCAGATAATAAGGCACCAGATTTCTCTATTTAATACCTCTTTCTACAACTTTTATTAGTTGTCATTTCGTCCCAGTCATTGTCATTATTCTCTACAGCCAGATCTATGGTATTTTTATTACCAAAACTTCCAACATTTAAAGATGCTGCAAGTAATTTGTAATTGACATCTTTAACATAGTTTATCTCTATCACCTAAATTCTAACATGAAGCATCAGTTAAAGTCCATCACTATCATTAACATTAACAAACCAAAGCCTGGTTAAATATTGCACTGCATGTTACAAACTCTTTATGTATTACATTGCTTTTAAAATCTTGATAGTCATATTGTTTTTCAACTACTCTGACCCCACTCTTGTTCTCCAAATTGTTTTTGATTAAAAGCTGTTATGTCTTTTATATTTTATATTTTCCCACTTGAGTACTTGTTCCTACTATCCCATGAACAGATTTATTTTTTCTACCCATATTTATTGTCTCTTAATCAATTCCATTCTCTTCATATTATTTTCAGCATTCATATGTAACCCTCATTTATACTTCACTATTGTTTCATGGATCATTAAAAGTTATTTTACTTGGAAGTGACAGAAATTCAACTCAAAATATCTCATACAGAAAAATGATTTCATTGGCTCCTGTCACTAACATATCTATGACAGAACTGACTTCAGGTAAAAGTTCATACAGGAGGTCTAATCAGCAACAGATTAGCTGGAGAGAAGAGACAGTGGTGGCGAGTAAGGTGTCCCTAAGAGAAGGAGCAGTTTATCACATTGGTTAGAACCATTGGCACTTCATGATAACAAAAACCACAACTCGATTTTACTTTCTTTATTTTTTTCACTTTTAGAAATTTATTTTCTTGACAAAATTCTTTTTTTTAAATTATGTTTACATGGATTTAAAGTAAAGCACAAAACAAGGTTATTCAGAGAAGTGAAGCTTCTATTCTTGTCCTGAATACCTTATTCCACCTGTCTCCCTTTAGATAACCATTGTTTCTTTTAAAAATTATATGTGGATTATATATATTTAATACCCACACACATAGCCATATCCATCCATATACATACATCATATGTAGGTACACTATAACATTTTTATCTTTCCACACAACAAAGGGTGCACAATTGAGCACTGTTCTTCATCTTGTCTGTTACACATTATATTCTGGGGACCTTACCATGTCAGTTTATAGAGAATACCTTCTTTCCTTCTTTGCAATTGCATTACATTGTACTTCTTTGTGCAATGGTAACATATAGCTAGGCCATTTTCTTTTAAATAAATAGCTTCAGCAACAATAAAAATACATTCTAATTATAAAGCAACTTTAAATATTATAGTAATATATATATAAATATATTACATTAGCCCCACAACAACTCTCTCTGTGTGAGTTCACATTTAGAAAATATTTCTACTCAGCTACACTTAGCACTGAGAATTTTAAAAAGTAATTCCTTATTATGAAATTTACAATTATACCCTGAAGTTTAAGACAATTTGGGAAATTTTCCCTTTCTTCTACCAGCAAAGATTTTCCCTAGTAATTGAGGTTTACATCTTAATTCAAAAGAAATTATACCATGCTCTTTTATTTCAAAATCAAAAACTTGACTGAAGAGTATACAGCAGGCTCTCAATGTTGTTTCGTTGTATTGTTGAGACATTGTAGGGACTTGACTTTTGTTTATATCAATTAGCGTATGGTAAAATTGGTTTCATTATTTGTTCTTTCACTTAGAAGTCACAGAATCTACTGTTGATGTTACTTTATGTAGTTACTTGACAACTTCTGATTTTGTTTAAGACTACTGATGAATTGATGTCTATCTTCATGGTTCCTTTTTACCAGATAAAATCAGCTGTTGTTCTCTGAACATGTTATTATTCTCTGCCTAGAATATTCCCCTTCCCACCGGTTAATTCACCCTTTCATATTTACCTTATATACTCCACTGAACAACCTACCTCCTGATAGACAAAATTAATGACTTCCCCTTTACACTCTAAAAACACTGCATGCATTTGTCACTCTCAGCACTTATCACAATAAGCTATTTATCTGATTGCCCCTCTTTTATTTTATTGGAGTTTCTCCTGGACAGGATTGTGCCACTCTTGTCAATATCTTGAATATTTAACACACTACCTGGCATGTAGATAATTAGAAAGTTGTGAATACAGGTTGTTAATTGTATCACGTTTTTTTTATATTCTCGTGTGCCTGACATAATGCTTAAACATAGATGGAATATAAAATATATTTGTTGAACTACAAAATTTAAACACGGATAAGAACATTAACATTTGTTTAGGGTCACTTAACATTTATATCTCTATTTTTACTTAATGTTATAAAAAAAGATTTTACTAAAATTGTTCAATTATAGAAGATATGGAACAGAGTCCATGGGTTTGAAAATAGTCACAACAATAACAGCACATTACCCAGAGATAATGAGATTTTGTTTATCTCTTTTTCTTAGCCTGCAGTTACAGAATTCTTTCTGGGTCATCCTGCCATGCATTCTGAAGTGTTATCTCTCACAGAGTTGAATAGAATGCAGAACTTTTTCTCTTATTATAAGAACACATTTTTTTTCTGAAAAAAAACAATAGTTAAGAGATAACCGGAGGTGTCTATGTTCTCAGATAATTATAAAATAAATAACATTGAGAAAATAAATAAAAATTATTCTTGGTAGACTGAATATTTCTGGCTATTGAACACTTTTAATATGACTCTTTGATGATTTTAATACGATTTTATTTTCTTAGTTTTTGATGAACTATATTATGCACTTTAAAACACTCTCATGAAGTTAGTAAAATTCTTGCATTAATTGCTTGTACTTCAGAAAATAGCATTTGGTCTGTAAGTTATGAATTGTTAAAATATTATCAGGAGATATATGGAGTAAAATAAGTAAATCAGAAAAAAAACTGAGAACAGCATGATTTCATACATAGGTGGGACATAAAAGTGAGACTATGAGACATGGACAAGAGAGTGGTGGTTACGGGATGGGGGGAGGGAGGGGAGGGTTGAATAGGGAGGAGGGGAGGGACACAGGGAAAACCAGACAGAAGGTGACAGAGGGCAATTTGACTTTGGGTGACGGGTATGCAACACAATTGAATGATAAGATAACCTGGATATGTTTTCATTGTACATATGTACCCTGATTTATTGGTGTCACCCCATTAGAATTAATAATAATAATAAAATATTATCAGGAGAGAGTGTAGACATTTTCTATTTTAAAATTGGGTTGTATGTGAATATCTTATATAGGAAAACATAATACTTCATATAATGACTTCATGAAGGAATCCTTTTAGAAAGACTGGGTAAAGTAATTTGCCAAAATAATAAGTAAATAAATAAATAACAAAGAACACTTTTTCTCCAAAGACAACATTTTTTATTTAGGTCTCTTCCAGTATATTCTTCATAAATTCACTATTAAAAATGACTAATAAAAATGATAGTCCGTTTTTAAAAAATTTTTTTAAATTTATTATTTTTAGAGAAGAAGGATTTAAGAGAGAGAGAAACATAGATCTGTTTTTGTTTGTTCCCACCAGCCAGAATCGAATTAGCAACCTTTGCACATCGGGATGATATTCTAATCAACTGAGCTACCGATCTAAGGCTGCAAATAACACTGGGGAAAACTTTCTTTTTTCATTTTTTGTTACATGAGGTTTTAGAACTTTTTCTATATATTTCTGCATCACTGATTCCAAATCTGAAATTCGTTTTATGGTGCATGCTCTAGTTTTTATGCAATTTTAATTTATTTTTGTTACAGTTAATGTCATGCATTGGTTTTTAAATTGGAGTTAAAGGGCAACAACTCTTGGATTAAAAATAATCACAAGGCAATTAATGTTTTACAAACATCACTTTTACATAACTGTAGTTGTTTTTAAATGTAAAAAAATTATTATCTGATAAAAACACCCTCTTGTTTTGTTTTAAGATTGAATCATGACTTCTTCGAGTAGATGTAAATGTAAGAATAGTACTGACACCTTCTGTTCTGTATGTGGCTGTTACACACTTCAACCTGAAAGACACAATATTACATCATTTGTGACACGTGCATATATTGCCTATTTCCAAGTTCCCTTTGGCAATCAAGACAAGAATTGGGCTACTCATATTGTGTGTCATGATTTGAGAAAATGTTTCATGACTGGACAAAAGGAAAACTCAAAGGAATGCCTTTTGGTATACCCATGGTTTGGCGTGAACCTAAGGACCACAGCAGTGACTGCTATTTCTGTCTGATCCAGACACAGGGCATCGGCAAGAAAATACGGCATATAATCGCATATCCTAATATTCCTTCAGCAATATGACCTATCCCACACTCTGAGCCACTCCTGGTTCCAGTTTCCAATGGTTTTATTTCTTCTAAGGACGAAGAAAGTGAACATGGTGATCAAGTATATTTTGATAAGATGCATGAGGAAATGGTTATAGAATCTGAAGGGTCTTCTTCTGATGCCAAGCAGTCATTAACCCCTCAGCAGTTTAGCCAGCCCAAATTGAATGACTTAGTAAGAGATTTGGGCCTATCAAAGAAAGAAACTGAGTTATTAGCCTCCAGCCTTCATAAAAAGAATGTACTTCACCGGTCAGTTAAAGTATCCCATTTCAGGAAGCATGAATAAATTTCTGTGAACTTTTTTTCCAAAGACAAACACTTTGTTTACTGTCATGATATCAGTAGTCTTCTCAGCCAGATAGGTATTACCACTTACAGTCCAACAGAATGGAGGCTATTTCTTAACAGCTCTAAATGTAGTCTGAAATGTGTTCTCCTACACAACAGTAATGTTTATGCAGCAGTTCCAATTGGTTATTCAACTCATCTGCAAGAAGATTATAATGACATAAAAATTGTGCTCGACTTTCTGAAGTATGAGGAGCATAACTGGATCATTTGCATGGATCTTAAAATGGTAAATTTCCTGCTAGGACAACAGAGAAGTTTCACGAAGTATCCTTGCCTTCCGTGTTTGTGGAACAGCCAATCTTGGGAGAAACACTGGACACAGAAGGAGTGGTCGAAACATGAAGCTCTGGAAGTAGGGATGCAAAATATTGTGAATGAACCTGTAGTTAATCGAGACAGAATCATTTTTCCCTCACTTCACATCAAACTTGGCTTAATGAAGCAGTTTGTTCAGGCTTTGAAAAGAGAAAGTGAGTGCTTTCAACATATTATTTCTTCTTTTCCTGCCTTGTCTTTAGAGAAGATAAAAGCAGGTGTATTTGATGAACCTCAAATTCGATCCCTCATACGTGACTAAGAATTTGCCAGGAAGATGAATAAGGAGGAGAAAGCAGCATGACAGTCTTTTGTGGCAGTTACAAAGAACTTCCTTGGCAACAAAAAAGCAGAAAACTATAAACTTCTGGTTCAAAGGATGCTGTTGGCTTTCCGCAGCATCGGATGTAATATAAGCATTAAGATTCACTTTCTGAACAGTCACCTTGATAAGTTTCCCGAAAGTTTTGGAGCTGTTAGTGATGAGCAGACTACTGCGGAAGCATCAAATGAGATTGTCCTCAACAAGTACACAAATGTAAGAGCTACAAACACAAATTTTTGCCTGAATAGAATTTAAATAATTTTTGCACAAATTTTATGATTAAAATAAATGTTTTAATATGTTCTATTTTGAAATTGTAGACAAATTCTGATACAATCATATCTTTTAGTGTATTAGTATATTTACTGCATTATATAAATTATTATATTCTCACAAAGATGATGCCCAAGAAGACATTCTACTTCATTATGTTAAACTAAATGTTGAAAATTTTACAATAAGATGAAAACCTAAAATCTTGAATTTCAAAAATACTGTAGTTTACAGAGAAAAACTAATGTCAGATTTGAAATCAGCACACTCAAGTTAGGTAAGAATAAGTGTTTTTGTGGATGCAACAAAAATTTTGTTCCCCAGTGTAATAGTTCTTTGACATTAGGAAAAGTCAATTTTCTGAGTTTGCTGTTTTCTTAGACTTAATAGGTAATAAAAAAGAAAAAAAATCTTTTTTTTCTTCTTGAATTAAGAATTAACATTACTAAAATATTTTGTTGTTTTACCTTTCTTCTGAGACTAATTCTAAACTTTAGAGATAATTTCAGGAAATCCAACAGAGATGATAAGCCATTATAATGACATCAGTTACAAATTTATAATAATATTGATGTAAAAGTGGTATTCAAATAACTATATATGATATTTTAATATGCTGCTCTTTTCCTGAAGTGGATTCAAATTTTCTTATAAATACACTAGACATCATCCCCTAACCCTCATCTTTAACCTCCACTCAGCTCTACCTGCTTTCTGCCCCTAAAGGTCCAAGTAATAGAAACTAAACCAGTGGCTTTGCTTCCTGGCTCCCAGTTGAGGGTAGATGATGAGAGACATTGGTAGAAAATCAGGGCTAAAGAAGAATGAGGTCAGTTGCTTCACTCTTCTGGCTTTCTCACTGCTAAGTGTTCTGAGCTGACTTTGTATGTCCAGGAAAGACCACAACTCCTCTCAGGCTGCCCTCTATGTACAAGAGTCTCTCCAGATGTCATAACAATTTCCTCTCTTTTCCTCTCCAGGCCTAGCCCTGGAAACAAGTTTCTGTGACTGGTTTAGTATCTTATGCCATTCCTTGTTGTTTTCTCTAAACCTGCCTACAGCTTTGTAAATAGCCCTCTATTAAACCCTCCTCAAAATACCCAATTTGAGTGAACTGTCTGTTTCCAGACAGAACTCAGACTGATAGATACACTATTTTTGCATATCTCCATTGATATTCAGCCTTTTATTTTCTATAGAGATTTATTAGCTTTCATTCATGTGATACTTGAATAGATATGTGAGAGGAAATTTGCAGACAAGTAAAAAACAAGACGTAGCCATTCAAGACGGACTATCTGTTCATAGACTTTGTAGACCATAAACTTTATTCAGATGCAGAGTATCATATTCAGAGTCACATCTCTCATTTTTAGAACGCAATTATAATTAGCTTGTTTCTCTGTCTGCCTTTTCTAGGATGTTTTATAAACTGCAACTTGGAATGCAAGAGCTTAAAAGCTAACTAAAAGCAAAATTTAGCGACAGACTAGTCACACAGCAAGAAAGGTGACAGAAAATATAAATAGAAAGATGCAAGCCCTGAAAAACAGAGATGTCTAGAGCAAAAAGAAAAGTAAAAATTTCTAAGCACTTTGATGGACCCTGGAAACATCATTGCATTTGAACCCCAAGGATAAATTCATGTCCATATTGATAATCCCAGGTGACATTTTTCTGTGTCTAGGAACATAAGCAGGTATAAAAGATATCTTAGAAATATCTTGTCAATGACAACTGGATTTGTTAAACTTTTTAAAAAAATGTTAAATGGAATTATTTAATTAACTAGGGAAGAGATGAGTTTATATCCCAATTTTACACACACACACACGCATGCATCCTCTAAGGATCAGACAGCATGAATTTAACACTATGCTATTTTCATGTATTTCTCAATGCACTACTTCTATTTATGTATTCACTTTATCTACTTATCTTAATTTTTAACCATTTCAGTATACCTAAATGTGATCTTGGTTTCTCAGATTTTTTTGCTTCTTCTCCAATAACCTTGTCTTTCCCCATGTCATGTGCTAGACCTTGCAATTACCAACATGACATTATTTCTAGTTTATAAATTAACATTCTGTGACCATCACCCCTTATCTTTCCAGCTCATTCAATTTATGACAATTCTAACTGAACTAAATTCCATGACCAATCATTATAACCTCTCCCTTGAATGTAAGCTCTCACTGTGATGGGCTAAATAAGAACTCCACAAAAGAGGTCCATATTCTAGTCCCTCAATTTGTGACTGTTACTTCAAATGACAAAAAAGAAAGTTTTAGATGTTGTTAAATTAAGAACCTTGAGATGGAGAGATTATATGAGCTTTTCCACATGGATTCTAAATGTAATCACATCCATCTTTATAAGAGGGAGGCAGAGACACAGAAAATAAGTAAATGTGACCAGGGTGGAACAGCTTAGAGAGATTCAACCACATCAAACCAGAGAATGCTGGCTGCCACCAGAAGCTGGAAGAGGCAAGAAATGGATTGGCCTCTAGAGGGAGCATGGCTGTATTTACACACTGATTTCAGCCCAATGATACTGATGTGGACTGCTGGCCTCCAGAGTCTTTATGTCACCATGTTAGTGACAGTGTATTACAGTAGTCAAAGGAAACTTATAACTCACTTTTTAATACTTAGGATAAACTCATAGGCTTGGTTCAATCCAACCTCTGTTTACCCCACATCTCCATCTGTGCAACTGAATGTGACTGGGTAGCAGTCACAACCATATTGACCAGTCACTTTAAATTTACACACATTTAATTCATCAACAAAATGATTAAATGGGCCTTTGATGTTTCCAACAATCATATTAGAGTTGCTATTCCATCCAAACATCTAAGTTTAAGCGACTGGAAGAAAGTTTCTACAGAATTTTATTATGACATTAACTCTACCTGCAAAGTGTCTTCTTGCCTGAAACTAAAGATTTATGAGCCTCTTTCAGTACAACCCCTCCACTTATACATTAGAGCTTATCCTTGTTTAACTGTTTAAGAAAGTAATTCTCTCTGACCTATGTCACCAGCCTTCTCTTCTCTACTGAGTCGTTACCATTATTACTGTTACTGCACCAATCTTAAAATTCTTTATGCCTACTTATCCTTTGTAATATAACTACTCCAAAGAGTTGTCTATTTTCACTGTTTTAAGTTCCCCTTTTCTTATTCTTTCTTAGCATATTTAAAGCCAGTTTAAGCTCATTTATTCCTCTAAAACTTCTTTGACAAAGGTCACTTATCACCTCTACATTGCTAAATCTAATAGTCAATGGTCAATTTTCATATTCTTCAACTTAACAGCAGTGTTTCAGATAGTTTCGTACTCTTTTCTTCATAAACATTTTTTCCCCACTTCACTTCCAGAATTTTACCTTTTTCTTCAATCTCATTCATTCTTTCTTCTGTTTCTTGTGGTGAAATATGCTAAGTTTTGTCCTTGGTCCTTTACTCTTTATACACATTCACTTGATAACTTTTCCAGTCTTATGCTTTTAAATACCATCAAAAGTCACTTCTATAAGCCAAACAATTCTCTTCAACTTCGATCTCACATATTCAACTTCCTCCTTGATATCTCTATCTGGATTACTACTAGACATGCCAAACTCAACATTTTCAAAACTACACTCTCTGATCTTCACCTTCTTTACACTTGATCAAATTGCAGCTTTTCTATCGCAGTCAATGAAAATTCCATCTGTCAAGTCATTCAAGTCAATAACATTTGGATTATTTTTTATTGCTCTTTATTTCATATTCCACATTGATTATACCAGGAGATTATTTTGGCTTCAGAATTGTACTGAACCTAGACCCTCACCTTTTCCTTGCTACTTGCATTGATCCGTAATCATCTCTCTTTTACTTCAGTGGTCTTCCAATGGGTCTCCATGCTTTTACTCATTTTCCCATAGTGTCTATTCTCAACACATGAACCAGTGCTTCTCCTGCATGTAGATCAGAGCATGTTACTCTGCTCAAAACTCTCTTACTTTAACGTGAAGTAAAAACTCTACACTTTGCAATGGCCTACAAGTTCCTACATGATGAAATCCTTCTGTTACCTCTTTGAACTCTTCTCCTGAAACTTTCCCTTCACACATTCTTTTAGATGCACTTGTCCTTTTCTATTCTTCATATATGCCGGTCACATTCCTGCCTTAGGGCCCTTGCACTGGCCATTCCTTTTACTATAACTCTTCTTAATTAACTTTCTTGGTTAATTCCTCACACACTTTAAGTGGTGTCACTTAAATCCTTATCAATAAGGTTTACATTGACCACCTCATAAAAATTCCCCATCATTAAGCTTTTAATCCTAGCCTTGTTGTATTTTTCTTTTTATTCTCCAAAGAACTCAGTACCTTCAAACATACTAACAGTTTGCTTATTTTTATGTGTATAATTTAGTGTCTGTCTTCTTCTTCTGTAATGTAAACTCTTCAAAAATGATATCTTTGTTTTGTTCACTGATGTATTTTTAAACATTTAAAAACTGCCTGGCACATAGTAGGTACTAAAATATTTATTTCACTGCAAGAGTCAATTAAGAGTTGCTTAATAGACATAAAAATTTTATCATGAGAGATATAATGAGTATAAATTAATATTATATTGTTAATAATTCATGTCTATCTATGAAGCTAATATTAAGACTTCTTGTCTATTCAAATATTTTAATTTTGAACAAGAACACATTATTAGCAATCTCTAATATTTTAATAAGTTGGCCTGGAAATTTATTGTTTTTATTTTGATATTTCTGTCTTAAAATTACACTGAAAAAAAATGAAGCACTCTCTCTTCTTCATTATAAAACATGTAATCACTATGCTCAAAAAACTGTGACATTAATCAATTTGGTGTTGTATATACTTGCATTTATACAAATAAGCTACACAATCTATAGAATTAGAATGTTTAAGAACAGAATAAAGAACTAATGGATATTGAGTCTCTAGCTCCAATATTTGAGACATGCATTCTTAATTCCCCTATTGAAATCCATTTGTTTCTCATCATAGTGCTAAGCAATTCACATATACTCTTTCAATGAGTTATCTCAACAATTCTGTCAAGTAGGTAAAATTGTATACATTTTGTATGTGAAGAAAGGTGAGAAGAATTGAAATCATGTGCTTCAAGTGACATTAACAGAAAAAGTCAGAAGAGAGAATTAGATTTATAGGTTCATGAACTCAAAGCCCATGTGATATCCACCATACTGCAGGAGTCAACTGTACTAATTGGGAGACTAGATTCAGATACCATTTTTAACTTTGGGACATTTCTTTCCAAAAAAGCAAGTTCTTATAGTGAAAGAAATGCAGTTCCATAGTTATGTGCATAATTCTTGGTTTTGATATTCATTCCAGAAACTCAGACATTCTGAACATAACGTGTCCTCAGCTTTAAGATACCTTTAGCTGCTCTTCTTCCTGGATTTAGGCTTAACATCCATCTTATAACAAGTAAAGTAAAGATGTAAAGGACAGTAAAATACATGTTCTTTCTCAGTGGGTGCCGGAGACCAACCACTGATGTTGACTCTTCCTAAAGGATGCAAAATGCACACACTAAAATTCTTTCTCAAAAGGAGAGAAAGTCAGTGTTGTCCATATGAATACAAAGTTGAAATAAAGAGTAATAAAAAAGAGTCTAGCTACATTCACCAAGTTGTTAGGTCTACCCCTAGGAATGAAGCGTTTAAATGCTAGAAATCTATAATTTTCTCTCAGTATTGTGAAATATCACCAAGGAGGTCTCCAAGCCAGTATACTTTGTGGTGGGTGAATTGTTATGAGAAATATGGAAGGGGGGAGGATTTTTCCATTTTAAGATGCTGAGAGCAGTAAGATATGCAACCACAGACTGCAGTTTCAAAGCCTGAGAAGACCTGCCAGATGGTACTCTAGTTCTGCTCAAATATAGTTCCTGGAGTGTATCTGCAGGTTGTAAAGTGAGTAATTCCGGATGCATGTTTACTCTGCTGTTAGCAGTGAAGGATCACATTTCAAAATAAAGCACTATTATTTTTCTCTCAAATGCATCTGATAATCCTAAAATATATTTCTAAAATCCTTCTTCAAATAAATTTTAATGAATTTTAGCAACAAGTGAAGGAGTAAATGAAAATTGAGCAAGAAAAAAAATTATAACCTAAATAATAAAAATGAGAAATAAAAGCTTACATTTGGGGGCCTACTTAAATTATTAAAAATTAGCACAGCAGGTTAATTTTCTGAAATAATTCATAATTTTTGAAATATGCATGATTTTTAAGTATTTATATTTTTAAATTAATTTTTAAAAACCTGATAGTTCATGATTTCCAAATTTAGGAGGTTTCTGTTGAGAGAATTTTCTCCAAGTATTTGTTCTGATCTGTTTTAACACAGTTTTAGAGAGATGTATAGTAGTTCACTTGAAATATATTTCTCCCATTTCAAGTGTAAAATTAATGGTTTTTGGTGTGGTCACAGATTTGTACATCCATCCTTGTCACCAATCTTACAGCATTTTAATCACTCATAAAAGAAAACCTACAGCTTTGAGCTGTCCTACCTCCTCCAGTGTCACATCCCCTGCAGTCCTCACCAACCACTACTTGACTTTCTGTCGGAGGCTTTGCTGATTTTGGACATTTTATAGAAATGAAATAATACGTAATGTGGTCCATTATGATTGGCTTTTCATATAGAATAATGTTTTCAAGGTTGATCCCTGATGGTACATATAACAGAGTTCAATATTTTGTATTGTCAAATTATATTTCATTGAATGGATTTGCTACATTTTATTTATCTTTTTTATAAGTTTAAAAAAATGTGGGTTGTTCCCACTTTTTGCAATAGTGGATAATGCTAATATGAATATTATGAACACATTTTTGTGTGAGTATCATTTTTATTTCTCTTGGGTGTAAACCTGGGTGAGATTGCTGAGTTATATAGCAACTAGACCAGACAGACTCTAAGTGGCCGCACAATTTTATATTCCACATGCAATGTATGAGGATTCCAATTCCTCAACCTTACTACCTGTCTTTTTTATTACAGCTATGGTACTAAATATAAATAACATTTCATTGCAATTTTGACTTGCATTTTCCTCATAAACAGTACTGTTGAGCATCTTTTTAATTGTTTATTGGCCACTTCTGTATTCAACTTGAGGAAATTTCTACTCAAATTCATCATCCATATTTTAATTGCATTCGTTTTCTTTTTTTGTCATTGAGTTATAAGAGTTATTTATATATTCTAGACACAAGTACTTTAGATATGCAATTTGCAAATATTTCCTCTTATTCTGTAGGTTGTCTATTTTTACTTTCTTCAATGATGTGCACTGAAGTACAAAAGTATTTGATTTTGATGAACCCCAGCTCATTTTATTTTGTCATTGTGCTTTGAGAAGGTTTTGTTTAACCCAAAGTAATGAAATTCACTTCTATTCTTTTTTTAGGAGTTTATAGTTTTAACTGTTACATTTATGTCTATGATCCATTTTGAGATCATTTTTGTGTATGAAGTGGGAGAGAATTCCAACTTCATTATTTTGCATGTAGATATCTAGGTGTCCCAGTGTTATTTGTTGAAAAGACAATTCCTCTGCCTCTTGCCTTGGCATCCTGTATGGAAAGCAACTGATTATAAATGTGGGAGTTTACAGACTACCAGTTCTCTTCTATTGATCTATGCTTATCTTTATGCCAATATCACATTATCTTGATTATTGTGGTTTTGTAGTAAATTTGGGAATAAAAAACTGGAAGTCCTCCAACTTTCTTCTTTTTGAAAATGGTTTTGGCAATCCTGAGTCTGTGCAATTCCATGTGAATTTTAGAATCAGCTTGTCAATGATTGCATTGACCATAGATCACTTTGGGGACGGTGATCCTGATAGGAATATTAAGCCTTCCAACCCATGAACATAGGATGTCTTTCCATTCATTTAGGTCTACTTTAATTTCTTTCAACTTGTTGTAATACAGAATTATTGCTGCATTACTAATTGTTAAAAGACAATGAATACATAATTAAGTTGAATAAATGTAAAAACTAAATATATATAGCTATATATTATAATTATATATAGCTAGTAAAGATTCTCCTAAATTTTTATATAAACTTGAGAAATATATTAAGAATAAAGTCACTTAAAATATTTTTGAATTTTGTTTACTACTGACGGACAGACACCTTGTCATAAATAATGAGAAAATCACATTTCCAATGGTCCAGTTGTGCTCTTTATTTTAATATTGTAAATGTGTTGCATACTGTTTTGCAACCAAAGTCTTCTTAGTCATCTACTTGAATTTCTGTTTTTATTTTTTAAATGGAAGCATTGCTTCTTACTAGTCTTTTATGACAATTTCTCTTTTCCTTAATTCTTGATTTTCATTCATCTTTTGCTTTCCTATGTTCTAAGTCCTTTCTTGTTTGAGAATGTCTGATATTGTCTTTATGTATAATTTAGTTAGATATACTGTAATATTTGTTATATATTCTTCACTCAGGGCATGACTTATTGTTCCATTATCTGTTGATTTTGAAAATTTTTTATTAAGTCACTGAAAAAAATTTCTACATACAAGTTGCTTATTTTTCTATCATAAATATTCTTTCTTTTTTATTTAATTTTATAAACTGATCTGAATGAACATCAGTTCATTTTCCAGTATTTCCTAAAATAACTGTGATGTTTTTTGTTATTCAGATTTAATCTTTCAAATAAATCTATTCACATACATCTTTGAAAACTTTTTATGTTTATGTGTTGTTTTCTTCACATTAGGAACACTAATTAAACTTCTGTTTCAATGTCTCTGCATCTGCCCTAAGTATCTACTAAGCACTCGCTAATTGATTTAATGTCTGTGTTTCTTTTCTGTGTCCCTAAAATTCTTTATATTTGGTCATTTAGCCTTATCATTTGGACCTTCTCCCTGTTAAGAAATGGTTTTACTCTTCCTTTTTAATTATGATAACTTTTCAATATTCTTCTTACTGTCATTGTGATTTTTTACCATTGAAGTTGTATTTAAACTTGCATTCCTATTATTTCTCTGAATCATTACACACTCTTATAGAAGTACTTCTCTTCCCTGATTGTTTACTGTTCTAGACAGGAGTAGCCATTGTATCACACACTCCATTCTTCTCTCTTCTTTAACAATTTTTTGCTCTTGTATATTTGAAAAATTCTCAAGTACTTTTGTTCGTTTGTTTATTTGTTTGTTTGTTTTACCTTCCTAAATACTTCAGGCTGGCAGCTTGGTCCAGAAATTCTGCTTGTGCTTATATAGTTTGGTAGATTTTTATTAGTACCCTCATATTCTTTTCTACTTTTTTCTTGATTATTCTTGGCAAAGAATGATGAATTTTTTGAATGTCTTAAAATAATAACTTTTGGTCTATTATGTTCCTGTAGTGTTCTTGTTTTAAATTTTATAATTTTTGCTCTATTTTAAGTACTTTTTTTCTTCTGCTTACTTCAGATCTACATTGATCTACTTTGCTAATGCAGATGCTCAGATTACTAATATGAATTCTTCTTTCCTAAGACGCACATTTTTCTACTGTAACCTTCACCCAAACCACTGTTTTTCCTGTGTCCCACAGATTCTGATAAGCTATATTTTCATTCTTATTTACTTCAAAATATTTTAAATTCCTTTTGAAGTTTCTTTTTAGACCCATGGGTAATTTAGAAGTGTGTTTTTAAATATTCAAATATTTGGGTAGCTTGTTCCTAGTACTTCCTGATATTAATTTCTAATTTAATTTCATTGTGTTCTGAGAACATACTTCACATAGTACCTGTTCTTACTACATTGTGCTTTGTGGCACAGAATATAGTCCATCTTGGTGAATGTCTTATTTGAGCTAGAGAAGAATGTGTATTCTGCAGCTGTTGGATGGGGTACTTTATAAATGTCAATTAGAAATAATCAATTAATGGTGCTATTCATTTTAAATATCTTCTGATTTTCTACCTGTTGATACAGAGCTCATCCTGGTTGTGCCACTGACCCTACCATTATATGACTTTGGATAGAGACATTTGCACTCTTTTTTCCCCCTTTTTTATTATTAATTTTAATGGGGTGACACCAATAAATCAGGGTACATATTTACAATGAAAACATCTCCAGATTATCTTATCATTCAATTGTGTTGCATACCCACAGTCACCCAAAGTCAAATTGTCTTCTGTCACCTTCTATCTGGTGACATCTACACTCTTTAAGTCTCATTTAAGCATTTATGATAATCCTAACATTTTATCACTGATGATTTATTGATGAATAAAAAAAATTCCTACCCTCAAGGAGCTTGCAATCCAAGGATGTATACATCTCTATGAAATAGAAACTAAAATACAGAGTTACACTGTTACTTGATCTGCTTAGAGCTCAGTTTCCCATTTTAAGATAAGAGGCTTATCTAAATGACTGAAAGAAATATACTTTTAATGCTAATGTTCTTTCATTCACATGGATAAGAATAAAAAACTAACAAAGTATATGATGAAAAAACTTAAAACACTCTAAAAGACATGGAAGTCCATCATCAGTATAGTATATGTTCCTACTTCCTAAAAATGTTAACTCCTTAAGTTACTGACTAGGACAGTAGGAAACCTGATGTCCTTGGGCTCTGTATTGTGTAGTGTCTAGGCAGTTTTGATAAAGTACTTTTCATTGTAATAAAGTTTTCAGCTTAAAATTTACGAAATCTGATACCATCTCAAAATTCTCATAATATTATGAAAATATTATAGTGACTTAACATGACAAGTAAACAAATGGCAAAAAGTATTTTATTAAATTTCTTTCTAATTCAGGGACAAAAGAGCACATTAACAATCATCATTTTTGTTCCCAAATTTTCTTGTGCCGAAATGGCTGAGCATTAAACTCCAAAAGGTCCAGGGTTAGAGAATTTGATAGGGGCCCCTTCTTTTCCCTTATAAAAGCTGCGGTAAGAAAAATAAAAGGTACATGAAGTGTATTTGGCACTCAACAGAAATACCAGGAATCTATTCAAACTCTGTTTCTGAAGCTTCTTTACCTTCAAAAATGATTTGTTTATTCCACACATAGTTCATTAGAACATCTCTTATAGATGAAGACAAATAGTAAATAACAGTATCTTTACTTATAACCAGAAAATTTCAAGCCTTTTCAAAATGTATTGCAAAAAGAATAAAGTATTAGGTGGATAGGCCTTGCTAGCCTGTGTCTCAAGTCCTTCTCATGGAAGTTAATCACCAAGATGCTTTTCTACAAAAAAAAAAAAAAACAACTTATTTTTTATAAGAAAAAGATGCTTTTTCTAAAACAAGAACAAAATATTATTTATATGTACAATTGATTCAGTGTAATATTGCTAGCAGAAGACTGGCAATAGCTCAGATGTCAACCAAAAGAGAAATTGTTAAATTATGGTATAGCTATACACTGCAATTCTATGATTAATAAGTAAGGTTAAACTCTAATTTTATGTTTGTGTGTGTGTGAGAGAGAGAGAGAGATTGCAGCAGATTTTTAGTTTGAATTTATACATCTAAGACAATTGTTATCAAATGAGCAAAGGAAATGTTTTCTAGATGTCTTAGAGTAAAACAAACAAACAAAACCCACTATGAACCACTAAACTTTGGAGCAGTATTTAAATTCTTTATTAGAATGCCTATCTCTTAGACATCAGATGGACTTTGTTCCAAACTTGTCTTTAGAGCTCTCTGAAGCAGCACAGTAACCAGAGAAGTGATGATCAGAGCTTTAGGAAGCAGCATTTACTCTAAGTGCAATTTCTAAAAACAAAACAGGTCTAGATTTGATCCATGGTAGACTCAGCTAACTGTTCAACCCCTGGGACTGGCCCATGTTTGAAACAGCTACCAAACTACAAAGACTGCCTGACCAGGTGACGGCGCAGTGGATAGAGCGTCGGACTGGGATGTGGAAGACCCAGGTTCGAGAACCCCGAGCTCGCCAGCTTGAGCGCGGGCCCATCTGGCTTGAGCAAAAGCTCACCAGCTTGGACCCAAGGTCGCTGGCTCCAGAAAAGGGTTGCTCGGTCTGCTGAAGGCCTGCGGTCAAGGCACATGTGAGAAAGCAATCAATGAACAACTAAGGTGTTGTGACGGCAACAAAAAACTAAGGATTGATGCTTCTCACCTCTCTCTGTTCCCGTCTGTCTATCCCTCTCTCTGACTCTCTCTGTCCCTGTAAAATAAATAAATAAATAAATAAATAAATAAATAAATAAATACTACGATGACTATCATCACAGCTAACATGCACTGAGTTCTTACTCTGCACCAGTTGCTTTATATTTATGAATATTTATTTCTCACAATAACCTTATAAGGCAGGTGCCATTATTAATAAGATTTAAGGAAAGTAGGACTAAGATCCCAATAAGTGATGGAACCTGAACTAAAAAATAAGCACTCTGACTCCAGACACCTTGCTTTTGTTCACTATCCTAAGGCTCTCTCTGAGGCTCAGTTTCAGCCCAGGATACCACAAACACTATTCAAATGTCTTAAAGAAAGTGAGGAACATATTGGCCCAGGTCCCTACCACAGATGCAGCAAACTGGCATGGGAATTTGGCTCTGAAATGCCTCTCCCACCAGGTAGGATTATCTGGCTTTCAGTAAATGGTTTTGTGCTGGGCTACTTTGCAATGTTTTATTGGAGCATCATTAAATGTTGCCACACAGCCATGTTCTCTGAGCATCTAGCAGCAGCAAACACACACACCTGAGAACATTCCAAAAGGCTCCATGATTGCTTTTCCAGCATCCTATCCACTAGCCAAACAATGAATTCATGCTTCCCTTCTCTCTCTACTAAGATTCACACCTGTGCTTGTCTAAACGTCACCCATCTGTCATGGCTCAAGAAACATGCAGGCTTTCTTAATTTTCTTAATTCATTTTCCCTAGCCATGAAAACATTTGTCATAGCAAATTTGGTCTTCTGTGCACCAACAACGCATTGACTATACTAGAACTTCATCAAACATTTTATTTTTAAATAATGAAGAAAGAATGTTCTTGCTTGAGGTACTATGTATGATACAGGGCAGCTTCAGCCAATTTTGAGGGACAGATCGATAGGAAATACTCATAAAGCAGGTGGATAATTTGACATTGCCTCCATAAAGCAAGTGCAAGTATTCAGAGAACATGGTGCTAATTTTCAAATGCATAAGGAACTCCTCTAACAGATCTTTGTGGAGATCCAGCTATCTTATTTCATTCCTATGGCACTATATGCAGATGTGACTAAGACAAAAATCAAATCAGCATGGAGTCTTTGATGAAACAGCTGCCTTTACACATGGAAGTCTGTCTGGGGTCACACAAGAAAACTAACACTGAGAGATGAGATTCTTGCCCCTAATTTTACTTTTTATTTCAATAAACATTTACCAGACTTTCTTTTCTATGAAAAGCATGGGTAAAACCTGCTTGGATAAAACATATGGTGGAATAATTTACCTAACTGTGACTTAAGGAGCTCCACAATACATCTAGCCTTCCCTTGGATTCCTTCATTATTATAGAAGATGCAGACTATGCTGTCACTAGGACGTCAACCTCTCAGGATCTATTCATCTCTTTTCAGTATCTGAAACTCAGCTTCCTTTTTGTGAACACTTGAACACTGTGACTGTAAATGACAACACTTTGACACTGGCATCATGTAAAGCTACATATAAATCAGAGTATAAATGTGTCTTCTCATTCTTTTCCAGAATCTTATTCAGAATTTTTCTTAAGCCTTTCCAATTACATATAAGATAGCAACTTCTCTTTTCTTCATTGACCCAACAACCAAATCTTATATTGCAAATAATCACCCGAGTCTTGCATACATGTAAAACTTTTCTATAGTAGTTTGTGTTCTTGCTGGAATGTCTATATTTCTATATTAACTGGGAAAAAGATGATTTAAAAAATTAAATATACAAAAGTTTGCATAAAATTTTTAATATCATTTTGGCTGGACTCTCTATGTTGGTTCACTCAAACTCCCTTACATCATTTTCCTATTCAGGAAAATTAAAACGCTAAGTTAACCTTCCAGACGCTGCCAGTGTTGATTCTGGACCGATGCACTTGTGAGAAGCCTGAAGGGCAGGCGTGAGCAGAGCCCATCTATCAGAAGGTCTGAGGTGGTGCTGCTAGCAAGTGCACGGAGATATGAAGTTCCTCCAGGAGCCGGACAGCATCCACTGTGTGGGTTCTTAGACAGTAAAAGGCAGTGATGGCAGAGGAGCAAGTTTTAGTTTCTTATTTCCAGAGATGGTAGCTCTATTTTCTTTTCTGTGTTGTTTTTTGTGCTATTCCAAGAGATTAGACCCAGACTTACTCCTCACGCCTTCTACAGACCTTGTAAACATCTAGCTTACTGTACTGCATGCCTTTCTGCCTGGAATTGTTTCTGGTTCCTGCACCAAACCCTGACTATATACTCTCCACATGCTTCCATAGAAATGTGACCACAGGGACTTTCAGGCAACCTCTCCTCTTGGCCTCCCCAGCCTCGGCAGGTTCAGCCCTCACTCTTGCCAGAGTGTGTTCCCATCACACCATCTTGTGCTTTGGGTGTGTCATTTACTCTCAACCACGCCTTGCCTCTTTTTTTCTCACATCCTCCCTGACTCCTTTTCTTGAACCGCAAGCTTAAATGTCTTCTCCAGCTTCCTGAGGCCATTAGAGTGACCGTTCTGTTGCTAAACTTGCCCCACAGTTTTGCAGGTCTGTGTCAGAGTTGTATCTCTCCTCTCTCAGACTGCCACTTCCTTCAGTCCTGGCACCTTGGACCACATTACTGCTCAGACAGAGAAAAATAATTAGTAGTCATTGCTTCATATATGTTTGGGTGAGTAAATGGAAATTGTGCATGGAGGTTCACTGACTTTGTAGCATTCCTGTTTCTATTATACTTGGCCTGCTTTGCAGCTGTACATAAGTAACAGTGGCCAAAGGGATGACAATGTTGTTCAGCAATGAGTGAAGTAAAAGTTCAAACTTTCCAGCCTCACAAACAAGATCTACACATTTCATGACTGTTGTTTTGCTGGTTTACCCCCACTGAAAGCACATACATTTAAATATAGCCTGATTTAGGGTGTAAAAGCCAGAGGGAGAAATTAGATCTGTTTTGTTTGATATACATACATACTATGCATATAATTTTTGAAAATGTAATTGATAGACAATAATTTAAATACTCATGTTAAGTAGAACATTCTCATCACAACCTTTCCATTCTGTACATGAACAGAGAAGTATTTAATATATTTTTTGCTTCATGTATATGTGGGACAGGCAGTCAAAACTGTCTTCCTACTGCAAGGGGCAAAATCAGAGCAGAAGGTTGTTAACACCACTTCTGAAAATTAGTATTTTTTTATTGGGATTAATATTTGATCCCATGGTCTCTGGATTGAGTTTAAGGTAACTGGCTTGAGCAAAGGGTCAGTGGCTTGGCTGTAACTCCACACCCCACACCCCACCATGGCCTGTGTGAAAAGCAATCAATGAACAAATAAAATTCCACAAATACAAATTGATGCTTTTCATCTCTCTCCCTTCCTATCTCTGTCTCTGTCTCTCTCTCATATTAATATATATATGTATATATAATATATATAACATATATAATATAATATATAAAATATATATAATGCATAATATATATTAATCTTATTGCAGGATTTGTGTTCATACTAAAATGTGTAGCTAGATTTCTGTATAAAATTTTACTTTTTACTAACTTTATATTTCCATCTTATCATTTTTCTTTAAAACACCAAATAGACATTTATGGGAGTAACAAAATAAGGAATGTATAAAAGTTTATTTGTCTTTGCTTAATAGAATTTGAGGTAATTTAATTTTTCTGACAATATGTACTTTCACAGTTTTTAAGAAAAATATAAACCTTTTGACTATTTCTTTTATATTAAGAGATATATTATTCTAAAGGAACATTAATGTAATTTTTGAACTGAAAATTGTAACCACCATTTCAAGCTTTCATATTTTCTTTATATCACACTCAAAGTCAAAAGCCAGTATTGAGTACAAAATATTTATTAGGAATGAAAATATAAAATAGGGCCATAAGAAAACACTGACATATTTTATATTGTTTTCATAACCATTGCTAAGCTCCAAATGTGTTTTTGTATACGTGTTGTTTTCACACAAATGCATTCCAAGCTGTTTACATGAACCAGAATCTTTGCATCTTTGATACTGAAAATTGAAACTTGCTGTTATTGTACAATATAGACAGTGGTAGCATCAATGTAAACAAGATATTTTGGTTCATTAATATTAACTGGATATCTGTTAACTGTAGCTTCATTTTAGAAACAAGTTATGTTCTATTGTTTTAATAGTAAGGAAACGAAAAATGCTCTTTGCAAATGTATTTATTGAACTTTAAGCATTGAAATGGTCCATCATTGCTGTAGCTACTCTGAAAGAGTAAGACGAACACCCATGCAAAATGTGGTTTGGATGTCAAGACTGATGACATCACACACACCCCAAGGGGGTAGAAAAGGTTTATTTCTCACATAAGAAGAAATTTTGATTACAGCGGGGAGAACTCTCTAAGTATCCTTCCCTCAAATGGCTTTAAAGGACAAAGAAAAGAAACCTAGCCTGACATATTTATGATGGTAAGAAATATACAGAAGGTCCTATGTATTTTTACTCAGTCTCCCTCAATGGTAACTCTGACATAATTATAGATCATAATTGACATGGCATTATCAAAACTAAGAAATTGACATTGATACAAACCACAGAGCATATTTTGATTTTATGAGATGTATTCTTACATCAAAGCCTTATAACTCTAATTCTACAGTAATATGTTATATCTGAAATTCAGAAAAGAAAGACCCATTAGTCAAGCCAAGCTTTGGCAAGTACTCCTGACTCGAGTTGTATTGTTTCTAATGCTTTTATTCCTGCTGTTACTATACCCCAAGGTCAACCCTTTGTCTGGTCCTTTTGTTTTATTTTGATTTAATTTTTATTTTGATACAATTTCAGATTCATGTAAAAATTGCAAAAATTATTTAAAGAATTCCCATAGAGCATTCACCCAGGTTCATCAGATACTAATATTTGATCATACTCTCTTTATCCATCACACACACACTTGGCTGTTTTCTCCTAAATTCTTAGAGTTTATTTCAAAACAAGAACATTTTTTATTACCACAGTACAATTGTCAAAACCAAAATTAATGTTGACACAATACTGTCGTATACTCTACTGACATTATGAAGATTTTGCCAATTGTCCAAATGATGTTCTGTGTAGCAAAAGCACTCTCGCTGTTGTTATGTTTCTTTAGTCTTTGATCTGGAACACTTTTTCGGTAGTCTTTTTTTTTTGTGTGTGTGTGTGTGTGTGTGTGTGTGTGTGTGTGTGTGTGTGTGTGTGTGTGTATTTTTCAAAAGTTAGAAGCTGGGAGGCTGTCAGACAGACTCCCACATGCACCCGACCGGGATCCACCCGGCATGCCCACCAGGAGGCCATGGAGCCATCCTCAGTGCCCGGGCCAACTTTGCTTCCATGGAGCCTTGGCTGTGGGAGGGGAAGAGAGAGACAGAGAAGAAGAAGAAGGAGAAGGGTGGAGAAGCAGATAGGCACTTCTCCTGTGTGCCCTGACCGGGAATCAAACCTGGGACTTCCACTTGCCAGGCTGATGCTCTACCACTGAGCCATCCGGCCCGGACCCTTTCTCACTAGTCTTTTGTCTTCACTATATGGCTATTTCTGAAGAGTGAAGGCCAGTTATTTTGTAGAATGTTTGTCTATTTAAGTTTATTATCTATTTCCCCACAATTAGATCCAAGTTATACATTTTTAGCAAAAAAAAAAAAAAAAAAAAAAGAAAAATACCACGTAATATAATGTTCTTCTCAGTGCTTCGATCATAAGGTGAAAGAAGTTCATTTGTCCATTTTTGGGTGTATTAACTTTGATTGTTTGGTTAAGTTTATTTAAATAGCTTTATCTAATGCAAAGGTATTATTTTTTATTTGTAGTCATTAAATTTATGAGAACATAACCTTATTTCTCTTCCCGTTCCCCCAACCCTTTAAGGTTCAATTCAAATATTGCTTCCCCTAACTTACATACTAATCCACTGTATACATATATTACTAAGAACTTAACTTCATTATAGGGTTTATTAAATTGAAAAGTAACATTTCTTCTCTAGTACCTAGTAGATTAGAAATATTTGTCATTAAGGACTTGATCTAACTCATCCTTGCATATTCTAGAAAAATAGTATGTTCTCAATAACTAGTAATTAAACAGGCAGGCAAATAAACAAATAAATTTCGAGAGGCAAAATTACGAGGTATTATCATCTCCATTTTATTAAGAGGGATACTGAAGGTCAATATAGTGTGCTTAAATTAATACAGCAAGATCTTAGCATAGCTGTTCACTATGTAACAAGAAATATCACTGAGCTCATTTTCTTTGAATCCAAGAAGCTACTTCCCCATGTACTATATCCCAAGAACAGAGAAAGCAAAGAACTTTTTTTGATGCCTAGGTTCACAATCCTAGATGGGCTAGGAAATATTTCATGACTGCTGATAATATATAGGATGTCAGTTAGCTAGTGCAACAATAATGCCACAAAACAAACCACCCACAGCTTAGTGGCCTAAGACAGCAATCGTTGTTCTCCCACACATATCTGTGGGTTATCTGGGAATTACCTGTCTTAGACTGAACTCTCTGCCTGGCTACAATCTTCAGGTTGGACACAGTGATGTCTCATTTAGTATTCATCGTTATTAGGCCAGCACATTACCTGGATCCAAAGAACAACAGGGATTGGCCCTCACATGTAACATGCAATGCCTCCAAAGGCTGACGGGCAGAAGGAACACACTAAATATCTTCCATCTACTGACATTTGCCAGAGCGAATCCCATGGCTGAGCCCAGCCTTATCAGGGTCGGCAAGTGCACTCTGTCTCCAGCCCACTGGCAACTGGAAAAAGATGAGGATACAGCCTGACCAGGCAGTGGTGCATTGGATAAAGCGTAGGACTGGGATGCAGAGGACCCAGGTTCGAAACCCCAAGGTCACCAGCTTGAGTGCATGCTCATCTAGTTTGAGCAAGGCTTACCAGCTTGAGTCCAAGGTCACTGGCTAGAGCAAGGGGTCACTCAGTCTGCTGTAGCTCCCCCCCCGCCTCGCCCCATCAAGGCACATATGAGAAAGCAATCAATGAACAACTAAGGTACTGCAGTGAGGAAATGATGCTTCTCATCTCTCTCCCTTCCTGTCTGTCTGTCCCTATCTGTCCCTCTCTCTGTTTCTGTCACACACAAAAAAAAGATGAGGATACAAAGGGGCAAAGAATTAAGTGAGTGGGAGAAATAATTCACTTACCACAGGAATACAAACACAGAATTGGTTGTATACAAATTTGAATGGAGAAGAATACAGCAAAATCGCAAACCGTCTGAGAGATCTCCTAAGTGTCTGTGTGCCTGGGTGCCAGCAGTGTGTTTGCTGGGCATGTACTGGCCTTTCAGCTGTTTTCCCTGTGCTCCAGCCAAGTCCATAATGTCATTTAAATCCAGAAGTCCCGCTTTCCCTAGCGACTACATATGGCTGCAACCTAAGGCATTTAAACATTTTGATGTTCACCATATGCTCAATGTAATTCACACACAGTTGTTTTAAGAATAAAAAGTCTCACGAGAGAAAAAGCTGTGAAAAGTTACAGGTACTATACTAATGTCTTATTGCTATTACTATTCTTTGGCTGGTTATTCCAGATTATAAATTGCCCTCCAGACAGTGTGGTGGTACCCATACCCAGAACAGTAGAACTCAAGCCTGGGCAGAGTCACAGCAAAGTTATATTGGCTTGTATTGGACAGAAATAAATTAATTCTTTCATTTTTTTAATGTCAACAAGAAACACTGGAAGATATTCTGTGTGTCAGAAAATTTTTCACTAATTAAAAAGAGAGAGAGAGAAAGAAAATTCAAAAGAGCCTGACCAGGTGGTGGCGCAGTGGATACAGCGTCAGACTGGGATGCGAAAGACCCAGGTTTCGAGACCCCAAGGTCGCCAACTTGAGCACGGGCCCATATGGCTTGAGCAAAAGCTCACCAGCTTGGACCCAAGGTCGCTGGCTCCAGCAGGGGGTTGCTCGGTCTGCTGAAGGCCTGCGGTCAAGGCATATGTGAGAAAGCAATGAATGAACAACTAAGGTGTTGCAACAGCAATGAAAAATTGATGATTGATGCTTCTCACTTTTCTCCATTCCTGTCTGTCTGTCCCTATCTATCCCTCTCTCTGACTCTCTCTCTGTCCCTGTAAAAAAAAAAAAAAAAAGAAAGAAAATTGCAAAGCATTCTTTCCTATAGTTTTCAACATATATTTAGAGCTTTTAAAAATTTATTTGCTGAGTACTATTTGAAAAACTAAATATATCTCTGATTACAATGCAATCAAGTAAAAAATCACAATAAATTTGGATAAAGTTCACTAAAGAACTCTACCTGCAAAAAGCAGCTTTAAAAAAAAGAAAAAGAACCATTTTTTTCCAATATGTTCACGCTCCTTCTATTTGTCAAGCCATGACTTCAAAAGTCCTGGTCTGTTTTTATGGTTCTAGGGATCTTTTTGGCAACAGAAAACAAATGTTTAAATGAATATAAACTGTGGAATAACTGCTTTGCTTTGTCATCTAGTCATGACAGGACAAAAATTCAGTGAAACAAAAATACAACCCAAAAATAATTTGCCAGATTTCTTTCTTTATATATTTTTTTAAGGTGGGGTGGAGGGAAACAGACAGACAGGAAAAGAGAGAAATGAGAAGTATCAAATCATGGTTGTGGCACTTTAGTTGTTCATTGATTGCTTTCTCATACGTGCCTTGACTGGGGGGTTATAGCAGAGCAAGTGACCCCTTGCTCAAGCTAGTGACCTTGGTTGGGCTCAAGCCAACAAACATGGGGTTGTGTCTATGATCCCACACTCAAGCCAGCGACCCCGCACTCAAGCTGGTGAGCCAGTGTTCCAACCAGCAACCTGGAGATTTCGAACCTGAGTCCTCAACATCCCAGGCCAATGCTTTACCCTTTTGCCACTGCCTGGCCACGCACCAGATTTCTTTTTTAATCAGGAAGTAAAAAAGGAACAACCATTTTTAGTTTTAAATAGAGAAAAGTGTAAAGTTAATATTTACTTCCATTGATTAAAAAAGAAGATAGAGCCAAAAGGGTGCTTCGATAAGTCATTAACTCAAGAAAGTCATTTTCTCTCACCATCACCTCATTTATACCCAGATAAACATGTGCCCATGCATAGCCTTCAAATGAAACACTCGCTTCTGTAGAGCCAACATTCTGATCTGTTCATAAGTCAGCCATTTTCCTTACTGTCTTTCTTAGTGGGATGACTCTGGAAAGGACAGTGGTTTCAGTGCATAGGCAACTCTTACGAAAGATTGGTCCCTGGGAGAACTGAATGTGCTTAAATTTGATATTCATCGACACTATGGTTTCACTTTCTCAATTCTCCTCTCATTTTCGAACTTCAATGTTTTTAACAAATACCATAAGCATGTGTTCAAGTTTGATTTGAAATATTTTCCCAGATTTTATTCTGGTGATTTGCATTCTGCAACAAACAGATCGCTCACAGCAATAATACCAAATACAGTGTCTTCAGTGTGTGAAACACGCCAGTCTCTCCCTATTACATCTCAAAGTCCTCACCTGTCTGGAAGTCAGTATGGATACCGATCATTTGAGGCATACAATATTGCTCTCCCCCAGGGCCAAATAAATCTCTGGGGAAAATACAGAATAAATAATATGTATGCTTCTCATTTGTAAAAAATAAAATACCCAAGCTTCTAGAGCTTCACCTTAGATCTCATAAAGTTTGTCTCTTCCTTAATCCTTTTCAGTTTTATGTCATTGGCAATGTGTGTTTTTCAAATGACAGGCTCTGCAGGAATATTAAGAATGTCATAAGGCTTTAAGAACTAAGTGTTCCCTTGAAGCCTGCCTTCCTTCCCTCCCTCCATTTCTCCCTCCCTTCTTTCTTTCCTTCTATTATTTTTTCCTTCCTCCCTTCCTTCCTACCTTCCTTCCTCCTTCCTTCCTCCTCCCCTTCCTTCCTTCCTTCCTTCCTTCCTTCCTTCCTTCCTTCCTTCCTTCCTCCTCTCCTTCCTTCCTTCCTTCCTTCCTTCTTTCCTTCCTTTCTTCCTTCCTTCCTTCCTTCCTTCCTTCCTTCCTTCCTTCCTCCTCCCCTTCCTTCCTTCCTTCCTTCCTTCCTTCCTTCCTTCCTTCCTTCCTTCCTCCTCCCCTTCCTTCTTTCCTTTCTTCCTTCCTTCCTTCCTTCCTTCCTTCCTTCCTTCTTTCTTTCTTTCTTTCCTTCTTCCATCCTTCTCTCTCTTTTTTGCCTTTTCTTTCTCTCCTCAATGCAATTATGCAATCTATTTACCAAACAACAGATTAGTTACATTTCTTGGAAAATTTATATTTTTCTTATAAAGAGATTTAAAATTTGTCAGGATAAGTGATAGAGAGGAAATCCTGAGAGGTCACACAGGTGACTTACTTTTCAGGTCAGTATTGCACAATTATGTCTTGTACACTCACACCCTCTTTTCTGTGCACAACAGTGCCATGCGTGCTCGGCCTGTGCACAGTTGTAATTCCCACTAAGGACATCTAGTTATCCTGTGGATTTCACTAGTCAAGATTTCTGATATTATAATGATGTTTCAAATGCAAAAACAACAGATTGACTATCTCTTTTTTTATTGTAGTAAAAAAATTATATAGCAAAATTTACCATATTAATCATTTGAAGTGTGCACAGTTCTGTTAAGTATGTTTACATTATTATGAAACAGATATCCAGAACTTTTCCAGCTTGCAAATCTGAAACTCTATACCCATTAAACATTTTCTCTTTCCCCGTTTCCACAGCCCTTATTCTATTCTGTCCCTGTGAATTGGACTACTTTAGATACCTCAGATAAGTAGACTTATTTGTCTGTTTGTGACAGTGTTATTTCACTTAGGATAATGCTCTCAAAGTTTATCTATGTTGTTGCATATGTTAGACTTTTCTTCCTTTTAAAAGCTAAATAATATTCCATTGTATGTATTGCTTCATTTGGTTTATTATTTTCTCCATTGCTGGACATTTGAATTGCTTCCACTTCTTGTCTATTTTAATTAACACTGCAAGGAGCATAGGTGTACCCAGATTGACTATCTCTTGCATAAAACAAAGGTACACAACAAGAACTTCAAACTGTTTTGTCATCTGAATTAAATCTAGGGGATATCTTCTCAGTTTCTGCAATGCGCACTAGAGAAAAATTTCAGATTAAGTGCCCTGTTCTACAACTTATAATAGCTATAACTAGGTTAAAAATACATGTTAAAAATTATAAACTAATTTTTACTTTCTGGATTCACTCTACTCAGAAGATGGTCTCGGTGGCTTCCTTATAATGACCGTTCACTGTGTCCCTTCTTGATGGCACAGGTGTCAAGAGCCATTTTAGAAGCCCAGCTTTTTGCTATGGTTCTTAAATCAGCCATAAAAAAATTTTAATGATACCTGTGCCCAGTGACTAAACTTAAGGAGTTCACAATAAAATGACAAAATGCATAGAAAGTATCAGCCTACATGTTCTTCAAAGAGACGCCCCCACATTCTTTGGTAATAGAATGTTTTCGCGCATGTTTGTACTACCTGTCTCATGACTGAAGAAATCAGTGAGCTGCTTTCTTGTTGGTTTCCCCTTTAGACCTATGATCTCCTTGGGACCAGATTCTATGCTTTATGCAGCTTGGTATTCCACACCTAATATCACTGTTATTCGCCCATCAGTTGTTATAATAACTACAAGATATAAAATATAGAACAAATTTTAATGCCATTGAAGTTTTTAAAGGATAAGGGTCTGTATCATATTTAATTTTTTATTGGTAGCAAACCACTTTGAAGAAGTTTTGACCAACAATGGTGTCAAAAAAAAAGAGTGACTGTTTGCATTGGAAGCAAATCTGCCTTTGTAAGAACAAGGAAGCAGATTCTTAATGATTAAGAGAAAAGTACGCATCATTACCAAAAACAAATGGCCCTTGGGCTCATCAAAGATTATTTTGACCCATATAAGTAACACGTATACCTAATTACAAGAAAACATATAGCTCGGAAAGTGGATTAAATGCTACAGAAAATGATTTTACCAGGAAGTATTTTTTTGATGTCTCATGATTCATTTTTATATCTATTGAACTGTAAATCACACAAATTAACTTATTAATTGAGGTTTTTCATTGGAATGCACTGTTAATAGGAAAAAAAAAAGTTTTTCTTGACTCTGCTTTGGTAATAATACAGATCTATTCGAATTTCATTAGCTCTCCAGAGTGGTGCTTCTGAGAGCCACACCAACAGACAGTAGAAAACCCGGTCTTTACTGGGAGTGCTACAGCTACTCTGCCATAAATCACGAAGCTCTAATGGGTGGGGGAAGGAAAACTGCTGTAAGGAAACATAATTAAACTGCACTTTGAAAGCCCTGTGTGAAGGTAACTAAATCCATTTATCCCTTCCATGAACTTCACTCTTCCGTGTGTTTGCTAAGGCTGCATCTGAAAACCAATTACAGGAGTAGTTTCTGCAGTGGGCTTGCTATCACTGGGCACAGCTAATGTCCTGTAAACACTACTGTTATCTCATTAATTGAGGAAACACAACTCCAAAGGGGAGTGTGTTTACTTTCGAGGTAATTAAACGAAATATCTAAAAAGCTGGGACTCCATATCAAACTGCCTGCCTTTCAGAAAAAAGTGAATGACCTCTAATTTCCATTTAACACTCGGCTAGATAAATTCTCACAAGGAAGCTCTGAAGGGTAGAAATTAAATATGTTATGTAAAGATTTATAATTTAAGGAAATATTTTCTCAAGCATAAAAGAATTATATGTATCTTTAAATAAGGGAACTTCCAACTAGTAGCAGCACAGAACCATACAAGCAGTCTAGCAAGTGTTTTTGAAGGTGAAAATGAACTCAAACCAGGTAAGTGGAAAGGGGACTACTGGTCACCTAGTTAGCTGGGAAAGGCTTTGTAATGGGGTGTGATTTTAAGAGCTTTTTGGGTGATGAGGGTATTTGAATTGGTGGCATCAATGCAATACAATTATTATAGATAAGTTCAGAGATACTACAATTTCAGATTGTGTGCAAAGCGATTCTTAGAAAACAAAGATTCAAAAACATTCAACCGAGTTTTCTCTAAAAATAAATTATAGCCTGGCGCACTGCGACAATAACTTACTTGAATGATCTGAATAGTGAATGTGCTTCCCACCGCATCTAAACTGTGTATTTAAAAAATGGGATTACTTATATACATCAAAGTACTTTCGGTGTAAATTAACAACAGCCAAAATATATTGTATGCCCAGGAGCCGCCATTGTGGCCATTCACATACAGGTTCACAATGGATTCGGACAAACAGTAATGAAACAATAGAACCAAGATCTGGTGGGCCATTAGCTTTAATTCTAGCTTGCACTGGCGGGCAAGAAATACACACAGTAGGAAAACACCTCTTTTTCCATTCAGGACTCCCAAAGCCACTGTTTATCTGAGTTTCCTATAATCAAAAGTTTATACCTCACCAGTCTCATTCACCTCTGTTCCCCATCTCCCTCTCTCTGCACAAACTTTGCACAAACTGCCTTCTCCATCTTGGCTGCTTCTCCTTTCCTCCACCTGGCCTTTCTCTACTCTCCTCTCTAATGCTAATCTCTCTTCCCCGGAACAATGTGATCTCGCTTCCTTTTAAACCCTTTGGCGAAAAAGCCCTCCCCCAACACATATTAACATAGTCACACCCATCCATCCCAAGCAAGAAGGGCAACTAATATTATCACCTGGGTGATGGGCTTCTGCATGGGCAGCGCCATCTTTAACAAAGTGAGCATAATATATTTTATCTGCCCAACATATAATATCCCATTACAGCTTAGTTTAACAGTCTTTTTATTGTCTGCTTTAGAATCCCAACTCTCTCCATATAAAGGACTTCCTGAGTCAGTTTATTTTAAAGTCCTAATTTCATTAGAACTCTTTAAATATGCAAGTCAATTCTAATTACTTTACAAAAGCAAAGAATGTATGTACCTGTTCGACCTCCACGCAGTATGTACAAGCAGGAATCTATAAAAGCAATGCAACAGGGAGAACTTGAGAATGGATCATTTTGGGTTGATGTTCACTCTGTGTTTAACTCGAACAGGGAATATCTTTAATGTTTTCTTCAAATATTTAAGAGAATTTAAATAGTCATTCTCTGGCAATCAAAGCACATGATAAGCAACTAACAAGAATTTAAGTACAAAGTTGTAAAAATAAAAACAGTCATGGAGCACTTCTATAAATTTGTAAAATGAGTACTGTCAAGAATAAACATTGGCAGTAGCCCCTTTGCTAGCATAACTCACCCTAACTTGCAAGATTATGTTTTAGAATGTCATAACTTTACGGAATGGTAATAAGAACAAGTTGGATAATTTTCTTCTCCTGTGATTCAATAACTTTAAGTCAACTCTGGGGTTACATAAAAATTAAAAAGGCAGAATATGGGAACTTGCTTAATTTTCTCTGATTTAACCTTTCTTTCTTGGCTTCTTTGCCAAGAAAATTTGGTGAAGAAAAAATATGGGATCCTTTTTAATTAAGCCAGGTTTTAGACCCAATTAGTGAAAAATGTAGAAAATACCTCAACAAATTATCTACTGTCTATTAAATTTGCACACTTAGTATTTCAATTACATAAGAAAAATAATAATTGAGGGAAATCAAGGGTTTGAATGAGGGAAGACTAGGATCCAGCTTGGGTTCTGGAATGAAACCTTCCCCTTTGACTTCTCTGTCTATTGCAAATGCTTCAGCCTGTCTCAGATTCCCTTTCTAAAGTACCAATAATGCTCCTTGGGTGGTCAGATATGTTAGTATGTGAAACTATTTTATTCTGTACAGAATTTCTATGAAGATCTTATACATTTCACAGTTTCAAACAAGGAGATCTAAACTTCAATTGATTACTGAGATTTAAATCTTATCTTCTGACTCCCCACTATACCTTCCTTAGACCCTTAATAAGAATTATTTAGGGAATGAAGAATTGTAGCAGAAAGACTGACATGATGGATTTGGACTTTCTGTTATCCTCATCTCCTATCAAAGTAAATACTATAGTCTTATTTAATTCAATTAAAATTTAGAATGCATACTCTATGCTCAGGGCACAGTACTCAGTGCTTGTAAGTTATAGACAGATGAGAAGATTCAGTTTCTGTCCTCAAATAATTTGTATCTAATATATATAATTAAATGCAAACAATCTTGGATGATCCAGTATGCATAAGGCAAGCACTGTATCTTGTTCTATATATATGTCACCATAGAAACATGGCATGCTGTGGGGCTCAAAGAAGAGAAAATGCATGGTCTAATGAAGGGAGCTAGCTAAGAAGAAGCCTGGCTGGCATGACTGAGAGAAATAAGAAATATCAAAGAGAAAGAAGAAGATTTTACTCTGAGTAGTGAGCACACAATGCAATTACAGATGCTGTATCACAGACTTGTAAACTTGAGACCTATATAATTTTATTAACCAATGTGACCACAATGAATTTTAAAATATTTATTTATTTATTTAAAAATATATTTTTTAAATTTATTGATTTGAGAGAGAGAGACAGAGACACGAAGGAACATCAGTCTATTCTTGTACCTGCACTAACCAGGTATCAAACCAGCAACCTCTGTGCTTCAAGACAATGCTCTTACCAACTGAGTTATCAAGCCAGGGTTTAAAATATTTAAAATACATTTAAAACAGAAGAGGCAAAAGGGAGTCACAAAAACATTATCTCTGCTTCCACAAGATTGTTTAAAAGACATAGAAATTTTTTTCGTTCTATCTGTTTTCCTGTGTAGGTAGGCTTTGTGTGGCAAAATATTCTTCATTTACGACAATGTTAACAGTAAGGACAAGCACAGGAAAGATGGAAGAAAGTGTAGAAGCCTCAGGTAATCAGTCCAAACTGAAGAAGCAGGAGCCCACTGATGTTTAATGCAAACTGGGAGGTAAAAAGTCTTACCTGGTGTCCCCTCCTCCTACTGCCTTCAGGCCCTGTGTGCTTCTGAGATCTCCCTGTCAAACCTTCTTTCTCCCCTGGCTCCTCCAGCAATGCTCCAAAACCTGAACTTCAACATATTTTAGAACTGACTATTTGAATGCAGACTGGAACTCATAAAAAAACAAAAGGGAGTATTGTTTTTGGACTACTTGGCCCTTATTAGTTGTGTTGAAAGAATTCCCTAGGGTACCAAAAGGAATAAGACAGGACAAGAAAATAACCCAAGAGAAAAAGTGAGAGAAATAAGTTTAGTAAGGCCTACATGCCCCAGGGAAATAATAGTGTAGAGTGAGCAAGTCCAGAAAAAGAGAGAGTGGTGAACCTAGGGCCAGTCTGAGGAGTTTACACCTATGAGCAAAAAGGGCTCTATCCCAGTAGAGCTTAAACTCTACGTCAATCAGGCATCCCTGACTCAACTTCCCCGTGCAGTGGGACACTCCTGCTTATCAGCAGGGCTGACAGCCTCTTCGAGACTACTCTTGAGGCGGCTATGAGGATACTACTGTTAAGTGCCACCGGAAGAAAGACATGACCGACACACAAATTAGTTGCAATAATCACACAGGCAATTTATTACTCACAAATCCTTTTGGCATACCTGGGTATAGCTTAAGGGGGCCCCATTGACGTGCTCCTCTCTGCTGGCTTTGGTCAGAGTTCAGAGCAGCGTGGAGACAGTCCGCATCAATGTTGGAGTCTCAGCAACTCCTGTAGCAGGGGGCCCTCAGCTTTAGTACCCTTTCTAGCCAATGCCTTCTAACAGGTGTCAACCTACAGGATTATCACTTCAAACCACCTTTTTGGGAGAATCTCCTCTACATCAACCTACTGAAATGCTTACATCAAACCACTTTTTAAAATGTCCTTATTTATGTGAGTTTACAAAGTTTACGTAATTAACACCAAGCTACTTCTTATCTAGCTAGTTATAACTTCACACACATACTAACTGGACCCTTTTTGAAAGTCAGAGTCTGTTTATCACATTACAGAGCTATAGCACCAAGTTACTTCTTATCTATGTATAATTTCACACACATACTAACTGGGCCCTGCTTGTAAGTCAGAGTCCATTCATCACATTACAGAGTTATGGCACTAAGCCACTATACTAATTCCTATTCAAATGGCATAACTTTAATAATTATTTTTAATATCCTTTTAATTACTTTTATGTATCTTCCATATTTTTATATTTCTATATATGTAAATACTATAACCTTATATTACTACAACAGGCTTTCTTAGTTTGTAGTATTCTTCAAAATACACAGAAAGTGACCATCAGTCTTTTCATCTGTCTTTGGGCTTCCTTCTTTCTCACAGTTTTTTATATACAAATTTTCTCATTTGAAAACACACATATCTGCTCTGGCCAGATAACTCAATTGGTTGGATCATCGTCCCAAAGATAGAGGTTACTGGTTCAATTTCTGATCAGGGCACACACAGGAACAGATCAATTTTCCTATCTCTTACCCCTGCCCTTACTCTCTCACTACATCAATTAATTAAAGAAAAAAAAGAAGCATATGTATCTTGGTAATGTTTACCACTGTTAACTTTGTTTTCTTATCATTGTACTTTGAAAAAGATTGATAATTATATCACTCAATAAAATCACAAATACCTCACCACACAGCATCATTGAAATTTTGTATTTAAAGCCGGGAGATAACCTGACTATAAGCAGAGAACATGTCAGGTGTCTTAGTTCATTCAGGCTGCTACAACAATATACCAGACTGGTTAACTTACAAACAACAGAAATTTATTTCTCACAGTTCTGAGGGCTGGGCATCTAAGATTGGTGTGCCAGCATGGTTGAGTGAAAGCTCTCTAAGCATGTGAGGAAGGAAAGAGCCTTCTGGGGCCTCTTTTATAAGGGCACCAACCTCATGCAGGAAAGTTTTGCCCTCATAACCTAATCACCTCCCAAAACTTCCATTTTCTGATACCATTGCCTTGGGCATTAAGTTTTCAATATATGAATCTTGGAGAAACACAAACATTCAGGCTATAGCATAAGAGAACTCAGAAAAGACTCTTTTCCTCAAGGATGAGTCTCCATGCTTTAATATAACTCATATAACTTCATAAAAATAGAATAAGGGACAAAAAAATGGAAAAGAAGAGAAATTTCTGGTTAAGAAAACAAAGTAAGAAGTGAGCTATTTGAAAATAACAAGAGATTCTGACAATTCTTTCAGTTCAACATAGAATTTATTAATGATTATATTCACTAAGTATAAAACTGTATTACTGGAAGTTTCTATTAAGTGATAAATATTTTTTGTGTGGTTTTTTTGGTGTTTTTAAGTTTTCTCAAAATTTATATAAATTTAAAAATATTATTCCTATATGATAGCTGAAGTAATGAGTCTCTGAGAGTTCACCCAGTTGGGAATTAGGAGAGTCAAGCTTTGACTCCAACATTGTCTAATTCCTAAATCTCTGCATTTTTATACTCCAAGGTACTAACTCAAAGATCCACTACATTCAGAAAGAGTGAGAGAAAGGTAAATGTTGGGAATTCTCAAGTTGGGAGGAAGTGGGACTTAACAGTGCTTTGCCTACTTAATAATAGTACAAAACTTTTTTTTTTTTTTTGACATTGTGTCCCCTTCAGAAAAGACAGTGGAAGACAGATTTACCTTGAAGTTCAACAGTTTGTGACTATTTCATGATATGCTACTTCATTAATATAATTGCTATAATATAGACATGGCTTTGAAGAAATTTTCACCTAGGTTAAATTATTTTTTCAAATAAAAGAATAGGTTTAGTTCCTCCATATAATAATAATAATAATAATAATAATAAATGCTTTTATTCTTAGCAGAAAAGCAGCTTTACAAATAAACAAATAAATCAATGGTGTTCCAATTATTTTCTCCACTAATATTCTTTTTAATATGTTATAAGAAACAGTGGCTGCATTTGAGTTTAGTAGAATGTCACAAGTAAATATAATATCAACTATCTGAAGTTTATAATTTCTACGTGGAACTTTCACTATAACCACTACACAATATCAAAAGCCAAAATAGACATTACCAGATGCATATATTTAAACCCTTACATGTGTGTTGATATAGTCATTGCCCTGGGACATTATATGGATTTCAGATAGAGAATAAAGAATTGTCTCTGCATTAGAAATTTACAAATATTAGCTTAAAGGCAAAGGAAAAAAGATGTGGATGAGAAGACAAATGTGTGATAAAAAAGAACAAGATTCTTTGCATACCACATCAGCTTTAAAAAACTGTTGTTCATTATATAATAATACATACCTCTTAAAGTAAGATTAAGACTTTATTTACACATTTGTCAAGACTATTAAAATTCTGAAAACTATCTAATTTGATGAACACTGGATTAATCAGAAATGCCCATTTGAATCAGATATGCTTTTTTTGTTCAGACCCTCTGTCTACATTTAATTTTTTTTCTACATCTAGAATCAAATATAATTTCAGTTGAGTGAAACCAGATAATATAGAAATATGACAAGAAAAGAATATTCCACACAAATTACTCTCTTAACTACACAATAAAGAATACAATAAAATTTGAGTGTCAACAATAGTCTCAAAATAAAAAGGAAAACCACACTGAAAAATATATGCCTATGTTCTTTATTACTGTGATGACTAAGACATTTCTTCATTGGTTTCTTAGAATTGTTTTAAATAATAAATAGCCTTATAAAGGTTTAATTTCCAAAATGTATGAGGAACTCATGTAACTCAAGAGCCAAAAGACAATTCAATTAAAAATAAGAAGAGGACTTGAATAGACATTGTTCAAATGAAGACACACAAATGACCAAAAATACATAAAATGATGCTCAGCATCACTGATCATAAAGGGCATGCAAATAACAAGCATATGAGATATTACTTCACATTTCTTAGAATGACTATTGTCAGAAAGACAACAGATAAGTGATGGCTAAGGAATTGGAGAAAAGAAAAGCCTGATACACTATTGGTGGGAATGTAAGTTGGTGTAGAAGCTATGGAAAAAAGTGTGAGGAGTCCTCAAAATATTAAAAGTAGAACTACCAGATGACCCAACAATCCCACTTCTTAGTATAGAACCGCAGGAAATGAAAGCATTATCTGGAAAAGATAAGCACACCCCCATATGCACTGCAATATTATTCAGAATAACTAACACATGGAAACAACTTAAGTGTCCATCAACAGATGAATAGAAAACATAAAACACAGTAAAATGGTGGTTGGTAGAGGGGTTGAGTGTTGGGAGAAACAGGGAAATATTGGTCAAAGGATAGGAACTTCCCATGATGAGATGAATAATCCCAAGGAGCTAAGGTACAGCATGATGACTGTAGCCAACAATACTGTATTGTACACTCAGAAGTCACTATGAGAGTTGAGCTTTAATGTCTTCACCATTACAGCAACAAAATGGCATTTATGTGAGGTAACGGAGGTGTTAACTCACCTATTGTGGTATCTCACAATACATACGTCTATCAAATCATAACATTGTGCACCTTTTTTTATTTAGAAAATTAATTTTAACATGGTGACATTGATCAATTAAAGTACATAGATTCAGAGAATACATCTCCAAATCATTTTGACATTTGATCATGTTGTATACCCATCACCAAAGTCAAATTGCCCTCCATCACCTTTTATTTGGTTTTCTTTATGTCCGTCCCTTCCACCGCCCTCTCCCTCTTCTCCCTTCCCTTCCTCCTGGTAACCACCACACTCTTGTCCATGTCCATGAGTCTCAATTTTGTGTCCCACTTATGTATGGAATCATACAGTTCTTAGTTTTTTCTGATTTACTTATTTCACTCAGTACGTAAAGATATATGCAGCCCCATGTTCATTGCAGCATTGTTCACAGAGGCCAACACATGGAAAGAACCAAAAAGCCCTTCAATAGATGACTGGATAAAGAAGACGTGGTACATATATACTGTGGAATACTACTCAGTCGTAAGAAATGATGACATAGGATCATTTACGACAACGTGGATGGACCTTGATAACATTATACTGAGTGACATTGTGCACCTTAAAATTATACAGTGTCATAACTCAATGAATAAACAAACAAATAAATAAATAATTTTTATTTTAAACAAACTTAACATTTTTATCCAGGCTTTCCTTATTTTTACCATAGAATACTGCAGCAGCCTTCTGAATGGTCTTGCTACCACTATTCCTTCCCCACCTTCAGTATAGCTCCACCTAATGCCAAACGGTACGTACCACACTGTTTAGCTAAAGACTTTTTGCAGGTCACCTCTTCAGCTGGTTTTCCCAACGTGGCAGGTCTTCTCAGCATCCCTCTCTGACAGGATACAATGGCGGGGCCGTCCTACCCAGGGACAGAGAAGAACTGAAGATGATTCAAAATGCCCTTCATCCCGACCTTCACAATCTGACACTGTGTCTGCAAGACCGAACAGACAGCCAACCTAGGCACCGGAAAGATGAAAAGAACTTCCGCCATGATACCAATAAAATAAAATACCTCCCCACAAGGGGCCTCAAATCTGCCCACTCTGTTTTTCTGTGCTGACCCCAGTCACACAAATATGTGCAGGGTAGGCTTCCTTGTGATGGTGTTGTGGGTACATAGACGCGCTGATGGAGTGCTAACACTAGTAAAAGCACAGTTGTGTACACCTTACTAAACCAGCATCAGAACTGATCATGTCATGAAGAACTCTGATGCCACTTCTAAGCACAAAAATAAGTTTTAGCTGTTGAGGTTTGAGTGTCAAAATATTAGAAGTTTTAGACTATATTAAGGTTTATGAGATATTTAATATAAGAAAGTGCTTCCGAAAATCTGAGTCATCTCATAATGTTTTAGATCATAGTCACTAAGGATATAGTAAAGAGTGCTACAGTTTATTAGAGAATTGCTGTGAGACTTGTTATGTATAGCTTACAAAGAACTGGGACTCAGAGGGGTAACACTCTGCTGTGACAGTTACAAAGGACAAGGCCCAGAGAGAGTCTTTTATGTTCCTTGTGGCAGTATGAAACTATCCAATGTGATTTACTGAAGAAATTATTGGTTCAAAACCAATGAAGCAAGGATTCCTTTATTATAGTCTATAAAAATAAAGCAAACAAAATAAATAAAAATCATAGTGCACATTCAATTTGCATTTTTTTTCAGTACACTCAGTATTATCCACAGATTGAGGGGTTTAATGTCATAGAATAAGAAAATTCAAGAGTTCTGCAAGCTAAAACAAGAACCCAAAGCCTCCCAAAGCGGCTGGCGTGCTCACTTCTCATCATGTCCCAGGTGCCAAATGATACCTCTTAGATAATCAGTTTTCACTTCTGATTTTAAAGTCCTACAGGGCAGGGTGATTCTCTTTAGCTGGTTCCTAGAACAGCACTATGCACTTTTGAACATATAATCAGTGCTATTTGATCAGGAATATAGGAATTTACAGCAAAGAACCGAGTCAGTGTTTAGGAAAAAGATACTGAACTTTCAGAGCTCAGTGCTTCCTTCTTAGGCGCTAAGCGTCACCGCCCCCTCTCCACCCCAACTCTCCTTTCCCCTCCCCCAAGCTCATCAGTGCAAAACATCCTCAGGTAAAGAACCGCTTTCATGTGCCTTGATCCTTCCCCAAATCAGGCTGAGCGACGGCTTAAAACAGAACACAGATTGCATGGTCCATTTCATTTAAAAACCTAGAAAATTAACCGTGATTGTTGAAGGGTCACCCCCACTTAAGGCCACTTTGCAGGAAAGTCATGCCGCTCCCGAACTGCCCCAAATGGAGAAGCACTCAGCAGCCAGAGGTCCTTAAAGAGTCTGGAGAGACCATTGAAAAGATGATTCACCTCTAATACCTAGGACATAATTCCTTTTACTATGTGAGAGAATACAATAAGCACTGCAGAGCCACTCATTAGACTCACATTTCCAAGTTCAGCCAAAATCCTGACAAAGCTGGCAGCGACCAAGGGCAGCCACCAGGGCAGTGGTGGGGAGAGTCTGCGACCTGAGTCCTGAGGCTGGCTCTGACCCAGCCTTTGTCTCCTTGGTTCCTGCCGAGACCTGTTTTCAAATTTGGTTAGTTCTGTGAGCTACCCATTAATTAGCTTTCTACAATTTTCCTTTTCGTTATAAATTAACCAGTTAGTTTGTTCATTATTTAAATTTTATTTTTATTTGAATAATAAAAATGGGTGATTTATGAATATATTCATTAACAAGATGTATTGTTGAATAGAGAGGAAAAATTGGAACTATATTTATTATAAATACAGCTTTTGTTTGAGACATAATAATAAAAATGTATACTAAACATTTAATAAGGTATGATACCTTTGGTGAGACTTATAGTTATCTTTTATTTATCTTCTTACACATTTCTGTGTTATATTTCATTTTTTAATCAAAATATATTACTAGGAAAAAAGATGTAAAAATGCTCTTTATTATAAAAGTTTATCAAAGAACAGTATTTTCACAGTGTCTCTAATCCATAACCTCTTGCAACTCCAACTATTAAATATGGCTGCAGTCACAGAGCAGTAGTGTATTTGGTACTGTGCCCAGTGGGGGAGGAGGAGGGACAGGAGCAAGATGTCACAATGAGAGAGGAGTCACAGCACAAGTGACCACCATAATTTGTGCATGGTTATTTACTAAAACGAAGTAGAGTTTAAAAACTAGCATGTTTTGTACATGTGTATGTGTGTGCAGGTGTTTGAAAGAGAGAGAAAATGGACTAATAAACAAGTTGTTCCTAAAATTCAGGAAAAGGCAAGAATGAATATAATTCCATTAGTGAGTTTTTTTTTTTCTTCTTTTCCAAGCGAGAGGGAGGGAGATAGAGAGACAGATTCCGCATGCATCCTGACCAGGATCCATCTGGCAACCCCAGTGTAGGGTTGAAGCTATGCTTGCCACTGAACTATTTTTAGTGCCTGAGGTGGAGGGTCCACAAAGTTATCCTCAGAGTTCAGGGCAGATGTCCTTGAAACAATTGAGCCATGGCTGTAGGAAGGGAAGAGAGAGAAAGAGAGAAGGGGGAAGGGGAGAAGTAGAGAAGCAGATGGCCACTTCTCTTGTGTGCCCTGACTGGGAATTAAACCCGGGATATCCACACACTGGGCCAGTGTTCTACCACTGAGCCACCCAGCCAGGGCCATCAGTGAGGTTTAGATACAAACATTCTACCAGTCATTCCAATATACAAGAAATATACCATACTGGCACAGGGCCCTGGCAGTATAAGATAGGTGATACCTTAGCTATTTTGTAATCAAAAGCCTAAGACTATATGGTCTTCTCAAAAGGAAGAAAGTTTTTGAATCTACTGGGACTCTCATATGTGAAAAACTAGAGAAGAATGATACCCATAAAAGTTATGCTGCAGGAACAATCTCAAATCTCAACGATTTCCAACAGCAGTGGCTTATTCCTATTTCATGTTCTATGTCCACTGTGACTCAGCCCTGGTGCTCCCCATGTCCTTTTGGTTCTAAGGCTCAAGAAGAATCAAGAAATGATGGAACTGTCTCTATCTGGAAAATGAATGGTAGAGAGGAAAAAAAATGGCAAAACACACACTAAGTCTTAATGCTTCCTCTTCAAAGTGTCATGGTTACTTCTAAATCATTTTTCATCAGCCAAAATAAGTCATATGGCCAAGCCTAATTTTAATTCCTTCCCAGGGAGAGGCAGCCAACATTTGCAAACATAATGTTTTTAATTATAAGGTATAATCATGAAATTCACTGGGAAAGAAAAACAGTGAGGTAAACTAATAGATTGCTTCTGTTATTATGCTATGAAAATGATTAAAACAATTTATACACATGAAGTCTAGACATTTAACATAATCATATGTTTAAAAATGATAGCGTAATTAATGCTGAAAAGCTATTGTCTAGTCTTTGGAATCCTGATGTGTACATTTTAAGTTTAAAATTCTAAAGTAGTCAGACTGAATAAATAACTTTGTGGAGGTGGAGTGAGAATAAACATAGGGCAAGAAGAAATGTACTTCTATGGCTCAGAATTCAAACTCACCTAAAAACCAATCAGCAAACATTGAGGTCTAATAGATATCAGGTACAGCAACAAGTAATTTTACCTTCATTTGTTTTCATAACTTTTCCATAAAAATTCTTTGCTTGGTTAATTTATTATTTTTGCCAATGAGAAAATATATTAAATTCACCAGCTTTTAGTGGCACAGCTGAGACTTAAACCCATGATAACTAACTCCAGGTTCATTGCTTGTGGTCAATTAATCCGCTCATTTAAGGGTCTAAAGGTCTATCCATGAAATGCTGATGGAGCACCAAGGCTTGGAATCAAACACAGAGAAAGTCTCTAACATCTGAGCTGCTGCATCCAGGAAAGAGTTTGGCAGATAGTAATTGGCAGCTACCAGAGGGCAGTCATCTTCAGCCCTAGCAACTCACAGCTTTTTTCTCTGTGCCACCTTGCCTGCCCAGCACTGTGAGGCCTCATGGTCTTCTATCGTTGATAAATTCTCCCTTACTCACAAGCTCCAGGTCAAGGAGGCCCACAGCTTAGGTAAGAGAAGAAGCTTAGACAGGGCTTCAAGTACATTCACAGAATTCAGGTTCTGGGCTCTCAAATTCCTCCAGATTGTGGCCTCTTCCACAACAAGGAAGGCATATGACCGCGGGTGGATTAAATAACCCGCTTATTAGTAGGGCACATGTGATAGGAGTTTTGTGTTTAATGTTTTGTTTTCAGACTCAGTGATAGATGGGCATTCCCATACCTATCTAGTGCCATTTATGACGGCCTGAACCCATTTACAAGATGACTAGAAGGAGCTGGAGCCATGTCTGCCACCAAAGTGGTGCCCGTGGAGGGACTTCACTACTAGAGTTAAGCATATGCATACCAGATAAGGATAATCCCTTTAATGACCAGTGTGATATTTATTTTTCACATTTTCTCTAGAATAAAAGGACTCCCCTTATGTTTGGAACCTCATTAGTTCTCTCACAATATACATTCTCTGTGGCAGGTTGGGTTTTCTGGGAAATAGCCTTTAGACGGAGTTTAGGATGCAGCTTGTCTATCTGTATCTTTGACGTCAACACCAGTGCAGAGGGAAGAAAGGGCAGGCAGCCGCTTGGGGCTGGTGGCAGGGAGAAATTGAGCTCTGGAGCTAGATGACATATCAGCCTCCTCCCAAGTTAAAGCAAAATAACCTGGCATTTACATTATCATCTTCATTAGTCATTAGATGTGTGTCACCCGAAGGGACATGACCTTGGGTGACATGGGTCTCTGAAGCTGAAACAACACATGAGAGAGGTCACAAAGGGAGGCCATCTCTCACAGTACTCTCAACATCAGAGACGAGTCCTGCTGAAGGGCTGTCTATGCAGAGGGTCTCCCAGTCTGTCACAGTCAACCCCTGGTGCTTCTCAGGAGCCTTTCGTCATGTACATTCAGGCTAAAGGTGAGAGTCTCTGCTTAATGGAAACCTAGCAGAGAATGGTTACTGTCCCTGCCTATACAACTGATCCTGGCCCCACACGACCAGAGAAAGCTTTTATGAAGCAGCACTGACACATAATACTTGTTTAAGGAGCTCCTGTGGATCCGTGTCCTGGTACAGGATCTTTGATCTTCAACAAAAGTCCATAGCAATGTCCTCTGAAGACCATCAGATGAGGTTTGGGGAGCCATTGCACCCTCTGAATGTGTAGGGCTGGGGGGGGGGGACAGGCTCCTGTGTGCTGAAACCGGTCAGTGGCTGACAGGGATGTAATCTGTGCACTCAGAATGAAGGAACTGGAAGCGAGAGGGAATCTATTGTCACTCCCCGCAGATACTGCTCCAATCAGAAAGTACAAATACTCCTGGGAAGCACATCCTTCCATTTCTTACAGGAAGCTCAGCTTTGCTACAATCTTATGATTATAACACCGCATATACAGTCCCTCGATGACCCGCACGTCATTATGAGGGGCGTGACTGTGTTGTGGTCAGGTGCTCTGTCGGTAGCAGCACTCAGTAATACGCCAGAGGTTGTTTTTACAAAGGTATGAAATTCCTCCGCTGCAGGTGACTTGGCCATGTTCCAGCCCCTCTGGAGATCGGCGATGACACTCTCACGGGGGCTTGCTGCAAATTCCACGCGGCATCTTTGCCCAACACAGAAAACTCTACTATCACAGTGTCTGAGACATGTGTGGCCCAAGTGGCAGAGCTGTGGCACCAGAGTGTGAACATGACACAGAATTGTGTCTTATTCCGGGCCCCTCTCTAAGCTGGCAGCCCCGTTTGTCACTAAGCGCCTGAACGGGACCAGCACTTCCAGGTGCGGAACAGCCAGTCTCCCAAGCCCAAAGAGGCCTCCCATTTTCTAAACTCATGGTGAGAGGTGTGAGACGCCATAATCTATCTTTTACTTGGGCAGGTGTGTCTTGGTTTACCCATGATCACCAACTGCTTAAAAATTTTAGTAACATAAAAGAATTCTGAATACTTATAAGGTTTATACCCTACCCTCTGGAGAAAATAAAGTGGTCCTCTCTTATCCGTGGTTTCACTTTTCAAGGTTTCGACTATTTGAGGACAACCCCAATCCAAAAATATTACATAAAACATTTCAGAAATAAACAATTCATAAGTTTTCAGTATTGTGCCGTTCTGAATAACGTGTTGAAACCTTGCACCATCTTGCGCCTTCCCACGGGGACGCGAATCCTGCCTCGGTTCCACGTCTCCACATTGTAGACAGACTCCTGCTTCTGTTCCGCGTCTACACACTGAAGACGCTCCCCAACCATTAATCACTTAGTAGCACTCTCAGCGAGAGACTGATTGTCGCAGTATTGCAGAACTTGTGTTCAAGTCACCCTTCTTTTACTTAATAATGCCCCCAAAGTGCAGGGGTAGTGCTGCTGGCAGTCAGGATGTGCCACAGAGAGGCTGCAAGTGCTTCTGTTAAGGGAAAAACTTAATGTTCTCCACTCAATAAAGAAGAGAAAAAAATGTATGCCATTTTACCATATGAATTGATCTATTCAAGAAATTGTGAAGAAAAAGAAAAGAAAAGAAATTTGTGCTCATTTCACTCGCACACCTCACACCGGAAGAGTTACAGCCGTAGCATGATATGTGTTCAGTTCAGATGAAGAAGGCAGTAAATCTGTGCATGGAAGACCTGAACAGAAAATGCTGCAGCAGAAAGTGCTGAACCCATGTGAGGACCTCTGCCAGGGCTGAAGGGAGTGACACCAAGCCTGCCACTGTGAATAAGGGTTGGTCACAGAGACTCTGACAAAGGTTTGAACTGGAAAATATAAAAATTCCTGGAGAGGCGGTGTCTGTTAATGAAGAAGCTGCAGTCACATTTCCAGCAAAGTAGAAACTGATTGCAGTTTGGTGCTCTCTGCAATTACAGGAATCCACTGAGGGTCTGGGGACATCTTCCCTGCAGATAATGTATGATTCAGCAAGGCTGGCCACTCCCTGCCCATGGTATTTGATTAACATGCTACAGTGGGTCAGTGTGATATTCCACAAGATATGTAGACAGTTCAGAACACTGCAGGTTATGTTATAACAGCAAAAGGGAGTTAACACAGACCCAGTGCAAGACTGTAAATGTATACTTTTGTAAATTTCAAACATTCTTTTGTACATTACATGTGAATGCACGCTGTTTCTGACTCTATTTTTGAATAGGGATAGGAGAAAATCTCATTTTTCAAATCAAAGGCCATATACCATGTACTTTAGGTCCTGTGAATCAAAGATAAGACATCTGGCCTGGATCTATAGCTGAGGCCACTGCCTGTGGTCTATGTTACCCTCAGATTCTTCTCGTTTCTGGAGGAGCCAGACCATTGAATTAAATGGAGACAGATGAGAACTGTCTTTCAGCTTTTAGGTGAGTCATAGGTTTCTGCCTTCTTGCTCTTCATCCTGGGGTGCAGTAGAAACTCTGATTTTTTATATTGATATAGTAAGGGACAACTTTCTGGGGTTTCCATCCAGCCTTCTCATTATCAACCCCTCACTTTATAGGTAAAGGACCCAGTGTGGGACTGTACCAAATACCAAGTATATCAATCCCAATACTATATTTGAGGGCCAGGAGAATGATCTTTGAGTACCTTAGCAGATCATGTAAGCACACTATTAGCTTGTTTTGGACAGAACATCATTGATTACCTGCCACACACACACACATACACATATTAATTCACACTAACAGAGAGACTATTATGATATTTTAGGTATTCAAGTATCAATATCGACTTGGTTCTTGTTTCTAGCATTCCTCAGGATCAATGTTACCCTTTGTCTGTTGTGAAATAGCCTCAATAGGTTCTTCGGGGTAAGGACTTGGAGACCATTACTGCAAACAGTTGCCATGTTGTTGCAGGGTCCTTCCTCCTGAGAACCCAGTTCCTTTTCAAGCCTGAGGGTCTAGACCTGGATCAGGTCTAGAAATTAAAAATAGACACAGGAAGCTGAGTCTATTCCTGAAGATGGGAGACAGCTGGTGACTCTATGATATCAACCGCCCAGCAGGGGAGGAATTCCTTGGAAAAGAATCTGGGTGAAGGATCCATTATACTTCTCTGAGTTATTCTTCTAATAATAAAGTTCTTTTTGAGAAAAACACATGAGCCTAAAGCAGTCACAATCAATACCACTTTTAGATCATTATACGAAGCCCAAGTTAGATTTAGTAGAAAAGGAGGCAGAGATTAAATATGACTTCCCAGTTACTTCCGAGGGTGTGTCCTCGCTATTACAAGTGTGAGATGTCATTCTCAAAAGCCCTTTTAAGGTAATTATTAAAATCAATAGAGAAAGTGATTAGATTGTGAGATCAAAAGTGTACCCACAAAAAATTTTATAAAATAAAACTAAAGCAGTTTTTATATTCTCATCATCGACATTCAAGGATTGTGACCAAAGTATTTCAAATAACTCAAACAAAAATTATAATCTTGGGCCATAAAAAAAAAAATCAGGTGATTCAATGACTAGATGACATTACTAATGATCAGGACCCTGATATTAAAGATGTTGCACATGAAGAAAATGGCTAGATGGCTTCTCCCTCCCTCCGCGCTGTGCAAATTCTATGGTATGGGTTTCTCCTTATCATGTGGTGCGTGGAAAACCTCCATGAAAATTTCCATGAGATCCTTTTACATCAGAACCGCATGGTTAGTCTCCTCAGAATAGCCAATGCCACCCTTCACTCTAACTACCACAGTCTACAAAGAATCAAAGGCTACCTCAACCAGGGCAAGGAGCAACTATGGAGAAAGTTTGGTATAAGGAAAATGGAAGAGTAGAAAACTTGGGTTCAGAATTAAAAAATGAAAAGACAGAGGAATACACATGTAGTCAAAGCGCGTGTACAACAGACTGTTCAGAGGTGAGTGCATTGGTTTACTTCAGGCATTTCATTTCGTGTTATGCTTTGGATTTTTTTGTAGACATTTTTAGGAAATCTCATTTGGTGGACAGTTGGCCTATTTCCTAAAGTTTATCAGAATCCTATTATACTTTAATCCTCTCTTAAAGCATTTATTCTTGGCTCTGGATGGTCTACAAATCCAATTAACACACTTTCAACTCAATCTCCAAGTGTTTAATGCCAAGACTGAGTAAAAGGAGATTGGAAAGAGATTCCTCCAACACGCAAGTCGTCGTTATGCTTCTAAGAATAACTGCATTTCGTGCTCTAAAACTTTCCCCTGAAGACTGGGATAAAACCAAAACTATTACTGGAACAGAAATAAAAATAACCAACATCAGTATACTACATAAAATTGCTTCACAAACATCCTTTTAGCTTTTATTTTTTTTCAATAACCTTTGGAGAGCAGCTAAGCAAAGTACAAAATAAATTCATGATACAATATTGATCTGATTTGGGGAAAACGTGAAAATAGTTGTTTATTTATGTAATACTGGTAAAAAAAAAAAAAAAACTACAATGACTTAGGTAGTTTAGAATTCATAATGTTTAAAATTTTGCTAAGTGTCTCAGCTCCATAATTTCAAACCATGTGTTTTTTGTCTCAAAATATTCATTCTTATCTGTCATCTAAGAAAAACATCTATGCCCATTTCTCTCAAAATCTGAGAGCATGTCTCAGCCTGACCTGTGGTGGCACAGTGGATAAAGTGTCGACCTGGGAACACTGAGGTCGCCAGTTCAAAACCCTGCACTGGTCTGGTCAAGGCACATATGGGAGTTGATGCTTCCAGCTCCTCCCTCCCTCCTTTCTCTCTCTCTCTTTCTGTCTTTCTCTCTCTCTCTCACTCTGTGTCTCTTCTCTAAAATGAATACAATAAAAAGAAATTAAGAAAAAACTGTTATTTAAGTGATCTGATAATCAACATGCATCTATGCACACAACCAATTGTACCAAATCATTTTGCCCCGCACATGCTGGCTTTAGCTGCTGCGTTAAGAGATTTTAATGTCTAATCATCCTATCAAATGGCTTCTTCTTCCTTCCACTTCCCTGAGACCCCTTTACTGCAATGGACCTCTGCTCACTACATGATGAATAAAGAAACTACATGCAAATTTTCATTTGAGCTTGTTTTGACTCTCTAGAAGTCGGAACCATCAGTTTTCTTAGGAAAATGCAGACCACCCTTATTACAACTAGTCTACTCTAAAAAAATTTAGCACATTTACATGCCCTCCCAGGAGCTAAAAGTCACAGGGATGTGTTGTAGAAGCCACTGGCCTAAAGATTTTCTCATTTCAATTAGGTGTTTTAAAGCTACCATGATGCCACCACAAAGTGATGCTGCTTAGCTTGCAGAGATCACTAACCAACGTTCGTATACTACACATACTGTTACAAGCATCATTTTTAGTGCCTTATGTGTCTAAAGACATTGTTAGGGTCTTTATATCCAAGCCACCATTTTACTGAAAATCCTTAGCAGGGACGGTTTTTGTAACAGATATAGCACAAGCCAGTGGAGTGTCCAAGGTGTGGCTGCCTGGCTGAAGCCACTCCCGTTTTGGAGCGCTCTTCCCTGCCTTATTGGTCCCTCTCCTCTTCCACAGAAGCCTGAGGACTGGTACAGTGACAGGTGTCTCCTTACACACATTTCCAAGGCATCTCCGGATGTGCGTGACACTTTCTACGACACCCCAGTACCGGGCTACAGTTAGGGGTTACCATTTTGCACCAACTTTTCCACCTGTACCCTAAAAAGTCTGAAAGTTCTCGAGGCATCTGCTCAGAGTCTGCAGCAATGAGTTTATATTTTTAAAAGGCTTTCTTGAAATCCTTGATATTTTTAATGACAGCGAGTTTTTTATGAAGATATTATTTCTCAACCAATCTCTTCTCTTCTCTTCCAAAAATTTCTGTCATCTTCTCTGACTTTCTATGGTGCTTTTGCAATCAGGTGAGCAGACTGCCAGACAAATGTTGTCCATGTCTCCATCTTTGGGGGGAGAGAGATTCAGTTTTCACATGACCCAGGTAAGGAACTTTGCAACGGGAGGAAAGATTTTGATCACCATATCAAGCATACTGTGCAAAATTTAGTTATGCTTATTTTTATTCACTTTGGCTATGGACCAAAGTGCAAAGTAAAAAATAAATCATCATTGTCTGACCTTGAAACCCCAGAAGCAAAGACTGTGGTGGCATAGGTTACTCTTTTATTTAGTTGTGCAATTCCAGGGATGCAGCAGTGGGAAGAAAGGGGGAGCAAGTGGCAACGGGGGGACAGTCACCTCTCATTGTTCAGCCTCCCACACAAACCTGTTTCCACTGCAATCTATGATTATCTAAGGGTGACTATCAGTAAAATACATGTACATATTTTCCAAAATACAAATTCATATCACTTTGTAAATTGTATTCTGAAATAGACTCAATGTTTAAGCAATACAGTGATAATTTTAGTAATAACATGGCATACCTTCTTTAATTCATTGAGAGCAATGAAATGACTCATTTTCTCAGGCTTGATTAAAGCAATAGACTTGAATTAACATAAAAATTAAGGTCAAATAGGTAATCTTTTTTCTCCTTTCTTGAGCCATGAACATCCATATGTACTAGAAAAAGCTCCCTGGAAAATAAGCAGTTTTTATAATTGTAGAAAAAAGTTTTTATAACTGTAGAAAAGGAAGGACACGTGCCATATTTTCAGAGGCAATGGAAGATCTCTCGTTTGCAACAACCCCTACCTACAAACTCTTAATGAGAGAAAGAGACATCTTCTGATGTCCTGTGTGCATATGCACACAAAAAAATGATTTAAATAATGGGTTCAATGCATTTCTGAATATAACACTTGAATAAAATTAGGTAAATGGTCACAACAAAATTCAACAGAAAATCCAGGCTTATCTGACATCGTGTTTACCCCATCTTAGAAGTTCAGACTTATAATTCTATTATTTGCACATAACATCCAATGTAGTTATCTTAGATATAGCGGTTAACATTTGACCTCTTTTGTCATGTTTGTTTTTCAAATGATGAAGCATCTGTGAGCGATACATCATCATTATTTTTCCTAATTTGCAAAAATCACTTCTACCCTTTTTAAGAGATTCCCTTGGGGTAGATCAAATTTAATGAGATGACCTCTCTTGCATAATTTCCTTCAAAGATGTAGAGTGAGATACTTTTTTACTACATTTATAATTACAGACCAGTTTTATAGACTCCTCAGCAACATGCCTGGAAGTAAACTCACACAGATTGATATGTGATGAGAAATTATTCCTACAATGTTGTATTCTCTCATTCATTCTGCTTGTGACAACACAGGGCATTCGTGTGGAGCAGTGTCTTTTAGCAAATGTAGCAATCCAGTAGCCACTGGATGAATGGATCTTTTGTCTGATGTGCAATAACACAGTAAGAATTTTGGTTCCACCATAGTATCTACAGGAAGATAATGTGTTAAATAGTTCAAGTAATCTGAGCCTGGGCTAAGTGAACAGCAAATCTCCCCCAGACCTACCCCTGCATATATTCGGGTGTGTTTTCACATGTACCTCTGTCGTGTTCGTGTCAATTTCTCCTCTATTTACCATTGCTTGGAAGGTGGAGGGAAGTGAGTGGCGTTGGATGAGGGAAGATGGTTATGTGAATGAGAACGGGACACATAATAAGGTAATATAGCAAAGTTCAAGGTCAATTACTTTGAAGGTAAATGGGGCTCATAGTGATGGAACAATTGCTTACTTGTGTTTTATACGTGCTTATTGCTTGATAGCCTAACGGAATGACCCTTGAAATTTCTCACTTATAAGCTCAGCATCTCTACCTGAAAAAAACTCTGGGTAGGGAGGGATGAGACACAAAATCAATGGGTGAATGATTCCAAAGGGAAGAAGGTGCGAAGTAATAAGCAGAATGCTTTCTGAAGGTGGAGCAAATTTTTCTCTTAAAAGACTGCTCTAATCCTGTCCCATCCTATTTCAGTGAAATCTTATTCAAAGGAATAGATAAAAGAAAGCTGCATGTCATTTTGAATGTGGTCAAGATTTTATATTTGATGTACATCCCTTATATCTGCACAGTGATGAAGTTTTGGGGAAGACTATCAGAAATAAAAGGTGAGTACTTATTTTTATATTAATGTAGAATGTCTGAGTTACTCAGTTCCACTTGGTGTGCTTGATTAAAAAAGTATCTTTTCAACTTCTATAAAAATCTAAAATGAATTCTATTCTTTTGCAGATTATATTTAAATCTGTGTTAGTGATTTGATTTTATTTTTCAATGAGAAGATGGGAGATAGACAGACTCTCACATGAGCCCTGACAGGGACCTACCCAGCCACCACCATCTGGGGCTGATGGTCTGCCCATCTGAGGCCAATGATCACAACCTAGCTATTTTTAGTGCCTGAGGCAGAGGCTCCATGGAGCCATCCTTAACTCCCAGGGCCATCATGCTCAAACCAATTTAACCATGGCTACAGGAGGGGAAGAGAGATAACGAGAAGGGGAGGGGGAGGGGAGAAGAAGCAGATGATCACTTCTCTTGTGTGCCCTGACCAAGAATCAAACCCAGAACTTTCACATGCCGAGTCAATGCTCTACCACTAAGCCAACTGGTTAGGGACAGTCATTCAATTCTTTACCCTCAAAGGAACTTGATATGTAATAAAGTTTAGAATTTAAAAGTGATTAAATTCTTAAATTTAATAATAAAAATATAAGGTAACAGAAATTAATAATGTATGAAGGATACTATTTTGGAGGTTTTTGGTGTTTAACAATTTTTGTTTGCTTACTTTTTCACACACGAAGTGCTGTTGTGTATTATATAATTATTTCTCAATTTTACGGCCACCCTCTGAACAGCACTGTGATGCTTATGTTGGTTTTTATGGATTAAGCTCCGTGATCAGGAAACCAGACAGATTAAATGCACATATATTCAGAGAATCAGGCATATTAAAGCACATGCATAATGTACATAATATATTACACAATCTGTATTATATAATTTATTATAATATATAATGCATCTTATACCATCCCTCACCTATATTTTCACAGGTTATATACACTTAAGGAGAGTAAAAACAGCCCCGTAAATATTTGTAAATCAACATTTTCTAGGTAGTGCTTATACCTTGAGTGTTTGCCACAAAGCTGAGATAAAGGCCGATGTAGCCAAGACCATCTTCCGTGAAAGACTGTGCAAACAGTAAAAATAATAACTTCTCCTGACTTGTTTATATTATGGGTGATGTTTCTCACCATTGAGGAGCTCACTGCCATCTCAGGTTATTGGCCTTGTGGTTTCCGTGATCCCAACGCCTGTTTTACTAGACCCAATCCCCAGACGACACTTGCTCATGCGGCATGGCACTGGTTACCTTGAACAGGTGGCCCTGAACTTGAGAGGCCTCACAGAGCTTTAGGGAATTTGTGTTTCCATATATCACGTGGCCATCTCTCTTCTTAAGGGCTCTAATACAAGTAATGGGTAAGGGGGAGGGGGTGTCTGGAGAAAGAAAACCACCCAGGCGAGTTCTGTCACACTGACTCATTATCCTAGGACCTGACTTATGCACCTAGAATTTTTTTTTTACTAATATAAACTTTTTATCCCCCAATTTCTTATACCTGACCAAACATATCTGAGGTTTCTGAAGGACAAAGTTGAGGATCAAAACTTGAGACAATACACTTTGTTAACTATTTTTATGCATTTTCTAATATATGCTAATGAGAATGGAAGATAGTCTACGATAATTCAATTTTATAGCTCAGACAATGGAGTCTATTCAAGATCCACATATAAACCATATGCCAAATGCCAAACTCAGCTGATTAAGAAAATTAATGCACAAAATGCAGAAAGAAAATTCCTTATTTCTCCACTGGCACACAGATGAAAAAAGTGATTGTCCCACTTTGCAAATACCTTCAAGTTATACCCAAAGGTGCTATCATTAATTAATGTCTGTGTATGTATCTATTGATATCAAAAGAGTTTTAGGTTTTTTGTGCTGTGCTTTAAAATCCTAGCACTCATTAAATTTAGTCTTTTATTTCTTCCTACATACATGTATAGAGCTTTTTTAAAATATGCCTACTATGGAGTAGACACTTATTTGTGCTAAGCTAGTTTCTTCAGAAATACAAATAATTACCGTGCATTATATTTAACTAGCACAATTCAATCTGTCAATTTGTAGCCCCCTCACAGAGAGAAAAGTCCTACGCCAGGGAGTAAGATTTGAGGTGACTATTGGAAATAGAGCTATTACTAAACACAGATTGCTTCCTAAGTAGAGAAGAAAACTATGGAGAGATTTTGGTTCAAAAAAGAATACCAAAATCATATGAGAGGCGGTGTGTTAGAAAGAAGGTAGCAAGTAGTAGGAAAGAAAAGGAAAACAAGGTCTCTTTAAGGAAAACTTGCCAAGACCATAGTAAATGAAGAATAGAGCTGACTGCCTTTGAGGCCAGATTAGAGTGAGTTATCATCTAGATTTATCTGGCACTGAAGACTTTCTTTGGACATGGGCCTTTTGGTGCTAAAACAAGGGGAGTTGCTCATCCCCAGTTGGAAACCACAGAATCCTGGTTGGGGTTAAGACACTCAATCAGTAAAGTAAATTATATGATAGAAAGGACTAGAAGATTCTTGTTAACTATGAATTTTATTTCCACTTTCTTATTAGGACAATCAAAAGTCACTTAGCCCTTAGAACTCTTGTGCTACTCAAAAATAATTCATCACCTAAATTCACTTGGTGCTTCTAAAAATGATCCTTTAAGGAAAAATATCATGGCTCATTAATTCACAAAATTAGTTGAAAAGGCCGTACATACCTTTACAATGCAGGGAAATTGAATTTTTTCTTATATTCAAATTATTATTTTTTAGTTCAAATAGATAAAATTTTGTATATTATTGTGATTTATCAAAAAGTATGTTAAATTATTAAAATGGAATAAAATATATACCAAAACCACTCATTTATTTTTGCCCACTTTCACTTCCAAAATTAATAAGTGTAATTAGCATTTATGTAGGGCTATGAATTTAAAAACATTTATTTTATATCAAATAAATATCAAAGAAGGGTTGTATTTTTTTCAGGAAAACTTTAATTTAATATCATCCAAATAAATCTCAATGTGTCTTTGCCAAATAGTTCACATTCAGCTTAATTTTATTGTCTATACCTGTAGTGGAAATTGCTTCATATTTATAAAAGGAAAAAAATATTACTTTATTTCTAAATACAAAGTATCACATTTTATAAATAAATTAACCTTAGTAAGGTCATTTAGTGAATTAAATATTCTGAATATAGATATTGTTGCCTCATTTTAAAGATGTCAGACCAATATAAGCAGTGCCTGAAGTTTGCAGACCGGAGAAAAGAGTTGTCATGCAAGTAGCATAATCATTGTGTAAGAAGAGGAATAAAGACAAATGCTTCCCTGGGACCCTCAGCTGATTAAATAATATCCTACAGCATGAGATCTGCCCATTTTTACTATCTCCGCTTACACATGCTCATTATGATGGAATGCTCCAACAATTCAGCTGTGGAATGTAAATTCACAGAGAGGCTTCCTGTGGTGATGAATGATTCATAATGCTTGAAAGACATGAGATTTACTTTTTTAAAAAAATTCTTTTTTATTGTATTCTTAATAATTATCATTATTCAGTTTTCACTAAATCAGTGTTTCAAAATAGAAAGGCAAAACTGATACACTGAATCTGAAGAAAAGTCTATCAAGCCTTCCAAACTTATTTTATGTTTTTGTGTGTACTTGTTATGGTTCAAGAGCTTTTTAAACTTATTTTAGGTGTAACCATCTGACTTTCTGCCATTGAGTAATTTGGTCCAAGGAAAGGCCAAGTTATTTAATCCAAAGAAAAGTCAAAAGAGAAAGTAAGAGGCTCTTTGGCATTCTTGTTACTGTGTACAGTAAGTCCCTTAGTGACAAACATCCAACTTGTGTACAACTCGTTCTTAAAACAGAGCATCATGAGGGCTGTTGGTAATCAGCTGCAGTTGGGCGTGAGTGAAAATGGTATCACAGGCTTACTCGACTCCCATGGCAAAGAGCTAACCCAGGAGTACCTTGTGGAACTAGAGCAGCAGCTGAGAGCATTTAGGCAAGAAAACAGGGACCTAGAAACTCCCGAACTGAAAAAGTTTTCTACAAGAGTCAGATGATGCTTTTTGTCTCATTGAAGCAGGAATGGCAAAGTTAGAGGAGCAAGATTCTGACACAGAGAGGATTACCAAAGTTTACCGGGTAGTCACCGTAAGCCTGACATGCTACAGTGCCATTTGTGCTGAGAAAAAGAAAAGCTTTGTATAGACTTCCCTGATGCCAACTTCAAAAAACTGACTTCAGCAGCAGAATCAAACCCTGACTCTTCAACACCAGTCCCATCCTCTCCAACAAGTCCATAATCTCCTGCATCATCCAAGATTGTTTAAGGTTTCATTTGGAAATGTTACAGTATTTCTATGCACATAAAGGTAAAAATAGATACTATGATAAGACAAACATCTGTCTAAGTGGCATTTAATAAGTAAATGTACCTGTTCTAACTTACATACAAATTCAACTTAAGCACAGAGTTACAGAACCTATCTCATGTAATGTGAGGACTGTCTGCATTCTGATTTCTTTTTTTATCACTGGGAGTCAAAGCACATGTTATAAAAAGAATAAAAATATGTAGAAGAACTTTCTGGACCAGGAGAAGACAGTGAACTCCTTCTGTACTACTAAATAATGTTAAACCTTTGATTAATTTTTGATAATACCCATCCCAAAACCATATTGTAAGCTTTTGAAAAATGTATTGCTATAGTCTAGTTGTATCTACTCCAGGAGTAAGTTTATGTTTTGGTTAATAAACTTTTCTTCAAGAAAGAGAAAACAGAATTGTATGTAATATGTTTTCAAAAACCTCAGCTATCCATTGTATGTTCTTTCTTGCTCTGCTTTGTAACTTTTATTCTTTTGTAATATCAATTTTAATAATTTGTCTCATTTCAGCAGGTTAGTTGAGACTAACCACAGCTCACATATTTTGGGAATGCAATCTCAAAACAGGAAGACCCAAGGAAGTTAAAGACAGAGAGTGTATTTAATAACTTATTATGAATTTAGTATTTATTGTACATTTCCCTCAGAATTGAGCACAGCAAAATGTCTGGTGATGTAGGGATAAACAAGAAGAATAATAAGGTCCCTGATCTCAAGTAGCTTACATTTTAGTAGGTATGGCTGATAAACTTTAAAGCAAAACACTAAGAAAATAGCTTCAGTTTGTAAGTGTTAATGAAGGAAATAAAACAGGAAGATAAGAAGTGGAAAGTTTCCGGTGCCTGAAGTCATTAAATTCATAGAGAGAGAAAACAGAGCTGTGATCACCAGCAACTGAGCAGAGAGGGAAGGAGAGTTAGTGCTCACTAGGCACAGAGTTTCAGGTAGGGAAGATGGGGATGGTTGCACAACCATGTGAATGTCCTTAATGCCACCAACATGCATATCTACAAAATGGTTATGATGTTCCTTTAATAAAAATAAATTACCTCTTACGACAGCATGGATGGACCTAGAAGGTATTCTGCTAAGTGAAGTAAGTTGGAAAGAACAGACTGACAGTTGATGGGAGGCAGGGCAGTTTGGGGGACTGAGTGAAAAGGTAAAGAGAATAAGAAGTATAAACTGAGAGTTACAGAAGAGCCACAGAAGTATAGATTACAGCATCAGGAATGTAGTCCATAATATTGTAGTAACTACATTTGGGGCCAGGTGGGTACAGGAAAGTTGGGGGGAAATTCTGTAAAGTACAAGAGTGTCTGACCATTATGCTGTTCACCTGAAACTAATACAGAATAACACTGAATGTAAGCTGTAACTTAAAATATTAAAAAATGATAGAGATGACAAATTTATATGTATATTTCACTACCCCCCCCAAAAAAACTAGAGAAATATACAGTGATAAAAACAAGGGAATTTCAATAAAGTGGTTTAGAAAGATAATCCAGGGAAGGCGGTGCCTTAGAAAGAGAAAGAACCAAAGACCAAGTCTACAAAGACGAGGGGGGGAGACCACTCTTCCCCTTGAGGGAGTCAGCGTTGGGCGTGGAGGACAGCAACGGGGAGTGGGGTGGCCCCAGTTGCGTGAGACAGGCTGGGATGGCGGAGATGAATCTGGAGGAGTGTGCCAATGTAACAGCCAGCGACAAAGACAACAACTTTTTTTAGGTTGTGTTTCACTGGAAAGTCTAGTGTTTCTGCCCCAAACAGCCAAGTCTGTCTATAAAGTCACTCTCGGTGACACTGCGTAGTGAAGATGCTCAAGAGCAGAGGACTGAGTGCCGCAGGCTCCGTGGGTCAGAGACTGAGAGACGTCGCTTCCAGGGTCACCAGCAGCTGTGGCCCATATTTGCAGGTGCACACTAAGGAAAGACTTCTTCCTGGCATGTGACAGGCCGGGTCAGCCTTGATTACTAGAAACCACAGTAGAGCTATAACTGAAGTGTCTGTGCTTGACTTTGAGTCACTGCCGATGGGGAAACTGAAGATGGCGCACATGCACAAGAAATGCCCTAAAATAAGTAGAATGTGAGGTCATCCGAAAGGATGGTCTCTTCCCTTTGATGTTCAAGTAAAATGAGCAAACACCATCTTCCACACTAACAGAATTTTTCTCTCACTTTTTCTCGGTGGCTCGTCATCTTCTAGAACTTGGAAACGGTGTTGGCTTTCTGTCATCTGCTTGAGAGTCTGCCCACGTTCCGCTTGGCCGTCACGCTCCCCTGGGCCTTGGTGGATGCTCAAGGCTCACCCAGCCTGGGCTCTGCTGGTGCTGGCATGGCTATTGACCAGTCCACTCTCGAGGAGTCCTCCCTGTGCCCTACATTCCCCAAAATGCCATCCACACAAGGCAAGTGTATTTCGCCATTTGTTCTGCTGCGAGTGTTGCGAAAAAGAGCAGAAGCTTGCATTTCCTAGAAATGTATTAATCACGCTCTGCGAAAGGAAATGTCATTTCCAGTATCCCCTGGGTGGTCCAGAAACCCTGCTGTCCTGCAAGGTCCTCTTTACTTCCTCCTATCCACTGCTCCAAAGTCCTTCTTGGCTCTGGCTGGCTCGTTCAACAGTAGAGCATTGGCCAGTGTGTGGAAGTCCTGGGTTCAGTTCCCTGCCAGGGCGCACAGGAGAAGCACCTGTCTGCTTTTCCACCCTTCCCCCTCTCCTTCCTCTTTATCTCTCTCTTTCCCTCCCACAGCCAAGGCTCCACTGGAGCAAAGTTGGCCTGGGAGCTGAGGACGGCTCCATGGCCTCTGCCTCAGGCACTAGAATGTCTCCCTTTGCAAGGGAGCAATGCTCCAGATGGGCAGAGCATCGTCCCCTGGTGGGCACAACAGGTGGATCCAGGTCAGGTGCATGCTGGCGTCTGACTACCTCCCCGCTTCTCACTTCAAAAAAATACAAAAAACAAACAACAACAGCAGAACAAAGTTCTTTTTCCCACCACATATTCACACCTCTAGGCACCTCCAAAATTCCTATTACTGTATTTGGCTGCACAAGATAATTCTTTATCTGAAATGCTTCCACTTATACCAGGAGCTATTTCACAAAACAAAGTTATCATCCTGATGTTTTGCCATGATTCTGCGAAAGAAAAAAACCACTGCCCCAAAATGAAGTCACTTATGCTGAAGCTCAGGATGTCAAGCTTCTTTGCAGTTTCAATCTTCAACTGGCTGTTAAGATGATAGGAGTACAAGGTCAGTCTGGAATGTTCTAGCCATCACCAGTGAGGTCATCTTTCACGTGCCTACTACCTCTCCCAAAAAGAGAAACTGAGGCAATCTGCCTGAGAACACCCGGCCCTTTTCTATTTTCTTTTTGTGTGTGTGTGTGACAGAGACAGATAGGGACAGACAGACCGCAAGGGAGAGAGATGAGAAGCATCAGTTCTTCACTGTGGTACCTTGGTTGTTCATTGATTATTTTTTCATATGTGCCTTGACTGGGGGCTACAGCAGACTGAGTGACCCCTTGCTCAAACCAGCGACCTTAGGCTCAAGCTGGTGAGCCTTGCTCAAACCAGATGAGCTCGTGCTTAAGCTGGTGACCTCGGGGTTTTGAACCTGGGTGCTCTGCATCCCAGTCCAATGCTCTATCCACTGCACCACCGCCTGCCCAGCCCTTTTCTTAAGGGAAGGTAAACTTGCCTAAAATAATCCTCTTTTCTTTTGCTGTTAACTTTCTTGTCCAGCCCAGTGTCTGCCTATAAATGTCTTCCCATTTGTACAGCTTCTTGGTGTTCCTCTCAGCCTACATGGAAGGACACTTTCTGTTCATGAATTGCTCAGTAAAGCCAACCGGATCTTCAAATGTACTCAACTGAAATTTTGGTCTCTAATAATCCATGTTTATGCCATTCAAAGAGTAAAGTGTGTATCTATGAATTTTCCCCTTCTAATAAATAAGCCATGACTGGTGATTTAATGCAAACTTTTTATTCTTAGGCATCCAATTAATGGAATAAAAAAAGAACCCACAGTGTTTATATAGCATTTAGGTTTTGATCATTTGTTTAGAATGGTCTTCAAACACATCTGATGTCAACTCTGGGCAACCCACAGACATGGTCGATCTAATGAATGAAATGTTACACTAAGCTCTGTAGCCACTCTAGCAAATTAATATAACCCAAGGAGGGGATTATTGAAACCCTGAGTCTATAAATAATGGATCAGAAACACAGGTGACAACCTGTATTTGAGATTGACCTCTGAAGAAGAAAGGGGAAGTCTAGTAGTACTGAGCCCTTAACCCAGTGGTTCTCAAACTCTTTGAAGTCGGGGCACATTTAAAATCCTACAAATAATTGTAGGCACGCTATATACAGATTTCTGAGAAATATGTTATAATAATTAAGTCAAATATTAAAGAAAAATATAAAGTTTAAGCATGCTTTTATGGTAACTAAACAAAATAAATATGACAAAATTATATTTATTCTGACATTAAAAACATTTTACATTACATTTTTTTAGTTATGCTTTTTAGAATTCATATAAAAGAGAGCTTAAGAAAGAAAAATGCCAAAAGTTATCTTCTTATATATATAGATACATTCTTAGTAATATTTAGTATTTTTGGCAGGTCCCAGCACAAATTTGTTAAGTTTCTTCATTCTTGTGTTTATGAGAAACATGAGCCTGATGTGTCCTAGTGATTTCTTCAATTTTGGGCATATATTTGAAAGGTAAACTCTCATATTCTCGTCAATACATTGAAGAATTCCTCTCTTTTTACTCTTAGTTATGTTGAGTGCAGAAAACCCCCACCATACATATCATCTTAACTTTACACCAAACAAAGGATAGAAGAAACTTGCCTCCAGTCTTTCTGGGAAACATGGCGGGTATTGTAAACAAACCAGCCCCACAGCTTAACAGCCTTTTGCAACCTAATCAGGCAAGTGAGGTGGGGGGTTGGGCAAACTGTCAGTTTACAGGCAATTCCCAACACCTCTGTACCCCAAAAATCTAAACTCCAAAAACCCTGTTGGTTTTTTGGTTCCCAACAGGCACATATTTCTCTGGAATACCATAGAAATCTTCTAGGGTGCACCAGTGTGCCCTGGTGCACAGTTTGAGAACCACTGCCTTAACCTGTAGTTTCTGCCACTGTCTCTAGGTAGATAGCATCAGAATTGAGTTGAATTATAAGACACCAAGCTGGTGTTGGAAAACTACTTGGTAGGGGGTAAAAAAGACATTGACACCGAATTAATGACTGAGCAGAAAAACACACATCACTTTTAACTAAAAGTTCCAACAGTTGGAGTATATTTTCTGTCTTCAGAGTATAGATTTTATAAAGATAACTGGAGGTGCTTTAACTACAAAATTTCGAGGCAGTCCCCATTTTACCTCTTGAACATACAATTGTCTTTTAAGACTTAAAAAAAAATTTTTCAGCCAAAGTTATGTCATCTTGAAAAGATAAAAAGCTTTTTTCTTAGTTTTTTTAATTTTGGTCTAAAATAAATGGTTCTAAAATTTAACTTTTATCATCATGAAAGTAAAATTACTAATGGACTCTTGAAGATACATATGCAGAAAAAATATAAAGCCAATATTTGTATTTCTCACTGACCTCAAAAAAAAAAATGATCATTTGGTCACAGCTTGGAGTCAGCCATCGGTTCCACCATGGAAAGAAATTACCTATTTTACTTCATTATTTTTCACTGGGGACTAAGATATATGAAAGTTAAAGGGTGATATCTGTCTGGATAGATTTATGCAAAGAAATCTATATATATATTAAAATTATAAAACTATATAAAATTAATATTAAGGTTTTCAAATGTATGTACTTAATTTAAATTTAATACATAAAAATTATATAAGATTTTATTATAGCTTTTGCTCTGCCATTTCCAGAAAGAAATAAAATTTTTAAAAAGTCATCTTAGAAGCCCTGGTTAGTTGGCTCCACTGTAGAGCATCGACCTGACATGTGGAAGTCCTGGGTTCAATTCCTGGTCAGGGCACACAAAAGAAGCACCCATCTGCTTCTCCACCCTTCCCCATCTTCTTCCTCTCTGTTTCTCTCGTCACCTCCCGCAGCCAAGGTTCCGTTGGAGCAAAGTTGTTCAAGGCACTGAGGATGGCTCCATGGCCTCCACCTCAGGCACTAGAATGGCTCCGGCAGCAATGGAGCAACACCCCAGATGGGCAGAGCATCGCCCCCTGGTGGGCATGCCAGGTGAATTTCAATCTGACATATGCGGGAGTCCGTCTGACTGCCTTCCCACTTCTCACTTCAGAGGGGGGGAGGGGAGTCATCTTACAGCCTGACCTGTCGTGGGGCAGTGGATAGAGCATTGACCTGGAACACCAAGGTCAACAGTTCCAACTCCCAGTCTTTCCTAGTACAAGAAGCAACTATAAGCTGATGGTTCCACGTGTCTCTCGCTCTCTCTCTCTCTCCTCTAAAATCAATAGTTAAAATATATTTTTTTGAATAATAAAGTTATCATAGATTTGTATTTCATGAATGTTTCACTTTTTCTCCACTTAGATGAAAAATAAAGGCCACATTTAATTCCATTTCACAATATTTAAAAATGATATCTCAAGTGATGAGATTATAACAATTGGAAATCCTAAATTGATTGTAGACTGTTGCTCCTCTTTTTACTTCCTTAGTCCTGATTTTTTAGGACTCAGTCAAGACAGCAAGATTATAGCAAGATCACACCTCTTGGATATCTATAGGATGAAACTGCTGCTAAGAGGGGCAGATCTATCCATCTGGAAATCAGCTGGTTCTGAAAGTGCCTTGTATTTTCAGTCATCTGGGCCAACTTGGCATCTGACCCAGAAATGGTGTAAAAAACACTTTGCTCATATCCGAATTTCATACCTAGTTCTTCATTATTGAGTTGTTTAGTGTTTCCAGAACAGTTGAAGGAAGTAGAATGACACCTTGAAAAATAATTTAAAAATAGTATCATACTATAAATTTATGTAATATATACCTAAGTTCCAAATTAAATGTTACTGTAGAGAGTTGAGTGTGTAAGGACTAAAGTATTTGAATATTTCATCTTTCCTTCTATTTTTTTAAAATGTTTCATCTTTGATGAAATTGCAAGAGTTGCTAAAAGATTTGCTGACATGAGAATAGGTGAAGAGGAGAGAGGCTTAACTAAAGTGTGCCCACTGGGAACTCAATGAATATATTGTTTGATGGATAGGAGAGAAGATTGGAGTGATTTGACAGCCAGAGAGAGGAGTCTGGGATTGACAATGTAAAAACAGGGGAAAACTCAAGTGATTCTGAGTAAGGGAAAAGCCTAATGAAAAACCAAATGGTGCTATTCACATTAAAACCTTGATTTTCCAATGTGTGACCATTGACATGCTTGTACATTCATACATTGCAAATACATTTTGGAAGGAAAACTTTGGAGGAAGGAGAAAATCAACAAACGTGTTGTTGATATTCTTAATTGAGGAACTCATAAGCTCTCCATTTGCATTAGTATGAACAGTACAGACTCCTCTAAGGTGTTTATAATTCTTCCAGTTGCTTGTTGATTCTGGCAGTGGCTGTCAGCTCCATCGGCAACGTAAAAACGACAAAGGTAAACAGTCCAGCAGCTACTTTTTCTGGGGGCATTCAAGTAAGACTGTCATTGGGGCTAGTTTATTTTTGATTTGAGATTATAGTCTGATCTCTGAGGTCCTCAGACACACAATCAAAAGAAATCTAAAGGAGCCAACAATCTAATGGAATCCGACAGGAAGCCTAGGAAAATGAGCCATTCTTGTTAGCTGTGACGGCAGCCGTCCTCCAAGAATGGCGGCTGGGCAGAGCACTCGTGTGCTGCTGGACAGAATTCAGGGCTGTGACAAGCCGAAGAATATGAGTCACCAAATTTTGCTGAGCCAGGAACGGAAAACATCGCCATCACACTGTGAGGTCTGCCTTACGCTCTATTTGCTGAATGAGGGTTCTGGCCAAAAATAAAAAATGAGAAGTGACTTTCTGGATATCTTGCTTTATACTCATATTACTGTATTTCTCAGGGTGTCTAAAGGGCTCAATAACTAAAATTTTATAAGTGAATACCATTGGGGGGGGGGGTCCGAAGTTAGAAGCAGGGAAGGCAGTCACACAGACTCCCGCATGCACCGGATCAGGATCCACCCGGCATGCCCACCAGGGGAGATGCTCTGCCCATCTGGGGCGTTGCTCCCTTGTGGCCAGAGTCATTTTAGCACCTGAGGCAGAGGCTATGGAGCCAACTTTGCTGCCATGGAGCCTTGGCTGCGGGAAGGGAAGAAAGAGATAGAGAGAAAGAAAAGGGGGAAGGGTGGAGAAACAGATGGGCAATTCTCCTGTGCGCCCTGCCTGGGAATTGAATCCAGGACTTCCACATGCCGGGCTGACGCTCTACCGCTGAACCAACCAACCAGCGCCCAAGTGAATATTTTTTTAAAAGTTAAAATTAAATGGCTTTTTCTAAAAGGCCATTTTATTAAAAAAAAGAACAAAAAGCATTATGGTTAATATGTATATAATTTTTACACAATTGTTAAAATTCTAATTTTATAGTTCAGTTACTTAATGTGCTTAACATTTTCTTAAACAAGACAAATACTAACAGTCATCCCCTACCTGGGACTGCTTTTTGTTATTCCCATATTAAAGGGGAGAACTGGGATTTATGCTCTCAAATCAAGGCAAAAATATCTTTGAGACATCAGTGATTATTATGTAGGTTTTCCCTCTTAGTGCCCGTTTTTCAAAGATATTGCAGTGCAGCTTTAAAATTTTAAAGGCCACTGACATGCAGAATGATAATAAAGTGGATGTTTCATTATTAGTATGGAAAGTTTCTTTAATTGGGTTTTAATTAAGTTATTTTAAATGGATATTTCAAAACCTGAGTGGGTGTTTTAATAATGTGCTAATATATGCAGCTGGTAACGTCTTTGCTCTTATTGGATTGTCAGTGACTTAAAACCTTCATCCGGATTTGTCTCTGTCAATTCTTCCTTGACAGCCTCCCTTTGTTCCCTACACAGCATTCTGGCGGCAACCTTGAGAATGCTAATCGCTAGGAGACAAAGGTGTAAAGACACATTACATGGCCTCAAATCAGAACTTTCACAGGACATCTTTACATTTTATGTCCACATTACTTAGGCTGCCAAACAGCATTAACGGTTTGAGAGGAAGCCTACAGTATGTCATCTGAAGGTCAGGCAGGCACAAGAGAAACTTCTCTGAACACGCTCTTCCTGCTTAAGACACACTCTAGCCTGGGCAGCTTATTGGAGGAGAAGAATGAGCTGGTGGAGACAGAGGAGTCTAGCAAAATTCCTGTTTCTCAATCATTATACCTCGTGTTTATTTCCGGGAACTTAGGGTCCTAACTGTAGCATTCAATTTCTCAGAAGACTGCACTCCAGATAGATCTCTAAGAATGAGATTTAGCAGAACAAAGAAGACTCCCCAATCATAGATGCAGGCTCTGGTTTGATAGCACTGTTGTCTCCCAAGAGTGGCACCCATTGCTGGCCAGCAACCCAGCACTTCTGACTCTAAAACACATCTGTAGTTTACATAAGAGGTTCAAAAGATGTCAGTTCTAACCATTGTCTTTGTCATCTCGGAGAACTTCCATGAATTCCCAATTCAGATAACCACCATGATTCCAGGTTTCTTGTTTTTTGTGTGTACCTCACATGTTTGTCCACCACCAACCCCCTCTGGTGAAGGCTCCTCCCTGATGATCTTATTTAACCTGGATTACTTCCTGAATGCCTTATCTCCAAAGACAGTCACCTTAGAAGTAAAGGCTTCAACCCATGAATTGGGGGATACTAAATGTAAGAATGCATTTCCTGAATAAAGGTAGGAAATTAACATAAACTAATAGAATGAGTAGGCAGGTCATGCTGCTTATTCTATGGTCCTTACAGGACATCCTCTTCTACCTCTAGGCCTATCTCAACAACAAAATAACCTTTGTTATCCCATTTTCCTCTTGGGGAGTTCAGGTAGCACACAGAGTCTCATTTCAGCAGTTGGGACCTGACATCGACAGCCACGCTTTACCATGCCAGCCGATTTCTTACCTCGTCCGTGCCAGTTCTATTTTATGAGATTTAAATGGCAGCACTTTTCTTACGCAGGTTTGTCTAATAACCTCATTTTAGGCTGAGCTTCGTAAAGCTATTTATCGTCCCTCCTTCTGAGATCGGGAAGCTATACCCTCAGTGCTGGGCACTTGACATCCATATGGGCATTTGCATCTCATGTCAGAAACCCAAGCTTCACATGCTTCCGAAAGCTCACTGGTTTGTCCAAGGAAAGGAGAACTTACTTCATTTAATTGTGGTCATATCATATTTTACTCCCTCTCCCTGAGATTTTTTGGTTTCTACCAGTATATCACTCTGATTTCCCTCTCCTCCCATTAAGTTTGTTGATTACTTCTCTCCCTGTCACACCTATGAACACACATGCCTCCCTTACTACCTCCTTACCTCAAGCACATAGACATCCTCCTTTCAAGGGTAAGTCTCCCCACTATTGCCATGTAGTGATCTCTTCAGAACAAAAAAATTATATGTCATAGGCCCCAGAGACCACCTCCAAAATATATATTCAGAAAATCTCACATAACTCACAGGAACCTTCAGACCAAACCCTACTGTGCTATCTTAAAATCTGGAAGATTTTCAGGGAAAGTCACTTTAAGCTACCTTGGCATGCAGGCCTTTACCGTAGTAGGACATGCAAATCAGAAGTTAAATTACGATCTAGTTGTAGGTGCTGCTAAGTCCAAATCTAGAGACTGAGTTATTTAAGGAATAGTTTTTTAAAAACTTAAATGGTGTCTCAATCAACATTGGAAAGAGTATAGAAACCTCTTATTAATCATTCATCTTTAGGTTAGTATAATTTTAGTTAATTACATTCCCTTTTAGTACCTCACTGAAGCTGGCCATTTCCCCAGCTACAGCTGAAGGGATTCATGATTGATGTTTGATCAAAACTGGCCCGTGAGATTAACTTTTAAGAATTTAAAATTGAGACTGAGAGAGGTTAATCCCTTTCTGTAGGCCCCTTAAGTAAAAGGCATGTAAGTCTGGGATCTATAGGGTCCGTATTTTAGCTTGGGAGCCAGGTACAGGGGAAATGATTGAAGATGCAGTGCCATGAGATGCAGAATGTGGATTCAGGCAGCCTTGAGGAAGAGAGGAAGGTTGGGAGAGTAAGCAGGATTTCTAAGAGGTTTCCCAATTTCTGTTTCTGTTGGCTCCTGAGGCCCACCTGCTATTTCTGCATGTGGTGGGTTGAATGGTGTTATAGCCTGAATGTTTATGAGCCTTATTCCATCTACAAATTCATATGTTGAAAGGCTAGTTACCGACGTGATGGAGTTTGAAAGCCTTAAGAAGGAAATCAGTGCCTTTGCAAGAAGAGACACTAGAGAGCTTGCCTCCTCTCTGTGCTCTCTTCCCTGTGAAGACACAGCAAGGAGATGGTCATTTACAAACCAGGAAACGGGCTCTCACCACACACTGGGTCTGCTGACATATTGATGTTGGACTTTCCAGTCTCGAGAACTGAGAAACACATGTTTGATGTTTAGGCCACCCAGTCTATGGTACCTTATTTTAGCAGCTCAGAGCAACTAAGATAAATAGTGCTACCCAAAACATATGCCTATACAGAAACTCAGAATGTGACTTCATTTGAAATCAATGTCTTTGTAGGTATAAGCAAGGTCAAGAATTTAAGAAGAGATTATCCTGGATTAGGATGGACCTTGAATTCAATAATAGGTGTCTTTCTAAATGATTACAAAAGAGAAATTAGGTTTGAAACCCTGGGCTTTCCCGGTCAAGGCACATATAGGAGTTGATGCTTCCTGCTCCTCTCCTGCTTCTCTCTCTCTCTCTCTCATCTCTGAAATAAATAAATAAACAAAGGAGAAATCAGAAACACAGAGGAGAAGACCGTGGTAGAGATTGGAACAAGGCTTAGACAAGCCAAGAAACAGCAAGGGTTGCAGCTAGCAGAAGCTAGATAAGAGTCAAGCAAGGAATCTTCCCTGGAGTTCTCAGAAGCTGTGTGGCTCTCCTGAGACTTGATTTGGACTCCTATCCTCCATAGCTATGAGAAAATAAATTTTTATTGTTTTAAGCCACTTGGTGTGTGGTAATTGATTATAGTCACCTTAGGAAGCTAATACAGCCCATATGTCTTAATTTCCTTCTGCTGGCACTAACATGACTAATAGTTAGTTTTACTAATAAACAAAAGTTCACTAAAACAGAGGTTATTCTTAAATAACAGTTATTTCATAAATACGATTTTAAAATTATTGTTACTATAGGACAGTTAACATATAAAAATAATGTTAAAAAACATTCAATAAGCTATTGAATCATGTTGTGCAGATGAAATATATTATGCTCACTTTGTTAAAGATGGCACTGCTCACGTGGAGACCAATTGCCCAGGTGATAATATTAGTTGCCCTTCCTGCTTGGGATGGGCATGATTATGTTAATATGTGTTGGGGGAGGGCTTTTACGCCAAAAGGTTTTAAAAGGAAGAGATTAAGTTGTTTGAGAGAAGAGTGATTGTATGCTAGGAGGAGTCCATACTGTAGGAGAGCGGAGTAAGGC